>OX101816.2:50899572-52331306 GCA_944452925.2 Chrysolina oricalcia
TATTGAAGCAAATTGTTTCATTCGCCCTTCTACACTTGTTTATATTACCTTGAATACATATATTTGTGATTTTCAGACTATGTTTAAATATCCGGAAAACTATGTCAAGAAACACCTTACAAATTGTGAAAGGCTTTCGCGGCCATCGTTGAATGAATGATGGTTTTTCGGGTTTTTAGGCCGACGTTTATTTAGAGAAAAACTCGACGTTTCGCCAACACGAGTGGTTGGCATTTTCAAGAGAAATGTTTACAGTTTCGATCACTGAACACTACTTGTTTGGTATGCGTTGTCTCAGCCAGTATTTATGGGTCGACGTACTCGTACCTGCGTCCGGTGCCATCGTCCCTGCGTCGGGTACCCCCTCGGATTCATTAATTTCCCAGTATGGTGTTATTACCGTTTTCTTGAGAACAGGTAGCCATGCTTTATTCAATTGTAACCCTTCTTCAATTCTGTTGAAATTGTTGGGATGTTTTTTGATTTCGATTGCTTCTCGGAAGAGTCTTGGATAATATGCATGTGTTGTGGCAATTACTTGGGTTTCTTCGAACTTCACTCTGTGATTGTTATTGTTAAGCGCATGTTCTGCGACAGCGGATTTTTCTGAGTGTCCTAACCGGCAATTGGCCTTGTGTTCCTTTATTCTGGTATTTGTGGAACGCTTCGTGGTTCCGATATAAACGTTGCCACAGGTGCATGCAATGCGGTACACCCCCGATGAGCTTAGTTCATCACGTTTATCCTTCGCCGATCTCAAGTGATCCTTCAGTTTCTTTGAGGGTTTATATATGGTTTTGATATCATACTTTCGTAGTATACGGCCAATCCGATCTGTGACCCTAGGAACATACGGTAGGAATGCTTTACTTTGTTCCTGGCAGCCATTCGATCCACTGTCGCTAGAGTTCTTTCTTTTGCGTTTTATACACCGATCAATTTCGCTTTCCTTATATCCGTTTGAAAGAAGTGCGCTTTTCAAGTGTTTCAGCTCCGCTTCAAAATATTCGTGTTCACATATTCTTTTGGCTCGGTCTACTAGTGTTTTGATAATTCCTTGTTTTTGACACGGATGATGATTTGAGGTACTGTGGAGGTATCGATCAGTATGCGTTGGTTTTCTGTATACCTTGTGCCCCAAACGTCCTTCTTTTCGAAAAATGAGAACGTCTAAGAAAGGCAGTTCCCTATCCTTTTCAACTTCCATTGTGAATTGTATATTCGGGTGTATCCTATTAATGTGCTCAAGAAATTTGTTGAGTTTTTCCATTCCATGACTCCAAATTATGAGTCCGAGGGGGTACCCGACGCAGGGACGATGGCACCGGACGCAGGTACGAGTACGTCGACCCATAAATACTGGCTGAGACAACGCCTACCAAACAAGTAGTGTTCAGTGATCGAAACTGTAAACATTTCTCTTGAAAATGCCAACCACTCGTGTTGGCGAAACGTCGAGTTTTTCTCTAAATAAACGTCGGCCTAAAAACCCGAAAAACCATCATTCAAGAAACACCTTGTATATTAACTAGGATTTGTATACTTGTTATTGCAGCTAATCAATTTATTCGAGTATCAAATGTCGATGTTATTATAGTTGAGTAAACTCTAATTGATTGATATCAAAGCACTGCACTGGTGCCATTAGTAGGTAATAAAATGAGAAAAATAGGAATTAGACTAATTGTGAATCCGCTCCCAATTCGTCTATTGAGAGTCGTCAGGCATATGCCACTTCAATTTTCCGCAATCAGTTTTGAAAGAAGAAATTCACACGATGGTAATTCAGATGGTAATTGGGTGTTGGAAGTTATTCTGGTGAACTGATAAATTCTTATGAGTACGAAGAGTCAATAAACTTAACAATAATTAACCCTGATACTGCATCACAGATATGAATTGTATAAATCTATTGTGAACAAAATATTGGTATTGATATATCGCGGTGAATATGAGATTAGATCTATTTGTTTTCCTGATGGAGTCATGAATTGAGATTATATTTAACATTTGAACAGTTTGACCTACAAACATCAAACAAAAACCATTTTGAATGATTTCACCGATACTATTTCCCGAAATAAAAGACATTGTGGTTGCCCAATGAAGGGGGGGGGGGCACATCATTTTGAAAATTTTACAAGGCATTGGGAGTCGAATTACACATCGTTGAGACATAATTCAATTCTCTTTTCAACCAGATACATTTTTTGATTTTCGTAGGTAATACCACAAGTGTATCGGTGATTATCGAAATAGCAATTCCTTTGAATTTGAGAATCAAATTATGTTGCTTGGCAACCACACGAGCGCTTGCAACATAATTTGATTCGACACCGAGAAGGAATTAACGAAAATCGCCGATAACACGAGTTGTATTTGTTGAGATTATTTCATGAATAAAATCGAAACCATTTTCATTTATTTACTATTTAATTTAACTAGGAACATTAATCCCGCATTTAGTTCTGAAATTATGCAACTAACAAACCATTTACTTGATATTTCAAACATCTCTCTATTTCAGTTACCAATGACAGAGCGCGTCATTCGTAGTTTCGTCATTGCATGTCTAGTCTACTGCTTCTCGCTCGAGGTTATGTTTTGATAACATTTTGATTTAGTGATTTGATTAATCAACGAGTATGCAAAATTTGTCGAAAATTGTGAAGTTGATATGAATTAATAGTGAGTGCTTATTTAGTTTTGGTCAAAGTTTGGTGTTGTGTCATTATAGCAGCTTGCTAGTGGTAAGTTTGTGTTTTGATAATAACCAATCAGGAATCGAACTACAAAATCGAAAACACATCATATACATATCCAGTAGCCAATCAAGAGCCGAACTACAAAATCGAAAACATGATGTTTTTATTTATCAACACAAATACTTCAACCAATCATAACACGCTATTTTAGCATAAGTGAAATAATCGGTAGTATGTATTTTCATAACTTCGATCTCTTTGCCTTTCGAAATTTTCAAGTTGATGTACCCCAGCGCAATTTGTCGAGTTATTGCAATGCATCTTCTATGAAAAAGTAGGATCGGTAAAACCATTCAAAACATTTTTTGTTCCATTGTTCCACATCAAACCGATCAAATTTGTCGAGATAAGGGTATTCAGATCCGCTCTTATACTTGATATCGCGAGTGCATAATATGGTATGAAAAATAATGAAGAAACCAAAAAAAATGTGTCACTTAACCCCCCGGTGCAATTGGAAATTTTTAAAGTAATGTGACCGCTGCCCCCTTCTTCAAGCAATCACAACATATTTTATTTCAAAAAGTAGTATCGGTGATAACATTCAAAACTGATTTTGTTTCACGTATGTACGTCAAACCGTTAAAAAGTTAACAGTGAGGGGGGGTAGGGGGCAAAAAAAAGCTGCACTGTGTAATGGAAGAGATATACTCGCTCTGTTTACGCTACGACCTTGCTTACAATACTCATTTCTGAAAGGATGTTCATAACACTTGCTATATAAAATATTAAAATGTTTGATGGTCCTACACCTGAATGAAAGATCTTTTATTTAACCTACACGAAATAGGGTAATTATTAAAAATGGTTGATGGTGCTTGGGATCGCACATTGTGACTTGATTTTCTCTAAATAGGTCTAAAATCTTTCGGACCCTAGTCTGCTCAGTATAATGGAAGAGATATACTCGCTCTGTTACATTACGCCCTTGCTTACAATACTCATTCCTGAAAGGATGTTCATAACACTTGCTATATAAAATATTAAAATGTTTGATGGTCCTACACCTCAAAAAAAGATCTTTTATTTAACCTAGACGAAATAGGGTAATTATGAAAAATGGTTGATGGTGCTTGGGATCGCACATTGTGATTTGATTTTCTCTAAATAGGTCTAAAATCTTTCCGACCCTAGTCTGCTCTTTTAGGGAAAACCATAGTTAAGGATGTATGATAGTTGGTCGTTTTTTGGCATGTCAGAGAGCATTCTCAACATGTTATGTTATTATGGCTTTCTAAATGCTGGTGCTCCTCATGACACATGCGTGCTATAGACTGATGGTCGCTTCATGAAGTCTGTATGTAACAAATCTCACCTCTCTGTTCGACATTACGTGAACAAGAAGTAATATATTCAGTATTGGTAGCAACAAATTATCAGTTTCCACCATCATCTGGCATGAGTCCTTTCACACATGACTAAATGATGATTCTGGATTGGTTTGTAGGTAAACAAACTGTGCTTATCCTCAAAAATATGTCAGCTCAAAGGACGATACGAGGTACTTGGAAAGAATGTCAAGTTGGTAGATGGAAGCATCTTAGAGGTGGTTTCGATTTAACTCTACATCTTCTGAGTGATGAGCTGCGACCATGACCATGACCATGACCATGATACACTTACTCTAGAATGCTAATCCCGCCAATATTTACGGCGAAAAGCATGCCGCGTATGTGACCCGTTTACGATGTGCGCATGCTCGTCATCAGTGTAGTTTGGGTAGATCGTTGCCAAGTTTGAAAATCGTTTGGTGTTCCAATTTAGAGTTTCGTGACAAGAGGCAATAAAACCCGTGTCATTTAAAAGAGAGAAATTTGTCAACACGTTCAGGACTTTTAAAACCGAAAGAACCTTTCAGAGATAAATTATTACGAATTTTAGCCGCGAAAGAAACTTATTTAATACAATAATATACTCTTCGCTTCTGTAATTATGATGACCGTGCAACAGTGCTTTTTCATCGACAGGAAGAAATGTCACTAAGATCTGTCACTCTTGTCAGAGATCAGGGACGGTTTTCAGAATTTCAGATTTTCTGTTGTCGTTTTGTGTAGTGTTTGTTGTCTTTGATTCTTTCATTATTCGTGAGTAGTTTGCATAAATCATGTTCCTTTAAGATATTCTCTAATAAACAGATTTTCAGATAAACAATGAACTGTTTAGTCTTGTGGAAGTAAAGGAATAATTCCTGAAATACATTAATTTTTGGAAGATGACAAAAACAGAATTATTCTTGGTTATTGTCTTCAGGAAGAGACCCCAGTGCAGAACATTTGAGTGAGTAATTGTAATTTGTGGTAGACATTTTCCTCATAAATCTTTATGTAAAAAAGGGCAATAGAATCATTTAAAACCTAATAGTACCAACACTGTGTCTGCGTAAGCATGACGAGTGATGCAACTTTCTGCAAACAAATTTCGAGTATCAGCCACACTGCTTATATTATGAGTTCTAGATTCCTACAAAAAGTATTAAACATCCAGAATCGCCTCAGAAAATTGATGTCAATATGGAAGTGTCTTTCTTTGATGATAGGGAAAATGAGTTTTCCAACCTTAATATTTTACCAAAACCGAACCTATTACAAAAAACACTGATGACGCACATGCGCATTGCGGACTAGTCTGAACTTTTCACAACACTTTTGACAATATATGGGATTAGCATTCTAGAGTAAGTATATAATATATATTTATATGGCTGTGACAACTCGACGTAAATACTCGCAAAATGATACCTTGTATACTAAATCGTCCGTTCCACTGTCACTTCATTGTCAACCTTACGATTGTAGCATTTGAGGACGATGGTGTCCATTAGTAGATTGCACCACTGATGTCCAAAACAAAAGAAACCTCGACGTTGATATGAGACGAATTTCTGGTAGGTGGGGAAAATAGACAGAGTTATAAGTTAATCAGCCTTCTGATCAAGATACCTTACAAGACTCAGCTTCAATAAAAGTCTCATAGATGGCTTTTGTGATTTCATCCAACGCTCTCTGTACCACCAGACAATGATTGTATTTTCCCAGAAAACTGAGATATCGTGAACGTTTAGATTCGGAACGTATCCATAACAGAATGGTACTGGGTGAAGCCTGAGGAATCTTCTGAAGCCTATATTTCCTTCTCTTCCATTAGAATAAAAAGCAGGGATAGGAGCATTTTCTTTCAAGACAGCACCGTGCAGACAATAAACTTGATCTCGTTTTTGCTACTCAGGGCCCGTTTTTCATATTCCAGATAAACTCCAGATAGCTAACTAATAGTTTAGAATGTGATCCTTCAAACGTCATTTAAAGAATGTCGTTCACATTCTAAACTGTTAGTTAGTTATCTGGAGTTTAACTGGAACATGAAAAACTGGCCCTAAATAGTATGACCCAAACTCTGTCAGCGAGTTGAAACCTGTTTAGCAAAAATCTGCAGAGATGGGCTCAGGATAAGGATAAACCTTTGCATGGGATATTCTTCAAGAACATCTGATCCAGCTGAAACTAAATCGCCAAAAAGAGAAAGATAAACAGACAAAGTATCAAGATTAATTTTCTGAATACCGCAGGCTCTTTTCTAGTGACTCTGTTATAAAAGAGGTTCTGATTATAGGGGTAATCGGTAGATTCATGCATTGGTTATTCTCAAAGAAAAAAAAAGTGTTATTATTGTTAGAATCTGAAGCATTTCAAGCACAAGCTGTCATAAACAAATAACCACCAATAGGCGAGTTAGGTGTTGAAACTCCCCGAGAAAAAAAAGAAATTTTCTCTTTTACTCAACCATCAGACCACGGTTTATGGAAGTAATAGAAGTCATTACGGTATAATGTGGAAAGTGACTTGATTGATTGATGAAACAATATGTATTCTGTAAACGTCAAGGCAATTCAAAAGTGAGAGTTGTCTCGTGTTTTTGCATTTTGTCTAGGGAAATTCATGCATGAAACTTTGCTTGGAATCGTCTAACTCATTACGTGCATATTAATAAATTACCAATACAGTTCCACTATATACCGTCAATTGTTTGAGCAACAATTTAAAATACCGATAACGATTTGACTGAAAATTATTCCCATCATGAATAATTCTAACATTGTTGTTCTAATATGTATATTTAAATTGACATTATCAGACTACTACGGCGATGTACTAGAAAATAATAAAATGCTTGCTGCTCACTATTCATTAACCATCCCATGAATTGTCTAATTTCTACACAAACTTCAAAAATATCATGTTTGTATGTGCATCTTTCTCATAGCAACATAAATTTCCCAAATAAATACTTGAAATTTTATAAAATTTGCATCGATATCATCATAGCATCTCACCAGCTCTGGTTATTCTAGCTACACTAAATTTGCTGCTGTAGTTGACATGGAAAAAGTTTTCTACTATGGCTCTCTCGTACTTTCCTTCTCCATTAATCGGACTGAACAGGTACTCGGGATCTATGTTGTTCTTCATTCGTTGGTATCCAGTCATGCCAATTATTGTTATGAGTATAGGAACTAATAGGAAAATAACAGGATGTTTGCCTACGAGAAGTCCTAGTTTGTAGAAAGACTTGTTTAGAGTGTCGTCCACTATTCGCAGTCCCACCATCTGAAAATAACAGAAGACATTTTCAATTACACGCCAACAATAAACATAGCTGTCGATTTGGTATTTTTGTATTGCTAAATCTAGTGTGGAAATGACATGTTGAGATATGCACGTTGTTAAGAAACTATGTAAATAATTCAGTTATTGTAAAATATATATTTGGAATACGATGTAACAAATGAGGAGGTCCATTCCAAAACTCGCCTTATCCACGTTTCAATAAAAATGAGTTAGTGGTGTCTGTACATTCAACATGTAAACCGCTATATCCTGAACAGCAGCGTGATTCGTATCTCTCGACTCGACAGTTGTCGTGTCGAATAAACAAAATTTGCGATTCTCAAGTTCCATATCGAGAAGTGAGTATCGACTACAAATGTCATTTCTATTCGACATCTAAAGAGGTGTCGAGAAGTCAATTTGTGAGGTTTTGAGGTGATGAAAAGTTTTTGATTTGCAAAAATATCGTCATTTCGGCCAAAAGAAGAACGATACATACTATGCCAATTGAATATATGGACAGTCATCGTGATTTTGCCACACTGCCATAGGCCGCTCGTGTTCCGCAAATGCGAATGGCAAATATAGAGAAATGTAACAAGAGCTAGTAATAAATTAAATGCAACAAGAATGTTACGGACAAGAGAAGCTAATTTGAAAATGTTTCTCAGAAGTTTTAGTTTGGTAGTATTCGAATATATATTCACAATTAAAGAGACTTTGTCAGATACTTATGGGTGATTAGTTATCCGAATATGAATTTAAGAGTTCATGGGTTGAAAGGTTGTCATCTAGTCTTTTAAGGTCCTTACAGAAGATTAAACTTAATTGAAGCAGTGTGAATTGTTTATTTTAACAAGCATCTGTTTATGTTCTTAGTAATGTTCCTAAGAAAGTCCTAGTTTCACTATTTATTCGAAGTTTTCACCAAGTCATACAAGAACTATTGGTAAAATATAAAGCAGAATGAAAGAAGCAGTTTTTATTTGATTCATTTTAAAATATGCTTTATTGTACATGATGAAAAATTCTAATTGACAAAGCTTTAAACAATGTATGTTGTTAATATTAAGTCACTGTAATAAAATAAATGCAAGGTTACAGTTCATCACTTTGGTTTTTGACTCTAGTATCTTGTTCTCAAACAATAAAAGTTTTGTGATCCAAACGAAATAATAGTGTCAGTAAAGGCTATTGCACATTTGAAACAAAAAAAGAAGGTAGAATATGCCCATATTTCTGACCTTTGGAGGGAGAGCACCATATTTTGATCTTGGAAGTCAAGTATTCTAACATAAATAGCTGATAGCTCTTCCTATGTACTCTCGTCGGGCTTACTTTCAGGTTAAAATTTTCACCAAACCAAACTAGTCGCATAAAAGCGCAAAGCTACCAATATTTTTTGTTTGCGACTGACATATGTGTTTCGATACATTCTATACCTGGGTTTTGGAATATACGGTGTCCAAAGATTGCACAAATTGCCAACAAATATTTGTTTATTCAAAATAATTTCTGAAAACGGGCTCAAATTCGTCCTCGACGTCTTCCAAGTAATACATTTTCGTGCCAACGTCTAATTTTGTTAACGATTGGTAATATTTTCAATATTTATTTTATATTTTTGGTAATAATTTCTAGGATACAACTAAAACCAACACGTAAAATAGGTTAGAATGAAATGTCAAATGTTTCATTATTCAAATTAAGATGACGGCGCATGCTGAGACATACGTTACCTCGGCTAGTTTTTCGACATGTGATAAGAATCAATCCTCTCTCTATGTCGAGAAGACTGTTGAAAGGTAACAGCTAGTCGATACGTGTCGAATCGAAAGATGAGAATCCCTGTGCAGGTCATAATGTTCGAAAACTCGCATTATTCCATTTAAAATTCATTTAAAATCTGACTATCCTTCCAAAACTCGCCGTATCCATCGGTTATATCATGTCAGAACTCGTCGTATCCAATTGAGCCTATGATCGTTACACAACTCGATCACGTGACCATTCCACGACTGAAACGCCATATACGCCATTTGTTGAACTGGCAGACACTCATAAAACTAATAATAATTAATCATAGATGAATAATAATTACTGTTGTTTGGCTAGTGCTCATTGTGAAAAATTGACAGTACTATTATACCTGCGCACACAGGCAGAGGTAGAAAGAGAAATAGTGATTCTACAAAATGGTAGAAAACACTTGCAAAAGTCAAGAGGTACGTACTGATTCATTAATATTAGTTTTTACTCCTAAACATAACCGACCCCATGTTGTGTTTATATAAACAAAATAAGTTGTTGAACGTACTGTTTATTTCCAGGCATACAGCATCTCAACCACCTCAATTTATCCAATGCAGGCACAACAGCAAGAAAACACACCGCTGTAATGCACTGAAAATGGGCGACATTCAGAATTTTCACGCAAATTTTTACTCCCTGAAGAATAAAATTACGCAGGACCAGTTTATTCTTGAATTTATCAGTGTACACTTGCCTGTTAGAGACAAAGCGATAAAAACGACATCATCTCGGAAAGGAGTTGCTATGAACTATTACGTGAAATTGAGGGATACCAAAGATTTCAAGATCCAAGTGTGCCAAAAAGCTTTCCTGAATATTCTCAACATTTCGAAGGATCGTGTTCAAAGGATTGGACGCAACTTTTTACATACAGGGTTACTTCCCAAAGAAAGACGTGGTGGAGCTATACCGAGTAAAATTTACATTGAAAGACGACAAACAGTTAAATCCTTCATTGAGAAACTTAAATGTTGCGAGGTACACTACTGTAGAGAAAAAAGCACACGCCAATATCTACCATGCGATTTATCCATCAAGAAACTATTAGAAATGTACAACAATCAAGTCTTTAATGAAACGTTGAAAGTAAAGAGAACTTTCTTCCGAAATATTTTCTGTTGCGATTATAATATTGGTCGAAGAAGACAGAAATCTTTGGGAGATCGTTTGCTAACGAACAGTCGTTACCGACCGATGATGAACCCTTTACTCCCATAAAGGTTAGGTGTTTATGGGAGTAAAGGGTTCATCATCGGTCGGTAACGACTGTTCGTTATAATATTGGTATTGGAGCACCAGCGACCGATACATGCTCAAAATGTAGTTCTCTAACCGAGACAATACAACGGTAACAAGATAAGGACAAACGTGCAGCAATCCAAATAGAGAAGAGGATACATAAGTTGAAAAGCAAGGCATTCTTCAAATTACGTGAAGAGCTCCCTGAAATGATTACGTTTTCATTTGATTGCCAAAAAAATCTTGTCAATCCCAAAGTTCAAGATCAAATTGCATACTACAGTCGTCAGCTTTATACGTACAATTTTACAGCAGTAAATGGTTCTTCACATACTAGACTTACGAAAGAAAACGTATTCATTTATACTTGGATGGAGCAAGAATATAACAAGGGGTCAGATGAGATTTCTTCTGCAGTTTTTCACTTATTGAACGATTTGTCTCCATACAAAGAAATAAGACTTTGTGTTGATGGTTGTGGAGGGCAGAACCGGAATTCAGTCATGATCTGCATGTGTATATACTTTTTGGCTAATTATGCTCCTCCAAGCATCGAATAAATTGAACTAGTTTTCCCTGTTAGAGGGTATTCGTTTTTACCCTCTGATAGAGTATTTGGGGTTATAGAAAAAAACTTCGGAAACTGCCAGTTATAACGAATCCACAGGATTATATTGAACTGTTTCGTGACCATGGAACCGTAATACCATTGGAAGATTGTGGAGTGAAGACGTGGAAGGACGCTGCAAAAACATATTTAAAACCAATAAGCTCCTGGCACTATAAATTTTCCATGGCTAAAAGATTTTTCATTAAGAAGTCAAAGAGTCAAGTCATAACGGTAACGGGTGAAGAAAACTACGGAGTTAATTTGGGAACTGCAAATTCCGTCTTCAAACGTGGAAAACGATGTACGCAGATGCATGTATCCGACGTGGAAAGGGAGTACCTGTTAAGTCAAAGAAAATAGCAGATATCAAAAAACTATTAGAAGCACACTTCGGTGAGACCTGGTTAGAAGAAGAAGACCTGCAGTTTTATAGGAACTTTTTTACGGAACAGGAACAATATGCAAGAAACGAGACAGAGGAACAAGAGGAAGAAGTACCACAATGTGAAGGGGGACAGGACGGGAAATACTCTTTAAGAATTTAAGTTTATTCAAATGTAAAAAACCTCCTCCTCAAATATACAGTGCGGCTTTTTTTTAGGTCCCTCCCCCTGTTAACTTTTGAACGGTTTGACGGACATACATTGAACAAAAACCATTTTAAATATTTTCACCGATACTACTTTTTTAAATGGAATACATTGTGATTGCTTGATAGAAGCGGTGGGGGACACATCAATTTAAAAATGTTAGATGGCAGGTGGTGTCAAATGACACATCGTTGAAAAGAGAGTTGGCGGAAGGTGGCTCGCGCCTATAACTATTTTGTTTTTGAACATAATGGAATGAAGCTTGGAGAATCTCTATACGACACAAAACTGCATTTTTTGATAAGTGTCTCAATGTTATGCAATTTCCGGTTTTACTTTCGATTTTAAAATGGGACACCTGGTATATTTTCACTTCTTTTGTCTCCATATAAAATTGTCTATACAACTATGTATTATTTGTTATGTTTTGTAACAGATTATTAATTTTTTTTCTTCTAGAGGGCTATGAGTAGGTTCAAATCACTAATATCAGCCCTAATATTTCGGGACTTTACTGTTTCCGGTCCAAATGTAATAGTATGTTATATGAAATTTAATTTCACTTGGTGGCTAGTGTGGTTATTATGATTAATTTGATACCGCGCACTATTAGGTTTTAAACAAACTACGTAAGATTAAGACTATTACGTTAGATGTAGCATCATTTGGTGATTGAATAATTTATTAAATTCATCGTGTAACCTGTAACCAACAACATCTGATAAAACAAATAATGAAAAAAAATTAATTGTCGACATCTCATTTATCCCCGCTTCTGCAAAAATAAGTAAGGTAAATTATCGGAAATATGTTATTAGATTTGGATTAATCGTGTTGTTTTATCCGTTGTGTTGCTTATAGGTTACTCGATTCATTTAAATCTCATTCTAACCTTAAAAGAAGCATCATTTTAAGAAATATCTACTGTATTCTTTTCATGTTTTTCAACGGAAGTTTGTTTGACACCTAATGCGATATCACATGATTCGTAATAAAATGCTGTTTTTCATCACCCGATTAGCAGCCATTTTGCCATTTGATGAAAATTAGGAACACAAATATCAAAATCAAATTTAACATTGCAGATTCATTTTGAGTGAAAACAGTAAAGTCATAGCTCCCTAGAATGAAAACAGTAAAGTCATAGATCCCTAGAATGAAAACTAAAATTGATAATAAAAAAAATGGTCATTAAAAGTGACAAATGATACATGGTTGTATTCAGGATGTCAAGTGGGGTCAAAAAATTGAAAATATCCCCATTTAAAAATCGAAAGTCACTTCCAGTAAAACCGTTGTATAAAAAATATGCAGTTTTATCTTGTAAATATATATCCTCCAAATTTCATTCCATTATCTTCGAAAACAACTAGTTATAGTGGCGAGCCACTTTCCGCGTACACATGGTATGGTGGATATGGTAGTTTTTCACTGGTTGGTGGTTTCCACCCAAGGTTATCCTTAATTGCCTCTTACAACAAGCTCTAATCTAATCTCAACAGTACATGTAGCAAATTTGGACTTGAAGCTTCGAAAAGGATGAACTAATGAGAATATGAGTTACGAGTAAAGCTCGCGAATGAGTTACAGAAATTTCTAAAAACTACATGAGAGTATTCAGTGAAAACATAGTGTTTGTCGAGCTCCATCGTCCTGCGACAACTGTTTCGTGGTTTCCCACTCATCAGGAAGGCTTTAAGGAATCTTTCAAAATCAAAACGAATCCACTCTGGAATTAGTACCGTACGGCAAAGACAGTATATTACAAAAAGTAAATTGTGAAATGTACAGTCACTAGTTGAAACTTAATTTGAAACGAACCATGGAATCCAAAGTTAGATGATTATCTACTTATTGACAGACAGACAACCATTTTGTTGTTCTGACCAACCCAAGCTTCAATCATAAAGCTTTTTTGCAAAACCTGCAATCATCATAAAATTACAGAAGATACCAATGCTTTTTTTTTATTACTATTTTGGAGTAAAGAAAGGAATACTTGAGTAAGAAGTTAAACAAATAAAGAAAGATAGAAGCAAATCAATTAATAACGATTGTCACAATCTGAAGTCGTGTTTCGAAATATGAAAATCAAATGTATATCCAAATAGCTCCAAAACGTATGCATCCAGTTAGAAGGGTACCAAGTTTATATTCAATGCATGACTACATGTTTTTCATAAGCACATTTTTTTCTTTATTTGGATTTGTATTATTGAGTTTACCTGATCCTTGGTGATTCTAAAAAATGATAAATTACAGTTACATATGAACAAAATAACAGGTCACCTTGTATAGTAGCGTAATGAGTGCCAGTGACTACTCTTGACCCTCTAAAACCATATTACGATATTTCAGACTACTGTACTGGAATACCTAAAATCTAAAAGTGTGTTATTCATTGAGCAAATCAGTTGTAACTATTTCTTGAATGACTCATATCGTCCAACATAAAATATATGAATGAAGATGTTGACGGAAATTCAGACATGAAAAATTAATAATGGAAAATTGAAAAACTAAACTGAATGTGGACCTGCGAGGACTTGGACCCGGGTCACCTAATGGTGCTAACTCAAAATAAAATCCAATAGGGAATATGCATAATTTTTTTTTATTTGTTAAATCAATTTTTTACTTCGTTACAACAAGTAAAAAATATGAATATATACGGTTGAAAGTCTTGGAATTAATTTTTAAAATAATATATAAAATACCGATTGAATTTGACCTATTTGAACGCCTCCATTTTCGCGCGCTGTGGATGACGTCCCATGGCGCGATCAGTATTGTTTTTCTTCAGAGTCGTTCGTTGAGACGTACTCTGATTGCTCTACTTGCTTGAAGTTGATATTTTATAAAAGAGTAAGACAAATGCAGTACAAGTGGTAGCGAGAGAGATGAACATATGTGAAAGTGATCTCGATCAACCAGAGCAGTCTTCAATGAACAAGCCTTTCTATAGTTATGGCCATTGACACTATTGACAGTTATTAATTAGGTTAGGGATTTGCAGTTTCAATCGCTATTACGATAATGGAAAATGCTATTTTCTAGTACCGGAATGCCAAAACACAATTATAAGTACACCAAATAAAGTATTTTTTTCTTTTCCAAGAGATGCGAAAATACGTAAACAATGGTGTAAGGTTATGAGAAGAGGCGAAGTATCTCCAATATCACATTTACATTGTTGTGAAGATCATTTCAATGTGAGTACATTGTATTTCGATAGTTAACATGGAGTGAATTGATCAGAAGTAAGTTTTGTATGCATTAATGTTTGTAAATCAAACGGGAGATAACTCTGTTTATACCTGCCTCACCTAAATTACAAAAGGAAAACTATCATTTGATAAAATATTACTACCTACTTATCAGTTCAGGTATTGTCGGATTGTGCTTTGACAAAACCACTTTCAGTCGTTGCTCTAATTCACATAATTGTCACTAGACCAAAATCGCACTATGTAATGGAAAACACTACAAATATATAAATAATAACAAATTTTCTATGAAAGACGACTAGCACAGTATGAATATCAACAGAGATAAATTTCATAACGTGCAATGTGACGTCATTCTTCGTTTCGACAAATGGTGATGCGTTTCGCAAATTTGAATTCCGCGCGCTTATTATGCACTTTTTGATTAAAGTTTTATGGAGTTGAATACAAACTGAATAATAAACTAATGGTGTAGGTGTAATATCAAGACAATGAAGTATCGGAGGTAAAAAAATCAAGTAAATTTAAATCACTTGCATATTCCCTATTGAAAGAGCCCTTATTTACAAAATTCCTTTTCATTTAATTTTTGTTGACATGAATAATACCTCTCACTTGACTCGTCTTCTTCTGTCGGGGGATAGGACGGGGCAGGAACAGTCCTCATCAATTTACTTACAATTTTTTTTGGGATTACTCCCAAATAAATAACAATTCAAAATATCAAAATACCAAAACTGATTTTTTTAATATGCATCTCAAAAACTTATATAGGACACCTGGTAAATTTTCATTTCTTTTGTCTCCATATGACATTTTGAATACAGCTAGGTATGTATAACTTTCCAATTTCTGTATCCAATATTTTTTTTCAATATTTCAATTCTTTTTTCAATCTAGAGAGCTATGGATACGTTAGAATCACTAATTTCAGTCTTGAAATTTTGAGAAAGATAAAACATTACTGTTTCCTGTTAAAATGTATCTGGTATGAAAAATTTAATTTTCAAATTAGTATAACTGTTTTTTTTTTCAAATGGCATCATAGTGGATCATCTGGTTAGTAAAAATAGCATTTTATTACGATTAATTTGATACCACACACTATTAGGTTTCATACAAACTTCGTCAACAAAACTTTGAAATATTACATTAGGTCTTTCTTGATAAAATAATGTTTTGAGGATAGAATAATATTTAAATGCTTCTAGTAACCTGCCATCAAAAAAAAACTGATGAAACAAAATTAATAATTCAAAAAGTAATAATGTATCCGATACTTGATGAGAATCAATGTTAACGTTTATAATAAAACTTTAATTTTGATTTTCACAAACTTTTGGTTTACAGCATCGCAACAATTGATGTTTTGAATACAAATTTTAAAAAAAAATCAACATTGTTTTATTATAAACGGTACATACATATCTCTTTGCTCGAATATTATAATTAATATGAAATTTTTCATAACAACTTAATGCATTTGAATCTTATTTCAGAAGATGCTTGATTTTAAGATAGATCTAACATGTTTGTTTGAAACCTAATAGTGTGCGGTATCAAATTACTCGTAATAAAATGCTATTTTTTCCTAACCCGACGGGCCACCATGTTTCCTTTAAAAAAACAGTAATAGAAATTTGAAAAATTTTATTTCAAGTAGCAGATACATTTTGACATAAATCAGTACAGTTGTACTATTCCCAACATTTTAAAACTGAAACGAGTGATTTTGACGTATCCATGGCCCTCTAGATTGAAAAATAATTTTAAGAAATTAAAAAACTGTTGGTTACAAAAAGTAGCATGTGATACATGGTTGAATTCAGAATGTCATATGGAGACGAAAGAGATAAAAATTATACCATGTGTTCCATTTAAAAACTGAAAGTGTTGGCCACTTCCGGTGAATCCGGTAGTTGCATGAATTTGAGTCACCTGTCAAGAAATGCAGATTCATGTCGTATACAGATCCTTCAAATATAATTTCTTTATCTTGAAAAACAAAAACGTTATAGGTGCGAGCCAACTTCCGCGGACACCCGGTATAGTTACGATCAACTATAGAGAATATTATCCAAAAACTTATGCAACATTTGTCCGACCATTGAATACACAAATTGTAGTTTACCTTCACAAAATAAATATATTTTGTTTTTAATACAGTTCTGATAGAAAATACGAGATAAATAGTAGTTGTAAACGGTAAATTCGTATTGGTGTCAAAGTAATTATTTGTTTTATATATTAATTACTTGTTATTACATCAACGAGAGAGGATAACGGAGATCTAATTGAGTTTTGGTTGTCAAGGCAAGTTAATAGATGAAATCTTGTCTTAGGTCAACTGAGCAAGCAGCACATTCCTCAAAAAAGTGGAATTCAATTGCGAATTGTTATCATATTATTTCCGCCACTTCTGGCATTTTGTTTCCAAATTTGCTTACAACAATAATATAATTATGTTGTGAATGATATCCATGGAAATGTAAGTGCACGTATTCCTAGCTTGTACAAGTTTCTCAAAGACATCTGAGGGTTACTCGTAAGGGTGTATCCGGCAGAAAGACAACAAAAAAAACAAGTAGAAGAGGAAAAAATGTTTACAAAATTTTGAAAAATAAAATCCAGGGAAGTTGAAAGCATTTAATTCAAAGATCGGGTATTGCTACTGCATCGATTAATGGATAATATTTTGTGTAAATTGCTAGGGAACAAATAGAGGGTGGAGTAGGCACTTTTCTCAAAAAGAAATGTAGGTAGGTATAATATTTTATTGAGTGACAACACCTCTACTATGGAATGCTTGAGGATTGAAAAGAAGCATGCGTCAAAAAAATACATATCTGGTGTGATTTACAGGCCCCCTTCAGCGGAGTTATTAGATTTTCTTCCTGCATTCGACGATAATCGCACAATCATGGTTCCCTTTGGGAATAACTTAATATGTGTGAGTGATTTCAATGTGGATGGTTATGAAAACCTTAGCAGCATCAACATGCAATTAGATGAAGTTAGGTGATATCATTTGATATCATGCGCCTGTGCTGAATCTCGCCCTACATATTATAATTCCAATAATATTACAGTTGAAATATTTCATTTCAATGAAGACCTGTATTATTATTATTATATGAGTGAAAGCAAATTATTACTGAACCAACACACGACACAGAAAATTATTCTATACCTTGTTAGATTATGTCATTATTCACGAAATACTCGAATATAATGCTTGCGGTGTAAATACTTATAATATTTCTGATAATTTTCTGGTATACTGTAATTTTACTGAAACGAAAGACCAAGTCCTAAACCAAACATGGACAATTCGCAATTTCATAAATTCCAATCAAGAACATTTCTCTCGTGATTTGGAAACATACCGTGGTTCACTATGTTTGTTATGAATGGCATTGATGAAAATATTGTTTTTTTTGGTCATCACATCAATAATATTTTTGAAGTGCTTGCTTTTTATATACTCAGGCAGTCAACAGGCCTTATTGTCCCTGGATAACAGAAAATATGATACTGATAATGAAACTCAGAGACAAAGTTAAGGAGATCAGGAAGGGATGAGGACTGGGATCATTAGAAAAATCTTAGAAATTTTCGATGAATAGAAAAAAAACTTATTTGGAATCTAGAACAACCATCACAACTCTCTTTGATGAAAGAAAGTGATTTATCAACTATAGTTCCCAAATTACTTACAAGTACAACTATAGTGCAAATTAAGGCATGCTGTCATCTTTCTTACCTATCCTTTCACATTTGAATAATTTCTGTCTTGAAGATATTTCCTATTAAGTGGAAACGATCACTCATAATACCCATGCCAAAAATGAAACAACTAATAAGATTTAATGATCTCAGACCAATAAGTATTCTACCGTTCGGCATTAGGACAATTACCCCCTGAATAAAAACCCTCCGGACTTAAACCCCGAAAATAACCACTGGACTATAGCCCCCTTGCATGAAACACCCCACGTTAAAAAAACCCCTGGATTATAATACATTCGGTGTAAAATATCACCCATACACTATGAAACATTAGCAGTAATAAACAATTTAAAATTAGTTTCACCAAATAGTGAAATAAAAGGCTGTTTTTTCATCTGAACCAAAAAGAAAAGTGGAAAAATACGAGAAAATGACTTACTCAAGATGATGCAGATTTCGCTTTACAAAGGAGAAAACTACCAGCACTTGCTTTTCTTTCCCCTTTTCATACTAATTACTGTGATCGAATTACCAACAACTTGGAAAGCTAGGTTAGTTACGTTCGGTTGTGTCCCTTTTTTCCTTAAAAATTTCGGTGGTCAGCCAGAAGAAAGACACATGCCGGAGGTGTTACTCTTTCTTCTGGTAATTAATCTTGTACCGTGGTTTTTTGTTCCAGGGCTTTTTGTCTAGAAGTTTTTTTGTACCAGGGGTATTTTTTACTACGGGGATTTCCCGGTTATTGTCGGGGGGTTTTTGTCCTGGGGGTTTCCGGAAAAACCCGTCACTGTTCAATTCAAAGCCCATCTTCAGAAAAATTGATATTTTACCACCACTGTAATCATGGTATCGAGAAAATTTTAGCTGTGCGACAGCGCTCATCAATGTAATAGATGATATGTCAAAGCTATCGTAAGAGATGAAATAACTGTACTTTCTATGATTCACATCAGTGAGATATTCGATACCATTAACCATAAACTTTTTTTATCATACTACATCTTGTTGGATTGGGGAATGATACTATAGCAGTTTTCCAAAATTATTTAACTAATATAACTCAGATAGTACATCTTAAAAAAACTAGATCTTTTTCTCGTCGGATAACATCTGGTGTTCCCAAGGTTCTATACTTGATCCAATACTATATATCGTGTACACTGCTCAGCTGGCAGCTAACTTGAATCATATTTAATATCGTATGTACGCCGATGATACGCATCTGTACTTTTCTTTCAAACTTGATAATTCTATTCGTAGCATAGAAACAATAAATAGAGAAATGAAGCAACTGGTTAACTTGTCAAAAAAACATTCTCTTTGCAAGGCCATATACAAAATCCGAAGTTGGAGCAGTGAATATAAATATTGTTTGAAACGTGGTATATAAAGGTGTTGGTATTGCTTAGATATGAATGTATTACAGATCATTATGTACTATGATACCCAAGTATCTTTTAGATTTAATTCAATACCCGTCGTGGTCTTAGCCAGGGGAGTAATTGTTTTCTGACAGGTACTTGCCATAATAAACCTACGTAGTAGGTGTTTATGGGAGTAAAGGGTTCATCATCGGTCGGTAACGACTGTTCGCTATTATGTATACTATCATGATAATGGTTTGATTTTTGTATAGTTAGAAATTTAGTATTTGTTAAAATAAGTTCAGTTACAGGTATCAGGGCCAGTTTTTCAGGTTCCAGTTACACTCCAGATTAATCAACTAATGGTTAGAATTTAATCCTTCCAACATCATTTAAAGAATGTAATAATTCACCATATAAACTATTAGTTAGTTATCTGGAGTTTAACTTGAACCTAAGAAACTGGCCCTCGGAGGAAGTATGGATGATGAACCAAATATTGTTATCTTTTAACAGATATGCAGCGATATTTTTTCCAATTGTCAACTCTGACAACCTGATTGATGTGGTCAAGTATGATCCCACTCAATTGAAAATTAATATTAACTCAAAGTAATTAATTATTCGATATAAATATTCACTGTTAGTTTAGTCCTTCTGATGAAGGTAACTTTGTTATCGAAATGTGCATCTAGGAATGAAAATACTTTTTTGGTAAAGGTAAATACTACTTTTTCTCATTCAATGACAACACAGGCGTCCAGTATCCTATTTTGGATTATTATATAATAACATAATAGTAATAATCTCAACAAAACGACTAAAACAAGAAATAGGTAGACCACACTTTTTTAGATACAACCTTTTCAGTTATTTTGAAGAAAAATTATTTACTTTATAGAAAATGGATTTCAAATCTGTAATAAAAGTCATTTTGTTCGAAAAACTTCTGAGTTTAACCTATTTCTCTGTTTGTTTCGAAGGAAAACAGGAAATAAAGACATTTCATTCGTACTCATATAAATCCTACCAATATATATTAACATTACTAAATATATGAATCAAACCACTTGCCGCTCATGGTGACCTGAACACAATTAATTTAATTATACACCCTTCCAGACAACAGTAATTGAATTCGTTTCTGCCTCCAATTGCATCACGAACATATATAAATTGATAATTTTCTTGTGTATATTTATGTCTATCAGCAAACGACCATTTCCAACAATATCATTACTGTAATTCTTTTAAAGAAAATTGGCCAGTATGACGTCACCGCCTGGAGAAAGTTTGCAATAAAATTTACTTGTTTCGTAATGTTTTGTTTACTGTTTGAAAATTGAAAAATTATGTGTATTAGTAGTTGGTATATCAACATATTACTTAGCTTGGATCTGAGCTTCAATATAAATCATATGGTCGTTGGACCATAACATTATTGAGTAGGAAGATGGAAAAACTGAAGAAAAACTAACACAGTGGTGAATTTCCGCTAGTATATTACAAATCAATCCAATTCCTCAAGTCCAAAAAATATACCTGCCCTCGGTATACCGAGGGCCTTCTTTGCATGGATTCAAGGAAATACTAGAAAGAAATAACAAAAATCTGATTCATATTTCAGATTTTTCAGATTTTTTTTTATTCAGAGTAAAGTGTACAGATCAAAATACATTTGCGAATTATTATAATGTTTCTATTGGATCGCTAGACTGCACCTCCAGAAACATTGTAATTGTACAGATATTCATCTATGGTAATCGTTTTTAATGAACATAAAAAGTTCCTTTTCAAAGTATAATAATGAATGAAACATTCGCTTATTAACGAATGAGTTGTTTTTAGGAATAGGTGGGTACTGAAAACATGTCGCCTAATTTATTATTTTGGATATTACTGTTGCATTTTGTTGAACGAGATGTTTTATCACAGTTTTGTATTTTTGGAGTTTTGTTGTCGTCTTCATTTCAGAAGGTAGGATATTATACAATTTTGGTCCAAAGTAGAAAATATATCTTTGTAAATAGCTTTTTTTGAACATTGGTATGTATATTGTGGGTTTATCTAGTGATCTGGTATTGTCTACTACTTCCGTGGGACGATTAAAACGATTTACGTTATGAAACATCCTGTCCAGGCATTGGTAGGCATACAGGCCTCTAATATCAAGTATTTGCAACTGTTCATATAGTTTCACAGTTCAATGAAGTTTTTGTTTCATAAATATAATTATTATAATTTTATTTTGCATTGATTGGAGTTGTTTTAAATTATTGCGGAATAGACCGCCACATACCTTTATACAATAACCCAATATGGATTCAGCTAAGGTATAGTAAATTATCCTAGTGTTTTGTTATTCAGAATATCTCTCAAAACATGCATTTTTCTAGTCAGCTGCCTGAGTCTGCTAGTCAGAGATAGAACATGCTTTTCCCACCTTAAGTTTTCGTCTATTATGACACCTAAATACTTAATGCTATTACTTCAAGTAACAAACCGTTAGAAGTAATAACAAAAAAAGGAAAAAAAAATGTTTCACAAAAAGATTAAGAAATATATACAGGGTGTTTACCACCACTTGCACGAAATTAAATGGGGTACTGGTCTATCATATGCGAATGCACCTGTAAAATTTGAGAGTTCAACCAATTTTGTTGTACGTTAACCGCAATGGACACGCCACTGCATCATTGAATTTTAGGACCCATGTTAGTGAAAACACTTAATCGTGCTTCTGTGAACTATGTCATGAGGACTGAAGCATTGCAGCATTGCAATGTTACTATCTCCGAGTGCAAAATCCCTGATCGTTGTCTACTTGTTCCCGATTTGTCGTGGTTGTACACTTAATATAGAACAAATACCCACTGCGTATATGCAAAATTATCCCTCGACATAATCGGTTTTCTCCAGATAATGCAATGTTGAACCGTAATAGTCCTGAGTACAGACATTTGAGAAGGCTTGGCACTGGTGCACATGTGCATGTCACCCGTCAGAGGTCAAAAAATCGTCAGTTTGATTTGCAATAGTGATCGTATTTTGACGTCTTTCATAAAACGGTACTGTTGATATTGTGTTACATATGGTGCAGTAAATGAAAATGCCATGGCTTGTTTTCGAGAATATGCAAGTAAATTTCCAAATAGACGACATCCAATCACCATTCGTCGCATGGAATTTGTATTAACTGTAACGGAGCAACATTCAAACATATGCTTCAACAAGATGAAATATTGTTCTGTTGTGCTGTGTTATGTGATTTGCAAATTTTTTTTATTTATTTTTGCCATTTTGTAATGTGAGTAACATTCCAATCTCACTTCTAACCCTATCAGCTCTGCTGTCTGTCCCAAGTCTGATGAATGGGAGGGTAAAGTGAGCCTGCACGGTTCCACGTGGGCAGTTTCTATCCAGTGGCGGCGCGTTCCTACAAATTCCTCGGGTATTTTTTTGTTCTATTTTTGTAATTCCTTTTGGTTTTCAATCACCCTATATATTAATTGGCAAAACTTCTCAGATAAATTTTAATTTGATTTTGATTAGTAAGTCATTTTAATTTTAGACCTGATTTGAATGCTGCTATTGGTTTTAATTTCAATTCATCGGAACTTTCATTATTTGTTTTTGATGACTGGTATGTAAGACCGTTTGAAGACTTCGGTGCCATGTTGTGGTGTTGTAATTCTATGCTTGAATCGGTTAGTTATCTGATGAATATCAGTTTGAAAAACAGTTTTTACAAATAGGTATTGTGGTGATCTGTATTTTATAATTTTGTGAAAGAGACATGTAGGAGTGGGTCTAAAGCCTGACTGAAACTCTGGAAGTAAATGATGTTGGACTATATAACTACGTAATAATTGTTCATTACCTATTATACATAAAAGTTGGGACTAGGTGAAGTGTTATCTTTGGCGAACAAGAAATTCCTTCAAACTCTTTTTAAAATGTGTTAATGAGCAACACTACTTTATTCAGTATCATCACATATTCTTTTATTCGATTTGTTTCTCATATACGTATTGTGTTTCGGTCTCGTTCAAATAAAGTATTTTGAAGAATAGTTATTTAAGTAACAAGGAATGTAAAGACGTGTTAACATTCGAGGTGAGCGAGTACGAGCCGAGGCAAAGCCGAGGCTTGTCGCTTGCCGAGGATGATAACAGTCGATACATTCCGTGTTACTTATTACGTTTTTCCCGCTGCTTGTTGACAGTTCTCAAAATTTGCCTGAATTGAAGTTTGTTTTCTTACCATTCCTTCATGATTATTCGTTCGCTATTTCATTCTAAGTTGCTTGTGCGTTTAACTAAGTTACCGAATAAGCAGACAACAATAATATTCAAAAGGTCTCATAACCTAAAAATTGATATGAATGAAGCTAAAGGTATTACTTGTCAAAGGCAAAGTCATTATTACCCTAGGCATGTAAATGACACTATTTACATTCCGTTGTCAAGATGAATTAGTAAACGAATGATATAGGCCATTTACCTGTTTTGTTGCTAAGCATGTATGGACTATTTACAGTGTCGACAGCGGGAAAATAATTATTTTTTAACCATTTTCATCTTCCAAGTCGTTGATATTATATGCCAGGAAGAGTATTGGAATCAGGATGGAGCCCTGCAGTACACCAATAAATATATCGTCTTGAATTTGAAAATACATAAGTAATGAACATTTGATATATTTCCGAAGGTTGTTCACATACCTATGTGTTTTGATGCTCGAATACTGCCAGCAATTTCCTCAGGAAATAATCCAAACATATTATACTCGACTTATTTCCGCCATCATGAAATAAACACCACCATTTTTAAATTAAATTCTGTTTAGATACGTGATTAAATCCTGTTAAACCACAGTTGAATTTCTGTCCTCCATATTTGTTTTCGCTTTGTAGTTTATCACGTATTCTTACAATATTTAATGAAAAAACAATACTTTCTTAATTGTTTGAATGACCTAATATTGATTTTTATCAGTAAAAACTCCATTTTTGATAGATTTCTCATGGAAATATTTTAACAAGGCAATGAAAGACTATAAAGGCCATCAATGCATATTATTGTTGGGATACCCAAAAATATCAAAATTAGGATTTGTTGTTTTTGAAAAAAATTGATAGAAAATGTCATATTTTATTATTAATAAAATTCTTTGTTGTTCATTCAGGATATTATCCAGCGGTATAGATTCGACCTATAAATTCAAATGGATTACATTCTGAAAATATTTTTTGTATAATTTCACTTTTTGGCAAATAGTTTTATGCACAATAATTTCCAAACAAAATCTCTCGACCATTTCGCGGTATTGGGTTTTTATTGAATTATTGTACACTATTTTCCAAGCAAAATCATGCTCAATATATTTTGATTGGATTAAATTCATAGGTTTTGTGATATAATATATAATTTAACTACCAAAAACGTTTTGTTTGGTGCACAATAATTTTATATAAAATTAAATAAATCATTATACATCCAAGTAAAAAAACAGCGACGAAATTCCAACTTTCAGTCGCAGATGATTCCACAACTGACTTTATGAACATCCTGTTCATATTTTCAATGAAATCAAAATGCCACACAGTAAAAAGTGGATGGAAAAATACATGCCAAAATGTAATATATACATAATCCTACTAGTATTATAACTTGATTGCACAGGTAATTTGAAATTTTAATGTAAAATTAGGTAAATGTACTCCATTTCTCCCGTGTTTTACAGTAAGCATGTAATTCAATGCTCTATTACATGTAATTTCCGCTGGTTCACATGATGACTGTAAATGAATGTGGTTATCAGTAAAACGACGTATTGTTACAGCGAAATGACGCCAATTTACAAAATATTACAGGTAAAGTGTAAATTCTCCATTGTTTAAAAGTAATTCTCCATAACGCTATCGCCATGCGCACCTACCGGCATTCGGCCCAATCCTCATTAGCAGTTCATATTGGTAGGATGAACATCGTTGGGTATCTGGCAAAGGTAGGTTTTAAAAACAAACAAGCCGTCTTTTGTGTTTTATGTAAGTGAGTAGGTGGGTGCCAAATTGTCATCGGATTATATATCAGGTGAGTACATAGGTACTGAGAAAAAAATATGAAACATTCATCATGAAATTATAGTCATTTGTTCATTTTGTCATTGATCGCTGCACAATATTATAATAATACCAGTACTTTCATAGGAAATTGAATTGAAACTTTCGTTGTCGTAGACCCAGCTGTGAAATAATATTGAGAATTTATTCGACATTCAAATCACAAGTGGATAGATATAATCTAAATTCGAACATGAAATCGGAGAGTGGGCAGTCTTATTAGGGCAGCTAAACTATTTAGTTAATTTCCAAGTTGAAGTAAAGAGTAAGAAATTTTGTTAAATAATTGTTTTTGTTTTGTTTTGTTTGATTTGAGAGTTTGAGTTATTTTTCTTCAAAATATGACAATATGTTATAATGTTATGATGAATAAAGTATCATTAATACTGATTTTATGTCTTTTTTTGTAGATCTCCTTCCACCCTTTTCATTATTAAGGAATTATAAGCCTATATGCAAAGTTAATTGACATTACTTCACTAAATCTGTGATAAGGAAAAAAATCACATGAAAATACAAGTGATTATCGGGGAATATATGGAAAAGTACATTTGATGAATGTAAAAATTGTAATTTGCCGCACAAATACTTGAATATATATCTGATAATACATACTAAAGCATGTATGTCAATTGGCACTACTTGAATATAATGGTAAAAACATCTAATCAAACATTTAGAAATCGCCATCAAATCTGGAATGATGGAGAAAATTACATAAGTAAACAAGTGATAATTCATGAAATATATTGGAAATTCACATTTAAAGTCAAGTTATGACTTCACATTACATTACATGAGGTATGTAACTTTACATGTATATGCATGGCAACGCATTACCCATATGGGATCATGTAATCTGATGGAAACAATATTTACAGTGCATACCCATGACAGGTTTTATATCAGAAAAATATTTTCAAAGTTTCACCGCACAAGAAATAGTCCAACAATTCCTCATTACAGTGTGACATTGCTTCTGAAGAGTATGTTTTTCCAATTCTTCCGACCTCCCTGATGATCTTAGAAGAGTGAAATAGATTTTTATCGACCAAAATGTATTGGAGGCCTAGCGAAAGTGATGCAATCCACGCGTCAATGAAATGAGCGATTTTCTGTGAGTGATACTTCTGAATAACATTCTCCCTTATCTCATTCATAGATAAGAATCTCAAATGGAAACTGGACATTTAATAAATAATCAACTATCTGAACGAAAATGCAAATTTTCACTTTCAGATTTTTTCTCTCAAGTTATATAGGGTCTTTCTCAATATCTATCAGATGTAGTTCAATATCCAGCGTGGCTTTTGCCGGGGAAGTAGTTGTTTTCTGTTAGATATTACAAAAAAGTAACTTCAATTTTATCGTAGGGTTTTTCCATTTCCAGAGGAGTCATGTATTGATTCAATTTTCAATTGAGAATGTTTCTCTTTAAAACATGAATCCCTTCCAAGAGATGTTATCTTGTACGATGGAAAACAGCGACTAAATTCCAACTTTCAGTCGTAGATGATTCCACAACTGACTTTATGAACATCCTGTTCATATTTTCAATGAAATCAAAATGCCATACCCATGACAGGTTTTATGTCAGAAAAATATTTTCAAAGTTTCACCGCACAAGAAATAGTCCAACAATTCCTCATTACAGTGTGACATTGCTTCTGAAGAGTATGTTTTTCCAATTCTTCCGACCTCCCTGATGATCTTAGAAGAGTGAAATAGATTTTTGTCGACCAAAATGTATTGGAGTCCTGGCGAAAGTGATGCAATCCACGCGTCAATGAAATGAGCGATTTTCTGTGAGTGATACTTCTGAATAACATTCTCCCTTATCTCATTCATAGATAAGAATCTCCAATGGAAACTGGACATTCAATAAATAATCAACTATCTGAACGAAAATGCAAATTTTCACTCTCAAGTTATATAGGGTCTCTCTCAATATCTATCAGATGTAGTTCAATGCCCAGCGTGGCTTTTGCCGGGGAAGTAGTTGTTTTCTTTTAGATATTACAAAAAAGTAACTTCAATTTTATCGTAGGGTTTTTCCATTTCCAGAGGAGTCATGTATTGATTCAATTTTCAATTGAGAATGTTTCTCTTTAAAACACGCTCAAAACAATTTGATAGGATAATTGATTAAATTTATCGGTCTTGTGATAGGTATAATACACATTGATTATTACTGTTTTTTCCTGTTATTTTGTGGTTCACACAAGAGAAGTTTTAATTGGTGTTATTGTAGAACAATTATTGTTTTTCAGGCCCTATTTTTCAACACTATAATGCATGAGAACTACTTCCGTTGATCTTCCTTTTGAACTTGTCTTGTTCAAAACCAACATGTAACAATCAGTAAACACGTTCCGACATTCGACAGGTTCGTTATAGTTCAACTTTTATTTTCAAAGCGGCGAGCACGTTGTGAGTCAGTAGGTCCCCATAACTGGGTTACGGTAGGATAATCCATCATCATGTTGTGCACGTCATGGTTTGCTCGGTATCGAGAGTTTCATCTTGCACCTACCGTTACTGATCGACAGAAGAACTGAAGACGTGTATCTTATCAGCCAAATGCATCGATTACTTTTATTGAGGTGAGAAGTGCTTGCTGTGGTGGACAATTATTGGTGTTAGGCATCTTCAACTTGTTCTTGATACATTCTTGGATGAGAAACCGGAAACCCGTTTAGATAATTGGATCTTTCTTTATTAATAGTTCATTAATGACAACAAAAATTATTCCATCACCACTGAGATAAAACACGATTAAATTTTCACGGCATTTATTATACTCACGAAATGATTCGCTAAACTGTAGCTTTATCAAGCGATTTTGGTAGTCTACCACACTTTTCTTTGGAACCTCACTTAAATACTTTTCCCTCATGCTTATATTTAATTACTAGGCCTACACAACCTATCAAGAAAAAACAGTGTACGTGAGAATTGATTACTAACTTTCCTAATTATTATTTGAATTAATAACAAATAACAGTATGCCAAAGGTATTTCCTAAGAGAGTAAGTTCAACAAATAGGTTAGTGCCAAAACGAATTTTAAACGCTTGAAATAAGAAAAAAAATAACAGGCAAGGACCAGGTGGAAAATGTTGAGGATCCAACTTTGTGGAAAAAACAAAAATAAGCACGAAAACACTCAGAATGGTGAAATGGTTGAAAACAGTTTTTTGCGATTTGCTGCGAAACGTGACCTTTTAGCGGAAAATATTTGATTACAAAAGTTGTAGATGATAAAGAAATAAAGAGGTTTTGTTCTCAATTCTTTTCAAATTAACCTCAAATTAACCGTCAAAATGGCGAAAACCCGATTTTTCAGCATTTAATTTTTTTCTCGCGTATATAAGATTTAATTTACATGAAAATTTGTAAGCGTAAGTCTTTTTTATTGTCGAATAATCGTGAATTTTTTGCAATTCAGAGGACAACTAGTTTTCCATTTATCTACATTTTTCGAAAAAAAATACCCTAATCTTCCACGAACAATTGTTCTGGTGTTTTTTTTTTTATTTCGAAGGATTCTAAGTGATCATTTTGATTGTTGAAATGTCTACTCCAAAAGGGTTTATTGATCGTTAAACCGCTTAAAACTGGGTCTTTCTGAATCATAATTTTCTCAATATTTTCAATGATTTTCAATAGCTGTAAAAAGAATAAAAATTATATCAATAAATTAATTTTGTAGTGGAATTAGGTATTAAAATATTTTTATGCAACGAATTTCTTCTTTCTTGTTACAAAAATAATGAAAAAAGTCAAAAATCCTTGAAAATATCGAGTAAATCATGATACAGAGTGAAAATTTTCTCAATTTTAAGCGGTTTAACGACCAATAAACCACCAACTCACATAGACCATTTGAAAGTAGACATATCAACAACTGAAATGTTCATTTAAAGACTTCCGAAGTACAAAAAATATCAAGACAGTTGTTCGTGGAAGATAAGGGTATTTTTTTCGAAAAATGTGAGGTGAATGTGAGGATATATTGAAAAATTATTAGCCTACTATAGAACCAAACAAAATTTCAATGTCAAAATATTTTATTACTCAACATATTCTTCTCTTAATTGGATACATTTATTACAGCGAACCTGCAACGTCTCTAGACCTTTCAAAAAAATGTGTTCTTCTTGCTCTGCAAACCAGACCTCCACAGCTTTGATAACCTCCTCGTTGGAAGAAAATTTACGACCTTTCAAACTTTTTTTCAGTTTGAGGAAAGAGATGATAGTTGGACGGAGCCAAATCTGGTGAATAAGGGGAGCGTTCTAGTAATTTAAACTCTAAATCACGAATGTTTTGCATGACAACATGAGATTTGTGTGCAGAGGCGTTGTCCTGCAAAAACAAAACACCTTTGGATAGCTTTCCGCGTCTTTTCTCTTTAATTTTTTTCCGTAGAGTGGTCAGTTATGTCGAATAGTAGTCTCCAGTTACTGTTCTACCCATATCCAAAAAATCAATCATGATTACTCCATGGCAATCTCAAAAAACTGAAGCAAGAACTTTTCCAGCAGATTTCTGGACACGAAACTTCTTAGGTCTTGGAGAACCGGAGTGTCGACATTCCATCGATTGTTGCTTCGTTTCTGGATAGTAGAAATGTACCCAAGTCTCATGCATAGTAACAATTCGGTTTAAGAAGTCTACATCGTTTTCAAATCGAGCACAGATCGAACGCGATGCTACTACCCTTGCACGCTTTTGGTCAACATTAAAACATTTGGGGATCCATTTTGCAGCAATTTTTCTCATGTCCAAATTGACGTGAACTATATGATGAACGCGTTCGTATGAAATATTCAGTGCTTTAGATATCCGTTTTAGCCCAATTCGACGGTCTGTTAAAATCATGTCATGAACTGCATCGATATTTTCGGGGACTGACACAGAAACTGGCCTTCCCGATTGGTCATCATCTTCAATGGAAAATTTACCTCTTTTGAAGCTTGCAGTCCAATTTTTCACAGTCGCATACGAAGGACATTGATCACTAAGGGTATTAAGCATATCTTCGTAATCTGCTTACCTCTTAACCCTTTTAAGTACAGGTACTTGATGATGGCTCGATACTCCAATTTTTCGATTTTCACAATTTCGGTGGACATATTTTTTTTTTCAATTTATTGCGTAACGCTGGTTTACTTTTTTGACGTCAAACTTTACACTGAAACTTCTAATAAGTTATTGTTCGTTGCTATGGTAGCGCAATATTTTGTTTATGTAGGGAACTGGACTAGGCTAACTAGATATCAATACATCCTCGTATATCTACAAATTTTTATCTGAACAGAATCGTTTATACGCGAGAAAAAAAAATACTGAAAAATGTGTTTTTTGCCATTTGACGGTTAATTTGAGGTTATGTCAAAAAGTGTGGAAAAAAGAAGTGTTTGATTTTTTTTAGTTACAAGTTTTCTATAGAACAAACTTTGCTAGGAGGTAAGGTTTCGCCGCAAATTGCAAAAAAACATTTTCAACTGCATCCCCATTTCACCATTTCGTGTTCAATTTTTTTTCCTTAAAGTTGGAAAGTCAACAACATTCTCCACCTGGTCCTTGCCTGTTACTTTTTTTCTACAACTATTGAAAATCATTGAAAGTATTGAAAAAATCATGATTCAGAGAGATTTGTTGTCGAATTTTCTCAATTTTAAGCGGTTTAACGATGAATAAACCCCCAAGTCACTTACAGACCTTCGAAATATAAATAATACTAGAACAATTGTTCGTGGAAGATAAGGTTATTTTCTTCGAAAAATGTACATATCTCGAAAAAGTCGTCTTCCAACAAAAAAGATATATGCTTACAAATTTTCATGTAAATTAAATCATTTCTATGCGAGGAAAGAATTAAATACTAAAAATTCGGTTTTTCACCATTTTGACGGTTAATTTGAGGTTATATCGAAAAGTGTTTGGCACAAAAGATTTCGATTTTTTCATTATCTACAACTTTGCCATTGATCATTTCCTGGTTAGAGGCCACGTTTCGCTGCAAATCGCAAAAAACCGTTTTCAACCCCTAAACTGCATCCCCATTTCACCATTTTGTGTGGTTTCGTGTTTAATTTTTTTTTTCCTCAAAGTTGGAACTTCTTCACAATTTTTTATCTGGTCCTTGCCTGTTACTATTTTTTTTTTCACAAAAATTATAAGCACCATTCTAAAAGGAGCATTATTAAGGAGTAATTGGTCGTTGAGTAAACAATTGTAATTTTTTAGTTAATTTATTTCTAAAGTTTCTAAATAATTGAGCTTGATACCTTTATTTTCGACATGAAGAAATTTGGAGTTTTAATCAAAGTGATGATCTTCTAAAATATGATAGCGTATGTTAAACTTTCCAAATAGCTTGTGTGATGTTCACGTATGCGGTTTTTGAACGATCTACCTGTCTGGCCTACACATACTTTATTCATTTGGAACAATTCATTTGGAAACTCCTGAATTTTCAGATTTTTGTGTCGTATTTTCAATGAAGCTTCCTAACTTATTATCTGTTCTAAATCCTTAAATTTTGTCTATGCCTGAGTGAGGTTAATTATTCTGTAGCTGTACTTGAATAGCTTACAGTTCTGTAGTTATTGTCAACGTTCCTAATATCAGGGTTGACTTCCTGGATAGCCTCATTGTGAAGCTTTTTAGCCAAAATATTATCCATTAAATCAAGATGGTATGCATTATTATCTGCAAGGACCCCGCACAAAAGCATAGGAAAATGGCCCACGGTAGGATTTGCCTGAAATTCACATATGTTATTGGTATTGAGTTTCTGATCAAATGTTCTCGTGGGCCCAATCCTCTAAGACCAATGATTTAGCTATCAGGGCCGTATTTAGTATAGGTGCCAAATAAACAATGATACTTTTCTCAAGTACATGGTTTTTGAATTTTCTATTACAATTTAATTGAATAAGAAATATTTCAAAATCTTAGAATTTGTCTTTTAGCACCAGTCCTTTGTGAAACATGTTTTGCCCTACAGGACCGTATTTAGTAAAACTGTATGTGCCAGATTCATTAATTTTTTTAAATGTATTGAACCAAATGAAATTATTACTCTAAGATCAGATAGTAGAGTTATATTTATATTATAGAGTTAGATCAAAACGTTGTAGTTCTCATTTTTTCTTGGTACTTTCTTTCTTAAAAAGCTATAAGATAAGTCCTACATAAAGTTTATAGGTTAAGCCGGCCATCTTGGATATTAAGATGGCGACCACTTTTGTTCCGTACACAAAGAAAGCTACATTCTTCTCTCAAACGAGCCATAAGCCACTGACTGATCAAGAAATAAGAAAGTTATGACAAAATCAATTTGATTCAGTTTTTTGTGGATCACTTGGAAAATACAGTTTTACTAAATACGGTCCTGTAGAACAAAACATGTTTCACAGAAGACTTGTGCTGAAAGACTAATGCTGAGATTTTATATTTCTTATTTAATTAAAATCTAATAGGAAATAAGAAAATTATGGGCTTGAGTAAAAAGTGGCATTGTTTATCTACCACCTATACTAAATACGGCCCGGAGAGCTAAATCATTGGTCTTAGAGGATTGGGCCCATGAGAACATTTGATCAGAAACTCAATACCAATAACTTATATAAATTTCAGGCAAATCCCACTGTGGGCCAATTTCCTATGCTATTGCGCGGGGTCTTTTGCTTAATGATGTTCAATTCTTTGTTAAAATTTTCTGCTGATAGGGGAACATTTACTAATCCATGAATAATACTATTGTATGCTGATATATTATGTTGGTATGGATGTAAAGAATAACTGTAAATGGTAATATCTGTATGGGAAGGTTTTCGAAAAATTGTAAAATTGTGTTTGTTATTGGATTCTACAGTGAATTTTGTTCTGATCAATAGTATTTATATACTTGTGAAAGGTGTCCAATTGTCCATTGGAACCTTTAAAACATACTAGAACATCATCTACATATCAGTTTAAAAACCGCATACGTGAACATTACACGAGTTATTTGAAAAAGAAAATAAGTTCAACATACGCTATCATATTTCAGAAGATCATCACTAATGAAAACTTCGAAATTCTTCAAAAATAAAAGTATCAAGCTTAATCTCATAGAAACTTTAGAAATTAATAAACTGAAAAATTCCAATAGTTTATTCAATGACCAATTAGATCGTAATAATTCCTCTTTGTTAAACTTATTCTCTTAGTAACTATTTATGTCCGGCATACTGATATTTGTTATTGATTTAGATAATAATAAGGAAAGTTAGTAATCAAATCAAGGTACACTGTTTTTGATTGATAGGTTGTGTAGACCTAGTAATCAAAGACAAGCATTAGGGAAAAGTATTCAAGTAAGGTTCCAAAGAAAAATATGTTAGAATACCAAAATCGCATGATGAAGCTACAGTGTAGCGAAACATGTCACGAGTATAATAAATTCCGTGGAAATTTAATCGTGTTTATGGATTTCCATCTAGTAAAGACCGATTCAATCCAAAAAAATATTGCAGCCCTTCACACACTTTTTCCTACAAGCGCATTGATTAACCAATTATATTCATTCGAAGTATTTCTATATTGTCGCAACGTATTGAAATCCTACTGATGAGATATACTTTGTTTTTGTTCTGTTTAAAAAAAACTACTCATAAAATAGGTTCAATATTTCCGGTTGAATTAAATAGTTCTAAATAAAATTTCGGAGAATTATTTCCACACACACACACACACATTTATTTCTATCGTTAGTTGAATGATGATTTGTTCATAGAAATTGTTGTGTTTTTTATTTCAATATTTTTTTGGCATATTTTAATTTTTTGAGTTTGAAACTCGAATTTTCTGATTTTTGTGAAAATCTTTCATCTAAAATTTCGGAATTTGTTTCTTGTCGACATGCAGAATTTGTTTGTTTGAAAGTGGTTGACAATGTTTCACTTTGAGTAAGGTTATTCTGGACTTTCATTGTCTAAAAAAGAACAAAGAAAAATTCAATTCTCTGCTATTTTTATTCACGACGTTTCAACTGTTAAAATCTACAGTCTTTATCAAGCGTATAAATGTGTAAGTGTATAAATGCGACAAGAAGTATCCTTGAGATTGTCGCATTTAAACACTTGATAACGACTGTAGATTTTAACAGTTGAAACGTCGTGAATAAAAATTGCTGAGAATTGAATTTTTCTTTGTTCTTTTTAGACAATGAAAGTCCAGAATAACCTTACTCAATGCAGAATTTGGTCAAGCTAATTGACTATGGTTGACAGATAAACAATATTCCTTCAATATGCATCATAGTCAGTAACCACAGACAAATTTGAGCCAAAAGTGAAGGAAGCTTGAAACTCGTCACGTGACTTCTTGACATTACGTATAGTGAGAAAAAAATAGTTTACCAAAAATACGGAGTGAAACTAAAAAAGAAATGACTTCCTGGTTTGATGTAAGAGCAAGATATAGCTGCGCTTTTCGTACCACAGTCAGAATTTGAATCCTGCCTTTTGATAGGATCTATTATATAACCGCAATCGAAATTGTTTTCTTTTTGTATTTGTTTTCTCCTACCAATAATATCTAAAATTATTATTATTATTAAGTTAAAAAAAAGTTTTGTGGGTTTTATCAGAAAGTAAGAGACGATAAAATTATCTATGAAATAGTCCAAAGATACTTGGAATAGATTAGGTTAGGATGGGTGAGGTTAATGCTTCATATTTCCAGTAAATCCGTCTTTAAGATATCTAAAAAGGGGGACATCACTCTTAAATTGCGAAAAGGAATATCTAAGATGGTATAGAAAATGTCAGAATATTTTTTGAGGTTATGGTTAAACGTCACTTCTTATGCATGATTATTATGAGGATTATAAGGATGATCAGTACCAATAATATGAAATATAATTGTGTTAAAACTGTGTCAATATATTGTTTTTTCCAGAAGTTAGTTGAGATTGGAATCAATATAATGATGAATAAAAAACATTGACTTCTGTATAACATTATCTCAAAGCAATTAAAGAAAATAATTTATTATTGTGTCTTATAGTATATTAAAAACACAATAAAGTGTGTTTCACATCTCATGGAAACACTCTCGTATCGCCAGCAGCGATGGAAGCACCCATTTTCCCGGAAAGTCCTATTAGGGGGCATATTGGCCCGAAACTCCTTCGAATTCGTGTTCAGGATCCCCAAATTACTACTAATACACCTGTCTCCTGAACATTTTTCTGTACTGAAAAATTCTAATTTGTTTCAATTCTCTTGGAAACGCCCCCGTATCTTCCGTAATTCCCGACATAGAACAATGAAATTTTCAGAATCGATAGGTACACTAGAAATTAACTTACGGCACTCCAGCATAAATGGAAAAATGGCTGGTTTCATACTTCCATAATATGGATCCAGAATTTGTCGAAAGTTGTGAAGTTGATATGAAATTAATAGTGAGTGCTTGCCACGGCTCTGGTCAAGGTTCGGTGTTATGTCATTATAACAGCTTGCACATCATATAAGTATCCGATAGCTAAACACGAATTTTAGCATGGAATAACCACTATAATTTCATAATTATTTTAAGAAACTCTGTATTCTGGTAGATGAAGAATTATTTTTATTATTATTATTTGGTTTTGATTAAAATTCTCCAGTCGGGCCCTGTCTCCGATATATTCGGAGGGCGCGCTGGTAACATCATTACCCCATTAACCACTCCCTTATTATAATTTTTTTCTTTGGTGTTTTGGCATCGACTGCTATGGTCATTAGCCATGTGTTCTGGTAGGCCTTGTTACTAACCCCATACTCACCCTCACCCTAGTCGAGCCACGAGATTTCAATAATTTAATCGGCTAAATTAAATAATCCCAGCCCAACCAGGGTTCGAACTCAGAGTCGGACGCTCTAACCACTGCGCCACTCCCCGACATACTCCCTTATTATTATTATTATTTTCAACCAAAGTGAGTGTAAAGTTTTGCAAATGAAACTTGATGAATGAAAACATCGAGAATAATTAAACCTATTTTCATGATATTTAATGATTATGAGAAGGTGCACGCTTTTAATTAATCTATCGATAATACCGTTACGAATCGCGGTAAAAACTTTTCAATTAGTTTTTAAGCACGAAGATTAATTGCGGAACCCAATTACATCCAGTTGGATGTTGATGTTGCTAATATCAGCTACTGTGAGAGATCAAGTTTTTCAACAACTTGTACATTGCTCTGAATAATGAAATAACTCATTATGATTGAGACAACCAAATTATTTTTTGAGATCTCCACTGGTTTACTTCAACAGAAATGATGAGTAATGCATTTTTTTGTCCTAGGTTAGAAATTTGAGAATCATTAAATTTCCAATCAAAAAACTTTATATTTCGAAAATTCGCAGAGAAAAGAAAAAGAAAGAAATCTTTCTCTTCCAGATTTCCTTCATCTTTATATCCATTGTTGTGTTGAGTCACATGCTGAATTCTGTGGAGTTGAAATTCCATTGATGAAGTGTGCCATAGTGACCACTTATAGATCACCAGTTGATGGTGATATAAACATATTCCTTAATAAGTTCGAAGAAGTGTTACTTTTTCTTTCATCCAAATATCCTCACATAATTGTCGTTGGTGATTTCAAAGTCAATTGTTCAGTTCTGACTGAACTAATATGTTTAATCACATCTTTTGGTCTAGAAGTCACAATTGATGAGTTTACAAGAATCAATATAAAAACAGGAACAGGATCCTGCATTGACAATATCATGACCAACTACAACTCTGACTTCTATGAATCCGGTGTTGTATAAACTTGTTTATCTGATCATCGAGCTCAATTTATTATTATAGATGAACCCTTTTGTCATAAACAAAAGATAATTCCGAGGAGGAAGTTGACTCCCCACAAAATTGAGGCTTTCAAAGAAGATATCTCTTCCTATAATTGGAATGCCTTCAAACAATTTGATGACGTAGAGTTGTTATCAGAAACACTGATGAGTACTCTGAACTTTTATGTAGATAAACACTTTCCATTGAAAACCGAATCAGGTAGACACTCACCACACCCTGTTAACTTCTTTAACAACAGATTGAAAGAAATGAGAAATACTCTTACCTCATTGAAAATTATCAGCTATACTTCAAACAGTGGATTGAATAAAGAAATATATAAAAGGTACACACGAGAATATAATTTTGCTTTAAATGAGTCTAAAAAAACAGCTTACAGTAATTATTTACAAAGATCTCAAAACAGATGTCGAGATGCTTGGAAGCTGATTAATTTTGAACGCAACAAAAACTCAAAATCTATTTCTTCTGAGTGTAACTTAACAGCTGAACAATTCATCGATTATTTCTCATCTGCTGCTGAATTAATATCGGAAAGTCTGACAGCTACTGATAAAGATGCAAATTCTTTCTTAAAAACATTACCAAGTACACCAGCTGCTATGACTTCCACAATTTGAACAGTCCTATCATAAAAAACATAAAAAATATTATTGCTGACACACATTTATTCAATTTATGCTTTTGTAAGGGGGTTTTTCCTGGTGTTTTCAAAAAAAGCAAATTAATACCGATCTTCAAAAAAGGTAACATTGATCTACCAGAAAATCATCGACCAATCTCAATAATTCCAGTTATAGGCAAGACTTTTGAAATTATCATTAAAACAAAATTAACATCGTATTTTGACAGTAACAATTACATAAACGAGCAACAATTTGGATTCCGAGAAAATCGCTCCAAAATTCAAGCTGTTCGTAAACTGGTCACTGACATAGTCGAGGACTTTGAAACTGGTAAACAAACTGCAGTGACGCTATGTGACCTCAGCAAAGCCTTCGACTGTGTTCCACATCGAGGGTTACTTGATAAGCTGGAACTCTATGGTGTAAGAGGGTCAGCCTATTCATTCTTCGACTCATATATATCGAGAAGAACTCAATATGCATTACACAATAACAATACGTCGATGTGTAAATCTCTATCTTCGGGAGTGCCCCAAGGATCAGTTCTTGGGCCACTTCTGTTCATAATATTCATTAACGATATATTTTATCACATAAAACCAACCCAGTGTGTCTTGTTCGCAGATGACATAACTTTTTACAATTCCGCTTAAATACAACAGAGCTCAATCAGATGAATGTTGAAGCATCTAACAGAATCAGTGAGTGGCTCACCCCCCAACAACCTCGTTCAAAATGAGACCAAAACGCAATCTATAATATTTTCTTCCAACACGGTCCTTTCAACAGACGTCCCAGTTAAACTGTTGGGCATCACCCTAGATAGCAAACTTAAATGGGCTGAACACATTGACATTCTATGTAGGAAGCTGTCAACCCAAATCTTCATTCTTATGCAATTGCGGAACACTGTTAACGCAAACGTACTAAAAATGACGTACTTTTCACTTTTTCACTCTCATCTGAGTTATGGCATAATTTTATGGGGTAACTCTAGCCACGCAAATCGAGCCTTCATACAGCAAAAGAAATCAGTCAGGGTAATCGCCAAAACGGCCTACAGAGAATCCTGTAGACCGTTATTCAGAGAATTGGAAATATTGACACTTCCTGCACTATATGTTTATTATTGTTTGATTGAGATACATAACCACATCCATTGCTATAACAGACACAAAGATTTACACAGCTATTCTACCAGAAATAACGATCAGCTTATCAATCCTAGATTTCGTCTGAGTACATCATTAAAAAACACAATTAATTTGAATATATACAATAATGTACCCGAATCAATCAAAAAGCTCAGCTCATATAAATTTAAACTAGCTGTCAAACAGCTCCTACAGAAACACAGCTTTTACTCGGTGGATGAATTTTTGTCAAGTGATTTAACCGAATAAAATAAGTATTAATATAAATACCATCACCATGATATATTTATGGAAAACATCCATTTTATTATTTTTACATCATAATTTATTTTGTAACTTTTTATATATACAACACGTTGCTTTTATTTGTTATGTTCCTATATATTTATAATTAGATATTTTTACCTACGGACATGTTCCAAACTTGCTGACTTGTGTATTGAAAGAAATATTCAAAAACACCAATAAAATTCTATTCTATTCATTAAGAAAGGTTATGAGCAATCAGCTCCATTTCAACTCAACTGAGAATTCAGGAGGTCGATGGTTATCTGAGAATTAATGATTGGGTTCTTTTAATTGGTATTAGTTGGAGATTTAAGTCAAAATTATTACAAAATTGAACCAAATTCTTTTTGTTGAATAGTTGTTCATTATGTAAATTAGCGAAGGTAATAACATGAGGATATTAACATTCGATAACTTCTGCGGTACATTTAGATATTTCTTACCATTCACTTAATTGATATTAAATTTGAGAAAGTGTTTTAGAAAATGAGTTTTTTTTCTATGGTTGCCAAGGTTGCTACAAACTTGTTTACTGATGACATTGTGTGGTGCGTATGATAGTTACGCGAAAATGGAGAGTGAAAATTGAAGTAATTAACATGTCAAAAGCCTGCACCATGTAAATATAGACTATTTTATAAGGTCAACTAGTGATCAACCAATTTTAGTTCTTTTCTACAGGATGTTAGAGACTAAAAAAACGTTACTGAAAACGGAATTGGAAAACCGACTATATGATTCAGCAACAGAAGAGTCTTTCTTCTGCTCCAATAGTACTTGTACCTAAGCTTGATGGAAATATGTGATGAAACGCCCTATATGAAGTCTTGATATGAAGTCCTGCTATGGTCAGATAACACTTTGTCTCATTGACAAGTATAAAACTGTATTTATATGCCAATTTGGAAAATATTGCCTAACTCGAATGCCTTTTGGACTAAAGAATTTGCCTTCGACTTTCCAGAGATTGGTCGATAAGTTCAAATCTGGTCTTCTGGATGTCAACATCCTTGCATACTGGGGTGATTTGATCATTTTGAGTGGAACCTCAGGAACGTAACTCTAGAACTTAGATATGGGCTCTAAAAGATTAGGAGTATACAAACTCTGATTGAATAGATCCAAATCTGTGATTGTGTGTCCGGTTGTGAAGAATATCGGTCAATCTCCCAATTCTTTTGGGATTGACTGTATGGAGATTATTTCATACCTTGAGATGTGCGGACAATTGCATTGCAAATCATGATGTGTTACTCGCATTCTCTCAATAAATAGAATAATCTCAAAATTTTCAATTCAACAAATAATATGATTCCCCTTCACCACACACCTGTGTTATACATGTTTTCTATAACATTGTTGACATATAGGAAATACATAATATCATACTACTAAACGAGTAGAAGCACCAGATATCTTATGGTAGTTCTCTAATTCAATATTGTAGATGTTTGTTTCTGTTTCTTCTTCAATTATTTTACTGAACTCAGAACTTCACCAGAGTTGAATTATCAGTTGACTCAACTCAGTTTAGAAGATTGTAAGAACCTATTACATGGCAGCTCTCTTTGTCAATATGAATTATTCCAGGGTCAGGTTTGGGCATTCTCCAGGTCCATTTTTATAGTGAAATAAGCAATATGGTATTTTTCATGAGATCATTGAAATGACTCTGTCTCAGACAAGAGCGAAGAAATAAACTAAACTGTGGGTTATAAATAACTCAAAATGAAAATGAACTGTTTGGTTATAATTCAGAACTCTTTACAATGTTTGACCGAACCAAGAACCTTACAAAATGGTTCGATACTAAAACAAGTAGGAAAATGAAAGAGATTGATTAATGATAGGATGATCAGATAACACGAAGACAGTGATACTAAAACTAATAACCTAACTTAAACAGTGGCTTTCTCAGTCAAATGTCCAAAACACTAAATATTTTATTGAATAAACCTTCCTCTGGTAAATGGGAACATATATCATGTACGTTCAATCTCCTTTTCAATATAGGTAGTTACTCTTGATCAAATTGTTTGAATAAATGGCAACGATCTTACCAAGTGGAACTTCGTTGGGTCAAACCTGCTCCAGTAATATGGTTATCAACCAAAGTGATATATGTCAGCTGCAATTTCCTCTTTCTTATAATTCTAATCGGATATTGTGTGTTGTGCAGAAGACATGAAATGAATCTCTCTCACAGATTTCTACAACGTGAACTTCTGTTTAAAAGTCACGACAACTTCTCTACGTGGTCGTATTCGTATATATCTTATTTATTTTGATTTGAATAACGAAATCTTGCAGTAATAGATTTGAAGTATTTCAAAATTATTTGACAAATGTCTGACAGGAGTTTCATTTTGATAATTGACAATATATCAAAGATATGATATACCGGGAGATACTTCAGTCTTATTTATATTTGATGTTCTTACATTCAGAGAAGGTATGTTTCATCATCAACATAATCTCAAAAAAGCAAAGGTTGTCTAGGAATACATTCAAAAATTTTTTAATTTCGCTTCACCAAATACGCTCTTTGATGTTCTGAGAAGAAAATCAAGAAACCCAGAGCAAAAATGTTTACTTCCGAAAAGAACAGTAAGAGAAAACTATTAATAATTTTGGGTTCATGATGTTATTGCGTTTTCTGAATGTATTGGTGCTTTCGGCAAAGAACTTCATAAACACACACACACACACCCACCCACACACACACACACACACACATTGACATTAGCTTGTGGAGATTGAAGACGGATGTTATTATAATTAATCAAAGCCAGCTCTCTTCAGAAGGATTAACATCTGAGCAGTCCATCCACAAAGCATATTAGAGTTCATCTAACCCCATATAGCTGAGACCAATAATAAACAACTCTCTCTCTCTCTCTGTTCCCGCACCAGATTTGAATCAGCGAAAGGTACATGATTGATAATCGATTGCTAATTCCGACCATGATCAAGTTGGTCTGTTGTGATCAAAATTGAACAGTGTTTGAGAGGAGGGAGTCAGGACAGGAAGTAACTGTTAAGAAATATAGTACTTGTCAGATTAAAAATTCGCAAAGCTTTGAATTCCGGTCGAACTTTCTACAGTTGTCAGAGTACTGGTCAAAAAACATCGTCAACCCAAATTGCTCAACTTCCAGTAAGCGAACAATATTCCGAAATATGTTCAATGTAGCTTGTAACCTCACAATTCATTCCCTATTTGATAACAGTAACATCTTCAATAATAAAGTAATTTGTATGACTATGGTATATTTTTCTGATATTCAGGCACTCTTCTATTGGTTTTTATCACGAACAAGTTATTAACCGATCATCTGGTGAACTAGACTTGAAAAATCATGAACGTTCCGCCATACCTTTTACGTAATTGTTATATAATGGCATATTATTAAATATGATATGTATTCAAACTTCATTCAACAGTTTCGTCAGCAGCTACGCTTTTGGAATGTTGATGTACACTTTTCAGAGTGCAAAAGTTTGGTCACCTAAACCTTCTTATGTCGACCTGCAGACTTGCATGTAGCTATGATGTAAATGTTTTGGCAGTTTTATACGATTCACAATTTGTGTCTGGAGATTTGTATTGGATAATGAGATGTTTTGTTTTATCTTGTCATTAAGTGAAAGATAGACGTCAACAACTGGGTTCCAGGAACCCAAATTATTTAATAAATGACTATCTGACCTAATGTACAGTTCTACTCAAGTATGGATTTGTATTGACGATCCTTTCAATGGAAGGTTAAATATTTCATTCATACCATAACTTTTGGTATAATTTTAGTTTCAGGTTGGTCTTGTCATTTATTTATATATTTTTTATCACATTTCTTCATACGTAATTTCGTATTTTCACCATTTATCGTTTCCGGTCCCATCTGAGTCGTCTTTAAATTTCAGAAACCAGTTCTCAACTGACTTCTCCGCATGTCGTTGCCTAATCTTATAATAATGTGTTTCTTAAATTCCTCGTTCGTTCTTTTGCGTATTTAGTATAACTGATTGTATTTAGTTACATATATTTCGGACGTCCATAATCTTAATGGCTGAAAGATTTCTATCTCTTTCAAATTTTTCACAACGTTTCAATTGCTTGAATCCGCAATCGTCTTCTGGTGAATAATGACAAAATCAGATGCTACGCGACCTTTTATAGGTCCATAATTAAAGAGTTATTACTGTGTAATTACGCGCGGTCTTGTGGCTCGCGTGGTTTCGCGCTTTTTCTCCCTCCAAAACGGTCCATGAGTGGTTTCCATATGTTTTTAATTTCCACGCTTGGTTGACTGAAGGCACTATTGGCTTCTATATAGGTGGTTTCCATAAATTTCCATTTGAACCAATGTTCCTCTCTATGAAGAACACTAGCTTCGTCCCAAAGAATTCGGTGGTGTTTTGTCCAGGCGTGGTCAGCAATTCCCGATTTTGATGTTTCCCCTCGTTGAGTCCACTTTTTGTGTTCGGCTATTCTTACTGATAATGGCCTCTTGTTCTCTCCGATATAGGAATCTCCACATTCACATGGGACTTTATAAATACAGTTTTTGCTGGATTCTGTTGTGTTCTCTGGTTTTGTCTTGGTGAGGAAGCTTCGTAAGGTACTGCCGGATTGAAAGTAACTCTTGATGTTGTATTCATTTACGATCCTTCTGATCTTCTCGGAGATACCCCTGATATAGGGAAGAATGAGAACGGGGTTTTGTGGTCTTTCTTCGGTTGTCTTGGTCTTTTCGAGTTGTTTCCGAACTTCTCCTATGAGTTTCACGGAGTATCCGTTTCGGCGTAGGTCCTTTTTGATGTGGTTAATTTCCGCCTCCAATGACTCCTGGTTGTTGCAAATAGACATTGCTCTCTCCACCAACGTTCTTACGATTCCCCTCTTTGTGGAGTTTGGGTGATTAGAGCCGTAGTTGAGGTACTGTCCTGTGTGTGTCTTCTTCCTGTAAACAGAGGTGAGGATTCCAGTGTCTGTTCTTTCAGCTTTCACATCGAGAAACGATAGCGTACTATTAGTTTTCTTTTCCATTGTGAATTTGATTGAATCCCTCATGTTATTCATTCTGGCGAAGAATTCCCCAAGGTGATTTTAAATGTCCATTATCTTTTTTCACGATTACAAATCTCTTGTGTCATACTATTTTGAAATCACCATAATCACAATTTATTGATGTAGTGTGCAGCAGTAGCCCAGTACATTTTATTTCCAGTACGATGGATAAACTTCTTGAAATAAAATCTATTCCCAAAACTTCTAATAAAAACATTTCTCAAATGTTCTCAGTATTTTCGTAACGTAGAAGGTAGAATAATTATTTAACAATATTTTACCGAGTAAATGAATTAAAAAAGTGCAAAATTGTACCAACAGCACAAAAAAACACTGATAGAGTCAAAAATTCATGATTTTTATAAAAATTAAATGTCTCGAAAACGGTGAGACTTTTATATGGGGGATTTTTTCATAGCAACTAGTGAACCCTTTGATCTACATTCTCCTTCAGTTTGGCGTTGTCTTTACGAGGCACCCGTATTTGTAGGAAATAATGATAGGCTTGCCATCATATTGTCGGGATAAAAAAACTGATCATATCCGACCAACAAACTCAAAGTGAAGGTAATATGAGAGTATCACAGAAATTCACCGGAGGAATATTTAATTACAGGAAGATTTTCAAAAAAAACTCGATTCTCGACATAAATTTTAGATAGATAGATAGATAGATAGCTCTTTATTTCCAACAGGTATACACCCAATTACAGGAAATGCTAGAAGGTAATATTTAACATAATGAATTACAAATCGACAAATATAAATATATGTATATACGTGCGTGTAAATAAATAATTGATTATATATTGAACGACACTGCTTAAAAAAACTGAAATAAGAAAAAATGAGAAGTTTATTATATATACGAGGATATATTGAAAAATTCTTAACCTACTATAGAACCAAACAAAATTTCAATGTCAAAATATTCTATTACTCAACATATTCTCCTCTTAATTGGATACATTTATTACAGCGAACCTGCAACGTCTCTAGACCTTTCAAAAAAAAATTTTCTTCTTGCTCTGCAAACCAGACCTCCACAGCTTTTATTACCTCCTCGTTGGAAGAAAATTTACGACCTTTCAAACTTGTTTTCAGTTGAGGAAAGAGATGATAGTCGGACGGAGCCAAATCTGGTGAATAAGAGGGGTGCTCTAGTAACTCAAACTCTAAATCACGAATTTTTTGCATGGCAACATGAGATTTGTGTGCAGGGGCGTTGTTTTGCAAAAACAAAACACTCTTTTCTCTTTAATTTTTTTCCTTTGAGTGGTCAGTAATGTCGAATAGTAATCTCCAGTTATTGTTCTACCCTTATCCAAAAAATCAATCATGATTACTCCATGGCAATCCCAAAAATCTGAAGCAAGAACTTTTGCAGCAGATTTTTGGTCACGAAACTTCTTAGGTCTTGGAGAACCGGAGTGTCGCCATTCCATCGATTGTTGCTTTGTTTCTGGATCGTAGAAATGTCTCATCCATAGTAACAATTCAGTTTAAGAAGTCTACGTCGTTTTCAAATCGAGCACAGATCGAACGCGATGCTACTACCCTTGCACGCTTTTGGTCAACATTCAAACATTTGGGGATCCATTTTGCAGCAATTTTTCTCATGTCCAAATTGACGTGAACTATAAGATGAATGTGTTCGTATGAAATATTCAGTGCTTCAGATATCCGTTTTAGCCCAATTCGACTGCCTGTTAAAATCATGTCATGAACTGCATCGATATTTTCGGGGAGTGACACAGAAACTGGCCTTCCCAATTGGTCATCATCTTCAATGGAAAATTTACCTCTTTTGAAGCTTGCAGTCCAATTTTTCACGGTCGCATACGAAGGACATTGATCACCAAGGATATTAAGCATATCTTCGTAAATCTGCTTACCTCTTAACCCTTTTAAATACAGGTACTTGGTGATGGCTCGATACTCCAATTTTTTGATTTTCACAATTTCGGTGGACATATTTTTTCTTTTAATTTATTGCGTAACTCTAGTTTACTTTTTTGACGTCAAACTTTACACTGACACTTCTAATAAGTTACTGTTCGTTGCTATGGTAACGCAATATTTTGTTTATGCAGGGAACTGGTCTAGGCTAACTAGATATCAATATATCCTCGTACATATTTCAAAATGAGTTAATGTCACCTACTAACATGCAGGAAAAAGTATATACAATTTTATTAAATATAGGATACAGGGGCGATCAACTTTCTGACTCACCCTGTAAAAAATGTTCGAATACCTTATTATTATAAACCAACCAGAAGCAAATCTAGCCAAATATTTAAATTTCTGAAAGATGAATAATATTTCAAGTCAACGCTCCGTTTTTTAAATTTTTGAGTACCCCTGTAGCAAATTAAACTTTTTCTCATGAGGGCCTGATATTTAGTGGCATTGAAACAAAAATTCTAGATACATTGAAGAAAATAAGAAATACATGCTTTTAAAAAATGGCTATTTTCCAACTTCAACACCCCGTATCTCTGATACTAGTCATAGTCATAGTTCAGAAAGTTGTCAACTACAAAATACTATCAATTCATGAAATTTCACCTAAGCCCATTTGAATAATTATTCAAAATTCCTTTTTTCTATTTTTTGATCATTAGTTCATAAATCAAAGCTTGTTTCTATATTTATCTGTGTATATACTTCGGTTTCAATATATTCTTGTATCTAAAAATTATTCACTTCCATTCTTCTCCATATAATATGTCTATTTTTCTATGGCACAATTTCTGATATTCTAATTTTTTATGTTTTTATACCAAAGCATTCATGCAGTATACCTATATTCAAATATTTTGTCTCATTAGTAGATAATCCAATTATATTTTGGCCATATTTTCCCAAGAGGCATGATAATTATTATTTGATTCCTCTATAATCGCCGTAGTTTTTCTGAAAATTCACAAGACCTACTTCATTAGAAGTAATTCACAATGGAAAAGTGAAACTACCTTTCTTCAGTTCATAACGATCGATGTGAAATCTTTCCATCATTCTTCACATTCGACTAAAAACATAATCACCAATTAACTTGATTCAATAATAAAGGTAAACATGTAGCAAACGATGACAATATGGTACCTACTTGACAAGTAAATAGGAGATTTCGACTAAAAAAATGTAGATCGAGGTAAATTCGACCACTGATGCCTGTTGTGGGTTGATAGAATAATGAAAGATAAACGTGATTGTGTCATATTTTAGATCGGTTAACCTGTCAGTAAATAGACTTGCATGTTGAAATCCGAAGGATTTTCATTTGGACAATCCTATATCATACTACGAGGATGCATTGATAAATACCGGTTCGATGATTTAGTAAAATATTGCGTTACCATAGCAACAACCAATAACTTCTTTGAATTTTCAGTGTGAATTTTGACGTCAAAAAGTCAAAACAAGTTTTGCACAATAAAATTTAAAAAAAGAATATTGATCGATATTATGAAAATAGAAGAATAGAAATATCGAGCCATCATCGAGTACCTTTATTTGAATGGATTGAGTAGATTTTTGAAGACACTATCAGGTCTATCTCGTGAGGTTCCTGGAGGTTCCTCACAAGGTTTTCCTGCGGGATGATATCTTCTGCACCGCAGTGTCCGAATATATCCATCCTCATGCGAGCCAGAGCATCGCATTCAAACATTATGTTGGAGGCTGTTTCGACCTCCTCATCTCAAAATCTGCATTGTGTGGACTCCAATTACATATTACGGATATACTTCGTTATTTACATTTCGAGTTGCGGTCACATTTTAAACACAATTTTCATTGCCGCTTGTTTCGCGAAAAATAGTTGCCAGTCAACCCAAAAGTCGACAAAGCTAAGTTTCTGCTGAACTATCTGCTTATATATAATATTGTTGTTGTTGTTTATTGTTTTTTCCGTTAACCAGCTGTCGTCCCCTTACGAACGGCAGCCCTCAGAAGTCGAAACTTGTGCGAGCTAAGGATTAACGAGGTCTTACCTTTTTACGTGCGATTCCTAGCACTTTCTCGGGCCATCAGAAAAAGTTCTGCAGTCGCTAGGGTTTGAACCTTTGACTGGCAGCCAAAAGTGATTGAAACAATGTCGATTTAACCACTCGGCTACCTGGTATATAAACAGATAATAACCGCGTAACAGGCGGCAGTAAAAATTGTTCTTAGAATGTGACTTCGTGTTGACCGCAGCTAGAAATGTAAATAACGGAGTCTAACGGTAATATGTCATTGGTGGACTCTTGATGTATCCCCAATAGTTGCAGGTATTTTCTCACGTGGCAGTGGCCTGGCGTGGCAGTGGCCTGTCATCAGTTCTACCACCTTCCTGAGAGAGTCTCGGCATTGTTCAAGAAGGTGTCTTGTTAGCCGGTCGGTTGGCCCCATCGTCATAATTTTTCCTTGAGTATTGCCTGAGGCACTCTCCCAGACAGATTGATGATTGTTTTTGACCCATTTCTTTGTTTCCAGCTTAATATCCGCAGGCTGGTTCTAGTCCAATGAGAGTTGTTGCTGCCCCCGCTCTTGCTAGGGCATCTGCGGTCTCATTTTCCTGGATGCCCTTGTGACCTGGTACCCAGACAAGTGTTACCCTGTGCTCCCAGGTTGTTAAGGCTTTGGTGTGCCTTCCAAACCAGTTTGGAAGTGAACCTACATGATCGCAAGGCTTTGATCGCCGCCTGACTGTCGGAGAGAATCGCTATGGGTTGGTTTCTAGGACCCCTCCTTAGAATCTCTCTCGTGCAGACGGAGATTGCCGTTACCTCGGCTTGGAATATAGAGGCTTGAGGCTTAGACTAATGTCTTGCCTCGGTCTCTTCCCGTATATTCCAGCCCCTTTTCCTTTGCTAGTCTTTGAGCCATCAGTGTACCAGATTTGCCCTCTTGACAGCATTGGTATGCCCCTTGATGTATCTTTCTTATCTTCTATGACTATACTATGACTATAACTATGACTATGTCTTCTATGACTACTATACTATACTATAGTATTACTTCGCAGTAGGAGATGTCGCTGTATGTCAGTGTCATACACTAGAGATTTATAAACACTTATGAAATCCATAGTGATCAATATCACAGGTGATACAGATGGTACAGTTGGGAGTTACAGTTCATGTATCACTGGAGATACATATGGTGTATACGTACGTAATTTCCGATTAGGGCTTGGGAGTCAAGGTTTTATGATACTCGTCCTGATGGGGAATATGACTGATTCATTGTAGGAATAAGTATCTAAAACTAGTTCTGCTCCTGTTCATTGTAGTCCTTTTTGATCATCGGACACTTTTCGAATCTATCAATAAACAATTTACTTTCAAACTCAACGAATGTGTCGAATAGTCACTCTCATTATTTCATAGCCTGGAAAAATCTACGATAAGTCGTGAGACATACGAAGAAATAACGATACTCCAGTCGGAACATAATTATATTGTTTACCAAGATCAAGGTATTTTCACTTCTATCGGTAACAATGCCTTCCATTCAGTACCGGCAATCAACCACCACTAGGAAAATACGTGGGGGAGTATAAATCTGCATTGGAAAAAAATTGCACGTTGCAATGCAGGTCGCCTTGTACTTTGCTATGATCTGATTGTTACAATCACTTATTGATTTAGTTCGACGGGAACAAAACTGAAAGTAAAATTATTGTGAATGGATAATTTCTTGGAAGTATTTGAATAAATTGGCTTACTGAGGTATAATCAAGGTTTCTGGGTAATTATTCACTAATTAAAAAGACTAACTAGAACAATAATTCTTGAATGCAATATCATTAATGGTGTTTCGATTACACTCTTCCAGATTAGATAAACTGTGTTTGGGATTAAGGTATTCCTTAGTATGAAATTCATAATATCATAATAATGATATTTCCTCATAAACACTTGTAGAGTTTAGGTACCCATAGACAGCTTGTGTGGGTAGAGGACGGCTATTATTATTTGCTTTCATTGATTTCATTTTTTATATTTCCATACTGTGGAGTGTGGAGGAAAAAAACTCCCAAAAAGCACGTGTCAAGACACATTATTTTGTCTGTCATATCACATGTCAAGATTATTTGCATTCCTGTTCTATTGTTATTCCTTGACCGCTCTGTGAACTGTGAATCTGGCCTTTCATTTTTTCATTCATCAATAATATCCGTTATGGCGAGCTGGAGGCTATTGTGGCTTTTTGTAGTTTGACCTCATTCTAGAATATGGAACTACAGATTTTTTGATGTCCATGTGACAAGTATAATGTGAATATTGCTTCGCACTTCAGAATTATAATATACGTTTGACAGGATCTCTATCGCAGCGGTAAGAAGACATAAGAATACTAATAAATATTCAAGCTTTTACTTATGCGACTCTTCAAAATTTAGACACCCCACAGCTGATTTTTTCAGAATCGCCTAATGAAAATATAGAATATTTAGTGGTAACATTGTCCGACAAAATATTTGTGGCATTCCAGTTATCGGACAGTGATGGCTCCAAAAAAATGCACCACTACAAAAAAATTTGGTGAGTGATAATTTAATAAGGAATAAGTTTTGCTATCGACTGGCAATTGAAATTGATATACTAGAGAAATAATGATAATGACTTTAGGGCTTCATCAGCTTGGGTTGATGGTACTCATTTGAAAGACAAGCCATCATCCCTTTAGAACATTCCATTATTTTTGTGTCTTTTTTGCCGACGTTCTGTGTATGCATCTACACTGTGCTTAAGAAGCCTGAAAAATGCTTAAATAACTATCCTCTTATTGATTTTTTTGACATGTAAAAGTACTTTTTCTATATTCACTCTTTTTAGAAAAAAAAAGTAAAAATAAAAGTATCTCAATGATAGTTACTGTGACGATATATCAACAGTTACAAATATTAGTTGGTTTTGACTCAGTTTATTTCATATTTCAATATTCTAGAAATTGTTTTCGATTCTCATTACAACCAGAACTATTGTTGTTGGACACAATTCTATTGGTGTTTGAGATCCACCACCGTATATCATCAGCATTGTGCTACTTGCAATATTTGTGATTAACTGATATTTGTTTAATAATAGGGAATTACACTGTAATAAAAAATTACGTTTTATTTGTAACAAATATGATCCTATCTTTATATGTATAATGCATATAGAATCATTTCACGAACCTATTTATTTATTTCATATCGATTACAATCCACTTCAGAACTGTTCCAAATTGAGAGAGATTCATAGGCCACCTTTTTGCGGGCTGACGTCACTTGTATTACTCTAAACGTCCTAGAGTCCTCAGAAAATGCTTTCTGTATAAGAAACCGGATTAATCTTCTTTCTATACTGTTCAGTCGAATTTAATGGAGAAATACACTTGGTTTTGACAACAGACATGCAATATTTGGAGATTTTGACGTCAGGATACTTTGACGTTACTTGTATTCGTCCATTGAAATACCGGTAATATTTCGCGCGAATTTAGCTAGTATTTGAATTCTACTCCAATCATTTTTTTTGGGTCAAACCTAATCGAAAGAAAATATTGAAAAGTCTCTTTTTTACCTAGTTTGACTTGTTAATCTTTGGGGAAAAAATGTAATACCCTATTCCTAGTGAAATGCACATATCGTCGGTAGTTATTTACCATGATCTTACACAAACAGTGTCTAACTCTTCGGAATAAAATCAATTATTTTCCTTTACTATGGGCAACAATTAAAAACATTATCGAACAGTTCGTCTACAAAAACTCTATTAACATAATTCTTATAATGTGAAAGTCAGAGTGTGCCCCTAATGGTAGAATTATATATGAGTTTTTTTAAACAATTTGTAAGAATTGTTATGTGATACAAGCGTTTGCAACATAAACGGATTGAGTTGTTGTTGTAATGAGTTGAATAAATGTTGTATTAATTAATGTACTGTATACAAATCACTAGCAGTTTCATTCTTATTCCAATTAACAATCAGATCTGTACCTAAGGTCGATAATATTTTTTACAGATTATTCACTGAGAATGACGCGGAAGCATTATTCTACTAAGGACAAGATGGACAGCGTGGGAATATTGAATACCTCCTACATGAGAACGAGTTTTCAACCTAAGGTAATAAAATTTCTATGTTGTAGAATTATTCACCGTTTTGTTCTCATTCATTATTACTTTGATCCGACCTTTCTTGCACATATCAAAAATGTTATAATGAGTTCAAGCGATATCCTTGGGCGTCAGAAATGTTAATAATCGGATCATCTTTAAATTCCAAGTTGTATGATTGCTTTATACAAGCTAGATAAATGACATGAGGGTACTATTGAACACGCTCGAAAAATTCTGGAATTACTCTGTACCTCGGAGGTCTATGTCAATTTTCCTAATTTTTCAGGACAGCTGTTTGAAGATTGTTTTGAAATTCGATCACAAATATCTTAGAAAAATAGGAAAGTTAACCAAATTATTATACCAAAGTGTTATTAGTACATTCATGATTCATTCAATTAGAATATGTTTATCCAAATTTCATTTTGAATTTGTTAACAAAAATTGTAAACTTATGCGGAGGACATAGTGCCATTTACCTCCGAGGTACAGAACTTATTCCATTCAGAAGTTGGTATCTCTTAAACATGCACTTCGACGGTCTCAACAACTTCTTCAGGTTTTGAATATCACTCACTCTTCAAGACTTATTTTTGACTGTCGAGAACAAAAAGAACTCGTTTGGTGATAGACATATTGATAGACACAATTGTTTTTCCTACTTTTGGCAATGACATCTAGCAAATAAATTATTAAATAATAAGTACTAATCATAGAAATATAATACTAGACTATAACGCCAAACTCTCCTTCCGAGATTCAGTTAAATGACCCCTCTCAGGGAACGATGACAAACTATCGCACTTGCGCATTATTGCTTTGTCTGGTCACGTCGTTGCCAAGTTGTTTTTTATTTTTTCGTGTTCCAAATGAAGTTCGGAATATCGTCAGTGGTTAGGGCAGGTAATTGTGGGAAGTCCAGTAAACTTGGCAACACTGCTTTAAAATCATATCGTGACGTATCAAACGAAGAAAGATATCAGTGTCGGCTTCCGAGATTTGGGCGTTGGCTTTGTGTTAGGTTTGAGCATTTAGCAGTTGTTGATATCTAGGTAGTTTGTTTTCGTTGCCATTTGTGTTGTTTTCTGAGTATTCCCTTGTTGTTTCTGACGTTCCTGTAGTTTGGTTGCGAAGTTTTACTTCCGAAGTGCTTGGACAAATAATAGAGACAAAAGGAAGTGCATGGTTCTCTTTTGTGACATGTTAATTGAAGATGGGGAATTTTATCATTTAATTTCATTTCTTTCTTCTTTGAGTACTGTAACTGAAAATGTGGTTACACATATATCAGGATTCGTCGTTGAATCTATTAAAAAAATTATCAAATGTAGAGAATGTTTATCTACTCTTGAAGATATTACAGAATCTTCTGCAGATGCAGAAAACTTTAAATTATTGAATAGAAAAAATAGAGGTGGTCTCATAAGGCCATCACAAACTATTGTAAATATTTGTATTTTCCTTGAGAGAAAAATCCGGTAAGTTCTTGCAATTACTGATAATTTTATGCCAAATGAAACAAATTTTTTGGAAACCTTCATTCACCAAACTTCCTCAATATTATTTCAGGATGAAAATTTATTCAGCTCAATAAAAAACACATTTTCGATATATCTCCCTATGAGGTGAGTCACAAGATGAAAATAATAAAAGCAATAACAAGAATTTACACCAGAATTATATTTTTCAATATTACGATGTCGCAAACTGAGAAAATTAGAGGTGAACTGAAGAGGAAAATACTCATAAAATTAATTCTATTTTCTCACCAATAGATTTTGAAACAAAATGCAATTTACGTTTGATAGAAATAAATAGAATAGAAGTAAAATGTATTTATTGAGAATTATTATAATCTTTTTCTTCCAATTCTACCATTTCTCCTTATTTGAAACAAAGTGAAACAAATATCCTGTAACATTTGACAATTTGAATTTTTGACTTTTCATATTTATTTCTCTCAACATTCGATAATCTACTTCTGATTACAAAAAATGCCATTTGAATTTAATGCGAATCAACAACATTTACAATGATAAATGAGACCCTCTGACCGAATGCAAAAATGTAGTATTTTACCAGAGTAACTATATTCAGCAGATTTTTACCCAATTTTATATCCAATCAATAACATTTCTGTTCTTCAACAAAAATGGTTGAAGAGTGATAACAAGAGTCAACAAGTAGAACTCATGTAAAAAAAATTTGAAATATCTTATCAATAAAAGCCTTCATTATTATTATTACATACTTTTTCGCATTAATAACTAATTAATCAATCAATCAATTTGTAGAAGTAAATTCTTTCATCACATAATGTGATTCAAAATCCCCACTTACATTGTGTTCTTAATTGATTCAGCTCACCTCATTATTCATAAAAAATGCATTTGTAATCTCTTGAACACAAAGGCCTCAATACCCAAATTACTCAAATATTCATAAAAATCACCTTCAATATTCAGGATTTCGAAAATCAAAAATATGCCTAACTCAAGAAGGTGTTTCCTCACTCTGATTTGGATTTCGAGTATAATGGGCTCAATGGTTTAGGCGCGAAGCCGATGGACACACAAATTTCGTTTTTTTCTGATTTACAGACTGAGTGGAATAGAATCAATTCTTATCAAATTTGGATTTTTTGACGATCACAATAATTTCTCCCTACTTGGTCGCGAGGAAGCACAAAACAGAAAACCTACACTCAATATTTATATTTTAAAAAGTCAATTATTGGTTTTCGGTATATATCATTAAAGGAAAACGCTATTTTATTGCACATGCTTTTAACGAAAACATACCAGATTCAGGAATAGGAAGTCAAAAATCCTAAGACCGTCCCTGGCGACACTTGCGTTCTATTGCGCAAACTCATAGGTCAGTGTATCTGCCGTAGGGGGACCACGTTATTCTGAACTAATTGGCGTTCTAGTCTAGTATTATATTTCAATGGTACTAATCAGTGTTGACACTAACTTTCATAGTCCACAGTACATCAGCACAAATTGGCATAATTTAGTGTAAAGAGAAATTTGTGACCAATTCGAAATCTTCAAAATATCTCGAAAACTGCGTGGACACAAAATTCATAACATACATATAAATTGGCACAAAATGGGCTTATTGCAATAACATTGAAATACAAAAATTGCAGATATGGATCACCAGCCTGTCGCACCTGGATTTCAAAATATTCAACGATATTTCCAGGATATTTGGAAATTTTTTCTTTTTTGGGTTCGTATTATAATACATTATACAGTGCGGCTTTTTTTGGAGGTTTTCACCGATACTACTTTTTGAAACAAAAAATATGGTGATTGCTCGACAGGGGGCGCGGGGGGGGACATCAATTCAAAATTTTTAAATGGCATGGGGGGTCGAGTGTCACATCGTTGAAAAGAGAATTCAATTCTCTTTACAACCATCTAATTTTTTTTTGAATTTCGTTAATATTTTTTTGCAATTCAAATTCGACATATCAAATATAAAAGCGGATCTGAAAACTAGTCATAGCTTGATAAATAATATTGCAATTACAGTACAGATGGCGCTGGGAGCACATCAACTAGAACTAGAAAATTTCGATAGGCATAAAAATCGAAATTGGGAAAAAATTCCTCAACTAATTTCAAAAATATTTAGATGGTTGTAAAGAGAATTGAATTCTCTTTTCAACGATGTGACACTCGACCCCCCATGCCATTTAATAATTTTGAGTTGATCCCGATGTCTCCCCGCGCCCCCTGTGCAGCAATCACCATATTTTTGTTTAAAAAAGTAGTAGTAGTGAAACCCTCCAAACGGTTTTTTTTTCATGTTTGTACGTCGAACCGTTCAAAAGTTAACAGGGGGGGGGGACTAAAAAAAGCCGCACTGTATATTATTCCAAAGATATTCAGCACGGTTGAAAGTCACTAATTAAAACAGCGAGTCAATTTAACCTGATGGTACGGCAAACATCGTTGCCATTAGAAACTCATCCACTGTGAAAAAAATTACCAATATCAACCACATTACTTTACTTATAATACCTATCGTATTTCCTAATTAAGAAATATATGGTTACGAAAAAAACGAAATTTTTAGACAATTAAAACGTGTCGCGTTACGAAAATACTCTTGAATATATTGAATAAGCATTCGGAGTTGAGGAAGGAAGATGTAAGTAATTACATAATATGACTATTCTTGAACGTGAAATAATATATGATATTGTGCTGTTGTATGTGACCATTGGATATCTTGGTGGTTTTATTTGTTCGAAATATGTTCTATTGCTAAAATCGAGAGAAACAGTTTTTATTTCAAGTTCAAAATTACAAGTTGTTGATACAGACTCAATTATTTTTGTCCCTACAGAAAAATGTTTCTCTTCTAGTGCAGAATTTTTTCAGTTTTCGAACCAAAATGGGTCTGGAGCAGTGCTAAAAAATGCACGGTCAGAGAAAATAGCTTTTTTGTACAACTGTCTGAAAAACTTGACATTTCTGCATCTCTATTGATGGGTAATGTTTACTTTTTTCACTGCCAAAATAATTCTCAAAATAAACATGAAATATTAATTTTGAAGGATTTATTTTCAACTGAGTCAATAAATATTAATTGATTATTCATCATAAAACAATTTCATTTATTGGAATAATAATAATAATTGAGTTTGAATAATTACTTCCAATATAAATTCCCGAATATGTTCCATGTTGCTGCTGATCAGAAACGTTAGATATTTCTTGAAAAGTCGATTCCACAATTTCAATAGATATTTTAATTTGTTTGGAAGAAGATGGACAATTCAATATTTTGTTAGAAATCTCAATTTTGTTATTCAAACTATCTTCTTTATATGGTTCTGCTACGGAGGCAGATTTCCATCAGCCACCGTGGCGTTTTATGGATGTAACGTTGCCCCCTGCATTGGCCAGAAGAGTTACAGAGCTTCTCCTGAAACAGTGACCTGTGTAGCTCTTTCCAAGCCATTTTGCTATCAAGCTGGGAATTTCTCCTACTTTATTTATCTCTACATGTTGGTTAATACATTTTCTTCTCGAATATTTCAAAAATAATCTGTAACTTTTTGTATGAGGCGGCCGTAGTGCTCTATACTTGCGGTATATCTCAATATAATCAGAATTTGAAACAGTAAACATTCTTTCACAATAGGTCTTCGTATCAGGTATTTTAAAAATCGGTATAGAACCAGCATCTTCAATGGCATCAATAGTTATATGTGATAATTCTTCACGGCAACAAGCACCGCTGATACTCAAAATTAGGACAACCTACAAATAAAAAATATTGAAATTACTACTAATCTTACAAAATCATGATTATATCTGTACCTTACGAAGTAAATTTGTTTCGTTGTATTTATAATTTTTGATTTTTCCTCAAAATAGCATATAAGCACATTTTCAGAAACCTTTTTTACTTCTTCTTGTCGCACCATTCACGAAATTGGTCATATGTTTTCTCATACATTTACTTGCATTTGGCCGGTATCATATTAGATACCATTGTATTTGCTTTCTCAGATATATCTGATGAGGTATCACTACCACTATTATAATCAACATCCATCTTCTTGAAAATAACTCGAAATTGAAGCAACTACGAGCAAACACAGTCATACACGCGGATTGCCAGCAAACCGTTTCTATAGCAACGACACTGAAAGACCACTGGATGCTGTGAAATTGTATTGGAAGTATTGACAACATTGAAGATAACATGTATGGAAAAGAGAAGTATCATTTAGTTATTTGGAATTTTTTTTCAATACGATACAATAAACACGCTCCAATAATAAATGCTCGAATAACAAATAAATATGAGCCATAGCTCATTCCTGATCTCAAAGAAATAATAAGGCAAAGGGAAAGGGCATAAGGAAAATTTAAAAAGTCAAAAAATTATTGATTTTGGCTGTAATATGAACAATAGACAAACTTTTTTAGAACATCAAAAAAGGTCTTATTTATCAAAAATTATAAGGTAAATGAATCATTATGGAATACTCGGAAGAATCCAAATCTTGGTTCAAAGCAAAACATGCACACATAAAAATTACTTCTGAACTTAACAATTTCAAAAGTATTGAATCAATTGTCTTGAATTGATAGAATATCGTTTCTAATCAAGAAAATTTGGTTATTGTGATCAAATCGAAAGTTTTCTTTCAAAACTTTAATTTTCTTGAGCAATTTTCTAATTCTGAGAAAATATTCTTGTATTGAGAGAACTAAAGTATTCGTCAAAAAGTTTTGTGTGTTTCAGTACAAAATATTCAATTTTCTCCTTTCAAGATAATATTATTCTCAAACTATACTAATATTTGCTTCAAATACCATTTCTGATGATTTAATTTTGAAATTTTTCAAATACTCAAGAGAAATAAACATTTCTGCGGCTGAGAAAATTGGTATATTAAATGGAGTAATCGACTATTCTTCAATCTGGTTGTAAAAAAAATGTCGATATTTTTCGATGAATTACTCAACACTGCAACCTATTTTTGACCAGAACTGCCTTTGTCATTTCGAAATGAAGGAATTAATTTGCGAAGGTATTCACTTATTAAAATAATTTTGACATTGATTGAACATCAAAAACTTATGAAAATAATCATTCATTACAGTACATGTACAAAAACAGGTTTTGATTCAGATTTGCATGAACACGAACAAGTTTTCGAAATAATGCAGCTTTCGTTATTCCAAGAATATAATTCTGTTATATATAATCGATAAAATTATTTTTTCAAATGGAGAATTTGAAGTTCTCAATAGTGGGTAATTTCTTGGATAGAGAAATCGTAATTTCTTAGAAAGAGAAAATCTAATTTCTTGGACAGAGAAAACGTATTTTCGTAGAAAGAGAAAATGTAATTTCTTGGACAGAGAAAATATATTTTCTTGAACGGAGAAAACGTAATTTCTTGGATAAAGAAAACCTAATTTCTTGGACATAAAAAAGCAACAATGTTTTGAGGTGATCTTTCAATAAATTTTAAATTTGATAATAGTAAAAGTGGTCAATTTCCTGGAGAAATAGAAAATCAGTTTCTGAGCAATTGAATAATTTCAAACGGAACAGTTGACGAGATTCGAAACTGGATATCATGTTTGAATCCCAGACACGGAGGTACACCTAATAATATTGAGAATCTGGTCAAAACAAAGAACTACGAATAATGTTCATCATTTTAGTAATCCATTTTATTCATTTTATGAATTGTCCATATTTAAATAAATGTTTGGTTATCGAATTGAGAAATTTCTCACGAAACTTTCTTGATTCAAGAAATATTAAGAATATTTTCTCAACATCAACACAAGATGTTATTTTCAGACCAAGAAATGAAATGTTCTCAAATTGAATTATCATTCACAAACATTTCTCAACTCAAGAAAATATTTTGTTATATTTTCTTACTTCAATGAACACACAATTTTGAAATTGTTTTCGTTTGTTTTCGGCAGACATCGATGCGATAAACTGCTATGTGTGTCCTTTTCAGCCATTTCACCTTGGTGTTTGAAACGAGGTAGTTCTTACGCAACGGCCGGTAAATAGGTTACATTATTTTTGATCATGAATTGACAACACAGAAAAGATTTTGTGTGAGTGGGTTGTGCCTGGAGAATGTATTGTGGATTTTAGGGGTAAGTACTGTTATTGTTTTCATTTAATTCAGAAAATTCCTATAAAAGTTAGCTTTGAAATGTTAAAAATATTATAATTACTTGAATTCTAAATAAGATGATCCATCATTCAGTCATCGTTTACAGTACAACCGTATTTCAACAACAAGCCCAGTTTTTTACAGTAATGAAAGTCGAGTCACTAGTGCCTCTACTGCCTCTGGTATTTTTCATGATATTTTCTTACCAAGCCATGCATGTCAGTTAGTGGATAAAATGCAATTTCTGTGCCAAACAGGGTTGTGTTGGAGACCAGTCGTATCTACCAAGTATAACCACATTCAAAATAATATGATAGCTCCTCACGTTTGAGTTTACAGTGTGTTGTTCGGTGTATTTTTAGGTTAGTCTTTTATATAATTTAAAATAAAGAAGACAGATGTAATGGGAAACAAGAGTGAAACTTGGTATCTAGCGAACTTAAATAAATTCCATTTTTGAAATTAAATATACTGAACAAAAAAATTTCAGCAGATTTTGTCTACATAAACTGTATTATATAATTTATTCAGTTATAACGACAAAGTTGATTGTTTCATAGCAAAAAATTATTTATAACCAATAAAATGCATTTTCTTGTTTTGACAAGAAAGGTTGTTGATCTGATACATACTTTTTTGTTCTAAATTCAGTGTTAACATCCTTATCTCAAAAACCGCAGAAGATGCAAAACAGGGTTGAATGAAGCAAAAGTTGCGTTCAAAATAGTTCTTGAACACCATAAATATCTTCAGCATAAAAAAATTATAAAAAATGTGTTTGCAAGTTACCTCAGTCATGAAATATCGAAACCGTGAACAATGAATTTTCAAATGAATTTCAATCGAGCTACATTACTGAAATCAAATTAAAATTGTTATTCGAAAACACTATTAGCACACTCTTTTTCAATACTAACTGTATTTTCAAATTATTATTTCAGCTGCAATTTTCTATTTTGACTTATATGGTTATGTTCAGACATTTTTGCACCATGCAACTCTTCTCACAGTAATGTATTTTTAAGTATTTTTCAACAAGAATCGATGAATATCACCTGGTTAATTAAATGCGAAAGATTCGGCAATAGCCCGATCAGTTTACAGGAGAGTGAAACATTATTAAAATCGAATACTTTCTACAATATTGAAATTCCTTTCTCTCAATTAATTTCAATAGAGTAGAATATGTGGCAAATTTCTGACAGAAAACAACTGCTTCCCTGACGGATATTGAACTACATCTGAGAGATAATTGATTTTTTATGTCGGGCGTGGCGCAGTTGTGAGAGCGTCCGATTCTGGTCCATAAGGACCGGAGTTCGAGCCCCAGTTATAGCTGGGTTTTTTAAAAATCAAATTTAACCTTTTGAATTATTAAAATCTCGTAACTCGACTGGGATGAGTGATAAGGCCTACCCAGCAGAACACATAGTGGCTAATTACCATAGCAGTCGATTCCACTAGGAAAATAGGAAAAAAAAATATATTCAATGTGCCTGAAGGAAGGAAATATTTCAATTACCATCATGGTATTATACTTAGATAAGTAGTTGTCAGTGAGAAATTTGCGTCATGTATTTATTTTTTTCATGATAATATCTAATGGGTCGAAGAGCCTGTGAGGCCGCATAGCCTGTACAACCCTCCTACAATATTGCGAACTTTGTGGTAATTATATTATTATTAAAATTTCTGAAGTTCCAGTATGGAGTATGTCATAATTTGTACCGCATTTTTTCAAAAGCCGCCATGAATAAGTTCATTCATTCTTCAATTTAATGACTCCCAAAATAACACTTTAAAATTTGGACTGTCACTAATGCGTTCTCTGTTAAAGTCTATTCGAAATATGATATTATTACCTATCGACTTGTAGGGATTTGCAGTAGTAATATTTCCCTATGCATAGAAGAATTATTTTCGATTCTGTAAATTATTCAAAAAAATACATTTTCTGTTTCCTTGGCGTGGTTATCTTCACAATCTTGAAAATTTTACTTCAAAACTAAGGAAATTAAAACCTCAGTATTTTTCATATCCAACAGGAAAAATACTGATTATAATATTATTAAAAAAGTTATTATCATGTTCATGTGTACGTCGGAATTTTTCATGATTATAATTTTTCAGCAACCTGGAGATGTTACTGCAGTTGAGACAAGGGGACTGCATAATATACAGGAAAACAGACATACAGCCATATTTGTTAGATATACAGTTTAAGGTAGTATTACTTAGTACTAGTTATGGTGAAATATCAATTTGATTCATATTTGTAAGCCTTCAATACCTCGTCAAGGTATTTCATGTATTTATTCCTATTTATCATTATACTGTTTTCTTGGATTTTATTGAATGTATTTCCTTAACTTATTGCTTTTGAGAAATTAACGAGCTATTGATTTAAATGTTCAATATTTGTCTTGATATTTCATAGAATAAGGTTACTTTGTGATATCTTAGAAAGACTGCTACAGTGTGATAATATAACTGTCTTTGATACTTTACGTTTTCCTTCAAGCCTCACACCTTCAAAGAAATAAGTACACTATTGGCCATCGTCGAAAATCATATATTGCTATATTTCTGCAGAACGTTTTCCTTCCTCAAATACATTTACACTTATTTTTCCTAGGTATCTTTGATAGTTTTTCAATTCACAATTTTCCGCATTAAAAATTCATTTTTTACAAAAATGCAATTTCTTAGATAAAAATGATAGAAATAGAAAACAACCCAAACTATGTCACTGGACACACCTTTCGTTCTGGAAGAACTAGGTTACCATGTTCCCTCACTTGAAGATAATTATCCACGCTATCTAAAACATAACATTCTTTCATAAGCCAATAAATATTTTTTCTGTACAAAAAAATCTCAACAGGATATAATTTATTCATGAAATAGAAAACTACCCAAACACCAAATATACGTCAATTTCACTCCACGCACGGTCGTTTCGCAGGAGCTGAAGGCCTCAGCTCTTGAAGATGCTAACTTTGTTGGCGAAACGCGCGTCTAGTGAAATTGTCGTAAATTTGGTGATTTCGGTAGTTTTCTATTTCTTGAATTAATTTTCTCCTGTTGAGAACACTTGTTATTTTATTCAGAGAAAATATTTTTCTCTTTATGGGGGAATGAAATGTTTCATTAGGAGTGCATTATTATCTTCGACTAAGAGAACATGATTACTTCTTTCAAAACTTTTGATTTTTTAAATTCAAGAAATTGTAAATTATCAGAAAAAGAACAATAACAGTTTCAATAGAGTAAACACGATTACTTCGCACAAGAACTTTTGTTTTCTATACTCAAGAAAATGTAGAAAACGTAATTTCTTTGATGAAAAAAAGTAAATGCTAGTACAGAGAAATCGTTATTTCTTGGAAAGAGAAAATGTAATTTCTTGGACAGAGAAAACGTAATTTCTCAGATAAAGAAAATCTAATTTCTTGGACCAAAAAATGTAATTTCTTGGATAGAGAAAACGTATTTCTTGGATAGAGAAAACGTAATTTCTTGGAAAGAGAAATCGTAATCTCTTTGAAAGAAAAATTATAATTTCTTGGACACAGAAACCGTAATTTGTTGAACGAAGAAAACGAAATTTCTTAGATAAAGATATCCTAATTCCTTGAATAGAGTATTGCTGATATTTTGTTTCAAAGTAAATATTTTTGATTGGAGTAAATCGCAGTGAAAAAATAGATTTCTTCGAATAAAGACACATTTTATAGATTATATATAACAGAATAATTTTCTTAGGATAAAGCAGGCTGCTTTATGTTGAAACCTTTTTTTTGTGTATGTGCAGAAGAATAATATTCCAGATGAAAAAACGAAGGAGTTTTATGACAATAATGTCTAGGCAAGGTCAGTCACATTTTACTTCAGCTCAGTGGATGTAGAAACTGTGGAAAAATATCTTTTTCGGCAACCATCCGGGAAGTGTTCACTTCCAGGACACTTTTTCTCTGGGAAAGTAGCACTTCCCGGCCTAGTCCGGGAAGTACGTACTTCCCGGACTAGGCCGGGAAGTGCTCGAAATTTAATATAAATAAGAATTAGAATGTTTCTGTTGGTACCTATCTTCTGTTCGAATTTCAATATATAATTCAAATAAGAACTAAAATTTTCGAAATATTCAAATTTGGTCACAGCCAGGGTAGTTTACTGATCATAATTCTATTTTTTGTTTCCCCCTGTACTTTGTTGGGAAATTTAGAAGTTTGATAACTTGAATATAAGTATTTCGTAATGCACAAATTTTTATTAAGAATAAAATTTTCTGACAAATCGATAATAAAAAAGTTTCCATATGGTGCAAATTTTTGAAACTCACTGTATATAGTCATGACCACCTTTTCATAGGCAACCCATTCTAGGCGTTTTCGTCTATTTATGTAACTGAAAAAAAGTATGTGTCATCCGGTTAACACATGGGTGAAAGTCGACCTCTCTTCGTCTCTTAGACTAAATGCGTCTCATTGATTTGTTATTCTACATGGTTGCCGAAAAAATAGTGTACGCAACACGTCCGAAAACAGTTTTTTGGACTCGTAGACTTCCAGGACTCGCTAACGCTCGTCCTAGAATTTGGTCTACTCGTCCAAAAAAACAGTATTTTCCGGACTTGTTACGAAAATTACTATTTTGTAATAAAAACCAATGCAACTGGTCCACACAATATGAATTTGAGTATATTTCTTCTTTGTTGCCCCCGTATCATTTTGTACATCACACATATTGTTAACTTTTGTTCAGAAAATTCCACCTTTTCTCATTGATGGAAAATAGCGCATCTTCTTTCCCTTCCAAAAATTAGTATTCAATTCAAAAACCCGAAGGATTTAAGACCAATCAGCATCTTACTCAAGCTCTCAAAAATTCAAGAAAATCTTAAGAATACATAAATTTTGGAGTACTTAGAAATACATAAACTTTAACAAGCTAATCAGTCAGATTTCTGGCTCTATCATAGTTGCTCTTCCGCGCTGCTCAAGGTTACGGACGACTTGTCTGTCATTGATGAAAATCGTCTTGCTACACTTGTCCTATTAGTCTATTGAAACGCGTTTTATCGCATCAATCACGAACTCTTACTAACAATATTACACTACGATGGTTTTAACAGGAGTGAGCAGCACTCTTTCTTATTGCGTACAGTTTGTGAAAATTCGTGACAAGTATTCCGTCCCGCTAAATCTCAATACTGGAGTTCCCCAAGGTTTAATCGTATGTCCTTTGCTCTTTATGATATGCACAACTAACTTACGAAAGAAAACACGCAAATTTAGTATTCTTCCAGTCATGATAATTCACAAGAAGCTTTTGTACTTTTCTCGATAGAGATCTAGAGAGTTCATCAGTGGCTTCAAAAAATACCAAAGTTTGATAATTAACCCTTTAAAATCCAAGTTGTTGAATTTGGGAAAAAAAATCATCGTCATCAGCTACAGGAACAACAAAGTGATATTGCTGTTGATTCGGAACCACTCGAATTAATTGATTTTGCAAGAAATTTGGGCTTGATAATGGATTCCGAGTTGAGGTTCAGTGAGCAAGTAACAAAAACCACTAGGACGACTTATTGCAATTTCTTCCAACTTGCAAAACTTCTTGACTCCAAGACAAAACAAATACTATGTGATACTCTAGTCTTGAGCCACTTTAATTTCGCTAATATAGTGTTATTATTCATGCCTAACGAATCATGATAAAAGTCGCATTCGACTTAAGCAAAACGTTTGTGCCTGACTAATTTGAGTGAGAAAACGCAATTCCATTTCGCATAAGATTAAATACTCCGGATGGTTGACCATGAAGCAAAAGTATATTTTATACTTGTGTTGTTTCACTGATCATTCAATCCAGTCTTATTCACCAGAATGTATTTATTTGAAAAGTTACAAAATGGATAACGCTATTCCTGACTCCAAACTCAAGGACTCTCCGGAAAAAATGTTGCTTGAGGGAAGATTTGATAAATTACCAAATGAATAGAGGACTTCGGATAAGGATTCAGTGATGCCACCACACAACTTTTGGCTTTAAAACTACTGACACGTTTTTCGGCATTTTTTCTTCATGTCAGGGTTCCTGGCACCCTCAGGAACCCCGTAATATGATTGAAATTGTTCATAACGACGGAAATATTGAGATTTTCCATAAAATACAAAACACTTTAATTTTGTTTAGGGATTTTTCTTTCAAAATGGCGCTAAATTCAAAACAGAGCTAGAGTTTTGTTATTGAAAGAGGTATTGTGTAGTCTAGGAAGTGCCGGATAAAGTCGCCGTGGGGTCCGTAGCAAATGTGAACAAAAGGCCCTTGATTTGCATCAAGTATTAAAGTATAGAATATAAAATAAAACAGCACATTGACAAAAAGACTTTCCGTGATTTAATCTGAGCAAATTTGGAGATAACACTCATCAAATCAATATTTCTAAATTTCTATGTTCATTATAGTGAGGTCGTTTGATGTTCTTGTCCAGTTGTGCTCCTCAACACATTTTTAAAACGCTTTAACGTTGAAAAAGAACGTTCTCCGCTGTAGTTGGTGATTATCAAAATGAAATGAATGCGAAACACTATTCCAAAATGTGGGAAACACGATTCCAATGAATTTTATGTTAACAGTTTATAAACTTGAAGTTCCTGAGCCTAATGCTTTTTCTTTCTGCTGTCAGCAGCCACATCTGTTTTCAGCAGCTTCGCAAACTGCACCACTTCATTGCCCAGACTGTCTTCCACATCGCCTAGCAAATAATTGACGATTTTTTCTGCTGAAGTATTCCAAATACATTAGTCACTTGATGGTAAGCTTCCATGCGTTTAGTTAATGCAGACAATTACAACAATAAAAACATGAATTTCAAAACATAGTCCGGGTGTTTGATGAGGTCTGTGAGGAGAGCTGCTGCTGAAATGGTCGTACTTTGTATTTCGCTTGCGTTTTCTTAAAGTTGATTGCTGATATTCTTCACAGCCAATTAGGGCTTTGGCTTTTGCCTCTATATCTGAAAATTTGGATCGTATTGCTTGGAAGTAGCCTTGTAATGATTTATAAAGAGCGTACCTATCTCGTGTTAAGATCTTGATCGGACGACTGCAACGAACCATTAGTCGCTTGCAAGTGTTCTAGAATTTCATTCCACACTATAAGTCTTTATACCCATTTCTAACTTTATTCATTTTCGGTAGGTGGTATAAAAAACATATCTTACTTGATAGTTTTTTTTACTTTGCACACAGGCGCGAGGCCCCCCAGGCGCGGTCCCGTAGCATTTGCTAACTGGCTAATTTGCTAACTGGTAGCTTGCTACGTGGCAAATGCGGCACTGAGAAGGAACGCTGACATGGAGAAAAAATGTCGAAAAACGTGCCAGTAGTTTTAAAGCCAAAAGTTGTGTGGTGGCATGACTGCATCCTTATCCGAAGTCCTCTATCACCAAATTGCCATGTGAATGTTCAAATTTTTTTCAGGTGATTTTTACCCCTATATAGTTGCCTCCAAAACTCTTTTGCTTTAAAAAGGGAAACACCTCAATTGAAAATTGAAAAAACTGGACTCTTCTCATAATGGAAAGAACCTAGGATGAAAATAGAGCTATTTTTAGTAATATCTAATTGAAAATAGTACTTCCTCGGGTTAGGCCACACTGGACATTGAACTACATCTGAAAAATATTGTAAAAAGACCAACTTTCAATTGAGAATGTTTCCCTTCTTGTAGTACCATACATTCTTGTAGTGATAACTGATCATCTGCTGACTTTATTCTCTTGAATATTTTGAGGTCGTCCGCAAATAATTGAGATTCACAATTTTTAATATAGCTTCCAATGTTATTGATGAATAAAATGAAAAGCAAAGATGCACTAGGACCTATTTTGATCCTCTGAGTACGTCTTGATTACTTGGTATTTTCACTTCGAACTAAGTCAATCTGTCACTTGACTAAACCGTACTGACGATAGCCAAAAGTACGTGTCTTTGGTTGCTTTCCTAACTAAGGGCAAACTTACTACATCACTTCCATTAATTTTAAGAAATTATCAGAGTTGGTGGTTTTGAATTTTCTGAAGATAACATTTTTTCTTTTAATATCTCTGATTATGCCAATGGCGAATCATGGAAGAGTAGCTGTAGTGACAAACTCTCAGTGGGCTTGCAAAAGCTTCATCCTCGTTCTAGGTAACTAGTGTTCTCGAGTACAAAAAAATGCTGTCTTAATGAAGGTTCCAGTGAGTAAAAATCGAATTCAAAAATCATCTACGCATCAGAAACTTCGTGGTCTAAGTAAGACATTGAATAGTTTGCAATATAAATGGGTTGTATCAATAAAAGCTAGCAAAGGTACTGTTGGAATATTGACAAAAATTAATCCTTCTTTGTCTCATCACTGCTGACTCAGTATGTTTATGTTCATAAAGAGCACGTAGACATTTCAAGCTTATGTGTACAAAACTGATGAGTATTATCGGCCCTCTTACCCGAATGTTTTTCTTATGAGTTTTAATTGTATAAACAGACTATGCATAGAGATGATATAGTTAGTTACTCTATTATTTTCCAAGTGCGTTCTTCTAGTAATCAGTAAATTGATATTAGTGAAAACGAAATCCACTGTGTATTATTTCATCCTATAACCAACAGGTACTATAGGTTTGTCTTTCTCACAACTCAACAAAATAAATAGGTCTATTTCAAGAAGTATTTGCACAAGGTTCATTCATACGATTCAAAACTCTGTATTTTATGAACTTTCAGTTCGCTGTATATCAAGTAACATTATTGGAGGTCAGCGAATACTCTATTACCATCTTCATTTCCGAGTCGGGTAATAGCTCGACGCAACTCGTGAAAATATATGATTAATCGAAGACCGGTCGACACAATACCATGGGTAGTTTAGGTAATCGAGTGAAAATGATAAAGCGAATCGACACGGTCGCGGAGTTCGAATCGACTTTCCTTTATCGGACGATTTGCGAAATCCCGAGACCTAGTCGAGTTTGATGCACTGAATGAATAATTTTGTAGCCAAGGCTGAAATTTGAATTTTATAAAATATTTACTGGTACATTGGGCAACGGCTGTCGATGCCGACATTATTAATTGGGTTATGATACTGCGTCAATGGCAGGTTTGGGGTCTTAATAGGTTTTTGACGAAACTTCCTGAAATACCGGAACTTTTCAAACCGTGAAACGTTGGTTGAGTAAGTAGGAAGAATTCCTTTGAACCCGATATAGGACAAGTTTCTAGGCTCATCTTAGATAGCTACGAGGGTTGCTATTTATGTATTGAGAATGAAGAACTAAAACAATAATTGGGGTGTAGAAACTTCTTCATTGTTTTTCAAAATACTCTCCTTATAAAAAATCTACACATTTTTGCATTCGATCAAACCAATTGGCAAAGCAGTTTTTCGACTCCGAAGTAGATATCTGCAAAACATGGTTTTTGAATGCATAAACAGCGTCTTGTGGCGTCGAAAAGCTTTGACCACGTAATTTGTTCTTCACTTGAGGGAACAAATAGAAATCATTGGGTGCTAAATCAGGGCTCTTCGGCGGATGACCCATCCATTCAACGTTCTGAGTGCTCAAATAGCGGGTAGTTTGAGCCGATGTGTGTGAGCTCTCATTGTCATGATGAAGAATTATCCTTCGTTCAATGATGACTTCTAGCAAACAAATAGTAGTGTACCATTCAGAGTTCACCGTTCTACGTTGTTCTAAAGGCACTGTTGCCACATGACCGTTTATACCGAAGAAACAGAACAGAAACACCATTTGCTTCTAAGTACTGCGAGCACGAACAACTTTTGTTGGATTTGGTTCATTTTGAAAGACCCATACATTCGACTGCTATTTAGTTTCGGGCTCACACAATAAATCCAAGATTCGTCACCTGTGTATATGTTATAAACTGCATTTGATGCACCGCGGTCATATTTTGTAATCATTTCCTTGCACCAATTTACACGAGTCTTTTTTGATCGATTGTCAAATTGTGCGGGATCCAACGAGAACAAATCTTTCTGACTGCCAAATGTTCATGCAATATCTTATGTATACTTGTCATACTAATGCCCAGGGATGCCTCGATCTCGCGATATGTCACATGACGATCCTGCATTATCAGTTCGGACACAGCATCAATGTTTTCTCGCACAATAACCGATTTTGCCTTGATCTTTAACCTCGTCCACCAGCGAAGTGCGGCTACGTTTTTTATTCACTAAACCATCGATATACTGTGGCCTTGGATGGTGCTTCATCAGCAAAAATCGGCACACTGCTGTTGAGATAATCCACGCCGAAAATCGTAAAAAATCATGGCACGAGAATGTTCTCGATTTAGCTCCGTTTTTTGGCCGAGATAAAATTTTCAAATGTCTATTAACAATACAAATAGCGAATGTATGACAAAAAGTTCCGATTACGTATACTGTTAAAAATGTCAAACTTTGCGATAGCGCAGTTGAATCGCGCCTAGCAACACCAGTGTTGCCAATTCTCAATAAATAAATAGCAACCCTCGTATTGGTTTTGAACATATCTGTAGGTTCCACAACTTTTCTGAGGTGTTCCAGATAAATGAGAGAGTCTCCCTCTTCTAATTCAAAATTGGTTGATTGTGAGAGTTTTATTTTGAAACCAATATAATATTTCAGATCTTTTTCTGTTATCTTCTTGACATCATCCTATGTTTCAGCGGTACATAAAATTGCTGTATCGTCGCAAAGCTTATTATGTTTACTTTTGTTTCTAACAAGAATGAATCGTTGATATAAAGAGAGAACGAGCCAAGTAGAGTAAGAACATTGAGGGATACCGTATTATCGTTCATTCCTCAGATTTTGGTTTCATATTGGGCCAATATACAGGGTGTCAATTTGAAAACTTCCCACCCTTAATATCTTCCTTCCAGTAAACAATATGAGTTATCGAAAAAACAGGTCAATTTTATTGTCAAGGTGGACACTTTCACGGACTATTTGTAGCCCTCGTGGTTCAACCCCCTAGGAGGGGTAGATGTTACCCTTAGAATTTTAAATGGGAAGGGGGGTCAAGTGGCACATCATTTTGATGGGCGTTCAATTCTTGTTCCAATGGTACCCTGACTTATTATTTTGTGATGAGCATTTTCCGAAAAATTGCGTTCTAAACTAACAGAAGTAATTATTAGAACGCCTATACTGAGATGCATTATTGTATTGACTCCCTTTAATAAAAATGGTTAGAAGAGTAGGTGGCACCGCTCCAACCCTTGAATGACAGGAATAAATTTATTACGCATGGGATTTTTTATTTGGTGGTTATTTTCCTTCTACACAATAAAATTTAATTTGCGAGAAAGACATTTCCAACATAAAATCTACTTACGCTTATCTTATTAGCTGTTCGAAATGTTGTCCATTTTGCTCTAAACAGTAATACAGTCTGTTTTCGAACTCCCCTCTAACATTACGGAAAACTTCACTAGGAATTGACCGGCATGCTGCTGTAATTCGTCTTTTAAGTTCGTCAATATCAGAAGGTTGTGTTTTATAAACAACGGATCTAAGATGCCCCCAAAGAAAGAAATCTAAGGGTGTTAAATCCGGTGATCTCGGAGGCCATTCAACTGCTCCCCTTCTGCCAATCCATCTACCCGGAAATCTCTCGTTTAACCACTGTCGGATGGGAAGAAAATAATGAGGTGGAGCACCGTCCTGCTGCAAATGTAACAGATCCTCCTGCAAAAGTTCATTACCTTCTGCATCAATTTGAGTTTCTAGCTCGTGAGTTATAAGAGGATCGATAGTATCTTCAAGCATATCAAGGTACAGATTGCCAGTCAAGTTTTCTTCCAGAAATAATGGACCAAGAATGGCATTTCCAAGAATACCAGCCCAAACATTAACTTTTTGTGGGTGTTGTGTATGCCCTTCCCGAAAAATATGTGGGTTTTCGTCACTCCAATAGCGACAATTTTGTCTATTAACATTGCCATTCAGAAAAAATGAACACTCATCGCTGAAACAGATGTTTAACAGAATATTAGAGATGGTATTGACTCGATGAGACATGATTTCACAAAACTCTATTCTTCTATCATAATCATCCTCGTGGAGCTCTTTCTGCATTTTATATGGATGGAATTTATGCATTTTCAATGCTTTTCTTATAGTCTCGCGTGACATTCCCGTCTGTTCTGATACTGATCGTAAGGAGCTCGTGGGCTCTGCAGCAAATGTTCCCAAAACTTCAATTTGAGCTGCTTCATTTAGTACTCTGGGGTTATTTCTTTTTTTATTCGTCACTGAACCAGTTTCGTAAAACGTATTCACCAAATCAAGCACATACCGGTGACTTACATTACAATTTGGATGTCTTTCGTTAAAAAGACATGTCGCCCTTCGTGCGCACTTTCCAACTTCGCCATAAATTACAATCATTTCAATTCTGTCTTGAAGAATGTAAACCATTTTTACACTTTTATACACTTATTAAAGTAATTCCTAAACAGCCCAACAGGTACAACGGTATTCACAATACTACCACTTAGTTAAAATTTGTTAACCAATTTTTTGCCGGAAAACAGAAACTTTTTACAGCAGAAGTAGCAAAAAAGGAAGGCTATCTGTACAATTTCTGCGATGACACTTAAAAATTCAGCATTTAATAAACACAACTTTACTACCATCTACGTTTTACTATTAGACTACTTTTTTATGTAAAGTGTTTGGAGCTAATGGCTAATGTTACCCCTAATAAAGGGTTGGAATGGTACCACCTAATATTCTAACCAGTTCTGGCCAAACCATGCATCTCAGTATAGGCGTTCTAATAATTACTTCTGTTAGTTTAGAACGCAATTTTTCGGAAAATGCTCATCAAAAAATAATAAGTCAGGGTACCATTGAAACAAGAATTGAACGCCCATCAAAATGATGTGCCACTTGACCCCCCTTCCCATTTAAAATTCTAAGGGTAACATCTACCCCTCCTAGGGGGTTGAACCACGAGGGCTACAAATAGTCCTTGAAAGTGTCCCCCTTGACAATAAAATTGACCTGTTTTTTCGATTACTCATATTGTTTACTGGAAGGAAGATATTAAGGGTGGGAAGTTTTCAAATTGACACCCTGTAGAAATATTGTAAATGAAAAAATAATATTGGTCCAATATGGGTGAATATTCAAGAAACAATATTATAGTAATAGTATTGGTGGATTATTGGTTGAATAATTTCTATCAATATCGATAATAAAATATTGTCTATATATTGTTTTCCACATCTAGAATAGATATTGCAATCCCAATATTCCAGTTATATCGATTCTAGGGATGAAAAACTATATTGTATTTCCGAATTTTATAGCACATTGGTTGAATATCATTTCAACTTCATTCAACAAATTATATTAACTCATTTTGGGTCAATATTGGTTGAATGATATTTGCGAATATCAATAAAACAATATTGTTTTTATTTTGTTGTCAACATCTGAAAGTATATTGTATATCCAAGTGTGATTACACAGTGGTTGAATATCATTTCGCCAATATTCAACAAATCTAATTAATTAAAATTGGGTCAATATTGGTTCAATTATATTTACTGATATCGTTGAAACAATATTGTCTCCATATTGTTACCTACACTGAGAGAAATTTTTCCGTTCCCATTAGCGGCAATTTAATTACCGCCCGTTTTAACGGGAATTTACCCTTGAGTGGAATTTTGCATACCATGTGATATATCACCTTGGATATTCACTCTGGAATAACTGGAATAACTCTGTGCACTTCTTCGATGTAACTTTACGTTGTGACATAATTTTACGATGTGACGAACTTTACATTGTTATATTACTTCACAACAAAAATTTGCATTAGAGTTTTACATTGTAATATTACGGTTTGATTCTCTAACGTGAATAATTTGCAGTGGAATTTTACATTGTAATATTACGGTTTAATTTTCTAACTTAAAAAATACACTCCGATGAGAATTTGCTATGGAGTTTCATAATGTGGGATTACATTATGATGAATTTATACATTGAAGTCCTAAAGTAACGGATAAATTAATTTTCTACCTTATCAGCCATATTCCAGAAGAACCCTGAAATACATCGATTCATATTTTCGAAAAGACACTCTGTGATATAAAAAATGCCCCTCTTCCACCCTCCTCAAAGTGACAGTCACCCCATCAATTTTTTATAATGAAATAGGGGGTCAGGTGATGCCTCATTTAGAAGGGTATTCAATTATCTATACAGTCATGTCTATTCCTTTGAATTTTTGCGTCATAACAAAATTAATTTTCAAAATGTTAAAAAAACACGAATACTATTGTTCGTTGTATATTCAATGCACCCTAATTTTTTTTGGTTCATTTACCAACTGTTGTTTGTCATACGTAATACACGGCTGTGTAGACAATTGAATACCCTTCGAAATGAGGTATCACTTGACCGCCTATTTCATTTAAAAAAATTGGGGGGTGGTGGCTGCCACTTTGAGGGGGGTGAAGGAGCGGCGATTTTTTTTTAGGTCACAGAGTATCTTTTTGAAAACATGAATTGACGTGTTTCAGGGGTTTTCTTGAAAATAGACAACAACGTAGAAAATGAATTTATCCGTTACTTTAACACCTCACTGTATATTTTTTTATTGTATAGGTAGGTACATTTTGTCTTTTGTTCAACACACCATAGACGTATCCATCAATTTGAGAAATTCGTCTCCAGGTCACCAAAGCACTTCATTATATTATACTCGATTTACGTTTCGCTAATAAAACTAGCATCATCAAGACTGATAATAGTCTCCAGATGAGTATTTATAGCAATATAGTGTTTTGGTGAAGTGGAGATATATTGCTCAAATTTTTGAACGTTGAACGTTTCCAAAATCCTCAATATTTTTCCATCCACTTCTTTACCTTTATCAACCACTCTGGCTGAATGGCAGACAGATTGACTCCGTATTGTCTGGGTAAGAATCTAGCACACTTCATGTAGGTACTAGAAAAAAATAATTGAATCTGTGGCGTTCAGTAGTAAAACAAAAATTCTGTTTTATAAGTATAAACAGATTCTGTCCTTGTCTTCCTTATCTTACGATATTTCGGTTAATTATGTACAGTTCTCTTTTATAATTGGAAACATAAATAAATTTCAAACATGAACTGAATATTTAATTCCCATAATGCAAAAAACTGAACACATTTTCGAATAATACATTGCATATCATAAACTAACATTAATCATTATTAATATATTATGAAGATATATGGGCTGGTCTTCCTTTTCAGTGTGATTGTCCTAAAAACAAAAAAAAAAGTTATATCATACAACTAGCCACAGGCTTTCCATCGTCTTGTTAATTCTTGAAACAGGGCAGAGTCCAATAAAATTCAATTTAAATTATCATAGAATTTGGACTATTATTCGACAGCTAGATGCTTTCTATTCAGGATAATGTCATTTCACAATGATGGAACAAGTTCTTGTGGAGTTTTTGGTGTACGTTTTTTTTTAAGAATTTGAGTTTTTGGGGCAAGTAAACTCAACAGCAGCCAACATTCTCCAAAAAAGTAAGTATATGTTAAGAAAAAACGACTGAAGAATTTATTGGTTTCTCCATAATTTGGGATTCATAAATCGAAAGTTATAGGTTTCAAACCATGTAATAACCTTTCGAAATCAAAAGTTTTGATCTGATTGATTTTTCATATTTAGGTACTCAACTCAACATATGATATCGGTGTTTCCTACAAAACACATTGTGATTTTGAGGTTATGTTTCTCAATTTCATCAGATATTTAGATATTATGAAGAAACCTGAATGCAATCTCGTAAGTATCATGTAATGATTTCAATAAAATTCACTTACCTTGTATTGATGATGCAATGCACAAAATACACACATTACTTATTACTTGCAATACCTCTATACCTCAGTTGGACACAAAAAAGAATGAACAGGAACGTGTAGGAGAAGACTTTACGCTGTGGATGCGTAATTTTGCAATCAACTTGAAAATTTACGACAAGACGGGTGTACATTTCAGTTGCAGGTGGATGTTCTCATAGTTGAGGGATATTCACACAATTATTTTCAGTATATCGAAGGAAATTTTACGCGCTGAACGAAATATCATTTCTAGTGCGTATAGATACATCTTGTAGTTTGAAAATTGAAGGATAGAAGTAAGATTCCCATGAATCTGAAATAATGTTCCACCCCAAGCATTGAAAATTCATTGCAAATTTAAATCAATTTTCTCAGTGTACATGTAGATTAAGATGATTTTTGAATATTGGCCGAATATTCAATGAAACATTAAAATTATATCATGATCAAACCTGGATAAAAATCCGCTAGGTGGCTCTACATACGGAACGTCTTCTAAAACTTACGAAAATATATGAGATAATTCCCATAACTTGTTTTCAGACAGCTTACTCAGTGGTTATGGTGTCTCTGGTGTCACCTTGATCAACTAAAAAGATTCAATAATTAACCAAGGTACTTATATTCACTTCCACCAATATATCCTAATGATATTCAATATCGATAAATGTTTTGAGGCCATTATGGCTTCAAGAATATTGCACAATATAATTTTTGAAATGTCTTAACAATATTCGACCAATATCGCAAAATGTGCACATTTTACTTCTTGACAATATAACCTTTGAATATTCTGCTAATATTGTCAGAATATTGTACCAGCGATATTGTAACAATATCGTCGAACATTTTGAGGAGAATATTTCGCCAATATTATTTAAGTAATATTGGACCAATATCGCCGAATGTTCATATTTTTTTCTCGCCGATTTGCATTTCAAATATTTCGCCAATATGTTCACAATATTCTACCAATATTTTACTAATATAGGTGTGCTACGTGGGGCTAAGCGTACTTAGGTGATTATTGATACGTATTATTTGTTTTCTTCCACTGAAGTATTTCTGGAGAAGATCAAGTGATTCCCTTAGTTTCAAGGGCCTGTAACAAGTGTGTATGGTCCACTGTGTCGAAGAATAAATATTGCAATCCCAATATTCCTCTCATATCCATTCCAGGAATAAAAAGTATATTGTGTATCCAAGTGTGATTTCACATTGGTTGAATATTATTTCGCCAATATTCAACAAATCTATTTAATAAAAATTGTGTCAATATTGGTTCAATTATATTCTGTTCCAGTTAGTGCAGAAATAGCTTCGTTAGTAGATAGTCCTTCACGGAATCCAAATTGAGATTTTGGTATTATATTTGGTTAGGTAGTTCCATAATCTTATTTCTATGGCTTTTTCGAAACATTTTGAAAAAGTTGTAATTAGTGAAATTGGCATATAATTTAAAATTGTATTCTGCGATCGTTTTTTTACATGGGTATTATCACTGCTCTCTTGAAATATTATGGTCAATTTCCTTATTGGAATGTCATTGATAAGACTAACTGGAAAGGGCTCGTAATTCATATAGTAGGAGACATTTGCACTAGAAGCAACTTCTTTAGGTTTGACCTCAAATTATCCATAAATAAAGGTAATATAACTAACTCTTATCTTTCACAAAATGATCTAAATAGTCATTATCAGTATATTGGTGAGATATAGACTTATTAGATCTTGACATTGATAAATGTCATTAAAAATTATTCGAAATATCATAAGTAGTATTTAGAGTGTCAATACTACACTTACTATCATTACTTGTAGAGTTAAAATTTTTGAAATAGTCTTTAGCAGCAAGATATCTTTCAAAACATTTATCTCTATCGTTGGTTTTTGCTGATCAGAAAATCACATTTGACTTTTCTGTTTTGTTGTACCCATCAATCTATAATTCATTGGTATGATCCATACTGTAATTTTCTGTTATTTTTAAAGTCCTCTTTATGATTGTGATATTAATTTACTTGAGGCCGAACAAAATTCATATGTATGTGTAACGTGCATATAGATCATACGGTTACTCCCAAATTCTTGAAAAAATGAGTTGAACTTGATCTACGTTTCTTGCATGAACTGGTGGTCAATGGTTCAATTAAATTAGAGGAGTCAGATTAAAATTTTGAATTTGTTTAAGGTTCCTTATTATCTATCCAACTATTATCAGCAAAAACCAATTGCTAGAATATTAAGAACAGCGACTGATATTTTTTATTAACCGGGCTTTTTCTGTGTCCCGAATTTTGCATTTGAAAATACAAAGAAAACATTTGGCACTTGTAGTTTCAGTGTTGAATTTAGGTTATTGTTTTTAATCATGACCTCTTCCACTGTCTAATTCAAGTTATATGGCCTCTTTCCATAATAAGAATCATCTATATTCGTAATATGTTTTTTTCATAAATCGTTATAAATTGGATTGTCCGCACATAAATAAACGAATAATCTGCTCTCTGTTTTCTCTACTACTACTACTACTCCAAGTATCATCAGATGTCTTCCTAATCAATAATTCCCTCGAGCCTGAAATATCGTAGCTAGGTTGCCCAAAATAAATAAACGCTTCAGAACTGGGTTCACCCCGTATACTTCCACAGTTTTGGAGACATCGGTATATTAACATTAATTTGCTCTACATAGGTCAGATTCGTTTCGAACCCAGTCTTCTCTTTCAGGGAAGACCACAGTCTAGGACGTGTGATAGTTGATTGTTTTTGGCATGGTGTCTAAGGGCATCCCCAGAATCATATAAGTATCTATTGGAATTTCCTAGAATCATGAACGTTTTTAAGTTAATTATTGAAGCACATTTGAAAGCAGTATGTAAACATCAAGAGAATGTAAACGTCGCGTCGGATTCATTAGCTTGTATTTATGGATCCTAGCATAAGCAACTTTTGTTTATTATTGGATAAAATTGAAAATTTTCGACAAACAAGAACTTGCGGTATTCCCCTTGACCATAGGTCATATGTGATGTGATAAATATATATTCCCCATAGTAATATGCTTCCTGCGTTCTCTTCTTTATCATTGTACTGAATTATTTACAACAAACTTTGAACTCTGGTCACCCTGCTAATAGGAAAATATTGATACATATTCATTTATTTATCTTCAGTTGTTGTGCTCATGTGTTCTACACATACTCTCACACTATTAATATATTCAATTAATTGATGAATTTCGAAAATGTGACCCACTTGCTACAATCTGATCTCTGACCTTTACTGACCCTAAAATCACAACTTTATATTGAAATCTTTTTTTGCCTTCCGCCTACGTAGCAAAAATTGTGCCGAGAATATTTATATGCAAATACAAACATTATGGGTTTATAAAGAATTTGTTTGGTGGAATATTTAAGAGTAAATAAAAATTTCTAATCATTAATTTATTGACGTGGATCTTTCGCTTGCTGATACTATCCGACATTAAGCAGTTATTGCTACTAAAGATTCTTGATGTCGATTTTGAAAGTGTGAATTACCGATTTTAAAACAAAATCTCATGTTGGTATACTGTGGTATACTGTGGAGACACAGAAGAAAATCAACCGTATTTTAAAGTACAGTGATTGCTAGTTTTTGCAACAATATCATTGAAAGGAGTTTTGCTGTTTGTCGATAATACTGGAATAGAAATGTAAAGCAGGTTCCAAGCGGTATGCGGGTGGGTCTCAACTACTAATACTGGAATGATAGGCGACATTTCCGAAGTATATTCACTGGAAATATCAGATAGATTATAATCATGTTTTCGAATATAGGGGCGGGTGGGGCCACCAGGAAACCGAAAAAATTCCCGGTGGTCTGTCTGTTCAGGGAGATTGCAATAAGTAGGATTTTTCAAAATAGGATGTAATAGTAAAAGTTTATATTCATTTCTACCTAATAAATATTCTTACCACGACTGAAAATACCCCACGCGTAGATACAACGAAATATGAGTAATTTTTTATTTCACAGATACTTCTTTAAAACCCGCCTTCTATCAAGGTGTGTGAAAACAAAAGGATTCAGTTTTTTGAAATTTAATCAAATGGTTGAAGACTCCATTCTGAAGTTGAAGCAAGTACAGAGCAATAAGACCAAAGTTGAATCCTCTTTAGATAAATTCGTAGAAGGGCAAAACTCAAATTGATAGGAAAAACGTTCAAATTCAATATTAACTGCTTGGGAGGAAAGCCTTTGATGTACTATTGGAATGTAGGAAATAAATTATGGATTACCTTTTATAACGCCATAATGGATATTGTAGTGTCACATTTCAAGATGTTTTCAAAAAATGCTGATTTATGTAAGTTTTTCAAGTAACTGGAAAAACATCAAATTAACAATTTGATGTGTTGAAAAAACTATGAATCAATGAATCAACTCCTGGAATATCAAGTATGAAGTCAAAATAGTGGAACAAACTTAAGAAACGCAAAAACTTCGGCATATGCAATGTTGAAACAGAAATTGTTTCAATGGGTTTATTCTACATTGGCGTTGGCCTATAAGAATATACTTCCTCTGCCTATTCCACTGGTATGGTTGTGACTGAATTTTCAAAAGGATCCCAAATGAAGAAAAATTTTTTTTTTCAAATTTGACAGCAGTGGTATGAAGATGAACTCATTACCTCAAGACATTTTTCTAATTGTCTCATTATCTCTTTTGTTTACAGGGTGATCTCAAAAAATTAACTTTTTGGTTTTGCAGTCATAACTTTTTTCCTCGTCAACCGATTTTCAAAATCTCCTGCTCATTTTGAAGCTGAAACTTTAGATGAAGAGATATGAAGATCAGAATAGACTCAAGATGAAGATTGAAGATCAAGGGTTTCCTCAAAGGTCACCTAAATCTGAAACACCCTCAAAATCCGGTTGGGGGGAGAATTAAATGAAAATGAACTTGCTTTCGGAATGATCATTCATTCTGAATACGTCCAGATCTTTCCTGCTGTCAGTAGTCAAGAATTGTGCATGAAAAAACCCAATTGTAACGGCAGGATTTTGAAAAAAAAAAAATAAAATCAACCCATTGTTCGCCTGAAATGCATGGCCCGTAACCAAGATAACAAGAATCACAATCAATGACTGACAAGCTAGGTTAGACGTCAATTTTGATTCGTTTGCAAAAAAAAATATCATATCGATGCCGCATCTAACGCCCGACCAGCTGGAACTGATTCCACGAATGACGGAACAAGGATTATCTATCCTCCAAATTGCCAATCTGCTTGGAACAACAGTTAGATCCGTCCAAAGGGCCCACGTCCGAGCTAACGCTGGGGATATTCAGTATCGACCTAGGGGGCCAAGAAGGGGTACAAGAAGAAGAACCGCCTTAGTGGAAAATTGGTACGGCGGACTCGGACTTCAACCGCCCCCAAAATTCGTCGTGAATTGATCGATGCTACGGGAATTCTGGTTTCAAGTCAGACAATCCGACGCCGGATCCACGATCTTGGATTACACGCAAGGAGAAGAGCTACCTGCCCCCTACTGAAACCTGTACATCGAACAGCAAGACGATTATGGGGGGAATAACATCAAAAATGGGGAATGTCAGAGTGGAATAGGTGTATGTTTACGGATGAGAGTAGGTTCAACTCGTTTCGAAAGGATGGTCGTGTGTTGGTTTGGAGAGGGAGGAATGAAAGGTTTTTGAAAGGAAATATGGAGGCGAGGGTGGCTTTTGGAGGTGGATGAGTGACTGTGTGGGGTGGAATATCGATGAATGGGAGGGGTGAATTTGTGATTCTGAGAGGAGAGAGTATGAACGGCGAGAGGTATAGAGATTTATGTATGAGAGAAATCGTGGTCCCTTACGCCGCAAATATCGGCAACAACTTTCTTCTCGTTGATGACAATGCGAGACCGCATAGGGCTCACATTGTCAACGAATTTTTGCGGGATCACGGTATTGAGCGAATGAACTGGCCGCCTTTCTCTCCGGATATGAATCCGATGAAACATGTCTGGAGTCGTATGAAATTGAAAGAAAGGGAATGGCGAATGGAAAATTTGGATAACTTGGTGAATGCGGTACATCAAGAATGGACAGCTGTACCACAGGAGTTCATTGATAGTCTGATAGACAGCATGCCAGAAAGGGTCAGTGAAGTAATTGCCAAAAGGGGAGGGCCCACTAAATACTGAATATCATAAATATTTTTCAATTCTAATGTTATCCAAGTGATTTTCTCTTTGTTGTTGTTCAATAAAAACTCAATAAAACTTGTTTTCTTGTTCTTGCTTACTAACACGATTAATGCTTCACGATTGAGAAAAAACCGCTATTGTGGAATGAGCCTCAGCTGGTCAGGCTTGTCAGTCACTCAATGTGATTCTTGTTACCTTGGTTACGGGCCATGCATTTCAGGCGAACAATGGGTTGATTTTATTATTTTTTTTTCAAAATCCTGCCATTACAATTGGGTTTTTTCATGCACAATTCTTGACTACTGACAGCAAGAAAGATCTGGACGTATTCAGAATGGATGATCATTCCGAAAACAAGTTGATTTTCATTTAATTCTCCTCCCAACCGGATTTTGAGGGTGTTTCAGATTTAGGTCACCTTTGAGGAAACCCTTGATCTTCAATCTTCATCTTGAGTCTATTTTAATCTTCATATCTCTTCATCTAAAGTTTCAGCTTCAAAATGAGCCGGAGATTTTGAATATCGGTTAACGAGGAAAAAAGTTATGACTGCAAAACCAAAAAGTTAATTTTTTGAGATCACCCTGTAAACAAAAGAGATAACAAGACATTTCGAAAAATTTCTTGAGGTAATGAGTTAGTTCATCTTCATGCTACTGCTGTCAAAGTTGAAAAAAAAATTTTTTTCTTCATTTGGGATCCTTTTGAAAATTCAGAAATTTTGCACAGTTTCAGATAATACCCTGTAGCGATTTTATGCGGAAAACCTTATGTTTTGAAGAAGTACGAGATTATAGCTGAAGGACTGGGCTAGCGAACAGTATTTACAGAATTCAAATTGTTCAAGCAGAAAAAAGTTATTCAGATTTTAATAGGGTCAAAATTTTGGGGTGCGACGAAATTAGTGTTGAGTGTTGAGTACTTTAAAATTTCTCGAATCTAGGCTTTGGCGTAACTTCTGATAATTGACCAGATTCAATATTGATAAACATAGTGATATGAATAATGACAAAATTGGTAGAAGTTCAGGTCAAGCAAGCATCATAATGAGAAATTCTTTATTGTTTCAATACGACAATGGGTCGGATGCATAAACCTTGAGCAACTGCTTTTAGTTTGATTACTTGAAACAGACGTATTCATTTTGTTGAGTTATGAGGGAGACAAACCTGCAGTAAAAGCACCTTTTATGGAAATACCCAATATCTTGGAAAAAATTTTGGATGAGTTTAATTTTCAATCGTTCAACTTCTGCATCGGTATGTTTCAACAATAACGTCATCAATGCTTTAGTGTTCTCATTGATCAGTTTATCTGTTGTTTCTTGAATGACACACAACATTAATAAATGCCATTTATTACTATTATTATTTTTCCGTTAGGAATTTCCTCTGTGATTCTATGACCTATAAGCTTTATTATTAGATCCACCATTTTATTAGAATGATTTCGGTAAAGCCTGTGAAGTTCAAAAGATCTCGATTTTTAGTTTATTTTTCCTCCTCTTTTCGTACAAAATTCGTTTCGCCAGGAGCGGAAAACTCCATGACGAACATCGTCATACTTTGTTGGTAGAGTTGTACTACATCAGGCTTTTGGCTTGTATTTGTATTTGAGAATGGAAAATGAGTAGTTCCAATAGATTCGGCATTTCTCCTTCCCTGGAGCATAAGGCAACACTGGTGTGTCGTCTATAACGTACGAGTATCGTAGTGCAACACCCCTAGCGCCGCATTATGCCTTTAGATATCAGCTGAGAATGCATAAGCTGGGTAAGCCGACAGTAAGGCATTATGGTCTCAGGTATCCTACGTCACGCTCTGCATCTAGTGACAGGCACCTCTGTATCCATCGCGTGACTCCGGTAGACTAGGGTGTTGAAGACACCATCCTGGCAGCCCATTATGAATCCCTCGGTATCCGACTTCAGTCCACTTGACTCGATAAATGAGAACGTCAGGTTTTTGGATAAGCAAGGTCTTCAGTGTCCTTAAAGAAGACCCCATGCATTGGCTTATTCTTATCTAGCTATGCCAGGACCTCAGTCTCCGCAGCTTTGATGTGAGCTTTTTTCTGATCGGGCTCCAACTCGGTTTCAGTTCGTCCGTTCAGTGTAAATACGAGACCAAGTACATCGGCAGCACGGGTGCTTCCTCAACAATAAATGCTTCGATCCCTGCTTTTTTATAGTCGAAACTATGCAGAGGATGGGATCCACATTACTGGTGACTTCACAATACCATTCTCTAATGTAATCACTCCAAACTCAAAAGCCAACGGCCACCCTATTGTCTGGGGAAGTATAACCGAGAAACGGACGATTTCGAATGCAAGCTCCTATGAAGATGCATCTTTTTGCGAGTTTCAACATCGAATCGTCGCAGTTCTTATTCTTGGGTCCATTTCACCCTTCCGAAGGAGTAGAATAGAACCAGATCTGTCGGAATTTATGCTGATACTTGCCGCGGATACAGTTTTTGACTGTGGGAGCGGCGTTGCTTCACCCGTAGGTAAAAATATTTCTCTCCGGTATCAAGATGATGTAGGATGCTTCCGTCTACTTTCTCTTTCAAGATGAACCATGACACGTTTATCGATCCCGAATTCCAATTCGATAGCATGCGTGTACTGTTCCCCCGCCCTTAGGGACAAATCTAGGTCCCTTTCTCCCGAGGCCTATAGTTTGAGGTCATCTATGTTAGATAGATGAGTGAGCATATGCCTACGGTTACTGGGTTTACTCGGATGCAACATACAATAGCAATAGGGAGATGCAGAAGGAAAAAGAGCCCTGAAACACGTCCCTTATTATTATTATTGTATTGTTGAAAGCAACACTTGAGAAATTGGTAAATTTACCTGACCTGTTGTTAACGGGTATTAATGAAAACTACTCAATTGGCAAAAGCCAAGGCTTCAGCAGGGTGGAATTTTATGTAATTTTTGTTCATTTCGTTGAACGACTCTGTATATTTGAAAAGCCGTCGCGCCAACTCGTTATGTAAATTCGAAAGCCTTCAACTCAATCTAATAAAATTGTCACATACTTATTTAATAAACATCAGTACCACCCGAAATGGAATAATGGCATCGCAATTGGCCATGTTTCCTGCATCTACAACCTGCTGAAGTCAAGTTTGTTCAACTCGCCGACTTCGAAAAAAATATTTTACCATGACTTCGATAGAGATAAATACTTGAGAACTTTCAAATCTTTACAAAATTTTGCTCAAATGCTCATTTTTTAATTTTTTTTTAAAATATGGTAAAAAACATTTCGAATTGATTGTGACGCAAGTAAGAAAACGATCAAGTTGTCAGGATGATAGTTACAAACTGGCGAAATATCGTAGAATCAGGATTTGTGGTTTTGTTTTCGCTGATTCGCCAATTCAACTGTATATTTTCAGAAAAAAGAAAATTAATTCAGTTATAAAAAGTTGTGCAAAAAAATATTTTTACAAACGTCAACAAATGACAAGGTTCGCGCATTGACAATAATATGCAAAGTGACCCTTTTTTTCATTTTTCTTCGTTACCATGATACCGTGCGCTAAGTAGTGTGCGAAATACTTCGCACACTGCATATAAACTGTATGGGATTCTTAAATTTCAACCTTTATGGTACTCAAGCAAAAATCAGGAAAAAATCCAGGATATCATTTATTGTCAACAAATGCCATTTTATTTCCATAGTTACAGTAATTACTTGATTTGTAAAAGCATTTTAAGCCAGTTCAACAGTATTAATCTAATCATATGACTTATTTTAGAACCATATTTTTTGACGTTTGTAGATAAAATTTTGTTTGCCACTCGTGCGCGAAATACTTTGGTGATCTCGACTATTTTTTTAACTCGGCTGCGCCTTGATCATCAAAGTAGCATTTCGCGCACTAGATACAAAAATAACAATTACTTTCCACTAGTATATTATTTGTTTATTTTCTCTTGGATATGGTTACTTGCTTCATCTGAAGAAAAAGCAGGACTATCATTGTTTTAATCCAACATTTTTTGACACAATTGCATTCTGCCTTCTGGTCATCTTAATTCAATTCCTGAGTTAGAAGAGGGTGCAATTTGTTCAAGGTATACTTACGAACAAATGTTCGATTGATTTCGACGATTTCGTTCTCCCCCGCAACTATTCTTGTTGGTTTCTGAGGGTCCTGAACAATGGACAGAACACGTTGGGTTTTGTGTCCTCCGGAACAAAAGTGCGACCACTTTTATGACGGTCACGTACATGATCATTTTCCTTAAATTTTTTGTTTACTTCGAGACAATACTTCGTGAAATAAGGGTTCTACCTTCGTATTTAAATCGAATTGAATAGCTCACTCGCACCCACGAACGTTCCTGTCCTGCAAACAGAGGTTATTTAATTATTGTCAACAATATAATAATAATAACCAAAGTGGTCAAAGTGGAGAGGTATGTTGATTTTATTGAAAATATGAACAGGATGTTCATTAAGTCGGTTTTCAATTAAGAATGTTTCCCTTTACAACACGGAGAGGTATGATTGTACAAAGTAGAAAAATTCAGTCATCTCCACAATTTAACAGCAATTGATTAGTTATATGATGATAGAATAGTAAATAACCATCAATTAGTTAGGTAGTGGAAATAGTGCATGTTTCGAACCTATATAGGTTCATTATCAGCTGAATTTGAAATTCTACAATAAAAGAAAGACAGGGTAAGTGTAGGTGGTAGAGTACAATATGTGTTACTTACATGGAGAAGAAGGAGTGGTGGAGAAAAACCATAAATTACGTTTAAAACATAGTTTAAATAATTGTTGTTACATTAAAATATATTTTTCATTAAAATTATTATTACCTCTGAGAGAGGCTTAAAGGCTCTAGCCAACCTGAAAAGAAGATACAACCGCTAGTGGACTGGTGAGACTATTAAGTGGTGCCATAAAAAAGCAGGGATTGGAGCATTTCTTTTAAAGGCAACAAGGTCAAGTGGGGAATCTCAGGCAAGCAAAAGCCAAAAAGTCTGATATAAACCTCCTCGACCACCAAGGTAAGATGATTTTTGTCATGGAGTTTTCCGCTCCAGGCGAAACCAATAACGTCCGAAAAGATGGGGAAAAACTCTTTGAACTCCTCAGGCTTTACCCAAAACATTCTGTTGAAATGGTGGTTCCGATCATAGGGGTTCTTGGTGGAAAACACTTCTCTGGAATCTGAAAATCATACCTCCTTGCCGTAGTGCGGCAGAAATCTCAGCCGGACTAATGCAGAAGGCCATCATCCTTGGTTCACTTCGTCTGCGCTCATTCAATTGTTGAAGGTAGTGATACTAAACCTGTTATTCATGACTTCAGAAAAAATTAATCTTCCGAATCATGTAAAAATATACCACTTGTACCATTTGATAAAAAAAGTTGACAGTCACTTGGCAACAATAAACTTTGTTGTAAAACTGTTTATATCAAAATTGAGTGCGCAAGATGACATGATTCATTAGTGCAACATTTGGTTGATATAAGTACCTATGTGTCGCCATTTTGGATATTTTATGTTTTGTAATTCACACGCCTACTGTATATCGACTATTCATCTTGGTCTGTTTTTCTAATCACAAATTGGAAAGTAAAATGCTTTCATTTCACTACCCTGTAGGACATCTTGGATTGAATATTTGAACATAAGAATAGTTTCTAAATCAGACTCAGAAATACTTTATTTACATCAAATGTAAATTTTGTTGAAAATAGTTATTTATGCAACAAGTGCAAAAATTGAATGTTTATTGCACTCGACGTGAAATTGTCCGTCGAGGCCAAAGTTAACTTCCGGTCTGACCGGAAGTAACATCAACTTTCTTATTTTAAATAGAAACCCTTTTTTTTTTCTTTTCTCTTTATTCAGCATTCAATTCCCTTTCTAATGACATATCACAAGTTGGTATCTAACCAGAAACTAGATCGGAAAAAAATTATTATTGAAATTCACCGAGTAGGCCGTGAAAGCAAAATGAAAGCCAAAAATTGAAAAGTTGGCTATGGAAACCATACGACACTTGATAACAGTTGCTACTACTGTGATATTTTATTTTCATTCGTCGGCGTTATAAAAAGCCGCCAAAAAAATATTGGAAAAATTGGGAAAAAAACAATACTCTGTAGGTCCATAACTTAAATAGGAACATACAACTTTTTCTTGCCTGTACTATTCAGCATAACCATTCCTTTCTAATGATATGATAGAAAATAATTTTTTGAACTGAGATACCGAAAAATCCAATTATTATTCTTCAAATAACAAAACAGATTATCGCCATACGCAAAAATAAAATTAAAAATAATGTGGAATGATAAATTATATTCTGTAGGTTCTAGGTTAAATAGGAACATAAACGTACTTGGTCTGTGCCATCGTCCATAGATATTCTAATATCTACCTATGGACGATGTTTGTGCTATTCAGTATAATCATTCCATTGCAATAATCATTCGAACCAAAATATTAACAAGTAGGCTGATTAAGATGTATTTTGGAATGAAACAAAAAAGAAATGAGAGCTGTCACGAACGCTGCTATCCATATTATTTCGACATTCGAAGTAGTGTTTTTGATTCTGCCATTTTAAAAGGGTTTGGAAATCGAAATCAGTTAGTGGAATATTCAAAAAATGCCCCGTTATTTACGAACCGAACAAATTGACATGCTTCTCATTTATGGTGAATGTTTAAAAAATTCTTATGCCGCTGAACGATTGTATTTAGAGCGATATCCAGGGAGGCAGCAACCGTCAAGAAGGTATTTCCAGTGGCTTGAAGAAAAATTAAGAACTGAGCCTGATGTTCACGAACACCAAGAAGCATTTGTTATTAATGAGGAAACTGAAATTAATGTATTAGCTTTAGTACAATATGATAGCACAATTTCCTCAAGGCAGATTGGCGCCGAATTAGCTATAAGTAAGGACTCTGCTAGGAAAATTTTGAAAAAACATCGATTGAAATCCTTCAAGTATCAGTTGCAAAAACATTTGTATGAAAATGACGGTGAAAGGCGCCTGGAATATTGTAAGTGGTTTCTTCGACAAAATGCTCAGAATCACCTATTTAACTATTATATCTTGTTAACGGACGAGTCAAGATTTACCAACAATGGATTATTTAACAGGAATAATACAAGGTAGGTACTGTACTTTATTTGGATTATTGTCGATAGTCGAAGTGTAAAGTGCTAAAAGTGTGAACGGTCTTTTGTTCCAGGTACTGGGCGATAGCAAACGAGCACCGGTTTCGACAAGGCGGCTTCCAGGAGAGATTTGGTGTGAATGTTTGGGAAGGAATAGTTGGAACTCATATTGTTGGCCCCATTCTTTTTCAAGGCCAACTAACCGGAGAGAGATACTTTAATTTTTTAACGAATGAAATTTCGGAATTCATTAACAACCTACCAGCGGAAATAACTGAGAGAATGTACTTCCAGCAAGATGGCGCCCCTCCGCATAATTCAAGAATAGCGAGAAATTATCTTCAAAATCGCTTTCAAGAGAGACTTATAACAACCCATGGTCCAGTCAGGTGGCCACCAAGGTCACCTGATCTTACTCCGTGCGACTTTTTTCTATGGGGGCATCTTATAAATAGGGTGTATTCCACACAGCCTACAACTCTACATGAGCTAGAAGTAAAAATTCGTAGAGCTTTCCAAGATATCACGCCCCAAATGTTGAGAAACGTTTTACATGAAAATATCACCAGAGTCAATAAAGGTATTGACGCTGAGGGAATGCATTTCGAACATTTGTTTTGAATTTATTTTATCTTTAATCCTATCAATTTGATTTTTTTTTTCGATAAATCTGTTTTTTCGTTATTTGAAGAATAATAATTGGATTTTTTGGTATTTCATTTCAAAAAATTACTTTCTATTATATCATTAGAAAGGAATGGTTATGCTGAATAGTACAGGCAAGAAAAAGTTGTATGTTCCTATTTAAGTTATGGACCTACAGAGTATTGTTTTTTTCCCAATTTTTCCAATATTTTTTTTGGCTGCTTTTTATAACGCCGACGAATGAAAATAAAATATCACAGTAGTAGCAACTGTTATCAAGTGACGTATGGTTTCCATAGCTAACTTTTCAATTTTTGGCTTTCATTTTGCTTCCACGGCCTACTCGGTGAATTTCAATAATAATTTTTTTCTGATCTAGTTTCTGGTTAGATACCAACTTGTGATATGTCATTAGAAAGGGAATTGAATGCTGAATAAAGCGAAAAAAATAGGGTTTCCATTTAAAATAAGAAAGTTGATGTTACTTCCGGTCAGACCGGAAGTTAACTTCGACATGTCAATATGCTCAAATTGTAGCTCTTATGTCATTATAACGACGCTCCAAATTTCACAAACCTACTTCATACAATAACTGAGATATTCCGTAGGCAATACTTCCGTAGCCACCCGGTATAACTCAAATTTCATAGTTTGACCACAGTTTAACACATATAGGTATACTGTGGTTTGACTAATGTGTTATAATACTCTCTTTGTATTCTTTGTGAATCAAGCAAACCGTTTCTAAAATAAAAATGCAACATAATGATAAAATACCTTGTGATAAAAAAAAGTGGTCTACTAGAATCTCTTATTCCTGCCCCACATATATCACAAGACCGCCTTTTTTATTACTAAAACTGCATTGGTCAATAAAATAATTGCAAACTTCCACCCCAGAATCATATTCCATATAGCGCAAGTGCAAAGTACGCATTTTTGGCTGAATGAAGGTCCATTGAGCATAATTTTTTGCACAGTTTTCTGACAAGTGATTCCATAAGTATATGAACATGAATTAATCTGGATTTTCGACGCCATGCTTCAAATAGTGCCTTCGTTCTCTTCAAATTAGTATTCTTGTATTCTAATCGTTTCGCAATTTTTTTTAAGATCTTATTGAGTTCACACGTACAGTAATTGATATCTATAACAACTCATAGTAAGTGTATATTGATTGTTAGTTACCGTTATGAACACCTACGGTGTGTGAAACTAAACCTCAAATACATCGGTATATCCCACACGAACGAAAAAAATGACAGACATGAATTCCATTACTCAAACCGAGTAGGAGTTTTACAGAAACAACTGTATATGAAACAGCCTCTCATAAGATGGTGTTCTAAATAATTTCTACCTGACTCATCCACAAGGGTCTATTTTGTTACATTTACTCCTAATTTTCTGTTGTCTCTCAGCTATGCACCAACATTTAGTTATTTTTCAGAAGAAATTTAGAAAATGCAAGTTTGGAATTCTAATGAAATGATTATTACGTAAAGCGTGGCACTTCGAAAAAAGAAGGACTTTTCACAAAATTATGGTGTTAATAAAAAACACAGAGCAATGTCATTTTCGAGAGGAACATGTTTGCAATCAAATTTATCTACGAAATATTTTATTCCTTTTTGCTGTGGCTACATTCTCTAAGTAGTCTAATATAAGTAATACCACATTTAAAAGATTTTCTTTTCCTATATACGAGGCAACAACAAATTCAATACTACAGGCCGTTTCTTTTATCATGTGGTAACATTGCTATATTCTAAACCGTAACAGATACGAAGACGATTAAATGGGAGAAAAGGTAACTATTGTGGAGAACAGTACAATGGTCAAAGAAAATTTACAGGGAGTCTCGCCCTTCCCGAGTTATACAGGGAAAACCAAAAATGCTGTTATTTGTTTTAATGTATTCTAAATGTACTATAAAAATGTAACAATGAATCTTTGATTAAACGTTTCGTGTCAACACGGCCACCATCAACATTTCTTTTTCAAATACGGACCTGTCTATTTTAGTACAAATATTGATAAAGCGATAAAATCACAATTCAGTAGTATATCACACTTGATATTTATATAACATTTCATTTAAAATAACTAGCATCCTCAGTGACAACAATTTTTAATTACGGTCCTGTCGTTAGTTCTTTTGTAAATTATTTTGATTTCTTCAAAACCTATTCAACTATTGGCATACTTCAGACTTCACCCAATAATTTCGATAAGAAGATACCCCAACACAACGAACATTCGTATTTTTTCTTCTTGGGCATTTTTGTATTACAGAAATCCTTGTTTCAAGGCTGATTTCTTCTGAATCAATTATCATACTGAATATTTCTATAATTCTCAATCCTGGAAGTAACGAAAATATTAGTTTTTGGTCAAAATACGACTATTGTGTGATATAGTACAATTAAATAGCATCTCACTTCATTTACCAATTTTTAAACAAGTAGGCTTTGCTTGGTTTCTATGGCAGGACAAATAAATGAGTTGTTGATACGTATTAAGAACTATCAATCGTTTATATACTCAGTCATATCAAAGATGTATTCAAATGACGAAAGGACTGATATGCTATTTGCTTATGCAAAATCAAATAGAAATCCTCTTTTGGCAAAAAATATGTATGGTGAGCTATACCCAAATCGTCGTATTCCAAACATTCAAATGATTAGACGATTAGAAAGAAATTTGAGAGACTGTGGTGCATTTGATAGAAATAAAACTAGAAAATGTGTTGTTACTGGAAGTATGCGGAACCAAATAAATGTTTTAGGTAAGCAAATATTACTTCATAAAGATTAACAAAGTGACGAAAATATTTTTTTTCAATTTAGGATTGGTCAGTTACAAAAATATTTCTAATCAAGATTGTTCTTTACGAGAAATTGCACACGAACTAGGGATTTCTGTAAAATCTACCAGAAATATTTTGAAAAAGAACAAATACAAATGCTACAGGATACGCAAAGTTTATCACCTCAATGAAAGGGATTACGGAAGGAGAGTACGATTTGCGATGTGGTTGAGACGTAGAAATAGGGAAGAATACAAATGAACATTTACATAGAGAAACCAATTTCCAGGAAAGGTTCGGAATAAATGTTTGGTTGGCAATTTTGGGAACAAACATACTAGGTCCTTTCTTTTACGACGAGCATTTGAATGGTGGAATGTATTTACATTTTTTATCCAATGAGTTTGATGGCTACTTAGATGAATTGCAACTGAACATCCGCCGTGAAATACAATATTTTCAACAAGACGGTGCCCCTCCCCATAATGCAGCAATAGTAAGGGAACATTTAGATGCAATATTCCCAAGAAAATGGATTGGAAACAATGGACCAATTGCCTGGCCAGCTCGATCCCCAGACCTGACTCTTTTAGATTTTTTTGTTTGGGGATACATAAAGGATAAAGTTTTTTCGACAAGTAGTACAGATATCCACCATGTCAAACAAAAAATAATAGATGCATGTAATAACATTACACCCATCATGCTAGAAAATTGCCACAGAAATTGTATGAACAGACAACTTATGTGCATTCAACAAAGAGGTCGGCAATTCGAGCATTTAATGTAGGTTATCATGAAGAATTTATTTTCTGTATTGGTTTTATTTTCACTCAAAAATTCAATATGAAATAAATTGTTTTCTGTTTGTTTGATTTCTTGTACTCTTAAGAAAGTTTATTTCCGAGGTAAATTGCTATCGTTCGTCTCTGAAACTACAGATATCTTTTATTATAGTGTAAACATAATTTTAATAGATACTTTTATTCAAAGCGTCACTGATAATTTTTATATCGGAGAGTTAGGTTTTGTGGAATCCATAAACGACCTAACGACAGGACCGTAATTAAAAATTGTTGTCACTGATGATGTTAGTTATTTTAAATGAAACGTTATAAAAATATCAAGTGTGATGTACCACTGAATTGTGATTTTATCGCTTTATCAATATTTGTATTAAAACAGACAGGTCCGTATTTGAAAAGAAATGTTGATGGTGGCCGTGTTGACACGAAACGTTTAATCAAAGATTCATTGTTACATTTTTATAGCACATTTAGAATACATTAAAAATTTCCTTTTCCATTTTTTTATATTTTCAGAAATAACAATTCTATTCGTAAAAAACAAATAACAGCATTTTTAGTTTTCCCTGTATAACTCGGGAAGGGTGAGACTCCCTGTAAATTTTCTTTGACCATTGTACTGTTCTCCACAATAGTTACCTTTTCTCCCATTTAATCGTCTTCGTATCTGTTACGGTTTAGAATATAGCAATGTTACCACATGATAAAAGAAACGGCCTGTATAATATTATATATTTGAGAAATATTTTACCATCATGTCGAATTCTCTTGTGTGCAAAAAGGCTTAAGTATCTCATTTTCTATGAGTCTTGTTCATAGGTTTTTTCATTGATTTTCATTCAATATTTATTGTATTTAAATTATGTTTATGAAGTGTACTTGGCTTAAACAATTCTGAAATAAATTATAATCAAACCCAGAAATTGGTTGAAAAATCACTATCTATTCATCCAATAGCAAAGAGTGTTTGAGAGTTCAAATTTAAAAAAGTAATCATTTGACCAGTCCTTTGACAGCGCTTTTCAACCATTCCGTGATGGAAATTTTCCATGAATACTGTTTTTGTTTCTAATGTCTTTTCATTTTTAGAATCAGAATCATTTTAAATGATCCTGAGATGTTTGTGTTCGGATTTCTAGGATTTGTAGGATTTTCACGCTCAAGGAGAATATCTATTGGGTATATGTTGAAGGAAATGCAGTGGTTATCAAAAGATGACTATTTTTGAGTACAATACTCTGATATTTATATTCTAATAAAATCAGGTACTGCTCCAAGTTACTTAAGGAGTATTGTTAATTACAATTCTGATATACATGCCCACAATGCAAGTCACGAAAGGATTTTCACATCCCACTGGTTGCAAAAAGACTGACACTAACATCTGTTTTTTTAAAGGCTTGAACAGATAGAAATCAAATCCTCAGATTCCTTGAAAAAATTTAAACATAATTCAAAACTTTATCTTCACTCTTCTAGGAATGTAGTTTGAGGTAAAAATTTAAATTTTATTGTTTTATTATTCTGCACAGGTTATGTTTTCTTCTCCAAATAATTTTGTGTTGTTTTTATCTTTGTTGTATCATCTGTTGAAATGAATCTGTTTATAGGACCAAATTTCAATTTTTTGTTTTAAAGTAAGTAGTGATTTACATTTATTAGTTTTTAGGACTGGATTTTTAATATGTAGTTTTCAAATGTATTAGTTTATACAACTAAAAAAGGAATTCTTTATAAAAATTATCATAAAGAATAATCCTGTTTTACAAAACATATATAATTTTTTTTCGGTATCGAATTTACTGTCGTCTAAACAACAAGGCTTTATGAAGTTGCAAAAATGGTTGAAATAATCTCGATCTTCTAACCACTCAGCAAAATTGATTGATGAAACACATCCAGACAAATATTTTGTTGGAATTTCTGAAGGTTGCCGTTGCAAATATTTCGAAAAACAGTTCTATTTTTAATTCAGTTAATTTTTTATCATTTGAGCCAAAAAAGCTGGCGCTCAAGCCGGGTAAGCCAAATCAGTCGTATTCAATGAAATTCATCACTGATTTCATTAATGCAAGCTCTCAATTTCTTTAAATAATTTTTGGTGAATGTTTTGTAATCTTAGCCCTAGGATATTTGGCGATTTTTGAGACTTTGACAATCGAACGTGAGGAGTAAGGAAGTTATCTTTATCCCTGTATCATGGTTATGAATCACATCGATTTCTGTTGTTGGTGTACGTTTAAAAGAAGTCCAAGAAAATGTTGTTCATAGAATTACAATATTTTGAATTGTTTTAATAATTCTTTACGTGAGTTTCCATATGAGGAGTTTGCAATTGTTAAAAAAAATGTTTAAGTTGTTATTTCCGTCAAACAGTTGCAACCCTCAGAAGACCTTGAGAGACTTGTGCGAGCTAGGGAAGACGCTGCCCTTACCTTCCAACGTGTGATTGCAATATATCGAACAGTTCTTTCCTGGGCCACAAGACATCATGGGCGACAGAAGAGTTACCCCATATGAGGGTCCTGAAAGATGTTCTTGTTGGGATTTTCCCCATGGTAACAGCAAGAGTAGGTAACAATCTAGGATTTATTTCAAATCTGACACGATAACATTACTGCTTGAAGTATTACCAAGAGTTGTAATCGAAATAGAATTACACTGTTTCATGAAGTTCAAAACCAAAAAATAAATGAAACACATTGTCGAAATACTTTTCTCTCCAAACTATTTATTTCGTTCATTAGTTACCCCCTGGCTAACTTTACAAAGTTTATCCGAATCCTTACCTAAAACAAAGGCGCATATTTCCTCATTAACAATTTTATCTTTCTTAATAATATGTAACCAAGGAACTTTGTGTCAAAAGGTAAATTGCTCGTTTTGGAAAAATTCCGAAAAAGATAATGATTATACAAAATCCACTTGCACACTACACTGCAATTCATTGTTCCTGATGTTTTACTTGTGAATAGCTACTTTGTAATATCTGTGGTTTGAATCATTTGGGGTTATTAAAGATAATGATTCCACATAAATCATGAACAAAATAGGTCCTAACGCTGATCATTGGGAGACCTCAATTCCATTCGCTAGCGGTGAGTCTATAGTAGTTGTATTTACTTTCACTCCCTGTGCGAACTAGGGAAGACGAGGTCATTACCTTTTAATGTGTGATGCCATGCACGAGACCGGTGACCGTGCTGGGATTTGAGCCCAAGCCCTCATTGTTGAGAAGCGAACGTTCTACCATACCGACCACTACGGCCCATCACAGACATTTTAGATGTTTAGTAAAATATTTTTGAATATTTAGTTTACACATCCTGCACGAAACCTAGTGACTCGCGCTCTTTATCACAAATGGATAAGCATTGTTTTAGTGAATGAACAGAAAGAAAAAGCAGTTCACATGAGAGAGTAGGTAACATCTAACATCAAAGAATCATCTAACGTCAAAAGATGGTAATTAACGAACAGTTTGTTTCTCATAAACAACGATAACCATCCGAATTTACAATTAAAACCATAAACTTTATAGTTGGAAACTGTATGGGAATGAATAACACAATTATTTCTAATTTTAAGACAATACTCAATAGGAATGAAACAAGTAAAAGTATTTCTTTCTCATTATTTATTCATGGTCTATCAGACTTGATTTTAATAAATCTTCCCAACTGAAAAAGAAAGTATTTCGACTGACTAATATTATCGAAAATATTTAGAACACGTGTTTTTTATCCGCTGGGTAATCTAGCCAGCTGTGAAGAGATGAATGCATCAAGCTGTTATTGGATGTATCTTCGGTTCTTCGTAGATAATAAATTAAAAAATTCCGTTAAGTAGGCTTTGAGAGCACCACGATCGTTGACTTTCGAAGGAATCGCTTTGAACTTTGGGTTATAAAGTATTTTGTATATTGGATGAGGCCCATATATAAAACAGTCGCATAAAATGGATTTCCATCAGCATATTTATAGATGTAATGGAAAGGAAAAAAATAAACGTTGAAAATATTTTCAAAAACAGCTTTCATTTATAAACTATTACAATAAAAAGTAAAAAATAATATTTAGTCTAACAAAAACATAGACATTAGATGTTTTTATCATTTTTTTAAAAGCTTGGGGATGGTAAGTCTAATAACGTTTCACGTCTCAATCTTTCAAGAAAATATTTATTTTTTAAAAGTTCTATATGTTCTTCACATCCTAAATATTAATTTCTTTTTCCATTTCAATACCTAGTTTATAAATGAATGGTTATTTTTAAAAGGTTTTTTTTACCTTTATTTCATTTTGTATTTTTTTGCGCCAGACGCTCTGTGGTTGGTACGTTAAGGCGCATACACACTGGTCGAACGAATGCCAACGAACGATATCATCAAAGGGTTAGCGTTGGGTTGTCACTGTCACTAGTGCAGACGTGATAGTCTTTCGCCGGTTCACTGATGTTTATACGTATTTGCAATTGACGGAGTATGGAGTGGAACAATGAGATTGCATTGAACTCTTAAGCAAAAAATGGGAAAGTCTTTGACGAGATTTCAGAGCCAACAGTGATTCACTCCACCGAATCCTTTGAGCCCAACGCAATAGCGACCAACCTTCGTCCCAAGACATTGGTTGCAGTTCCTTGGACCAGTGTGTACGCACCTTTAGTATGATGCGTATGTTTGCTACCCCTTGCCATCCAGCTTCTCGGCACGTACCCCAGCTTACTGGATACAAGCATCGAATATTATTCGACGCACCTATGTTTTTCAATGTTTTCACTGTTTTTTATTAATTTTTCGTAAATGGTCGCAACTTTTTTTCTAGAAGTAGGAAAGGGCCGGGTTCCCCTGATCAAAAAGTTCTTTTTTACCGTAATTTTCCACTTCCGTACCAATGGGAAATTGCATTTGAGGCAAAGGGGGAAATTATTGGATTTGAACTATTTCAGGACATCAAGTTTATATCATAATTATTTAATTTAATGATATGCTTCAAGATATTGTTTTGTTCTATATCCGTGATACAGACAGGGGGGTTTTGGAGCTGCAACCCTCCAAAGCTACATCAATTACTACCGTTATTCAGAACATCCGGTAGACAAAAAAAACAAAAAAAATTCTGATAAATTCTATGTTGGCCTCTCCAAAACTGACATCTTGGCAGCGCCACTGGTGTATAATATATGATTCTCAATTCATGTCTTGTCGTTTTTGCTGTATATGTAATGATACAAGTGCTGGCAAGCTACTAATACGCGGATCATTTATCATTTGTGAATAAACAAATAATATTATTATTGAATATTTTATTGAACATAATCGCATTTATCAATATTAATTTTCGCATTCTATGTTTCCGTAAATATTTCTATTCTAGTTTGAATGTCTGCTCTAAAGAATAGATCACTTTTGTTATTTTCGACTGGTGTTGATCTTTTCTCTTTCGTTCGTGTTCTAGTGTTCTCAAGTCCACACACATCTGACCAACCAAGTAGGGGGTTGAAATGAAGATGAAAACTACACCGTGGAAACCTATCACGAAGTTTTTACTACTACTACTATATACTTTTTCAAAAACCTGAAAGGGAGAAAGAGGATCGAAGAACGAAAACTCAGTGATCTCAGATGCTTCCAATTTAATCAATTTCATTATTATTTTACAACTTGAAATCCATTCAGATATAAGAATGTGGTTTTAAATAATCCATATTAAAAATTATATCACAAAATACTAGTATTCAGAGTATTGTTCTTCGAAAAGGAATTGTTCGTTTCAGTACTACTATTTTCCTATCTAAATTCTGTCAGAAATTCTCAGTGGGAATATTCTCCAGGTTGAAATTTACCACTTTGGATAAATTTGTCAGGAAACTTATATAGGAAAAATTCGGTGTCTAGGGGATGGATTTAAATATGAAATTTTGATTCATAACCATGCTCATTTTTTTCCAAAATATATCGTGCCGGGTAGTTATCAACACAATCATGTAAATATTTTCATATTATTCTCAAATAAAGAGGATCTGAATTTTCGAGTCCGTTGATCTTTTGTGCGAACATTGTTTATTTGGAAAAACCTCCTGTCCAGCTGACAGCATTGCGATAGAAAAAAATGCTCATGCCGCTTTTTATCCCAAAGCCTCTATATCAGTGAAGTTGGCACAATAATTGGCATATATCTAACAGAAAACAACTATCTTTCTGATTGACTCGGCCTTTACTTAAAGATCCACTGATGCCATTGTTACTCTTTACCGTAAATAATCATTTGTTAATACATATTCACTACTATTATTACTTTATAAGTCTCGAATGTAGTATATAATTGAACAGAATTTGGCTAAAAACGTGTTTATTTTCAATGGGGGGTAGTTTTCATTTTATGAGGACGTCCAATTACTTTCAATCATTATGGAGTTGTTCCATCGAGATAGATAATTAATTTAGTCTAAAAGTTACACCGTTTTGTTCACACAGGGATAGAACAAAAATTAAAAAATTACATAAAATTTTTATATTTTATATTTTTAGATTTTTTCAATACGTTTCCCATCGATAAATTAACTCCTGTATAAAATGTGTCATTTAAAGATGACTGTATTGTCATTTTGACAGCGATAAAAACGGTGCATCGTTTTTTGTCACCGATAAAAACGCCTGTTCCTCTTTAGCGTCTACATCTAGTATGCTTACGTCACTTTAATGTCTGCCCTGTCAGTTATTTAAGTATTGTTGATAGTTGATATTAAAACATTACAACATGAGTCGTTTTGGGGAAGTTTCGACTCAACAAATAACAAAAAATATAGAAAAAGCAATCCCGCAATCTACAAAAAATTCTAAAGGTTCCGTCAAACCAAAGCGGGAACGCGGGAGCGGGAACGGGAACGGAACTTTGGAACCGTGCGGATTGCTAGAATAACAGTACACGTAGCAAACCATACTTATTTCGTTGCTTGGATGCATTTCGGAATACGAATAATCACACCGGTATGTCCTACTATGGATTTTAGTCTCGGATTCATCTCGTTCCCGCTCCCGCGTTCCCGCGTCGGTTTGAGGAAACCTTAAAGCGTCAATATTGAGACAATTTATATTCGGTCGTTAATTTATCTTCCTAAAAAACACTCGAGCTTTTCTTTTAAGGATAAATTTTTAACTCAAAATTTTTCCATCAGTAATTTTGCTCGAAAAACTGACATTTGACAAAATCGCTCGACCTTCGGTCTCGCGATTTTGTCATTTTTTCTCGTAAAATTACTGATTGGCAAAATTATTTCGTTACAAAAAGAAATTTATCCGATAAAAAAAAGCTCTTGTGTTTTTACTGTTGATAAAATAGTTTCAATATTTGCACTTTATAAAGACTCACACTTTATATGCTCCTGGGGTAAGTTTTGGGAATACAAACCATGTATTGTAGAGTATTTTCAATTCTTCTTCACAAGTAATAGAGTGGTGAAGAAAACAGAATTCTTTGGGAGATCGTTTAATAACGAACAGTCGTTGCCGACCGATGATGAACCCTTTACTCCCATATTCACCTACAAAGTAGGCTTATTAATGTAAGTATCTGACAGAAAACAACTACACCCCTGACTAAGACCACGACATGTATTGATTTAAATCTAACAGATACTTGTGCAACGTTCCTCAAAATATCAGAGGACGCAATTGCAAGTGCCCTCTATGACCACACAGCAGAATGGTTTGGACGGGGAACAGATGGCTTCAGTGCTGTCTGTGTTGACCTACCCTTTGCGCAGATGAGAGGCAACAACCTCGAAACTAGTCTGCAGGTGGTCACCCTGTCCAAATCAAAACATAATTCTGCTGTTTGGTCACAGAGGGCACTTGCAATTGCGTCCTCTGATATTTTGAGGAACGTTGCACAAGTATCTGTTAGATTTAATTCAATACCCGTCGTGGTCTTAGCCAGGGGAGTAGTTGTTTTCTGTCAGGTACTTGCCTTAATAAGCCTACTTAGTAGGTGTATATGGGAATAAAGGGTTCATCATCGGTCGGCAACGACTGTTCGTTAATAATAGAGTGGTGTTTTACGCCTGTAACTAAATTTGAATCAAATGGCATAGGAAAATTAAAAAACAGTTCTGGATAAAGGAAATGTGGATTAACCAGGATTCGAACTCGGGATCTCTTGGTTTCCAGCAAATTGCGTTTTACCAACTACGCTATTGATCCTATTTCAAGAACTGGCGACTCAAATTTCAGCTTTTTACTATTAAAAGTCCTTAAAATCACTTTTTTGTGGGCATAGTGATTAGTACTCACGAGCACCTTTTGTCAGTAATCGGTGCAGCTCTGATTGGTTATATTTAAAATACCAGCTACTCACATTTCAAATTCACCTCTGTGATAGTATGCGATGATAATTCATTTGATCATGGAAAGAAACATTCTCTCAAGCACTCCCAGTTAAATTTTATTGGTGCAGTAACTGGTATCAATCACATATACGAGTTTCAATTATTTGAGTTCATTTCTGACTATAGGAGACTAGGCTCCGTCAAAAAAGAGAAAAGGATCTTAAAAGAGGGACATACTGTATACAATACCACATACCTTGGTTTCCATTGCAACATCTACGTAATGTTTAAAGCGTGCTCTGATATTGGCACGTTCAAACAAAATAATCGAAAGTATTGAACTCTGTGTCCAATTAATAGTCTATGGGTATTAAAATATCGTACCATTCAAAATGATTCAATAAAAATGAATTCCTAGCATTTGGAAAAAATCTGATAATAGAAATAAAAACGAAAACCGCAATGACCGATCGCATTAAGAAGAATGGACCACCACTGCAACTTTCCCATTTTTTCTTCTCCTCTGTCTCTTTGTCTCATTCGAGGAAAAAATATGTCTATCTAACTTTATTACAAATTTGAAGGGAAGTATGCATGTATCCATCATCAATTGAGTATATCCCATATTTTCAATTACCTTCTTATTTAAACAAAATATGCACACACGATAAAACACTAGTTCAAAAGTCCGCTATCAAAAAACCAAATCTTTCTGCTGTAGATATCACAAAATCTTCGCAGATTTGTTGAGAGGATTCTAGACTGGTGCCTATAATTTTTGTGAAAAAAAAAAGTTACTTGCAAGGACCAGGTGGAAATGGGGTTGAATTTGGTTGAAAACGGTTTTTTGCGATTTGCAGCGAAACGTGACCTCGGGGTGACCACTCATCAGAAAACGTACACGTATTGCCGAAATCCCTTATGATTTCCTGAAATATTTGGGATTTCCGAGGATTTCCTGGAAGTCTTATGTGACTTCGAGAGATTTCCGGGGATTTCGTGGGAATCATATAAGATTTCGAGAGATTTCCGATGATTTCGTGGAAATCACATACGATTCCGAGAGATTTCCAAAGATTTCTTAGAAATTCCAACCGATTTCGATGGATTTCCTAGAAATAATAAGAAAATTATTGCGACACGTTATTGAAAATGAGAGATTTTAAAGAAGTTTTGGTGCCTGCATCACAGAAAATGAAAAGATTTGTTATTTCAAAGTCATTCTCAGTCAAATTTATTTAATTAATGTTATCAAATATCACTTAATTCGAACAACATGTGTATTTTTGAGACCGAAATATTATTTTACAGCAAAGTAATGGAGTTCTTGGTAAAAATGTTTTTGATGTACCTATCATTTTGAGAATATATTTATTAAAAGAAATCGAAAAGAAATAAATTCTGGTTTCATCGAAGTTTATATATTGATCCAAAAAATAATAATTTAGTTGGATGAAACAATCAAATTTGATCGAATCAAATTAATACCTACCTATTGCACGAATGCTTGTCAAATTCGCCGTATTGATTCGACACTAAGATATACTTGAGAAAATTTTAAAAAATGTATATCTAGTTAGACCAACGAATGATTCATTTGATACAACGAACATGTGCTTAAATCGAGGCTTGAATTGAGAGTTGATATTCAATAATTATTTTTCTTGCTTCAACAAATTATTTTGTCGTGCATATATGACACTTATTTCTTAAGTTCGAATTATTTTGTTCAATGGGACCAATTTTGTTTTTTTCATCAAGTATTTTCTCGAGTATTATAGAACTCGATCAATCCTTGTGATTCTTATCATACAATTGTATGTGGATGCTAATAGACGATATAAAAAAGTATAAGAAATTTCCATTCACATTGCTTCATTCAACCCATAATTATCTTACATTAACTAGTTTGAAAATTCCACACTCAAGCATGTTTTTTTGTTTTTGAATATTTTTTCAATTTTTGTTTTTTCCTCGTGGTTAATGCAAAACGGTCCTTTTCCGATTAGGTTAACATGCCCAAAAAATAAATATTTCTTTTCAACCAACTGAACATCCTCACACTTGAGCCATATATATTAATCTAGTTCCCATTTGAGGAATTTTATTTTGAATTGATTGTCTGAAATGATGTCCACAATACGGCCAATATACCACGTGTCGTAATATACAGCATAATAGTGTTCTATCATTATTTGTAAACTTGTGTCTTGTGTCTTGGTCTTCGTGATTTAGATTTTCTTTTATTACTTTTTTTTTCGATGTACTCATATTTTTGCATCGCATATTCCTGTCTGAAGACAAATGTCCTTTCTCATGGGAAAAGAGCCAACATTTTCTCACAACCACTTTTTTATTATTTGCATTTATGGTCAGAAAAAGAAATCTGACTACATATTTTTATTTTTTTGTTTCGCCTCACTATAGTCCCTAATATCTAAATTTTTTCAATATTTCTATTTCCCTTTCAATGTCCGTATAGTCCTTCTCATTCACTAGAAATTTTTCATCTATATTTTCTATAATTTCTTCCTCGATTACTTTAGGTTCCTTCACTTCCTTCTCACTGTCGGCTCTGAATCCGTTTCTATCGTTTCCTTAACACTCTCCTGTTGCTTCTTCATATTTTTTAAGGATATAGTTTTCACAGCCATTTTTTTTTTTTTTTTGAGAACAATTCCTAAATCTTTGCCATCAGATAGCGCATCCTTTTTGGATTTATCTAATATTTCGATCAACTCTGCTCGATCAGGAATTTCATTCATATGTTTAATTGAGTTGACTCCCAGTTTAGTGTTTTTTTTTTCTGGGAAATATAAACCGCTGGTTGGTCCTTGGCCCTTCGACAACTCAAAACTCGATCTACAATGACTACAATCACGGTCTTCGAGGAATTCATGATTCAACAAGTTAATACAAGGAAAAATATGTTTCCATAGCATCTTTGAATCGTTCGTTTCTATGCATGCATTATAATTTCGCATTTCTCTAGCGACTGCGATTTCCGAAGAGGATTTCGGTGATGATTTCGAAAGTTTTGTCAGTGACTTCCGGATTTCCGATAGGATTTCGGGGATTTCAAAGTGATTTCGGATTTCTGGAGCGATTTCCTAAGTGATTGCGGGATTTCGGCAGAAAATGAAGCGATTGCGGTCGAATGCGGGGCAAATTTGTACACGTATTGCCAGAGTGGTCACCCCCTCGCGTGACCTCTTAGCGGAATATATTTAATGGAAAAGTTTTAGCTAATATAAAATCGAAAACTATTGTATTCAACACCTTTCGGCATAACCTCAAATTAACCGTCAAAATGGTAAAAAACCGATTTTTCAGAATTTAATTTTTTTCGCGTATTAATGACTCAATTTACATGAAAATTTGTAAGCATGTGTCTTTTTTGTTGTCGGACGAGCATGATTTTATCGCAATTCAGAAGATGACTAGTTTTCGAGTTATATACATTTTAAAAAAACCCTTATCTTCCACGAACAATCGTCTTGGTGCTTTTTTGTATGTCGAAAGTCTATAAGGGATTATTTTAATTGTTGAAATGCCTACTTTCAAATGGTCTATATGTAACTTGGTGGTTTATTGATCGTTACACCGCTTAAAATTGAGAAATAAAGTATCTCTGAGTCATGATTTTCTCAATATTTTCAATGATTTTCGGCTTTCTTCTTTTTAAAACAAAAATTACTATATAATAAATTGTTTATAATAAAATTCAATTATTTTAATATTAAATTAATTTCTTAATATCATTTTTATTCTTTTTTACAACTATTGAAAATTATTGAGAAAATTATGATCGGTTTTCAAGTAAATTAAATCATTTATACGCGAGAATATAATTGAATACTAAAAAATCGGTTTTTCGCCGTTTTAACGGTTAATTTGAGGTTATGTCGAAAAGTGTTGAATATTTTTTTAAAAGTTTTTTCATTATCTATAACTTTTCTATAGAATATTTTCCGCTAAGAGGTCACGTTTCGCCGCAAATCGCAAAAAACAATTTTCAACCCCAAAACTGCATCCACATTTCACCATTTTGAGTGTTTTCGTGTTTAAATATTTTTTTTCCTTGAAGTTGGAACGTCAACAACACTCTCCTCCTGGTTCTTGCCTGTTACTTTTGTTCTTATTTTGTAGTTTTGGTAGTCCGCAAATTTTATATAAAGTGCTGCTAGTGTAGTTTTTGCAATATAAAATTATTATTTCTACCACCTATACATATAAAAGTTCTTTATTTTTGATAAAAAAAATCTCTTTCAATCGTCCTAACTTCATAGAGCTTCAACTGAATTTCTGTCGGCAAATAAACTTTGCATCAAGATATAAGAAGTGTACGAGTATGAACTTACTGCAATCCTATAAGGGATGCTGTTTCTTCAGTTGAAAATATTGAAATTGTAGGTATTGTACAATTTCAAAAATGATTATGAACAGTACGTTGACGAAAATGAAAATGAAAATCTCATGGCATTCTTCTTACCTTTCTAGAGTAATCAACTGCTCGTCCAAAAATAATCCAATAAGCTCAGGCACTACTTGGTATCCAAAATTCACTGCAAAATGTTGCTATTGTCACCGGCACAAAAAGTTCAAATTGAAACTCAGCATAATCATTCAATCTAATTGTTATTTATTAAAAGCATCAGCATCAGCAAGAATATCGAAAAACGTTCACAAAATTATTAAATAAAAAAAATATTCGCTGTTTTTTTTTAACTAAGCCGCAACTTTTGTTTCTCAACCGCGCTGCAACTAGTCAGCTTCCGTCTTTCACCACTTTTTCCAATGAGTGAGTGCACTTCTTCGGTTCGTTCGAGAAGACCGTCCGCAGTGGACTAGTAGGCTGCGACTTGCTTTCCGTTCGTAATCAAGTCGGTTGTGGTTTGTCCCACTTGCTCGAATGTTTGGACCCAAAGCTTGATAAGCCGGTGTTTGATAGAGAACTTTTGATTTTTAGCCTAGACGAAAAGTTACCGGTGACGAGGGGGATGGAGCTTTTAGGAGGAGTTGCTTATAGAAGTAGGAGATAAACAGAGATGCAAAAATTTACTCTTCGAATGGCATGTATGTAACAGAAAAAATGTTGTGCTGATTGGCATTTTTATTTTTAAAAGAATATGAGGGAATATACAGTGCGTGCGATTTGAAACCGCAACACCCTGTCGTTTTGGAGCCCATGGACCGATTTTGAGAAATGACTATTCCAAGTTATAGTACTTCACGAACTGCATTCAAAGATGTTGACACATATGAATTATTCTTATTGTCAAGACTTACTATGCTCTGCTAAATGGGTCGAAATTTTGAGAAGTGGCATTAGACAATTTTTCTCGAAAAACTATACAGGGCAATTCAAATTCGACCCCCACCATTGGGATCTCCTAAACTACAGGAGATACGTCGAAGCTTAAATTGGGGCAAAGTTACGTATTCTGGTGCTTAACAAAATACTATTTTTAAACTTGGAAAATTCCGAGTATTTCCCGAAATATCGGGAAAAAACTGAAAATCTGAATTTTCGTTTTTATTTTTCTCTATCGTTATTTGACAACATAGCTCAAAATCAAAAGTACATTTTCATTGATACTTTTTTTCAGCTACACGTTTTCATGTTCAGATTTACTATCCGACGTTTCGTCTTCTGGCATTCATCATCAACTTTTTTTCTGTTATGGGCGCCATATTGTTTTTTTATACAGAAAAATAGCGATTCTCATTCTGATTTAATTGATGTATAATTTGTTATGATTTGCACTTCTGAAACCACAAATATTAAAAAAATAACTTCATCTGAGATGGTCATGACTTCATCGAAAAATTTTGTTTAATAAACACTAGTCAGAACTCATTAAACATCATAAGTTTGCACAAATACTTCAGTCGAGATGTCCTCATTCTCAAATGAAGGAAAACGAGATATGTTGAAAATTTATTATAAATTTGATAGGGATAGTACGAAAACAACACAAATTTATTTTGAATTATATCCGGAAAGACAACAGCCGGAAAGAACATTATTCGGAAATATGTATCTTATAACATTTCAAACCACTTTTTTTGAATTCCCTCCAAACGCTCGTCTGTGGCACATCCATTTCTGCCGAGACTTGATGTGTTGATTTGGAAGGATCTTCATTTATCTAAAAAAGTACCAAAAATAATTATACTTCTTACGCTAATAAGTTCCTCGGCTAATAAGTTACGTCTAATATTTTGTTCCATTCTGCTTCCATATTTCATTCTTGGTTTTTGAAACGCACCGTACTCAGCCAAGTGTTCTATCCGGCTGTTGTCTTTCCGGATATAATTCAAAATGAATTTGTGCTGTTTTCGTACTATTCCTATCAAATTTATATCAAAGTTTCAACATAACTCGTTTTTCTTCATTTGAGAATGAGGACATTACGACTGAAGTATTTGTGCAAACTTATGATGTTTAATGAGTTCTGACAACTAGTGTTTATGATTATGATGATTATGATGAAGTTGTTTTTTAAATATCTGTGGTTTCAGAACTGCAAATCGTAACAAATCATACATCAATGAAATCAGAATGAGAATCACTATTTTTCTGTATACAAAACAATATGGCGCCCATGACAGAAAAAAAAGTTGATGATGAATGCCAGAAGACGAAACGTCGGATAGTAAATCTGAACATGAAAACGTGTAGCTGAAAAAAAGTATCAATGAAAATGTACTTTTGGTTTTGAGCTATGTTGTCAAATAACGATAGAAAAAAATAAAAACGAAAATTCCTATTTTCAGTTTTGTCCCAATATTTCCGGAAAAACTCGGAATTTTACAAGTTTCAAAACAGTATTTTGTTAAGCACCAGAATACGCAACTATGCCCCTATTCGACGTATCTCCTGTAGTTTAGGAGATCCCAATGGTGGGGGTCGAATTTGAATTGCCCTGTATAGCCTATTCGATTTGAGCATATTTTGAACACCTGTATACCAAGTTTCATCCGAATATCTCGTGTAGGGCGTTAGTTATATGATGACAAATTTCCCAATTCATGCATATTTTTACTGACCCTATATTAAAAACTGTACATTTTACATTCAGATATGAAGTTCTATTATCGTAAACTGTACACAGTTCAAACAAAAATTTAAAGTTGAAAAAGTATCATCCATATCGTTTAGTTTTTAAGTATAATAAATAGTCCATCAACGATTGTGAAAATATCCTTTTTTTTTGTTCTCAACCCCGTGATAAATTTTGGCAAAATTCTCATGATTTCATTCATTCATTCATATGATTAGATCAACAAGCCAGACACTATGCTTTTCATAGCAGACTTTGAAAATTGGTCGTCTGTTTTTTTTACAGTTATCCTCAAAACGCGTTCCACGAGTATTTAGTGCAGTAAGTTATAAACGGGTATTGAGAGTTTTCAAAATGGTAAATCTCAACTTAGTCGAGATAATTGAGATTGTGCGTTTAGTTGGTAATAATGCTCGATCAATGAGGGGAGCCGCTGAAGAATTCAATAGAACACATCCAGAGCGTGAACCAGTTCACTTCAGTATCAATACATTATTCAGCAGAACGGGGAGAGTTAATGAAAAACATGTACCGAGACAAAGAGAAAATCTAGAGATAGATGGACAGATTAAGTAAATATGTTCAAGAAAACACGAGATTTACAACGTATCTAAAATACGTACATGTTTGAAACAAAAAGTTATTCCCTTCAAACCGAAAATCATGTACACGTTAGAACGACGTGATGAGGAACGATAGTTGGAATTCTGTTCATTCAACCAAGGTGAATGTTGACAACTTTCTAGGCAATATTCTCTCCACCGATGAGGCGACATTTACCACTAACGGTACAGTGTCCACTCAGAATTCCAGGTACTGAGCAAGGGAGAATACACACTAGATGATGATAAATCAATGTCTGGGTAGGAATATTCAAAAACCGTATAGTAGGTCCAGTGTTTTTTGAACAAACACTAAATGGTGAAAGATTAAATAATTTTTTGACTACGAATTTCTTGGATTTCATGGAAGTACTAAGCATTGAAGATCGCAGAAATGTTATATTCTAGTTAGACGGTGCCTCCATTCATAATGTAATTGCTGTATATAAATGGATTGATGATACATTTCGAGGAAGATGGATGGGAGGAACAGTTCTTTTATTTGTTGGCCCCCTCGATTCACAGACCTGACTCCATTATATTTTTTCTGTGGGGATATCTGAAAGAAAGTGTTTATAAAAACTGGCAACAAAATTTGAACGGATTAAAGGAGAGGATAAGGCAAAAATATAGTGAAATAACACCAGACGAATTGAGGAAGACCCGCCAAAATTTGAGTTGGCGTTTTATAGAGCGTGAATAGGGATATATTAAATTAAAACCACCAATATCTGAGGAAGCTGTTCCATTTATTCCAGTTGCTGGTTTTTGTTCTGAAATTAAATACACTTTTTCAACTTTTGATTTGTTGATTTTGGTTAAGCTAGAGGCAACTCTGTGAAACAATTACGACCGAGTATGCAAAGTATTCTTCCATTGAATGGCTACTTCATCTTTTCTGTAAAGTTCATAGACTTTTATACAGGGTCAGTCAAAAAAGCATAAATTTGGAAATTTGTCATCATATAACCAAAACCCTATATGAGATATTGAGCTGAAATTTACTATAGGCATATGAGTTCAATATATGCCCAAATTGAATAGGATACCCACTTTTTCGAGAAAAAATTACTAATGGTCCTTCTCAAAGCAGGCCTTCAAAATAAGAATAATTCATATCTGTCAACATCTTTGAATAGAGCTAGTCAAGTACTATAACTTGAAGTTTTCAACCGGACCATGGGTTCCAAAATAACAGGGTTGTTGCAGTTTCAAATTTCAAAATTATTTCATCACGAAACACATGGCAGCCTGATTGAAATCGTACTCGGATACTAATAATTATTATTAAAATAATAATATTTTTTAATATGAAGAACCTACGACGACTCTTTGATTCATACATTATTATCATGAGTATATACGGACAATACTGTCCTCCAAAAGGCACACTGAGTAAAATCATATCCCAAAAAGCCCCGGTCTATTATGTTGTCCTCAAACCAAAATCGTAATGAAAAGTGCACTTACTTAAGGTTACCTTAAGTAATACTGGTGCAAATAGCTGTTAAGGTTCAGGGTGTCAGCCGTCAGTGTTTGGCTTAGGTGCCTAACCATGGTTGTGCTGTATCGATGCACTTCGATATGGTCCTGATATGTTTGGTGTTTTGTTTTCTTCCACTTTTTAATTAGGTTTCCGCATCGGGTTTTGCTAATTCCAAATACTGGTTCTGAGCCCGTGAATGGTGATTCAGATGCTTGTTTTACAAATTCGTCTACTTTTTCATTGCCTTATATTCCCCTGTACCCAGGCACCCACACAATTGTAGCTTTGTTGTGTTTTGACAGTTCATTGAGGCTCTGTTGGCAGTCCAAAACTTGCGTTGACTTTCTGAATTCGGAGCTTTTATTGCGCTCTGACTGTCAGATAGACTGTACATGTGTTTTCTTTTACACCCACTGTCTACATTTATGTGTATTATGTTTGCAGATGATAGTGATTCTCCTCCCGAGTCCCATTCATTCCACTTGAACTGTTTTCTGAATGGTTTTTGTATCACTATTGGGGTAGCAAGTAGTAATATCATTTCTAGTTCGGTAATGTTGACATCATGAATGATTTTGATGTGCTTAGTATGTGTATGGTAGGGTTCTCAAATTACCCGTCTGTTCGAGTCTTCGCTTCCCCAATGACTGTGATGGTTCTTGATACGTGTGCAAAATTTCAGCTCAATTGGAAGCCAACAAGTGCTTGAAAAATGATTTGCAAATGTTGAACCGGAAGGATGGACAGACACACGAACAAAGCAAGTTAAATGATACCTCATAAAAATGATAATAATGACTCGATTGAGTATACCCGATGCCACCGTATATAGGTAAACACAAGTATTTGTACTCGTCGCCATATTTGTGTCGGCATACCCCCCTCGAGTTATACGTTTAGCCGACCTACGGCGTTATCAAATCAATCCGAAATCCGAAATCCGAATACCGTACGCAAGACCAAGTGAGACAGAACAGCTTTCAGCCCGCTCTTGCCCCACTATATACCTGAAAAAAATAAAATCTCAACCCCATACATCAAAGGAGCCGACTGGGAGTGCACATACTTCTGTTCACCTATATATGTTGCCCATGCCATTGAAGAAATTATTTTTTCGTCGACCTATGCAAAAAATGACATTTTACGTACTAATTTCCGGACGAAAAATCGACTATTTTTGAAGGCAAGTACTTTTCGTCCGCAAACTCTTTTCGTCCGCTGTGGTCACTATGATACGGCACGGTACGAGAGCGGCGATTGAGTCATTTTCGTAAATCCACGTTTTAATTAATACATAGGCGCCTGTGACAATAACTGTCATTTGCTGTTGTCAAATTAATTATTTACGAAATCCGCTAGATTTCAGGTAAAGCACTTCAAGAGAGAAGTTTTGGAAATGGTGCTGTTGGAGCACCTGCATCTGAAGTTGCATCAACAAGTACCCAAAATCAAAACTTGTCTCTTGCATCTTCTTCGACAGCAGGAATTAATATCAATAATTGCACAAACTGTACGTTCAATATTCATCTTCGAGATTGATTTAATTTTGTAGTATAGTTGAAATAGAGAGTTGTTACACTTCAAATACATTTTGTTTATATTCATTAAAATTATGATCGAGTCTGCAGTTCGAAGAGTTGGACGTAGCTGAGGCCAGCAAACATGCGGGTACTTACTTTCATAAAGGTATGTAGAGGTCGACGAAAAAATGTAATATGCACCTCGGCGAAAAACTGTCTACTGTCTCGCCTGCTTGCTATCCTCGGCTGCGCCTCGGCTATCAATTTGCAGGCTCGACTATAATAGACAGTTTTTCGTCCTTGGTACATAAATAACTATTATCATCATTTGCGACCTTTTATCTCTTGTCGAATCCGATAAAATTGAGAGGATATATTCTGTTCTGGCTGATATTAAAACAAGTTTGAAATCAGCGAAGGGACCTTCACCTCACACGCTATGAATTTTTAAGCTACAATCAACATTCGTGATTTGATTGATTAGGAATATTTCTGTTAATTTATTCACTCACTAAACAGGTAGGTATTTCATTCGTGTATTGGAAACTATTTTGTTTCTGATTGAGCGCTGAGGTCGCAAAAAGCGCTTACACAGTATATCCTGGTAATTTATATAATTGGGATGATCTCATTGTAATCTTTTTTTATATGGATTATGGAACTTCAGTTCATTAATATTGAATATTTTGTTTGAGGTTAGATATATCGCGATGAATAAAAACAATTTCTGGTAAAATAATCTGATAAAATCATTACAATTAAAATAGTTTAATACACAGCGTTGAAATGGCAGTTTTGTATTGTCACGAGAAATTATATCAAAATAATTGACCACGAAATTCTTATTGTCTGTTGGAAAAACGTTCATATTGAATCATGGTCTGATGGTTTTCGTAAATGATGCGAAATAAAAACTGTAGTTGCGCATTTGTGGACAAAAATGAGATTGAAACTGGGAAAAGAATGTTATGAAAATTGTCCTTTTCCCTAAAAAAATAAAAATAAAATAATTCTAATGAACTGTTGTTATCAATAGTATAAGCTTGTTTGTTCATTGTCTATTCTCACGTAAAGTCATTAAGTGTCCAAACCTCGAGAAATAGATTAACATGGCTTTTTGGGATTGTCGGAAAATGAAGCAAATATTAAATCAAGTAAATGTATGCAAGTGCAGAAGGGAAAATTTGATTCATTTCCAACCCCATGCAGACATTTTACCATTTTTATGCGAAAGTACCTTCTGATCTGAATAATATTAGTGTAACTAAAATTGGGGAATCATTTCAGTTCCTGGACAATATTTCTGCCTTAAAATATACAATGTACTTCTTTCTGCCAACTAACAGTGAAATAATCATTACAAAAATATTTAAAGAGAAGGTAGTCCATACTCGGAGTGAAAGACCAAGTTTTTTTGGAAAAAGAACACAAAGTCGTCTCCACAAAATTTAATAATAAAACAGGATAGAAATCTTATCTTAAAAAAGACATATTTCGAACATATATATGTTCATCATCAGTTTAGTACAAAAAGAAGGAAGAATGTGTGGACAGAAAAATGGTAAAAACTATAACTGTAAATTTACGTAAACATGAATATCATTTACTATTTTTCTCTCCACACATTCTTCCTTCTTTTTGTACTAAACTGATGATGAACATATATATGTTCTAAACATGTCTTTTATAAGATAGGATTTCTATCCTGTTTTATTATTAAATTTTGTGGAGAAGACTTTGTGTTCTTTTAAAAAAAAAACTGTCTATAGCCTAAAAAATCCATCGGAATAGATGTATTGAGAGCTGAAACTCTGATACAAATTTCTGATCCTATTCTCTCATCATGGAACTCTCTGAATAGCAATGGTCTTATCAAGCCACAACGTAAGGGAGGTAGTAAAATAGATATCAATAACTACAGACCAATATGACTAATCTCAACACACTACTTGAGAAATTGATAAAAAGTGGACTAACAAATCTTACATAAAATTATTCAAATCAACACAATGACTTTAGGGAGGGAAAGTCTACAGAAGATGCAATCTATTCATTAACGTCACTCATATACAAGGCAATAGATACAAAACTCCAGCCTTGTAGACCTGCATAAAGCATTCGATACCGTAATTATGAAATATTACTTAACAAACTATACTCGTACGGTATTACAGGAAAAACTCATGATCTAAAAAAAATATTTGACGGATCGACAACAACAATTATCTTTAAATGAACACACCAGCGAACCGAGAACTGTCACATTTGGTGTATCTCAAGGCACTGTGTTGGGACCCATATCGTTCACATTTAATATAAATAACCTCTTACGTATCGATTCCCGAGGGACAGTTCTCACCATTGCTGATGACACGGTATTATTTTGTACTGCAGATACATGGAGAAACTTGAAGCACAAGACAGAAACTGACTTCTAAGTCTTTGAAAAGTGGTTGCAGTGGTCACACTAAAACTACAGAGTAAAACTCATTATCTCCCATATACGTCCTAACTCAATCATCTGCCTTATTTAGGAAACTTGAGTATAGAGAATACCTGAAGGAGAGTCTGTTGAATATCTGGATATCATGATGGATAAACAATTACGTTGTGATTCACACGTTAATTTCTTAACGAAAAAAATTAGAGGACTTAGATTTATGTTGCAATATTTGGATATTAATTACCTAAATTCAATATACTATGCACTTATCCAGTCTCACTTGTCATATGGTATTAAGGGTTAGGGGGGACTTCTCGACTGTCATCTGGAAAGATTAAATGTTGTACAAAAATGGGTTCTGAGGATTATTTACAATAAAAAAACTCATTTTTTCCTGTGAAGAACTATTTCTGAGTAGGAAAATCTTAGATTCAATACAATTATACTGTCGGAAAGTGCAATAAGCATGTTGGATAATAAAGTTTACTATACAGGGTGTAACATAAGTACGTTAAAATATTCAAGTGACGTATTCCTGAGACAATTTTAATAAAAAAAGTTTATATAAACTTGTGTCCGGAAATGCTTCGTTTCGGAGATACAGGGTGTTGAAATTGAATTTTTTTGCAAAAAATAAGTTATTTGCACGAAATTTGGTACCCGGGGTTTTTTGACGTGGGAAATCATAATTTCGTATTAATTTTCATGAAAAAACCTAATTCCCACACCTTTTCCAAGTAAAAAAGGTACACTTCCTCGTTTTCGAGATATTTACAATTTTCTATATCGATTCATGTTACTTAGCTCCTAGGGCGCTAAGTGAAGTTGCTGAGAACATTACAAAAACTAAGTATGTGGTAGATCTCGCCAAAATAAACTACTTTTTTCCTATGAAATGTTTATCGAAAAATGATTTGTTTTCGAAATACAGATGGTTGGTTTTGTTCATAAGTTATTTGCAACTGCAGTTATTTTCATCAAACTTTAAACACAGACTTCTTTCAAACTGAGCATTTTCAAACTACTTAAACAATCGAAGTTAAAAAAAATTGTCAGGTTCAATTATTCAATTAGAAAGTGGTTTTGTCAAATACATCCCGATTGTGTTAAATATATCCCGATTGTGTTAAATATCCCGATTATGTAAAATATATCCTAATTGTGTCAAATATATCAAAAAATGGACATAAATTCTTTTCTTTGTCATCAAGTTTACCGGGTGTCCGCGGAAATTTTTGTAATTTTATGAATAACACATCCAGACATATACCTAGTGTCCGCGGGAGGTGGCTTGCCCCTATACCTTGTTTGTTTTTGAAAATAATGGAACGAAATTTGAGGGATTTGTATAAGACATAAAACTGCATTTTTTGAGAAGCAATTCAGCCTCACGCAAATTCCAGTTTCACCAGAAATGGCATAAACTTTCGATTTCCAAATGAGACCCTTTGTATATTTTCACTTCTTTTTTCTCCATATGATTTACCGAATACAATCATGTGCTATCCGTCACTTTTTGTAACCGGATTCTATCTTTATTTTCAATTTTATTTTTTATTCTAGAGTGCCATGAATATCTTCAAATCAATCATTTCAGTCCTAAAATTTTGAGTATGATACAACTTTACTGTTTTTGATCAAAATGCAAAATTTTATCTTTGTATTTCTATTAGATACTAATTTTTTTCATCATGGAGGCTCGTCGGATTAGGAAAAAGATCATTTGATTACGAATAATTTGATACCACACATTATTAGGTTTCAAACAAACTTCCATTGAAAAACTTTAAAAGATTACATTACAAATTTCTCAAAATGAAGGATCTCAGGATATTAAAACAAGATTTAATTGCATCTAGCAACCTGTAACCAACACAACTCATGAAAGAAAATCAATAGTCCAAAAGATAATAACATATTTTCTTGCATAAATATTATTATCAATAATCACAACATAAATGCCCAATTTACTTTTGCAGAAGCGAAGTAAAATAAGAAAGGACCTCTTTAATAAATTTGTTCCATCAGTTGTGTTTGTAAAAGGTTACTAGATGCATTCAAATTTTATTTCAATACCAAAAGATCCTTTATTTTATGAAACATCTAAGTTTTTAACGGAATTTTGTTGTGTGTGGCATCAAATTAATTATAAAAAAAGCTCTATTTTCCTAACTCAACCATGCTGCCATTTAAAAAAATATATAGTAATTCCAATTTTAAAATTAAATTTCACACAGCACATACATTTTGACCAAAAACAGTGAACTTGTATTTCTTCCAAAATTTTAGGGCTGTAATTAGTTATTTGAACGTATCTCACGTATCCATAGCACTCTAGATTGAAAAATAAAATTCAAAATAAAAAAAAAATTGGTTATAAAAAGTAACAAATCAAACATAGTTGTATTCAGAATGTCAAATGGAGACAAAAGATGTGAAAATATACTGTCACTACCGGTGAAACCTGACGTTGCTTGAACTTGAGTTATTCGTCAAAAACTCAGTTTTATGTCTTATGCAGATTCTCCAAATTTAATTCCATTATCTTCAAAAACAAAAAAGTTATAGGTGCGAGCCACCTTCCGCGGACACCCGGTATATTTAGTTGTGTTAATGTTATGTAACGAGTTACTCATGGGTTTCAATGTTGAAGAGGAGTCTAACCCTTCGTCTAATTATCTTTACCGATAACTGGTTGGATTGTCATAAACTGTATCGAAGAAAATTGTCATTTTGAACTTTCGTTACCCCTCTAGCATGAAACTTTCCAACACAAATCAAGTTACTCTCTCGAAAATCCCGGTGTCGATGGAAACTACCGAAAGAAAGTAATTTTTCAGTAATGAAACCGTATGAAAGAACTATCGACGTAATCCCGTCTGGAATTTCCGATATTCTTCAGACGCTAAATAAACAATTCACACGTCTACTTACGTAACACAATAACATATAACGTGTCCCAGTTTAGACGTCCGTTAATTATTATATAATGGTTGCGACTATATTATGAATTAATGATCGGCATCCAGTGCTCAAATCTAGTGGTAAATGGATCTTCGACACTTTCACTTCGATACCTGTAATGATAGGTACTTACTGGAAAAAGTGATCACAAGAGTCTGCCATTAGAGAAACATTGCATCGATGAGAAAGAAGCAAGATCAAAAATACTGATTAATTGTTACTTGTTCGGTTGATGATTTATTTATTTTGTGGAAATTCATGTTGAAAGAAAGAAATTTTTATTTTTTGTTCAATTTCTACTGAGTCTTGGTTTATTCATTAAGAGCATTATCAAATAACTGATTTAATATTTCCTAAGATTTCTTAATATACAGTTTTATGAAAAAAGGCATTCGTAATAAAAGTTCTGTATGTTCTAGAACATAATTTTGAATAATCATATCTTGAAAGTTGTCAGTTTTATATGAAAAATATGATTTTGGTACAAGAGTAAAGTGGAGATCTCATTTCCCTTGGAGAAATTCCATACAAATAAATTACCTAGGAATAAATCATGGCCCACTAATGAACTTCAGGTCTGGTCAGGTCAATATCTTAGAGATATGAATCAAAATATCAAATACTTCATATCATATCACAGGAAACTCTCGTGTAAAATCTCCAGGAGTTCATCATAAGATCCAGAGTACTCACGACGGGCAGCAGAAAGGTTCTACGCTTAACTTCCTGCATTTCAGTCGATGGCCAGCACATCTGAAAAATAATGATAAGGCCACATTCTCGGACTGCGCATGTACAAAAGCGTTCGGAAATACGTGGGGTCTGCCAACCAGGATCCAACGTTGGAATTATGCTGCAATTATTGGTCAACAGCACAGTCCGATTCACAGACGACTCAAGATCAGTAGGCATATCCAGAAGAGAGACATACGAGAAGGAGCCAGGAAAAAATATCTATTTCTCTAGGCGAGTACTCCTCAGTGTTCCAGGTTGAAGTACTCGCCGTACTCACCTGCGTTCAAGAAAATTTCGACAAAAGATTTCGAAAATCTATTGCACTCTACTTGGACAGTAAAGCAGCATTGGGATTAAAGAAGATCACGTGCAGGGTGGTATCCGAGATTAGAAATGCCTTGCAAAACCTGACGAAATGAAGAAAAGTTAAGTAAGGTTATTCTGGACTTTCATTGTCTAAAAAAGAACGAAGAAAAATTCAATTCTCTGCAATTTTTAATCACGACGTTTCAACTGTTGAAATCTACAGTCGTTATCAAGTGTATAATGCGACAATCTCAAGGATATTTCTTATATATGCTGTGGATAATTTTTGTGTCATTAGCCTAGGGGTAATTTGGCGGTATTCAGGTAAGCTTGTTAATTACTGTGCCAGGTCCCTCCGGTACAGCATTGTTAATTCTTATCGCAATTTCAATTGATCCATGCCACTAATTAAGGGTTTCCACCCATTACGGATTTCTATGCTGGCCTGACTAAAGACTTTGTTGTTCATAATATATGCACTCTCTTCAAACTTCCTTCTATACCAGCCCTCTTCTTTATGGATGACTTCGGCTTCAGTCCATTTTATGTTGTGTTGGGTCGTCCAGACATGATCCGCTATTCCTGACTTTGATGTTTCTCCTCGTTGAGTGTTTCTCTTGTGTTCAGCGAGTCTAACGCTAAGTGGTCTCTTAGTTTCTCCAAGATAAGCTTCGCCGCATTCACAAGGGATGCGGTAGATGCAGTTTTTGGAGTCAATGTCAGCGTTACGTGGTCTGGTCTTTGTGAGATGGCTGCGAATAGTGTTACCTGCCTTGAAACATGTCCGTATTTTGTATTTCGACCCAATTCGCTTTATTCTTTCCGATAGACCTCTAACATACGGAACGCACAGGGTGGTTTGTGTCGGCTCATCTGGTTTCTTGTTCTTATCCCCCCTGCGAGCTAGAACCTCTTCTATATGTTTTTTGGGGTACCCATTTCGTCGCAGATCATTCTTGATATTGTCCAATTCGATGGTAAGACTTTTATCTGTATTACATAGGTTGTAGGCACGGTCCACCAGCGATCGAACAACCCCTCTCTTTGTAGCACCATGATGGTTCGATTCGAAGTTCAGGTATTGTCCGGTATGAGTCGGCTTTCTGTATACTGATGTTTGGCACTTATCATTGTTCCTTTGAACTTTCACGTCTAGAAAAGGTAAACCGTCTTGCGTCTCCTTTTCCATCGTGAAGTTTATGGACTTTCTGATGCTATTCAGATGTTCCAAAAAGACGTCAAGGTCCTCGTCTCCGTGGTTCCATATGACAAACGTGTCGTCAACATATCTCAACCACATCTGAGGTTTCTTATGGGCTGTCTCTGTAGCAAAAGTTTCAAACCATTCCATATAGATGTTTGCTACCAAGGTTGATAATGGGGATCCCATCGGTAGTCCGTCTTCCTGGGAGAAAAAGCGGTATTTTTCTTGAAAATAACAATTTCGCAGGCAACATTCTAGCAGGTCCATAATGCCACGTACTGGTAGGTTCGTCCTGTTCTTCAGCTCTGTGTCTTCTTGCAGATTTTTCCGAATAATTTGCAAGGCCTCTTCTACCGGGACGTTGGTGTAGAGACTTTCCACGTCAAAACTGACGAATTGGTCTCCTGGTGCTACTCTGACCTCTTCCAGGATCTCTACAAAGTGCCTGGAGTTCTTCACGAACGTCGAGGTATTGCCTTGCAGTGGTTGGATAATCGGCAGTAGGAACTTGGCTAGATTGTAGGTAGCTGAGTCTCTGGAGCTGGTTATCGGTCTCAAAGGAACTTCTGCCTTGTGGATTTTTGGTAGTCCATAAAGGTGCGGTGGCTTGCTGTGGTGTGGTGTCAACATTGATCTTTCTCTATCTGAGAAAAATTGTTCGTACTTTTTTAGCGTATGGTACACCTTTCTTTCTATCGTTGCAGTGGGATCTTTAGCCAATCGTTTGTATTCACCTTTACCGAGTACCTCCTCGATTTTTCTCTCATAGAGGTCGCTGTCCATGACGACCGTTGCGTTTCCTTTGTCCGCAGGCAGAATCTTTATTGTGTTGTCTTTCTTCAGATTGTTCAGTGCTCTCTGTTCTTCCCGGCTGATATTGTTTTTCAGATGTGGCACTTTTTCCAGTAGTCCTCTCACCTTCCACCTGAATTCTTCTGCTTCAATCTGGTCGATGCGCCCACTGGTGGATTCTATGGCAGCGATAATTTCAAGAGTTGGTATTTCCTTCGGTGTCATAGCAAAGTTTAAGCCCTTCGCTAATAGGGATTCTTCGGTGTTTGATAGCGGCCGGGAGCTCATGTTGATGACAGTATCCTTTCGTTCGATTTGTTTTACGGATTCCTGTTGGCGTTGTTTCTGTACCAGTTTCTCCCACTTACGCTCGTGTGTCTTTTCGGCATTCTGACGGATCCATGTGCACTTTTTGTCAATTTTGGCCAGGATAGGTCGATAGTCTTCTTCTAGTGTAAGTCTCTTGATTTCCTCAAACCGCTGAATAGCATCATCCATTAGGTATGCTCTCTTCCAGCGATGATGATTGAGTTGACACCTTACTAATGCCCGACTAGCGGAAAGTCAAGTCTAGTCAGAAACAATAACGCAGACAGACTAGCCAAGTAGAGTTCAGGAAAACTACCAATTGAGCCAGAACCCACCTCAGGAATCCCCAATATCCTGGCTTTTGCTGCATTAGTAGAACTGCAACAAAAACTGTTTATAATAACATGGCAGAACACATATGGTATGAAACAATTAATTCCTCATTGGGCCTTCGAAAAAACCTCCTCTTTTTAAACAAGATCCCAAGCTTATAACTTATAACTAACGGAACACAATCACCTGAAGTGGCCTTCACTTAGATCGTAGATGATCCCTTCTGTGGGTGGTGTCTGGAGGATGACAAAACTTTATCACACCTCCGCGCGGTGTCTCAGAGGAAAGAGAAAGACCATGTTTGGGAAAAGTATACGGAACCCAGAGGAAGTTAAAAAAAAAACTCAACAAAGGAAATTGCTGAATTACGCCAGGGGAGCCGACATGCTTAGCTAAACCCAAACATAAAGGGTACAAAGGACCAAGCTGCGAGGTCTACGTTCAGGTGCTTCAAAACCAGCCCACCTGTGCCAGTAAGTGTGTCCTCATGACCTTGAAATAACTGAGACATTTTTGGTATGAACTCATCCATCATATCCCTTATTTGTTTTCAACACTAAGCCAGATTTAAGTATCGACCCATGTTTCAGAAGGAGATATTTTTACGAGCATTGAATCACATCTGACATCTGTTTGTGCAATGTTCCTGAAGAGGGACACTATTGCACTGCTAAATGTAATAAAACAATGAATGTTATCCTTGAATGGTTGGGAATGATTGCATACATGCCTGTTTCGAGGTTCTTGCATCTCTTCAGTGCTAGGATAGGTCAGATAACGTTAGTCATCTTGGCTCATGTGAAGAATGATAGTAATCGAAGTGTTATCGTCTTCACTTACGATTGAAACCACGACTTGCAATCATTCAGTCGCAATGCCACCCGCGAGCAGAACAAGAAGCACTTCTCGGTAGCACAGACTCCAGGAAGAGTACATGCATTATTTCGAACAAACTTCGAAAATATGCCGTATAGTATCAAATAAAGGGAGTCAGATAACGAATGACAATTATCCAAAGCTTTATTGTCTTCAGCTACGAATGAAAGGAATGATGGAATAATAGTATCAATTTTCAGATAGTAGTCCGAAAGAAAGGCAAGTGGCAAAGCGGGTTTCCTTCAATCTCTTATCGAAAAGATCGAATTTTTATTCATTTGTTTACTGACTAAGAGTTTCCTGATTAAAATGAATTTAGATATCTATCATCACTCAATACTACATGCGCCGATATTTGTTGTTCTTCGTTGTGTTCCAAATAATTGTTTATTTTACACATATTTGAATTAAATTATCTCAGATCATTCGCTATCACCCAACTACTTAAATGTGTTACATAAACGGTAAACAAGAACTTGTTTGTTTAGTTCCCTTGCCATTCAATTTGATGGATTCATTGGAATCCTGTTAAATATTCCAAAACAAGAAACATCTGAGGTTCATGAATATCGAGTGATCAACATAACCGTGAATATTCGAGGTAGTACTAGGTTAATTGAAAACTCATTTTCTTCTTTTCAACAGAATTATATTATATTGCAAGAGTATTATAGTTTTTATAGTCCCCGCCCCTGTTAACTTTTGAACGGTTCGACGTACAAACATGAAACAAAATCAGTTTTAAATGATATCACCGATACAGATACCACTCAGATACGAACTCATACTCGATATTTCTCCTGCATAAGGTAGAAAAAATATTAACGAAATTTCAAAGGATAGTTGAAAAGAGAATTGAATTATTTTTTCAGCAATGTGTCACTTGACTTCCCATGCCATTTGAATTTTTAAATTGATGATCCTCCTTCTATCAAGCAATCACAATGTCTTTTAATTTAAAAAATTAGTGTTGTTGATACCATTCAAAATGTTTTTTATTCCATGTTTGTACATCAAACCGTTCAAAAGTTAACGGAGGTGGGGGCTAAAAAAGCCGCACTGTATAAAGGTAGTAGTAGGAGTAATTGTGGAGAAGCTACTGCTCGAGCCTAGCAAGAAAACATTCTTATGGTAAAATCATAGTATGTCATGATGGGTATTTTTTGCCATGGCTAAAGTGAAAAATGTAAAATTGGTTTTGTACTTCACAACTGAAGTTGTAATGTTATTTTTCGAATGTAAACTTGTAAACTATCCAATGATTAAGCTGGAAGAAATATCACAAAATCATCTCCACAACTTTAATTTGACAACATCAAACTAATGGGGGGGGGGTACATGTTTCGGATTCAGCAAGAATCCATCTTCGGCCTTATACAAGTTATGGAGAGGAAAAAATTCCTTTTAATATAATTATAACAAACAAATGTTAAATGAGGGTACTATGTCCAATGCCCAAACGGCATGATAATAAATTTGACAAAAATAAAAATATGTGAAAATATTTACGACATGGTCCGCCGACTAATGCCTGGAATGAGCGTTAGGGCAATTTGCCCTTCCAACACCAAATTATAAAAGGATTCATTTTTATGAAAATTCAATTTGTTAGGAATTTTTGGGAATTTTTGGGTTTCCAGACATGAGCCGGCGGACCATGTCGTAAATATTTTCACATAGTTTTATTTTTGTTAAATTTATTATCATGCCGTTTGGGCATTGGACATAGTACCCCCATTTTACTTTTGCTTGTTATAATTATATTAAAAGGAATTTTTTCCTCTCCATAACTTGTATAAGGCTGAAGATGGATTCTTGCTGAATCCGAAACATGTACCCCCCCCCCATTAGTTTGATGTTGTCAAATTAAAGTTGTGGAGATGATTTTGTGATATTTCTTCCCGCTTCATCCATACCACTCCACTTTGAGCCGAAATGGACTTCTTCCAGAGATTATCCAATGATTTATTTTCATATTCCCTTTATAAAATCCAAAGTTTTTTTTTAAATTGTTAAATCACCATTATACACACTTTCACTCAGTATTTCACAAAGTGGTTTTCTCTTATTCCAGTTAATACAAATTAAACGTAAAAATTCACAATCAATGAGAGAATGAGACATGAGTCTACCTGCATTGATCTCAATGCAGGGTGTTTCTGTTTCAGTATAACACGCGAGAGATGGAAAAACTAAAATCGAGTTGAAAATTTGTTATATTAATCATCAACAAAACATAAATTCAAAAAAAAAATCAAATCAACAAAAGTGAAGTCTGATAAAAAAAGGTGAATCAAGACATTTCTTCTCAACGAACAATAAACCTGCAATACTTTATAAATATTTCTATAATCAGGATGTATCTTGAAATAAAACCTTTGTACCATTTCCAGAAATGTTCATAGGTTTTTCGGCTATACAATGAATTAAAGAAAAAACAGTTTCAGTGCTTCCTCAAACATTTCCTAGTATTGTCCGAATATAATCTTCTTCTTCCGGTGTAAGTGAGGGACATCATCTTCTTCTGAAATTAAAAATGATGACTTCAGATTTTAATTGTTCGATTCATGTCCAACTTGTTTGGGTGATTAAATTTAGATGATATCAACAGAAATCACAAAAATCATAACCGTACTCACCTTATTGAACATTAAAAAGGCACCGAGAAACACACAGTAATATACCGCAGGTATTTACTTGTTGACTGAAGTTTCGTGTTTATTAGGCCATGGATTGTTTTCATTAATAATAATAATAAATCTTTATTTCCCATCGACAGTTACATGTATGAGAATTATCAGTACCTACCTAAATCTAGAGCTGTTCAAACAGATAAAAAATGGAAAAGATTATAATTCAGATATTGAATAAAAAACTTTCATCCATCAGATAGTTCTTCTGATCTTTTTTAAATAACAAATTATTCGTGCGGTGTTTTATATGTTCCGGTAATTTACTATAAATTCTAGGTACAATATAGTTTGGGAGCATATTCAGTATTCACTCTCGCGAATGGGACATGAAACGATTGTTTATTTCTTGTAGCCTGTATTAGACTAAGAGCTGACGACGCAATTTTGGGAAGGTCCTTTCGACAAGTTGAAATTGTGAAACAATATAACTTAGTCAATTGGCGAATCCAGTCCCGCAAGTCTGGTAGAGTGTTTGCGGTTATTTCGCTACTGCGCAGTATATAACACTTGCAAAAAAATAATCCAAAAAAATATTTTTTTGACAACTTGATTTTTTTTTTATCTTTTAATTTAGTATATATAGAATTCGAAAACAAAAATCCAAGACGTTTTTGTCGGTTATAAAGTATTACCAGACCTCTTCAAAAATATTTTATAAAATTCCTAAAAAATGTACTTTCGGCAACTTGATTTTTTTTAAACTTTTAATTTAGTATATATAGAATTCGAAAACAAAAATCCAAGACGTTTTTGTCGGTTATAAAGTATTACCAGACCTCTTCAAAAATATTTTATAAAATTCCCATAAAATGTACTTTCGGCAACTTGATTTTTTTTTAACTTTTAATTTAGTATACGAGGGCTGTTTGGTAACTCCGTGACTATTTGAATAAAGAAAAAAAAAATTGGCAAATAAGCGTTTTATTTTTCAACATAATCTCCTTTTAGATCAATACATTTAGTCCAGCGTTTTTCCAGTTTTTTTATTCCTTCCAAATAATAGGTTTTCTCAAGGCCCTCAAAATAGGCGTTTGTTTCGGTTATAACCTCTTCATTCGACCCAAATCTCTTACCACCCAGCCATTTCTTCAGGTTTGGGAAAAGAAAATAGTCGCAAGGGGCTAAATCTGGAGAATATGCTGGATGGGGTAGTAGTTCGTAGCCCAATTTATGAATTTTTGCCATAGTGACTACACACGTGTGCACTCGTGCATTGTCTTGATGAAGCAGCACTTTTTTTTTCGCTAAATGTGGTCGTTTTTGCCTCAAATCAATATCGAATCTGTCTAAAAGCTCTGAATAATATTCGCCGTTGATCGTTCTACCCTTCTCTAAGTAATCTATATGAATGACACCGCGTGCATCCCAAAAAACTGTGGCCATAACCTTGTTGGCTGACAGACGCACCTTAGCCTTCTTTGGTGCACGTTCACCAGTTGACACCCACTGTTTTGATTGTTCCTTGGTCTCTGGGGTATTGTGATGGATCCATGTTTCGTCTACGGTTATATAACGGCGTAAAAACTCGCCCGGATTGCGATTGAACTTTGCCAAACACTTCTTTGAAGTGGTCACACGGTTGCGCTTGTGGTCGAGTGTGAGCAATCGCGGCACCCATCTCGCGGATAGCTTCTTCATGTCCAAATATTCATGTAAAATGTGATGTACTCGCTCAGTTGAGATGCCTACAGCCTCAGCTACCTCACGTACTTTTATTCTCCGATCGTCCAATATCATTCCATGGATTTTATCGACGATTTCTGGCGTGATGACCTCTTTTGGGCGACCTGAACGTACGGCGTCACTTGTGCTGGTACGACCACAACGGAACTCAGTAAACCACTTCTTAACCATTGAAATTGATGGTGCAGAGTTCCCATAGTATTTATCAAGTCTTTCCTTGGTTTCAGTTATGGTTTTTTTACGCAAAAAATAATGCTTAATCAACACACGAAATTCACTTTTTTCCATTTTTGTTAAAATTCACGAGGTTGTCTGCTTCTAATTGCTGTCAAACACAAACCAAATGTCGCAGCTTGCTCAAAATTTGACAGTAGTCTATTGAAAGATGGTGGTTGACAGCAGCAGTGTTGCATTTAAAGTTACTGCGCGGGAAATTTAAAAAGTCACGGACTTACCAAACAAGCCTCGTATATAGAATTCGAAAACAAAAATCCAAGACATTGTTGTCGGTTATAAAGTATTACCAGACCTCTTCAAAAATATTTTATAAAATTCACAAAAAATATGCTATTGGCAATCTGAAATTTAAATCACGTATTTTCTGAGTAATTTCAATAATTTCTGCAAATCGCCAAACATACAAACATACTTAGCGGTTTTAAACAATTCCCAGACGTGAATAAAGTTTACAAATAAGTACGACAAAAAAGTCTTACGCGCAGCCATAGGTGCGACAAAGATAGCTAATCGAGGCATGCCGGCAGCTGATGGGTGCCCAGCTCCTCGCGATGTGATTGGTTATTGAGTAACCGCGTGTTTCCAGTGTAGCTCCGGCTCTGCATTCACAATAGATTATTGTAGAGTAGTTTATTTTATTCTTTTTTCTAAAAATTGAGAATTAATTAAAAATTTAAAAATCAATAATAACGCTTGCAAATATTTCGCAGTGTTAAATTCAATAAATTGTATTTTTGAAATATTAGACAAAAATTTCAAGTAAAATCAATTATTTATATAGTGACCGCCAAAAAGTATGTACCATATGGGAAAAAGTTTATTATTGGAGTATTGGAAAAAAGATTCTGGGGAAAAGTTTGTGCATGTCCGATAACCTAAAAATCGATTTTGACACATGTCACGTGATCGCTGGTATGGCAGCAAATTGAAAAAAAATACTATGAAAAGGCAAAAAGTGGGGTAAAATGGCAAGATATCGAAAAAAGTTATTTGAAAAAGTTGCTTAAAATTGAATTTTATACACATTTACGAAGTTTGAAACGATACTGAGAGAAAATTGAAAATTTCAAATTATTATCTAATGAATAGCTTGACCATACTGAAACATTTGTATTCCACTGATATTGACCAAACTTTCTCATTTTCTCCACACCAGTAAGCACTAAATTAAAAAAATTGGATTTTGTCAAAACACTGGCTGTTACATTAGTTCGTATCTAATAGATATATCAGAATTCCACGACCATTGTGATGTAAGGACACTCCAGAAACATGGTGTTTTTCAGATTATAATCAAGTTTCGATGATAATCGTACCAGAACGTTTCTCTTCACAGGGAAAGTTGAAAACTCTAAGCCTCTTTAATTTGACCCACTATTTTTAATAATATGTGAGAAGTGAAACGTTCATGGATGATTATCATCAAAAATTGATTATAAACGGAAAATCACGATATTTTTGGATTTCCCTATCATCGCAATAATCGTGGAATTCTGTATAACTGTTAGATACGAACCAATGTAACAGCCAGGGTTCTGACAAAATCAATTTTTTTTATTTTAGTGCTCACTGATTTGCAAAAAATGAGAAAGTTGGGTGATTAAAATTGGAATACAAATATTTCAGTATGGTCAAGCTATTCATAAGATAATAATTTGAAATTTTTAGACAGCTAGGAAAATATTTTTAAAAAAATTGCTATTTTCAATTTTCTCTCAGTATCTTTTCAAACTTCGTACATGTGTATAAAATTCAATTTTAAGCAACTTTTTCAAATAACTTTTTTCGATATCTTGCCATTTTACCCCACTTTTTGCCTTTTCATAGTATTTTTTTTCAATTTGCTGCCATACCAGCGATCACGTGACATGTGTCAAAATCGATTTTTAGGTTATCGGACATGCACAAACTTTTCCCCAGAATCTTTTTTCCAATACTCCAATAATAAACTTTTTCCCATATGGTACATACTTTTTGGCGGTCACTGTATTATATTACATATAAATAATTGATTTTACTTGAAATTTTTGTCTAATATTTCAAAAATACTATTTATTGAATTAACACTTCAAAATATTTGCAAGCGTTATTATTGATTTTTAAATTTTTAATTAATTCTCAATTTTTAGAAAAAAGAATAAAATAAACTACTCTACAATAATCTGTTGTGAATGCAGAGCCGGAGCTACACTGGAAACACGCCGTTACTCAATAACCAATCACATCGCGAGGAGCTGGGCCCCCATCAGCTGCCGGCTTGCCTCGATTAGCTATCTTTGTCGCACCTATGGCTGCGCGTAAGACTTTTTTGTCGTACTTATTTGTAAACTTTATTCACGTCTGGGAATTGTTTAAAACCGCTAAATATGTTTGGCGATTTGCAGGAATTATTGAAATTACTCAGAAAATACGTGATTTAAATTTCAGATTGCCAATAGCATATTTTTTGTGAATTTTATATACTATTTTTGAAGAGGTCTGGTAATACTTCATAACCGACAAAAACGTCTTGGATTTTTGTTTTCGAATTCTATATATACTAAATTAAAAGCTAAAAAAAAATCAAGTTGCCGAAAGTACATTTTTTGGGAATTTTATAAAATATTTTTGAAGAGGTCTGGTAATACTTTATAACCGACAGAAACGTCTTGGATTTTTGTTTTCGAATTCTATATATACTAAATTAAAAGTTTTTAAAAAATGAAGTTGCCAAAAGTACATTTTTTGGGAATTTTATAAAATATTTTTGAAGAGGTCTGGTAATACTTCATAACCGACAGAAACGTCTTGGATTTTTGTTTTCGAATTCTATATATACTAAATTAAAAGTTTAAAAAAAATGAAGTTGCCAAAGGTACATTTTTTGGGAATTTTATAAAATATTTTTGAAGAGGTCTGGTAATAATTTATAACCGACAAAAATGTCTTGGATTTTTGTTTTCCAATTCTATATATACTAAATTAAAAGATAAAAAAAAATCAAGTTGCCAAAAAAATATTTTTTTGGATTATTTTTTTGCAAGTGTTATATGCTGCGCAGTAGCGAAATAACCGCAAACACTCTACCAGACTTGCGGGACTGGATTCGCCAATTGACTAAGTTATATTGTTTCACAATTTCAACTTGCCGAAAGGACCTTCCCAAAATTGCGTCGTCAGCTCTTAGTCTATATCACTGTGTCACTTATTTGTAAAGCTTCAACATTTTCCAATCTAATTGTGTATACTTTCCCTATGCATGAGATAGGTATTCATACAGTTTGTTAATTATGATCATATTTTATGGTATGAAATCGTCTTTAATAAAAAAATATTGGATAGTGATTCAGATAGTAGGCTATGAACTTCATTCTGGCAGAAAACTGACATGTTATTCCTCCATTGTCATCCTTAATTCAAGTTGCATAGGTGTGAAGTACTATGGCAGAAAATAAGTACTCAAATGTGGTTTTGCAAGATTTATTCATCATTTATGGTCAATGTAACAAGAATGTCAGCTGATTTACCTCATTGATTAGATTGAAGAGAAATTTTTACTGCTCCTGATTGAGGAGATCCCTGAGATTGTGGAAATGAAACTGAATTCAGGTTGTTTGCTAACTTGTTACAATGTGTCTTCCAGTTTAGAAATTCATCCAGAAACACTCCCAGAAATCTAACACTTTCATGAGTATTTGACACTGTAAAATGGATGAATTCTCAATCAATCCGTTTTTTCCGTATTGCAAAATAAGTCACGTCCATTGAAAAAGTCTGTTACTTCATTAAAGAATTCGGAGCAATTGGAGGCAGATACAATCAGCAATAAATCATCTGCGTAGGCTGAGAGGTGATAACTCGTTAAAATCGAGTCAATTTGATTTATGTGTAATATGAACAATATCGGTCCCAAGAAAGATCCTTGTGGAACACCCATGTTAACGTCCGAACAATTTTAGAGTATGTATGATGATAAATTTACATCAATTCATAAATTCCAAACTTCTGCTGCTAAAAAGCAATCCAGCGTGTGAAATTCGAATAGTTTGAGTATGTGCAGTATGGATGTGAAATAATCAACTACGCCATATTATCACAAAAGAATGTAAATAATTATAGGGAATATCATAGCAAGCGGTCCATAAAATTTCCTTCTCAGTTTATAAAATTTGATCAATTTTTTCATAGTGTACTCTTATCTACGCACCCTTCTCCTAATCTGAAATCATATTAAATCTGTAAATATTTACTTCTTTTGTACTGTATACCTTAGCGATTCGACAGGTTATTTGAAACCCCGGAAAGAAAATCCTTCTTCTCATGATTTGATCATGTCTGATTTATTATGATCCCCATATAAGGGCAACAGGTAGAGGCAGGTAAGGCATTCTGAGAACGACGTCCCTTAGAAGGTAGGTGGTATTTTTAGGATGTTATATTTGAGTTCTTCTCCTTTTGTACCGGTCACGAATGCTTCTTTTGACTGATCGTTATTAGGGTCTGGTCCATCTAATAAAAATGAACACCTGCATGCCAAGAAATTCTTTCAGAAAAATTGTTAGGTGCGTCTAATGTACCTTTGGCCGCTTTCTTATGATCTTTACTCACACTTTTCGTAGTTTATGGTAAATACCGGGTGTCCGCGGATTGTAAAACAAAATTGTTGAGAAGTCTTGAAAAAAATTTACTTGTCGATATCTTATTTTAACTCGCTTCTGCATAGGTAAAAGAGGCAATTATTGAGTACGTTGTTTGAAAAATATATCACTAATAGATATTGAAAGATTTAGGTGCCCCATTTGCACTTACAAGCCTCGAATATGGTTGAAATTTACGACTTTTAAAATGTGGAGTCATTGAAGAAATTGATTATGGTGAATGGGGAACTCCAATAGTTCAAATTTTGAAGTCTAATGGGTCAGTTAGAATTTGTGGAGATTTCAAAGTCAAAGTCAACCCATTTATTGAAATAGACCAGTTTCCTTTACCAAAAATTTATGACCTTTTTGTCAAATTACAAGGGGGAGTTCATTTCAGTAAATTAGATTTGTCGAATGCAAATCAACAAATTTGTTTGGATGAACAATCGAAAAATTTCACTACAATCTCAACACATAAGGGTTTATTCAGATACACTCGAGCTCCATTTGGAATATCGAGTATTCCTGCTAAATTTCAAAAAATAATTGAAACATTATTACAAGGTTTAGAGGGAGTTGTTAGTTTTCTTGACGATATTTTAATTACAGGAAAAAATAAAAAACAACATTTAGAAAGATTGGAAGCTGTACTGAAGCGGTTGCAAGAAGCAGGGCTCAAACTTTCACTAGAAAAGTGTAAATTTTTTCAGTCGAAAATTACTTATTTGGGATTTGACATTGATAAAGATGGACTTCACACTTCTGAATGCAAGATAACAGCTATAAAAAATGCACCGATACCAACTAATGTTACATCATTGAAATCATTTTTGGGTCATATAAATTATTATGGTAATTTCGTGAAAAATCTCTCTATATGGTATTACATCCATTGTTCCATTTATTGAAACCTTCCTCTAAGTGGAATTGGACAGAAGAGTGTCAAAATGCTTTTGATAATGTGAAAGATTTGTTGGTATCAACAGAATTTTTAACCCATTACAACCCTGATTTTCCCTTATTATTGTCAACAGATGCTAGTGAGTACGGGGTTGGTGCGATTATTTCACATACTTTGCCAAGCGGTTTAGAGAAGCCCATTGCTTATGCTTCCAGAACTTTATCGTCAGCGGAATCAAAATATTGTCAGTTGGAAAAAGAAGCCTTGGCAGTAATTTTTGGACTTTGTAAATTTCAGAATTATTTATTTGGTAGAAAATTCACTTTAATTATTGACAATAAACCACTTTCCTACATTTTCCACCCAAACAAAAATTTACCGCAATTTTCAGCAAATAGGTTACGTAGATGGGCACTTATTTTATCAAATTATCATTATGATATTAAATTTGTGAAGTCAGAGACTAACCAAGCAGATTTTTATCACGTATGCATGAGAGTTCCTCAGGAACAAATCCAGAAGAAATAGAATTGAATTTTATGGATTATTTTACTAACAATGATCATTTTCCGATTAACTTCGCACGAGTTAAAGAATTTACATTGAAAGACGATATACTGTCAAGAATTGTGAAATTTGTATATACAGGTTGGCCCGAAAATAAAAGTGTCATTTCGAATGATCACAAATTTCGTTCAATTGTCCGTATTAGGAATAAATTGAGTGTTGAATCTGAATGTTTATTGTGGAATAATAGAATAATCATTCCGGGTGCCCTACAAAATGAAATTTTAGAAAATTTACATAACTCGCATATGGGAGTAGTAAAAATGAAAAGTCTAGCTAGGTCATATTTCTGGTGGCCTGGTTTAGATAAGGATATTGAGAAAATTTGTAAGACATGCAAAAATTGCATGATCAATAAAAAAAGTCCAGATAAAGCTAAACTAAATACTTGGCAGTGGCCGGAACACCCATGGTATAGATTACATCTAGATTTCATGGGCCTGTTTCTAAATAAGCAATTCTTGATAGTGGTTGATGCACACAGTAAATGGCTTGAAGTTTTTCCGATGAATTAAATCAATTCTAAATCGACTATTGAAGTTTTGCGTTCATGTTTTGCTCGTTTTGGTTTACCTCAACAAGTAGTAACGGATAATGGCCCCTCATTTTGCTCTCGAGAATTTGAGGAATTCTTGAGTAGAAACGGCATTGTTCACACAACTTCGCCTCCTTTTCACCCCTCTTCAAATGGTGCTGCTGAAAATGCAGTGAAAACTATTAAAAATTCTTTAAAAAACTCGTTAGGAAATAATACACATTTAAGCCTAAATAAAGCTCTGAATATATTTTTGTTTGACTACAGAAATACACCACATTGTACTACGAAAGTTAGTCCATCATTTCTTATGTTTGGCAGAAATTTGAGGACTCGTTTTAGTTGTTTATTGCCGAAGGATAACATAGCTTTGCAAAATAAAATTTCCTCTTAACAAATCAAACAAGTGAAATATCATGATGGAAAGAGAACATTAACTTTTCAGAAAGGTGATTCAGTTACTGTTAGAGATTACAGAAATAATAAAATAACTTGGATTAAAGCAATAATATCAGAAAAAATTGGTCAGTATACATTGTAGAAGTTCCTGAACTGAATAATCTGAAGTGGAAGAGGCATTTGAATCAAATCAGAAAGTCGTATGTTGACTCAAATCTTCAGGAAAACAATAGTCCAGGAACTTCTCGTAATGAGGAAAGTTTAGAGACAGAGTTGACAGATAATGGTTTGAAAGCGTATGATGCACAGGAGGAGACTGGTTAGAAGGATGTTGAAAACATTAATTATACACTGAGACCTAGACGCACCATTAAACCTCCAATTAGGTTGTCATATTAGTGAATAACTTGAATATAGAAGTCGTGTAGAATAATATGATGGATGTTGATGTTTTGTTTTTAGGGGGGAGATGTGAAGTATGGTAATGTTATTTCAAGTATGGTTCATACTGTATATAGTTGAATATTTTATCGTGATAGTGTGGGTTTGTTTCTAGGGTAGCAATATATGTTCTTTTGTAAAACAAGTTTGTCATAAATGAATAATTATTAAAAATTATAAAACTACAGGAATTTGAATAGAGTTATTCCAATACATTACAGTAGATTTTCATCGGAAGTTGATTTGAAACCTATTAGTGTGTGGTATCAAATTAATCGTAATATAAATGATCTTTTTTACTAACCCAATGAGCAACGATGTTGCCATTTAAAAAAATTTGTTATTTCAATTCAAAGATTTAATTTACAGTGAGTCCAAGATAAATTTGTCCTCCATGGGTATATCTGAAACGGTAATAGATACAGTTTTGGTTAAATGATTTCTTACTTAATTTTTTTCTGGTGTTATCGTCAGAGTTGGAACGAACTAAAAAATATTTTTGCACAGAAACTTTTTATAGGCTTTCTTGTAATTATATCAGATTTACTTTCCAATGTTTCGTTATCGAACAATCAACATAAACTTATTTTTTTCAAATACGGCCCTATTTCGAAGAATACCGTTTTTCGAAGAATTTTTTTATCTGAATTCAATGATCACATAGGTATGACAACTTAACAACGCATCAGGTCTTTTTCGGTCATCATCACGATTTTTTTTTTATTTCGAGTGAGAGCCTTAATTAAAGGAATTTATCGTAGAAGATTCAGAAAATCAAAAGTTTAAGTTGACTTGTTTCAGTTAATGCTAAAACAAAAGAAAAACATGACATAACAATAAGTCACACTTACTTAAGAGCAAGTTGTACTATAATATAAATAGTGTTTGCAAGGGTTTGGTAGTCCCTAACTTTTTTGGTTCATTTTTCACTTTTAGTAAATAAAAAAATAAGTACATATTGGTAAAGATCTAATCTATGGTCCTGTTTTCTCACTTTTTCAAAATTTGATTTAGTTTTTTCTGAAAAAAATCGCAAAGTCCATGTTTTTTTGATGATTTTCCAATTTTTTTTTTAAGAGAACCAAATTAAATTTCGAAAAAGTAAGAAATCAGGGACATAGATCAGATCTTTACCAACACGTCCAAATTTTTTCATCCACTAATAATGAAAAATAAACCTTAAAAGTTAGGGACTACGAAACCCTTGCACGGCAACATTTTGTATCCGGAGAGTGGCGCCGCTCTCAGAATTCAAAGGAACTGTTCATTTATGAAGTGAGATGAAATACATTCACATTTCAACATGTTTACGAGGGATAGCCGTATGGGTGAAGAATTATAATTTTCATGGAAAATTATATTATTATTTCATATCCACAGGTTAGTAAAAAAAAATCTGGAGAGTTACTCAAAATTTAATAAAACTACCTGAATCGAAATTAGTGGCACATACTCAAGCCGATAACCAGAGGGGGTTTCAATTTAGAAATACCTGATTATCAGGCTTTATCTAATTATTAACTGCAGCCAATAGAAAAGTGTTCAAAGTCATAATGCGGTGGGAGAGAATTCTGTAGTTCTGAATCCATTATTTAGTTTTACTTGTGTTTTTGTGTGCAGTGAAAGTATTACGATTTTGATTTCAACAATGCCGCGTATACGTAAAGGTCCGAAGCAAAGATTATGGATGTCATCTACGAGAGTGTCATCTCGATCTTGAGGTCACCAATTGCATAAGGTGAGTGGAACTGGAATTGTACGTAAAAGATTTTATTATGCAGGGTGAAGTTACGACGCCACTTTCGTTAGCGCTCACTTCTAAATTAATCACATAATTTCGAAAATCGTATACCTATACTGTGACAGTTACGGCAGTTATACCTACTTTTATTTACTTTTTCCACAAAAGTCGATTTACTTAACATGAAAATATTTTGCTCAAGCGAAAATCCAATGAAATTAGTTAAACTGAGGTCATCTGACTGAATACAACAAATCAGAACATCTGTTATACTGAAAATATTTTGCTCAAGCGAAAATCCAATGAAATTAGTTAAACTGAGGTCATCTGACTGAATACAACAAATCAGAACATCTGTTATACTGATAACAGGCCAAGTGTTATCTCTCACGTTGCTATGGATATATATATTTTGATTTATTTCGAATTTGAAGTTTCAAATATTCAATAACGTCAAAATGTCATTCTCACGATTTGGTTGTAATACTGACGAGAAGATTAATGAAATTTTCGTATTAAATATATCAAAATATGCTGTTTACAATAACAAATTTGTATGGAAAGCATTCATAGACTTAGGCAATATTGAAAAATATCGCTTAGCAAAAAATTTTCTATGCGTATAACCCTCGGACATTGATTAATATAACAAATTCCTCAAGCTTTGTTGCTTATAGGAAACAAGCTTTCGGAATTTGCTATAATTATCAATGTCCTTGGGTTATTACTACTGATAATTACTGTGACTATGATCTAGAGTACTACATGTTGATTTTTTTTTAAATCGGTCTTCGAATAAGAAAATAAGGAGGTGTGCTGCCCAAAGTTGGACACACTATAATATATTTGTTTCCAATAAATCAGATGGTCTCATGATAAAATTAGTAATTGTTCCTTATAGGAAATAGAAATTACTGGTATTTTTTTATTCCCTATTCCTTCTATCAAGCTGTGTAGAATATGATATTCTATATAAAACACGAAATGTGGTTGAATACTTTTTTTGCCATTAAAATAAATGATTTATTTGGTGTCCAGTTCCTGGTGATACACATACTGATGGCAAATATTTTTAGGTGTCATCCAGGTTGAGTCAAGCTGGGACTTCAAGATTATTAGATATGCCGGAGTCTGGTTCATCACCGGTGGAATATATGGATATTCATGATGTGACTGCTACTATTCCCGTGAATGAAACAGAAGAGAGGAAAGATTTCAGGGATATCGACTACTCAAACGAACAATTTTCGAGCAGTGATTTCGCTGACGTGATTCTTTGCGGTGTAAAACGCCTAAGTGAAATTACTTGTTCTGAACAAGGTCCCACTGTTGAAACGACCTATGAACAAAATTCCAATATCGAAAATGAACTGTGTGGTATGATGGTCACGTGAGAAACGATTTTATTGAAAATTTTGACTTGATCGAAGTAACTGATATGAATCAGAAAGAAAGCGAACGCATGATTATCGATAAATCATCGATTGAAACCTGCAACAGCAAAAATGAACATACTTATGAGTAATGGGTTGTTAATGAAGGGTTGTGCAGGGGTGGGGGCGAGGTGTGGTGAGGACAGAATGTAAAATTCGGTTAGAGAAAAGGGTGGGCAGTGAAAAGAAACGCTTTGCAGATGAATTGTAACTTATGCATTAACACACCGGAAAGTGTACATTGGGGGCTTTGGGGGGCTATAGGGGGTCTGGGGTTGAAAATGGAGGATTGTGCCCATTGGGACTTTTGAACAGCATACCGAATACTATCTTTCTGCAAAGTTTCAGTGAATTTAGCCGAGAACCATTTTCCATAAGGATTTTGCGGGGTCCTTTCTTGGGGAGATGAAAACCTATCAAAGCACTATAATCAAAAGCTGCAAAGGAAATTGTGTATGTATATCTTCATTGAACAAATAAATACGTCCACTAAAAATATTGAGAAATGAAGTGTTGAATACGATGAAAGTGAACATTTTTTTGAGCATTCATTTGACCCCTTTCCACCACTCTGGAAACAATGATCCAGAAATTTGTTACGGGTTGATTTCCTCGTATTGAGTTTTCTGGACAAATCGATGCCATTTGTAACAAAAATTGAATACTTTAGTAATTATTCTGTAGACTACTTGTTGCTTGACATTTTTATTAATCTTCAACGTGAAACCCCTCTGATCTTCTAAAAGAATGTTTTGACGAACCCGTATCACTTGAACCTTGACGCATTTTCCATATATTGTGCCTACTCTCGGTATGGGGGGATTATTTTCTTGGTCACCGGGATTATGTACTGTTAGTCATCTGCAAATGATAAAAACCATTTCCTCAAACAGTTCACTAATGTAGGGTTTCAATAGTCACAATTTTCAATCATATCTGAACTCTTGTGACTCACCTCGTATGTTCTGATTCAGATCTGTTACTTTGAAATGTCTACTTCTATTCTCCATTGGCCTCAGTTTGCCAGAACTTGTACCCAGACTTTAGTTAGGTTATGTTGTGGATTACTGAATTCACTTCAACCGAAAACAAATAAAAGGCCATCACCCTATTATTACGGTCCTTGACATGCGCTCCAAATATGAAATTAGAAGTGGGAATGAAAAAAGGTGAGGAATTGCAAAAAATTCATCGAGGCACGGGAGTTTTTATTTGGCCATTTTTTGAGTTCTTTTGAATGGTTAGCTGCTTTTTGAGAGACAAAAGTGCATATCACTTCACGTGGATTTTTCCGAAAGAATATCCAGTTGTGGATTTTTGATAATCTCATTATTTAGGATATTTGAGATTTATATCTAGAAAAGGATTTCTATCCACAATACTACTTGGTGTGACCCACACCAAAGAAGAAATCTTTAAGGCCACCCACCACATACAGGTAGGTCGAAACCCCTTTATTTCCATCTCATACTGTAGTCATCCACTGCTGCACAAGTGGTGGCTGAACTACGTAACCCTTCTGAGCCTGAAGAATTGTTTGTAATACATATTTCCTTTACAGGCCTTCTTCTGCTTGTTTTACTACTACTTTTCTACTTCTGTTCTGCCCGTTTGGGTATTCTTAACCTTATCGAGTTTTCCCGTCGAGCTTAGACTCCTTGCTGGAGTAACAGACCTGCGTCAGGACAAACCGAACGTAGTCAAGTCGCCAAAAAGGGTCATTATCACCATACCAGAAGGAAAATAAAGCCCCTCCATCCTGAGAGTAGTGCAGGGAACGTACCCCCGTCATCTATTAACAAGCCGAAAGACGGAAGCCACATCTGTAGGGAGACTACGACTTCAGAACCTATCAGGCGAGTTCGTTCCATAATAAATAATTGCATGTGCTTAGAGACCACGCAGCTATAAATTAGTGCTTACTTTTTGTGCTTTCTAGTTAATGCGAACTTATCAGTACTGCATGCCTACAATAATGTAAAGACTAGCCGCTTTCCAGTTATTGGTTTAGATTATACTAGCTTCACTGAGACTGGCATTTCTCGCCTAGTCAATGTCCAAAGTCCGTGCATTACTTACCAGAAACAAGTTAATGTTCGTCAATCTTAAGTACAACAGTTCATATTCAGGAAGAATAGCTGTACCTGTTTATTTATCGATTGCAATCCTGTAAACTTTCAGTATATATACTAAAAGGTACCAAGTTCGGTTATTCTCATAATAATTAAAACAAAGCTAGGAAGGAAACTTTCTCCTTTCTCTTTGGTAGATTATCCCCACAGTTATTGCTTTGATTTTCATTGTTTTGTTATTATTAAGGTAGTTGCAGGACTGTAGGAGGGTGGATCGCGCCACCTAACCTATTTCTGCTTCGTCTTTGTATGTTGATAGATCGCTGTCACGAGTGTAACGTCATCCGCGGTCGGACACAGTGTTGCCAACCCTAGTACCACGTTCCGCACTAAGGGTCGGTTCACAATATCAACTTAGAGCATTCCGCACTCCGGGAGATCACCTGTAACAACTCCACAATTAACCTAGAAATATATAGCACGAAAGTTTATGATTGTTCACCTCTACACCCTTACTCCCTGAACTACCGGAGCAACTTGAGAACACTCTTCCAGATTTCTAGAAATAGAACCTTGGGAGTAGTGTTTTGGAAATTGTGTAAACCACGGACTTTTCGGTTAGAAGAAAAGGCAATAAATTCTAGCTCTCACATACACGCTTCCGCGATAACGAGCATGGCTTTATCGAAGCGTAACGCTGTTCGTCTTGCTGGCGATGTCGTATTGCTGCTTTCATTGCGGTATGAAAAATTAGAAATGTCTTACCTTTTGTGCAATTCTCTACCATGCAATATATTGGACACATTGAACATATCAAATAACTATCTGTATTTTCAGCTCTATACGATAAACTAATGGAGTTTGTCAGATACCTCGCAAATCATTCCAAAAGCTTAATATACGATATAGACAACAATTGTGCAGAACAATTCAACAGTGTAATCGCAAGGCACTCTGGGGGAAAAAGAGTCAACTATATCATGAAGAGATCTTACCAAACCCGTTGTTATGCGTCTGTGGTTGCCATGAATACCAAAAAAGAATTGAGCACTCTCAAATCGAAGTATGGAAGGTTGAACGACCCCTTCGTTTTGAAATATGAATTACAAAGACAAAAAAAATTGATGCAGGCCGCTGTTTCCAATCGAAAAAATAAACACAAAAAACGACGGGAGCACAGAGGAAATGATCTTTTCTACGGAGAGCATTGCACAAAACCAGATATGGATGATGCTTCTTTTAGCATGGCAGCAAAAGATTTTTTGAAAAATTTGTCAATATCTGTTGAAGAGGCTAAAAAAATTGAGGTGCTTACACGAGATCAGGCTGATTCTGCTCTATGGCATAGTGAAAGGCGAAAACGCGTTACTGCCTCTAAATTTGGAGAGATTTGTAAAAAGAGGGAATCGTCTTCAGTAAAAAATTTGCTTAAATCTATTGTGCATCCGGTACCATTTTTCTCAAAAGCCACTCAATATGGCATAGACAATGAAGTAAGAGCACGAGAAGAGCTAGAACATCACTTGAAAAGGAAAATATCAACATGTGGACTATTCATTGATGAAGAATTCAGTTACATTGGCTGCTAGTCCTGATGGAATTTTAGAGGGAGAAAACTCCATTGTGGAAATAAAATGTCCATATGGAGCCAGGACTATGACTGTTGATGAAGAAATAGTTCAAAGAAAAATAACATTTTAGAAAAAGGACAAGACCATCAACGAATGCCATAATTGGTACTTTCAAATCCAGGGTCAATTGCGGATCGCCAAAATGAATTATTGTTTTTTATGTGTGTGGACCCCTCAAGGAATTAAAGTGGAGAAAATTCCTCGAAAGCACGAATTCTGGAGTGAAAAAATGGAAAGAAAAATAACAAAGTTTTATATTGAATACATTTTACCGGAAAATGTAGATAGTAGGACAAATAGAGGCATGGAAGTTCGGGACAGAATAAAAAATGAAAAATGAGTTGTAGGGTCTTCCCTACAATGAAATTTTAAATTTAAATCAGTTATAAACTTGGAATTTTATTTTCCCGACTTCAAAGTCGTAAATTCTGAGTTTAAAGTCGAAAGTTCCGACTTTGAAGTCGGAATTTTGTTTTTCCGACTCTTAACTCGGAAATTCCGACTTTAAACTCGGCTGCCATTTCGGAACTTTTAGCTGTGCTTTTTTTATGAAAAAGTAGATTTTTATCTCCTATTCGTTGCGATATACCAGGTGGTTCAAAAATTAGTAGAGGGGGAACGGGCATTGTATATTGTAATTGTGCATTATATCTGTTGGATATAATACAATACCCGTCGTGGTATTAGCCAGGTGAGTAGTAGTTTTCTGACGGGTATTTGCCATAATAAGCCTACGTCGTAGGTGTATATGGAAGTAAAAAGTGAAACATCGGTCGGCAACGACTATCGTTTTATTAGATTGTTTATATGCAGTAACCAAAAATTGCCTTCGTCACACTGAAGAAGATTTACGATGTGTGACTTGAGTGAAACAAAAGTACTAAAGTATCAAGATAAAACTTCAAAATTCCGACTTTTAAGTCGGAATTTCCTACTTTGATGTCGGAAAAATAAAATTCCGAGTTTAAAGTCGGAAATTTCGTATTTGAAGTTGAAAAAAAAAACTATGTGACCCTTAGACGCTTTCGTATATAGGTACAGATCCATCAAATTTCATTTCTTTATTTTAAAATCCAGTTATAGGGACGAGCCACCTTCTGCGGACACCCGGTATGTATGCAATTGTTCATACATTTTTAATATTTCAGAAAATTCTCTGATGCTCAAAGTTGTGAATACGCTTTGTTATTAGATTATGTTGCATTTGGTAAACAGATAATCGGAACATGTTTTCAGCTATTTGGAATCCGATATAAATGCTCGACTCGAATGCACTCGTCCATCACCCAGATTTAGTACCTACATTCTTCAAGCTTATGATGATGGCTAGTCGACAGACGCGCGCGTCGGTACCGCCACGCCGTACCGAACTTCGAATCCCCCTCGTAATTGTTGAATATTAATGAGCTTCGGTCTAGGGAATGCGTTTACAAGCGATTATCATGTTTCCGTAGTATTTAGACTCCGCCCACCAGTGGCGAATTTTGTACCTCTGCCTCACCCGCTGCCCCACAGGTCTTTCAGTTTGTAAGGTATCACAAAATCTTAAATAAACAATTACTTAAATCAAAACTACATGCAATCATCAGGAATTATAAAAACTGTTCAAACTGATGTCCATTATTCTCCAAACATAGAGAACATCTCGTAACTGTTGAACTTAAAACTTTATTCAACATATCGGGTGTAGTGGTTTAGAAAGCTTGAAGAACTAGTCTTCTTAGATCCTCGTCCGTTTTGAAATTATGCTCGTAAACGTTATTCTTGATGTACCCCCAGACGAAGAAGTCTAGCGGAGTGATGTCCGGCGAACGTGGAGGCCAGAAAACTGCTGAATGTGTACCTATTCATTTGTCCGGATATCTACTCGATAAGTATTCCTCTACCATTTTGGCATTATATGCAGGCGCACCATCTTGTTGAAACCAACAATTACTAATATTGGCAGGAGGCAAGTTATCTAGGCCTTCTCTCAAATCGCGTCGAAGTAATATTCGATAACGCCTTGGTGAGTTGTTGTAAAAATAAGGGCCAATCAATAATGTGCCAAAAATTCCGGTCCACATATTGAAGCCAGAACGGTGTTGATGTCAAACCATTCGGTGAACCCTGGGTTTATGTCTTGACCAATAAAGAATATCTCGCCAGTTGAAAATACCATCATTGGTTACCATACTCTCGTCCGACCAAATAATTTTATCGGGAAAGTTTTCATCATCTTGGCATTTCATTGTATCAAAAAGTTCTTCGCCTATCCTCATCGCCTGATCTTGGCAAATTCTTAATTTGTATGGATGGAATTAATAATTCCTTGAGATGAAATGAGTAATTGATTTTGTAATTCCACTGGTACGCTCAATTTTCCGAAGTGACATTTCTGGATTTTTAGTTACAGACAACATTACATTTTCTTCGTTTTTTCCATCACAGCTTTTATTTCTGGCTAATACTGGTTTAATAAACGACTCATATTGCTTAGGGTTTGTAACTGATCGTCCAAATTTTTTTTTACTCGGTTCTTTTCTCTTTGGATAATTATTCGGATACAAACGCTCAGATTCTACATCATTACTGTGGCATAAAATAGAACACTTCATTCACCATATTATCAAACTTTTCCTCTGGTGAAACACTACTATCCATTTTATAACAAGAGAAAAGCCGGCATTCAACAATCAGAAGTCATAATGTGTACTGAATGACATTTGGGAAAACTATCAACTTTTTTTGTGGAATTCGAATTTCGTCAATTTCTATTCATACTACACATAACCTACAGAAACTTTAAAATGAAACAACTATACCTCTTTTGCACATTTTAAATTAATTTTGTGACGCGGTAGGTAAAAGTTTCACATTAAATAATAATTAGAAGATGCCAATTCATATTTGATGTACATTTGTTGAAACTGATTTTATAATTTGCTTCATCTCGATTCCCAATTTTGGTGAATTCGCTTCAATTCAGGCCCGTCCAAGTAGCACACCTATATTGGTAAAATATTGATACAATATTGTGAACATATTGGCGAAATATTTGAAATGCAATATTGGCGAGAAAAAAAATGTGAACATTCGGCGATATTGGTCCAATATTACTTGGCGAAATATTCTTGAACTAATATTGGCCTCAAAATCTTCGGCGATATTGGTACAATATCGCTGATACAATATTCTGACAATATTAGCACAATATTCAAAAGTTATATTGTCGAGAAGTAAAATGTGAACATTTTGCGATATTGGTCGAATATTGTTTGAATATTTTAGAAATAGTTATGGTGAAATATTCTTGAAGCAATAATGGCCTCAAAATATTTATCGATATTGGTACAATATCATTTGGATATATTGGTGGATGTCAATATATCTTGGTAAATTATTAAATGTCTTTTAGTTGATGAAGGTGACACCAGACTGCCTTTTGATCGCCATAACCACTGAGTGAGCTGTCTTGAAAACAAGTTATGGGAAGTATTTAATATACTTTCGTAGGTTTTAGAAGACGTTCTATATGTAGAGCCACCTAGCGGATTTATATCCAGGTTTGATCATGACATAATTTCAATGTTTCATTGAATATTCGGCCAATATTCAAATTTCATCTCAATCTAGATGTAGGAAACAATATCAAGACAATATTGTTTTAACGATATCGATAAATATTATTGAACCAATATTGACCAAATATTAATTAATAAGATTCGTTGAATATTGGCGAAATGATATTCAACCAATGTGTAATCACACTTGGAGATACAATATAGTATTTATTCCTAGAGTCGATATTGGGAAGGCGATATTTATTCTAGATGTTAAAAACGACGTGAAGACAATATTGTTTTATCGATATTGGTAAATATCATTCAAACAATATTGACACAATATGAGTTGTAACAATTTGTCATATAAAGTGGAAATAATTTTCAAACAATATTCTAACAAACTTGGAAATACAATACAGTTTTTTCCCCTATAATCGATATGACTGGAATATTTGGATTGCAATATTTATTCTAGATGTGGAAAACAATATATAATCAATATTGTATTATCGATATTGGTAGAAATTATTCAACCAATATCGACTCAATATTTCGTGTGATAATCTACATTCAAAACTAGTTCAACCAATATTCCACCAATATTATCAATATTGTTTTTTCAATATTCACCGATATTGGACCAATATTGATTTTTCATTTACAATATATCTATATTGGCCCAATGTGGAACCAAGATTCAGCCGATATGAAGTGCTACCTGGGCGAACTCAAAAGTTTATTGAAAAATTCGTGATGATGGCCGAAAAGGACCTGAAACGTAATGTAATCGTCATATATGATACATCATTGAATTCGGAAAAGAAATGTCTTAAAGTAAAACTGATATCGTATCAAGAAAGCTTATCAAAAGTTTTTGTGAAGAAGTATTTTTTATTCAAATAGAAAAATTCAGTTTTTCCAAAATTACTTGATAATCAAAAGTATATTTGTAAATTTCATACTTCCATATAGATGGCTCCTCTGTTACGCCACTTTTTTTCGATTTAACAAAAACTGTATCTATTACACTTTCAGATATCCCCGTGGTGGATAACCCTATCTTGGACTCACTGTAAACAAACAACAACTCAACAAACAAGAACAAACTAAATCAAAAAACCAATATTTTCTCAATAATCTTACATAATTAAAATTAAAAGTGCAATTTTCGGCCAGCATTCATCCCTCGGGCTTGTAGCCCTAGGGCTGAGTCATGTTACCATCTGGGCATTAAGATCTATATAACACACTCGATGCATGAATAACTATTATTGAATGAAGACAAAATCAAATTTTGTATAAACGGTTTGTGTGTGAAAACTATTGCTATGATTGTAGTGCGTCACATGTACAGTGTGTCCCACTTTGAGCAGCCACACCCTCTTATTTCGTTGAGCATGAAATAATTCGAAATTTTCTTTGACTCAAGTTGTAGTACTCGGAAATACCTACCTTTATGTTTACGGAACCTTTGTATATCCATTTTCCACGGTTAACTACGACCAAATGAAAAGTGAAAAATTGGGAAAAACATACTAGGCATTTTTTTATCGCAAAAATAATACCAGATTCTGTTTCAGAACAGCTTAAAACCCCCAAATCTCAATGCTTGAATCATTTGAATATACAGGGTATCATCTGTAGCTGGTAGCATTATCAACTCTTATCCATAAATAATGCTTGGAAAATTTCCAAAATGTCTTCTCTTGTCACAGAATTCCCAAAAATGTTTAATTAATACTTTGAAAAATAGCCAAATATCACTTTTCCAAGGCTAACTCTGATCAGAATGAATGATACCCTGTATATTCAAATGATTCAAGCATTGAGATTTGGGGGTTTTAAGATGTTCTGAAACAGAATCTCGTGTTATTTTTGCGATAAAAAATGCCTAGTATGTTTTTCCCAATTTTTCACTTTTCATTTGGTCGTAGTTAGCCGTGGAAAATGGATAAACAAAGGTTACGTAATCATAAAGGTAGGTATTTCCGAGTACTACAACTTGAGTCAAAGAAAATTTCGAATTAATTCATCCTCAACAAAATATGAGGGTGTGGCTGCTCAAAGTGGGACACACTGTAGATGTTTAGGATAGTTGTATAAAAAAGTGACACTTTTATTATATTTATTGTAAATTAAATTTTCTATTATGTAAATTTCATAATATGTTAACACTCATCATTTTACTTCGAATTAAATATACTATCCGTAGAGGTAGTGGACAGTGTTGCTATTCAATATTCATCAGCCGAAAACTCCGCGCGGATTAATTTCCATGGGGTAGGCAACTGTTTATTTATTCCGTACACGTAAGCCTCTTTATGTATTATGTATTGAAATTCAATATTGGATGAATAAACTTATTATTATTTTATTATTGTTATTATCGAAATCCAAACATTCCTAATTTGTTCAGCTTGAGGTGTTTCCTTTGTCAACTTTGTTGGTTATTCAGCGATTTTATCGATATATCAACATTGACAGAAAACATGAGGTTGTTTGCAACCAAATTTGGAAAACAATACCTACTCTTCAAGAACCGCAGAGACCTAGACTGGTGATTCAAATTATGACCCAAGATTTTTGTTAATATTTCCACTTCAAGGGAGTATTTCAAGTTCATTAGTGTAGTAGTTTCATATATCAAATTATTTCAAACACCAAACACGCGAACAGAATTCTTGAAAAAACCGGAAATTGTCATTGGTAAAACAAGCATCAAATTTAAAAAAATTCTTACCTGAAATTGTTACGTCATACATTGTATAGTCCAGTCAAATATTACATCGCCACATGTGCGTGAAGTGAAGTTAGCAATGAATTTTTCAGAAACGTTGAAAAAATTGTAGCTAGCTAGCAACAATTTGATAGGGCGGAATTCATGCAATCCAAAATTTTTTTGTGGTTCTTGAGGTGAGGAAACTCACAAATATGAAATAAATGGAAAATGTATGTATGAATCTGTATCGAAGATAACTGTCACGTTGGAATTCTACCAGAATATGAAGAGTCATATGGTATTTTCAATTGTAATCGAAAATATGAAAATCCGGTTGAAAAGCCTAAAACTAATTAAAATCCTAAAATGTTATTGCTTTGGTAAATTTTAAGAGATATATCTCGAGACCAGAAGGAAAGAACACACTGAACACACTGAATGAATTCAACCAGATGATGGAAAATTATGATATCTTTCCAATTGTGATCGAAAAACTTTAAAATCCGAACGGAAAGTCGATAACTGAGAAAAATACTGAAAAATTATTTTTGTCATATCAAAGGCGCTTATCTCGAGATCAATGGCTGATGCCTAGGTGAAATTCGACAGTGATATGGAAAATGATATACTGTTTCCATCTATGGTAATGAAAATTTGAAAAATCCGGGGGGAAAGTCAAAAATTAAATGAAATCCCTTTTTTATACTGGTTGTATCTCGAGAACAAGGAACGGTGCCACCGTAAAATTCGGGATTAATATAGAAAATTCAATACTCTTTCCATCGATGATCATGAAAATTTGAAAAATCCTGTGGAAAGTCGAAAAGTATTTAAAATTCCGCTTTCATATGTTTTTGTCATTTTCCAGGCGTTTATCTCGAAAAGAAGGAATGGTGCCACCGTTGAATTCTACAATGATATGGAAAATTATACTCTTTCCTTCCTTGATCATGAGAATGTGAAAAATCCGGTGAGAAAAGTCGAAAAGTAATTAAAATCCAGTTTCTGTGCTGTTTTTGTCAATTTCAATGCATTTATCTGGAGAACAAGGAATGATGCCACCATAGAGTTCCACTGTAATATGCCAAGTTGAATACTCTTTCATTCTATGCTCATGAGAATTTTAAAAATCCGGAGGGAAAGACGAAAAGTGAATAAAATACAGTTTTTATTCAGTATTTGTCAGTTTTAGGGCATTTGTTTCGAGGACAAAGAATGGTGCCACCATAGAATTAAACAGGAATATGGAAAATTATATAACATTTTCATCTATTATAATGAAAATTTAAAAAATCTGGGGAAAAAGTCAAATAGAAATAAAAATCCCGTTTTTATACTGTTTTGTTGTCATTTTCATGGCGTTCACTCGAGATATTCTATTGTGATACATAGTAACAGTGGTTTTCATTATATTATAAGTTCATTTCATACTATATTTGTGAATTTTCTCCCCAAGAACCTCAAAAAAAATTAATTACCTGAAATCCGCCCTAGCAACGATTTTTCAGAAACGTTGCTAGCAACGACTTTTCAGAAACGTTGCTAGCAACGATTTTTCCAGAAACGTTGCTGGCAAATTCGTTGCTAACTTGTAAACAAAACGAGCTACAGTCTTAAGACTTTTTAAAGATTGACCTTTTTTCACAAAAGTTAAAATGTCACTGGCATGAGATCAGTCGCAGAATAGCTTGAGGTGCTGGTTCAACTTCCATTGTGATTAGAGTTAGCCCCAACTCGTTCAACTTCCACCCCCAATCCGTGAAAATTTTTTCCACCCAAACCACTTTGGTACCTAAAAAATGGTAGAATGAAAATTCGTAATTTGTAATATATTTTACAGCACACACATGGATGAGAGGACAGGAGAGTAATCAAAGGTTCCGGTGGTGAATATTGATGGACGTCTGGCTTCCCTCTTCCCGTTTTGCAAATTGATGTTGTTTCTGTTGGAACTCCATCCTACTAACAATACCAGAAGAAGAGTCAGGTTTGGTGATGGCAGCTCTGACAATGTCAGCATCAGCGTCCTCTTCTGAAACTGTCACCTCAACACCGTGCTGTTCAAATCCAAAGAGAGTAAACTAACAGGAGGGTTTAATAATCTCTATAGCCAATCAGAATATTGTAGCATCAACGGGTCATAGTGACGTACTTGGACATGAGTACAGAGTCGAACTGGAACCAAGGAACAAAACTGTCACCTGTAATTCTCATATACCAGGATTGCGGAGTGCGCTAGTCCGTCACTGTCTACAGAGAATGGCGGCCATGACATGTCCAACTACGTCACAAATGTTTCATCTCTTTCTATTAGTTTCACCATTGTCTTATGGGGATTAGACTCTCCTAGTTATATAACTTTTTATCTCTTTGGCTCAAATCCACCTTTTACTACCTCTATCATCTTAGAGGTGGTATACGCTGATTATGAATATTTTCATTTTCACAAGTTTCATATGTGTCTGTATAGGTCAAATCTTTCACTTCAATTCTGAACCACTTCCAGTCATCCAATGATCCCATGGACTTGAAATTTGGCAGATCCAAAAAAGTACTCCTCAGAAAATGTATTTTCACAAGGAAAAATGGTGCAAAACCTTCCTACTTCATCAATTTTCATGCACTGAAATGTCTACGTATGGTTAGTTCGTTCTGGTTATAGATCATACTAAAAAATTACTTTTCAACGTATGTATTTTCAAAATGTTAATAGGGATTTTTTCCTAAGGTTTTTTTTTCAGAAGGTTTTTTTTCATGGGTATTTTTCCAGGGGTCTTATTTCCTAGGTTCCTTTTTTATATGGTCCTGAATATAAGATTGTGGTTCCAATATTTATTTATTTATTAATTTAGCGTTGCTAATACAATATCGTTTTATCACATAAATAAAAGATGAAGTATGTTAACATGTAACACGACAAAAAAGGAACATTAACATAGAAGAAGACAAAAAAGGAACATTAAAAGGAACATTAACATATAAACATTAGTAAATCTATAGATATATAAAGTCTTATTAAATCCTAGTTGTTAATTAAAATAAAGCAATGGCGGAGCATAACACAGCTTTGAAAAAGATCACTATACCTACATAAATCTGAACACAACACATAGAATAAATTGCATTACTGGAATTGATTATGTAAAATATATTGACGGATATTACTTTTGAAGATATTGATATTAGGAGACAATTTAATGAAGTCAGGTAAGTTATTATAAATTACCATTCCAGCGTCAAAAATACTTTTTTTCGTACACATCAGATTAGTTTGACGTACGTTTATGTGTTTTTTTTTGGCGGGTATTATAAGAGCGTATTTCATTGCGAAACTGCAAATTTGTAGACAAATATTCTGGCAATATATTATTTATAAGTTTGTGAATAAAGATCATTGTACGAAATGTAATTAAATTTTTTACTGACATTCAATTTAACTTTATTTGCATTCTGTTAATATTTTCATATCTGTTGGTATTTAGTAAGAATTTCATACTCCTAATATGGCAGGCGAGTTATGTCATTTATGGTCTGATTCTATTCAAAATGTATGTAGTTCGGCGAGTTCTTTTGAGAGCTCGCAAGCACTTTTCACGAGCACTGAGTTCTTCTATAACGTGCTAGGAACCGATTTGAAAAGTGCTGTGAGTGCTAAGACAAAACACTCATCACAGTGCTAGGCACAGCCCTGTTAACAACTTGGTATTAAATTTCATTAATGAATCAAGTCAATGAATCTTAATGGTAAAATATAGATGTTGGGAAAAATTATTAACATAATAATAAGACGCAATTGGACTATCACTGTTTGTTTGTTGTGGATTAATATTTAATCAAAATTGTTTAAATGTTCATCATAAACTCTGAACTCTCTATCAAGTTGTAATTAAGAACGATTGATGGAAATTCTAGTAGATTTGTAAATACGTTGTGTCAGGACTACAAAGAAGCTAAGAGAATTGCCCTGTTTAAGTAGTTGCAAAATGTGAAAGGAGGAAGAATTAATACCTATGTGACTGATCCATTTTCACTAAACATTCTTCACTTGTTTGTTGTTTTTCTGAGACGAATTTTATGAAATAGTGTTTGATTGAATCAATCGTTCAATGACCCCAAAAATGAAATGCACCAACATGATTTAAACTGAAAGAGTCGCAATTTCCCTCCACACGAAATAAAGATACAAAGTTGTTAGGAATTGTGAATGATCGACAATATGGTCGTCATTAACCCATTCACTGCTCAGGACGTGTTTACACGTCTTTGCGCATGTCACGCCCAGTGCGCCAGACGTGTATACACGGCTTCTGCATTATTCCATAAAGACCACGAGACTTGTGAACACGACTCTGAGTACCAAGCCAAAAATTGGATGCTCGAGACGTGTATAAACGTTTCTTCATTTTTAATAAAAAAATAATGAGAAACAAAAAAAATTATACTCCAACAGCAATCTACACTTGTCTTTAGTTGATTGAAAATTATTATTTATTTAGGGTATGGGCGAAGTGCTTACTTTATGCTGAGCAGTGAAAGGGTTAAAGATCAGCTGGTGACCTTCTTGCTTATGTTTTTCCTTTATGGCACCTACCGATTGAGAAATATGGTGAAACTCTGCCTGTGGAATTCGATATATCCAAGGCGTTTGACACTATAGGGACTCCACGTCAATTTTCCATTCTTTAAAAAAAAGGGCATTGGTCTCGTCGGTGATGCTCATCTTACAAGCTCACTCACTCCTCCAGAGCTCCATAGAAAGGTTGGCGACCTGTCTCTTTTACAGATAATTTCAAAGAGGATGCTCTTCTGAAATAGCATGAATTATTCTACCGTTATCGGTACCATCGAGACTGACCCTTTGTCGTCACTTTGGAGACATACCGTCTCCTTCCCAGGGCTTGTTCTTCCAACGAACATTAAGACTTCGTAAGAATCAAAATATTTAAAATAAATTCTCAATTTACTCACGACTTTTCGATAAGAACGTAAAATCATAGAAGATTTGTTCATCATTCTAAGTTAATAATTTCACTCAGTTTATCTTCAACCTCCTCTTGAATCATTGTTTTTTGATAGTTTTTTATGTTCAGTTAAGAGATTAGTCACTTCAAAGTCTTCAAAGGTGGAATTTATTGACACTTTTCAATAAGCTTTCGTCGTAAATCATCCTGTACTTCTGGCTCATTCATGTAACGTCAGAAAGCTCTCAAATGATAAAACTTTTTCGGGGAATACATTTTCAAAAAATACATTCATCGTATAATTTCCTCATATCACTCTCTACTTGTTCTTTGTTCGACGCCGACCCTTGAGAGCCTCAAAAGATTAAGATAGCTAAAGTACTTAAGAGTTCCTTTATTTTCGGTGTAATTTGGATAAACGTAAGTTTCTCTCAAAGCAGTTATTATAATTATTATAATCTCTACGAAGCGCAAGGGAGCAGATGTTCGACAACGACAGTTTGCAGAATTGGGGTGTACCTGCTGCGGTGGATGGAATTCTGTTTCTACAAATTTAATTAATTTATGGTGTTAAATTTTGTTCTTTTTTATTTCGGCATATTTCTATCCATATAATCACTCGGTTCAAAAATAAAAAAACAGGCTGAAATAAATGACTGTTTATTTGGAATATTTGTTAGAATTCGATTTGAACAAATATTACATATTCTATTCGATAGAAACAACCATTTCAATAGGAATCCGAAAAAAAAGGAAAACGTTTATCATACATGTATATGAAACCCATTGAATTTTTTTATTGATTGATTCTGTCAACACTGTTTATCATTTCATATAAGAGATAATTTTTCTCCAATTCAAAATTCTACATAAGTTCATTTTTATAGTTGAGCGTAGTGATATGAATAAAAACACCGAGTTCATTCTGATTATGACATGCAATGAAATTTACAGAAAATTCCATCTTCTACTTTACCTGGTAGCCGAATTTTCTAGATTTTCACTTAGAGTGTCTTTTCAGTATGTTCTAAAACCTTCCAGAGCGTCTGTTATGGATTATTCTACGGTTTTTTCGAAATTTCCAGCACCATCGAGAACATTCTCGAGTTTTTTCAAATATTCTAGTAATTTACAGCCAAACATTCGAGAACTTCACTGGGACTGCCTTTTCAGTAAGTTCCAGAACCTCCCAGAGTTATGGTTCATTCCACGGTTCTGGCGTATTTTCCAGCACCTTCGAGAACATTTTTGAGTTTTTTCTGATTTTATAGAAGTTTAAAAAAGTACACCCCTACGCTTTTCCCCAAGTTGTTGAACTTTTTAGAAATTCACTTAGAGTGTCATTCCAGTACGTCCTAGAATCTTCCTCCGTTATGGATCATTTCACGGTTTTCTCGAATTAATAATAATAATAATGTTTATTCATAATATCAAACTTTAAACATTGCTGTATTATAAAACAAATAAATGAACAAACAATGGCACCACAAGGAAAATAATCCTCGCGTGGACTAGCCTATGTAAATTACTTATAAAACATCAACATACGAAACGAGAGAGAAAACAAAGTATACTTATTTTCAACAAACAGTTATTAAATAGTGGTTTAACAGTAACCGGACATGAACGGAGGTAAATGTGAAGGCAGATATTTGAGAAACTTCAGAGAAAAACAGAATTTTATAATCTTTTGATCAAATTATGATAATAAAATAAAAAAATTTCCTAGCACCTTCGAGAACATTCTGGAGTTTTCGCTAATATTCTAGAAATGCACAGAGAGTTTCATCCCTACACCCTCTTTGCGGTAGCTAAACTTTCGAGAACTTCACTGAGACTGCTTTTTCAGTACGTTCTAGAACCTCTCAGAGCCTCTTTTATAGTTCATTTCACGGTTCTGACGTATTTTCCAGAACCTTCGAAAACATCTTAGAGTTTTATCTGATCTTCTAGAAGTTTCAAAAAAATAACCCCTATGCTTTTCTCCTAGGGGTTGAACTTTCGAGAACTTCACTTAGAGTGTCATTTCAGTACGTCCTAGAACCTTCCAGAGCTTCGGTTATGGATCATTACGCGGTTTTCTCGAATTTTCCAGCACCTTCGAGAACATTCTTGAGTTTTGGGTAATATTCTAGAAATCTACAGAGAGTTTCATCCCTACACCCTCTTCGTGGTGGCCAAACTTTCGAGAACTTCACTGAGACTGATTTTTCAGTACGTACTAGAACCTCCCAGAGCCTCTGTTTTTGTCCATTCCACGGTTATCACATATTTTCCAGCACATTCGAGAACATTTTCGAGATTTCTCTAATATTCTTGAAATTTACTAAAAAATTCACCCCCAGTCTTTCGTTCTGGTGGCTGAACTTTCGAGTGTCTTTTCAGAACGCTCTAGAACCAACAGGAGCCTCTGTGTTAGGGATCATTCCACGGTTTTCTCGAATTTTCCAGCATCTTCATGAACATACTAGAGTTTTCTCTAGTATAATAATATAGTAATATTCTAGAAATTTGCAGAAAGTTACACCCCTACGCCCTCTTCCTGTTAACCGAAATTTCGAGAACTTCACTAAGAGTGTCTATTCAGTACATTCTAGAATCTTTCAGGGCCTTTGTTATGGTTAATCCCACAATTTTCTAGAATCTGTGAGAATATTCGAGAGCTTTCTCTTTTATTATTTCAAAACATTTCGAAAGGTTCCACCCCTAACGTCCATTGGGCAGGTTCTGACTTTTCACTATCTGGATGCTATGCAAATTTCAACACCCACAGTACTTTTTTCTGGGGGGAGTAATGGGCGTTATTAACAGTCTGGTTGAAATCCGCCACCCGATTTGGGAGTAGAAGTGGAACACATCCTCACAAAAATACTTTTATTTTTATCGAATTATTTTTTTTCTGGAAACTTTATAACTCTACAAGACTTTGTAACTAATCACGCTAGATGACACTCGCGTTTGGGTCCAATACCTATTCCACAGGCATTGACTATCTTACTTCTATTTAAATCTTTCTACCAATGAATATATATATAGGTATTATTAGCTTATTTCTCATCAAAAGTTTGTATTATTGAGATATATTGCTTGGTTACATTAACGATTTACTTCATTTGATTTTAAATATTACATTTACCGGCAAAAAAGATTGATCGGAGAGAATGTTGTTTCTCCTAGTTTCGCCAATTCTAAGAAACTATCTATGCACGCCATCTGTTGTTGAGTAGTACAACTAAGCAACGAATCTTGGGATTGATTTATAGGCAACACTTCATACCATGTCACTGCTATGAAAATTGTATAATCATGTAGCCTACATGACTCTTCAAAGAGAATAAATAACACGTTATTGGGGACCGATTAACTTTTCTTTAAAAAGTGATAACAACGCCAACATCCTACTCAAGCATGTGGAATGCCCGGAAAAGTCCGGTACATTCTCGACTTTTACCAGAGCTAGGAGAAAAGAAATTATTTCAAGATAATTTCGTCCTCACAGCAAGACCGATCAACATAAATATCCTGGATGAGTATCTCCTTTTATCTAATTTTCAGGCGCTGTTTCTTTTAACTTCTGGTATACACAAAAATAAAGGTTCTCTGATACTTGAAAATATAATGAGTAGAAATAGGCGTTATTCTTCAATTTTGAATTCAAAAAATGTCCTTAAGCAAGAACAGTCCACAGCTAGGTATATGCAAATAAGTAAAATATCAAAAAAATTATTTGGACATGAATTTCTGTTGCTTTCTGTAAAAAAACTAGCTAGATTTGAAAATCGATACCCAATCGCTAGAAATAGGTCACAAAGTGTTGGTATTCGCTGATAATGTTGGAGGTTTGAAAGTCACGCGGCTGCATCTATTTACTTTCAGTGTGATTTAGTAAGGCTTACATTTTTGTTATCTCGACTATAATATTGACTGCAATTATTGTTAATTACGATCATTACAGGATATTACTTTTCGTAGGAACTAGAACAAAATTAAAAAAATGGCATTTTCGAAGTTTTCTAGATATTTCATTACAAATTTTAGGTATGAATTTCTGCTTGTCCGGAAATATTGGGTTATTGAGATTGTATAAAAGTTTCAAAAAAAGTTGACATAGTCTAGAGGTGAATCGATTGAAGTTTCGATTACCTGGTGCGATGAAATCAATGGGTTTCAGAGGCGTACGCTAATTAATGCATTTTTTGAGGATTTGCTGATACTTTCAGCCAGCACAACACTACTGATGCCAAAAATTATCTAGTAAAATAAGAACCAATCCAAATTACAAATGTATCAATGAAAATATTAAAAATCATAAGTTAATGTTTTCATTTCCTACTGATTTCACAGAAATGGTAAAAGTATTTCTATCCTTTCCATCGCCGTTGGAGTTGACACAGGTAGGTGATACCCATTCATAAAAATGGTGACAAAGATCAGGTTATAAATTAACGTATAATCTCTCTGATAGCTACAGTAGCAAGAATTTTCGAAAAATAGATAGAAAAAAGACTCTCGTCCTACCTCAAAAAATACACCATACTTTCCTGCAGACGATATGAATTTAGAGAAGACGTGTCAACACAAGGTGCAGCTGAAATGTTTTGTGAAAATTGGAGAAAATAAACGACTTCCGGGATATTTTTTATGCGGTACCCCAGGGAACCACCCTTGACCCAATTTTGTTAAACTTATACCTCAACAACCTGTTGAAAATATTGCAAACTAGTTCTCATAAAAACTTCTTACAATAAATTTCAGTAAAACATATTACCAATCAATTTTTACCACTACACGATGCTCCCCACCTTCCACATCTCTGAATATAATCAACCATTTCACCATCTCGCCTGTGTAAAAAATAAAATATGCAGGCATATCATTATTGATAACCAACTCGAAAGGGAATTTCTCATAAATTATGTTATAAAAAAACTTCAATTCTCGAAGGTTCTAGGGAAAATATTAGGCATCAAAACAGTCAAGACAATATACTTTTCTCTTATTCAGACACTTAAGCTACGGAATATTTGCATTGGGATCGGCTGGAAAGACTAATATGACTACTTTTGTTTGTGATGCCCATTGTAAGTTTTTGAATTGTCACACAGTATAAAGTTTTTCTTTGCGCACGTGTTGGAAACGATAGTAAAAAGTTTATAACTTTTTGAATAATTTTTAGTTATACTTGATAGAAAGAACTATACAACAAACAATTACATAACAATAAAAAATAATAATATAAAATAAAATTATGTGTTCGTGATATTTATAAAGAAACACCTATTGACATAGTGCAAATTGATTGCAGATCCGGTCAGTTCATTTAACAGGTGGTTATACAGGGTGTCCGGTAAACCTTGTACAATATTGAAACTGGTGATAGACATGGTCATGACTGTTCAGAATATCGGAATTTCACCTCAGTAAAAATATCACCGTTTTCGAGATAAGGGGCATTTTAAGAATTTCTGGAAAATCGCTACCTAACCTTGGATTTTTGAGTGCCATGTATACAAATTGGGACGAATCCAAATATATTTGCTGCTGAAGATTAGTGATGCTTCTAGACGTACAGAACAGTTCCTCAGAAAGAGAAAACATTTTTCAAGAGGGTAAAATGACAGATTTGAGTTTCATCAATTTTTTTAAAAAAAGTTTGACATTATTATCTGAAAGAAACATAACCAATTGGAAGTGGACCTCCATTTCTAAAGAATGCTCATTTTGTCCAGAATCTACCATGATATTAAAACAAACTATAATTATTTTTGGAAGTGATTTCCATTGAAACTACCCAAACACTAAACCAACGCCACAATCACACTCGACGCGCGTTTCGCCAACAAAGTTAGCATCTTCAGGAGCTAAAAGTAAGCTTTTAAGATTTTAAGATTGTGACGTAGATTTGGTGTTAGGATATTTTATTTTTTTCTTGAATTGTATTCACACCGAAGGTTCCAAAAATGGTAATTAATTTGATCAACTTTTATACTTACGCCCAAAAATTATTTTATTTAGATTTTATCAATATAAAACGTGGAAATAATCATTAATAATAAAGAATAGAGTATGGTAGCATTAAATAGTGTGTCAATATAATTAACTTTTCATGTAATTAGTCCTAATAAAATTATCGAAATGAAATGTCGATTATCCGACATGGCACCGATTAATACGAATTCTTGTGATAAATGTCGCAATTGTCCAACATCCAGATTCCAACGAAGTTTCAGAGAACGACAGATATACAGGGTGTAACCAAATAAGTGCAAACTTTTTTAAGAGACGAATCATTGTCAAAAATCAAAAACTTTTGTTTGAACAACTTGTGACTTCTGTCGTAGTTTCATTCAGTGGTATTTATTTCTTTGTCATGCCGTACATACGTTACACAACCCGACAATATGCGCATATGCACTACATTTATGGTGAATGTGGAGGTAGTGCTACTGCTGCAGCAGCGATTTATGCAGAACTATATTCGATTGCACAATGCCGCTCATAGAATCGCTGATTTAGGGGCTATAACCTATAACGCATTTTAAAAGATTCTTCTTGAAAATATGTCGTATCTGAGTACGAGTGGATGGAAAATAACATTTTTGTAATATTATTCAGTGCGATGTTGAATAATCGTTATTGTGGTTTATAGTGTATGTTGATTAAAAAAAAAAACGTTGAATTAGTATTTACTTCATTACATCTCATTGAATGCTTCTAAGCAGTTGATTCGTTACTACTCATAACTATTTAATCATTTCATCTTGATAGGATAAAAATAAAAGACATTACTGACAAAGTCTAATGGAGTTGATTTTGGCACAGAATAACATCACACTCTAATATTATCGAAATTCTACTCCTTCCAAAAATTATGATGGTATGTTTTATACCACAGTAGAGCCTGGACGAAATGGGCATTCTTTTGTAATGAATATCTAGTTCTACTTGGTTATGTTCTTTCAAACAATAATGTCAAACTGTTGTTAAAAAAATTGGTGAAACTCAAATCTGTCATTTTGCCCTCATTTCTTGAAAAATTGTATTGTTTTCTGAAAAACTGTTTCGTACATCTAAAAGCATCACTCATCAGTAATATTCAGCAGCAAAGATATTTGAATTCGTCCCAATTTGTATACATGGCATTCAAAAATCCAAGGTGAGGTGATTTTCCAGAAATTAAAAAAATGCTCATTATCTCGAAAACAGTGAGATTTTTACTAAGCTAAAATTTCGATATTCTGAACAGTCATGACCTGGGATATCACCAGTTTAAATATTGTACAAGGTTTTTTTGTTGAACGCCTGACTTGCAGCAAACTTGTAAATGTAAAGTTGTCCACTAAATATCCATCCATCTATCTATCATTTATCATTATACAAGAAACTTAAGAAATATTATTTTTTTGTTTCAAGTTGAAAAACAAATATTGGAAAATAAGCTGGTGCCAAAACGAATTCTAAACGCTTAAAAATAAGAAAAAAAGTAACAGGCAAGGACCAGGTGGAGAATGTTTTTGAGGTTACAACTTAAAGGAAAAAAAATTAAACACGAAAACACTCAAAATGGAGAAATGGGGATGCAGTTTGGGGGTTGAAAACGGTTTCTTGAGATATGCGGCGAAACGTGACCTCTTACTTGAAAATGTTGAAAAGTTGTAGATAATAAAGTAATCGAAAACTTTTGTATGGAACACTTTTCGAGATAACCTCAAGTTATCCGTCAAAATGGCGAAAAACTGATTTTTCAGTATTCAATTTTTTCTCTCGATTAAATTATTTAATTCACATGAAAATTTGTAGGAATATGTCTTTTTTGGTGTCGAACGAGCATGATTTTTTCACAATCCAGAAGACGACTAGATTTCGAGTTTTTTGAAAAAAATACCCTTATCTTCCACGAACAATTGTTCTGGTGTTTTTTGTATTTCGAAGAGATAAGCGATCATTTTAATTGTTGAAATGTTTACTTTCAAATGGTCTGTAACTTGGTGGTTTATTGATTGTCAAACCGCTAAAAATTGAGAAAAACCGACAAGTCTCTCTGAATCATGATTTTTTTCAATATTTTCAATGATAATAAACAAATACCATTTTATTTCCATAGTTACAGTAATTACTTGATTAGGAAAAACATTTTAAGCCAGTTCAACACTATTATATTAAGCTAATCATATTACTTATTTTAGAACACTATTTTTTTGAGGTTTGTAGAAAAAATTTTTGTTTGCAACTCGTGCGTGAAATACTTTGGTGATCTCGACTATTTTTTCAACTCAGTTCTCGATCACCAAAGTAGCATTTCGCGCACCAGATATAAAAATAACTAATATTTGAAAGGACTATCTATATGATTTACAAATTTCTGAAAGAGTGCTTTTGGCAGCCAGAATGAAAAACTTGATTAAAACGAAGATTAGTAAATGAGAAATTGCCAGTAGTTCCGCTATTACTTGACATAATTGATATTACAGGAATTCATGTCCGCAGCATACCCCTACCGTAATTTCATTGCTCCATTCCGTGTAAAACTTTGAAGTATCCTTTCTTCTTATCAGATTTATAAAGGACGCCGTTTCTGAACTGGAACAACACGTGGCGACGCGACGCCCGGACGTTACTACTTCCATAGGCGTACCTTTTGTGATTGCCAGGCTTTTCAAAATGATTCCTTTGTTGACTCCATTGTGGAAAATACGGCTATTTCAGCGTAATATTGTTAGGATAGATATTCCAAGACCATGACTATTATTTTCTTCATAATTCTATAGAAAGTACCTTGTATTTTGAATTGTCACAAAATATAAGTTACTCGAGATGAATTAAAGAAAATAATATTCGGTGTTTGTCATGGTCGAGTGACAATCAGGAAGATTATTTCATGAACACCATAAAATCATCCATTTACTCGTTCATATACGTTTCAACATTAAACTCAACCCGTAATTTAACAATCATTCTGTAGTAGAAGATAACTCAAATCGAGTCATTTCAATGCTGAGTGACTGAGTTAGGTGTGTCAAATTTGACACTTATACAGACAAAAGAGAGTCGCTAATATTTCTTTGTTTACATGAATAGCCGTGTTTACCTAAATATCCGCTTGTTTACCTTAATAATGATTTCACACATTATGTGACTTTAAACGTGGAATTTTATTAGTGCAGCAATGTGTGAATGAAATAATCTTTTGAATTTTGTTCGGGTTCTGTTCTATACTAAATCATTTTTTATTGTTACTTCAATATAGTTCGGTAAGGTTGAAGGTTAAGAAATCCATAAATATGAAGAAATTCTTCCACCTTTCTTTGAAATTTTCAACCAATAAAATGTAAAGTTTCTTTAGTGTCATTATGACAATCCAGGTAGGTATCTGTTTTATCTATAAAGGTATCTTGAAGCTACTAATAATAGATTTTTTTATTTAATGCTTGTTACTAAAGGTACATTTAGTCAACATCATTTTAAAATTGTGCTCACATATATGTCAAAAGCGAAAGTTGAATCTGTTATAACAAATGACGCCATTTATACAACAAAGTTAAGTTTATGCTAAAAACCTTTGATGTTACCGTTATGTTTATGATAATGCTTGTGCTAAAGTTGACTAAATCTACCCTTACTTTTTTTGTAAGAACATGATAATTCAGCAGAATTAATTAAAAAAAAGGGAGTGGGTCTTTATTTTTCAAATTGAGAATGATTTCAACTCAGTTACAAAGGTCATGGCACTGGATACATCTCTTCCTAGGGCTGGTCAATTTTTTTTTTTATTTTTCCATATTTTACTCTTGTGGTCAAAAGAAGCAACTTTCTAAATTGGATTTTTTTTCTTGCCTTACAGGATGTGCTACAAAAATTATGTCTAAGTTTGCACTCTTTGTTGACTTTCTTGCAGCTTATTCTGTAGATGAAGGCAACGAACTGTTCTGAATACATTTTACAACGTACTTACATAGTGAGCCAAAAATAGTGTTGAATTATTGGAGATGATACGAGTGGATTCATCGTTGATATCTGAGTTTGATATTTCACATAGAATGAATACTATATGTTTCGTCTTTACTCTTTTGTGTGACTATACAATGTGATACTGGTTTCAAAAAATCCCACTTTTTGAAATCACCCATGTTCCCTATGGCACCGTATATAAGTAAACAGAAGTAAAGTCACTCGCCGCCATATTTGGGTCTAAATCACCACCTCGAATTTTACGCTTAGCCTATCTAAGCCGCCACCAAATCAATCTGAGATCCGAACACCGCATGTCAGAACAAAATAACATCGCATACCGATCAAAGGAGGCTACTGGAACTGCACATACTTCTGTTTACCTATATGTATACGGAGCCTACTGTTACACAAAAGTAGATCGTCATCCACTCTAGAATATCAGAATCAAAAATCAACTGAAGATGAAGAATATCTCTCATGAGTCAATGTTTTTTTAATTCGTCGATATATTAGCTTTCGTATCAACAGAAATAAAATAAATATTCGTTCATGATTTCGATTTTGGGATCACGAAGTTGACTTCAAGACACAGCTAAATAAAAGAAATGCCTAACTCGACTTTGAGAACGGATATAGGTACAAAGTCAAACGGTAGGTAATACTTTTTTTTCAACATGATATGTTGAAAAACTACATGCAATGTAGTTGGTATACCAGAAATTGGATTTTTTTCACAAATATATAAAAAAGTGCCCTATAGTGAGCATATTCCAATAGCTACAGAAACAAAAGGGAAAAGGGCGTGTACCATGAGTCTGTGTCACACGGTATATGTACCAAATTTCATTTATAAGTGGAGGAGTTATAGGCATGGTCCATTGTCACTCGGTATAATAGATATATTATCGAACCCATTTTTTCATTCTCTCTATGTAACCGATATGACTTCATATGATATGATATTACTTTTACCTTTCACAAAACGACTGTCTACGCTACTGAATATTTGAATTCGTTGTTCCTTTTTGTGGCTTTCGAAATGGTCCTTTGTAAGGAAACGCGACCTGGATTTCGGTGCAATGCTGCAGTTCTGTTATGAAAATGAGTCTGAAAGAGACGTTGTATTCTGAAATAGCTTTTATGAAGATTCAAATGTAAATGTCTGAATAGTTCAAGCAAGAAGTGGCTTTGTCTTCGTAGATACTAGTCGCGATAAATATGGAATTCGTGTATATATAGTAACTATGCCATTATGCTAAATAATATGGTCCCAGTTGTATTATATAATAGGAATATTATGATCGTGGAGGTGGGGAAAGGCATATTGGAGGTTTGTAATTGGTCCATCAAAAATCCACACTTATTCGAAACTATAAGTTATCCGGGGATGGTCTTCGCGTGTTTATCTCATCGTTTCCTTAGGGCCGTTATATACGAACCGTAAAACGCGGTAGTTCGAATGTCTTGAAAACGCTAAGAGACTAGGTACGTGTAGACTGAATAGGATTTCTTACATGGGCTTCTTACCTGAACTTTCCCTTCATTACTCCGTACACTGAAACAAATAATGCTGGTACAACGTGAAAATAACAGCCACAAGTTGTAGATCGTACCGCATAGACGCTGTAAAAATATTTTACCATCGGTTTGAATGCAAAGTTACAATGCACTATTTGCTAATACAAAATATTATATGGTTTTTCCAAAAGATAACTGTGAATTAACATTTTTTTGTGATTGCCAAGAGTTTCATCAAATATACCAAGTGATATTCATTTTTGCTTGTATGAATACAATAATGATGATAAATTCCAGTGTTAATTTTAATTTCACTTCAACAGCGAGGAATATCTCAGGATAAATTGTGATTCGAGTACAGTGTTTTCATTGTATTTTTAGTTTGTTTTCTCAAAAACACAGTCTAAGAGGAATCATTCCCGTATTTCTGTTTTCACACTGAGATTTCACAGGGTTACTGTAATTGTGGCGGTAATTTCACAAGTAACTTGTAAAAAAATAATTTCAGCCAATGACTCTTCGGCTGCTTATCACGTGGATGGTGAACGTGTACCGCGAGTACATGTTGAATTTCGATCAGTTCTCTACGTTTGTCGGCCGCTACAAGTTAGAGCTAGTTTATGCAATTCGTTTTATTCCTTCAGTTCATTTGCAGTTTGTGTGTTTTGAGTGAAGTTGATTTTTACTGGTAAGTACAATGTTTCGTTGTGGAATTTGCGGTGTACTACTGAAATCATTGAGAAAATATGAACTCCATCATTATTATCATAAAAATGCTCCCTCAGTGAATTTCGAATGTGTCCGAAACACATGCAATATTATTCTGAATAGCTACGTTAAATATAAATTTCACCTAATTCGTCATCATTCGGAAAAACGTTTTACTTCGGAGATGACAGGAAATTTCAAAAAATTCAAATGCTTGGTTGAAAATTGCTTTGTGCAAGAAAATGACAAAAAAAATGTTTTCCTAGCACTTGTACGATCATATTAAAAATGGTAGTCAATTTAAATGCCCTTCAATAATTGTACTTCAAAAGTTATTTTCGAAAAGGTTTCCAACCTCAACAATAATATCTTCAGGTCTCACTCGCAGAGTCAGCCCAGTTATGTTCAACATATAGAAGAAAGTATAGAGTCTGAGGAACAAAATTATGATGATCTTGAATTTTCAGCACAAGAAAATATTCAAAATTTTGAAGAAGAGAGTTTAAAATTATTGAGTTCGCTATACCTCAGTTTGGAAGCCCAGTTCCTCATAACAAACAGGGCTTTGCAATATTTCATTGATGGCTTCTTGGATGTGAATATTCTCAACAAAAATTATTTGTATAAGGAATTGAAATATTTGATAATGACTTATTCATTAGATCACATAATTCAAAAACGGGAGGGACCTTTAAGATTAAAACATTTACGCCACCAACTATGAAAAATAATTTTAGTCATATCAGTCCAGTTAAAATTTCATTGGGTCATTGTTTCTATCATTACATTCTAATTACATCCCAATATTTGATTCACTATTTAAAAATGAACAGTTCTCGAAACAATACTTACAAATTTCTGTTGTATTTGATGCAAAGTTGATGTATGGTTTGTATCTCAATTTATGCCAAACTTATTAACACAAAAATGTAAATAATGTAACAGCGCAGATGTGTAAAATTGAAATAGAAACAACTTTTCTTTCTACAAATTTTTGAAACTTGAAGAAATTAGCCTATTTGAAGCGATTATATTTTGAAAAATTTACTTTTGACACATATTGACAGTCAAGTGGTCCCAGTAGGCCATTTTTCACATTTTTTGAAGCACGACTTGACGCCCAAGTCGAGTTTTTAGATAGTTTATTATCGAAAGTTTTTCCAATTTGATGCCAACTCTTTGAAGGACTCCTTATATACAGAGTGACCCATTTAAGACCGGAGCACCCTTATAAAATCTACATTTTCCCATCCGATTGGAATGTTTTTTTTATTAGGTAGACTTCAAAGAGTCTACTGTCCTAGGAGACCAAGTTCCATGAATAAATCTCCATTTCCAGGGCCAACCAAACTGATTTTTCAAGGACAAAAATCTAACTACACCACTGGGTTCGCGACATTTTCAAATGGTTCATATGTGACTTACGTTGAAATGTGTAAATCAATAAAAAAGTTATAAGGGAATGAAATTTGAAAAAAATGCTGTTTAATCAACCCACCAATTCAATTTCAAAACTTTTATCAGAATTTTGGGTAAACCAATGGACTCAGGTAGTCTCGAAATATCACTAACTGTTATTTCATCGAAATCTGTTAAATAAAAAAATAGAATAAAAAATATAAAATAAAATGTCGTTTTCTTGAAATTCCATTGATATATTTTCCAAATTTTGTTATCTTATGAGTTTCTTATTTCTGAACAGATTTCGATGAAATTTTGGCCAGTTATATCGAGACCTGCTGAATACAGTGGGGTTTCCGAATTTTGATTAAAGTTCAGAAATTGAATTGTTCAGTTGATTAAGCCGCATATTTTTCAAATTTCATTCCCTTCTAACTTTTTTATTGATTGATACATGTCAACGTAATTTACATATGAACCATTTGAAAATGTCGCGAATCAAAGAAAATCGCTAGTATTTTTTTTTAGATTTTTGACCTTGAAAAATCAGATTAGTTGGTCCTGGAAATGGAGATTTATTCACGAAATTTGGTGTCCTAGAAGACTTTTTGAATGTCTCTCTAATGAAAAAAAAATCGTTTCAATCGGTTGGAAAATGTAGATTTTATAAGGGTGCTCCGGTTTTAAGTGGGTCACACTGTATAACTTTTTTTGAAAATTAAATTTATTAGGGTGCGTATTTTCTATTTTTAATGTGAAAATGATTACATTCTCTTAGTGTTTTGAACTTTCCTGGATTTTTTCTTATTCTTCTTCACAGATTCCGGCGACAGATGGGATGTGATAATTGAAACAGAGATCATCACATCATGCGCATCATTTGCAGAGGCGCTGAAATACAACTTCGCATTATATTTCAATTTGAATTTGGAATATCCGAGACGAGTTGGCGCAACTTTGGAGATGATTCAAAGATTCCACCTGAAAATTCATCCAGCCACTGGAAACAAATTGTCAAGTACGAAGAAAAAAGTATTAAACCGGACGAATAGACTCAAAAATATAATGAAATATGTTTCGATTTGTTCAATGTGCTTTTATTTGTTCAAAGAGAGGTTTTCTTTTCGTTATTTTAATCAACGTTTATGTAAAAGTGTTATTTTTTTGGTACCATTTACTGTGCATTATATTTTATAACGAAACCTGAGAATTTCATTTCACTTTCTCTATTATTATCATAATAACCTGTCCGGATCGTTTTTGATAAGCTTTCATATATCATTCATACATCAGAATAGATTTTTTGCACTAAATGTACTTTTCAGTCCCTAGGGAGATAAAGTTGCATTTAAAATCCCTAGGAACATAAAGCAAAAAATTGGTGCTCAAGTTCTACGAGCCCTCAGGTAATAAACATCACGAGCAGGATTGAAACATTCACTTTAGTCCCTTTGCTATATAATATACTATTTTGTGTGTTCAATGTGTGATTTCGGGTACATTCCATATTTTACCCACCCTACTTGTATTATCATTACTATTATAACTCATAAATGTACATAATATTCGAACTTAGTAAGGGGACAATAAAAAATAGCTTTAAGTAAAAAACATTTGTTTTAAGATTAGGTAATATACATTCATTACCTAAATTCAATTCAAATGACATAGAAAATGGATAATTTGTGATATAATGACATTGTGTCTTCACAGTATAATAATACAAGATTGGTGGAGTGAATATACTGAAATCATCCCTAAAATCACACGATGAAATGCCAATTTGGCTTTAAAAATACGTAGTGAAAATATTGGGTGAATTCACAGTGATGTTTGTAAAAATCAATATATGTATTGTGCATTGACATTTAGTTTTCACAATAATACATCTTTTTAATATTGGTGATATTACAATGGAATTGTAGAAAAGGTTGGCGAAATAACAATGTTGTATGTGAAATCCATTATGTTTTGAACAATCACATTTGATATTCACAGTAATTATATTTCAGTAGGTTTGTGAATTCACAAATTAACGTTCAATGTTCACTGTAAAATAACATAATGAACTGTGATGTTACAGCAAGCATAGAAAATATACAAGTACCAATGGTGAAACTGATTTACAATACTAGCTGTGTTCATACCGCTCAAGCAGTGATTTAACAATTATGATGGTGATAATTCAGTCAATATCGTTGGCTACATATAACCAACGATTTTGATTTTGAATTCACTATTTTATGTTTTCAGTGTATAGTCACCAACGGTGACCGATACATTCTGCTGAACGCACTAAGGAAGCTGGCCGATATTCTCACCATCACAGATTTAATTAAACGACAGTCGGATAAATTATTCAGATACTTTATCCTTGGAACTCCGTACAAACATCAGCAGATGGGTATACAACGAAAATTCATAACGGTACCATTGTGATCAACGGAGAACAGTACACAGCCCAACAATTAGAGAATCAACCAAATCCCGAACAAACTTCAAAGAAACAAATACCATCCTCTCATGATGCACCAGAAACTTTTCAAGGTGAACAAGAGCATACAATCATAAAGAAACTGCATGAAATCCAAGAAAAACAAACTGAGAATCCACCTTATCTTCGTTCAAGAGTGAAGTCAACTAGCCAAAGTGAGAAAAAGAGAACTCCATCATCATCTTCTTCAAAAAAAGAGTACATATTATTATATATGTGCATATGCGTGTATATATAAAAGCATTCATAAGGTCTCATTAACATAGAAATAAGTATTTGGTCGTTTCAAAGTAGTTTTTTATTATAGTTATTATTATACTATTTCATTATCAATATTATTTTCATTATATCCAAATGAGCAATTCTACTACATTCTGTCATCTGAATGTTCGATCTATCTTGGGTGGTTTCGATATACTAAAAACCTATATTTTGGATAGTTCTTCACACTTTTTTGCAGTGTCCGAAACGTGGTTAAATGACAATATTGATTCTGATGTGATCGCGATTCCTGGTTATTCATTCGTGAGTGCCGACTGGATCGGCAGAGGCGGTGGCTTGGGAATATATGTAAGGCTGAATACACATATAAAATCATTTGTACAGAAATATGCGACTCGCTGGAACAATATGAAGTCATATGAAAATTTTTCTTAAAAATTTTTAATTCCTGTGATTTACAAAATTGTTATAAACAAATTCGTTGTTTACAAGATAATTTGAAATTTTTTTTGGAAACAGTCTTTGACGCAAATTATGATTAAAAAACAATTGTTTCAAAAAAATTTAAAAATAATTTCTCGTAAACAGATTGCTTAATTAACATTTTTTTTTATTCAAATCATAATTTTCCTCTTTGATAACAAAAAAAATAGTTTTCATTTAAATTTTCATTGTTTATGTAGTAAACAATTTGTCATAAACAATTAAATGTTTTCTATATTTGATTTTTCTTTTCTGGTTAATGTAACAAAATTTGAAATTTGAAAAAAAATTAAATAATTGTATTTTCAAAATTGTTAATTAACAAATCCGTTTCTGAGCAATAAATTCTTTATTAAGGAATGATTGTTTTTTTTTCAAATCATATTAGTTCATAACAATTTTGTTAACAATAGGAATAAATTTTTTTTAAGAATTATCTTCATGTGGCTTCTGATCATCAAGAAACAGGTCAAAGGTAAAATGAAAAAAAAATTCCAATGATAAATCATGATTTTTAATTTTTAACCTAAATAGATAAATTGTTGAAAACAAAGTGAAAAACATATTTTTTAAAAATCTTCCTAAACGGGAATCTATGCTGAGACCTTCAAAAAATAGCTCCGAAAAAGGAAAAAACTCAGATTTGTTATACAACAATCATGTTCAAGTCGGAAAAAATTGTTAATCAACTAATGCATAATTAATAGAAGAATCGTGATAAAAAAATTTTTTGACCGCGGATTATTGTTCATTCAACTATCCAGAAGATACCTGAATTTTTTAAATTCTGCCTTTTCATATTTAATAAGTTTAAATGATATTTATTCATTGAAGGTCCAAAGTTTACGCAAGCCAGAGACCGTATTTTTACCCTTTGGGAAAATTACAAATATAGGTGCTACAGTTCTTTCTTCAAATTCGAAAATTGTCAAATAGTCTTTGAGATATTTGCAAAAAACCAAACCCCATTTTATTTTTTCAGAAAGTTTTTTTCAAAAATCATCTATACGCTATTCCGAATCGAATGACACCTCGTTCATACTTTTCGGAGGTGGAAAAAATATTTACCCAAAAAGCACTTGATGGCAAGAGTCTATATGAGGCGTTTGAAATTAATAATATTTTTCCTGATTTGGATCTCTTTTGAATTCATCTAGAGCTTTCTTTTTATTTCGTACAGTTACTGCTGTACCCGTTTTCCACTTCCATTTTATTGTAGGTGCATGTTTTAGTTTAGTTTATATATTTTTATGTTATAACGGATTTGTTTGAGCAATAAAATCTTATTATACAGGGTGTCCGGTAAACCTTGTACAATATTGAAACTGGTGATAGACCAGGTCATGACTGTTCAGAATATTGGAATTTCACCTCAGTAAACATATCACCGTTTTCGAGATAATGGGCATTTTAAGAATTTCTGGAAAATCGCTACCTTACCTTAGATTTTTGAGTGTCATGTATACAAATTGAGAAAAATTCAAATATCTTTGCCGCTGAAGATAACTGATGAGTGATGCTTTCAGAAGTACAGAACAGTTTTTCAGAAAGTGGAAAAAAATTCAAGAAATGAGGGTAAAATTACAGATTTGAGTTTCATCAATTTTTTTAAAAAAAGTTTAACATTATTGTCTGAAAGAAACATAACCAATTGGTAGTGGACATTCATTTAAAAAGAATGCTTATTTTGTCCAAACTCTGCTATGGAATTAAACAAACTATAATTATTTTTGGAGGAAGTGATTTCCATTGAATTAGGCGTGGTTTTATTCTAGGCTTCCTTCAATTTTATACTTACGCCCAAAAATTATTTTATTTCGATTCTATCAAGATAAAATGTGGAAATGATTATAAATAATGAAGAATGGACTGCTTGGTAGCATTGAATAGTATGTCAATAAAATTAACTTTTTTAGTTACATGAAAAGCCTAATAAAATTATCGAAATGAAATGTCGATTATCCGACATGGCACCGATTAAAACGAATTCTTGTGAAAAATGTCACAATTGTCCAACATCCAGATTCCAACGAAGATTCAGAGACCGACAGATATACAGGGTGTAAACAGATAAGTGGTGAATCCTTGTCGAAAATTAAAAACTTTTCTAACTCCTGTGTTGTGTCCGTAGAAGCAATAGTTTCCTGATGAAAAAATAAAATACAGCATTGTGCATGAACGGATCTTTTGTAAAAGAATTGAAAATATCTAGTAGGTGGCTGTCACATTTTGTTTGAACAACTTTTGACTTTTTTTTATTATTCCGCTTGTTTCATTCAGTGGTATTTATTCCGTTCTCATGCCGTTCACACGTTATACTCCCCGAGAATATGCGCAAATGCACTTCATTTATGGTGAATGTGAAGGTAGTGCTACTGCTACAGCAGCGCTTTATGCAGAACGATATCCGATTTGGGGGCTATAACCTATAACGCATTTGAAAAGGTTCTTCTTGAAAAGATGTCGTCTCTGCGTACGAGTGGATGGAAAATAACATTTTTGTAATATTATTCATTGCGATGTTGATCGTTATTGTGGTTTACAGTGTGTGTTGATTCAAAAAAACGTTGAATTAATATGTACTTTTTCACATCTCATTGAATGCTTCCTAGCAGTTGATTTGTAATAACGATAATAACATAATAACATACCGATAATAACATAATAATAATAACGTAATAACATAATTATTTAATAATTTCATCTTGATACGATAAAAATAAAAGACATTACTGACAAAGTCTACTGGAGTTGATTTTAGCTCAGAATAACATCACACTCTAATATAATCGAAATTCTACTTCTACCAAAAATAATTATCGTATGTTTTATACCATGATAGAGTCCGGACAAAATGGGCATTCTTTTGTAATGAATATCTACTTCCACTTAGTTATGTTTTTTTCAAACAATAATGTCAAACTGTAGTTAAAAAAATTGGTGGAACTCAAATCTGGCATTTTACCCTCATTTCTTGAAAAATTGTGTAGGACTACTACACTTGGGTCTGTGGCTCCCGGATGACTGGTTTTTCCGGCCAAAACGGGCTTCTTAAATAAGGAATTGGCACATTTACTCCGGCCAATGCCGGAGCAGAGCCGCTGGTGGGCGCAGCCTATTAGAGCTCCGCTCCCAGATATAGTCCCAACAAATTTATTTTTAGTATTTCTGGCCGAGGATGACACAATTGTGCCAAAACTAACGATTCGATAGCGCCTGTTTTGTAAAGTTCACACGCTTCAATACTTTCATGAGAAAGGCCAATCCTACTTCTTGAAAAATGGCGGAGTTATTAATTTTTTAAAAAATCTCAAAATTTTCTGGTTTTTCCAGTTTTTCTCCGTTACTAATCCGACAGGATTGTGATTCAATTCAATTATTTACAATTCTTCTCATTGGAGCAACCAGATTGCTTCAGTTTTTATTTTATAAGCATAACAATAAAAAACACGTTTTTTGTTATTTTGATGTTTTTAACAAATTAATAAATGACAGTTGCGAGTCAAAACATAACACAATATGACTACGGACTGTCTTTCATGTGATGGCTTAGTCGGTTTCCTACTAGTATTTCTGTTAGAAACTCACTCTTTTTATGCTCTATTGCTTGGTGTATAATGTGAGCTGACAAAAGGCACCTTTACGTGGCAATAATAAAAAAATCGAACTAGCGATGAGCCAATGATATGACCACGGTGTAGCAATCCCAAGGGCGTCGGGGACATCGCGACGCCAGACGACATTCACCTGAATGTATAATAGATCGCATTTTACTTTCCCCTCCCAACCACGCCACCTGGCAGACGTCAAATCGCACGCATCTGAACTGCTCTGTTCGTTATCACAGCGATTCATAATCAATGCGGTAGGTCAGGTTGATATGACAACCCGTATGAATATGAGCAATTGAGTTTCCTACAGGGCGAGCAAAAATCTAGAGTTTTCGACATGACAGGAATGAAATTAAGAATAGGCTTGTTTTTTTAAACCGTATTGTGAACCCAACGTTATGCGCTGTACACTAATAACTTGACTAACTGAAGGTGAACAAACTTTCAGTCTAACTTCTTTTTCTACAAACGTCAAAAAATGACAAGGTTCGCGTATTGGTAAACAATATGCGAAGTGACCCTTTTTTTCATTTGTCTACGTTACCACGACACCGTGCGCGAAATAGTGTGCGTAATACATATGATACAATTTATGATCTAAGAAATAACACACCCTCTATGTAACATCTGTCTATCAACCGCTATGAGCGAATCAAAATTCGTTGACATTTGTCTTCTAAGCAAAGAATTATGGTATTGTGATGATCCATTGAAACTCAAAACAGTGAAAAGAGATAGTCATAAAGCTGACAGTGTTCTTACATTTCAACTAAACTTGCCAAATAGTGTATTGACTAGAGCAGTACCATCAATCACGATATTATTTTCATTGGGGATTGTTTGTCACCACTTTTACTTCGTTTTGCAGTCAGACACATTATAAAAACAGTTTTTTTCAAAACTAAACGGCTCTTACAATCATTAATTTCAAAGTAAGTACAATACAATGTGTTTTTTTCACAAATAATCTTTGAAATTTCTAACCCCACAATTGATATATGTGACTGTAATTCCGTATTACCGGGATATTCACACAACAGTTATTCAGAGGGTGGAAAGCCTATTGAGAAAAAACCTTACCTAATTCTAAAAATCTCATTGTCTGGAGGTTCGCCATTTCCATGAATTTGAAAATGTTAATTTAGTTATTTTAATAATTCATTATCTTATCTCATTATCTACACGTTGTAATTTTTATCGGGATATCAGCCACGTCGTTTTACATTTAGACTTTGTTTTGACTAAAATTTCTCGACTTATTTCATATGCATTACAATGATGACGCACGGGTAAAGATAAAATAATTGAACTGTATATGAGATTTTTATACTTTAACCTTCATGGTGCTCAATGAAGCAAAAATCCAAGAAATCAAGTATTTCTAAAGGTTTAACAGTAAACAAATGCCATTTTAATTTCAATAGTTACAGTAATTACTTGATTTGGAAAAACATTTTTAGCCAGTTCTACAATATACGTTTACAGAAAAAATTGTGTGTGCAACTCGTGCGCGAAATATTTTGGTGATCTCGACAATTTTTTAATTCGGCTGTGCCTCGTTTGAAAAATCAGATCTCGATCACCAAAGTAGCATTTCGCGCACTAGATTGAATTACTATTTTCTACAATCTATTAAGTCAAGCGCCTACTCTCAAACTACAAGAGAATTGGCTAAAATAGAATTTTGATGAAAATTTCACACCTCTACTTTTTAACCAATAAGATGCCTTAATTTTTACTAGTTACCATGGCAACTAAAAAAATTTCCGGATATTTTTTCGTGGCGCCACGATATTTAAGCGGAAACTTTTTGACAGTTGAAAAGGTAAACATATGATCTACAACCATTAAATATTGTAGATATACCTGTGAATAATGCAAAATTTCTATAAGAATTAACATTATTATTCATTATTCGCTATAAAGTTTCAATAAACAGAAAACACAAATTTGTTTAATTATTATGCATTAACAATTTATATTTCAAAAAACGTAGGATCTACAAACATATATAGTAAGATTTAAATGTTGTTTGAATTCTAACCCATCCTCTCTTCTTAATGGTGAATAGGAAGGTGACGAATTAATTAGATGTCTGTGTTTTAAGACATATATTATGTAAGTAATATTTTGAAACAATTTTGTTGAAATCTCTTTAACGCAAAAGGCCATATTTACTTGACATCTGCAGCAGACTTCCTTGGATTTTCGTAAACAATCCATTCGACTCTAACGCTTCCTGGTCGCAATCTTCCATTAAATTCGTTAAGTATATTAATTTTGGATGACATACTTGCTCATGACTCAACTCTTTGCAGTATTTAAATAAATTGTACTTTTCAAAGCATTTCATTTTTCTCAAATTGTTTAACGCAAATGCTTACAAGAACTTTTTTACATAAGAATATCTTTGTTTGCTGGTTTACTATACAGTAACTCGATGTAATTTACCAATATAAACCTCATCTGTCAAAAGCATGGCCGCCTATATCACGGCCTCCTACTGCAACAAACCATGTTAATATTCTATTTTTTGAATTAGAAGTAGGTATTATGGATTACTTTAACAAAAAATTCGTTTCTACCATCTTTAGTAACCTAAAATTATGAAAGGGCGATAGATTGATCTAATACCAATCTGAGTTTTAGCATTTGGTGTAACTAAAGTTGGTAATATTTTTTATTTAACGAAACATGATGGACTTGACAAGCAGTGAAATTAATTTAAAATGTCAGATTGGATTAATAACTTTTTTTCCAAATTATGTTTAAATTTTCTTACCGAATACCACGCAAGCTTAAGTTATTCGTTGAAATTTTCTTTCGGGCACGAATATTTTAAGAAAATTATCTCTCGTCGCTTCGCGACTCGGGATAATTTTCGAAATATTCGTGCCCTCAGAAAAATTTCCGGAAATAATTTAAGGTCTTGTGATATTATACGTGAAAATTCATTGACTCAGCAATTTTTCTTGATTTACAGCTGCTTAAAAAAAATCAAAAAAGGTTGTCAGAAGTGGGATTCGAACCCACGCCCACAGAGTGGACTGCGACCTGAACGCAGCGCCTTAGACCGCTCGGCCATCCTGACTTTTATTTTTTGTAAGAAGAATGACATATTTAAATAGAAGGCGCATGATGAACTCCGAGTGCATGTAGTCGGACTTAAACGGTGAAGTTTATGTTTGTAAAAGTAAATTCACTTTTCGATAAATCTTAGAACACGCTATTCAAATGGTTGCCTGCCTTTGTTGAAAATGGAACAGATAAGAATTTAATTCTGGATTCAAGCAGCAGTTTCTAGAAACCCAGACAGCATGGTATATTCCCAGAACATTCCTCATATATCCTAGAATGGATGTATATCTTCCGAATAATCATGGAATAATTCTGGAATATTTATATGCCCTGAGCACATTCATGGATTATACCAACTGGAATATTCCAAAAACATTTTCGAAAGAATATAACAGGAATATTCCAGTACCTACGCTTATTCTATGATTTAGTGTATATTCTCTATAGAACATTCATAGAATGTTACGTATGGAATATTCGTGAATCATTCCCGATCTGATATTTTCATATTTACGAGAGAAAATAAAACGAATAATTTTCTAAATGCAATCAATTTGCGTGAATTTGATCATACGTTATCATGAGCGCTGATGCTTCAAAAATGAACGCTGTGTTTATTTATTTCGATAATTTCAGTTGGGTTATAATTTATGCATTTCCAACTCGCGGCTGTCTGTCATTTTAAACTTCCCGCTATTGCCAATCATCATCATTTAGATTTCTGTCGTTTCTCGGCACACCGCCCACCACCATATTGTGTGAGTTGTGTTGCTCTGTTTTCAGTGATAGATAGTGTAATGATGTCATATAGAACAGGTAAGTAGTTTAAAAAAATAAGTATAGTAATACAATATTAGATAGAATCTGATATAGCAATTATTTTTTCGAATATTATCAAACTATTATTTATAGGTTATGTATCACCACGCTGAAACAACATTGTAGCAGTTATTATTTTCATTTTATTCCCAAGAATCCCTACGTCGTCATCAGTCACATTGTCTGAAAGAAAAGGGGGTAAATAGTACGTAGTACAGAGAAAAGTCCATCAGGGAACGGATTATATATCGTTGATACAATATCACAATTGAACTTCCGAGGAAATGATTAAAGAAGGTAAGTAATATTTAGTAGTATAGATTTAGGTTCTGGAAAATCGCACTAAATGTAGTTCATTTGCAGCTTGGCAAATCTAACTCTTAATGTGAAATCGCCAGGCCTATCGATGCGCGGTAGCTGAAGAGCTTAGTACAGTCCGAAACAAGTATGAGTTGCTGTACTGATCAGTTTCATTGTATCTTTCGCATCGCGAAGCGAACTGTGAAGTTTTATTACTGAATGTACAATTATCGTCCGAATACTTTCTCATTCCAAATTCGCGCATATCATACGTTTCTCGACAATCATAGCTAGATTTGCCAAGCTGTACTTCTGTTGCCTTGTTACTAATTTTTTTCTTTTCTTTCAGGATTCCTAATTCAGCAGCGGACTGGGTCATTTGGGGTTTGTTTGAAATATTAGTTTATTTGAGAATTTTTCAAATATTTCTTCAAATGATGGCTTTCAATAGTTTGAGTTTTTATAGGTTTTGGTAATTTTTCAATAATAGTAATAAATATATTTTGTTCGATTGATGATTTATTTATTTTTTAGAAATTCATGATGAAATACTGGATGGAGAAAAACTTTTTTATTTTCACTGAGTTTTGGTTTATTTGTTACTAACGGTTGCCGCTTTTACACCAAGTGAGAGGTGAAAAGGCCGAAACCGGTCCGTAACAAATAAATCAAATCGCAGTAGAAATCAATACAGAAGTTATTTTTATTCATCTAGTATTTCAGAATAAGTATTTTCCAGAACGTATTCTTCCTGGATTATTCGAAAATGGAACTCTAGGAATATAACTTTCATATTCCATGATTATACCATATATTCCTAGAATATTTCTTTAGGAATATTCCTTGATTATTTTCAACTAATATTCCGGGGATGATATTGGAATATTCCAAATATTCTGGGAATATTTATTTGGAATATTGTAGGAACAATTTGTGTGGAATATCTGCGAAATATCCTGTGAATATTCTAGATATCCATAGAATATTCTTTCGGGTATATTCTATGATTATCTGAGGAATTCCCATTCGAATATTCAGGGAATATTCTTCCAATGGTCTGGGATATCCTGAAATATTCCTCGAATATACCAATATTCCAAAAGGAATGTTCTAGGATTATTCATGGAATATCTGGTGCTGTCTGGGAACAGTTCTAGAACAAGATCCCTCCGCCAGACGTCACTTATCTTCAAACGAACGAAATGTGTACGATTGAGTGGTGTGTATGTACTATGTTCGAATGCCTACCTACTAGCTTGACCAGATGACCATTTTTCAGATATTAGGGAATCAAGGTAGGTACGTAATAAAATTTATTTACTTTAGTTTAATACCCTGTCTACAGCTGTACCCCAGAGGAAAACTATGTTAAGTCACAAATTTGCATTTTACAGGAGACGTTTTTGAAGATTTTTTTAATCAATCATGTTAAGTCTCTGTCTAGATATTCGAGATTATACTGTCAAATTTCGAAATTGTTACGGTGAGAAAAGTGTCATACATAGAAGATAGTTACATGTGAAAAAAATATTCAAATTTTTGTTTTAAAGTGACTTAACATAATTTGGTCTAAGAAAAAAGTATTGTTATTCGGACTTAACTGTATGTCAAGTCAAATAAAGCAAAATAACACTAATGCAAAACAATGTTAAGTTTATTGAATTTTGATTCAAACGAACGTGGTACAACAATATTTTCAAGAAATTAAGGAATTGCTAATCGCTATCTTCCGCATTGTTATCACAATGTGCAAGATTAATATAAAAATAGTGAAACACTTTCGGAACCCATTTCAATAATTTTTGTAAATGATTATATTTTTTTGTACTAATACTCTTTGGTCAATCCCTGATTTTTTTAAATTGATCTGCGGTATTACTCCAGCCCGCCCTGTCCTTCTTTTGAGATCTAGTTGTTTGAAACCGCTTTCAAAATCAGTTTTATAAAAAATAATTCCAGGACTTTCTCTTCTCATCTGAAACTGTACCACTTGTGATATAAGAAAATCATCTCCAGGCATGTTTTTCTTTCTCATAACCAATGGTGATGAAAGTCTGTCACATAAATTCTTAAAACTTAAAAAATCTTTGGTTTCCATACCACAGAGAATGCAATTTTTGTTGCACAACGTCTAGCCAGTTGCTGCCAATCCCAAGGAGTAGCTATTTGTAACTGAGGAACTTTTTTTCTTTCCCTCTCTATTACTGAATGAACCGCATCAGCCTCCAAGTGTGTATGTCCGAGGGCCAAGAAATTATGATTTATTGATTGATTTGGGAAGCTGAATACACTTGCGTAGAATAAATGAAGAGGGGGTTTTTTGTATAAAGTGTATAATTTCTAAATGTGCAAAGCGCTTTCGACTTTCGTCATCTTCAGGAAGCACTGAAGATGACGAAAGTCGAAAGAGCTTTGCAATTTTAGAAATTATACACTTTATACAAAAAAGCCCCTCTTCATTTATTTATTATGATTTATTATTTTTATATCAGGTTTAATCTGTAATATCCAAAAGTAACACATGACCATTTGTGTATTTCGATTTTGTGAAGGACAGTTATCCGACCAAATGCACAGCTCCGTAATGGTATCTGAATTATCACAAGTTTCAACCCATTTGGTTAAGTAAGATGCTAACCCATTTCCTCCACGTCCAGTTATGCTTTCGTCCCACATCATGCAATAGGATTCCTGTGGGGTTGAGTCATAAATCACCAAATTGTACGTCCAAAGTTTTAATGAATAAAAACTCTGAGTATTTGAAAGGTCTGGGTTGGCAAACATTTTTCTAAGTCTATCATGACTACTCTTTCAAAATTGTTCTTCTTGGAACGATCTTTATCTTCTATTTTCAATTTATAACGATTACCAGCGTCTTTCACGTGAAGGTCATATTGCTGTTGCAAAATAGCTCGATTTTCTTGAGTATCCACTTCTTGCAACTGCAGTTTAAAGCTATCACAGATATCACAAGTGTCATTGGCAGGCGGTTTAAATGCAAAATTGAATTCATAGTTGAAGATTTCAAAATATAACCATTCTTTGGCAATACAGTCTTGACTAATATTGTTATCTGCACAGTCTTCCAAATGTAATGCATACATTCTTGTTATATTGAGGTGGTTTCCCAAGTATCGCTTTTTTGTTCTTTCACGCGAATAGTGAGATTCGTAAGTGGGAAACTTGGAAATGTGGTTCCGTACACTATTACGAATTTCCTCGGATATTTTATTGATGGAAAGATGTTTTCCTCTTTTATCGGGGGATATGAAGCAACCACTTCGTTTTTCACTAATTGCAGTATGAACTGATTGCTGCGAAATGTTGAGTGTATTTAAGAAAAATGTATTGCAAACCCCCCTTATATTACAATCAAATTGAAAAACTACTGACTGGAAAGTCATAAATAAACAGAACGCAATATCCTTACCATGGTTTTCCGACTGACATTCCGGGTCTCCTTTATTAGCTTGCGAATTACGTTTCTTTAACGAGTTCTAATTTTTTAGCAGCCCTTGAATTCATTGTTTCTTTTTTATTATAACACAATCACACTTACGAGATAATTGAAACATTACTTTCTGTCAGATGCAACTTGCAGACTGTGACTTAAAATTGTGCAGTGTTTCAATATGTCCTGAGGCAAATTATGTTATAGGGACTTAATCGACTTTTGCTCTAGAATACGATGTGACTTAACATAGTTCAAACGGGTTTAAATTTTTAACAGAATAAGATAAAAATACTGAAAAAAACGAATGAAAGATCGTTTTATTTACATGGACTTAACATTTTTAACTCAATTTCGTCATATTTGGACTTAACATAGTTTGCCCCTGAGGTACAGACTGATATGTTCATGTAACGCCTGGTGGGTTTGACAGTGTCACGGGCATCCACCCCGGAGCTCCGAGTTCAAATTTCGTCTCCGACATCAAATTTCGTCTCCGACATTTTCTAGAGTCAGCCATCTCTATTATAAAAGGCATCGGCTCCGGGAGGAATTTTTGCTTAAAAAGAAATTTGACTTGAAAACAGAATGTTAAAAATATTTTCCAAAAATTATTTAGGAATAGAACTATTTCGGAAAATATCAAAATAGTCGTCCAAAAAAAATTAAAAAATGTTGGAGACGAGATTTGAACTCGGAACTCCGGGGTGAATGCCGGCGACACTGTCAGCTAACCCACCATGCGTTACATGAAAGTATTTGTAGACTAGGTAACTATTCAACTAAAGTAAGTGATGTATTTAAGTACATTGATTCCCTGATATCTGAAAAATGGCCACCTGGCCAAGCTAGCAGATAGGCAGGCGATCTTAGTACATAGTAACACTACTCAATCTTGCACATTTCGTCCGTTTAAAAATAAGTGACGTCGGACGTCCCTGGGATCTTGGACTATTCAGCCAATGATTATCAGTTGGACAATACTGAAATGCACGACATAAGCGCTCCGACCAATGCTGGTGTTATTAACAATTTTGGATGAATAGTCATTAAATCGTTAACAATTTTGGATGTTTATATGAGTAAGGTTAGTTAGGTCAGGTTAGGTTGGCAAGTAATTCTCGCATTTTCAACTCAGTTTGCCTTCTTCTTGTCGTCATCAGTTAGACTGTTTATATACTATGCTATAAATCGGTCTACGGTCTAGGCTCTACGCTGTAAGATGGGAGCTGTAAGTTGTACGCTGTAAGCTGTATGTTGTACGCTGTACACTATCCGTTGTAAGCTGTACACTGTACCATGGACGCTATACGTTATACACTCTATGTCCCACGTATCACCCACTGTGCAAACACTTGCATAATGAACGTTATTATATAGAAACCAAGATTCACTGTTACGTTATAATTCTTGTCCCAATAATTTCCCAAACACTAGAGTCGTATATGTCCACCAATGTAACAAGATTGCAGGTACCTTAAATAAGAGTCGAATCCAATACGTCAGCTGAACTGCTTCGTTACAGCAAAGGTACTTTCAATAGTTACAATAAGTACAAAGATACCGTTATGTCACAAGTCTTTCCATAAAAGAGCTTTCTTACAGCAAAAGTACTTTCCCAAATGTTTCTTATGTTTTTCGGATGTCTCTGATAGTCCTCGGGTCCAGACCTAAAACAATGTATGATTGATTGTCTAATATACATGATACGGAAAACAGGAACCCACAAAAACAAGAAAAACAAAAACAAGATAACCCCGTTTCAGCAATCCATTCTAATATTACAGTTTTTACATGATAGCTAGTTTTCCTTTTCTCTCAATAAACTTTGTTTGGCATGCCGCAACCATTCCAAAGCTATATTTGTATACTTCATTCTGGAATTATTCTGTGGCTTGTCCAAGAATGATACTAGCGAGTTGGTCAGGGTCAAAGATAATATTCGCCTTTTCACATATACACCCACTATAATTTTCAATCTTTTCTTTTATATTAACACACGAATAACTGTTATTCAGACAGACAGATGTCTCCACGAGGTAGTTGATGGAGATTCATCCGGAACTTCATTAGTACTGGTGTTCCGCAGGGATCCATTCTATTACCAAGACATTTTCTCCTTCACATCAATGCGCATTCTCTTCCAAAGCTCCGATATCATCCCATGAAATCAGAAGAGAACGGGAAGTAACGCGAACGATTTATATGTGGGCTTAGCAAAAATTCTAGAATGAGGATCGTACAACTCAGTTTTCTGTTTCGTACAACGAGCTATTTCACTTCCCGTCAACTGATAATGATTTTTAAGACACGGATCTGACCTGCCTTGGAAAATTGTTCCCACATATGCTCAAAGGCAACCTCTTATGGGTATACTATATTTATTTCCCTTCTTTTCCATCAATGCTATTGCAAGTCAATCTGTGTCAATGCAAATGAGAAAATGTTATTATTAAGGAGTGCAGCCTCTAAACACGCACTGCATCTTTTAGATTCTGTCCAAAACAGAGCCATCCGTCTCGTCGGTGATGCTTCCCTTACAAGTTCGATTACTTCTCTTGAATACCACAGAAAGGTTGGCGATCTGTATTTATTTTACAGATAGTTTTATGGACGATGCTCTTCTGAAATATCATCAATCGTTTTACCGTTAGCGGTCCCATCGAGACTCAGTCCTCACATCCATTTGTCGTCACTTTGGAGACATGCCGAACATCTCTTTCCCAGGGCTTGTTCTTTCAACGAACAGCAGAGCTTTGGAACTCACTGGCTCTGTAGCTGTTCCCTGAGGCATACAGCCAGAAGAACTGCAAGAAGAATACCAATTCCTGCCTACTTTCCGTCGGCTCTCATGATGTTCACTGAACGTTACAGGATTTTCCTTTTCGTGGGAACCAAAACAAAAAGAAATCTTCCGTTTACTCCCAAGTCTATTCCGATGAATCAATACCTCTCACCTGAAAATTCCACACGTCTAGTGCGACAAATAGACTGGTGCCTATAATTTTTGTGAAAAAGAAAAAATTAACAGGCAAGGACCAGGTGAAAAATGTTGTTGAGGTTCCAACTTTGAGAAAAAAAATATTCAAACAGGAAAACACTCAAAATGGTGAAATGGGGGCGCAGTTTAGGGGTTGAAACGGTTTTTAGCGATTTGCGGCGAAACGTGATCTAAAAAGGTGCGTACAGACATATAACAAAACTTCGTATCGTAACGCCGACGCGTAACAAGTCTGGACGGCACTGCGTAACAGTGTAACACCGTAACATAGTAACATCTACGCGTTTCATCGGTTGTCGGTTTTTGACGCCGCATCAAAGAAAAGATACGCACTGGTGTTGCACCAATTGTTCGCATGTCTGGACAGATCTGCGTTACACAGTTGCGATTTATTTTTCGTTTCATTCATTCAGTTAGGAGTGGATGAAAGAATCTACCATTGATTTTATAAATAGTTATCGTATTAAAGAGATTTTGTGAGATACAAAACATCCCAAATATTACAATGAAATATAGAAGCATAATGCTTGTAGGGAACATCCTGGTAGACTTTTGGTAAAGGCCACTAGTTGCCTGAAGTTTTAAATCCAACAGGAAATTATTTCCACTGTACACACTTCTACTAGTGTACACCTGGGTCTGCTCTCAGCGTCTTACTGCGTTTTTTTTGTTTTACAAAGTAATGCATAAGCTGCTGCAGCAGCAACCTCCATTCCTTATTAAATTGCACACAAGAAAATGACAAAGGTTCTGTTTTACTACAGACGGAACGGCATCATGTTCCGTTTATGAGATACGCGACGATGTATTGATACGCTATATTGCTGACACACCGTATCTTCGGTGCGTATCAAACAATTGTTGCGCGTCGGTGATACGATACGAAGTTTTGTTATATGTTTGTACGAACCTTTAGCGGAAAATGTTTGATGGAAAAGTTGTAGATAATAAAAAAATCAAAAACTTTATTGATCAACACTTCTTAACATAACCTCAAATATGAATTATATATTTTTCTAAAGAATACAACATATTTTTTTTTAATATATAAAAGGAAACAAAAAAAATTCTCAAATGAGTGAAATACTGCTTTCCTGCTCATAGAAGAACAGATATATGCTTTTCCGTTCACAAAGGATTTCGAAGAAATCTTGGAAACAGTCGTGCACATCCTGTTTATGGATGCTTACAGCGAGCTTTTAGTGTTGCCACTTGTAACATAATTATCGAATTGTAACATAATTTCTCCTCAAAATTGAGTCAAACGATAATGAGTAACATAATCGATAATTGTAACATAATTTTGTAGTCTAGGAATTGGGAAATTTTGTATTGGATTTACTAGTAATTCAACATTCTGCCGCCTGTGAGAGGATATTTTCGAAGGTGAATTTAATAAAAACAAACGAGAGAAATCAAATGTACAGTGTGATACTGTAAATTCACTAGTATTGGACTCTCAAAGCGGAAACGGCGAATACTACAATTTTAGAAATTAGTTACAGAGGGCATGATAATAAGTTCAATAACCTCGTGTGTAAACACAATAAAGATGGAAATGTTGATGTTGATATTCATTTTGATACCAAATAATTTTGTACAAGATTTAAGTTTTTATGTTATGTTGTGTTGTCTGTTTTTTTTATGTGATAATATATAAATTAAAATGAGTATGACGGTTTTTTTACAAAACAACAAAATAAAGAAAATTTTAACATAATTTTCAAGAAAAATCGATAATTTTGGCAGCGCTGCACGATAATTTCTTCATCAGCTGGTGGCAACACGCCAAGCAGTGTAGTGTCCTTCATAGGTAGTCCCGCTGTGGTTCGACAGTGCGAACAAGTTATAGCGACATATCATTTTCCGCAGAGTAGCTGCTCATATCTAATCCTTCTAGAGGAAAATCAATTGAGACGTTCATTTTTTCCTCTGCTTGAGAGAACCTTTTCAAATGGATTACTAAAATTTTTGGTGATTTTTGAATCGAAAGAGACTTTGTGCATTTCCTTCTTTCTTTACACTTCGAACATGTCGGTTTCTCATCACCTTCCAAAGTTTCTTCCCTAGAGAATGAATCTGAACATTCAGAGAGGCTAATTTGGCCTGTTCTTGGTGAAATGAGAAGAGGAAGGTCCCAGAAAGTATCAAAAGGGACTGAACAGTGACCACAAAAAAAGCATTTTAATGTTAATTTCAGCTGCCCAACAAAGTTGTCCACTATCTTGGAGTTGTTCAATCTCAAGTATCTTAATCATGATTCTCTGGCATTTTCAATGTTGCTTAAGTTCTAAAACATCTCGGTCCTAATGAGTTTGGGGTTATCCGTTACTCTATTCACGTCTTCATGTAGTCCCTCCAGCAGGTATCTTAGAAACTCCTGGGCATCATGCTGGGCATAACTGATAAATCGTGTCGCAAATCTTTGTATTTGACTCTTCAAGGAGACTGACTGTATTGACCATTCGATCCGACGCATCATCTGCCCACAGTTCCTTGATCACTTCGGCAACTTTTTTGATTAAATCTCCCTTCATGTTAGAGATACTGTAATAAATATCCTTTGAGTAGGCATCCTCCTTCAAATACTCTAACAACCATCTAGTATTCGACAAACACTGGATAACACTATTCATAATGCAAGTGTTACCAATATTTTTCAACCCATTAAGACTGAGTGATTTGGCAGTACTATTTGTCACAGGCCTGTTGGTATGGAAGCTATTCTCGCTGCATTCACCGCTGTCATCTCCTGAGAGGTCCAAGTTTGATACGCCTCTGGCTCTAGGAAGGTGTGAGGTTTGAAAGTTCGAAATTTTTGGAGTTTTTCCTGAATTGTTCTCAAAAGCGTTAATAATCTCAGAATCTCTAGAGATGTGATGTGATGATTATCGACTTGACCTTGACCTGGTGTTTCCACTTAGATCCAGAAAGATATAAAATCTCATTGAAGTGGTGAGAAGAAGGAATTGTTCCCAATAGTAGAGAGGCATTATCACGCTGGATATCTATACAAGTCCTTTGAATCAAGAAAGAAGTTGATCTGTTTTCTTTAGTTGCTAGGCATAGTTTTCTCCCTATATCATGAATGAATAAAGATTGTGGGCCAAAAACACCTAAAGTTTCAGCAGCTACTGGGTGGAATATATAATTACTTTCGAGATTATGGAGATTGCGTATTTTCAACTTCTCACTTGTAATTGCAGCAGAACCATCAGACAGAGGTATTTGGCAGATGAGAAGGTGCTAAAGTATCTGCACAAGTGAAGTCCCAAACCAGTGGTTTTCCACGCTTTCAGGACACGATGGACATTTCATCGGGTCTTTTTCCGTCGTCACGACTGACTCCTTGAGGCTCCAAAATTGCTGGTATACCTGATGAAACCAGGGCACGCTTGATGAGTTCGTTCACCTGGGAATGTCTAGGTAAACGGCCCGCACTTTTTTGGCAGCTCAAACCCTTACTATCCACGCTACTTTCACAAACACATGTATGAGGAGAACAAACAGATGAACCCAATCGGAATCCAACAGCAATTCTGAAGCTTTCGTTTGTAACGATCCTTTTGTGTCACACCGATTATATAATTGACCTATACTCGTTACTCAGTAATATGTCCCCAACGGGTTCGTTTACAAAGGTTTGTCTCGGGGATCGACGCTAAAAAATCCCTGCATGCTCGCGGCTACGCTCGAAGTGGAGATGATCGTGGGTAACAGTACAGGTGAGCGTTTAGGTGACTAACAGAAAACACATTCACCTTACCTGTAATAAAAAATCATGGGCACCACCTAGTTCCCTTCTACAGCAGGTTCGATACTGGCTTCCTCCTAAAGAACTAGGAAATCGGAAAAAGGAAAAAAAAAAAACAATTCCCAAAACTATAATATTTAAAATTTGGAACAAAACACACCCTGTACATTTATGGTAAGTTATATGGTTAGAATGTTGTTGTGCCAACTATAATGTATATGATGAACTAAATTCACAATGTTTTTGTTTGGCAATTACGATTTAACTCAGGTATTATTATTATTTTCGGTATCCAAGGTATAACTATGAAACAGGAATGCCTAAATTAGTTTCATAAACACAAAAATAGATTCCTAGCGGGTGAGTAAATACTTATACCGTACGGAAAGTGTGCCCTCTGAAAATTACCAAATTTTAAAGGGACATCGGCGAATGGATCCATTGGCAGAGGTTTATTATGTGCAAATCGTGCGCTTATATATGATATTATGGGCTTTCCGCAGATATCTTACAACAAAAAAGTACCTATGAATACCGGTATGATATATACCTTTCCAAGATATAACTTTACGAAAGTTCTAAGGGTTTCAATCCTTCAAAAAAATTATTTGACTAGTAAATGAAATAATAAGGATATTTCACACAGTTTTTCAACCACTTATATGTTGGCATATGGACGTTATTCATCCGACGGGACTCTGGAACAGTAATTCTCTGGACTCGCAGTCTCTACCAGCTACTTACAGGTTCTAGATGAGTCGGATAGGACTCCAAAATAGTTTCTCAACGTACTACAGGTTCAACAAGAATATGAGCCTCTATCTTGAAATGTAGGCCTCCCACAGGAAACTTGGGCCTCCAGCAGAAACGTAGAACTCCAACAGAAACGTAGGACTCCAAAAAAAACATAGGACTCCAACAAAAACGTAGGACTCCAACAAAAACGTAGGCCTCAAACAAAAACCCTAGGGAACAAGAATACCAGCATTACTCTAACGAATAGCTTTGTAGATAAAAATGTTTCCAATTACCCCCAGTCCTCTACGCGACTTTATGAGTTCACGATGAAAATTGTATGTTGAACAAATAAACAATCGAACTGCGATAAAGTATACTAATAATCATTAAAACTCCCCATATAAATTCGACAATTGACTCGAAATACTGAATAATTATTGTTCAAAATTAAAAGAAACAAGATGGCTGCTTGTCAAACAGCGCCCTTATTGAAATTACATTTAACACATAGAAAAAATGAAATAAAACATGTACAGAATTATTTACCTTGTTAACAAGGGTTTCACACAAAATACAATCAGTTGTAGGACGACGAGATGAGTTATGTGATGGTGATCCCCTCAATGGGTTTGAGAAAGTGATCTTAAAAAAAACCAGCAATGTTCCAAAACCAGCAATGTTCCAGAACAGCGCTCAAAAACCAACAACGCTTCAAAAACCACAACGCTTCCCAAAAACTGCCATACATCAACAAGACCAAGAATCCCCGACATGGGATGACACAAAGGTCAGTAGATATCCTCAGATATTTTACTTGAATGCAAGAACCTACGGCTCTTCACAATAACTTTTTCATCGAGTCCCTACTAACTCGACAGCTTCACCCAGACTGCTCTAACACGGAAGTCCCACTACCAATTCCATTGGTGACTTCAAAAACACAGTGTAGCCAACGTACCGACTGTAAGCACTCTACCGAAGTACGTTTTAGTACGTTTTACTTTACTTACTCTGTGGACCCTGCAACAATTAAATTTGATGACAGACATACTAAATTACACAAGACGGATCTAAAACAATACCGGAACAAACTAAGGTCAAACCATGTCATAGTTATCATAACAACAGATAACTACTAATAATATTCCTCCAACTCGTAACCTTGACGGTGTAGAACGGTGTAGTACGAACTCACCGACAGCGAAACCTACCAAATACGTCACGTCCATTGTGACATGGGCTCCGACAAGTTGACCTGCGCTTCTACAGCTGAATTTATATAGGAGTGAGCGGAGCAAAGCTAGGAATCAGATGTAAATTTGTAGCGTTGAAAATGAAACGTTACACTTTATCCAATAGATTTCCAAGAGCAGCCACGGGCAATGCCTTCAACCATGCACCCGACTCCTTTACCATAACTGCTTTGACTCGAGCCTTTTCGGATATGGATACAGCTGATTCAAGCAATTTGTTAGAAGTTATTTCAAGTAAGGGACGGTCCCAGGCACTTTGTTCCAATAAGGAATCGCTCTATAAACGAATACCTGATTAACTATCAAAATAAATGATTTCATTCGGATGGAAATTTGTAGAAATATATATTTGTTGGTGTCGAGTAATCATGATTTTTTCGCAATTCAGAAGACGACTAGGTTTCGAGTTAGGTACATTTTTCGAAAAAAAAAAACCCGTATCATCCACGAACAAAATGTTCTGGTGATTTTTCATATTTTGGAGGTCTATAAGTGATCATTTTAATTGTTTAAATGTCTACTTTCGAATGATCTATGTAACTAGGTTTATTGATCGACGAACGGCTTAAAATTGTGAAAAAAGTTGCTCTGAACCATGATTTTCTCAATATTTTCAATGATTTTCAAAAGTCGTAGATAAGAATTAAATTGATATTATTAAATTAATTTTGTAGTGTAATTAGGTATTCTAATATTTTATCATGAATCATTTGATATAAACTACTTTTCGTTATAAAAATAATGAATAAAGTGAAAAATAATTGAAAATATTGAGAAAATCACGATTCAGAGAGACTTTTTTCTCAATTTTAAGTTGTTAAACCACCTAGTTACATATACCATTTCAAATTAGACATTTCATCAATTGAAATGGTCACCTATAGACCTGCGAAATGAAAAAACATTTCAAGACAATTGTTCGTGCAAGATAAGGGTATTTTTATCGAAAAATGTAAATAACTCGAATACTAGAAGTGTTCCCATTTGCGAAAAAATCCTGCTTATCCGACACCAGAAAGACATATACCTATAAATTTTCATCTGAACTAAATCATTTACACGGGAGAAAAAAAAATACAAAAAATCGGTATTTTGGCCATTTTGATGGTTAATTTGAGGTTATATCAAAAAGTGCTTAATGAAAAAGTTTTCGAATTTTTCAGTATCTACAACTTTATCATCGAACATTTTCCGCTAGGAGGTCACGTTTCGCCGCAAATCGCAAAAATCCGTTTTCAACCCTTAAACTGCATCCCCATTTCACCATTTTGAGTGGTTTCGTGTTTAATTTTTTTTCCCTAAAGTTGGAACCTCAACAATATTTTCCACCTGGATCTTGCCTGTTACTTTTATCTGTTTCACATAAATTATAGTCACCAGCGTTTAGGTCAAACGACCTTTTCAAGGGCAGTATGGGCTCCACCGATCGCTTAGGAGGGAATCAGCTCGTCTGGTGTTTTGTAATCAATGATGCAGCACAGCGTCGGGGGCGTCTCTAACGGGTCAATGTCATTGCCGTCGGTAGACGTCTAGCCGGGGCCAATTGCCGAAATCGCGAAATTGCGACTGTTTTGGTGGTCCCGTCGAGTACAAGGCTAGATCCGTATTGTCTGAGACGGAATTGGATCTTGGATCGGTGTCAATATGTTTGTTTGGTGCTGGTCTGTCCGCAGCCAAGAGAGATACTATATAGCTGGTTTGAGGAAAAGTATATATATTAGTCAAGGACCCATGGTAAATTTCACAATTGATTTTACGTGAGTAGCTTCATTTCTCAAGTAAAATTAACGCTCTTATTCCGATCTTCAAGATCGCTTTAAAACTACACAATACAATTTTAAATCAAATCAAGTGATCTTTAAGACAGCCTTGAGACCATCATAAAGCAGCTTCTTGCCAAAAAGGGCCCATCCTAAAGAGGCCTTCAAATTTGAAAACCATTTTAAAACTATTAAGTTTTAATTCTATATTCTTAAATAATTCTTCAAGGCAACTTTGAATACATAAATTAAAACTTATTATCTGACGTTTTGATCTTGAAATGTATTTACAGCGGACTAAATTAAATTAAAAATAATCAATTAATCTTAAAAGAGTTTTATTTTGTTTACTAAAGTTTTAAGTCTGTATAATGGCCGACAGATTAGTAATATTTTAAACCGCATACATATTATACTAAGCATATCATAAAATAATATTCGAAAGCAAACTATTCTGGTGAAAAATTCACCAACGAATGGCACTTTTCTGATAAAATGTAATAATTCAACATAACCCGAGCGCCACTAATTTAATGTATATTTCTCTTATTTAAAAAATTATAACAAAAATATCAAATTTTATTTTGCATCTAATCTATAAATGTATTTTTTTAATTAAATGGCATATATCAACACACCCTTCTTCAGTTTTTTAAGAAGATCCAAGACTCAATTATTTGAATAATAACATTCATTTCGTTTACTATTGAAAATGTATTGCAGTGAAACTTAAGAAGACTGAATAAATGACTAAATAAATAAATAAATAAAAAAACATGGCGTGATCTAGAATAAAGCTAATTGTTCATTTATATAATGTTTTAAATCTCACAAGATTCAAAACAGCGTTTTATTCACCACTTTAAATCCAATGACTCTCGCAGGCAAAAAGGCAAAGGCAAAAAGGTTTATTTACATTAAATTTACAATAAAAATATATAACAAGGGTACGACAAAGAAATAGATAAAATTTTGAAAATACTCAGTAAAACTATCAGTTTGCCACAGGGGGGAAAGGAGGGAATTAAGCTGGGTTTTTGGAGAGGGGTATATACCTGCCCTTCAGCGGGCGGGGGACACCGTACTCGTTCCTGCGTTGCAGGCCGTAAGTGTTAAGTCGATCTTAAGGTTGGAGCTTCCCCGACTCCTCCAAACTCTCGCAGGAGTCTGTTTATGTTTCCTTTAAAACCCAATGAAGGCTTCAATATGTTCAATCTCGTGACCTTATTGATTTAAAGTGCTCTTGCGCTCGAATGGAATCCTAACCTCACAAATTTTGCCGGTATTGTGAGTGCAACGTGTAGTGGATTTCTAGTATTACTTGTCGCTAATACTCTCCATTTGGCCTGTTGTTTCAAAATTTTATTTCACATTTAAACATGCGGACTTCACTGATGGTTCATTAAAATAGCTTCTTGACACGATGGCGTTTAATCTGAATGTGGAGGGGATATAATTTGTTTCAATGAAGTCGTCCAAAGACCAAAAGGTATTTCTTTTAACCAAATTGACTAAATTAAAACCTTTAAATTTTATAATATTCTTAATGTACTCTTAAAAGACAAAAATTATGTCTTTGAATAGAGGAAAAATTCACCAATACCCTATATAACAGTGCTGAGGGCTAACTCTTATTGCGGAGGCAAAGGTCGTGGTACGGTTATTGGTGATGAACGCAAATATATTCCCAGAAATTCAATTTATGGCAGAGACAATGAAATAACCAAGTTGAAGTTGTCATTTGGACGCCATCTACAGAAATTCAGATTACTTATTCCATTCTCAAAGCCAGTCTCTGTAGAGAGCCTTTATTACACTGAAAAAGAAAATACTCCAGACATACAAATAAAACTATTATTAAAAAAAAATTATATTTAATAAAGTAAGCAATTTTAGTTTGAAAAGCCAAACAAATATTAAAAAAAATAATATCCAATGAAGTAGTAGTAATTTGTGTTTGCAAATCCAACCAATTATTAAAGAACTAATACTCAATAAAGTAAGTAATTGTCGTTTTCAAAACCAAAATCAGGGCTTGATGAGAGTTTGAAAATGTCTGAAGTGTTGGTAACTTGGTAAAAGACAGGATAAAGTGACAAAATTTGATTCCTCGAAGTACCTAGGTATACGTTGTTATTCAAATGGTCATATCAACTTACATGATTCTGAATACTGGATTAAATTTAATTAATTTAAATTAAACCTTTCATACTTTTCCTGACCAAGAAGTTAATGTACTCCTGATTCAACAACTTCGTCTCTTGTAGTTAGTAGATTGTCTTCCTAACCCCTCTTGGACTCAACGTTGACAAATTCAGCTCTCTGAATTCTCCTGATCCACCACCTGGTTCTGGAAACCTGATTGTGTGTAAAATTTAGCCAGTTGTAATAGCAAATACAGAATGGTTCTTCGACTACTGCTGTTTGATCCAATAATTCATATCCCTTTTATTGAATTTATTCTCTCCTGGTCTATTAATCGGCCATACAAACCATCGCTCTTCCAATAGCGAGAAAAAGACTCTGTATAAGAGTCAGGAGTATTTAAATTAAAATACTCACCATCGATTATCGATTCAAATGGTTTTTCGATTTTATCGATTCATTTATTTTTAACTTGAACCGTCTTCGAGTTAAATGATTTTTAACTTAAATCATTTTCAAATGATTTTTACTGACAGAACTCTCTTAATAAGCTGTTTAACTTGATACTAATGGGATGATTTTCAAAAATAATTATTTCATCACCAGCGTAGTTCGTTCAATGGGCCAGGAACAGAAATGGACGATGGAAAACTTTGTGTTTCCTTCTGCCCCAAATTGAATATCAAACGGAAATTCCGTATTACTTCCTGCTCCCTCCCAATGTTACCAATTGTTACATTATTCAAGAAACGCCTTGCCATATTCAGAACCTCACTGAAATAGAAGCCAACATCTGACCTCTCTCTGTCTCTCCTTGTTTGTGAATTTCAATAAATGCTTTTAGTTGCTACTGAGCAACCTATTAAAACAGATGTACCCATTTTCAACAATCAATTAAAAAAGAAGAAGAAAAGTCATTTTGACTATGTCAGTGGGTGACAGCTATGATTAACACAATATAATGGTATAAACAATACAAACCAATCCATTCAGAAATAATGAAACAAATAAGAAGGCTGTTTAATTTGAAATCCAAGTAGGGTGTTCAGAAGGATTCTTCGAGCTGTAAAATAAAATGTTTAACAACAAAACACTGCATGTCACGATCGGATTGAAAATTAGTTGGTGTTTTTGGTATCACATGCACACTTCCCTGCTCAAAGGTAAGAATGAACGTTTGGAGAAATGCAAACGTTATAATTTAATGTGTTATTATATTGAATGTACAGTTTTAGGGTAAAATAGGTTTTCTGATGGGTTCAAAGAATACGTCAACGGTATAAAACTTCATTGAAACTATTTTTCCCAGAACGGATTGTTTTAAAAACAACTTGCATTTAATTTTAAATAATAGCAAACTAGTTTTAATAACCAATGTTTAGAGTAACATACAACCAGTATAGGATCAATAGGACATTAAGAGAAAATAAATAACATTTTTATTTTGATTTAAAGAGTGCATTAAATTATTCATTAAGAAATAAGTTGCCTTTAAAAACTTTTAGTTTATCTTATGGTTACTTTAAATCCGATGTCCATGTATTGAACATATTAGCATTTTTAAAATCTAAATAAATAGAAACTGTCTAAAAATTGTTACGTGGGTTTGATGAGACTCCTAATTTGCTCTCACAAAAATTCTCGATTGTGGTAGCTAACAGGGTTAGCAGGGATAAAATACTTTGATTCAATGGTTATCAAAAATATATTACTAACTGCGGGATTCTGTGTTAAATCTCAAGATTATCATCTAAATTATTGGAAAAAATATTTGTCCTATAAAATGTATGGTTTCATCAAAGAGTCCCCTCCTTCCACCATTTATCGATAATGAGGTCATCAAAAATGATTAATGCTGATTGTTTTACTGTTGCTTAGTTATATTTATATAAATGAACAGCCACATTGGACTACAAATTGCGTGGTACGTTATTTCGGTTCTACACTCAGAAATTGTTAATACCACAAGACCAATTTTCTTATAACAAACTGTAGGACCAAAATATTACATAATAGGTTAGTGTGTTCTCTGACCAAGTAAAACAATGTCCCAAAAGCGTTAGTCTGACAAGAAATGTCATTTTCCTTTTTCTATTTCGCAAACATAACATAAAGTGAAAACAGCTTTTTCGAAATTGAAATAACTCTACTTTTCACCTTAACTCTATGACATCTTGTGGGAAAATATCTTGGTAAATTTTGAAAATATCAACCGTTTCTGAGATATTTAGTATTTTTCAAAATCTAAATTTCATTTTTCAGATTTTTAAAGTTTTCCCGGTTTTTCGATCATCTTTGTGAAAAGTTGTTCCAGTAGGATAGTTTCCTTTATTCGAGCTCTACCCGTCGCATTTTCCGAAGCTCTCTTAAAATGAACAGTTCGGCGAACCAATAGGAATATTTTTAAAATCGACACATTTCGGAAAATTGCCGGAAAATCACTGTTAACATTTTCCGATCAGTCTCAAAAACTTATCACTTCTGTAGAACATATCTTCAAAAAATACGTACCTACTGAATCAAATCAATTCCTGAACCTGTATCGTTGGATATTTTCCGATCCCGAAAAAAATAAGAAATTGTCCTGGTTCCATTAGAAAGATTCAAATTTCAAAGCGATGTCTCATTGGACTGATACCTCTTTGTGCCATTTCGTTGATTGTCTTCATTACTATTATATTTATGTTTGTTAGAAACTTTCTAACGTTAGTTTTCATATCACTGCGCCATATCAAGATGAATGGAGAGTTGTGGTCATTTACTTTTTTATATTAATTGGACGTCATCTGCTATTTTATTATTTCTCCTAACAACTACATTTCTAGAATATACTAAATGATGTATTATAACATAACAATAATCATCTAACAGGCACGTTTCGTTTACCGTCATAGAGAATTGAGATGTCAGAAACGCTTGGAGTGTTCCAAGTAAGTATCAGTTGAACCATCCTTGTACATCTGTACTATAAGTGGCTTCCACGTCACGTCAAAACTTATTCTACACTTTCCTCGAAAATAGGAAAACTGAGTTGCTTTTGTCTGGCCGGTTATCATCTCGAATTCCTGGGGCGTGCAAAATCAGGATAGAAAATCGTTGTGCGCTATAGGAATACTTTTGTTACCAGTCTACCAAAATAACAAGTATGGTGGCATAATAAGTGTTATGCCTTGTAATAGAATTGTGTTTTGAAAATATTAGTTTCTCTCATTGACCAGATGACAGTGCGAATTTATTGAATTTGATGGTAATGTACGGTGAGGGCTGATAGTCGTGGATGTACAGGGTGTCCCAAAACTCAACATCATCCTTTGGAGGGCTGATAGTCCAGCTGATGACTGACCAGAATATCACAATATGACCTTTGTAAAATTTTGATAGTTTTGGAGATAATGGCACTTTTATGAATTTCGTAAAAGTCGAAACCTTTGAACAGTATTTCGAGTGCCACAGGTACAAAACTTCATAGTTTAAGATTCTAATTTTTGTTATCAGTTCCGTATAGAGTCTCGTGCGAATTGGACGTATTCTGTACACTCGAGCTATTCTAACAAATCGCGTTGAAATTTAAAATAATTTCGATTGTTTTCTCTGTGCATAAGTTCCACAAACTCAGAATTCTGATATTGAAACAATAAAAGTTTCCCCATGGGGGAGCCCATCTGCGATAGGACGCTTGTTGATACAACTATAAGTGCTACGAATTCCTCCTTGAATGATGACGTTACAACAGAAAGTGTGATGGAATTATCGAGCCAACAGACAACGGCCGAAACAATCGGCCGGTCTTCTGATAAGGATACACCGCAAAAAACCACGGAAATACGAGTTTTTAATGATGCTTCAGATAAGTACAATCTCTCAAATGTTCATGTTTACATTGAAAATATAACTAATCAAAACTTAGGGCGATTACACCCTCTTGCTATTGGGCATATTTTACACAAAAAACTTAATATACCCAACATAATTGAAATCAAAAGTGTAGGCAGGAATCGCATAAAAGTCGAGCTAAGAACTTTAACTGATGCTAATAATTTAGTTCGGTGTCCCAATCTCGCTGTTGAAAACCTAAAAGCCTACATTCCCAATCACTTACTTGAAACTAAGGGTGTTATACGTGATGTGGACACTCAGTTTGATATTGATTATTTATACCAAAATATAGAGTGCTCTACAGAAGTTTTAAATATACAGAGACTACATCGTAAATGTGAAGAGGGTGGACAAACCACATATAAGCCTAGACAAATGATAATTGTAACATTTGAAGGAAACCAATTACCTAATCACATTTCCATAAACAGAGTATTTTTTGGAGTAGAACAATTCGTAGGTAGAGTCACTCAATGCTTCAAATGTTTGAAATTCGGTCACATCTCCAAGCAGTGCCGAAGTTCACGTACAAATTGCATTAACTGTGGTTCCGAAAAGTTCGAAAATCATACATGTGAGAAAAAAGATAAATTTTGCATACATTGTGAGACTGGAGATCACACTTCAATTGACAAAAAATGTCCCTTTTACGATAAACAAAAAAAAATAAAAAATATTATGGTCAATAACAAAACATCCTTCAGAGAAGCGAAAGCTCTTTGTGATTCATCCTTCGCAGGGTTTACTACCAGAAATAAATTCTCCTTGCTAGCTAATACAGATGAGAACTTCCCGCCTTTGCCTAATTATAACAGAACACATAATACTCCATTATCCCAACAGATCATCAAAAGTCATCCACCACAACACAACTTTTCTCTGTCTCAACCAAGTACAAGCTCTAGGCAAAATATTCAGAATGTCAGCAAAAAAAGGAAAATTACTTCACCTGTTTCCAGGTCCCCAACAATTCCTCCCTTATTTTCATTTCAATTCGGTCCCAAGAAACCTCTTCCGCCTAGCTCCAAGACAACTTCCGAAGAAATTGAGATTCTCAAAAATAACTTAGCCAAATCTATAGTACAATATATCTTTACTTTTGTCAAAAAATTTGATTCAGTGGAGGATATCAAGTCCTTAGACAATAAGCTTATAGAAAAAGATATAGACAAGGTACTGGAGGGTACCCTTTTCAATATATCATCTTCACAACTTCAAATTTAAATATAATGCAATGGAACGCTCGTTCAGCCGTTTCCAATAAAACTTCTCTAACTCAGTTTTTAACAGAAAATGATATAGACATAGCTTTATTGGGTGAAACATGGTTTAAGAAAAATCAGGTATACAGATTTAAGGGCTATAATATCATCCGCAAAGATCGCGATGATGGCTATGCTGGAGTTGCTATTCTGATCAAATCTTCTCTTCCTTTCACAGAACTAACTCTCACACCAAATTTCAATCAAGATCTGTTAGTGTGCGGATGCACTGTTAAATTCATCTATTCGACTATAAGTTTTTTATCGGTGTACAGACCGCCAAATGCTAAAACTAAAATAACTGATTGGGTAAATGTTTTTTCACAATTTAGTGCTCCAATAATAATAGGAGGTGACATGAATGCTCATAATGCTGCTTGGGGTTCACATAAAGATGACATATATGGACAACAAATCATATCCGCCTTGAGTGGGCTAGATTTAATCATTCTAAACAACGGAGAACCAACATGTTTGACTCGCCCAGGCATGAACGATTCTGTGATTGATATCTCCTTGTGCTCTTCAGATATTGCGAAAAAACTATCGTGGGAAACCTTTTCTGATAATCTTGGCTCAAATCATTTTCCCATAATCCTAAAATTTGAAACTATACAAAGATTTGATAACGTTATATATCCAAAAAGTAAATGGAACGTCGCCAAAGCAGATTGGAATTCATATTTCAAATTTATAGAAAGAATGTTTGAAAATCCTCCAGAATATTCAGGCATTAACGACAAATACAGTTATATTCTAGAAGCTGTAAATGAAGCTGCATCATACTCTATACCGAAAAACTTCAGAATCGTGGTATGAGGATTATTCTGAAGTGCGGCAGGGATACTTCTATCAATGCTATGCTTGATGTTTTAAATTGGCAATCTGTTTCACAAAGACTGTTTTACTGCACCATGATATTTGTATACAAAATATTGAATAATTTAGGACCATCTTATTTCGAACATTACATTGTCTTTCATCATGATATTCACCACCACTTCACTCGTAATAATAATAATATGTATATAAACAGAACAAAACGCAAAAACACCATGAACTCTTCGTTTTTCAAGGGTTTCGATCAATTCAACAAACTACCTAATGTAATCAAAAGTAGCACATCTCTCATTATCTTCAAAAACGAACTGAAGAAATTTGTTTCAAATATTCAAATATGATAGGAACTTATTATTTTCTTGTTACCCGTATTTGCAGTATTTTATGCTTATCTTATGATAAAATTTTTATTGTATTTTTAATTTTTAATGTATTTTATTTAATGTTGTTATGTATTGCTGTATTGTTATATATTCATTTTAATGTGTACCATATACGTTTTTATTCATATTTTTATATTTCTAGCAGAATTGTATATTAGGATATCCTATTTAAATAAAGATCTATCTATCTATCTAAGTTTAAACCTTTCAAAAATAAAAAGCACCCGCCAGCTCCTTGGTGGGACGGTGTATGTGATTTAGCTATTAACAGAAGACGCGAAGCACTTGAAAAATACAAGCAGTCCTCTACCTTTAGTAATTATTTGGAATGTCAAAAGACCATTGCCGAGTCGAAAAAAATTCTAAAAGCAAAGGCAAGGAAAAGTTGGATAGAGTGGTGTTCCCATTTAAACAAAAATACAAGTTCAAAAGATCTCTGGAAAAAAGCGAGAAAAATATTTAGAAAACCCGAAACGTGTACTCCTTCTATGAATGACGAGTGGACTAACGAATTTTATGATATCATTGCTCCCCCAACTGCAGATTTTCCTCTTTCAAATTACTCATCTCCTATACACAGACACCATTTTCTATCTACAACCTTTTCAAGACAAGAATTGGATTATGCTCTAACGTCACGAATAAATACTGCTCCAGGATATGATAATGTCAAATATACAATGCTTATAAATTTACCAGACAATGCAAAAAATTTCTTGTTGGATATTTTTAATGAATTATTTGCTGAAGACTCCACCATCAACTTATTTAAACAGGTTCTCGTTATCCCCATTCTGAAACCAGGCAAAGACCCCAATCTTGCTGAATCTTACAGACCTATTACTCTTTTATCTTGTATTTTAAAAACTCTTGAAAGAATGATCAAAAACAGACTAGATTGGTGGCTTCTTAAAAATAAATCAATGCCCAATAATCAATTCGCCTACAGAAAGGGATTTGGCACATTAGATGCGTTATCAACTGTTGTAGTAGACATACAAAACAACTTTTCACAAAACAACTACCTAGCTAGCTTTTTTCCAGACATTGAAGGGGACAAAAATGATTGAGCAGTTCGATATTCCAGTTCACGTTGCCAACATTATTGTTGAATTTTATTCAAATAGGCAGGTATACCTTAGAAAATTTAATAATGATATCATTGGTCCACGATTTAATAATACAGGCTTGCCTCAATGGTCAGTCTTGAGTCCTGTGTTGTTTAATATGTATACAGCTGACTTACATCAACTAAAAATCTTAAGCCTACCATTCAAAACTGTTCAGTACGCTGACGATATTTGTATATACACAGAACATAAAAAATATGACGGTGCCATTCAGTCTTTAGACAACGTCATCATGAAGGTCAGTGCATGGCTATTCAAAAATGGATTACAACTATCAGTAGCAAAATCCTCTATAACTATTTTTACAAGACACAATTTGCCGAGCTCCACTCATCTTCGCATAAATGACGTGGACTTTCCCGTTAAAAATGAATTCAAGTTTTTGGGTATTATCCTCGATCGAAGACTAACTTGGAAATCTCACATTGAATACATGCTAAATAGATGTAACAAAGGCCTTAATTTTTTGAAAATGGTTGTTAAAACTTGGTGGGGCGCCGACGTTGAGATAGCTCTATTGTTTTATCGTTGCTATTTACGTTCCATACTAGATTATGGATGTTTTCTCTATGGTTCTGCCAGTAACCACGTATTGAAACGAATTGATGTTTTTCAAAATATGGCTCTACGAATATGTCTTGGTGCAATGAAATCAACACCAATTGCTCCCCTGCATGTGGAAGCTCTTGAACCCCCTTTGGAGTTTCGACGGATTTATCTTAGTGCAAAATTCCTCACCAAAATATATACACACAATTCTGACCTCTTTCGTAATATATCTCTCCTAAATAGTGCAGACCTTACTAATAAATACTGGAGATTGAAAAATTCGCCACCTTTATGTATTGCCTTCCAGCAGTATCAACATCTTTTTGCAAATCTATCAAATCCGAACAACTTAACGTTACTAGAAGATTACACCTCCTTTTTCCTCAACTTAAATGTCGTTCAACCAAGGTACTCAAACGACATACGAATAAGTAAAAATATTCTTCTTTCCTCTCTTTCAAACTGGGAAAATGCTGTGGTCATTTTTAATGATGCATCCAAAACTTTGCATGGAACAGGTTTTGCCTTTTTCATACCATCTCAAAATGTAGAGAAATGGTATAAATTAGATAACAATTTCTCAATATTCTCAGCAGAGGCTGTAGCTATATTCGAAGCACTTTCATTCGTTAAAAACTCTTATCCCGAAAAGATTGTCATCGTCTCTGATTCCTTATCTGTTTTGAAAGCTCTAGAAACTGTTGAACTATCAATTTTTAAGTACAATCCGTACATATTACAAATAAAGAAACTGGTGGCAAACTTAAATCTCAGCGGAACACAAATTCATTTCTTATGGATAAAGGCACATTTAGGTCTGGAGGACAATGAACATGTGGATAAGCTGGCAAGAGCTGGTGTTGAAAGAGGAGTAAACATTGGTCACCAAGTATGTGCAACTGATTTTTTTGCTAACTTGAGAATGACACAGCGATCAACATGGTCATTTAGCTGGAGTGAATACTGTAATACCAATCCCACCCGATACACACTACTACAACCATGTGTACCCAAACATCATTGGTTTTCGAATCTCAATATACCCCGCAGATTCATCACAACTCTTATAAGACTCAAGTTTGGTCATGCCTGTTACCCACAACATCTTTATCGGATAAATATAATTTCCAGTAAAAATTGTGAACATTGTGATCAAGAGGGAGACTTAGACCATATATTTTTTGCATGCTCCAAATATTCCGATGAGTCGAATGAACTATATGACAAACTTTGTAGTTTAAATATGCCGAATCCTTTCAATGTCATGTCGATCTTAGCCTCAAATAGCATTCAATTGTATAAATGTTTAATGGAATTCCTTTACAAGACAAATATTAAGCTGTAGTTTGTTTTAGAGTTGGTATCCATGTGTAGACCTTTCCTTGTGTGACATGTACCTATCAATCCGTGGTCTAATTGTTGTGTGTCTCAGAAAAAGTCGTCCCGAAGGACCCCTGGACGTGAAGCGTGTGTACCTGTCTATTCCTGTTGTACGGTCTTCAATTTCAAGGTCTTATTTCTTGTTGTTTTGTAGGGACCTATTTAATTAGAAATACTTCTATCATCTATACTATCAATACCACATACTCTACTTGTGTCTGGCCGAATGACGAAATGTCAAAGCCATAAAACAAAAAAAAAAAAAATTTTGTTATGCAACCTTTTATAACCCTTCTATTGATAAAAGTACAAAATTAAAATACCTTTGAAAAAAAAACATATTTGCCCGATTCACGAGATAAATTATTTTATTAGCTTACTTAGACTCTTCATACTGTAAACAAAATCACCACGCAAACCTGGCAAGTTATTTCAAAAAATTTCTCATTCGGTGTAGTTTTTGACACACTGTCTTCCACTTGACAAAAAAATTCCTGTTTACTGTTCATTGTGAAATTATTTCAATAGGAATTCGAATGAGTACATTTGGTAAATTGAAGTGACAGGTATTTATTGACAACTAAACAAAATACAAAGAAAAATTAGAGAATGTGTACAAACTACCTGCCACCAAGTCGAATGCAAGCGTATCATCTTTTTTAAAATGATTTTTTTATTAGTCGGGTACTTCCTTAGGCACTTATCTGTTCATGTTCATCATTTACTAGATGTGCATCTAGCGGGTTTAGATCTGGAGACTGGGGAGGCCACAAAATGGAACCAAAACGACCGGTCCATCTCTGTGGATAAGTTTGATCCAAATAATTTCTCACTGGTCGTGCGTTATGAGCTGGACAGTCGTCATTTTGGAACCACATTGCCTTGCGTATGGCTGAAGATACATCTTCCAAAAGAGTAGGCAGTTCGTTTTCTAAAAAGTCGCGATAAATTTCCCCGTTTAGAATGTCAGGTAATTCAAAAGGGCCAATTCGAGGGCCAATTATTGTACTGTTCCAGATGCCGGTCCATGAATGAATATTGAAAGATCGTTTTTAAAAAGATGACGTTTTGATAAAAGATGATTCGACTTGGTGGCAGGCAGTTTGTACAAAGTCTCTTATTTTTCTTTGTCTTTTGTTTAGTTGTCAATGAATACCTGTCACTTCAATTCACCAAGTGTTTTCATTCGAATTCCTAATAATTGAAATAATTTCACAATGCAGTAAACTAGGAATCTCTTTTTTCCTCAAGCGGAAGATAGTGAATGTTATATCATGTCAAAACTACACCGAATGAGCAATTTTTTTGAACAACAAAGAGTCTAAGTAAGCTAATAAAATAAATCAACTCGCGAATCGAGCAAATAGGATTTTATTTCCAAAAGACTTTAATCAATAAAAGGGTTATTAAAGGTTGGATAACAAAAATTAGAATCTTAAACTATGAAGTTTTGTACCTGTGGCACTCGAAATACTGTTCAAGTTTTCGATTTTCCCGAAATTCATGAAAGTGCCAATATCTCCAAAACTATCATATTGTGATATTCTGGTCAGGCATGAGCAGGACTATCAGCCCTCCAAAGGATGACGTTGAGTTTTAGGACACCCTGTACAATTCGGATTTTTATAGCTCTCCACTCCTGGAGATTTTTCGACGTACTAACATGGAACACAAACCGTTTTGATTGGTATCACCGATACTACTATCTGAAATCAAAGGCATGGAGATTGCTCGACACATGGCGCGGGGGAAGCACCATTTTAAAAATTACAATTAAGTGTCACTTCGTTAAAAAAAGAATTCAATTATCTTTTCAACAATCTAAATATTTTCGGATTTCGTTAAAATTGTTTTAACAATATCTACTCGAAGTATCAAGCATAAGTGCAGATCTGAAACAATGGTACCCTTACCTCGATAAAGCACATGGCACGGGTTATATGGGTTCCTGTGGCTCTACGAATTCCGTTCTATTTCTGATATGTAATAATAATAATGGGTCTTTATTTTTCTTTTACAAATACAAAAGTTACATTAGACGATTATACCCTTGGAAGGCGATGTTCAACATAGTTGTTCTTCCACATAACCCCCCAACCAGAAACCAACTAGCTAAAAAATCAATACATAACAGGTGCTAAAGATAAGGATAATATTAAGAAAAGAATTACTATTATTTTCTAACAAAAAAAAAATATAATAAATCTCCAACAACAAAAACTATTTTGTTCTCAAAGACAGTAAGTGGGATTTTATATGTTTTCGGATAGAGAATAGTGTATTTTTGTTTTTTATATATTCAGGAACATAGTTGAATATTTTTACAGAAACACAAGAGAACGATTTTTGAAACGTAGCGGTGGAGTGGGCAGGTACATTGTATAGATTACAAGTTCTAGTAGTTTGACTGTGGGTCTGAGAACCTTTGATTAGATTAGATATCTCGGGGTATGAAACTTGTTGACCTTATAGATAAGACAAGCCATGTGGAGGGTGAATCTTTCATCAAGACTGAGCCAATTTGATTTGCGAAACACATTGCTAATGTGGTCAAATTTCCGAATGCCAAAACAATATTTAATGCACGAATTTTGTATTTTTTGTAAGCTATGTTTATCTCTGTAGATCAGAGCAGGCCAATATACCACATTACAATACGCCAGAGATGACAAAATCAGAGAATCACAAAGCTTCAATTTTAACCCGGTACTCAGTACATCACTGTACATATAGAGCAGTTTTCCATGTTTTCCAAGTTTTCCATAAGCTTCCTGTACCAGAGAATTCACAAGTCCATTGAACTTTAATTCATTGCCCATCTGAAGGCCCACAATTTTACATTTATATACTGCTACTAATCTTGAATCATTGATCTTGATTTCAAATAGCGGACTAGCAGCAAGAGCCTTTTTGTCTTTACCAAAGATCATGAATTGAGTTTTGTTTCAATTGAGAATGAGGTCATGCACATTTGAAAGTGCAGAAATGTAGCTCAAATCAGAGTTTATTCTTTCGCACTCAACGTGTACATCATTGATTGAAAAAGATTAATACAATTGTGACAATCGCGTGTCATCCGTATGTTGGTGGGTGGTACAAAATTCGATACTTCGTGAAAAATCCGCCGTGTGTATGGAGAACAACAGAGGCCCAAGGATACTCCCTTGGGGTACACCTCGCGTAATTATTCTACTGGAAGATACCAAATCTTCGTCAAGCACTGTTATTTGAGAGCGATTACTAAGGTAATTCCTGAAAAACCCAACCACGCCTTCACTGATACCGAAAAGTAAAAATTTTTTATACAGGAGGTTGTGGTTAATAGTAACGAAGACCTTACTGAAGTCCAGTAGAACCAACACACTATTTAATTCAGAGTCTTGTGCTCTGAATAAATCATCAGTTACATGGGCAAGGGCAGTAGTTGTACCGTGGTCACTACGAAAACCAGATTGTGTAATAGCCAATATATTATTGTTCTCTACGCATAGTTTCAACTATACCGGGTGTCCCACATTTTATGTGACAGGCAGTATCTCGTTTGTTGAAGGAGATACACAAAAATGTTTAATACAAAAGTTTTAGGAATTCATGAGAGCTATATTTTGATATATACAGGGTGTTTGGTGTAGGTGCTACAGACCAAAGTAGTATTTTTTTAAATAGAACGCCTTGTATATTATCACATATTCAGATTCTACGTTGTATTCTGATATCACTTCACGTTTAGTTTTTGAAATTCGGTTACGGCGTTGTTGAGTTACTGCTTAAAATGTAAAATCTTGAGAACGACTATTATTTTTTTAAATATCTCATACAATTATTCTCTCTGCATCAGATCACATGAAAATTAGTCAAAATTTTGGGTGTTCGAAGTAATGGTTTCAATTATGAGTTGTGGAATTCAGTCAGGAATCATTTTGAATATGAAACAATTGCGAAATTGAAAGAGGTGTATTCGAAAACAAATCGTTAATAACAATGTAAATAATATAACTTGATAAATCATATCATAAGAATGGTAGGTACCTAGATATGTCATAAAAATTGTTCAAAGTGGTGCCCATTAGATTTTACACAGGCTTCGAAACGTCGAATCACTTCTCTCGTACAAGTCGCTCTCATAATATTAGGCGTAATATCACTGCACGCTAGTCGAATTTTCATTTTCAGATCATCCACATTCAAAGAGGGAGCAGTGAAAACAATATCTTTTAAATAACCCCATAGGAAAAAAACAAGCGGTGATAAATCTGGGGAACGAGCCGGCCACCGAATTGGACCCTTATTACCAATCCATCTATTTGGGTACGTTCTATCCAGATATTCAGTAACAACCTGTGAATTGTGAGGAGGAGCACCATCTTGTTGCTACCATATTCCTTGTCGTTCTGGTATGGCAACTTCCATCAACTGGATCAAATCATTTTCTAGAAAATGTAAATATCGCAATCCATTGAGATTTTCATTGAAAAAGTAAGGTCCTATGATGCGGCCATTGAACAATCCACACCATACATTAATACCCCAAATAGTTTGAAAATTACTTTCGCGGACCCAGTGGCGATTTTCTTGAGACCATCAATAGTGACTGTTATTTCGATTCACTACTCCATTATTGTGGAATCGCGATTCATCGCTCCATAAAATTTGACTGAATATGTTAGGATTTTCATGTAATATTACCTAAATACAAGCAATGAATTCAAGTCGTCGTTCAAAGTCCGTGGGTTTCAAACCTTGTACCAACTGAATTTTGAATGGACGGTATTTATTTTCTTTCAGAATTCTCTGTACATTAGATTTACTCACACCGACTTCTTCTGCAAGAGTAAGGATAGAAACATGTGGATGAATAATGATATAAGCCAACACATTGATCTCTAAATCTTCAGTTCTAACAGATCTCGTATGATGACGATGATTAATAGTAGAAGGAAATGACCCAGTTCGCAATTTTTCTTCAACTCTAGAAAAAGTCATTCGTGACGGAATGGGTCTGTCTGGAAAACGTTCTTGGTATAGACGTTGTGCTTGACGGCAGTTTTTCTGACATCCCCCAAAAATTAATAACATATCAATGCAATCACTTGGACTAAACGCGAAAGGCATACTGGAGTTTTCGCACAAAGAACACAGTTACTGTTTTGCAAAGAATCACTGAATCGAACTGAACAGTAGATACAATTCAACAACATTTGTTACTAAGGCATCAACAAGCATAAGCTACTTGATGAAATTGTGCAATATAAAGCAATTCACCCTCAAGTTAGTCACATTCTCAAGAATTTCAATATTATATTCAACTGATATCGATATCGTATCGTAGAGGTGCGAATAATGGTATGTATTCAGTAGTAGTCTAGTTCAATTTAATGAAATATATAGACTGGATTCGTTTACGAGTAAATACGTTTTTTTGAAACCTTATATTTAAGGAAAAGTGCAATAACTCAACAACGCCGTAACCGAATTTCAAAAACCAAATATGAAATGATATCAGAATTTAACGTAGCATCTGAATATGTATTGATATACAGGACGTTCTATTTTTAAAAAATGGAATTTTGGTCTGTAGCACCTACACCAAACACCCTGTAAATTTAAAAATTATATCAAAATATAGCTCTCATGAACTCATAAAACTTTTGTGAAAAACATTTTTGTATATCTCCTCCAACAAACCAGATATTGCCTGTCACATAAAATTTGGGACACCCGGTATAGGTAGAAATAATTTTTTCTAATATTTTAGATAATGTTGGCAATATACTTATTGGCCTGAAGTTCGAAATGTAGGGTGGGAAGGTGACTGAAAGTTACCATTGGCCCAAACGTGTGGCACGAATAATTTGGCAAAAAAATCCATACGATGAAATTGTCGGATTCGCCTCAATAGAAAATATTTATTTTGAATCCTACTCAGATTCCAGTTGCGGGAAATTGAAAGAACAGTTTTTCAGTCAAGTGATCCAGAGATCGATGTGCAATCACGAAAATCCATGTATATAGTGTACTCGGTGTTCCACAGTCAATGTGATTATACCAGCATATGCCAAAAAAAAATTAGAAGATAATGAAGAATAATACTGGCCCCAACGCAGAGCCCTGAGACACCCCTTGTGTAACTGATTGAAGTTAGGAGTATTTGTCATTTATTTTACCTATTTTCTAGGTAAGCTATTGTTATCAAATTTGTAGTACCCTGGTTCATCCGAAACAATTTTGAAAGACACGCAGTCATATTTTTTATTATGCTATCAGTACATTCTTTGTTATTTTTTATTTTGTTGGTGTTTTGGCATCGACTGCTATGGTCATTAGCCATGTGTGCTGGGTATGCCTTGTTGCTAACTCCATACGCCACCTTAGGAGCAGCACTGTTAATCATTAACGCAACTATGAATTGTGGAGTATTATTCCCAGCCGACACGATTCTATCCATTTTCAATTATTGATATAATTTAATTTTAAAAGCATCAGTAGTAGTTGAATATTTTCAATATATTGAAAACTGCAAGTACATTTTTTACTATTCTGGCTTTTCAAAAATCTTGCTAGGTGTAGAAATTATATTATCTGGTCTGAAGTTATTGCATATTTCTCGAGAACATATCTTGTGCAAAGGAATTACTTTAGACTTTCTAAATTAATTTGGGAACACACATTTTTCTACTTTCAACTTTAAGGGCACTCCGTTTCGCGACGTGCCATTAAACTCGTTGTGCGTGGTTTAAAGACTCACTTATTGGTACTCTTCTTGTATCATAACAGTATTCCAGACTTTGAATATATAACTGAAAAAGTAGCATATAAAATTCATTCCAATTTTTCCTTCATACTCTTCCGTGAGTGAAATTCTTTCCCATACCATGTATTAACTTCATTTGTTTTGGTATGATATACTGACATCGAAAAACAAATGAAATTTAGTAATTAGTAGAATAAAACGTCGAAGAAATTAATTGCATGGCAAAACGAGTTTCTTTATTGGCCATAAATAAAGTTCAAGCCCAGATTGCGAAAGTATTTCTTTTTCAATGACCCAATATATTCACATGTAACTGATAGTTTTTTCATTTCGTGGAATTTACGGACGTTTTCTTCAGCAAAGGTGGTCACTTGATTTAGATTGGCAATATACGATAATAATCGAATGACCATCAAACATTGGATGCATAATATTTTAAAAGTTCATTCATTCGAGAAGTTAACCAAATTTGTAATTTTTTTTTTCAACACATTACAAAAATTGTTATATAGAAAGACAGTATTCGATTCACGCAAAGTAACGCTAACTGAATTTAATGATTTAGTCAAATCAGTGAAAAGTAAGTTTTTCACAGAATAATAGTGTAAAAAACTTGGATCATGCAATTTAGGGAATGAAATAGTACTTTTGATCCGTCATTTGAGGACTAAAGTTGCACATCCCTCAGAGATTAAAAGTGAATCAAATCCCTAACGGATTAAAAGTAGAAAAGTACATTAATTTTTTCTAATAACTCGTAATGTAGCTCGGTCTTAGCTTTTGTTTTGACATTGATCGATAATTGAACGATTCGTTGCAGACATTTGTTATTGTCTGCAGAGATCTACCCTATACTGATGAGGGGCAACATCCCGAAATTGGTCTATAGGTGGTCCGAATGTTTCAATTAACATTTCCATGCAGCTAGCAATTGTAGAGATAGCCTTGTAGGAACTCTGCACGAAAATTCATTGGATATAATTCAACGTTCGTCGTGGTATTAGCCGGGAAAGTAGTTGTTTTCTGAAGGATTTTCGACCCAGTTTTTCCTATTGTATAGGATTATGGCAATGAGCATCGTCCTGGTAGGGCAAGACACCTTGTTTTTTTCTTCAAGCGCTTATAGTGAAAAATGCAGATTTCTATATTGGACATATTAATATGTTGGCCAGGCAATACAAAAATACATCTTCCTAGAAAATCTTATCGCAGGTAGAAAAAAACACTAATGTTACTATTATATCAAAACATTACAGATATGACATAAACATGAATAAAATCATATACAGGGTGTCCGGTAAACCTTGTACAATATTTAAACTGGTGATATCCCAGGTCATGACTGTTCAGAATATCGGAATTTTACCTTAGTAAAAATCTCACTGTTTTCGAGATAATGAGCATTTTTTTTTTATTTCTGGAAAATCACTACCTCTCCTTGGATTATTGAATGCCATGTATACAAATTGGGACGAATTCGAATATATTTGCTGCTGAAGATTACTGATGAGTGATGCTTTCAGATGTACAAAACAGTTTTTCAGAAAACAATACAATTTTTCAAGTAATGAGGGTAAAATGACGGATTTGAGTTCCACCAATGTTTTTAACAACAGTTTGACATTATTGTTTAAAAAACATAACCAAGTAGAACTAGATATTCATTACAAAAGAATGCCCATTTCGACCAGGCTCTACAATGGTATAAAACATACGATCATCATTTTTGGAAGGAGTAGAATTTCGATGATATTAGAGTGTGATGTTATTCTGAGCTAAAATCAACTCCATTAGACTTTGTCAGTAATGTCTTTTATTTTTATCCTATCAAGATGAAATGATTAAATAATTATGAGTAATAACAAATCAACTGCTTAAAAGCATTCAATGAGATGTAATGAAGTAAATACTAATTCAACGTTTTTTTAAATCAACATACACTATAAACCACAATAACGATTACTCAACATCGCACTGAATAATATTACAAAAATGTTATTTTCCATCCACTCGAACCTTTTCATATGCGTTATAGGTTATAGCACCTAAATCAGCGATTCTATGAGCGGCATTGTGCAATCGGATATAGTTCTGCATAAATCGCTGCTGCAGCAGTAGCACTACCTCCACATTCACCATAAATGTAGTGCATATGCGTATATTCTCGGGGAGTATAACGTTTGTACGGCATGACAAAGAAATAAATACCACTGAATGAAACTATGACAGAAGTCACAAGTTGTTCAAACAAAAGTTTTTAATTTTCGACAAGGATTAGTCTCTTAAAAAAGTTTGCACTTATTTGGTTACACCCTGTATATCTTTCGATCTCTGAAACTTCGTTGGAATCTGGATGTTGGACAATTGCGACATTTATCACAAGAATTCGTATTAATCGGTGCCATGTCGGATAATCGACATTTCATTTCGATAATTTTATTAGGAATAATTACATGAAAAGTCAATTTCATTGACATACTATTTAATGCTACCAAGTAGTCTATTCTTCATTATTAATGATTATTTCCACATTTTATTTTGATAAAATCTAAATAAAATAACTTTTGGGCGTAAGTATAAAAGTTGATCAAATAAATGAATATTTTGGAACCTTTGGTGTGAATACAATTCAAGAAAAAAATAAAATACCCAAACACCAAAACTACGTCACAATCTTAAAATCTTAAAACCTTACTTTTAGCTCCTGAAGATGCTAACTTTGTTGGCGAAACGCGCGTCGAGTGTGATTGTGACGTAGGTTTGGTGTTTGGGTAGTTTCCTTATTTTCTTGAATAAACGTTGATGGAAGCCTAGATTAAAACCACGCCTATTTCAATGGAAATCACTTCTTCCAAAAATAATTATAGTTTGTTTTATATCATGGTAGAGTCTGGACAAAATGAGCATTCTTTTGAAATGAAGGTCCACTTCCAATTGGCTATGTTTCTTTCAGATAATAATATCAAACTTTAAAAAAAAAATTGATGAAACTTAAATCTGTCATTTTACTCTCATTTCTTGAAAAATGTTTTCACTTTCTGAGAAACTGTTCTGTACGACTAGAAGAATCACTCATCAGTAATCTTCAGCAGTAAAGATAATTGGATTGGTGCCAATTTGTATACATGGCACTCAAAAATCCAAGGTTAGGTAGCGATTTTCCAGAAATTCTTAAAATGCCCATTATCTCGAAAATGGTGATATTTTTACTGAGGTGAAATTCCGATATTCTGAACAGTCATGACCTGGTCTATCACCAGTTTCAATATTGTACAAGGTTTACCGGACACCCTGTTTGAGCATAATCTGTCAGTATAGTGCACAAAATAGTATATAATCCACTGGACTAAAGTTCTTATTAATCCCTCAACAAATTGTATCCCTCTCTCCAGTCGGGCTGCAAACTTTTGGCTTCAGGATTGAAAGTGCCACTGAGGGCCGGTATTATAAACATCTTTCGAACTTTAATTTTTACAGGCAAGTTAACTTCAGTTCTGAAATGGCAGTTTTATAAAAGTCTCATTTCTGAAATAAAAAGAAGAAAAAGGCAAATATGTAACCTAGAATTTTTCGCAATTTCACTTGTGACATTTCTGATTTTCTGATGAATAATGAAACTGCCAACAATAGATTTGAGAATCCTCCAAAATCTCCAACAACTACCAAGAATGAACATGTTGCATGAAATCTGAGTGTAATTAAAACTTGAATTACTGGCGATAGATGATTTCTAAAATTGAAAATACCTATAATCAAATATTCTACAGTAATTAGAACTAGAAGAGTTGACTCATTAGTTGGTCTTTCCAAATTTGCCCCACTATGTGCCCCTTTAACTAGCATATACAGATTTTCTTGATGATCTAAATCCGTTTTCATTTGTTTTCAAATTCTATTTCATTCCACAAGATAAAATGGTTTAACCGATTTCTGAATCATTCAAATTGAGGTTTTATGCTAAATTTTTGATAGAAGACCTGTGGAAAACCACCATTTTCTAGAAAGTTAACTTTAACTGATAACCTTTCCTACCAATAAAGTTAACTCCTACATCTTGAAGTTAACTGTAGGATGTGACGTCATTCCTCAAGTTAACTTCTAGTTGTCTGTCAAAATAGTTTTATAATACCGGCCCTTAGTCCCTAGGTTTATATTCTACTATTACGCACTGTTGTAACAATATAATATTCAAAAAGATTGATTTATACGACTCTCAAAAAATATATCAAAACAAACGAATCAACTGACTAAATTTGATGTTTGAGGAACCACTGGGATGATGCAATCAGTATTCATATCGATAATTGGCTAGCAAATACTTTATTTTCGCCGTTTAATCAAGTCAAATACCACTGTGTTGGAAATTTGGAGTATCAATACTGTAAGTCACACAACTCTTACGCAAACGTAATTTATATGAATCCTCGTAAGTACACGGAAAACTTTGTTTTATGTGTGCTTTATTCTATATGAGTATATAATCATCAGCACGAATAACGAAATAATTAGCAAACTATGTATGAAACACGAACCAAAGATGTATTGGAAGCAGCTCCCATAAATTTATACAGATCATGGTCGGAACAAGAGAATATAAGTAGAATAGAGGCACTTTCGAAAATATTGAATAATTTTGAATTGAAAATTGTAATGGACTCCAGTTAGAAAATGCCCATCGGAGAATTGTGACGAATTCATATTGTAACACAAAAACCGATAGGAGAATCAGCTTTTTTCAATTTGCAAAAGACTTGTCAATGTAGGTCAGAATGATTGTATATTCAAGAAATTATTATGGACAAATCTCTTCTTGTAATTAAGATGCTAGAAGTGGTTGAAGCTCCACAAGACTACCAACTTCCTCTATGAACGACGCCGCCCTCATTCTCGGGAAAGACAATGACCTACTCGTCCTGCTGACTGGCACACCTGCGGTGAACAATGTCTACCTCAAAAAACCAGAGAGAGATAAACATACAGTAGCAATCTACTCTGCCTCCTCCTACAAGTACAATTCCAAAGGCTGTATCTTTCTCCAGCAGGCAATATCGGGCTGCAACTCCACTTCTAACATGTTTGGGTTTGGAAACTATGGAAAGAAGAAATCCTTCAAACTTTCTAGAAAAGACCTATCATTGCTGGAGTAGGCGGAGAGATTTGAGGACCCTGCTGCCAATCCTTTGGCAACTATCCCCCACAAAAAAAACTCAAGAACTCTTTACCGTTACAGGGTGATTTCAATTCATACTCTTGCAATTTTTCGAATTTCGAAATATTGATGCTATATGGTTTGGAAACACTTGTAGGATGAAAATTATCACAGCTTATTTTGTTGTCGCTTCATGTAATATCATCCCATGTCTCAATCATACAAGGCGTTTCACGAATGCTGTGGTATACCGTAATCAATTTCGCTCGAGTTTTCTTTCCCTCCTTGTATGTTTGAGTTGATAAATTGTATTCATTCCAGTTTTTGAAGATATGTCATTGTGGAAACTAGAGCATACAGGGTACTAGTGTTTCCAAAACCAATGTTAACCACACGAAAATATCTTCACTCTGTATTTTAGAATTATGACCGTTAGGTTTGTATTTTTTGTTCATTATTCTATTTAAAATATTGTTATTTAGAAGTTGTATAATTTTCAGCTTTTTTCTATGACTATAGTTTTTGATGGATTCAGAAAACATTGTAAAGCTTGAAAAAATGTATACTTTTATAACCTCACGGAAATTGATTTTTTTCTTGTGCTTGTACTTTGAGTTGGAACCGATATTGCCAGGTAGAATTTTTTGCAATAAGGACAGTCTAACATTCGATCTTAGCATACTAGGTGTTTTTCTAGAAGGATATTTGAATATATTGATATATTGAAATTTTTTTACCGTTCATGCTCCTAAACTATGTGGCCCATTTATATTTTATCGCTTCGAAAAATTGAGATATTTTTCAAGAGAACAAGACTATATCAACTACACGAATTGATAGCGTAATAATGATGTCATTTCACATCATATATCTAATGATTATTGTTCACCCAGTCTGTGACAAAAATCAATATTAAATATTTAAACTCGTTTCCACACCACCCAAGAGGTAGAGTTTCCGGCGCGTTTTTTCCCTTAGTGGTATCTCCTTTAGGCCTACTCTGAAATATTTCATAACTTAACTGAATTAATTTCACGAAAACACACAAATATCAAAAATATTGTCCTGAAACTCAAATCAATTCTGGACCGAAACTCAAATCAATTCATGCCCCGTTTGCGACCCGTTTACGATGTGCGCATGCTCGTCATCAGCGGAGTTTGAGTAGATCTTTGCCAAGTTTGAAAATAATTTGGTGTTCCAATTCAGAGGTTTTTGTTATGAGGCAATAAAACACATGTCATTTGAAAGAGAGAAATCAACAGCGCATTTAGGACTTTTTAAAACCGAAAAAAACCCTTTAGATTTAGATCACTCCGAATTTTAGGCGCGAAATAAACTTATCTAAACAATAATGTACCCTACGCTACTGTAATTATAATGACCGTGCAACAGTGCTTTTTCATCAACATAAAGACTTGTCACTAAGATCTGTCACTGAGAGATCTGTCACTGAGAGATCAGAGACGGTTTTTAGAATTTCAGGTTATTCTTTCATCATTCGTGAATTTGCATTAATGTTGTTCCTTTAAAGACAATTTCTAATAACGCCGTTCCTTCCTACAAATAAACAATGAACTGTTTAGTGTTGTATGGACGTAAAGGAAAAATACAAGTAATAAAGTATTTTTGGTAGATAATGAAATTTTTTATGTACCTATAAAAATCCTTTTTCCTAGAAAATAGCTTAAATATTATTTTAGTTTTACAAAAAAGGCATGATTTTTGGTTATTGTCTTTAAGAAGAGACCCAGCAGAACATTTGAGTGAGAAAATTGTAATTCACATGAAGATTCATGTGAAAACGGCAATAGAATAATTTGAAACCTAGTGCAGTACCGGAAATTATGAACCTCGGTCCAGAATTGATTTGAGTTTCAGGACAATATCTTTGATATTTGTTTGTTTTCGTGAAATTAATTCAAAGTTATGAAATATTTCAGAGTGGACTAGGCCTAAAGGAGAGACCACTAAGGGAAAAAAACGCGCCGGAAACTCTACCTCATGGGTGGTGTGGAAACGAGTTTAAATATTAATATAATGTATTGATTTTTGTCACAGACTGAGTGAACAATAATCATCAGATATATGATGTGAAATGACTCATCATTATTACGCTCAATTCGAGTAGTTGATATAGTCTTGTTCTCTTGAAAAATATCTCAATTTTTCAAAGCGATAAAATATAAATAGGCCACATAGTTTAGGAGCATGAACGGTAAAAACGAGGTAGGTAATTAGATTCATCAATAATTTTCAATATCACGAAAGTAATATTCAAATATGCTTCTAGAAGAACACCTAGTATGTTAAGATCGAATGTTAGACTGTCATTATTGCAAAAAATTCTACCTGTCAATATCGGTTTCAACTCAAAATACAAGTACAAGAAAAAAATCAATTTCCGTGAGGTTATAAAAGTATAAAGACCCTATCGATAGGGGCTGGTTTAGAAGAGCTGGAAGACTGGAGCCTATGACTAGAGATGCTGCTCGCCCAAACCTGATCAAGACCATCTCATGCAGATGCCCAACTGGCTGTTTGGGGGCGTGTTGGCTGTAGAAAGGCGGACCCAAATTGTTCCGCAAATTATGTGCTGGCCAAAATGTAATAACAGGAATGATGTCATCGTCCACGATGACGACGACGCATGTAAATTTGTTTTCTTTTCAGTTCTCAGTTCAATTACTACCGATTTTTGTATGATATTACTGCCCTTTGTTCTTACTTTATTTAAATAAATGAATCTTTAAAAAATGTATCTGCTGTGTTGGTGGATTATTTGGAACTGAACATATCCTCTCACCAGTATGAATTCAAGTGAAATAGTACCTGTTTATTCAGCATTGCACTGTAACATGTAAGAAACTCAAGTAGGATTGGATATTCTCCAAATTCAAGACAAAACTGCAAAATAATTAGTGAATTCTTTTTAGATACAATGTCCAAGATTAAATTTCCTACAAATAATACGTATTTTCCTAGAATAGGCCATAAATGAATTCAGAAGTTTAACAAATTTCCAGATAATGTGATTTATTTTCATTTTTCGAGAAGTTCATATAACTACCGGTCCTAGAAACAAAACCCAGAACGTGAATTATAGAAAATTTCATTATTTACAACATTGAATGGGTCTCTTTTATAGCTAAAATGCATCGAACTGAAGATAAATCGAAAATCTGACGAAAGTGCCTTTTTCGTTTTATTTTTCAATATGGCAGCGGACGCGGATGGGCAGAATTACGCATATTGCATTTTAAAAATATAATAATCATCCTAGAAAACATATCAAAAATTTAGAACTACCGGACCGTTTGTAAGGAAACCCCCTTCTTTTTGTCTCTATTCACTGGATCAACAAAATAAATTGCAACCTCATGCAGTGCCAATTATATATTTTGTTAATGTTTTGTCAGATACTGTTATTTCCAAAGTATTTTTGATATTTAACTTATTTTGAAGAAAGTGAGTTTTTTTATTTCGTATTTAATGTTTTCTGGTGTTATTATTAGAGATGGAACAGCAACTTTTCCTTAGGTTCTTCATGATGATAATATCAGTTTTATTGTCCAAGCTTTTTTATCGATAAACCTGTATGCTTCAATAATTTTTTTTCTTCAAATAGGGCATTGCTTTGATTCCTACAGTTTCTAAGTCTTCTGAAATCTTCTGATAAATCGTTAATAATTAGTTTTTTTTTCGTCAACCGGCTGCACATATATGCACAACCCTCACAAATCTTGGAAATACTTATGAGAGGCAATACAATATATTATTCAAGTAATTTATAATGGTTACAATCAAAATCTAACAAGGTCTGTACTTGTAAAATTTCTACGCTTGCTCATATGATAATAAAATAAATAAATCAGTTAATCTTAAAGTATACCAATTATTATATTTGTTTACATTTCGCAACGCTTCCGACGGTACGTGAAAGCAGCTTCTGTCGTTCAAGAATGAATTCTTTCTTTAGTCCCGACCTTTAGCACTCCAACAAAATGGCGGAGGTCATCAAAAATTACCCACTGAACATCAAAGGCGCCGACAAAAGTGTCGCTTCTTGTTCAGTATTGTAGATATTCTTTGGTAGGGTGCTCTCTCTCTCCATTCCTCTCTCTATCTCTCTCTCTAATGTTTGCGCATATCTTAAAGTTGTGCACAAGTTGCGCAAGAAATATACTTGTTTCTCTCATCATACTCAGATAAACATATTTCATCTCTGTTCTACGTAATCTAAACAGGTCTGGCATTCTCTCTTTTTATCTTTTGCTCATCTCATAGGACAAGCTGTACTGGTCCAACTGTATCTACCCACAGATATATTTCTTGTGACCAAAATTAATTAATTTGCTAGATCCTTTATGAACCCGATTCGACAACCCGCCTCTGTTAGACACTAACTCATTAATTGAAAAGTAAACGTGAAATACTTGAATGGTTTTTCGCACCATAACAAATAAATTTTCCAGGAGAGTCTGCGAGCCTTGAGCGCAGAGGTTGGGTGGGTCGATCAGATCGTGCATCGTGATACGTTGTTGATCGTGACTCTACATAAATCTTTGAAGCCGTAATATATTCATTACCAGATCGATGCTCTTGGTTACGTTTCTGTATTTCAGGTTATTCTGTGTGTGTGGAGTGCGTGACCGCCTGAAAACTTAAGAGATATTTTTATTCATTCGGCAGGAGATAAATACTCCTTGACAATGATGAAAAGACTACCAGATAAACACATATGGAGGGGGCCAAATAGGTCATTTTTCAACTAGATGGAATAAGGAAACTAATATAACTTCAAAAATGGGATACTGGACGCCTGTGGTGTCATTCAATGAGTACAAAATAAGTAGTATATTTCCCTTTACCTCACAAATATTCTCACTCCTAGCTGCAGTAGTAGTAATACTACACTAATAGTAAATATCCAAACCAGTCATATTTATATGAATCATTAATAACTATGAGTTAATATTGATATGCAACTTGTTTGTATGGCAATACTTTCATAACAATCTAATTTCCAGTAATCATCAACTGGTTTTACTAATTTTAAAATTTGAATAGAACTTGTCGAACATTGAAATTAACAAATTCTTCCACTGAATAAAAATTCAAAAGGAAGCGTTTAATTTTGGTATTGAATTCGTGAACATTCAGAGTTCTAACTTCCTTAGGTATATTTTTGGTGCATACATGGCACTTATTAAAATTTTATGCTCATAGGATATAGAGATAGAAGATGGAGTTGTAACCAAGTAGTTTTTATGAAACTGGAGGTGTCAAAGATCGGCCAAAAAGTGGAAGACCAGTAAGCGTTACAAATGTAGAAAATGCTTTGAATGTCATGTTAGATGAGGTGGAAATTTTGGATTTTGGACGCAGAGGGACAATAAAGTAGCCAGCTAGATCTCCCGATGTGACCCCACTTGACTTTTTTCTGTGGTGTCACATAAAAAATGTTCTCTACCAAAATAGGCCGCAAAATATCAAAGAGTTGCAAGAAAGGATAAGGCATAAAATTTCAACCATTCTTTCCAACATGATGTCAAATTCACTAAAAACTTTTGTTCGGCAAATTCATTACTCTCAGGAGCTAAGTGGTAAACACTTTGAGCACCTTATTAAATAGGATTTCAAAGAAAATATTTGTTGTTTATCAAATCTTGTTGTCTCTCTTTTTTTTGGTATAACTATTGTTTTATTGGTTGAAAAGTACACTTTTTCGTTCATGCGTTTTTATGAAACATGAACAATCCCGATTTTTAATTCTCTATGAAAGAATAATAATTAAAATTTAATCATATCCATATACTCCACCTTGTGTAAATTTCATAATAAATATCCATCATTTCGGGCTTTTTCTTCAATAAATTTAAGTGTAGTAAAAAGTAACATTCAAAATTCAAAATCTCGAAAAAGTTTAAATTTGGGATGTAATGTGCATTATCAATTTGTAACGTCTCAAATTCTTGCAATTTAGTCAGAACGGAATGCGGTTAGCGCGCTACACAAAATGCGCGGCACTCAGTCGTAGAGTAGGCTGGGTTAGAATTAAATAGATAAATAATATAGTTTATACTAAAAGAAAATAAATAAATGGGCGCCACCAGTTTTTGTGGCCGCAGATTCAACTGGAAATCTCCAATTCTTTTGGAGACCGCCCTGAGCAATAAATCACATTTATTCGACGTTATATTATAGGATCACTTTCAGCACACCTAGCACTGGGAGATTGAAATGAAATAGCAAGCTATATTCTGAACCGCCCCCTTTCTTTATTACAAAAAAAATAATAGTTAACTTATCACTGATGGTGATTATAAACTAATTGTAGGCCACAAAACTACCACTTGAAGTGATAATAACTCTTTGTATTTACGATATATTCGCAGTGATATAACTTCTAATGAAGGGGGTTGGGGGGGGGGGTTGAAATATTTGTATCTATTAGCTATCTACTGAACGTGCGCACGTAGAGTTTACACTTTGATTTCGAGAGAGATGGGAAGTTCGTTTATAAAACACTTTCAAGAGGATAGCCCTGTATGAAGGCGTATGAAATATAAAGATAAAAAAAATATGTATATAGTAATCTCGTGAATTCACAAACAAAAATCATGCATCTTATCTGTAAATATCTGGAGGTTCCGATGTCATATATCGGCTACTCAAACTTCAATCTCGAGTTCCATAACCCAAAATAAATGTACACTGAAGCAAAACTATACGGCGGTTACTGGATTTTGCCCAAATAACTTTGGTAACTTTGGTAACAATTTACGGTAAACAGAAATTAGCAACGTTATCATGTGGTGAAAAGTGTTGCCTAAAAAAATGATTTGCTTTCGAATCGCAGAAACTGAATAGGTATGCAAATTACTTACAGCTACGTGGAGATGACGTGAACGAACCTAAATCCCTCAACGATACTAGTTTCCACAAGTCTAACTACACAAGTTACTCACAACAAAGAACTAGTATTACCTAAGTTTCACGAAGAAAAATCCCAATAATGGAAGAAAAAAAAAATCAGCACTTCGTGAAACGTTCGTCACTTATCTTTCAATAAAAATCTAAATTTTATCGCCGCATATCCAGTTAAGGTCCAAAAAAAACTAATGAAATACCTACGGTCGAGTACACCTTTTTGTGCGTTACTCGATATCTCAACTTCCCAGCCTTTAAATGGAAATCACAGGGTGATTCAACTATTTCGGAGAACCTTGGAAATTTGATTGTTGTAACGCAAAACTAGCCGTTACAAATTTTATTTAGAATTGCAAGCAGAGTTGAAATGTGGAATAATATACAGGGTGATCCATTGAAGAAAAAGCAATTTTGTTTCGGCATGACTTTTTGACTGATCCTGTATACTTAATGGGTATCGTTGAATAAATTTGCAATGAAGTCAATTATGCAATACAGTTAGTTTTTCAATAAAGGTTAAGTTGCGCACCCTCTGGACAACGTAACATTTTTCTGGAATCTCTTTTTTTTTACTTGAAAATCAATAAGTTTGTTTTGTAAATATCGCTCCTATATTTCTCACGTAAAATGTCGATTGAAATTTTGATTACCACTTTTTCTATAATGATGTTACTTCTTCGTAATATTTAATCGTTTTTGAAGGTCTTGGGTGATATTGTTACATTGAATACTTTTGCTGGTTGCATTCTTTTGATCCAAAATCGTTGTGCAATTTTATTTTAATAGAGCTTTACGTGGTCTGGTTGAAATTTGATGACGGATTTGTTACAAAAAATTCGTTAGATAACAAGGCTTTCGAATTCCTTGGCGATGGTTGACACCTCAGACATTCACATTCTTCAAGCATTCCAAAAAAAAGTTCCAGGCCTACCACAGATGTAAAATGAAAAACTTATCTCTGGACATGTATTGTATACAGACCGTCAGATAAGGAGAGATTTTGCTGACTGATTCTTTTTCTGGGATTTTAAATACTGAAAATTATGTTAGTGTTGAGCTCAAAAAATGAAAATTTAGCGATCTGACGTGGGCTAGGCATGCGGAAGATTCATTTTCCGATTGCAGATTTTTTTAAATCTCTCGTTCATGGCATTTTAACACAATAACATATTATATAACAATCTGATAGTGAAAAACCAAAGCCATAAGATTTGAACGTACTGAAAGGGTTGAAGTAAGGGCGCGATCTTGTAAAAAATACTCGGTTGCTGATGGATTTTCTCGCTTATAGCAATCGACAGAATAAAATTTGATATCGTTGAGGTACATTTTCGGGTCGGCCAATTTTGTGAAAATTTTTTCGTTCCCGGCAGACTTTTTCGTTTTTGGCATTATATTCTAAAAACTGATAAAATAGAAATCCAAATATCTGCATCAGAAGAAAATCCTTTTAGTCTTGTATTACTGCCCAATTTCGCTGGACTATTATAGACATCATGCATCGAAAGCACTTAAAACGTAATCCGTCTCGATTTCCAATGTCGACGCCAATCAATAACATCAAATGAACTAATCGCCATAACGAAGAATTATTATTGTTCCTTGTGACGGTATACTTTGAACTTTTACAAATGTCATATTTATTACTAACTACTATATTGAAATGTTCGAACACGACAATTACTAGTCGTTAGAGCTGAAAATACAAACATTAGCAACTACGGATAGTGACCTAATAAAATATCAATATGAAATGTATGCCATTGATGATAATGCTACCAGACCTATTAAACACAATTGGATTCAGTATTCGATATGAAGTGATTGGTAGATGAAAGGTCTATAAAATTCATAGAAGTGTGGATCTCAGGAACTTTCAACAGGATGGCCTTGTGAACACAGAACTAGTGAAGCAACCAGTTATTTTTTAAACTAGACTTTGAGGTACTTGTTGCTACTTTAAATTAACATAACATGCCCAACCATGAAGACTGCTGTCATAGATCGGGTATAAAGAGGCTTCAACTCCTGTACATTTCTAATTGTCTATTTGGAGTTAGGAGGTTCAGAAACTTGTACAGATTTGTACATATGTCAATGAGAACGGGTTTTCACTGACTTGGGAAATGTTTATCTATTTCAGTTTCTTCTTGATTCATTTGATGTCCTCATTTAATTTCTTTTCCACCTCTCGAGTCAGCAGCGCATCCATGCTTGACAGTTCATTTTCGACATCCCATGCCCTTTCACTGATTTCCTGGACTCTTCCGCTGACCTCATGGACACTTGCTGAAATACCGGACGTATCCGCTGAATTCTTGATCTCCTTTCCTATCTTCTCAGGATGTTACAGTGTTTTATTCTTAAAGCTCGGTTTATCTTTGCTGATTTGTTGCAATGGTTTACCTTGACCGTGTTTTCTCCTGATTTATTACTCCCCTTGTTTCTATTTCCCACTGTTTTCATCTTTATGATCTGGTTTCCTTCGTTTTTTGAATATTTTCTCCAAGTTGAGGTCTTGCTTGTGTATGCTGGAATGCTGAACATCTGAATCAGTCCATTCTAGCTCCAAGTCCAATCTTCTTTTTGTTATGACTCACAATAGATATTTACACTTCATTACCATCATTCAATAATGAGGTTCATCAACTAATCCAGTTCTATCATCAACTTTCCTGAAAGTCAAGAACTGATGAACTAAAAGCTACACCAGCATTTATAAAACACTCAAAAAAAACTATAACATTATTTTTGTACACATTTATTACAGATTTGCGTCCCTAACAAAAAAATGTATACAGTCCCCGTTTTCCAGGAAATGGGCCTGTGCTAACTTTTGAGTAAAGCTGCACCACACATTCTGTATTTTGAAAAAATACGCAATTATCGATGATCAAATTTTATAAAAGAAAATTCAATATTTCGTTTATTGATATGGAAAAATTTCATACGAATTTTTTGTTGACCTAGTTGAGGACTATGAAATTGTTCATATTCAATTTTTGATAACTTTCAATTTTGGGTTTTTGTCAATTTAAAAAATCCAATCATATAATGCAAAAAATTCAATCAATTTTTCCGAGTTTATTTATCAAGATATGAAAAAAAATTATGACACTTTTTTGTAGACCTGTTCAAGGATCGAGTTTAGGTAATTTAATGAAGAAAATACAATTTTGTAATGTTTCCTCAATTTTTTGATTTTTTTTCCACTTTCTAATCGTGTTGGAGAAAAACGGTTTGGATTGTCGGTGGGGCTTGTGAAGACGTATTAGTACCGTCAATATCTCAGTTTTACCGTTTATTTGAAATATTTCCTGGACTATTGATTTTTTCAAAAATTGTGTCTGCATTTTTTGTAGATTTTCTGAAGGCTGTCACAGAAGGTGTCTCGTATTTTCCAAAATGTATATTTCTATTTTCAGATATTTTTCCCCATTTTCCGATCTTTTTTGAAATTCTCGATGTAATATGATTTGTTCGTATGTTCGGGCTCTATCAACTGCATTTTTCGAAATTCAGTTTCGATCATCGGTGCGGCGTATTTTTGGGGTTTTCACTTTTCGAAAATTATTATTATTATTTGCCGTGGCGCTCCGAGGCGCCCTACTGATTTTTGTTGGCCTATTCACTTTTCAGCTTCAGGAAAACCCGGAAAACCTACAGCACCACCCACAGAGCTATAGTTTATCCAATCTCAGTTGAATGAGCTGTAAAACCGTATTAACACGTCAATGACTTCGCCTCTGAACGTACTTGCCGACCATAGGCGGAGATATTTTCTCTTGCTTGGGTATAACTTTGCGTATTGCTTGATGTATAGAAAATTGCGAATATAATGTGCCTTGTTCTTATAATGAATAGAATTGAAGGATTGCGCGTGTATGGGTACGGGACGTTGCTCGTAACTTATTGACAAGTTATCTGACACACCAAAAACAAGTCGTTCAAAAAAATATAATAAGAAAACATCACGAATCATTGATAATTTATTTGCTGGTACGGCTATCTTATACACAAATCAAAGTCGTGGCAAGACTCAATCATCATAATCCTCCGAATCAGACAAATCATCCATGTTTATGATTACTGGTTGAATGAATGGCAAAAGGAAATATTCACAAATCACATGTGAAATGCATTCTGTCCAAAGATCTTTCTATTCCTCTCCTAAGATTCTCCTGACATTTTCTACCACTTCTCCGCTTAGATTTGGACATTGATTGGATTTTCTCAATTGTTTTTTATAAATACCCAAACCAATTCAATGGGGTTGAAAACACAATAATACGGAGGTAACCTCAGAAGCGTATGACCATAATGTTTACAAAGTTCATCAATAATATTTTCTTTTTCAAAATTTTCATTTTCAATTATACGTAGTAATACCTCTTTCGTGGCTTTTTGGGGAATATTCAATTTTTTATAAGCCATAAATTCCAAAATGTCTCATTTTTTTGTTGCTTTCGTCAGTATCTTTATCTTTTGACGCGGATGGTATGACGCATTATCCATTACAATAACAGAAGTTGGTGGTATATTTGGTAATAATTGTTCACTGAACCATTTTTCGAATAAAGTTGCAGTATCCTCATGATAATCTGCTGAACATTTTTTTATTTGTTTTGCTGACAATAGCAACGCGTTCGGTACAAAACCATCTTCACTACCCGCGTGTACAATAATTATACGTTTTCCTCTGGAACATGGTGCTTGGAGATAACAGTTTTGGGAGTTATCTATCCATTCATACCGAATCACATCATGACTATCGAACCAAGTCTCGTCAATATATACTATATGACTCTTCGATTTCCGATGTTCTTTTATTTGTCGCAAGTAATCTTGCCTTTGCAGAACGAGCCGGGGTGCCATTCGCTGATTTAGTTTTTTGTGTTTGACACCACAGTCTAAAAGAATTTGGCGTAGTGTTTCCTGTGACTTAAATGTATACTCAGGATAATCAGATAATTTGTTTTTGAATGATTCCAAGGTAGGTACTTCATTTCGTTTATAGAAATCATAAACTTGCCTTCGAAGGAAATCTTTTGTTGCCTCATCAACTTTGTTTAATTTCTGATCTTCTCGTTTTCTTTTATGATAATGATCTACAACATCCCCTTGTTCAACCACTCTGTAAATAGTTGAATGCCCCAAACTGGTGAAATGAGATATCCTTCCGAAAATTTCATTGTCACATTTGTTGTTCATTTCATTTTAAAGATTTTTATATATATATTTAGAACAAGTCTTTGGGTCTGAACATGAAGATCTTTGTTTTTAAATTCCCATTGTTCATTCGGTTGTGAGTCTTGTTCCTCACGTTCTTCGAATTGTTCATCAGGTTGTGAGTCTTGTTCCTCACGTTCTTCTAATGGTCGCCAAAATGCCATGCTGCAACACTAAATACACAAACGTTTATACTAAAACTTTAATGTTGATTTTCACACTTTTAGTTTAAAAAACCGCGACATATGTTTTGCAAATACAATGGATTCTTCAAGCAGAAATATACTGAGTTATACTATTACAATGTCCTTTTTTTATATTCCCAAAATGTTAATTAATTTGGGAACAGTTTTATACCTATTTCCGGATAACTCTAGATAACAAATAGTATTTGTCAATAATTAATTACATTTATACCTAGTCTAACGGTAAAACAAATTAAGTAGAGAGGATATATTGAGTTTTGTTTGATCGTTCATTAAGTTCGCTACTGTTATCCTTTTCATAAATATCACCAGGCTGCCGGACAGCAATAAAAATATTAAGAGGTGATTTACGGTAATTTATGCAACAGGCGGTCAGCGCATTACAGATTGCTTTCCACGCTTCGAACGGTTACACGTAAAATATGCTCAATCTGGTCTACTGTTTTCTTTATATAGGGAATAATAATTATTTAATTTTTCGTTTTCATCCTTCATTCGTTATTACACCATGTGCTATTTTGAACTAACCCTATATATTGAGCTGAATGAAGTCATATTCAACTGAGATTGGATAAACTATACCGATTAATAGACTTCGGTCTTATAAGTATGTTTTTTCGGACATGAAGAGCATTCAGCAATGGTTCAAAAGCAGACTCCTAACAATCAATGCTGATAAAACTTTATTCTTGCTCATTTGTTCCACCAAAAATACTTTACCTACCTATACCTCCCTCTGCATTACCCAGGATTTCTCAATAAAATGTACGAACCATTTCAAATATCTGGGAGTAGTGCTAGATAGCCACCTTAGATGGGACAAGCACATTCACTTTGTTATAAAAAAACTCCAATTTCTAACATATAAATTTTACAACCTGAAGAATATTCTAGACATCAAACAAATAAAAACTATATATTACTCTTTGGTCCAGTCCCATATATCGTACGGCATTGTCGCCTGGGGAGGTGTAGGAAAAACCCTCTTACATAATCTCACCCTCATACAGAAAAAACTGTTAAAAATTATTTTCAATAAGGACAGAACATACCCAACAGATGCCTTATACATTGAGACAGGAATATTTGATCCTAGGCAACTGTACTTCCTCCACTGTGGTGCATATCAACACAAAATGAAATGTACCCTGGAAACCAACACTCACTGCTATAACACTTGCAAAAAAAATTATACTCACTAATTCCAATAGAAATTCAAAATCTATCAAACCCACTTAACTTCAAAAAAAACTCAGAAAACACATACAATCGCTCTCAAGAGATGACATACATAATTTTATTGATCACCCGTACATGAGTTAATATTGTTGTGCAGAAAAATCTAGATACCTATAGTCCTAATTTCCTTCAGAAGTGGAATTTCTCTGTTTCTCATACCCTTTACTGATCCAGTACTATTAATTTATATTGTACAATAACAGAATTAATCTGCACCATTCTAGTACTCATCTACTGCTAACTTGAAGTGAATACCTACGCCTTATATTCTCCCACACAAAAGCTGTTAATCTCGTTGGATGTAATATTCAACTTATCTTAGCATTTTCTGTAAATTTTATGTGTTTGGCCGTAACGTCATATATTATTATTATGTTATATACCTGTACCTACACTAGGCAATTATTGTTTATAATAATTATCAGTAACATTTTAATGTATGTGTGTATTTGTATAATTGTTTTTCCATATATTTAATCATGTTTAATGCTAGCATATAATTAATTAAATAATATTGTTATTTGAATACTATCTAGAACCTAATGTATCATGTTATAGTTTTTCTCCGCACAAGTATTCTACTTATTGGAGCTTCCCTGTTTATTGTTGATGCAATTTCTCATATTTTACATGTATTTCCCAATTTCAATCTCAATAAACTATTATTATATATTATTATATATGTACTCTTGTCTTGATTTTTTCCGATATCGAGATAAAACGAAAGACAAGATATCATGAACCACTAATCTGCAGCTCCTAGACCTAGAATAAACCGTACTACGCGACCCACAACACCCCGGCCTCCCTCGAAAACATAAACATTCAATTCATGCGATGCAGCCCCGACATGGCGCAAGCCCGTCCACCATTACTCGCCGATCTTGCGCACCGCTAGCCAGTCTATCGTGCTCTACTATAGTAGTAGGTTGTACGCTGTATGTGTGTATCTCGGTGGAACACTAAATGCACCAAAGTGCATCACTAAAAATCGGCTACGTGGTGACTTGAATCGGTGCCGAGGCTCAACTCATGGATTAAGTGATCGAACGAGAACGAAAGGTGAGTCTCGAACTCCCGTTTTGAGGTTAACTTTCAGTAGGTCGAAGATATGGTTATTTATCCGACACGGCAGTCATGTGTTTTGGGTTGCATGTCTGCGGGAAAAAGTGTGCGCCGCACGGATTGATTATTATCGGAGAGTGGAAGTGCATTGGCGGTGAAGGGCAACATATTTTTATCGGTTACGGATTTATTGTGTTGTTGTGTAACACCGGTGACCACTAGTCGTGAAGTCTGGACTATCCGAGGTCCCTTAGATATTCAGCGATTCCGATCAATTCTGTCAATATCATCAGTACGTTCGGTTTTGTATCGTTTGATATTTACACACAAAAAATTGACTGAAAATTGTGCCGTTTAAACTTGGTTGTCGACTATCTAGTCCGAATATTCCCTCTATTTTGTTGATATTTCATTAAACGACGTTTGTAATCTTTCCTGCAATGACTGATGCTCCCACTATTCATTTTCTGCTTTGTTGATATTCATATATTGAGTAGGGTCAGTTTCAAGGTCAATGTACCCATCCCGATTAACACTGAATGCGTACAAATTCTTATCCTAATATTTCCTATAACTAAATATCACCAAAATTGACGAACATATTACAGATCATTGATCTTTGTTTCAATTCTATTGTCTTCCTCGATCTGTTCTCCCTTAGGAAACCTCTCTCGATGCTAACTCAGTTGCATCAACAGCCTTAAGAGGTTTTACTAGGGATTTGAATTTGTTAGGTGCAACGAAATTGGATATGTTTATCGAATTGAAAATAAAATTAAAGAAGTATGTATTAAGTATGTGAATAGTTTACAAGCTCAGAAATAATGTTAATGGAATATACTCTGTACAAAGTTTCGGGTAGAATATAATAGGAGGGAAAATTAAACCACACACTCGATAATCAAAAACTAACAAAAACAAGACAGTCTGGAGATGGGAACTATGGTTTTAGGCAATTCACGACACTTACATAGTTGCTCAAGTGAAGCATTAACTCAAATTTAGAGGAAAACTCAACAAATCAAGTACCAATTGAATTTGACAATGGCACAATCTTAAATAAAAGATTTGCATATGTAGAAATGAGCATTTTCCAGATGGATCTAGGTTTCCAGAGCAAATGATCACTTCCCGCCAAATCATTCTTACTGAAGATGGAGTATTACAACTTCTCAAGTGAAGCATTAGCTCAAATTTTAGAGGAAAACTCAACCAATCGTCAAGTACCAATTGAATTTGACAATGGTACAATCTTAAATAAAAGATTTGCATATGTAGAAATCAGCATTTTGCAGATGGATCTAGGTTTCCAGAGCAAATGATCACTTCCCGCCAAATCATTCTTACTGAAGATGGAGTATTGCAACTTCTCAAGTGAACCATTAGCTCAAATTTTAGAGAAAAACTCAACCAATCGTCAAGTACCAATTGAATTTGACAATGGTACAATCTTAAACTTTCCCAGTTATAGGTTTGGATAAGAAGAAATGAGCATTTTGCTGATGGCTCCATTCCGGTGTTAATTCATAAATGATCACTTCCTGCCAAATCCTTCTTACTGAAGATGAAGTATTGCAAGTGAAGTATCACAAGTGGAGCATTAAATCAGATTTTGAAACTCAACAAATCGTCAAGTGCCTGGTGAATTTGACAATGGTACCATCTCAAACTTCTCCAGTAATATATTTGCATATGCAGAAATGAGTATTTTGTACATTTTGTATTCCAGTTTTTATGAGCAAATAATTACTTCCAGCCAAATCCTTCTTACTAAAGATGGAGTATTTCAACTTCTTTCGGTATTGATGAATCATTTCAGGGGGTGGGATATGTGGCCTCACAAGCTCTAGGACCTATCTTTTTTGCTTGACCCTCAATCTATTCAAGGTCCTGGATTACGAAACGTTGTATACAGTCTATCAGTTTCCTAGAAGCTCATTTCCTGAAGTTAAATCACGTTGAAAAGGCCTCTTCAAGTAACTTGAACCGCTTGCAGAAAAGTACTGGGCATTCGCAAAGCATGCAGTAACGACAACTATCACTCTCTGATTTTTTTGAGGTGATACCTCAGAGGACCTCAGCGGACAATGTCCCGTTATCAATTTCAAGTCTTTCTTGTCCAATTCGAGAAGCTTTTCTTGGCGATAGGCTCACTAACCTTTTCAGACCCACATCAAAATGGTCTAGTTGTTTTTTGCCAGTTGTCTTAGGGATTGTTTGCTGTCCAAGTCAGCTATAGTCAAAAGAGTATCAGGGCTTTCAGTGCTACTTGGCTATCTAGTAGCATATAGATTTTTTTCCTCCAGGTGACCTATTTCGAGACACACATCTCTATACGAGTACTTTTGCTTGAAATATGGTAGGGGTGTTAGTAGTGTTACCAAGGGGTCTTGAGAGCCTGAAACTTGGCCCTGTTATACCTTTTCTAGCTCTTTCCAGGACCACACTGATGAATCTCTTCCTAGTTGTGGTCCATTCTCTGTGCAAATTTGGTGATGTGCTCCAAAAGGTGTCCGATCATATTTCCAGCTTTTGGGTTTATTGTCTGGCTCAGTCTAAAGGCACTGATTGCCGTTTCTTTCATTACACGTAAGTACAAAGCAGCAAGGCATGTAAATATCGATCATGTGATTCCCAGATAAGCCAGTCGCTGCACTTTCTACAGTTATGAAGTTATGTCGACGTTTGTTACATCTTTGGCCATCAAGCATAGGTGGTGGCTATGGGTTCGATGATCGTATGGAATGACCCCGTGTCTTACCAAAGACTCTGCGGCATGTCCGGAAATAATGTGGATGATTTCGTTGTTCCATGTCAGTATTTGGTCAATCATAACGGCCATATAGTATTGATAATGATAATATCTGATAATAATACTCCCTCATAAACACTCGAAGAGTGTAACCAATGCGGGTAGAGGATGGCTATTATTATTTGTGTCCGTTGACTTCCTTGGAAGATGCTAGCTAAGTTAGTACTTTCACCTTCTAGTGAATGGAAACAGCACTGCTTTGCTAGGATTGACATTTAGTCCCCCCCTTATACACCATCTTCTGTTTTGGGCTACTTGCAATTAAGTATTGCTTATAAATATACAAGATTCATAGTCAAAACAGATCACCATCAGTTTTACTTTGAAAAAAAATTGTAGAGTTGGCAAATATCATACTTCGATATACCCAACAGGAATATACATGACCAAAAAATAGATCAATCTGTAGACATTTGATGCTTACTGATGCGATTGATGTTTTTATCTGAGGCCTTTGATGACGTTCCTAAACAGTCACTCCGAAGTAGAGCTTATTTAAAGAAGTAAATATTTTTTTTATTTATGCCGCTTTCAGTTTGCTACGGGATATTGGGGAGTGGGTATTCATCCAATAATTCCTGTTGACAGGCATAAGAAAAAATTTACCTTATGCCTATATAAAGAGATATTTTCGTATCGTAATATTGTCAGATTTCATTAGCGACCCCATATGAACATGGAATATTTTCTACGCGCTGCGTTACGGTTTTGAGGTATATGCATGTTGGCCACATTATGTATTCTGTTGTCGGTCTATAAATTCTTAATTTGAATAAATTAGCACCAGAATCAAGAATATAATACGAGGGGTGATTCGGAGATTTAATCAATAGTGTCGAAATTATCATTACGTAATGAAAAAACTAGTTTGTGGGTATCCTGGATAAAAGATGACTCATTGTCATTGTGTAACATTCAGAATTCTAAGTGAGTACGATAAGTATATGCCAACTACTTTCAAACAAAGCTATTTTGTGATTATATTGTTTGGATAACATATCTGAATTGACTCAAAAGTCCAACAGAACGTAGTAACTCGTCGAAAATAAAAGAATTATTAACAAACAAAAGCGCCCAGAATTGTTGTCTTCTATAGAAGATACTATTCAGATTGATGTTCAATCGAGAGGAAATTTGACACTAAAGTATGTTCTCTTATCATTTCTATAATTGAATAAGGCAAGTCGAAGGGCCACAAAGTAGATTAACTACGAGATGGGATTGATAGATTATAATATTGCAATATTCTGAAAGCTCTAGTAAATGGAAATTTAAAGAGTTCAGATAGAAAATTACATTTTTTAAATTATATGATCACATGAGAAGAACAGGATATATTGAAATTTGTATCAATTCAGAAACGCAAAAAATTATTAATTTGTCGTTATATACCAAGACATCCACAGAGAAGATGTATCTTTCATGGAGCCTTTCATGTGGAGGGAGCATTCCACCGAAGGCTTCTGTTATGCAGCAATTAAAACTATGGGAATCTACCCTTAGACTCTATTATTTCAAAGTAGGCTATAATACTCATATTCATGGTCAAGGAACTATTTGGATTATATTCGGAAACATTCAACTGACTAACCAGATCAGTGAACACTTCAGTTTACGAGCTACTATATTTGAATTCAGATGTAATTTAGTGGAATGCTTCAAAGATTGGGTTTGATCATCTTTACGTAATACTAGTGATAATTAAAAACATATACCAAGATAGACATGAACACTATTTTGGGTAGAAGAGAACGTATGGGTATCAGAAGAAGTAAGATATTGAATATAGTTTGCATTGAACAGTTTTTATGGAGTAGCGTCCATCATTCTTCTTGTTGTTTATAGTTATAGTTGATAACTGATGAGCTCCTGATGTAATGGATAATGATTTTGCTAAGCTAGAACTGGTAGAGTGATATTCGTCAGATGTATTGCCACTTATTGAATTACTGATATTTTCCCCAAGTATAGATAACTTCTTCCACACGTATAGTTCCACACGAAAAATAAGGGTTTTATCAAAGAATTAATACTGGTTGCAATAAAATCAGCAAACCACCTTATGATCTTGTCACTATAATTGCTAACAGAATGTAACAGAATGAACCCGAAATATACAATGAACTACAAACCATGTATACTGAGATGTAACAAGTCTTCTTGGTGGATTGCTTTAATGTAATATGGAGTCATAAGCATCGTTAAAAAGAGCAATGAAAGAGTATAGTACGTAGAATCCTTCTACATATCTCCATTACTGATGCCTACTGGTACTGAAAAGAGAAACGGCAATCATTAAATTCAATATGAATAAGTACAGGGAAAAAAAAGATGACTGAACGATGGAATAAAACTTGAAGATTCCTGCCAACTGATACTTTTAGAGAATTCTTGGTCTGCTCTTCAAACATTAGGACCTTATATTTTATTTTTCTGTATTTACCTACTTATGTATTTTCTTCCTTATGCCCGCAGTCCAATCAAAAAGTGACCTACTCCTTCGATAAGCTGTACCTACTATATGTTATTCATAGATCTGGTTTCGTTAGAAGTTTACTGATAAACGCTAATGTCAAGCAGGGAACTTGTTCCCATCAACAAATCTGCTTCGCACAAATGAATTGTTGAGAGTTACTCACTGATCAATTAGTTCATAGCTAATGAATAAACAAGGAAAGGAAGTGGGGGCTTTAAACGAAGACCCAAATGTAATTCCAGAAAGAGGATCTGATCACTTGGTTGAGTCAAGTTGAGTAAATCCCAATTATGCTATATTTCCAGAGAAGTCGATCACACAGAAAATAGCTTCATTATGACGGATCATTGAGTAATCATCAGATTATTTTTACCAGGAAACGCAAACCGGGGGAGCTACCAAATGTCCAACTCACCAGCAGGTCCCTGCAATACAGCTCAGTCGAGTATTTTACAGTCATCCTTCACTCGAACGAGCGCATCGGACATAAAGTTCAGGAAGCCACAGCTGCTTTCTGGGCATGCAGAGATGGTACAAGACTTGCCTGTCTTGAGACAACAAGTGCATTAGACTGCCTCCCTTGCAACTCTTTATTAAACATGAGGCACGTTGGAGAATCTCCAACCATAGGCGGCGCGAGGGAATATGGACATTCTCGATTATGGAATCAGACGGTAAAGGATTATCCCCTCCTTGAGATGGCGGATGACAGTTCTTTACCTGCCATACGATTCAGCAGAAGGCCACAGTCAGTAAAACCCAAAAGGAATGGATGGGAGCAGATCGGACACCACCAGAAAGTTTTGAAAGTACGCAGACAATTATCAACCATAGTTTTGAACAACTTTTTATACTTATGGCCGAGGTCGAAATAGCTTTTCTCAGATGTGGAATTGGAAAGAAAGTGGATTTAGCTCTCACCACTTCGATGAGAAGTTTTGCGCATATTTCCATTGGAATTTTTCTCGTAAACTTCAGCTAGATTAACTGACTCATTAATCACATCACTTGTCTTATTTCGATCATATAATTTTCTTGAAAAGGGTTGACACTCAATACTCGAGTTAACCGTATTATTCACCTTGAACTTCTCCCCTAATTGTTCTTGCAAAGGGCAAAAGGAACGTTTGCTCGCTCAGTGTTATATATAGATTGAACGTGTCAATATGTACCAGTGGAAGACATTAGGTAAATTACAATTCTGTTCACCCCCGCACCAACTGCTCCGCCCTTTTCCTCCCGATTTATACCATTGCAGTTCTATTTTTACCCTAGAACTTGTATATATGCGTTCGGTTAGGTTTGTTGGACTATATATCTTCGCGCGCTTAAAATATATAGTCGTTTTACTAGTGCATGAGGTGTAAATTTAGAAGTCTGAGTCCGATTTGCGATTGGGGTTACAGATTCGAGAAATGGGATTTGTGTTATTTATAAATAATCGAATTGAACGTGCTGGGAAATGTCAGGAAATTGTTTGGGATGCTATGTCAACTGTCGAGTTGAAGATACTATCCAATGTCAATATTGTGAAGTTGAAGAATTGATACATAAACTAGAATTGACTTAAGAAACTCTTTAAAAACGAGCATTTATTTATAAATTCGTAAACTAAAACGAAGTTTATAAATGAAATCTTTAAAAACAAAAGCTTTTGTTTGAAAATTATTGTACTGAAACGTAGTTAGTAAATGAAAGCTTTCATTCATAGACTAGTGAACATAAAAGTAGTTTATAAATGAAAGTGTTAGTTTATAAACTAGTGAACTGAAACGTAGGTTATAAAGGAAAGCGTCCATTTATAAACTAGTAAACTAAAACGTAGATTATAAACGACAGCTTATATTTATAAACTAGTGAACTAAACGTAGTTTATAAATGAAAGCGTTTGTTCATAAACTAGTGACCTATACTTATAACGAAGCTTATAAATGAAAGCGTTTGTTCATAAACTGTTAAAATAGGACATAGTTCATAAATAAAAGCCTGTTTTGACAATTTTTTACGTATTTTTCATTATTATTTCGAGACAGACTGTTTTGTCAACGTTTGTTAAATTCGCTACTTAATTTTAATAGTGCACTTTCTTGGAATGTTTCACCAACCTTTCGTGTCTTTTTGTAGCTGCATTATATTTTTTACGAAATTCGGGGTGTACTGATTGTATTCTGATTTTCTGAGTCCGATTTGCGATTGGGGTTACAGATTCGAGAAATGGGATTTGTGTTATTTATAAATAATCGAATTGAACGTGCTGGGAAATGTCAGGAAATTGTTTGGGATGCTATGTCAACTGTCGAGTTGAAGATACTATCCAATGTCAATATTGTGAAGTTGAAGAATTGATACATAAACTAGAATTGACTTAAGAAACTCTTTAAAAACGAGCATTTATTTATAAATTCGTAAACTAAAACGAAGTTTATAAATGAAATCTTTAAAAACAAAAGCTTTTGTTTGAAAATTATTGTACTGAAACGTAGTTAGTAAATGAAAGCTTTCATTCATAGACTAGTGAACATAAAAGTAGTTTATAAATGAAAGTGTTAGTTTATAAACTAGTGAACTGAAACGTAGGTTATAAAGGAAAGCGTCCATTTATAAACTAGTAAACTAAAACGTAGATTATAAACGACAGCTTATATTTATAAACTAGTGAACTAAACGTAGTTTATAAATGAAAGCGTTTGTTCATAAACTAGTGACCTATACTTATAACGAAGCTTATAAATGAAAGCGTTTGTTCATAAACTGTTAAAATAGGACATAGTTCATAAATAAAAGCCTGTTTTGACAATTTTTTACGTATTTTTCATTATTATTTCGAGACAGACTGTTTTGTCAACGTTTGTTAAATTCGCTACTTAATTTTAATAGTGCACTTTCTTGGAATGTTTCACCAACCTTTCGTGTCTTTTTGTAGCTGCATTATATTTTTTACGAAATTCGGGGTGTACTGATTGTATTCTGATTTTCGAAGAGGAAAGAACATATCTAAATTTAGAAGACTTCCAGAAACAAATCGAAAGCATTGTTTGAGTTGGGAGTATTATAAAGTTCAGACGAATTTTCTTGTAGAAGTGCTGCAGTGATATAATTAACCGTCTGCTAATTGTAGTTTCTTCGTATAAAAAAGAACTACTCTTCATTTTCATTTGTCCAGGAATCTCAAACTGGTCTAAGCATGTAATAATAAAAAAATAGGTGTGCCTTTCAAAATTTTCATTTATATTATCTTGTATGATGCTGTATACAGTGCTTTTATTTAATATCACCTGAGTATAAAAGTTATGTAGCCGAACTAAGAACTAAAAATGATAGGTAAATGTTAGCGCCAATTTAAAAATTGGGTCATTGGGATACGGAATTAACTGAAAGCTTTGTATGTTCAGACTTCCGTTAAAGCGTAATGTATGACCAGGAAAGGTGACAGAAAATAACATTTGAAAATGATTCAAATATTATAAAGACAGTGAATATTTCACATGAAAAATTACCGAGAGTAAAATATGTGATGATGATGAGGATACTCATTTGAATTATTATTATAAGAAAAATGTTCACCTCTCTCTTGAAAATTTTCAAAGAATATGTTCTGACACAGTTCTCAGTTAGTTACCTGCCCATCTTTGAAAATTTTGTAAAACATGTGATTGGAGATTCAGCACCTTCGGAGATCTAGCTTACAAAGTAAGATTTATCACTTGAATTTGCTAACTCTGCTAAATTGTTGTAACTTTTGTAACTCTGTAAAATAACTGATGCTATGTTGAATAATATTGTGGTGTATACTGATAAACAAATTGTGGACAATCCTATGTTTGCTCAAGATCTCTTATCGTAATGAGCATTGGCCTTTCATTTATTATAGGATTACATTGATCCAGTAGACTGCACTTAGAAGACCTGTGTCTTCCAAAAAATATGCATCTTTCGTGATGTATAGGTCGACAGGAGACGGTTCACATCGACGACTGGAGATCTAGATGTTTGTAAGCGTTCTCGACATTGTTGGAGTTCTTGATGATTTGAATGATGTATTAAAAAAACAATAAACTATCTAATGTACGCCTTGTTGAACCTTGTTGAACCTTTATTAATAATCCTTGTCAAATGCCCTAAAAAGTGTACGATAACTCCAAGATTAAACCCCGCCTTGTTGCTGCAAGGTAACAAGCCAAGTTCTCCGTTTAATCATATAAAATGGCATATAAGCCTCTATGTCAACAATACGTCGGATGTCCATGACCTACTTGATAGATGTAATGAAATATAAAAGGCATTTTCCCGATCTGAAAATAATTCCCAGCATTGTTTTTGAAGTCATGAGGCGGTCATAGTAAAAATTACTGACTATAGTGCTTTTAAAGCACTCGCAATATAAAGGCCACTCTGCTTAGCATCGTGCTTCAAACTCGTTGATGCACATGCTATAAAGGTTTCTTCATAGACTTGTACCATGATGTACCATTATGATATTTGGTGGATAATACCTAAGGTACTTTTCGAAAACTAATTACCATAATGTTGTGTATTATGGTTCACCTTGAATTCTTTTATACCTAAAATTGTGGGTACTGATTATTTTCAACACACTTATTTAAAGAAAAACATACATCGAAGTATTATTGAAGAAGACAATCTATTGCAACTCCCTCTCAAGCAGAAAAAGTTCAACATCTAAAAATATAATACATCACGACACAATTAGTGATTTCTTCAATTTCCGAAAACTATACTGTGATGACAGATGTTTGGCATCCAAGCAAAATAGCTATTTTTGCTTCCTTGGAAGTTGGGCAAATACTTTGGTATGCGGTGAATGAGCAATATATTTTCAAAAGAAATCTCGAATGAGAGCAGTATTTGTTGCAAGACATGTTGTCAATTTGAATTTGGGTTGGTTGAACTCGAAAGTGTGTCGTTTCGTAATTTTCGTGGAAATTCGCTGAAAGTTTGAGGCATATGGGGAACTGTTATTATAGATTCCTCCGAAAGTGCCATTTTTCACAAAAATGTGCGATTCTCCTTGAATAAAAAAGGAATCATTCAGAAATAAATGATCTTCTTTCGTTTACGAGGGTTGTGTCAACATATGGTTCGAGAGTGAAGTACCTGTATTATATAGGTAGGGAGACAACTTCAGATGAATTAAAAACGGATTATTTCATAATTTTTTTTAATGTGCGTTGTTCCGCCAAGTTCAACTGATGTTGGTGAAACAACTTCCGTAATTTCTATATTTCCTCAGTTCTGAAGTATCCAGAATTTGCCGCTTTTTTGTCGCTTATTACTAGCGGAGTGTCTCTTTCTTTAAAATTAAATGATGTTTTGATAACTTCATATGAAGTTAGAAAAACAACTTCCTCAATTTCCACCTTTTATTTTGAAATCCAAGCGAAAAAGAATTTTCTCATACTAGAAATTATTCTCATTTCAAACAGCGAAGAAGCCAGTAATGCTCTGAACTCCCTAACTCCCATGTAATCAACTCAGAGATGATATGGTGGTGCCTAGAGAACTAAATGAAATAGGCAAGAACAACACTTTCACCCTCCTATGAGTGGAGGGTGATGAAATAGTAGACGTACTGACAAAAGGGGGACTGAAACACTATTTCTGGGACCTGAACCCATCTGCGGAATGAGTACCAGCACAATACTGGATGCACTTGAAAAAGAAGTACACAACAAATCATCCCAATACTGGATAAAATCACAATGAATGAGGAAGGTCAAAATACTGTCAGGCTTTTTCCTGAGGCAAGTTGGAAAACGGGCAATTTCTATCAATACACCTCAGCTAAGCTTTTTTAAATAGTGTAGAAAGGGCTGGGTTGAGTGAAATGGTTTGGAATGCAAAAACTAGAGTAGTAATCAAAGTAAACGATTTCAGTTATTATGGACAAAGTAAAGAAGAATATAGAGAAGAATAATATTTGTTAACGAAAATGGGAAAGAAGGGCTGACGGTTCCAGTAGCAGTAACCACCGGGAAATGAAAATTATGAGAAGAAGAAGTAAAGGTTCACAGAGGAGATGAAGAATATACAAGACGTAAAAGGGTGAATATGTGCTGACGGTTTCACAAGCCGTTACCACCCGGATAAGACAATAATAAGAAGAAGAGAAGGTTCACAGAGGAGAAGAGAGAGAAATTATAAATTCACAGATTGAATATTTACACTTAATATAATATTATGATAACAGCTAGATATATATTATACTACCGGTTCACAAGCTGTTTACTATACATTATAGTATAGTATAAGACTGTTAGTGTTTTATTGACCTCAAAAGACGTTTGTAAATAGCGCAGAGCAGAGTAAAACATGTCTAAATTTTTAATTGTCGATTTTTACTTACAATTAGCGTCAAAGGAGCGGAAAATTACTGACAGTTTCTTCAAAATTGAAAATTAATGAAGATTACGCAATAGTCAGAAACAAAAGTATTACAAAATATTATCAATACTTGACTCGAGATTAGATAATGATTTGTTTGAAGTTAGCAAAACATCGTATAAATAAAGGAAGGAATAGTTTTTTTTTCTTTCATTTCGCAAATAATGAGGCATGAAAAATGATGAATACTTCAAAATTAGGCAAAGAAAAAATTACGAAAATTATTCCGCTAATAATGTTGGTAAAACATTAAAAAAAATTTTGAAGGAAGGATAGACAAATATTTTCTTTATAGGATGCGACAAAAATGCAGCAATTTGTGGATTTTTAAAAAGTGAGAGGATATAAAAATTATGGAAGTTGTTAAAAAATATACGATGTTTCGTATATTTTTCAAAAGAAAAGAGACAAGTCTTTTCTTTTCGCACCTGCATAATTAGCGAGAAAATAACGGCAAATTCTGTATACTTCAGAAAAGAGGTTTGTATTTGATATCAACAATGTATCACATAAACTACATGATATAGACTGGTTAAGCATTAGTAACCGAAGGTTCCTCTTATGGAATATTAAAATTTAAAAAACCCTCCATTTATGTAAAGTAATTTTTCGGTCAGATATACATGACAGGAAGATTCGCAATACCTCAACATAGGAAAGAAATATTCAAACGCTGCTTCTCCTATCGCATCGCCACCTGCGTCAACTTTATAGCAAATAGTTGTAGAAGAAATAGAACATCTTTCGCATTTACAAAAATATTAATACAAAATCTGATACATGGAAAACCCCACTCTACTTGATCTCACCCTATAGCGCATTCTCTTCCTCTCTCTCTCTTTCTCTCTCTTCTTTTTAATTAATAAGTCTTTGTTCCCGTCAATCCTCAGATCAAATGGAAAAACAGTAGCTCCTTCATGAGCTGCCTGAACTTCAGCTTTTAAATGATGAATTGAATTTTTTTTTTCACATGGGTTCGTAATCATTGTTTTCATAATCATTATTTACTAAGGTTATTATTAGTATAATTGACATTACGGAAGTCGTCTCGCTAGCTATACATATATGTGATCAGAAAACTTTTGCAAAATACAGAAAAACTCGAAGAAATTAATGGTCAAATACTAATAAACTACACGCCCATATAACAATTTGGGGTGGGGGGGTCATTTGACCCAGTATGAAACATACTCAGAACGATGCTGCTATATGAAAAAATAGCTTTAGTCACTATGCCGTCAATTCTTGATGGTGCAAATGACTGTAATAATAATAATACTAATTTTTCATCTGAAGATGAGCTTTTCCGAGAAAATAATCATCATGTACGGCGTTCCTCACGTTGGTAGATTATGAAATAATAATCTAGAATCTACTACCGTGCAAAAATAATGGGACTGGAAGCCTGGAAAAGTTTTCAATTGCCGAAAATAAAAAAAAACACGTTTTCATGTTCAGATTTACTATCCGACGTTTCGTCTTCTGGCATTCATCATCAACTTTTTTTTCTGTTATGGGCGCCATATTGTTTTTTATACAGATTCTCATTCTGATTTTATTGATGTATAATTTGTTATGATTTGCACTTCTGAAACCACAGATATTAAAAAACAACTTCATCTGAGATGGTCATGACTTCATCGAAAAATTTTGTTTAATAAACACTAGTTGTAAGAACTCATTAAACATCATAAGTTTGCACAAATACTTCAGTAGAAATGTCCTCATTCTCAAATGAAGAAAAACGAGATATGTTGAAACCTCATTATAAATTTGATAGGAATAGTACGAAAACAGCACAAATTTATTTTGAATTATATCCGGAAAGACAACAGCCGGATAGAACATTATTCGAAATATTAGACGTAACTTATTAGCTGAGGTAAAATAATTGTTCATTCCATATTCGAAGAAGTATAATTATTTTTGGTACTTTTTTAGATAAATGCAGATCCTTCCAAATAAACACATCAAGTCTCGGCAGAAATGGATGTGCCACAGACAAGCGTTTGGAGGGAATTCAAAAAAAGTGGTTTGGTCAGGGTGATCCTGAGAGAAGGATGGAATTTTGTAGCTGGCTCTCGAATAGGGTAGACCCTACAAACTTCTTGAAAAACATTATTTGGACCGACGGAAGTACTTTTTCGAACTGTGGTGTTTTTAATAGAAATAATGAGCACATTTGGACTGAAAATAATTCACGACACTTCAGAGAAGTCAGACCATAAGTTCGGTTTCGTTTGAATGTGTGGGCTGGAATTTATGACGACCGAATACTTGGACCTCATTTCTTCTATAATACTTTGAACGGGAAAATCTTCGGTTTTTAAGAAACGAATTCGAAGAATATATGGATACGTTTCCCCTTGTTAATTATAACAGTTGCTGGTTTCAGCATGACGGGGCTCCTCCACACAATAAAAGAGCAGTTTGCGAATATTTACACCAAAGATTTCCTAATAGGTGGTTAGGAAATTCTGGACCAGTGAGGTGGCCGGCAAGGTCACCTGACCTTACAGTTTTGGGTACTTTCTTGTGGGGCATTTCAAAGAACAGAATCTACGGAGAGCAAGAATATGACACAGTAGATGAACTTAGAGACAATATCATCACGCTATTCAGGTCTGTCAGAAGAAGGGATATTGTTAGGGTTGTTCTTAATTTGAGACGACGAGCTCGGTTATGTATTCAAGAGGAAGGCCATCCATTTTGAACACTTGTTGTAATACTTTTTGTGCATTTTTTACAAGCTCATGATTTCATTCATGTTTTTTGAAACGCACCGTACTCCAAGCCAAGTGTTTGCCCAAAATTCCGAATAATGTTCTATCCGTTTGTTGTCTTTCCGGATATAATTCAAAATAAATTTGTGTTGTTTTCGTACTATTTCGATCAAATTTATAATATAATAAAGTTTTGACATATCTCGTTTTTCTTCATTTGAGAATGAGGACATTTCGACTGAAGTATTTGTGCAAACTTATGATGTTTAATGAGTTCTGACAACTAGTGTTTATTAAACAAAACTTTTCGATGGAGTCATGACCATCTCAGATGAAGTTGTTTTTTTTTAATATTTGTGGTTTCGGAAGTGCAAATCATAACAAATTATACATCAATGAAATCAGAATGAGAATCACAATTTTTCTGTATAAAAAAACATTATGGCGCCCATAACAGAAAAAAAAGTTGATGATGAATGCCAGAAGACGAAACGTCGGATAGTAAATCTGAACATGAAAACGTGTAGCTGATAAAAAGGTATCAATGAAAATGTACTTTTGGTTTTGAGCTATGTTGTCAAATAACGATAGAAAAAAATAAAAACGAAAATTCTGATTTGCAGTTTTTTGCCGATATTTCCGGAAATGCTCGGAATTTTCCATGTTTCAAAACAGTATTTTGTTAAGCACCAGAATACGCAACTTTGCCCCAATTTAAGCTTCGACGTATCTCCTGTAGTTTAGGATATCCCAATGGTGGGGGTCGAATTTGAATTGCCTTGTATAGTATTTATTGCGCGCACACTGTAACGTTTTTGTTCCAAATACTACTATTTTGCCCTCTAAACTGTTTATATTCGAGTAGGCGACGCCTTTATAGGTAGACAATACTTATTTTATAAATTTATAAAGCAATTGTCTCTATCCTAAAAAATTGTTTTATTCATCACATTATAAAGCTTTTATACAGCTTGTATAATATAAAAAACAGTTTTGTAACAGTTATATTATAACTGTTACAAAACTGTTTTTTACCGCAGAACTTGAAGGTGTTATACAGAAACTATTTAATCATTATAAAACACTTAAAACATTCTTTCAAAACGGTTTTAAATCGGTCTTGAAATGCGTTTCAAAACTATTTCAAGCCAAAAGCAAGCTTCAATTTTATAATGCGAGTTGTATAAATATATATACGACAATGTTATGAAAACATTTTTCTACAGACACAAAAATGTCGCAGTCAAACTCAGTGATAAAATACTCCTTAATTCGGCATTATACGTAAGATAGTTATAAAATATACCAGTTTCATAAAGCAGTGATTTTGCTACTTGGGCATTATTGCAAGATGATTTGAGAGTTCAGTTCTACAGTGAGCACCTTATGTAAAGGATAAGTTCATTTTTCACGTTATTAGCCATTTTCAAAACACCGAAACACATCGATTTATGTATTCGAAAAGACACTCTGTGACATAAAAAAATCCCCCCTCCTTCACCCCCCTCAACGTGACAGCCACCCCCCTAATTTTTTTAAATTCAATAGGGTATTCAATTTTCTATACAGCCATATCTTCATTTTTTAATTTCGTTCATGCGCCATAAAAAATTTTTAATAAACTGTGTTATTTAATCATTTATTATAGAGGTATCAATCAATGTGCTTCTAACAAAAATTTTTAGATCAAATGTACAAACTGCTGGCCATTTCTTTCTTGACAATAATAAAGGCGTTGCTGAAAGTTATCAACAACATACTGAATGGTTTCGGGAGTGATACGTTCTATTTCTTCTCTAATTCTGATTTGCAAACTTTTAATACCGTTGGTCTATTGATGTATACTTTGGATTTCAGGTAACCCCACAAAAAGTAGTCAAGTGGTGTCATGTCGGGAGAACGGGCTGGCCACTCTATGGTACCTCGTCTACCAACCCATCTGTTGGGAAAAATTTCTTTCAGATATGCACGAACTTCAGCTGCAAAATGTGGTGGAGCACCATATTGCTGATACCAGATATTCCTATCTATTTGATTCGGATTATCATTATCTGGAAAAAGTCTTTTCAGCGTTGGAACTGAAAAATTAGTCAAAAACTCCAAGTAACGTTCACCGTTTAATATTTCGTTGAAAAAGTATGTTCCAATTATGCGATTATTTATAATCCCTACCCAAACATTTACTGTTCTGGGATATTGAGTGTGGGCCTCCATCATCCAATGGGGATTTTCTCGGCTCCAATATTGACAGTTCTGTCTGTTGATGGTTCCATTTAAAAAAAAAGTTGACTCGTCGGAAAAAAAAATATTTTTTTTAAACGATGGATCCCGCAGGCACCTGGCTTCTATTATTTCGCAAGACTCAGTTCTGCGATCTGGATCGTCTTCGTTGAGTTCATGTACCAATTGTACTTTATAAGGGTGGTACTTTTCACTTTAAAAAACACGACTTTTGTTTTCGGGAAACTCGAAAAGCTTTTAAAAAATATTTATTGATTACAAAAATTGAATAAAAGTACGTGTAACAATTACAGTTATAAAATCAGACTGAGTTCATTGCGTTCACCGAGAAGCGATGAGAAATTGTTGTAATGCTGACGAAGCGTCCTTCGTACGAATTCCATCAGTAGCGTCAGCGGAATACGGGGTCGTTGACAACGTAATTCCTCCCTTCTAAGATGGAAAACAGGATTTCATGGAATGAAGAATGTTTTCCGTTCCTTTGGTAGGGGTTGTTCGGTGACTTCAGTGTTGTCTTCTTGGATGCTGGTAGTAGGTGGACGTCGAACTAGTAGGTGTTTGAATTTGTATATAATGATAACAGCTAGACAAATTATCATTATACTGTATATAGGGAGTGTCCAGACGTAGGCTCTCGGCGAATGGGACGATTTGGTGAGCGGAGTTAAACGGCTGGCTTCCTTGTGAATTTCGGTTAGTTTATCCAAGGAGATATCTTGAAGTTTTAGGGCTGGTATTTCTGGGTCATGTGTTATTTGAGGTAACTTGATATCCGGTAGGAGCAGGGGTTGTTCTCCAACTTTCGTGACCTCGTTGACGTATTGTTCGGTCGGGGTTTTGAATTGGCAGCCAAGTGGTACTGTGATCATGTATGGTCCTGTTGTACTGCAGGTGGTCTGGATGCGGGTGGCCTTCTCGAAAATGCTGATATAGTGGGCGTCGTCCACTTGCTCGATGATGTTTGATACCAGGTGGATCGGTACTTGTTGACAGTTTTTTGGGTCCTTTGCGATGCTCAATATTTGAAAAATACAGTCGCTGGTGGTGGTTCCTGGAAGGAGGTTGTTCCAAGGGCAGTAATGAACATCGTGGAGATCCATGCAGGGCATTGTGGAATATTGAAAATATACCTCGTTTGCAGTCAGATAGGGTGCAGGTGGTATGATGGTAGTTTGGTTTGGGGTAGGAATGGAATATAAGTGATATTGGGTGAATACTTCGGGTGATACAAGTGGAAACTTTATCACGAAAACTATTTTATTATTTTTCTGATAAGTACCTATTTCAAAAATTTCATAATATCGGTGTAGGTTCGTGTGATCCAATCCAAACAGTAAATTATTAGCGGTATAGTGTTGTACTAAGGTTGACAACATCCATTCAATATCATTGATTTTCAATATACTAGGATGTGCTTGTCCTAATTTAGCAAATGTTGTAGCGGTTTCTAGGTCAGTCAATATTTGCAACAGCATTAGAAGGATAGAGCTGAGTTGATCGAAAGCCTCTTTAGTTTCGAGATAGTGCTGGAAATTAAAAATGAGGGTCGACATGTCCGAAGCAATTTTATTGATTCTCTCTGTGATTACCTTTTGGTTATGTTTAATCATAGCTGTTGTTTCACTGAAAGTTTTTATTATATTCTTTGAGAGTGAGATTTGGTCATTAATTTTTGAAATTACGTTATTTTGATTATTTTCTAGTTCTGAAATTGCCTTATCATAGTTTTCAGCGTCTTCAGCATCTAGATTACCACTTATACTTTTTATTATAGAACCTAAACCATTCAGTATTCCTCGTTTTAGTCTTTTACTGGGAATAAGGGATTCCTGTTTGGCGAGTGATAGTTGGAGTTGAAAGAAACTTGATTGATTGATAGTTTTCAACTCTTCCAAATATGGACGGGATAGCCCGTGATTAACTGCTTTCAGTAATCTCGAATATTGGTTTTGAATCGTTCGGAGTTCGTCAGAAATGGGGGTGAGATCGTAGTAGTGTACGAAGGTGTGGTATTTGCTTTTGATGCGCGTTGTGCCTATTTTGAATGGAAGGATACCTGGGTTTTTATTTAGGGACTGTATTTGAAGTTCCTGGCTCATCGTCAGCGACAGGATGGACCTAAAACAATGGTCTTTTGAAACTTGAATTATGCATGGTGTTCTTTGGTAATTTTAATTTCTTCTTTTTATTCTTGAGAACAGTTACTGCGCGGAATTTTGGAGAGAGTTTGTTTCTGTTGTCTGTACGTTTGTACGCTGGGGTACGTTCCTTATAAGTCAGAGGAGGTTCCCGTGCCTTGTTGAGTTTGTCAATGGTTTTTTCTTTATTTACCTACAGTTAATTTTTTGTTTAGATGTTTGTACAATTCTGCGGTTTTCGTCTTATGCGCCGTCATGTAGGCACTATGTACCAAGTTTTCAAGGTTGACATTGAAGGGGTCTGAAGTGGATAGGTGACCAGTGATAACATCTATGGGTTTCATATTTGTGGCAGAGTGTATTGAGTGATTATAGCCCATGATGGCATATGGCATCTGTTTGATAATATCGAGTTCCTTATGGGTTGTTTGAAGTATTCTTAAATGTTCGATGATGGTTGAATGGAACCGTTCAACGATTCCTTTCGATTCGGGATGATCAGGGGTAACGTAATGTAATTCGATATTGTGCGTTTTAGCAAATTCTTGAATTAATTCGTTTTTAAGCTCGGTGTCATTATCGGAGTTGAGTGATTTGGGGATTCCATGGTGGTTAATGTAGGTCAATAGGTTGTTTGCTACCTCTACAGCGCTGAGGTTGAGTAGAGGATAAGCTTGGGCATATTTTGAGAAAGCGTCGACGATTGTTAAAAACTTTTGATTTTTTATTTGGAATGTATCGATAAAGACGGTTTCGAATGGCTTGTTAGGTGTTGGGCTAACTTGAAGCTGTTGTTTAGGTGGGTTCCGGTCGTATTTATTTGGTTGACATATCGAACAGTTATTAATATAGATGCGAGTATCTATACCTAGCTTTGGCCAATAATATGTCTCTCTAATTCGTTTTTCTGTCTCGATTATGCCTCTATGGTTAGTTTTACCTTCGTGATATTTCTGAATTGTATTTTTTTGATCATCGGTGCTGATGACGTCTTTTAGTATTTTGTTGCAGCGGATGAACTTGAAAGAAGGTGTTCTAAAGGTGTTCTTAACTACTTCGCAGAATCGGGAAATCATGTTTTCATCGGGAAGATATAACGCGTAGACGTATTTTGGGTTAAGATAATCTTTGATGAGTTTAATGACATCATGCTCGAAATTTTGGAGAGAAAGCTGTGCGAAAATTCTTCTTTTATTCGGGAATATTTCTTTAATTTTTGGCTCGGCTGGAGAAAAGAATACCAGGTCTATAGTGATCTGATGATCATAACCGTTCAACGGATGTTCTGAGATCGGGATGGTCAGGACAAGGTCTTCTGCATTTGAGTGTACAGTTTCGCCATCAGTGTTATCGGGGGCTTCGTTATTGATGATGGCATCATTAGGCACTGTGGGGTTGGTGGTGACAACATCGGCATTGATGAAGATGCCAGGAATCTCAGAAATTGATTCGTTAATATTGGTTCCGGAATGTTCGTCGCTATTAACTTCGTTCAAATTTGAGATTTCACCAAGTTGTGGGATGATAGACTCGTCGTCAGAAGTTCTTGCAACGGGGGTGTCATAGGAGATGTCTAGGATTTCACGATGATTTTCATTGAAGTTGTTTATGAATTTTTGGAGTTCATTAACATGAATTTCCACTCGTGATAGGGCGTCGGCATTTGTATTTAATTTGCCCTTTTTGTAAACAATTTCGTAGTCAAATTCTTCTAGTTTAAGGCGCTATCTCACTAGGCGGGAATTTGGCTCTTTAAGAGACATAACCCACTGAAGGGGTTTATGGTCAGTGAAAATTTTGAATTTTCTCCCATACAGATATGGACGGAAATATTTGGTTGCCCATACTATTGCTAGAAGTTCTTTTTCTATCGTTGAGTAGTTCTGCTCTGATTGATTTAGGGTACGCGACGCGTACGCCACTGGTTTGTCAGAACCAATAGGCCCTTGAGAGAGGATAGCCCCAATGGCAAAATTGCTGGCATCCGTGCTCAAGACAAAGGGCTGGTCGAAATTTGGGTATATCAGTACGGGTTCATTAGTCAAAAGTGTTTTACAGTGTTCGAAACATTGAATAAATTGAGAGTCATGAACAATTTTGGCGTCCTTTTTCAGACATAATGTCAAGGGTTTGGTCAGTTTTGCGAAGTCCTTTATGAATCGACGATAGTAACCAAGGAGTCCTAAAAACCCTTTGATTTGTTTTGTTGTGGTTGGAATTGGATATTTTTGAACTGCTGAGATTTTACTGGGATTTGGTTTAATTCCGTCAGTTGTAATGACGTGACCAAGATAAGCTGTTTCCTTTTTGAGGAATTCTGATTTATCCATTTGCACTTTGAGATTGGCACTTCTCAAGCATTTGAATACCTTTGTCAGGCTGTCTATATGCTCCTGAAGAGAGGTAGAAAAAATAATGATATCATCTAGATATACCAAGCAAATTTTGTTGATGTAGTCACTGAGGATGGTGTCCATGCAACGCTGAAACGTAGCTGGATTGTTCTTAAGGCCAAAAGGCATGCGCACATGCTCGTAGTGACCTCCTTCGACATTGAATGCAGTTTTTTCGATATCGGAAGGATTCATTTGTATCTGGTGAAAACCAGATGCCAGGTCTAATGTAGTAAAATACTGACATTTACCTAACTTGTCCAACACATCAGTTATATTGGGTATTGGATATTTGTCATCGATTGTCTTCTCGTTTAGCTTCCGATAATCGATAACAATTCTCCACTTTTTCTTTCCTGAGGCATCATCTTTTTTTGGAACAATCCATATTGGAGATGACCAAGGGGACTTACTGGGTCGAATTATATTTTGTCGAAGCATTTTGTTTATTTGCGTTTGTACTTCTTGTTTGTGTATAAAAGGATATCTGTAGGACTTTGTATATACTGGAATTTCGTCTCTTGTTTTGATTTCGTGTTTAATTTCTGTTGTCGAGGTCAGTGGTTCGCCTTCCTTATAGAATATGTCTGAAAATTGTATGCAGAGTTTCAAGAGGTGTTGTTTCTCTTCAGCATTTAGGTGGTCAGTTCGAATTATGTCTTGGATGTCATTTTTGGTGATAGTCTGTAGATTTTCTGAGAAATGAATTTCAAAATTGTGTTCTAGGTCATATTTACTGATTTCAGGAAAGTCCTGGAATTGATATGTTTCGTCACTCGTTAGTGGTATGGTCTTGACTGGGTATAGCATGGTCAGTTTGATGTCATTGTCAGTTGGATTGAAAATTTCCACATTAGCTTCGCCATTACTTGCTAGTGTTAGGGTGAGGGGAATTTTACATGCTAAAATCTCCTGTTGTGGTATCATCACGTGCTTATTTGAGCAATCGACAGGGATTTTTGTAACTAATTTGGAATTTTTTGGAATCACTTTTTCAAAAAGAAGTTTTGGATTTGAAACAAAATATTTTATGATATTGATTGATTGCGGGGTGATTATTTTACTATTGACCAGATCCAATCTACTGTTCAATAATTTCAAATTATCGATTCCTAATAATCCATCAAAAATATTAAGAAATTTGTAAAGAAAAAATTTTATTTCTTTATCTGTACGAAACTCGTCAAAAGCTGGAATCATAATGGATGAATCGTGATTTGAGGTATTGAAACAAGTGGACACCGAAAATGGTTCGTTTACTATGGCGTTTTTAAAGTATTGATTGGCTATTGATGGGTCTAGAAATGATCGTGTCGATCCAGTATCGACTAATAATTTTAAAGGTGGGTTCTTTATTTCGATATACGGGAGTTGTCTGTCCTGTATATTGTTTGATTCTATTATTATCAAGTCTGGTCGTCTTGATTCTTGTTTTCCGGAAAATTTCCAGTTTCCCAATTTTCTTGGTCGGGCGCATACTCAGGTTGAAAACCTACGGCGCCTTCGTCAGATTCGGGGTTATCATAAGTCTCAGGATATTCGTTTGTTGGAACTGAACCTTGTTCAGCATAGAAAAGTTCTTCAGATATGAAGTTTCTATTTTGGACGTTATTTTGGGAAGAGTTGGGACGCTGTTGTGGTCTGAGACTGGTACCATGAGAGATGCCGCTCATAGGAGAAGGACGGATATTATTAGTAGGTCTATTCTGCGGATTTTTCCAAACATTTTGGGGTCGGCCGAATACCTGTGAATTTGTGAAAAATCTTTGTGGTGGGCGGTTGATTGGTCTTATGGGTATTGGTTGACTCGGAAATGATTGACGTTGCGTTGCGTTGGGTTGATTCACAAATTGATAGTTTTGTGGTGGGAAAAATTGGTTTTGAGAATTGAAGTTATGATGGGACTGCTGGTAGTTTTGCCTTAATGGCCTGGTTTGTGAAAAATTAGGACGAGGGTGGTTAATCTGAGGCTTAGGAAAGAAATTTCCTTGCAAATTTGTTATGTTGATTTCATCATTTAATATTGATAGAGCTTGAGGAAGTGTTTGAGGGTTACGAGCCCTCACTCTGGTACCGAAAGGTTCTTTCAGACCAACTAAAAATACTCTTAACGTCTGGTTTGTGAATAAATTCCTTTCACAAGTTCTCTCAACCTCGGTGGCAGTGTGCAAATCAATATAGTTACAAATAGTATTAAGTACATGAATACAATTCGAATAAAATTGCTGCGGCGTTTCGTTACCTTGCCTCATATGCATTAAATTTTGGGTGAGGGAACTCAGGTCCCTCTGGTCACCAAAATTTTGGAGTAAAGTTTCACGAATTTCGGGCCAAGTTTTAGCGTTGTAGATATTGACTGCTTCTATCGCCGCACCGGTCAATTTTGAAAATATTGTGTTTACAATAAGTAAATTTTGTGTTGATTCGGGTGTATTCGCATCGAAATAAACTTCCGATAGCTGTTCGATTGTTTTTATGAACCGAACTAAACCCGTTGGGTTTCCGTCATACTCCGGAATTGTCTTCAAAAGATCTGAACTAATTACTGGAATTATTTCAGGCATTGTTGTAAGACTTGCGAGCTGATTAATAAGTGAGTCTATAATTGTATCTATTTTGAATCGATTATGAATAACTTATACTTATTGAAATCTGTTATTAGATACTGCTATTTTTACTATTATATTATTACTATTATTATTAGCGGTCTTCACTTGTAAGATACAGGATATTCACAGGAACTCTGAGGTTTCAGAGGAGTCTGACATATATGAACAAGATATACTCACAATAAAGCCGCAATGCTTCTCAACATCTGGAATCGGTGTTGACTGCTAATCCTATGTGCTTTTGGTAACCACTTAGTTAACACTATTCTATGAAGGTAGTCTCCTCAGTGGATGCGTACCGTTCGCGATTTTGAACAAACAGTTGAAACTGAAGCGAACGATTTCTCGATGAACTTTTTCACTTTCATAATCCTACCGACTGCGCCACTTTTGTTTTCGGGAAACTCGAAAAGCTTTTAAAAAATATTTATTGATTACAAAAATTGAATAAAAGTACGTGTAACAATTACAAGTTATAAAATCAGACTGAGTTCATTGCGTTCACCGAGAAGCGATGAGAAATTGTTGTAATGCTGACGAAGCGTCCTTCGTACGAATTCCATCAGTAGCGTCAGCGGAATACGGGGTCGTTGACAACGTAATTCACGCGATATTGAACTTTGACTTATGTCGTAATCCTCGGCAAGTTGTCGGGTAGGTTTATGTGGATTCTCCTCAATGTCTACCAAAATATCAAATTTCTTCCCATCGTCAATCAATAACCACCTTCCTGGTTTTGAAATATATTTGAAAGTCCCAAATTCACGAAATTTTGTTTCTATTCTACTAACGGTAGATTGAGAAATATGATGATCAGGATATTCATTATTGAACATTTCACTTACATTCTTCTGAGTTCTAGTTTTGTCCCCAGATCCTAGCATTATTAACACTTCTATTCTTTGACGTTCAGTCAAATGAGACATTGCTAGAACTTTCAGCCTATTGCCTAAAAGTAACACTGAACAAGAAACACAACCCACAACTGAAAAACTGCAGCAAGTTCACAGAGAACAATTTTTTACTCAACTGTCATGGCTGACAATAAACGTAAATAAACCAAAACAATTGTAGGTGCATGGCATAATACAGCGGATTCAATGGAATACATACCTACGTGATACCTTTCAACATTTTGAAAAAAAAAAATTTATGGCGCATGAACGAAATTGAAAAATGAAGATACGGCTGTATACAAAATTAATACTTTTCAAACTTGACTCCCTATTGCAATTAACAAAATTGGGGGGTGGCTGTCACGTTGAGGGGGGTGAAGGAGATGGGATTTTTTTGATGTCACAGAGTGTCTTTTCGAATACATAAATCGACGTGTTTCAGGGTTTTTCTTGAAAATGGCTAAGAAGGTAGAAAATGAATTTATCCGTTACATATGGTGCTCACTGTATACAGAAACTTATTTATTATCGATTTCTCAGAAAATTTTATTCTTGACAAAAGTTGGTGCATGTTCCAAAACTATACCAAGTGTACCTGAAATTGCTTTATGACAAACACCATACAGGATAGGCCAAAAAATATAAAGTTCGTTCAAGAGTAAAGTACCCTTATTTCAAAAAATATAGAAATATGTTTTTTTCGTTTGGAAAATATTGAATTACCTCCGTATGATACATATTTTTACTATTTTGATTTAATATGTATGTGAAGTAGCCACAATCAAATCAGTTTAGAGTATTTTTTATCAAATTAAAGTGTATTTGTAAAATTTACTTGGATTTGTATTTTTTTAGGTGACCGTCAACTTCATGTTTGTTGCAACGATATTTAACAGAACTCTAGAATAAAAGAAATACTCTTTTTAACGAGGCAAATACTTTACTAAGTAAATGTTCACATGAATAAACTGTCAATAAAAGTATAAAATTTCTGTTCTTCTGACAACAATGCCTCAACTAGAACAGATATTAAAAAACACTCCAAAATCTATCGCAGATAGCCATGAACAAAAAAGAACCAATAAGCGATAGTACAGAAACTTACAGTAGGTAACTGGACAAGTGCTAACAATAAAAATTATCGAAGCGTCTCTGTATGTCCACCTTCTCTTTCGATGCATCTAATTGTTCGCTCATAAAATTCGTTTACTGTAGATCGCAACACATTAGCAGGAATATTTCTGCAATGAACTCGTATTGAAGTTTCAAGCTCAGCAACATTTTTAAAGGGGCGATCTCTGTAGACTTTTTGTTTTAAGTATCCCCATAAGAAATAATCCAGAGGTGTAAGGTCTGGAGAACGAGGAGGCCATCGAGGATCGGTATTTCGTCCTAACCATTTATTACGAAATGTCCTATTCAGCCACTGAGAAACATTACTAGTAAAATGGGCAGGACATCCGTCATGTTTACCATACTTTTTCCGTTCTTCTAATACCATATCATCCAAAAACTCTCCTATTTCAGTTTCCAAAAAGTTCAAGTACCTGTAACCATTCAAATTCTCTCGAAAAAAAAACGGACCTAATGATTTATTTATTTATTTATTTATTTATTTATTTATTTATTTATTTATTTATTTATTTATTTATTTATTTATTTATTTATTTATTTATTTATTTATTTATTTATTTATTTATTTATTTATTTATTTATTTATTTATTTATTTATTTATTTATTTATTTATTTATTTATTTATTTATTTATTTATTTATTTATTTATTTATTTATTTATTTATTTATTTATTTATTTATTTATTTATTTATTTATTTATTTATTTATTTATTTATTTATTTATTTATTTATTTATTTATTTATTTATTTATTTATTTATTTATTTATTTATTTATTTATTTATTTATTTATTTATTTATTTATTTATTTATTTATTTATTTATTTATTTATTTATTTATTTATTTATTTATTTATTTATTTATTTATTTATTTATTTATTTATTTATTTATTTATTTATTTATTTATTTATTTATTTATTTATTTATTTATTTATTTATTTATTTATTTATTTATTTATTTATTTATTTATTTATTTATTTATTTATTTATTTATTTATTTATTTATTTATTTATTTATTTATTTATTTATTTATTTATTTATTTATTTATTTATTTATTTATTTATTTATTTATTTATTTATTTATTTATTTATTTATTTATTTATTTATTTATTTATTTATTTATTTATTTATTTATTTATTTATTTATTTATTTATTTATTTATTTATTTATTTATTTATTTATTTATTTATTTATTTATTTATTTATTTATTTATTTATTTATTTATTTATTTATTTATTTATTTATTTATTTATTTATTTATTTATTTATTTATTTATTTATTTATTTATTTATTTATTTATTTATTTATTTATTTATTTATTTATTTATTTATTTATTTATTTATTTATTTATTTATTTATTTATTTATTTATTTATTTATTTATTTATTTATTTATTTATTTATTTATTTATTTATTTATTTATTTATTTATTTATTTATTTATTTATTTATTTATTTATTTATTTATTTATTTATTTATTTATTTATTTATTTATTTATTTATTTATTTATTTATTTATTTATTTATTTATTTATTTATTTATTTATTTATTTATTTGTATCCAAACAGACCAAAGGTCTAATTACATGGATAAAAAATGTACAGAAATCTTTACATTTCAGTGCTCAATCATAAAGTGAGTTGTGTACCTATTCAAAAACTTGGAGGTTGAGTAGCAATGAACTGTTCTCTAAATTTTAATTTGGTTGTGCAATATATATTTCATGATGATACAAGATAGTTACTGAGTGAAGACTATGCTTCAGCGGACAGACAATGTTATTCGATAGTTAATACATTTGTGCATAAAACATATATACCGTTTCAAATAGATATATTCAAGAAATACTCTAATATTGCCCCACGAAATACTCCCTGAGGTAGAGTCCAGTCTAAATCTACTAACACGCTACATGTATTGGCCAGTCGCAGCATGGTCACGAGAGGGGATCTGTTCGTTGTAATCACCAAAGGAATATTGAATGGATATGTTCTTCGAGTTCTACGGGAAGGGACATTGAATCTCAGTAGTGATAAAATTCCTGGTGCATTTATCTTATTGTTTATTAAATTGTACAAAAAATACATCATATTGAGTGATCGTCTAGTTTCTAAAGAGAGAACTTTGTAGTCATTTCTAAGTTGATTGGATCTAATTACTCCATAGTCAGGACGAATATGATACTGTTTGTAATATAAGTACCTGAGCAGTTTATTTTGTATTTTCTCGACTGCATTGATTGTAGACCGGTATTCACCAGACCAGATTATACTCGCAAATTCCAATTTAGGCCTCACAAGTGAATAGTATAATAATTTAATAGTATTGATATTTGTAAAATCTCGAGTTTGTCTGATAATGAATCCTAACATTCGATTTGAGGATTTAACGATGTTTTGAATATGTTTAGCAAATGATAAGGTACTATTGTAAGCTACCCCAAGATCTCTAACCTCAGAACATCTTTGAAGGACTTCCTTATCCATCATATAATCAAAAATAACAGGGTCCTTCAAACGAGTTATAGTGATGATGCAACATTTGTTTATATTGAATTTTAATTTGTTTGTGATGCTCCATTCATAAATACTATCGATGTCCTTTTGCATATTAACACAATCTCTAACTGTTTGTATCTGTTTATATAATTTCAAATCATCAGCAAAAAGCAAACATTTAGAAAATTTTAAAATGGAAGGGAGATCATTGATAAATAAAACAAATAAAAGTGGCCCTAGGTTAGATCCTTGAGGAACACCAGAGCTAGCATGAAATTTACCCGATGTGTTACCGTGTTTAACACAGAAATATCTATTTTGTAAGTAACTTCTCATTAATTTTAGCAAATTCTCAGAAAATCCAACTTTATTCAGTTTGTATAGCAGAACATCGTGGTCAACTTTATCAAAGGCTTTCCTGAAATCCGTGAATATGGTATCAAGTTGGCTCCTTGATTCCAGTGTATTATTTGCATAATTGGTGAAAATGAATAGATTTGTATTGATTGATTTATTGGTAACGAACCCGTGCTGTTCTTCCGTGATATATATTTTTGCATAGTGGAATATTCGCGTATAAATAATTTGCTCAAATAATTTGGCCGGAGCACACATTATGGAAATTGGTCGATAGTTTTCGATTTCGCTTTTTCTACCACTCTTATGAATAGGTGTTGTTATGGCAGTTTTCCACGTTTCTGGAAAAACACTGAACTTGATGATGAGGTTAAATATGTGCAGGAGTGGTATTTTTATCCAATCGCTACAAGCTTTAAGAATGTATGGGGGAATTCCATCAATACCAGCTGCTTTCTTTGGTTTCAGTTTTTTTATTGCATTTTCAAAATCTCTTTCACTTATTTTCCTAACATCGCAACAATTATTCACCATATCAGCATCGGTAATGAAATTTAAATCATATCCCGACTTAATCGTCTCATAAACAGATGAAAAGAAATTTGCAAATACTCCAGCTGTATTTTCGTCTTTTACTTCATCATTTTTATAACTAAAGTTTCCAAAAGTCGGCGCTTTTTTACTTTTATTAACATAATTCCAGAATTGATTCACATCGGTTTTTAATTCGTCCTCTACCTTTGTTACATATTCTTTAGCTTTCAACCTAACCAAATTTTTCAGCTTTTTTCTCAATTCTGTATACCTTTCTTCGTGATAGTCCGAAACTAATCGTAATTTTCTAAATGTGTTTTTTTGTTTCAATAATTCTTTGATCTCTTTATCAAACCAAATAGGAAAACTTTTGTTATGACGCCTATTGGTATATTTGGGCACGCATTCATCTATGATTGTATTCCATATGATATAAAATTTATTTACAGCCGTATCCACAGTATTTTCAGATAAAACACTATCCCAATCAGTATCTCTAACTCGTTCGCTTAGCAAAAGAAAATTGGCTTTTTTGTAAATAAATCTTGAATCGACTAATGGGTCGTTCACACGTTCTTTTTCACGTTGAACTTTTATAGTGATTTCCAAGGAAGGATGATAAATATCCTCCTTGACAAATGATAAGAAAATCTCTTTGCACTGTACAATTGTTCATATTACCTTCAGAGGTGATTACCAAGTCCAGCGTTTTTCTCTGGAAATTAGGAATGTCGTTATATAATTGAAAAGAATTGAAATCTATGAAATCAGTTAAAATTGCAAGTTTTTCGCTAACAGTTGGGTAATTTAAGATTCTACCAGTTATTTCAGGAATATTGAAATCTCCAAAAATATACGTTTTTTCATCATCATTGATATTATCTTGCAGAAAGTTTACCGCCGATTCATAAACATTGTTGGCACTATTTGAAGTTGATGTTTCATTTGGTATACCACACCAAACGTTTGTTTTCTGATAGTATTGATTTTTGTTGTCAATTTTAAAATTTGGGTTGACATCTGACCACCATCTGCAATTTTGTGATGATAGAACCCCATTTGTTGTAAAAGTCGATTCATCTCCAAACAGAATTCATCGATGAAAATCTCTTTGTTCATATCTCAAATCATAGTCTCTTTCTTGCAATGTACAAATGAATGTAGGTTTGTAAGCATGGTACTTATGTTTCTTGAGAATACGCTTCACAGAGGTTTTTTTTCATGCCGGTATAATCACTAATTTCTTGGGTGGACCTTCTAGGATTTTCTACTACTGCTTGAAGTACGTCAAGCTGGTTTTCTTCTGTGCATACAGGTTTCGTACGCTCCGTATTATTCTGCCTTTTCAGTTAACGTTAATACTACTGGGCGAGGCATTTTTAATTAAGGACAAATATGAAAACGTTTGACAGGCAAGTTTCAAGACGCCACACTATCAAACTACAGTATTGTTTTCGGGCGTATGTGTTTTTTGTTCATGGCTATCCGCGATAGATTTTGGAGTGTTTTTTAATATCTGTTCTAGTTGTGGCATTGTCAGAAGAACAGAAATTTTAAACTTTTATTGACAGTATATTCATGTGAACATTTACTTAGTTAAAAAGAGTATTTTTTTTATTCTAGAGTTCTGTTAAATATCGTTGCAACAAACATGAAGTTGACGGTCACCTAAAAAAATACAAATCCAAGTAAATTTTACAAATACACTTTAATTTGATAAAAAATACTCCAAACTGATTTTATTGTGGCTACTTCATTCACATAGATATTAAATCAAAATAGTAAAAATATGTATCATACGGGGGTAATTCAATATTTTCCAAACGAAAAAAAAAATCGAATAGCAGGCCATGACTTCGTATCTGAACATAACTTTCAATCCTAAGCAACTTTTCTCCTCAACATATTTCTATATTTTTTTAAATAAGGGTACTTTACTCTTGAACGAACTTTATAATTTTTGGCCTATCCTTTATGGTGTTTGTCATAAAGCCATTTCAGGTACACTTGGTATAGTTTTGGAACATGCACCAACTTTTGTCAAGAATAAAATTTTCTGAGAAATCGATAATAAACAAGTTTCCCATTTGTTGCTCACATAGTGGACCACACTGTATAAGTTCGAATTTTCGTGTATAGACGAAATATGAAAATGACTACTCCGAACTGTAGTCTTTAGATATTTTTTTTTCAAATTACCCTCCTTATAAACATGTAAAATAGAAGTTTAGATCATATACTTGTCATTTACGAATGCGTATTCATATTTGAATATTTCATGTTATTCACTGAACAGGAATAATAAATTAGAATTTTCCTAAAAACAGCACAAAAAATCCTAAAATTGCATGCATGCATTCAACAAAACAATGTGTCATCTGACATCCTCTGTAATGAAGCTGAAAGTTGCCAAAAATCTTACCGAATTAAAGAGTAATATATCAAACGTTCCTCGGAACACGTTTATATTTTCAAACAAAGCGATTAACGCATGTATACTGTCCACCACATGGAGGTCTTCCCACGATCGACCTCTATTCATCCGAACACCGACAACATCTCTCATCACCCTCGTAAACACACTTTCCGGGAAGCTATCGAAAAAAAAATCCAAGCCCACCTAAGTTCATTATTTCTAGTTCGGTTATAAATATCGGCGACTCTTGACTCTGAATTACCAAGGAGGCTTCATAAAAATTGAACACGACACATTCTCTGTGACCCATTGCCAAATTAAATGAAATATGCCGAGTTAAAAACGTCATTTGCTCGTTTCGATGCATCGTTATTCATTTGGATTGCGTTTCTCTGCAAAAAAATCGTTCTTTATCGGATTGTTGTTTATGAAAGAGGCCGGCATAAGTGCAAGTTTTTGATGAGCTGCTAAAATTGATTCAAATCTCGATAATGATTGTTACGTTTTTATAGTCTTTTCATTTTTACATTACCCCTCACATTTTACCACCTTCCTTACCCTTTAGGTCATGACTTTTTGTTTTTAGTAGTAAAATTTTGCAACTTTGCATGAGGATTTCTTTATTTTTTCAGAAATTTTTGACGTCGGTAGCAAAGTTGTATTTTGTCTACTTTTTGAAAAAATGGATGTACGCTATGACCTAAATGTTGTGATCCATAATTTTTTTCATATACAAAATACATGATATTTGTTACATACATATAATAATTTATTTTCTGTGTTATTTTGAAAAACAATTATTTTCACTAATATATAAACGGAAATCACATTTTATACAATATATTATAAGTGTTCGACTATTATTGCAATGGGGATATTTGCATCTTGTGGCAAACGGCTGTTTCGATGTCTAAATATTCCTGTTCCTGCTCTACTTGCTGAGTCTCCATCTCTGTAACATCTAAAGTACACTATATAAGTTTACTATTTATACAAAATTAAAAGCATAAATACTTTCTGGGGCAATTCGTCGTTCTCCCAAACATGATCCCAGTCTTTGCTCAGCAATTCTACATCAGAAAGACCCTCCATTAATTCAAATAATTCTTTATGAGTTAGGGCTCTCCTAATAGCAATTCTGACTAAAATTATCTGACAAATATTCTATTTAGAACAAACATGGAAAAAAAAGTGAGGTTATCTTTACCTGGTAATGTTATACCCCTGAATCACAGTGGATACTGTAGTGCACACAGTTCAAAATGGGAATAAACTAGTTCAAAGTAAAAAGTAGTCCTTGGGAACAGTTTCACACACTAAAACATTGTTTTATATGCACAATTTCACAATTTCAAAATTTCACGTTGAAGAAAAGTCAGTGGATAAGGAAAGATTTAGCATTGCAGATTTCTAAGACTCTGTCTGCATCTGCGTCCACACTTAAAATTCTATTTTGGTAGTTTCGCTTGCGGTACCTAGCTGGTGGCACTTGTCTTACATGAACAACAAAGGAGTATATTCTATTTTACAAAAAAAATTCCAAATGTTACACTGTAGTGCACGCAGCGACTGAAAGGGGTAAATATTCCATGCGACTTTTCATCCAGAGGTAAGAAGTTCTTCTAATTTGTGAAGGATGTAATTTTTGGCTTTGGATGACATTTGAAAAACAATCGTACGTGAATGCAGCTTCTTTTTTTAATTCAAAGATAAGCATCAACCAGTAGGATTATCAGCATTACATTACATTACCTGATCAGTATATTCATATACAAATTCAAATAATAATAATACCCACCCTCTATCCGCACAGGCTACGCCTTTCCGTACACTCTACGATTGTTTGTGAGGGAGTATTATATTAATATTTTTGGCATCGTTTTCATTGAAATATTTATCTATTCATCTACTGACTGACTAATAAGCTTTTCTACAAAATGTCTTCGAATTTTCGATTGAAAGTTCTGGAATAAATTTTTTTTAATTTCCATTTAAGGATTGTTGTGAGGTTTAGCATCCATGTATTGAGTCCTCTTTTGGAATAGGATGTGAATAAGAGGAATTCCGCATAGTTTGATCGAGTCATATTTGACTGATGGATTTCAGTCAACTTGGTGGAAAAATGATTTATCACAAGCAGAATCAGTGATTCAAGGAGTACCACAATGGTCAATCTTAGGGCCCATTCTCTTCATAATCTATACGAACGACTTGCTAGCTAAAATTGACGTATTTAGTGCTACAATATATGCAGATGATACCTACCACCTTCCTAGTGGAAGATAAAACTATTGAAGAAATAGAAAATCAATCACAGCTCACATTGACAGAGGCCAATTTAGGGTTTTCAGCAAATGTTCTCCTACAAAATACTGAGAAAACTCAGATGTCACCAAGAGGCGTTACAGGAAACCCAATAAAGTTTCTAGGTTTGATGTTACATAATAATCTTAACTGGACAGCTCATATTTCTACTCTGAACAAGAGGTTGTGTATAGCTATATACACTATGAGAAGAATCAAATCTGTATCGACTCAGCAAGCAGCAAAAGTAGCATAATATGCTAACTTTCATAGCATAACAAGCTACGGTAAACTCATATGGGGGACTGCCTCTGAAGCGAAAAAAATCTGTAAACTCCAAAAAAAGCTATAAATGTGGCCTGAAATACAGAGAATCATGCAAGAATTTCTTCAAATCTGAAAATATAATTACAGTGCCAAGCATATATATATATATATACATATATATATATATATATATATATTCACGTGTCTGAAATACGTCCATCTAAATAGAGATCGATTTATTATGAACTCAGAAAGCCACTCCTATTCTACAAGATTTGGAAACGACCTCAGAATCCCCCTCCATCGGTTGGAAAAGACACAACAAGGAATTGATTATTGGGGACCGAAACTGTATAATCCAATATTGAGAAATAAAACAGAAAAAAGTTTCAGTGCATGGGCGAAATCACACTTACTGAACCTGAACTGCTACTCCATTGATGAATTCTTAAATAGTTGATGAATATATACAAATAGTTTTATGAACATTAATTTTAAAGTATTTCATGTTCGTTATTGGTTGTCAACGTCTTGAACAACCAAATTTTTTTAAATATTTTATTTTATTATTGTCATTAGTCCTAGTTTCTTGTAAAAATAGCATTTACGATGAATAAACTTATCTATCTATGTTGGGTAAGAACTATTATATTAGCTGACTGACGAGTTTGGGAGTTCGAGAAAAGTTATAAGTTCCCAATGTTATGTACAAAAACTAAAAGATTTTGGATATACCTACAGTATCCGGCATGAATTCTGTAACATATGAAAAAAAAAAAGTTTATTATTATAGTATTGGAAAAACTCTTCCGGGTGATTGATTGTGCATGTCCAGCAAACTGAAAATTGATTTTGACATATGTCACGTGACCACTGGTATGACGGCAAAATAAAAAAATATTCCATGAATAGCCCAAAGGTAGGATAAGATGCCAAGATATCGAAAAAAGTTATTTGAAAAACTAGCATGGAATTTAATGTTATACTCATATACAGCATTTCAAGCATCAAATAAAAAAAAAATATTTTTCGATCTCTTTACGAATATCAAAGTTTTCTCTTGACTGCTGCAGTGGAACATTTGTATTTCGTTTATAATGATGGAAATTACCTATTTCCTCCACAACAGATGGCATCAAATTGAAAAAATAAATTTTTTTGTCAGGACTCTCGCTGTTACATTGTTTCGTATCTGACAGTAATATAAAAGTCGTGTTTTGAAGGTGATCCGGCATGAGCGTTTCACTTCGCACATAAATTCGAATTTTGTATATAATTGGGCACTGTATATAATTGGCAAGGTGAGACTTTTCGGTTCAACGAAATTATTCTTATATCACTTCGTCTTCTTTTATTTTTTTATTATTCTTATAGCTCTTTTTGTAGTAAAATGACTCTGACTCCAAATCTGAACTGATTCCCCAATGAATCAGGTCATTTAACAAGCACAATAAACAGTTTTCAAAACCTTTTGTCTCATATTTTTAGCAGAGAATGTGCGTGGACAAAAACAACATCTAGTTAGTTTTATATTTGGTACTTTACCTCAATTTTATTGGTTGTTACCACTCGACAATGTTTTTTTGGCAATCTGTTAGTTTTCTTTTCATGGATATTTTTTTACTACCATCGGCTATCATTTATGAAAATCAGAAGAAGAGGGCCCATTGTCAATCCTTGGGGCACCCCATTTCAATTGCACCCCATTCTGAGAATATTTTTCTTTTTTTACTAGTAGTTAGGACCACCCGTTGCTCCATTTCTTTTAGATATGTTTCAAACCAGTCAAGGGCAACACCACGAATGCCAAAGTGTTAATTTTTTCCAACAAAACGTTTATATTGACGCTGTTGAAAGTCTTCATAAAATTACATGCAATACCCATAAAGTTTTTTATCAACGTTGTATATAATTTACTTTACATATTAATATCAAAAAACGCAGTAGATCTGCCAGATACAAAAACATGTTGTCAAGCACATATTCCGCCAGTTTCCATTTTTATGAAGGACGTTAATCTTTTATGCATCAATATCTCCAAGAGTTTAAAGACTTTCAATAGAAGCGATATTGGCATAAGATTTTCAATTTTCAATGTCCAGTTTTGTATAATGAGACCACGTGAGATTTTTTCAAACACTTTGGGAAAATGTCTCTATAGAAAACATTACAATTCACCGCAAATTGGTTTCAGGAATTTTCAGTAATTTTGATGAAATATCATCATACCCTGTTGAGATTCTTTATTTTAAAAATTGGACTGATGAGATCTGTACGATAAAATAAAAAATGTTATTTATTATCGGTTTTGACGTTCTAAGTATACCCTGATTTCATCATCAATATCGATGGCATTCAAGAATTATTCATCAAAATCATTGGAGGATGTGTGCTAATCTTCATTTTCCGGAATTTTAAATGCCTTTCTGAATTAATTGCCATTACTAAATTTTCTATTTATAACTTCTCAGGACTTCTTATTCTTATTGTCGCTAGTCAAAATTCAATTTTCCAGGAAAAAAAACTCTTGTTTTGGCTTAAACTTTCCTCGGGATATAGCAGTATTTTCTCTTGAACCAATTTAGTTTTCATTATCCACATTTCTACCAAACGCAATGAGTCTCTTACGTATAAACGACAACCGAATTCCCCTGGTATTCCATTGTTTGTTTCGCTTATTTCCAACCAGCTTAAGTGGGAAGCAATTTTCGAATTTTTTTTTTCAAACAGACAAATGAAAGTCTCTTATTTCAATTCAATTTCAGAATGCGGATTTTATAATATTCATCAACCAAATTCCTATGGCTGACAACAGAAATATGTGCTATCAACGTGATGGTGCCTCTTCACCTAATTTTCATTTGGTGAATTATTTTCTGGAAAGTACTGCATACTGTTTTCAACATACGTCGTTAATTTATCTGCGATAAAGTATTTGTTGTATGCATGAACGCTTAAATTATGAAAGCCTGCAACTGTGTGGAAAAAAATCTCTAAAACCGTACTTAATGAACAAAGCAATTTCGTGGGAATTCCATTAAAATTCATAAAATTTGTGTATCTCATCAGTTGAAATAAAAAAGTTCACAACAACTTCCGGTATATCGGGAAATGAAGATTCAACGAAATACTTTAGATAAATCTAGAATATCATGAAAACTCAAGATACCAGATTTTATCTCGATATTCCAGGAATACAGAAATCAATCGATTACCTAAGTTCGTCAAAAATTGCCATTTATATTATCCAATCTGGAACAGCACTGATTATCAAAATGAAATTGTTGTCATGTTACATACCTAGGTTATTGCAAGTAAAGCATCCGTTGAAAATATAGCAGCGGTTTTCGAGTACAAACATCACAAAGGATTGATATAACCTCATTCTTTTCCCATCAATCATTAGTTCACAATTATGGAAATTTTTTCGCTTGGCTGCCATTATCATTAATAATAATTGGATGTGACTGCGCTTTCGCCTATTCGTTTTCAAGCCGTCTTGCCAGTGCCGTACTCAGAAACCTATCAAGAATGTGCTCTAGGAGAGACGGACAAATAATAAATTTGTACCAGATGAAACAAATTAAAAAAATTATTTCGTAATTAAATCTTGCGACAAGAGTAAACATTGTAATGAATACTGAAATTTCTCTTTGGTCCCCCTTTCTCTGAGAAGGGAGATCACGGGAACCTTTAGAACCAATTAATACTGCCTTCGCTTCATACATAATATTATAGAGCGAATCAATTACAGAAATGTAAATGGTGTGCTTGTCCATCGTGTAGAAACATGCCTGTAAAATTTCAGCGAAATCCGTGATTATTTATATAATTTTTTTTTACTTGCCTTACTAAATCAAATACTTATGTTTACCACGATCTCCCGATGTTCAATGTCTATGACTGATCGTGGTGGCAGGCACATTAGTCACCTTACAATAATGTATACTTTCCGTCATTTTTAGTTTATTACGGTATTTACCGAGATATTATATCGACATTTTTCGTTAATCAATCGTTCAAAAGCCATTGATACGTATGGCTTGAATCTAATTTGTGCTCAAAATAACATTATGTACTTCAACTTTCATGCTTTGCTGTGTCGTGTTTTGCAAAAATAATATTACTTTCAATTTACTTTTGGGATTCATCGTCTCCAACAGTTTCAGTCCCACGTTTGATGAAGGAAGAAGGAGGTTATTTTTTTGGCTCAAATTTCCAAATTTTTCTCGGTTTTCCGCTTCTGTTGTTGGGGAGAATATACTGTATAATTTTCCGTAATTGGTCTTATTTCACCCTGTATATTCAAAGCCATCTAGAACTATCCAAAAAATTTGGTAATCCAGATGTTGTTGTATATGGTATTTCAAGCTTCTTGTCTGATGTTTTTATTGAGCCCAAGTCTCAGAATATTTTAAGATCGGTTCAACACAATCTCTGCACTGAAATATCTTGCTGAAATTACTGAATCTGATAATATGAGTGCCTCAAAGAAACTGATAATTTATATACTGTCTGGATTGGACAATATTCCGAGTTTTATTTGAAAGGACTACATTTATGTTCTAGTGAAATTTGTCCAGTATTCTGATAAAGTGATTTTTCCGTGATAACTATATTTCCATTTGAGACCATTTAATAAACGATAGAAACTCAATTCCATTTCCTTTCAACATGAATTTATGACCTAAAATCCACTGTTTCTTACCAAACTTGCATTACCCTAAAAATATCTGGTACCATGGATTCTCATGGTTAATCAGACGTCATATACACTGATTTCCAGATGGTGTTCGGCAAAGTCAATCATTTTTTACTTTTGGCCACATTGGAAGCTGTAGGTTTCTCGGAATGTTGATTGAATTCATAGGTGCTTAAAAGAATAAAGGTGCATTTAGTCAACATCATTTTAAAATTGTGCTTAAATATACGTTAAAAACGAAAGTTGAATCTGTTATATCAAATGGCGCTATTTATACAACAATGTTGAGTTTATGCTAAAAACCTTTGATGTTACCGTTATGTTTATGATAATGCTTGTGCTAAAGTTGACTAAATCCACCCTAAATTTCGTTGAATACGGGGATTATATATTGTGACAGTATCTTGCAAGCCCAGAGGATTTCTGTAAGGGTCATATCTCGGAACTCTCTTGTTTCTCATTTTGATAAGTTATTTACCGCTACAACTTCATTATGAACATTTCTCATTTGCTGATAATCTGAAGATATTTCTATTGAACCTATACATTTTGACGCTCTTCAGCTCATGAATAACTTGGTGAAGTGGCGTACATATTTCTCTGAAACTCTAAATGCAAAGTGCTTTAATTGACCAAATAATATTCTCGAATCAAAAACATTTGAAAAATAAACAATAAGGTACTTGAAAGATGTTTAATAATATAATATTTAGGTGCTATATTTGACAGCAAGCTAACTTGTATAATAAAAACATTTGGTTATTTTATGACCGAGTCAAGTTTCTAACATTGATTGCAAATATTGTTTGTTCTTTTGTTTGAAGGAAACTGGAATATTTAGTTTTCTAAAATTGCCACAATCAAACCACATCTTAAAAAGTCCGAAGTCTGTTTTTCGAAAGCAATGTATTCTATATGGATAGAGGATATGGCCATATCAATCTTCAAAGTTCTTTTCATTTTGAATTTATTAATGTTACTTAGACGAAAATATTCAGCTCTATCTAATGACACTACATTTAGTAAATGGCCGAACTGTCACCGCTTACACAAATGTTAAATTTTAAGGTGCAGCATATAGGCCACATTGTCATATTACACAAGGCTTGTTATAATTATCATAATTTCGGAGGGTGAAACGTGCGAGTTCGGGATGTATCAGAGTGATTTCTTCAATTTAGAAAATTTCCTGATAATTTTTTAATATGTAATAGTACCACTTTCTCCAATGTTACATAGAGCCTAAAGTCAACTTATTGCCCTATTAAGAGAGAATCCTTCAAAATCATTTCGTGAGACTTCTGAAAAAAGGGAGTTGAAAGAGACTGGGGTCTTACCATCTAAGCACAGGAAGACATTAGAGATTTTGTTTGAGTAATTCGAAAAATCGTTTTTTCTGAGAATAATAAGTAAGAACCATTTCTTCATTAGATTTTATGAATTACAAGGATATATTGAAAAATTCTTAGCCTACTATAGAACCAAACAAAATTTCAATTTCAAAATATTTTATTACTAAACATATTCTCCTCTTAATTGAATACATTTATTACAGCGAACCTGCAACGTCTCTAGACCTTTCAAAAAATGTTTCTTCTTGCTCTGCAAACCAGACCTCCACAGATTTTATTACCTCCTCGTTGGAAGAAAATTTACGACCTTTTGAACTTTTTTTCAGTTGAGGAAAGAGATGATAGTCGGACGGAGCCAAATCTGGTGAATAAGGGGGGTGTTTTAGTAATTCAATCCCTAAATCAGGAATTTTTTGCATGGCAACATGAGATTTGTGTGCAGGGGCGTTGTCCTGCAAAAACAAAACACCTTTGGATAGCTTATCGCGTCTTTTCTCTTTAATTTTTTCCCGTAGAGTGGTCAGTAATGTCGAATAGTAATCTCCAGTTATTGTTCCACCCTTATTCAAAAAATCAATCATGATTACTCCATGGCAATCCCAAAAAACTGAAGCACGAACTTTTCCAGCAGATTTTTGGACACGAAACTTCTTAGGTTTTGGAGAACCGGAGTGTCGCCATTCCATCGATTGTTGCTTTGTTTCTGGATCGTAGAAATGTACCCAAGTCTCATTCATAGTAACAATTCAGTTTAAGAAGTCTACATCGTTTTCAAATCGAGCACAGATCGAACGGGATGCTACTACCCTTGCACGCTTTTGGTCAACATTAAAACATTTGGGGATCCATTTTGCATTAATTTTTTTCATGTCTAAATTGACGTGAACTATATGATGAACGCGTTCGTATAAAATATTCAGTGCTTCTGATATCCGTTTTAGCCCAATTCGACGGTCTGTTAAAATCATGTCATGAACTGCATCGACATTTTCGGGGACTGACACAGAAACTGTCCTTTCCGATCGGCATCATCTTCAATGGAAAATTTACCTCTTTTGAAGCTTGCAGTCCAATTTTTAACGGTCGCATACGAAGGATATTGATCACTAAGGGTATTAAGCATATCTTCATAAATCTGCTCACCTCTTAACCCTTTTAAATACAGGTACTTGATGATGGCTCGATACTCCAATTTTTCGATTTTCACAATTTCGGTGGACATATTTTTTATTTTAATTTATTGCGTAACTCTGGTTTACTTTTTTGACGTCAAACTTTACACTGACACTTCTGATAAGTTATTGTTCGTTGCTATGGTAACGCAATATTTTGTTTATGCAGGAAACTGGTCTAGGCTAACTAGATATCAATACATCCTCGTATTGAATCTTCTTTAGGTGTTCGAGACCTTCGAGCGATGATGCTTTCAAATGCATAACTAGCAATACCGAAAATCGTATTAACCGTAAAATATCTGATTATTCATAGAATTCAAATCGTAAAATATTCCGCTATACCATTTGTTCTTTGCATTATAAGTTATCACATGGATATTTTCATCAGTATAAGAGTTTCTTGTTTCAGGAAAGTGACAATCCACCATTACTTATTCTCTGACTCAACAATTGCCGATGTTATTCCTATGTATACAGTAACAATTGATGAGCTACTACTGAATTATCGTCCATTACGAAATTATATCAATTTCCTAGTTCACCATTGAAGTTATGTAACCGACATTGACCCTTACCCAATTATAGTAATTTGTTTCTATTAATAATCTTATATATTTTTCGGTAACAATGATCCCATTTTTCTTTATCAAAAATTAATGTATTTGAATATGCTCAGTTCGGATCTGATTTATCTACTTTTGATGCATTGCTGAACAATGAGAAAGCTACAGTAGAAAAGAGTCGTAAATACTGAATGTTATTTGAAAATGAATGAAGGTATTCGACACCATTCTACACAATGGAAGAAGGAGCAATATTTTGTACATGAAAATCGTAGATAAAATGCAACAGTAAATATATTTTTTGCGTTTTAATAATCTCTCTTTGTCCCTCTCTCTACCTCACTCTCTATCTCTTCTAAATACAATAATTGATTACCAACATCGAATTTCTTTGAGCTTTTCAACACATTTTATTGAATTTAATTTTAAAACGAAACGTGTTTTATGACATCTGAGTATTTTTCTCCCAAAACTGTATGTGGTACAGTCATTTTATTTCGTGTAATAAAAAATCCATCACTTCTTGCGATAAAAAATAAGTTATATCGTTTTATGTTTCTGAAAATAAGTGACACTTTGGCTGATGACATGTATTTTTATAGACTTTTTCTGCTGTTAACCTAGAAATAAGACTTTTAATAGGTATCGCCGACCTACGTTCTGTTTGAATGGCTTGGCAAAAACGTATTTTATTATATTTCTGTTGAAAAAGAAACTGTTGGTTTCAAATTACTGGAGTATATTTGTCACTTGTTCAATGTTTAGATAAAATTGCAAAATATTTCTAAAAAATTTGTTGAACTGTTGAACCTTCTATAGGCTTTTTCAGAATATTCCAATATTGCCATTGGGCTTATCGGGAAAATAGAGTTCCTGCAAAATGTTTGTCGGATAATGTTACCTCTAAGTTTTCTATAACTTCAGTAAGCAACTGAAAAAAAATTGGTGTGAGGATCTACATTTCATGACGTCATACGAACACGTCATACCGAAGCCAAGAAAACCATCCTACGCACAGGCTAAGGCGTTTAGACCAATTTTTCTTTCATCGTTCATTCTTAAAAAAACGATTGAAAAACTTGTTGGTGGGAATATCCGAGATAATGGGCGCGTCTAACAGCGTGCAGCGGTTGCAGCTGCTTTTACGCTTCACGTGATGGACGACTGACAGCTCTTGCAGCCGCTGTAGATGAATAAGGCGCTTTATTTTCCACTGGATTTATTTGAAGCGGTTGAGCGGCCTGTAATTTGACATATTATGGACCGTCTTTTATGCGCTTTTATGCTTCATCCAGCAAAGCGCTTTCCGCTTTTCTCTCATAGACACAGCCATCGATCTAGAGAAGACAATAGAGATAGATGACAGGCAGTGAAACCAATGCGAGTGTCATCCCTAGTGACTAGGAAAAAAATATGTTTAATTTGATTTGGCACATGAAAAAGTGGAAAGGACTATTTGAGTGGTTTAACAATTATTAGCTTCGAAAAGTAGATATTTGTAAACTCTCCTGAACTGCAGGGTTGAGAGTGTTTTTAGATTTGGTGGAACCTTGTTGTAAAGACTGTAAATATTGTTAGTAAAGGACCTCCTGAAAACAGCAGTTCGATAAGATGGTGGTGAGATTATTCCACTGAAGCCAGTGTTCAAATTGTCGAATTGTGAATGTTGTTTTGTTGTGAAAGTAACGAGGGGTTTTGTTGAGAATAACTTGAAATAGGTCACTGAATGCAATTTCATCCTGAACATACTAAGCCATTTCGTGTCATTCAGTTTATGTGAGATGGCTTCGTATTTTCTTATGCCATAAATATTCCTAAGACAGGATATGTATTCGCTGAATCCGATTAATTTATGTAGTATCCAGGCAGAGACCATAGTTACACAATAGTTAAAATGAGACAGTACTGAGGTGTCAGTGAGTAAATTTTATTTACAACCATATATGTAATGCTGACATTACTAACGTCATTGAAATTTGGGAAGTGTCACATTACACACCTCTACTTCCCGACCTCACTTCCCGCCTTTACTTCCCGCCCTCATTTCCCGCCCTCATTTCATCTATTTTTATATTTAAAAAATAACACATTTTCTTAACAAATTTTATGATACCTATTTAATGGCATAATCCATAAATTCTTCGCCGGAAGATATATTTTTCAATTTATTATTCGCGAATTTAATATTCCGCTTTATCTGACATTTATTGACTTATGTGACATTTATTTATATTGGTGACAATTGTATACTCCGTAGTCACGGTAACAATATATTACTTGATTATTCTGAGAAAACCGCGTTCTTGGTAATTTGTCGTTAAATGTAATATTTTGAGTATGTTTAGAACGAAACAGAGATTTATTAATTTTGATCGAAATATGATGGTTGTAAATAAAATAGTATACAAACCTCGGTAGGAAGTTTCATTCCTGTCTCGAGATCATAGCTAACCTCGACGTTTTGCGTCTTTGTTAACTAACTAATCTCACGACAGGAATGAATCTCTTCCCACCTCGGTGTGTAATATGCTGATTTTTCCAAAACGTAATAATGAGGATATAACATTTTCAAGTTGGCATAAGCTCGTTTCACGCATTTACCAACATGATACTTGATCCGTCTTTATCTAACTCCAAACCCGAATTTATAGCGACTCTTGACACAAGATATATTATTACCAGCAATCTCAGTCAATTTTAGTTTGTGTTTTATTTTTAGCGAATATCAAAATTTGTATTTCAGAAGGATTATCCTGAAGCTGAAGGTGTTCTGAAAAGGATACCTTAGATAGTTCTTCATTAATTACGATATTTGTTGAGTCAATATCAGCTTCTGATAGGGTACATTTTATTTGGGTATCATCAGCGTACATGAAAGGTTTACATCCACTCAAACAACTAGTAATATTACATGTGTAGATTGAAAACAGCATAGGGCCTGAAACGGAGCTTTGAGGCACTCCATAAACATATTTTTCATGGCAGATACTCCTGGGTTCAACAAATTGTACACGATCCATGGGGTAGCTTTTCAAATAATTTATTGAAGTTGAAGAGAAACCTATGTAGCGTAGTGTTGCAAAAAGTAAACACTGATTTATATAGTACCAATACCTTTCGAGTAATCTAACAGAATCAAGGCTACAGAATTCCCTCTATCAATATTCCTGAAAATGACATTTGCAACATTCAATAAGAACGTAGTGCAGCTATATCCAGTCCTCAAACCGGACTGGTTCATGGATAAGATATATTTTTCAATATATGAAAAAATCAGAAATTTAATAATTTACAGATTTTACAAAACTTTGTACAAAACAGTCAAAATCGAGATGGGCCTCAAATCATTTAGACTTGATATGTTTGATTTTTTGGAAGAGATACCTTCCATTGTTCTGGAAAAATGCCTTGTTGTGAGCATGAATTAAATGAGTGGGTTAAAATGGGAAGAATTCGAGGGCAGCATAGAAGTAGCATTTCTATTTGTACTCCGTTTATAACTGCAGCCTACAACTTGATATCAATCAATACTTGTAGACAGTATTGCTATTAACTGTTGAAAATGTGAATAACGATTCAGTGTGAGGTAGTGAAGTATTGCTATATATATATATGTATATATATATGACAGTGAATCAGCATTAGCTTGGTATGATGAATTTCTAGAATCTAAGAGTAAAGTACCAATCACTTCATTAGACCTATTCAGTTCATCTGGTAATTTGTTTGAATTAGGGTTTTTGGTTCTAATATTCGAGTGCTTCAATTTTTCCCACCATAGTCTACTCTTTCCCCATGATTTTCAACACAGTGTTTAATATATGTATTCTTTTCGATAGCGGCTGCAGAATTCGTATAATTCCTGAGGTCCTTGTAGTATTGCCATTGATTGTTTCTCTTGTATTTTTTTATATATTTCGTAAATGCTTTATCACGTAGAGACATCATAAACTTTATATTATCAAAGAGGTGCCAAAGAGGTCTCTGTTTGTTGATTTTACGAACGCCAAGAGTTGCAAAAAAACACGATTTTTTGATAAAATCGTGGTCGTGGCCCAAAGGTCCGGATTTCGAGCTTCAGTTAGGGTTGGGATTTTTAAAATTTAATTTGACCCATTGAATTATAGAAATCTCGTGGCTCGACTGGGGTAAGTTCTGCACGATTCACTTTTGCGTTCCAATTACCAGTGCTGCTCCGAAGGTGGCGTATGTAGTTAGTAACAAGGCCTACACGGAACACATAGTGGTTAATGACCATAGCAGTCGATGCCAAACACAAAAGAAAAAATGTCGAAGGGTGTAGAAGTAGAACTAATTATTCCAGTGGGTTCCCAAGTAGCACACCTATCTTGGTAAAATATTGCTATAATATTGTGAACATATTGGCGAAATATTTGAAATGCAATATTGGCGAGAAAAAAAAGTGAACATTCGGCGATATTGGTCCAATATTACTTGAATAATATTGGCGAAATATTCTTGAAGTAATATTGGCCTCAAAATGTTCGGCGATATTGTTACAATATCGCTAATACTTTATTCTGACAATACTGGCACAATATTCAAAAGTAAAATGTGAACATTTTGCGATATTGGTCGAATACTGTTTGAATATTTTAGAAATAGTTTTGATGAAATATTCTTGAAGCAATAATGGCCTCAAAATATTTATCGATATTGGTACTGTTGGAAAACACTCTATATATTACCAATATATGTATATTATGTAGGTCAGGGTAATTGTTACTGAAAAAATGAATGAATTGAGAGACAAAAAATATAACAAGTCAGATTGACACGTTTTGTCAAATAGAACGAAGAATTGTAATTTTTAAAGTAATTAAAGTTCTTTTCAATACTGATTTCTCCATTTCTGAACATTTTGAACAGGTACAATATTTATCGATATTGGTACAATATCATTTGGATATATTGGTGGATGTCAATATACCTTGGCAAATTGCTAAAGGTCTTTTAGTTGATGAAGGTGACACCACAGTCTGCCTTTTGATCGCCATAACCACTGGGTGAGCTGTCTTGAAAACAAGTTACGGGTGTGAACCTCGGCCAGTTTAGTTGTCACGGGAAGTATTTAATATACTTTCGTAGGTTTTAGAAGACGTTCTATATGTAGAGCCACCTAGCGGATTTTTATCCAGGTTTGATCATGATATAATTTCAATAGGTTTCATTGAATATTCGGCCAATATTCAAATTTCATCTCAATCTAGATGTGGGAAACAATATGAAGACAATATTGTTTTAACGATATCGATAAATATTATTGAACCAATATCGACTCAATATCAACTAATAAGATTTGTTGAATATTGGCGAAATGATATTCAACCAATGTGTAATCACACTTGGAGATACAATATAGTTTTTATTATATAACCAATATTGTATTATCGATATTGGTAGAAATTATTCAACCAATATTCCACCAATATTATTAATACAATATTGTTTTTTGAATATTCACCCATATTGGACCAATATTGATTTTTTATTTACAATATATCTATATTGGCCCAATATGGAACCAAGATTCAGCCGATATGATGTGCAACCTGGGTTCACTTCAGATTGAAATCGTCGTAGGTTAGAAATCCGACGATCTACAAATCAAATAACGGACACAGCATCTAATAAGTAATCATAACCATATATTTACACATGTTACATAATAAAAAACACTTAACAATGAAACGTATATACAGTTCTAAAGAATAACTCTCACAAGCTCGATCAGATAAAAGCCGGTTTAGGAGCTCGAAAAACGGAGAACATCGTGGCTTGAAAAGTGAAGTCCAACTAATTATCTTTTCTCTTCTTTTGAACTCAATCTTTTCATTGCAGGTGAGAAAAAAGAAAAACCCAGCCTACGTCATTCCAAATTTCCAAATTCTCCAGCTTACGGAAGCGTAGTCATAAAACATAAAACTAATAGCAGTCTGGCAGGATTTCGCATCGTAGGTAATCCGATTACCAGAAATCCAGCTATGGAATTCCTAGTTCTGAAACTATTTTAACGGATTAAATATTTCCCCATATAAACATTTATAATCGGACAAAGGTCCTTTGAATTTAAGAAATCTGGAAATAAAAATCATTGTGAGTTTTATTGTTGGTAAAACCCCAACAAGACCATTGCTATTATAAAAATACCAAGATAATACCGGTTGAATTGAAAATGGAGCATTTAGAGTAAATATATTGGATGGACTTGAAGCGATCAATAAAATCGCCGCTGTTTACGCTCTCATTTTAACAAATAGCGTGAGCAATAAAACGGGAACCAATCGATAGTGACGCTTGTGTCTCTTGACCCTTTCAGAAACGAAATAACTTCCCATACTTCCGGTCCACAAAGGTCATTTTTGGTAGCGATGCCGGAAGAATTTTTTTCCTCGGTTGAATTTTTTATTCTTTCAGTTTGACTGCTATTGTGTCGTAAATTATGTGGCTCACGCACTTTCACGTTCAGGTTTGATGTGGTGGGGGATTTCACGCAATGCTGAGGATTTTAGGGATTCGTCAGAGTCGGGATTGGAGAAATGGTTTCAGGTTTCCACGTTACTGGCAATGTAAGGAAATAACTGAACTAAATTAAAACAAAAAAATCGGGTTTTCTGATTTTCCAGGGAAATTTGACGTTATATGGAAAGATGTTATGAACAAAAGTTGTAGATCTTTCCATTATCAACATCTTTGCCAGTAAACTTTTTTCGATAGGAGTTCGCGAAAAACAGTGAAATACCACTTTCAACCCCTGAAAGTTCACCCCGTTCCACCCCTTCTCCATTCTGTCGACTGTTTTTATTGATAATACAGTTATTATAAAACTATTCTCGTATATAACCATTACTTATACCTAAATTGTTCGTAGTTGTGAGTCTGTGCTTTATTTGGTCTATTTAATATTGCCAAAAATCTTTTTTGATATGAACTTCATACGTTACAACTTACAACAAACAGATGGTTTACAGTATTCATGTATTTTGTATACCCAATGCGCAGAAACCAATCTGGTCTTATTTCATTCACAATTAACTAATGTAACATGTACCCGGTGAAAATTCCTTCCATTGTATATTTTTGTAACCAAGTGCAAAGTGCGCATCGTCCAAGTTGATAAAAGAATAGTTTTCATTATTGAAACTGCAATATTCTTGTCTCAACGGACTCCCATGATTCAACAAAAAAGTGCTCAGAATAGTGTACGTTATAGAAGCTGAAATATTCTTGCCTCAACCAACTTAAAAAGCAAGTACACAAGGGTATCAAAATTATCAATAATTTTCCATGAAAAAATGTTGTCTAAAAACTGCATGAGGTTATTACCATATTTTGTCGAAAGAGCCCGACTCAGAAGGAGAAGGGATCTTTCGACAAAATATGAAAATAAACGAATGCAGATTTTTACTGACTTTTATTTTGATGCACGAGTGTAATTCGGTAGAAAGAAAAATGTTTGTGGTGCTGTTTCACGTTCAACTACATTTTCCTCAATAGTTTGTATGGACCACTCACCAAAACGCGTATTTTTTCAGTTTTTGAAGTATGTCTGACATTTATCCGTATTTTCAGTCAGTGTTGTTGTTATTGGTGTCATGCCGACGGGATGTTTTTACTCCGCAGTGCAATTACCGGGGGTAATACCACAAGTGCATTGAAAATTACCGATAATTCTGAAAAAAACGTGTTTTTTTTAAAAACTGCACGAGTTTATTTTTTTCGTTGTTTCAAAGCATAAATTGCCCGAGGGCAATTTTTTGAAACAACGAAAAAAATAACCGAGTGCGGTTTTTTATAAAAAAAACACGTTTTTTTTCAGAATTATCTGGTTAATTTTCAATGCACGAGTGGTATTCGGTAGGAAATTTCACACCTCACTCTTTTAGCCAATCAAAAAATTCGTTGCTATGTCCGTAAGCTTCTCGGTTACTTCCGTAGCAATCGCGATATGAACACTTGTAGGTAGATGACACATTTGAAGTCTCACTTCTGACATTAAAATAGCGCGACTTCACTTGAATTGACATCTAATGCAATAATTGCACTGCCGTGACGCGAAACGCGTCACTACAGTGCAATTATCGCTGTGAGCCAGCGGTAATTGCATTCCTCTTATGGACGTTTTTACACGTGAGGGAAATTTCCGGGGGTAATACCACAAGTGCATTGAAAATTACCGATAATTCTGAAAAAAATGTGTTTTTTTTTTAAACTGCACGAGTTTATTTTTTTCGTTGTTTCAAAGCATAAATTGCCCGACTCCGAAGGAGGAGGGCAATTTTTTGAAACAACGAAAAAAATAACCGAGTGCGGTTTTTTATAAAAAAAACACGTTTTTTTCAGAATTATCTGGTTAATTTTCAATGCACGAGTGGTATTCGGTAGGAAATTTCACACCTCACTCTTTTAGCCAATCAAAAAATTCGTTCTTGTTTAGTGAAAATTTCAAGAATGCACAATGAATTTTCATTATTTAATGTTATAATAAACAGTACAATTATTATAAGTAACATTATATCCCAAGCTTCCTCCTGGCGTGCCTGGTACTAGATTTTCTATGTCCGTAAGCTTCTCAGTTACTTCCGTAGCAATCGCGATATGAACACTTGTAGGTAGATGACACATTTGAAGTCTCACTTCTGACATTAAAATCGCGCGACTTCACTTGAATTGACATCTAATGCGATAATTGCACTGCACTACAGTGCAATTATCGCTGTGAGCCAGCGGTAATTGCATTCCTCTTATGGACGTTTTTACACGTGAGGGAAATTTCCGCTTTAATTTTTCGATTATTGCATTCCTCTTATGACAAATTTTATATAGGAGGGGAATATTCCTTGTGAGTGGCCAAGAGGAATCCGTCAAAAGATCAAACTAATATTTGGATGGACCTATTCAAGAATACTATCTTCTTGAATCAACACATTGATGCAAAAAAACCGTTTTATCAGTGAAGACTTTCCTGAAATGAAAAATAGTCAACTAATGTTGTACTTTCGGCTCGCTACGCTACGCTCGTACTAAAAAATTTCATATACCTACTCGTGGGAAATGTATGTCATTTCATGCTCATTGTACAATATACTATTTCAGAAGGTTATTCTATTCAAGAGTATGTATATTTTTGATTGAAGATGTCCTTTTTATCTGTGTAGGTATTTGAAGAAAAAATTATCTTGTCCTCCACTCACTCCACATACTAGAACAGGAAAATCTTGTTTCTTAACTCTAAACAAAATAACCATGAATATATTTTCAACCGCATTTATTTTCCTAACAACCTCGGGATGCACGTTGTTTACCGGCCGTTTGATAAGAAACAACTGGGCTATTTCAGTGCATTTCTCAGATAACTCCTATTGAACTCGAGTTCCTCTCGAATTACAACACTCTCATTCACGTACGCTCTATTTATAAAATCAAGGTTTCAAAGTCAGGGTTTGTGTTACACGTCGAAGGGAGTGGAGTGCCTCCGCGACGTGAGGCACGGATAGGCTTTATAGTCCAAGAGCTGATAGTAATATTATTATTATTATATATTACATATGATGATGTTTGGACCTTCTATATTTATGTTGAAAAGAAGTTGTTGGGGTTAGGTCTCTTGTAGAAAAACCAGTATTTCTCATTTAAGCAACGTTTCGGTAATATATTTCGTCATCCTCAGGACTCTATAATATTATATAATTATATGGACAATTACAAAAGAATTTTTTTATAGAAATGGAAACACATTCACATTAAAACGATCAAACTAATAATATTCATCCAAAAACACCTTATGTTAAACATCGTTCCGAAAAACTTATAACGGTTCTGAACAAAGAAAATAGGTATAAGAGTTTAAAAAAAAAATTAAAATACAACAAAATCAAAACCACTACCCCATTTGAACGAAAATCAAATGTCATATTCAAAATTTCATGTAGTAATTGTGAAAAATGTTATACAGGACAAACAATGTACACGAACGAGATTTGAAGAAAACAGATAACCTAAAAAGTCCCACATCTCATGTAGAACATGTTCAGAAAACAAATCAAAATGTTGACTTTGAGAACACACAAATTGTGGGCAATCAAAGCTACCTTTTTAAACGCACCTTTCGAAAGATGATTGATACCGTTGTAAAGGGAAACATACTTGAAATATACATATACATTGAAAATTGAACCAATATGACTCCTCTGGAAATGGAAAAACCTACGATAAACTGAAGTTACTTTTTGTAATATCTAACAGAAAACAACTACTACCCCGGCTAAAGCCACGCTGGACATTGAAATACATGTGATAGATATTGTGAATGAACCTATATAACTTGAGAGAAACAATCTGAAAGTGAAAATTTGCATTTTCATTCAGATAGTGGATTATTTCTGAAATGTCCAGTTTACAATGGAGATTCTTATCTATAAATGTGATAAGGGAGAATGTTATTCAGAAGTATCACTCACACAAAATCGCTCATATCATTGATGCGTGAATTGCATCTCTTTCGCTAGGCCTCCAATACATTTTGGTCAACAAAAATCTATTTCACTCTTCTAATATCATCAGGGAGGTCAAAAGAATTGGAAATAGTACTCTTCAGAAGCAATTTCACACTGTAATGATGGAATAGTTGGTCTATTTCTTGTGCGGTGACACTTTGAAAATATTTTTCTGGCATAAAACCTGTCATGGGTATGGCATGTTGATTTTATTGAAAATATGAACAGGATGTTCATATAGTCAGTTGTGGTATCATCTGCGACTGAAAGATAAACTTAAGTTGTTTTTTTTTTTTTAATTTTAACCCTTCTTGGATGATTCCACAACTGACTATATGAACATCCTGTTCATATTTTCAATAAAATCAACCTGCAATACCCATGACAGGTTTTATGCCAGATAAATATTTTCAAATTGTCACCGCACAAGAAATAGTCCAACAATTCCATCATTACAGTTTGAAATTGCTTCTGAACAGTATGATTTCCAATTCTTCCGACCTCCCTGATGATAGATTTTTGTCGACCAAAATGTATTGAAGGTCTAGCGAAAGAGATTCATTCAACTCACGCATCAATGAAATGAGCGATTTTCCGTGTGATACTTCTGAATAACATTTTCCCTTACCTCATTTATAGATAAGAATCTCCAATAGAAACTGGACATTTTAGAAATAATGAACTATCTGAATAAAAATGCAAATTTTCACATTCAGATTTTGTCTCTCAAGTAATATAGGGTCTTTCACAAGATCTAGTTCAATTTCCAGCGTGGCTTTAGCCGGGGATGTAGTTGTTTTCTGTTAGATATTACAAAAACTAATTTAATTTTATCGTAGGTTTTTTCAGTTCCAGAGGAGTTGGTTCAATTGGTTCAATTTTCAATTGAGAAGGTTAACTTGTACGATGGAAAAAAGCAACTAAAGTTTTTCTTTCAGTTGCAGATGATTCCACAACTGACTATCCTGATAATTTTTTCAATAAAATCATGATTGATATCGTTATATATGATTCGGTCAACTATAGAAAAGATACTGAAAAACTAAATTGATTTAATCTACAACAACCTGATTCCCGGCAGAGTCATTCGAGTATTGAATTAGATGGTTTACAAAATCACAAAGAGAAAACTTACTCAATTTTAATCAGTGTCTCGTTAAATCTATGTTGTTTTTATGCTGTGTTGTACTTTAGACGAAGAAAAACCAAAATCACTCAAAAATTATAATTTTAGCAATAAACGTTTACACTTTTCTATATTTTTTTTTCATTTATAAAAATTGTTTTTTCTGAGCAATATTTCTTTTGTAATTAACCATAATTTTATATTTTAGAGCCCTGAGGACGACGAAATATATTGCCGAAACGTTTGCTAACAGAGAAATACTGGTTTTTCTATAAGAGACCTAGCCCACTTCTTTCCAACATCATTATTATATTCCCTTTAGCTCGATTTATGTATTGTTTTCCTATTGAAAATAGTATATGTACACTAACGGAAGTGAAATTCCAGTTCGTCGAGTGAAATTGAGCTTAACCATGCTCCAACCATTAAGCCTGAACGGAGAATGCAGCACCCAAATTAGTTCGGTAATAGTTATTTTCTTAACTAGTGCGGAAATTGATTCCTTTCCGCACGCGAATGCCGTTGATCTGAACGACGCAGAGCAGAATTTGGGCAAGCATTAACGGCGGGAAAGACACTTCACGCATGAGTTGAGAACATTACTTTTTCTACGACCGAATACAAATTTGAAAAGCATGTAATAATATTTATTTTTTTTATTTCCACATTTCAACTTTTGATGAAAAATCTACGTAATTATTGAATAATAGTACTACTAAAACACAATTTATTGCATTCTGCAAATGAGACAGAATAGCCAGTCCAGCGGAGTTAGTGGTCACTGGCTGTTCAGAGTAATGGTGGATTTATGCAGCAGTCATGAGTCATAAGTATGAAGTCATAAAGAAGAATATTAGTCAATGATTGATTGGAATAAACGGTTCAACCAATCATTGACGAATATTCTTCCTTATGACTTCAAACTTATGACTTACTACTGCTGCATAAATCCACCATAACACTACTACGACTGCAAGTTAGTACAAGAAAGATTTTATTTGAGATGGGTTTCTTCTGTTCTTCGGAGTCCTTCTCTTCCAAGACTACAAGACTTTTTATGTTGGTCATCCCTTTTCCTCAATCTGCTTTAATAACGTCTAAAAACTGTGACCTGTGTAACGTTCTGGGTTAGGTAGGCGTATTCGTAAATAGGTAGCGATATCTACCGGCATCTTACCAAATGTTTTCACGCCTACACACCGAACAGAGCCATTTCCTTTTTTATAATTGATAAGAAAACAACGGTGCGTGGTGATATGAGGCCGCAAATTAGTATGGTTTCTACAGAGCTTCAAAAAGGAACCATTATTTCTATCTAAGGCAGTGAAAGGAAGTGTAATTATTTGGGTCCTTTCTCGAAAAAAAAAGTGGTAGTGCTTACGTAGTTTCACAGTCTGAACACGAATCCGAAGGAATTTCATAGGAGTCTCAAATATTTTTCGAGTTATGACATTTTTCACCTTGAAAATTTTCATTTTTGAAGTACTAATTTTTTAGTCAAAAATCGCACAATTTAATTTTTGCTATTGCCAAAAATTAGCTGAAACTAATAAAAATTTAAAATATGTATTTAATAAGCAGGGCCGCAAAATGCCCATTTAAAAAATTAATGTTAGCTAAGTGAATTATTATATTTTTAGATAATGCTTTATTCAGGATATTGTTGGGTTAGTTAGATTTGGGCATGATTTCGTGTTGCAATGTTTCAATTATCTCACGTTTAGGGTAAAAATGTATAAATTTTTTTACCTAGGTATACATATGATCATAAAATGAAGCTATACAGATTTTTAGTAAGAACTAAGGAAATGGCAGTACAATTCGAGACCTTTTTATGTATGGCAACGATGAAAACAATGGAGAAGAAATAAGAGAGAGTAATTGCATTCAACAATCAATATATGAAAATCGCAATGGTCGACGTAGAAATAGAAGAAATTCTGAAGAAAAATATAAATTGTTAACATACTTTTTATTTTTAACAAATCATTTACATCTTAAGCTACTACAAAATTTGGCATCAATCAATTTTCAATCACAGTTATTTATAATCAATTTAATAATATGTTTATGATAAATTTCAATTTTAAACCGCTATCCCGATTTTGAAAAATGAAATGTCGGTGAATAGACAAAAGCCTTTAAGAGAAGGCGTCCAAGACCCTGGTTCTCATAACAAAAAAAGATGATGGTACCTTCTTGGCTTTAGATGACGTTACGCAAACCATTCTCTATCAAAATTTAGTAAAACTGTCACATTTTCATACATTAGGCTATATTGGTGCTACAGACACCCGTTTAAAATAATTATGGATTCCAATACATTTTTTTTTTCAGAACTGGCGCCAAGCTGAACTTTGATAGTTGCAGTTAGCATCAGTTAGACAAATGAGCGGATGGCCCATGTGGTTAATTCCGGTTATTTGTTGTTTTTGCTAATATGGGCGACATCGTACTGATGTGAGCCAAACTTTCGAAACACCTGTCTACAGTTTTCACTTGTCGTTGAGGACAGTACCTATCCGATAATTTGGCTTTTCGTGTTTTCAATTTATTCTTGACTGCTTATTTTCAACATGATGTTAGTGAAATATCCCGAAAATAATGTTCGGAGAAAATATTAACTAGATTTGAGAGTATTACTGTGGGTGCCTTTGAATCAAGATATGCAGTCGGCTTCTGTTCATCCTACCCACGGCGTTTGAACGGAAATAGCAATGGCGGATATGGAACGGTTAAGGCCGGAGACTAGGATTATTCGTAGACGCAACTGAAAAGTTATTCGATAGGGCAGCGGAATCTTATCGAACAAAAACGAATTTAGGCGAGTTCACTTTTAAAGTAATGCATCTGATGATGGAAAAAACTGGTAGTCCTTAGTCGAATCCCATTAGATTTTTTTTGAGGAAAACGAAGTTTTAAAGTAAAAACCAGACGGAGGGAAATAATTAATTAAAATTATTTCACATCAAAGAAAAGAAAATTGAAAAAAAGGAACTCCGAAGCCTGAATAATGGAATTGAAATAATAATAATAATAAAACTAGGAAAATATTAAAAAAGAAAAATATTCATTTAATTCTAAAGTTAAAAATGTTATTGTTCTATTTCTTCATCCTCCACATGAACACTCGCAGTATCATGAAAAATATTGATGAATTGTCTGTATTATTAAGTGAAATTCCCGAAAAAATTGATGTTATCATGTTGACGGAAACATACATAGTGAATGATCTTGAAGTTATTCGTATGAAAGGTTACCAAACATTATATAATGAAGGGAAATTAAATAAAAATGATGGGGTTATAGTATTTATCAGAGAAACACTTGACTTTTCATATAGTATAAAAGATATTTCAGAAATAAATGCTTTACAGATAATCATTGAAAATCGGAATTATAACATATCAATCACAGCTCTCTATAAATCTCCTAATACTTGTTCTATTCAATTTAATATCGGGTTGGAAACGTATCTAGAAAAAGTAGGAAACAATGATATTCATAAATATTGATACATATTGATACATTGTCAGAATACGATTATGCAGAAGAATACAAGAATCTAATGAATGCACACGGGTTCATATCTTATGTAAACGATGTTACACGACCAAGTAGTGGATCTTGTATAGATCATTTCTTCATAAAATGTAAACACCAACTCAATTTCGAATTCTTTATTATACAGAGTTGTATAACACATCATTTTCCTATTGCCGTAACATTCCTATCGGAAAACCATCAAACATATATTAAACCTGAAAATAAATACAAAAAATTTATAGATTATAATAAACTCAGACAAGAATTGCGGGAAGAACTATGGTCTGATATATATATATATATATATATATATATATATATATATATATATATATATATATATATATATATATATATATATATATATATAACCAAGATGAAACCGAAAAAATAGCTAGAGACTTTGTGGGAAAAATAAAACTGAGTATTGAAAATTGTACTGTTACAGTGAGAATCAAAAACAAAAGCCGCGCTAGGACCAAATGGATCACACCTGAAATAATAGAAAGTGTTAATAGAAAAAATGATCTATATAAAAAAGTACAAACACAACCTGAAAAAATAGAACTACGTGAAGAATACAGGCAACTGAAGAACAATTTGAACAAATCCATAATTAATGCCAAAAAGAAATATGCTAATAAATTGATTGAAGAAAACAAGAATAGTACAAAAGGCCTCTGGAAGACAGTTAATGAAATTTGTGGTAAAACTGAAAATAAAACAAAAATAAATTATGTCAAACTGAATGAAGACGCAGTAATCTATAACAAACTCGAAATTTGTGAGACATTCAATATATATAGCAAACTGGGTGAAAACTACGCAATGAAGATTACCGATCCTCCAGATTATGAAAACATGGAAAGAACAATTGAAAGCACCATGTATGTATATCCAACTGATGAGAATGAAGTGACAGAAATCATAAACCAATTGATACCTAAAAAATCACCAGGCGATGATGGTATACGCTCTGAAACACTAAAAGAGATAGTGAATGAAATAAAAACTCCGCTTACTTATTTCATAAATCGGTGTATACATACAGGATGTTTCCCAAAAGTATTGAAATCTGGACTTATAACACCACTCTACAAAAGTGGCGACAAAAGAGAAATGGTAAATTATTGACCGCTTTCTCTCATATCAGATATAGCAAAAATTCTGGAAAAGATATTGAAAATAAGAATTTTGAGTTTCCTAAACAAATATAAAGTTATCTCAGATAATCAATACGGGTTTAGAACAGGGCGATCAATATTCGGTTTAACGTATATAAGTAGAAAAGTTATTGGGTATAACCCTCAAAATGTTCTGCAACCGTAGACACGTGTTTCGAGCTTAAGCTCTCATCAGTACGGTAAAATCAAGTGCGAAGATGTACAACACTTGGATGTAAAGATAAAAACAAAGGAAGTCAACAACAGGAAGCCAACCACACATTTGTGGCTTCGGTTAGAAGACCTTGTGCTTACAAGGCAACAACTAACGTCGCCACGGAGGCAGCTATAGCTACCAGCGTGACAATCCTACCCAGGAAAATACAATTAAGGATGGATTTAGCGAGGGGCAATATATGAAAATATAAGTAGAAAAGTTATTGGGTATAACCCTCAAAATGTTCTGCAACCGTAGACACGTGTTTCGAGCTTAAGCTCTCATCAGTACGGTAAAATCAAGTGCGAAGATGTACAACACTTGGATGTAAAGATAAAAACAAAGGAAGTCAACAACAGGAAGCCAACCACACATTTGTGGCTTCGGTTAGAAGACCTTGTGCTTACAAGGCAACAACTAACGCACTTTTTATCTTTACATCCAAGTGTTGTACATCTTCGCACTTGATTTTACCGTACTGATGAGAGCTTAAGCTCGAAACACGTGTCTACGGTTGCAGAACATTTTGAGGGTTATACCCAATAACTTTTCTACTTATATTTTCATATATTGCCCCTCGCTAAATCCATCCTTAATTGTATTTTCCTGGGTAGGATTGTCACGCTGGTAGCTATAGCTGCCTCCGTGGCGACGTTAGTTGTTGCCTTGTAAGCACAAGGTCTTCTAACCGAAGCCACAAATGTGTGGTTGGCTTCCTGTTGTTGACTTCCTTTGTTTTTATCTTTACATCCAAGTGTTGTACATCTTCGCACTTGATTTTACCGTACTGATGAGAGCTTAAGCTCGAAACACGTGTCTACGGTTGCAGAACATTTTGAGGGTTATACCCAATAACTTTTCTACTTATATTTTCATATATTGCCCCTCGCTAAATCCATCCTTAATTGTATTTTCCTGGGTAGGATTGTCACGCTGGTAGCTATAGCTGCCTCCGTGGCGACGTTAGTTGTTGCCTTGTAAGCACAAGGTCTTCTAACCGAAGCCACAAATGTGTGGTTGGCTTCCTGTTGTTGACTTCCTTTGTTTTTATCTTTACATCCAAGTGTTGTACATCTTCGCACTTGATTTTACCGTACTGATGAGAGCTTAAGCTCGAAACACGTGTCTACGGTTGCAGAACATTTTGAGGGTTATACCCAATAACTTTTCTACTTATATTTTCATATATTGCCCCTCGCTAAATCCATCCTTAATTATATATATATATATATATATATATATATATATATATATATATATATATATATATATATATATATATATATATGATGCCTTAGATAAAAAGAAATCCACCTTATGTATCTTCGTTGATTTATCTAAGGCTTTCGACACGGTCTGTCATGAAAAACTACTCAAAAAAATTTTTACATACGGACTTAGAGGAAATATTTACAATATTATGAAAAGCTATTTATCTGATAGAAAACAGAGGGTAACAATTGATGGCGTGACTAGTACCTATAAAATAGTTTCCTATAGAGTTCCACAGGGAACGATGTTGGGCCCCTTACTGTTTACAATTTATATAAACGGGTTACTCGGAATAAAAACCCGGGGAAATTTTTTGAGTTTTGCAGATGATACTGCCATTCTCTATAAAGCAGATACCTGGCGAGAATGAAAGAATCTTGTAGAAGATGATTTTCTTGAAATAGAAAAATGGTCTAGAGGAAATAAACTAACACTGAATTTTACTAAAACAAAATACTTACCATTTTCTTCATATTCAAACGGACTTCCAAATATAGGACCACTTAAAATTGGAGATAGCTATGAAATACCGGAAGATAAGAATACTTTGGCATTGTGATAGACCGGCATCTAAGGTGGGACCTACAAATACAAAACGTGGTTAAAAAATTAAGAGGGTTATTATACAGATTCAAATACCTCAGAGATTTTCTAGATGTTGATCATTTAAGAATTATGTACTACGCTTTGAGCGAGTCACAACTACAGTACGGTATAGTAGGATGGGGTGTAGTGAATGATATATACCTGGAAAAATCAAATGTAGTACAAAAATATACAATTAAAATACTGTATCGTAAGGCACGTACGTATCCAAGCGATGGCCTGTTCAGAGAATCTAAATTCCTTGATATAAGAGAACTGTTTTGCTTGAGTATACTAAAAAATATAAAAAAAGAAAATATCATTTTACGACCTACCAATCACAACCATGAAACAAGAAAGCGGAATAATACTGTGGTATTACCTTGCTGTAAAAAAACTCTAGGCCAACGAAATGCAACTTACCTGGGACCTCGGTTGTACAATATGATACCAGACCATTTGAGGAATATTAAAAAAAATAGGAAAATTAAGCAGTGGATTACAAAAACTGATAGATAATTTTTTCATGATATTGTGAATCAAAATATTGGTTCTTGATTGAAAAAAAACTCATTTCTTCCATCTTCGCCAATATTTCAAACAATTCTGTTAGGTACTACTTAGTCATCACATTGACACACATTGATTTACTATTTTTATACTGTGATTTCATTATTATTTTATACATTGAGAATTTTATACTGTGATTTCATTATTTTTTATACATTGAGAATTTATTTACTTTATTTTTATTGAGGTTTTATAATAGACGTAATAAGTTAAGTGTTAAGTGCTATTACTACTATATCTATTTATTTATATTTTAATTCAAAATTTTAACTACATCGAAAACTTTATATATACTTAAGTTTTAATTGTCAAAATAATATGATTATATCTACCTTGATTATCTATTAATCAAAGTCACGCACAAGAGTATATCAGTTTATAACTGATGTACGCTTCTGTGACTTATCCATGTTTATCTGTAAGTAAAACTTATCGAAATTCATGTAAACTATATCCATACAAATAAACTTATTACTATTAGTATTATTATTATTATTCATTATGTACATCACATTGAATTTTTTAAACCTATTACCCACTACCACTGTCGCAATTCATTATAAATCTATAATTTTCATCTTTATGGAATAGGCATAGTTTCAGTTTTTTTTATTGCATATTATATTCATAATAATTTTCTTCCAGTCGACTACAATTATTTTATTAATTTCTTCCTTGATCGGTTCTATCACTGAACCCCAGAGCAGTATTATTACGACCTATCCGTTTCATACGTGTATATCATTTCGATTGGATTGAAGCAACAAACTAAATCAGGGGTAAGTGGTTATTGAGGCCGAGAGCAAACGAAGTGAGCTAAAGATCCATCTCCATTCATCCGGCTAAGATTTCTGCCGACATACTTCAAGCCGTTATGATTTTCCGATTTGAGAAATACCTTCTTAATGATTCCATCTAATTCAAACAAGAGGTCCTATGATCAAGATTTTCAAGATTAATTTTCACAAAAGAATACAGAAGTTATCATTAAAACACCATTCTCAAGTTTACTAACATGTCTAAACTATATACAGAGCTTTTGTAGACGAGTGGACAGTTGTATGAGGCTTAAATGACTCACTGGAGTAGACTCACGCTAGGCTTTGTAGCCTGTTTTGTGATATCTAATACGGCAAGTCATTTGTACAAATTGTATGTCTTATATGCAATGGTGTTCGAATGGCAAGTGCAGTTTACTTAAATTTTTGCGAAGAGAGAGTGAGAAGAGAGAGTGAGAAGAGAAGAAAAAAACAATTCAAATGTGATTGGACAATTTGAAACACTTTGATTGGGGTATAACCGTTTTCGCCTCAGGTTCCGATACTACCGAACAGCAGTGCTCAGCAAATGTAGTCCCCCTCCCCCCCACAGTTTCTATCTGAAGTACCATTTCAACAGAATGGTTTGGGTAAAGCCTGCGGAGTTCAAAAAGTGAATTTTGATAATCTGGCAATTTTTCCTTCTCTTTTCGAGCAATATTCGTGTCGCTTGAAGCGGTAGTATTGGGTGTTGTACCGAGGGTTCCGTTGTCCGAGATACCCAGTAGATGTAAAAAGATTATTAATATCAGTAATATTATTATTATTTCATCGCAAACCTCCCGTATCTTAAAATGCATAAATGTGAGATTCACAACAATAATTTGTAAAACGAATATCATCGAAATCGTTTTTTGTGTGAAATTTGGATATTTTGTACTTTTTACTTCAATGGAAAAGTAGATAGAGGTCTTTGAGAAATAGTATAACGTAAAATGAACATGAAATGACATACATTTTCCTCGAAGAACAAAAAAATTAACATGTTCGGGATTTCAACCCGTGAATCTCCCGCTTGACAATAATGCATTTTCACAACCGGCCATGCTCTTACTTAGGACCGGTTGTTCATTGGAAATTTAAACTGCTGATTGAGTGAACTGAGTTCAATATTTAACTGCGGATTATTTAGATCATCTTGCATTTTTCAAAGGAAAACAAATCAAGTCATTGTTTTCATATGTTGGCAACAAATTTACCAGCTTTCGGATTATATTCGGAATCATTCGTACTGTTCCGCGCGGAAGAAACTGAAATATAACTTTATCTTTCCATGAAGAGAAAAGAACTGATAATTTCAATGGAGGTGAAGAATATATTCTTATTTCATTGGTGAAAAAATGTCAACACATCGAGGAATTGAAGAAAATTTCGATAGTTCTAGCTCGCGAGAAAAGAAAATCTGTATTATAACGTTGTAGGTTTCTTGAAATGCACATATTTTTTTATAGTCGTAGAACAAATTTATGTACAGACTAGATCAATTTTGATACAGATGCCTTGAAGAAACTAAATCATTGTTCGAAATTAATGAATTCTACTTATTGAAGTCAGTTATCTCTTGACTGAGCACTAGATCAATTATTTATGAAATATTTTTCTCCATGTCATAATATTAAAATAACAAAAATATCATTCACCTGCCAACAAAATCTTATCGATTCATCAAACAGCAGTGCAAACATGAATTTTAAGGTCGGCTGCATCTACACCAGAAAAATATTCAGACCCGACACCAATCTAGAAATAAATTAAAATCCGAAACATATTTTGCACTGTTATTTTCGTCGACAACGAAAGTGGGTTATCTCCTTATTGTCTGCCCGACGCGATATCGCCGGGTTACGTGATTTAAAAACGGGGTCGATTTAAAAATCAAAGTGAGTGAAATATAATTTGTTGACTCCTTGTTTACAAGTGAGTTTATTTCATTTCAAATTAATCTGACGATGACCTGTCAATTATAAAATATTATATATTCAGACCAGCTCAGGAGAATGTGAAGCTGTTGATCATACAGTAGTGATTGGGTACTGAATTATCTATCCAATACATCACAGATTCTAGTAATTCACAACCTGTTATTAAACACGGAGGGGGCCACAGGGTTCAATTCCTGGTCCGTTATTTTTCAAAATATATATGGTTATACCGTTCATGCGTCAAACTGCAAAAATATCTTTTATATATGCTGATGTTGACACCAATCCACTGACAACAGAAGACTCAGCTTCAAGCTCGATAAGTTTATCCAACGTTGCTGCAAATTAATTTTACACTGGTATAATTTTTTTCGCTTTCACTAGCTGCAATTTGATATCCCGTTTTGGAGAGAATTTACCTTCCAGTCGAATTTTACATGTCTCGTATTATATCCTGTTACGGGTTTATTTTGAAAACCATTTCTGTTTTAATACAATAACATCATAAATTCTCTGTCCTTGATATTAACTTTCCACTCTGTACGTCACTGTTTCAAAATGACAACTTGATCGTTGTCATGTACAGTTGGTACTTACCTTTGCCGTACTAGTTCGAGCGGACATGAACTGGCCTTAAACTAATGACAGTTATTAGTTGTTCTATTTTGTGGTATGACAGCGTTATTTTGTAAACATACTTTTGGTTAGTCTATTGTTTTGTGTTTAGAACACAAAACCAATTTCTCGCCCATCTCTATTATTCTGTGCCATTTAGGTACTTTACATTCGAATACTTGGCATTGTTTGTGTTTGGTTCTTAGATTGAAAGGCTGGCGTTTTCGTCTTGGTTCAGTTGGCAACACTGAATCTTTAGCTGTTCTTTTCACCTGAGTCGTCCAATTGTCCCAAGGAGTAGCTCCGAGTAGATCTAGGTAGTTCCTGGACTGATATCACAGACCACGAACGAACAAGGAAGCGCCTTGTCTGATAGTGTCAGGGTTCGTTGATAGGGGGGTTATGAAATGTCATCGATTTTGCCGGGCATCTTGTTTCGTCATTGGAGGGAAATTAAGGTGGCTATCCTGAAATTGAAGGCGCCAAATTTGAATTACACTATAATATCCCATTTTGTTGGATTGAATTCAAAACCAATCGGTGGGAGTAAATTGAAAAACGTGTGAGTGATTAATACATATTTGTTATTAATATATTCCCTAGTTCGGACAAGTATCTCGAAGGCTTCTGAGAGTTTCAAAGTTGACGAAAATAACAAATTTTTAATGAGCCGTTTCAAAAAAAAAAAGAAAAGGTGGAAGAATCTGAGATTTGAAATATATTTCAAAGATTCAAAGACTAATCTCAGTATATCTGTTGTAACACTAGTTGAATAATTTGCACTATTCAAAGAGAAATTATTTTCATGTCTAATGAAAGAAATCAAAACAACTCTCTTATGTTGACATTATTCCAGAACCTCAGGTGCAAGAAGGAAGTGTGATTTGTTGTATGACTGATCTCTATTTTATTCTAAAACGTGTGAATGTGAAATGGGGTAAAAGATTAAAATGATAGATAGATAAATATTTATTCGTCCTTGAAGTTTACTCAAATATAAAAACTTATTAGACTAGAGTCACTGTCATTCACCCTGCCTTGCTCACAAAACTAATTCACATTTCATCGACAACATTTATAATATTCACAGAAATGATTTGAGTACTGTTATTTATGATATGGGTCAATGTTTATTTTATAAATTTCGGTATCATTTACACATAGTTTCATAAATAGTAATTCACAATTTCTTTACATAGAAAAAATTTAACATTTCTATATATCTACCTAAAATCCTAATTAAATGGCAAGTAGTAAAATTGTGCATATATAATATTTTAAATAAAGCTGAACATTTGTTTTTGCAACATTCCATAATAATTTTGAGTTTGGATAGTTCTTACACTTGGTAATGGAAACTTTTCTTTAAATTTTATTTCTTCCTTCTGATAATTGTTGTACAGTGTTATTGCACAGAACTGTTCAATGAGTTTTTCTCGTTCTTTGTAACGTTGTTGTAAACAAGGGGCGGAAGGAGACGTGAATCCTCATCTGAAATGGCATAAAGACCTATCAATATCACTCATTTCATAGCACCAGGAATAGAATATAATGAACAAATCATTATTTGATAATAAACGATCAGCCATGGTTACAGATTCTAGCAAGTATCTCTCTATCTCCAATGGAACTCCAACAGATTGATTCGATATCACAGTGGAGAGACCAGATTTTTATCAACATGTATTGGTAGGAATAACTAAAAAGGAACACCAACATTATATCATATTGTCATAGCAGAAATATTGGCTTTCAACAGTTTCTATCCAAAACCAAAGTGAGTTCTGTTTTTCATCAGAACAGTTTGAACTCACCGTTGTTGTAAGCATTTGTCTTGACTTCTCATGTAGGAGAGATTCTTGAAGATTGGTTTCATAATCTCTTTTATTAAAATGGTCTGAACAAATCCTGGAAAAATCAATAGGTACCCATACTACAGAAATTGATCCATTGCTGCTTTACTGTTCTTGGGGAATATATGGAACGACAATTTATCATCATGGTATGATGTAGGAGTATTGTTACCATATTAAACAAGTAATTAACAACTAGCAATACTAAATACAAGAAATAGGCATAATATTTTATTATGATTTATCTGAGCCACGGGCGTTAGTAACTTTATTTATTTGCATATTGACGTAAATATAACCAAAGTTACCAATTCCAGGATAGCCACCTTAATTTCCCTCCAATGACGTATTCTCTCCCTTTCCTCAGTCTTCCCTTGTCTAAATGCTCACTTATTTCATAACCCCTTACTATCATGAGAACCCTGTGATAGTTCCAGTTTTTGACTTTAACGTCTGGGACATTTTGAGTGATGATTTCCTGTCTAGCTGACCAAGTGAAGATTTCCAATAAAATTTTGATCATCTCTGGTGGATCTTGGGAAAATTCATATCTGGAGATTTCCTCATATTGTTTGCGATATTTGACGCTGTATATTTTGGAGGAGATCTCTTGGTCGGTGTATCCGGATTTTGAGGTTAGGAGGGCCTGTAGTCATTTCTTCATCGTTGGAACAAGAACCTAGCTATCAGACAGCAAACAGAACATCAAAGCTGTTATCTGAACCCTCCCATTTAATAGAGGTTAGTATTTGCATTTGGGCTCTACTTATGACCCCATGCAAGTGTAATCAGAAGTCAGACTGGTATTGTTTATTCTAGGTTGCTCCGCTACGGTTACTGCTCCGCTGCAGTTTCGTTGTTCCTGCTCAACTGTGTTTTTTCCACTGAACATCTGTTGTTCGATATTCCTTCTCTATTCGTCCCCTATGATTGGTATACCCCGTTGATGGTATTCGTCCCAGCTGTACACGTACTTCGATTGATTGTGTCGTACCCACTATCCACTCGTACTCACCAATGCACTGGATTCATAAACTACAACTGGTGAACTGGCCTTACTGAGAAAATCTACTTACTATTAGATAAGTTTGGCTTAAGACTTTGTCCCTAAGGCATAGGCATAATTGTTAGCTATCATCGTGACGTCACAGGCATAGCCCTCACTGGAGGTTTAGTATTGCTATATTCAAACGATATACGACTCTCAATCATAGCGTACACTTGAATTCATCTTGTTGGTACCATATTTACATTAATATCATTTAATTTTGTATTGTGTACAGTGTGTGTAACATCAATTAGTATATTTTATTAGTAAGGGATATGACTATTTCTTTTATTCTGGTCCAAGTTATGCAAGCGTAAGAGAAGACAAAACCTCTGCATACATATAAATTATTTTTATACCATTTATCTATTGTTCGATATATCAGTAATATTAGTGCAGTGGGTTGTCCTATTTCATCAGGGTGGTTTCGGATTTTTCACTGGCGATAAATCCATGGCGCTCCGGAAAATTAAACCCCATATTTCAATCTTATCGAAATCAATTGTCATTGTCGAATCCACGTCCCAAACTGAGCTCTTGGGTATGTTAGTGGCGTGAAACTTCAATGCACATTCACTGCTGTCCTTTCCCAAATTTCGCCCCTAACAATCCTTGGAAATTTGCTCTGAATATCTTTGTGAACTTTTTCGATGTAATTATACGTTGTGTCATAACTTTACGATGAAACTTTACATTGTAATATTACTTCACAACAAAAATTTGCATCCGAAATATTATGCCGTGTAGTAACGTAAAAAATGCACTCCAATGTAAATTTGGTATGAAATTGAAAATGTTACTTATCATTTATTCTTTCTGTATTTCAGAAAATGTCTATCCTTCCATACAACCTATAAATTTTGTTGCACATGTTATGAATGATCACCAATGATATCGAAGTACTCAAATGTCAGCTCAAATACTGAAATTGTAATGTGCTAGTGACTGACTTATTCGTGGATGTTTACAAGGAAAATGGCAACCAAAACAAAATCCAATTATCTTGTCAAATTCGGTTCTAAGGTCACTGCTGGAATTAGGTCTCCTGAATCATGTATTTTCGATTAAGCAACCACTATTCATGAATTAATTAGTTCTGTTTGTTATGTGGACCCAATCCAGGTGATCGTTATCAAAATAATCAAATTATAATATATGATGAGATATTTGCAATTGAAATAACTTTTCGTAATTTGGTTCAACCGAATGGGACTTCCAGATCTATAGAAAAATAGAGTTCGCGATGTTGATGAAATGGTACCTCGACAAAATGTTGAAATTATGATAATAATGATATAATAATAATTTGTTTATTAAAAATAATAATATTATCAATAATTGCATAGCAAATATATCAACATGGGAGAATCTTAAAACTACTGAGTTGTTGTAATCTCATCATTGGAACAGTGATAGGTACAGGTTACAGTTGAATGTCATATAAAAGTACAATTTTGTATATTAACTTGGAAATATTCAATTTGTGTAAACCCACACCTCATAAGTATACATGATGGAACTACAAACCAGTATTTTCAGACTATTGCTCGGAAATTAACTGGTTATTTGGGCTGTATACATTATTCTACACACAAATGTTTTTTTTTACTAACTTCCTATACTATGATAAAGCTGTCAATTGTTTCAACTCCGGGTATAATAATGTTTCGTCCAAAACAACAAGCTAGATCCATTTATCAATCAGTCAATGATAGGGGAGGAATTCAAGATTTTCGGGGTTTAGAAACTTGTGTCACTTATAGGCCAGACAGGTCGCAGTTTCAATCAAAGATTCGGGGAGCATTTAGGAAGTTATAGGTTAAATATACAGGATTCAAACTATGCCTACCATAATGAATGATAATAATTAATAATAACCATAACTCCACACAAAGGACCCCGCACCATTCTTATGGGCTTCTGGGTCCCGGTGGCATTGGCTGAAACTGTTGTGTGTTATTCTCTCCATCAACGCAAATAATAATAAAGCGATGTGGCACACAATACAGGAAATAATATCTGGCAAACAAGTCAATAGCCAGTCTATTCAATGAACATTATGTTGCAGTGGGCCCAGGCTTGGCCAACAAAATTGTAGTTGATCCGAACTATACCACCTCCCCATGAAAATTTAATAACCCAAGCTCTTTTTTCCTTTCACCCAGTATGCCTACAGAAGTAATTAAAGTCGTAGAAGAATTAAAAAACAAAAAGTCTCCGGGCGAAGATGAGATAACTGGTGAAATTTTAAAATGTATAGTGAAACATCTCTGAACCATTAACATATTTATTGAACAGATGCTTAGAAAAAGGATATTTTCTTTCTTTGTTTAAAATATCTCTGGTAAAACCAATATTTAAATCCGGTGATCCCCTAGAGGCCATTAACTACAGACCTATCTCACTTATAACTATATTTGCCAAGATATTCGAAAAACTTTTGAAACACAGGATATGCTCCTACCTAGAAAAATTCAATGTCCTATCGAAGAGACAATATGGATTTCGAAGTGGTATATCGACACAGGATGTCATATTACACCAAATGTCTAAAGTGTATAACGCAATGGATACTAATAAAATGGCTTTGAGTGTCTTCATAGACGTTTCAAAAGCCTTCGACATTGTAAGTCATTCATTATTATTAAAATCTCTGGAAGATGTGGGTATCAGAGGCGGTGGGCTACAGTTATTTACAACATACTTCACAAAAATATACCAATTTGTACTAATTAACAGTATCAGAAGCGATGGTACACCATAGGTAACTATGGTGTACCACAAGGATCCGTGCTGGGACCAGTCCTTTTCAACATTTATTTGAATGATCATTTTTCAGTACCTACCGCCGGTGAAATCATAGCATAAGCTGATGATACTTCTATCTTCTGAGAAGAAAATTGGAGAAAGTCAAAATATTAGCGAAAAATAACTTGCTATGATTCAAAAATGGTTCAGTAGTAAATGACTAACCATAAACTCCACAAAAACATCGTTCCTTCCCACATATATTGACAGTAGAACATCGCTCAAACAATAAAAACTCTAAATAACGCAAATATAAATGCTGTTACTGAATTTAAATACCTGGGAGTCGTCTTGGATTCAAACTTGAGATGGGAAGAACACGTCAAACGCAATTAAAAAAGTTAGATGTCCAATCCACAAACTGACATTTCACAAATTCAACTTAAAGGTCGAAATTGAACAAATTAGAATCTATAGAAATCAAGTAACACCTTCGTAACCATAACAATTTAGTTCTGAATAATCAGGTTGATCTATAATTCTCCAATAATTAACTACCTCCCAATGATGTTTCGGAAGTAAGCTTCGTATACCTCATGAAGTAAATGGTGGAGTTTACCTCCAAAAAGGCAGTTTCTAATGAAGGAGAAATTGTCAGTCAGGTCAGGTAACATATTACCTTAGTTTATTTGATGAAGAAGTTCGTTAAAATAATAATGTTCGAGTCATATGTTTACAAAAAATTCCTCTTTGCATGTACCCTATTCAAAAATTCAAGAAAAATACCAAATCCTACCTACTTTTCCGTAGTTCTCATGATATTTTCAGAATTGGATTTTAGTTTTCGTGGTAAAAACACCAAAATCTACCTACTTTTCTGTGGTTCTCAGGTTGAGTGGAATAGCAACTCATTAGCACTCTTGCCACATGAGTTGAACTTCGCCTTTTAATTTCAGCAAAATACCTTTTTTCGCTTTCCTTTCCATGTGTTGTTCATAGCTGAAAATAATAAATACAAGTTATTATTATTGAATTTTCTGAACTAGATTTTGGTTTTCTTGGGGAGAAAACAAAAACACCTTTCACTATTTTGAAGTAGCTATTTGTGAATTTAGAGTCCACAGTGATTGATTGCCGCTCAACAAAGAGGGTAATCTTCTTTGGAGAGCGGCAATAACACTTTGTGCTTGAAATACACACAAGATTTTTTCTACAAACGCAGTTCTTAGACATAGAAAGGTTCGACACTTCATTCAACATAGGCACATAATATTACCTATGAGTAAACAATAGTAATCCCAAATGTGTAAGCTATCCAAATATCAAATAATTCACATATCTAACAAGGAAAGTAACTTGCTTAAGAACAAAAAAAATCCGAAAGCGGAGATCGAACCCGATGCCTTCAGGTTATGAATTTGAACTAGGCAGCGACGTAACCTCAGCGCTACCGTAATGGCTTAGAGTGCTTTGAATTTATTGTCTGTATTTTCCATCATGCAAGAATAGGCTAAATTTTAACAAAAGCATTGTAGATGCGAGCATTTTGTCAATATTGTCGCTCTAGAGCGAAAAAGCTGTCACAAATGACAATGGAAGCGTCAGGCTACTTTGGTAAGCAGTAGAAAAAAACTATTTCGTTATCAGTATTAAAATCAGTAAATTTCTGTCTGTTTTTTATTTCAACATAAGGTCCTTTTTCTTTTCATATGTTGTTTATAGCTGAAAACTATTAATACAAGTTGTTATCATTATATTTTCTGAACTAGATTTTCGTTTTCTTGGGATAACGGAAATAAAAACACCTTTCACTATATCGTTCTTAGTATTAAAATCAGTATATTTCTGTCTGTATTCTATTTCAGCATAAGTTGAGGTAGGATTCAGAACAAATATTTCTTTGAATTCATCTGGAATAGAGGAGAAATTCTCATTTAGAATTTATCAGAGCACCCTTAGAGGAGACATTTTCATTGACAATTGATCAAAGCACACTTTAATGAAATTCTTCGAACTGTTTACGCCATTTGTCCATACTTTTGCATTGTTCCTGACCACGAAATTTATTCCAGTCCGATTCTTCTTCCTTTTGTCCATTCACTGCAAAACAAGACAGAGATACCGATATATTTCTGGGAAGAAATATTGATCGATCCCGTTCTATTTATAAGCGACCTGTTTATGTGTCACCAGGTCCGCATTTTGTTAGATTAATTCTCCTATGGATGGGTTTTGTTTTTGGAAAGGATATGTTTCAGACGAGTTGATATCGGGCGTCCGGTTAGGTGGGGCGCGATTGTATACAGGATGGTGATGAAATAAGGTGGATTTCATTTATATTTTTTTAATTTGTCCCAAGGTGACGAATTACATAGTGAACTTTTTTTAAAGATATACTTATCCACATAAGTAGACTCTATTTACCAGAATATATGCATAAAAACCAATAAATTTATACAAAATGAGAACAAATAGAAAAATGTGAACAAATACAGAACATACGAAATAAACAGTTTTAACGTTCACCACAGGGTGAAATCGCCTTTATTTTTTATAACTGCAGAAATTCTTTGTGACATGGTATTAACTAAGTTTGCACAAAATTGTGGTGTAAACTAATCCCATATCTCCTGAATCCTTTCCTTTAATTCAGGGATTTTTCTGGCAGGATGTGTCAGGAACACTTTTTCCATCGTATGCCACAATGTTTCGATCGGAGATAAATTGGGACTACTAGAAACCCATTCCGAAAGTGATGTGTTGAGGTCTTCCATCCATTTCAGAGTTTTTTTGAAGTGTGGCTTCCGGCTCCATCCTATTGGAACACAACATCATGCCCTGATGTCAAAAATTCCTCCATGACCGGCAACAGCGATTCTTGTAAAATGTTCAAATATTTTACTGTATCGACAATTTAATTCCTTGGACAAAATGGAGTTTTCCTAGCCCTTTGGCTGACATGCTGTCTCACACCATGACTGACGCAGTAAATTCGACTTTTTTCCTTAAACAGTCCGGATGGAAAGCTTCATATTTTTTACGAATAACTCTACTTCTACTGTCCCCAACACACTTCAAATCGGGACTCATCGCTACACTTTACCGCACGCCATTGTTGAGATGTCCAAGATCCATGTTCTACAGCCCTTCTTAACCCATTTTCCTTTTGCCGTGGCGTCAGTGGCTTTTCTCTGGCATAAAACAAAGTAGTCAATTGTAAATAATTTTGCAATGAAATATTTATACAGTATCAACTTATTATTTTTTATCATCAAAAATGTTACCTTCAAAGTGCCAAATTTGCCTTCCAATAGCATCACTACATAGAGCACTTAGCTGTAAATAATTGGAACGTCGATTCTTTTCAATAATTATTCGTATCGCTCTTCTTTCTGTAACTATAATATTGCCTTTTCTTACATATCCAGGCTTTGTAGTGACTGAACCAGTTGATTTTCATCTTTTAACTATATTCATAACACTATATTGCGACAAATCTAACAAATTTGCAATTTCCGAGTTTGATTTTCCAGAATAGGCAAATTTAATAATGATTAAACAAACTTTCTCATCAAAGATATTTTCTCTACCCATATTCACGATAAGAACTGACCTTAAATTGTATAAAATACATTCTGACAGTTCCTTAGTACTTTGTCTTAGCCTAAATATTCCAAAGCCACAGTCGATATATTTGGTAACACAAGTCACATTAAAAACTAATAAAAACTTTCTATTTCGGAACATTATTGATTTTTCGCTAGAAATTCTATAAGGAAATAATAAAGTGGGAGATTTCTATTTGATACTATTAAAAATATACCCTTCCATTACATTATGACCTAAAATATTATTATTATTATCTCATGGTGCTTAAAAAATCAAGATTTCATAGTTGGGCCAACTGAAATGGGTATACCAGTCTCAAGGCAGAATCTACGAGAGACATGGTTTGGTGGTTTGTAATATAATTTAGAGCTGAAAATCTGAAAGCTCTGACGGGTATGTGGTATATAACAATTTTTTGTTCAGCATCTCGTTGAGGCTTCACATGGTGAGTATAGCTTTTTCTGAATTAGGTTTACCACAATCCTAAATCCCTACTTCCGCAGAAGGAATTTTTCTTGTCGCCAATGTTGATTAGTTCCAACTCAATGAGTCATTCACGAAACACTGTGTCTAGTGTGAATAATACATTCATTGTATTTACTTGTAGTTATTGTTAAAAAAAATTGTTGTTAAAATTGTTAATTCCGTCAACCGATTGCACCCCTACGCGCAACCCTCAGAAGTCTTCGAGAGACTTGTGTGAGCTAGGGAAGACGCAGCCCTTACCTTTTAACGTGTGATGTCATGGAGTCATATTGATTACTTTTGTGTAGATTACAATAAATATCTGATCATGCAATAATTATAGGAATGTATCAATAACTAGTTATGGTGGTGCAAAAAACTGAGGTCCTTCCGAGCCATGATCAAGTGGTGTTTCAGAAATCGTATGAAGATTATTTTGTATCATGAGACCGCAGACAAATCTGTCAGTAACTTTGTTTGTTACTGTTTGTCTCAGTAATTACTGAACAGGTTTTGTTACTGATTACACCTATTGATGGGTTAATTTCTCACCATATCAGTAGTGTGTGATGTGTCTTGAGTAAATTGGCTCAGTTAGATTTCGAGCTTAAATTGTATAGAAGCTGGCCCTTCCCTTTTACCATGAATGTTTTGTGACTGCAGCGGTAGTTACTATCTGACCATCGTCCAGATACCCGTAAATTGTACCAGGATTTACAATACAGTTTCTCAAGTTGTACGCAGGTTCTGATTCCATCTACGTACAAAATAATGTACTGTCCACTTAGCTTAATCTAAAAAATATCGCTAATATCTAAGGGCGATCTTTCGCTACGAAGAAATCGACTATTATTATTATATTTTCAAACGCTTCATCTTAGATACGACCCCGCACGAAAACATGGGAAATTGCCGCTCAGTCCAATTAGCTGATATTTCATTAAAATTCAGTGGGATGGGTCGTTAGCAAAATGTGAGTTTAAATGATTTTGTTTGTGTCGTTTCTGAGATATGAGCTGTCAAAGTTAGTAAAAACGTCGTACTTGGGTGAGATTGACAAAGAAAAAAAATGTTTTGTTAGTCGACATGAGCCAAATTCAGAATCAAAATGTATTTATGGGAACTCATTAAAATGTCCAAAATTTAATTTTTTTTCAAACGACCTGTCAATTGTTTTAATTGACAGGATTAATTAAAAATTTTAAAAATTCGTTTTTCAAACTGAGAAAGTCATCAATAAACAAAAGACTTTTTATTGGGTCAGAATAGACTGAAACTATGACCTCTTACCAACATGTAACTTGTTGATTCTAGAATAGTGCTATAAAACAAATAAGAATATTTTTTTTACCATTCTCCGTATACACCCTAATGTAAATCATCCGTAGGATTATAATTGGATACGTTAACGTTCAATAAATATATTTTGATCGTGAATTTGTCTTATTTCGACTCGCACAATAGTTTTTTTAATTGTCAATCTGTTACCCTAGTACGACGTTTTTACGTTATATCTCAGAAACGACAGGTACAAAATCATTTAAACTAACATATTTTTCTAACCACTCATCCCACTGTAACTTAGTGATACAGAACCATTTTGAACTAGAACCTCTTTTAAAACCTGGAATTTTCGAAATGTTTCTAGAACGTTGTGCAGCACTACTAAACGATATAAAATATGGATACTTGATCTGAATAGTACATATGGTACCGTCTGGTAGATTCTGCTACAAACTGGTACATAATATATGAAGTATTTCTGAAATATCAAATTATTTTCATCCAAATCATCTGAGTTTCTTGAAAATTTTTGACATTCAAAGATACTTTGGAATATTTTCGATCACAGTTCGGCATTTTGCAATATTGAAGAAAATTTTTTTTCACTAGAACTTCCAGACCAAATCGGAAATTTCGAAATGTTTATAGATCATTATGATCATTGGCAACAATGTCTACATATATATTCATGAGAAAATAATGCTACTTGGCGAAACACCATTAATTTAATAACAAAAAATTGATTATATAATCCAGTCTTCTGCATAAACCTATACAATGGGTATATTCGTCGGCAAGTCTGTAACAGAAAACAACTACTGCCCCCTACGACCCTTGAATTATATCTGTTAGATTCTTGGCGATGTTCTCACTATGACGTCATCACAATTTTTTCAACTCAAAATTCTGTCAATCAAATGAATTCCTGAAAATGGCAGCATTGAACACCATGACATTAAAATGATGCCTTTTTCACATGATCAACACCAAACTTTGGAAAATAAGAATCAAAATTAACTCTGATACACTGACAAATACGGGATTTTCATGGTTTCCCTTTTTTTTCGAAAGACAGAAGGACTTTGAATGAAAAATGGTAGAATTAAATTACAATGAATATTTTGTATTGAAATTGCTTATTATTCAACTTTGAAAGTCTATTAAGTACTTCCCAACAAAAATTTATAATAAAATTCTGTTGATGAAACAGTATGTATTCATAACTAAAAACGACGCGTCTGAGCGATTCTGAGTAAATCCCACTGGGTGAATATAATTTATCCGTTTTGATCGTTCGCATTATTTACGTTAGTTTCTGATAATCAATATTGCTTTTAATGCATTGTTTATGTCAACACTATATTGGAAGATTCTTTGTGCACTTCACCATGGACTATTTTGAAGTCTTCCCATTCACGTGCTTCATAAACAAACATTCTCATGCACAAGCATTTTGATAGTCGCAGTTGTACTATTTTTATACTAATGTCATAAAAATTCAATAGCTGATGACCTTGCAGTTCTAAATAGATCAAGTCGACTAACATTCCTTGGAGGTACTTCACTCTTGAGTGACGTAGAAATCGGAATTGAAACACTATTTTAAAACTTGTTATTCAAAATATAGGGAATATTTTGTTTTGAAATGTAATATCACATGCCATAAATACTGATATTTGAAAATACATGCAAGGAGCATCTTCGTTCGTTGTTTCTGCAATTTGTAAACGAGTCGAACGCTATAGAGCAATTGACGATATTAGAGAGTTATTGCAAACTGGAATAGGTTTACTTAATTACAAGAAACTTTAATTGAAGTATCCTGGTATTGTGATTTGTAATTCTGTTAGGTAATGGTTTTATTGCAACAACCTTCTTTCTAGATGCTTTAAGTTAAACTTTATTTTGTCAAGTACGTCAAATTTCAAATCTTCTTATCTATTCATCCCTCTCATCATCTCATGACATCATTGGTCTAATATAATTTGTATGTGCTCCCGTATAGTTTACATAGAAAATCATTTTTGAATCAACTGCAGCATAACATTTTTCACTTCTTCCCAAACAGCACATCCGTTTGCAATATGCTTAGGCACTACACGTCATCGTACGTAAATTTCGAGAGCTTTCTATATTTTTCCCTCATGATTACCTACTATGAACTGACAATTCTCTCATACAAAAGCTATAGTAGTATGTTTTGTAGTTCACTGCAAATTTATAGGTTACGAGTAAATTTTCACAAAAATTTGTCCGATATGTCAAAATAAATACGACTTAAGTAGAAGTTTCTCTTCCTTTATTTAAATCAAATACTGCATTTTAATAAATGAAAATTGTAAAGGACAAATTGAATTTATGTCAAATAAAGGAAAACTATTAAAATATCATCACAATTAATAGAGGTTGCAATAACTCTCTATTGGCAAAATTGCTGCAATCTATATACAGGTTTGATATTCATAATGTATCCGCCTATTATTTTTGCAAAAAATGTTTTCAAAGGCAAGAATTGTCCAGAATACAGTGTCTTTCAAGCACGTAGCGCGGTGACGTATATTTCTTATAAAATCTTCCAACGCCAGTTCCCGGCACAGACTACGAATCAAATTTATGTGCTCTGTGATTGCGTGTTATCCACAAGTATCATAAATATTATAAGAAGTTCTCAAAAGCTTCTTGTGAATGTACCTTATTTGGAAGCCCAGCGTAAATAATGGTTAAAATTTGCTTCTTTGTTTCTTACTCACATTTCAGTATAGTATATCTAAGAAACAGAAGTGAAAATCCAATGTCGGAAAAAGTCACGCATTTTTTTGGCTCAAAGAGCTGCAGTGTTGTTTGGGGATATGAAATGTTAGGGGAAGCACACTGATAGACCATGACCTACCGTCCGCGACCGTCCACCTACACTCATAATAAATAGCGGATAAAAAAAATGATGCTTCAATCCAAGAAAGTGGTTTGTTTATATTATATACTGTAATAAATATTGTCTCATTACAAGAAATCGATATTGTCAGAGTTTTTTTCTTAGAATGAGGTAATTATATTTTTGAACTGAGTAGGGGAAGGAGTTTTCATTCAAGCCTACTGAAAACTCCACTAAATTTTTTTTTAAATATTTGATTCAATACCATGTTACTTTCATGAGAAGAGGATACTATGCTTGAATAAAAACTTTGCTGTGGTCATTTTGAAATCAGCATTTTCTCATTTCTACATTACTTATGATAATGTAATTTTGTAAAATTATCTTTCTTGATGTAAATTGAATATTTCTTTTCAACCAAGAAAATAGTTAGTTGAATTAAAACTTTGTTCATTTATTACTGTAGTTTAAGAATATGGTTTCTTCACTTTGAAAATACTGGACTCTGATAATTTCCCATGTTCATATATTAGGTAATAATAGACTCAAAATATCTTCGGAAACTTTTGGAAAAGATGACAGTATTATTTATGGGGAACAAACCTTTATAACTAGAGGATATTACTACAACTCCCCTCTTCCCAATATAAAAGGTCCATTTTGATTACAAAGTCATTTGATTTTTAAAAAATCTCTATATAAAGTATTTTACAAAAATATGAGGTATTTACTTTTAAATGGTTCACCCATAAAGTAACGTTTCACTTCTGGTAGGTACACTTCTGATAACCAAAAATTCATGTAATCTAGTTCCGTGAAGAGTCTTTTTGTTGGAAATTATTCATTTATAGCATTCAGAAATAATTAACGAGTAGACCACGAATGAAAAAAACATTGGGTAACATTTGAGATCAACAAAATCAGCCGTAAACTTGAATTAATTGTGATGAAGTTGCCAACAAACAAGAGTAAAATGTGGCCAGAATCCACAAATTCACCACCACTTCCTCCATGCGCTTAAATCTAATAAGAAAGGAAGACTGCACAATTTTGCATTTGCCGGCAACCGTCGAATTGATGAATAATAACGGAAGCAAGGTTACTGTGGCTGTGGTGGGGCTCAAGTAAAACATGTAGAGATTGTCTTGACTCAGGAATATTCTACTACAATTTTTTCAGATTGAGAAAACATATCTTAAATCAATAGTGCTTGATCCAATTATGAATATTTTTTCACACGAACCTAGTAATTTTAGAACGTCAATAATATATTCTTGAACTGAGAAAATAAATAAGATTATGTATCCAAGAAATACAATTTTCTCTTTCAGAAAATACTAAATTGAAATAAAAAAATATTCATTTAGTTCTAGTAATCCAAGTAAATAAATATTTTTTTTTAAATTAAGAAATCCGTTTTACGTGTGTACGACCAAAAATTGATGAAGATCAATGAAATCTTTCAAATTCACACTGATCGAGCATCCAAGAGCGACCACTAGAACAAATTTGTAAATCTGACATTCCAAAGGTAGTGCGAATTGTCAATTTTTTTAATACAGAAAAGTTATTATTGGAATTTTAATGCTTTTGTTTCAAATTAATCAGTAGAAGTAATAAGGATGAAGAAAGAACTATGATAATATATTATTTTTATAAACCAGAAAAGAAGGAAAGTGAAATAGTATGTGGATTAGAGAACAAGAGGGTGTACTTTGAACAAGTTATCTCAAATTACTCAGAGATCCAGTAAAGTGCCATCCATATCTGCTTGTCTTTACTTCCCGATGGAGCACCAAGAAATGCCTCCTTTTTCTGTATCCAGCCCGTAAATTCTTCAACTACAAAAAATATGTTACTGTTAGTTGAACTTCAACCTGTTGCGTTAACAAATTTGATTTAATGACATCTCTATTGCTGTAATAAGGATCACTCTGTTGCTCTCATGCAATGCCTTCATCGGGTAGTTTTATCAGGAAGTCATAGTTGTACGCAGCAGTGGCAATGAGACGACTCCTTGGGGACACCACCTGCCTCTACAGTAGCCTCTCCCAGAATGGCCATTATCAACCTCTCTTAGTCTGGCCTCTATCTATCTGCATTCAGTGTCTAGGAAAGTGGCTATTGTTATTATGGAGTGCTAATGGTAATGGGTGGGGGACGCAAGGGCAGCGACTAGGCCTCAGTGGGCCCTTTTCATAATCCCCGACATATTCACTCATCCCATGGCGGATACCTGCTCGAACCTCTAATGAAAGTCGAAATGTCCTTCCATTGCAATGAGTGCAATTCCTCTTCCTTAATAGTGGCAGCTCCGAAGACGTTTTGTCTGAGCCTGCTATTGTAACCTGATCTTAGGTACATATTTGGCCAGGCTAGCTTTTTGATTTTCGAAGGCAAGGGCGTAAGTCACTCGATGATTCACAAAAAAGGTCCAATTTGTGGCACAGAGAATAAGTTTCTTATTAATTATGATGTTTATTGGACGCCATCTACAGTGTTAAATGATTTCAAAAACTTATTCCCATGCCAATCTCAGTAGAAAGACCTTAACTATGCTGAAAGAAAGATTCAACCCCAACTTCAAACAAAAGACACATTAAAATATAAATATGTAATAATTTTAATAGTTGTCTATTAGAATAATAATAATAGAATCTTGATATGTAACCAACCAAAAGAATGGGTTCTCCAAGTCGCGATTTGAGAAATTATAACAATTTTTATCTTACCTAGTCCGAATGCATTGAAACCTTACACAATGATATTTACTAAGGAATCACCACTTTGGTTTTGTTGCTCCCTTTTGGTCTCCAAAAATGATTGTTTCCACGGAAATCTCTAGCGTTGGGTCTGCTCCAACATGCTCTCCAGCTTTACAATACCATGGAAGGCTTTACAATACCATGGAAGGCTTTACAATACCATTACAGGTTTTATCATACATCACTGGCTTTACAGTACCATCACAGGCTTTACAATACCATCACAGGCCTTACAATACCATCACCGGCTTTACAATACCATGTGAGCTTGTATTACTTTATTGAATTGGCCTTTAATTTTTAATTGGCCGATTAGTCCATATACTGTCTAAAGTGTTTCGTAAATTATATCTCAATGTCTTTGGTAAATTCCTGGCATAGCTATGGCAAAAAGAAAAGGAAATTTTAAGGCGTGCTTTTACAAAAAAATATTTATATGTTCAATTCTTGTGAAGCGAGTAACCTTCAATAGATCTGTACATAACTAGAATATTCACCTCTCATTTGTGTGGTCCAGCAATATCAGGTAGGTTGCCAGAATTATATAAACTCAAAATCACAGCGAGCGTCAGCGTTACCAGGTCAGAAATAGACTAATGGTGTTTCAAACACTTCCGTCCTCTCCAAAATTGATTTAATAAAAAAACATTTCCTTTCATTATTGCCACAACTATCAATTATTATCCGCATGTCACTGAACTATATCAAAGAGACTAGCATTCCGCGATTTTAAAAACTACATAAAAATCATAACAAACATATTTCTCTCTCTCCCTCTCTTTCATGAAAGTAGAACTTTGTGTAAACAAATTCGATGTAGTGAGCCCTCTTCAACAAATCGAATCGTAATAAGAAGAACTGTAGTCTGAATGTAGTGACCCTTCTTTAACAAATCGATTCGAAATAGGAAGAAGAAGCGCTGTCATCTAAGTGACATTAACCATATTATTGTAAACATGTAAACATTCCTTCTTGATAACCACACAATTATGGATTTGTTTAAATCACCAGAGATATCCGTGGGAACCAAGAGCTGTGAAATTAAAATAATTATATTTCATGTGAAATATGATGGTATGTCTCTAGGAAATTTATTTCATGTGGTAATCGAATTACAAGTGTTTGGAAATTTTACCTTGTGACATGTTTATAAGAAAAAAATAACTATGTACCGTTGTCAACGTAACACTATAAATACCACATTCGCACAGGAAGTGGAAGGAGTCCTCCTCCACACCAAATTCCGCGCGTAGTGGGTCTGCCTCAACTCTGATGAGAGCCTAAGGCCGCCGTTGTCGGTTAGAACTCCCACCAAGAGTTGGAGTTCTTTACGGCTTAGCTTCAGTATCTTGGCTATTCTTGCCCTTTCAGGCCCCGATATCAGCGGCTCTGATTGCCTGCAGCCGTCTATCCCTCTCCACTCTTTTCCTAATGTATCAACGGCCCACTCATTCAGTGCCGTTGTTACTTGTTTCCTTGTTATGCCAAGTGCGGGTTCGTGCCAATAGTAGGGTTGACCGGCTCCTTGCTTAACTAGCTGGTCCACCTGCTCATTGCCTTCAATCCCTGCATGGCCCGGGACCCACATCAGCGTTATTTACTTTTCAGTCGCAAGACTCTCCAGGACATCTCTGCACTATGAACCAGTTTCGATCTGGTTCTGGTTGCATCCTTCCAGAGCTCTGATGACTGCCTGACTGTCCTAGCAGAGATATACATGTCTCTCTGGGCCGGACTCAACCCTAGAGCTTATGGAGTGCTGAGTCTGTCGACTTTTTCGGCTGGTATGCATATTCTCGTTCCCCAAGTTCCTCGTCGATTAAAACCTGTCCAATACCTTCCTATCAGTTATTTTTATCTGAAAAGATGAAAAGCTAATAAGGTCTGCAAGATTTGGGTGTAAAGTCTGATACTTTGCCTACTTCCGGCAGAAAGACTACTTTTTTACCCTCTGCCATATTATTGGTGGGTATATGCAAACTCCGAAGATTTTATCCCGATGTGGTATTAGCACATCTACACCATTCTGTAAGATTCCACCACCATGTTTTCTAGAAATTCGTTCTGAAAGATATTCGTCCATATTTCGACAGCAAGTTTTTATTTTACCACCACATCCAAAACTTTACCACAGATGCCCATAAATCTTTAGGTTTCATCACAAGAATATCCACCTTCCAACTTCAAATAGACAGAAACCATCAGAACATTATAATACATGTTTTACGCAAAAAGATTATTGTGTTTTGGATTTGTCATTCGGAATCGTCAGTATAATGCAAACACTTCCAATTTTGAAAAATTGTAAGCTGCCCCGAAATATCAGGTCACTCAACAAATCAATCCTCAATACAAATCCCCTGAACACATTTTGTCTGTGTTTGAAAATATAATACGTGTTTTGACTGATAAAGAATTTGAAAGTACATTCCAATATTTACATGATAGTCAACAACGTATCGAACTACGTGGTAGCACACTCTCAACAGTTGTCTACCCTGTATAACAATGACACTCGCTAACTCGCATACTAATTAACCAGCAATAATTATTACTTCCGTCCATCATTGAATGCAAATTGTAAGTACCTGGCACTATTATATTCAAGTTGCTACGATTATTCAACTGTTTCCTCGACATTCATCCTTTTGATAGTTTTCAATTTGTTAACAGGGATTTCTTGTGAGGTCATAAAATAAAGAGGATTATACCAACTATTAATTCATTCTGTTGCGTTTGTAGTTTATTTTTATACACATCTCAATTTCATAAATACTCGGGAATTTCATAGAAAACCTAGTAACAATCCCCTCGATATCACAAGTAGGACCTTGAGGACATCGATAAATTGTTAATAGATTAGATTATAGTGGAGGCTCCGTGCTACAATTCTTCAAATCGCAAACATTCCAGATCTATTGTTTATTGCTTTGAAATCCGAAATCGTTTATAATTTTTTATGTATTTGTTACAAGACTCCACAGGCTAATTAATCTCCTATGCATGTAGCGGCAGCTTCTAGGCTTTCTGCTCCCAGCGCTCAGAGTCCTCAAACCAACAGAACAAAAAAAACATCATATAATACTAATAATAATAATAAATTTCATTGTCGGGACGTGGCGCATTGGTTAGTGCGTCCGACTCTGGGTCGAAAGGTCCGGAGTTCGAGACCAAGTTGCGGCTGGGATTTTTAAATTTAATTTGACCGATTAATTATTCAAATCTCGTGGCTAGACTGGGGTGAGTCCTGCACGATTCACTGTTGCGTTCCAATTAACAGTGCTGCTCCTAAGGTGGAGCATGGAGTTAATAACAAGGCCAATCCAGAACACGTGGCTAATGACCATAGCAGTCGATGCCAAAACACCAAAGAAAAAAAAACATTTTCATTTTGACAATTACATTTCATATTGTATAGGAGTCTATTAACCTACAAACTTATTGGACGTATATTCCTCTAGAGTCTAGACTATAAAAACAATTAAATAGGAGGAACTCTAATCTATTCTTAAAAACAGCCAATGTTTTACAGTTCTTTATTGTAACTGGCAGTAAGATGTAAATTCTGGGAGCCATAAGGTTAGGAGAATAATTATAGGCCTGTACCACAGGTTATCTACCACTCAGCTCCACAACTACGAGCGGCGCCTTTGATCTGGCGATCGGGAACCAAGCGACATGGAATAGCGCGGTCTTTGTCTCACTTGGGTTAGAAGTCGGGGCCGGATTAAGATATTTTGTTTCGGCGTTCGGCCTGACAGTACAGTACCGTAGTAGATGATTTTTGAGCTTTATTTCAACATGAAAGTAAAACAATTGTATTACAGTATTACCTATTATATCAATGAAATTAGGTAGGTACCCGACGTAGGTGGGAAATAATAGTTTTTTTACTTGAATTTATGAGAAGAATTAGTATAAATAATAAAATTTCGTGTTTGGGATTCTAACAAACTTTATTGCACAATTGAAAAATAAAAGAAGGACAAGTAACAGAATATACTTTTACATTACACAAGTGATACAGTTAGTACTTCTACAGATTTCTCCATATTATCATTTTATTTCTGTTAATATTTTTAAAATTGCTATTTATTGTTTTCAAACTCCTAAATATAATAGTAAGTAATAATAATAAGTACAAATTCTTTCAGGAAATATTTACAAGGATGACTAAAAGGTAATGCACTGCTTAAATTTAAAAATGCGCTAAAAATATTTGTTTTTGCGAATTTTTCAAAGTTTTCTTGAAATATAATTTCAATTTTACAAAATGAGCTCGACAAACTTATCATTTGGCCTTTACAGATTTCCAAATGTATCTCTATTGTCATTTTCGTATGCCTTTAAAAAACAATAAAAAGATGAATCATCGAGTTCTGTGTGTTCTTTACTGAAAATAATGCATGCTTCACACGAGTGGATCCGCAAAGCTTTATTTCAAAGGTATCCACATACATATCTAATAAAGGTTTTTTTTGTTATAGTTCATCATTGGAGTACGTCATGCTATTTATTGGAATGGTAATTTCATTGGCCTCATTAACCTCCTTATTCTCAGGTACAGAATCGTTTCTAAAGTCAGGAAGGTTTGAAAGCATCTTTTCAGCATCGGCTTCACAATTTTCTGTACCTGAGTTAAGCAGATTAACGCATTGCAATTTCTTGAATGTTCTTTGAAACTGTACTGCGGTCGGGTTTATGCAGTTACCGTTCTCACTCCTAATTTTACCAAAATGATTTTCAAGGCAATCTTGGTTTAATCTTTTGGTGAGTAAGTATTCAAACCCCGCAGTGTCACGAAGAAAATTAAATAAATCTATGACACTGTTTATTGAAATTTTAATACTTTTAAAACGAGCTTAAGTTTATTTGTAATATTAATATTATTCTTGTCCCGAACCTCAAGTTTTTCGAATAAAGACAAACAATCCCTTAAGAACTCTATTGAAAGGATGTACCTTTAAAAGCCGCATTATATTTCTACAGGTAATTCTGATTCATCTGTTACAATATTCTGGAACTCAATTTACTTACCTTATTTTGGAACCTGGGACTCAATTTACGTACCTTATATTGAAACCCGGGACTCGATTTATGTTTTTATCAGTAGGATTTTTTATCATACACTTTCGTGGGTTGGTACAATATTAATTGAAATTTTTTGGTACGATGTACTCACCGAATAGGATCCTTGGGAAACCGATAGAATTGCTTCTTGGAGTTGTATCCTTTAATAAAACAGTTTTTCACTGCACACACATGGCCCGCTTTTTTCTCACTCATTTCACTATCAAAAATCAAAACGTTAGAAAACCAAACCAAACAATCAAAATTATCAACGCACGACTATGATCGCTCAACGAATAATAATAACGCCTATTACCCGACCGCACGTCACAGTAGTCTTCTAGCCCAAGAGGCGGGGCATTAGCGTTGCGCCAGCAGATCGGCGCAAACCCTTCCCGCCAAAAGAGTTGGGAAGCTGTAAGTAAGTAAGCTGTGCCTGTACCACACATATCAATTTTGTGTCTTGTGGTCTGGTGAAATATGCTTATATATTACCACTTCCATAAGTCAAAAATCCATACGAATTCAAGCAGTTGAGACCTATCAGTATACTTCTGATCTTATCGAAAGTATATGCAAATGAAAGTGTATTCAGGTACTTACTCGGTACTTCCATCTAATCATTCGGGGTTTCGTGAGGACCATAGCTGCACTACTGCCTTGCTGACAGTTGTTGATGATATCCTGTCAGTACACAAAAATGAGATAACAACTTTAGTACTCATTGACTTCTCGAAAGCTTTTGATAGGATTGATCATGGGCTACTGTTAGTAACGTTACATTACAATGGATTTGATGCAATAGAATTGATGAAAAGCTTTCTGTCTGACAGTAGACAGATTATCAAATATGGGAATCATGAATCCTCACCACTGAAACTTATTAGGGGCCTCTGTTATTTTCAATATACACATCGGACTTCAGGAAACGCTTGAGAAATTGCAAATCTCATTTCTATTTTTGCAAATATACTATTCTCATCCTTCTTCAGAAATGGATAATAATATTATTATTAACGAAGGTTTCTAGTGATAGATATGCAGCTTCTGTTGATATTAAAATAAAGAATCAAGCACTCGTTGTGACCAAAAAACATACTGCTATATTTGGATACAGATCTCAACTTTGATCAGCATGTAACCATTTTATAAGAAAATGTTTGACTAATATAAAATATTGTTATAGCAATAGAGGTATACTGAATACAAAAACCAAATCTATTTTGTGTGAATCTCATGTATTATAGTCTTTCCAATATCAATTGCAGATCATGAAAACTCGTTTCAAAGCCTTACTGACTATTTCATTTCATATGCCGACACCTCATTTACATGATGATTTATGAATCTCCAGCCGAATATTTTGCATTTTGCCGCACGTCAATTAAGGTCAGGTGGACCGCGGTGTTTCCTTTGGACCTTACGAGTTGTTGCAATTGATATTGAAAGACCACATATCAACTATTGCGACATTCTGTATGGACCCTGTCTAATGGCATTTCAATATGCAAAATATATGTTTGAGAATAATATAAACATTAGGAAATTTCAAATGGGAGAAATATCATAGTACTGACAAAGACTATGAATAAAATAATTCTAGACACGCGAAATTTTTCCATTTTTTGAAGTTAATCTGACATTTTCCAGTATTGTTTATGGTGTCATGACGACGGGATGTTTTCGCAGTGCAATTATCGCTAGTGGTTTGAACGAGACCAACGAGACGAGATTTTCAAAGTCTTGTCTCGGCTCGCCGATAATAATAAGTCTCGTATCAAGTCTCGTGTCGCCTCTCGTACGAGAGTGTAGTAAAATTATCGTTTCAGTGAAATAAGGAATACCTACTTAAAAACTTAATATAATATAAGAGTGGCAAGAGAAAATTACAAATTGTGGAAAAAGAACATCATGTAAGTATTTGAGAGTAATACATCTGAGTAAAATAAAAACTCAACGTTATTTTAGAAATGAAGTAAGTAAAAAATGAAATTAAAAAAACACAGCCATCAGCCCTCTTGATCGCAAATGATTTTGTTTTTCGCCCAGTTGTTTAGGCATAACAAACATCGTGCAGATTCATTATTAAGGCTATTTCTATGTTTCCTTATAGTTTCCTTGGTATTATCTAACAATTTTTAACACATTGTATCAAATAAAAAATCTGTAGTGTATATAATATCTTCAATAAAAAATTAGTTTTATGCTTTTTAGTTCAATTTGAAAATATTAAAATAAGGTCTTTTTAAATAAAAATATTTATGTTTTTATTAGGTTTTCAAGTCCGCACGTAGAAATATTCAACTGCGAGACTAGTCTCGTCTTGTCCGAATATCGTCTCGGCCCTCTTCTCGGAAACGAGACGAGACCATGCGAGACTCTCGAAAACGAGACTCTCTTACGTACTATTAATTATCGCTCCCCATTGCAATTTTCTGATAAGTCTGTTCCTTTTATGGGAAATATTCATAGCAGTATCTATTCGATACGTCGATCACTTTGATGGTTTCCTTAATTCATCTGTTTGCACCGTTCAACCGATTATCCTGAACACGCGGTAGAGTTGAAACATCTAATTGAACGTTTGTATTCGGCAGGTTTTTTGCATGCGATAAAAAAAGTTAGTACCGCTAAACAAGTTGTGCTGAAGTGTTAGACAATCTTCCCGTGTCGACAGTCAAAATGGTATTGTTTGTGTATGTGTATGTAGATGGAAGTGACATTTCTTTAATTATATAGTTGATATTCATCTACGCCCGGATTTGTATAGTATTTTTTTGGTGTTGAGTTGTTCGTTGTGTGTGTTTAGTTATAATTTTTGTTCCAAACTAACCGGTATTTTGTAGTCGTCTGCAATGAGGTGAGCAATGTTGTCAATTCTCGTTGATTTCAACTACGCCATTTCAATCAGATATCTGTCAGAGTGTAATTGATATTTGTAATAGTACTTGTTCAGTTAAGGGTTTACTATGGCAATAAATCACAGGCGATAAAAGTACCGTTCGTTCTTGGTATTGTTTGGTTCATCAAACACTTGGAATGAGGTGGGTGTTGTGATAATAATAGTGAGACTCAGATTAGTTTGGCGAATAATTTCAACAGCGACAAAACACCATTCTCTCCATGAAGCTTGCCAGTTAGGATATGATACTAATGACAGAAAACAACAAATTTTCTGGCTAATATCACGACGAATACTGTGTAATATCTGGTAGATATACAATGTGTTCTACTTTTCATGGAAACACCTTCATAACTACCGTAATTGTTGCCGCTTTTTTGTAGAATCGATAGTTACACAAAAACTGCACAACATGACCTCGAGGAGCCTTTTTACATTGCGCATCAGCAGCGATGGAAACACCGACATTTCTGAAAAATCGTAGTGGAAGGCAAAATAGGTCGAAAATTTGTTGGGATTCATATACAGAACAATCATTTTACACTAATCCACTTTGATTCTGAAAAAAATCAGTTCTAAATTATCCAAATTTGTCTCAATTCTCTTGGAAATATCCTCGTAACTTCCGTAATTTTTGATGTAGAACTGTATATTTTTGCTGTATCTATTGATTCTGCAAATTTCAAAGTTCGACGTAAAAAACTACGGAAGTTACAGGGGTGTTACTATGACAAGTGAGACAAATGTGGATTTTTTAGAACTGAAGTTTTTTCTGTTTTCTAGTGCAAGCGCATATTTAATTGAATAATTAAGTTCCACAACACTAATTTGCAAACGCATATAAGGAAATTAATTCAGATTTCATGTGTTAATTCGAATTGGTTCGTTATATGTAGCATCTTCCAATCATTATAGAAATATACTTTTTTTACGAGGCGACATTGCGTACCTATACTAAGGTTTTACGCAGTGTTCATTTTATGATATACTTTTCATCATAAACTGTCTTTGGAAACATCAACTGTCGTTGAAAAAATTTGTGATTCATTTTCGTAAAGAGCTTTTTTGTACTATCGTGTTTTGTTGACTCGACTTCGTCTCATTCATCAAACTTCACGATAAAAGAAAAAAGCTCCACTTTACGAATTTGTATCATAATAGCTATTTATGATACACGTTCGTAAAGTAGGACTTTTTTGTATGAGCGTGAAGTTTCTTGAATGAGACGCAGAAAATTCATTTCACAAAAGCATATTTATATTTGGCCACAAAGATGTAAATTTGGACAGATATCGGTAACCTATGTAGAGATGGCAGAAATCGTGACTAAGAAGTCTATGGGAAGAGATGTTATGATAGCGACAAGGAGAAGCCAGAAAATCCTTTGCAGGAGATAAAATCAATAAAAAATTTGAAAATTAAAATCTAAAAATATGAACTTTTCACTTTGGCTAATTCGAATATATCGGGTGACCGCGGAAGGACTCTTTTATTTTTGAAGAAAATAGAATGAAATTTGGATGATCTGCATAGGACATAAAACTGAGTTTTGTCACAAGAAACCGGAAGTGACAAAAACTTTCGATTTTTAAGTGGGAAACTTTTTTTTAAATTTATTTTTCTATGCTATGGATACGTTTAAATCACAAATATTAGCCTTAAAATTTTGAGAAAAATATAACTTTACTGTTTTGGTCAAAATGTATGTGTCCTATAAAATGTGATTCTATAAATTACATTTTTTTTTTCAAATGGTAATATGGTGGCTTGTCTGATTAGGAAAAAATATAATATTATTACGATTAATTTGATACTATATAGGTTTTAAACAAACTTCCATTAAAATACTTAAAAAATTACGTTAGGTCTTTCTTAAAATAATGCATTTTTTGGTAATGAAATGATATTTAAATACATCGAGTAACCTGTGACCAAAACAAATGATAAAACAAAATCATTAAGGAGGTCGACATCTTATTTTAACCTGCTTCTGCAAAATTCAATTGGATTAATGATTTTTTACTCGATGCATTTAAATCTTATTCTTGTATCACGAGATACTTCATTTTGAGAAATATCTATTTTAAAGTTTTTCAACGGAAGTTTGAAACCTGATAGCGTGCAGTATCAAATTATTCGTAATGAAATGCTATTTTTTCCTAAGAAGCCACAATATTTTGCCATTTCTAAAATATTATTACTACTACATATTTCAAAATTATATTTCACAAAGCAGATACGTTTTGACCGAAAACAGTAAAATTGTATTTTTACCAAAATTTTGACACCGAAATTAGTGATTTGAAGGTATCCATAGTCCCATAGACTAAAATATGAATTTTGATATAAAAAATTCATTTTGTTACAAAAACTGATGAAAACGGACATGGTTGATTTCAGTATATCATATGGACACCAAACAAAACATATCGGGTGCCCAATTTAAAAATCGAAAGGCCATGTCACTTCTGGTGAAATCGGAAATTGCAAGAAGCTGAGTTAGTCAGAAAATGCAGTTGTATGTCGTATGGAGATCCTCCAAATTTCATTCCATATCTTCCAAATCAAGAAAGTAACACTGGCGAGCCACTTTCCGCTGAAACCCCATATATTCCTATCAAGCATTTTAAAAATGAGGATGAGTATTATTGATAGTAGAATATTTTTATTATTGTTGGTGACTTCAAATTGCCATGTCTATCCGGAGTAATATTTAATTATGATGGTTTAGATAAAAGTCAACGATTATTCCTAGACTTCCTGAATGTTAATTATCTAGAACAACTTGGCTATAAACTAATTATTCACAATAGCACATCAGATGTACTTTCAGTACTTGAAGGTCAAAATAACGTAGAAATAACAAAAAATTAATATCTATTTATTACAAAAGACACTCAATATCCTGCTCTGGATATACAAATCAGGCTAAAAAATTTAAACTATCCTGATATATTTGCGAATGTTACGAGGTATTATAATTTGAAAAATATAATTTTAGTGCCTTTACACTTCAGATCAGAGAAAAATCTAGTTTACTAATGATCCAATGAAGTCGTAAAAAATCGCAATTTGCAATTCTCTACAATGTTTCTCAGTTCATTTCAGAAGCAAAACACTGTTTTTTGTATTCAAATAATAATAATAATGTTTATTTACAAAGTCGACAACATTGCATAATAGAAAAAAAAGAGTAAATAAAAGGAAGAGATATCACTAAGCTCTAGTGACAACACTATTGCTAGTATGTGATTAGGAAAAACATACTTGAACCTAATTGAGACAGACTTAAAATGTAAATTTATGAAATTGTAAAAGTAATAATAAATATTATGTAATGAAGTGGGTTTGTCGTGTTCGAGGGTATCGTCATATTTGGGATAATTTGTAGTATTCGGGTACCGTTTGGGAAAGAGACATTTTCTGGTAATAAGCACATTATTATACACAAATCTTCAACATATAAACATATAAAGGGCCGTGGTGGCCCCGCTGGTAGAATATTCGCCTTTGGAGCGAAGGGTCGAGGGTTCAAAGCCTCGCATGGTCATCGGTCTCACACGTTAAAGGGCTGCGTCTTCCCTAGCTCACACAAGTCTCTCGAAGACTTCCGAGGGTTGCGCGTAGGTGTGCAATCGATTGACGGAAATAACAATTTTAACAATTTAACATTTTTTTTGTTAATTTTAACAATTTTTGATAAAACACGTATAAATAAAAATAGAACAATTAATTTTTTATTTCGTTTTTGTATTTTTGAAGTAAATAATTATGTTATAATAATCTTAGAATTTGATTAACAAAATCATGAAACGACTTCCTCTCAGATAGTAAGATCCAATTCTTTATTTTTTTTGTACATAGATGAATTATTTATTTCTCTGATGGCTTCAGGCAACATATTATATAGACGTAGTCCAAGGTGATTTGAACACTATTGCCCTATTGTTTTTTCTGATCTTGAAAGCCTGTCCTTTTTATTTCTGGTGTCATACTTGTTTTCCACCATTTCAGTGGGGATTTTGTTCTTCTTTACATTAAGCAACAAATTGAGGCAGTACAGCTGTCTCACATCGCACACTTGGGCATCTTTGAATAGACTGTCACTTGGATATGTTGAGACTCTTCCGTAAACTATTTTAAGTATCTATCTCTGTATAACATTCAACTTTTCCAAATAACAGTCATGCACACCCCCCCATCCTATGATTCTGTAAGACAATTGTGATTGCACTAATGCATAATACAAAACTTTCAAATATTTGAATTTGTATAAGAGGCCTCTCAACTTTCTAACTATATGTCGGATTTGTATATCCCATCTTAGATGTCGGTCAATTTCAATGCCCAGATATTTGATGGACTGTTTTTCAGGAATTTCAGTGTTCATTCCGAAACATAGCGGTCCCATATCAGGTAATTTGTTATAGTACGAAGTGAAACATAGGTACTTCGTCTTATCTAAGTTTAGGGTGAGTCTGTTATACCTGAACCATCTATCTATTTTGACAAAGTCGGATTCTTCTTTCACTTTTAAGCTTGCCCAGGAATCAGATTCGTACATGATAGCAGTATCATCAGCAAAACTGAGGATATTTCCATTTGTTTTCAGACTAAGAAGTCTATTCATGTAAATTATAAATAAAAGTGGGCCTCGGACTGTCCCTTGAGGGACGCCATAAGTAACAGTCATTTGTTCACTGGTAGTTCCATTTATGTCAACTATTTGTTTCCGATCCGATAGATAGTCTCTCAAGATCTGATGTTCCTTTCCTCTCATTCCATGATTTTCCAGTTTTATCAATAGTTTTTCATGACAAACGGTATCAAATGATTTAGACAAGTCGACAAAGATGCATAAACAAGGTTTTTAACAAATTAATAAATGGCAGTTGTGAGTCCAAAACATAACAGAATATAACTACGGATTGTCTTTGATGTGATGGCACAAGGCACAGTCCATTTCCTTCTAGTATTTTTGTAACGAAAAAATCCTTTATCGATTGGCATATTGCTGCTATTTGATAAAATGATTCGACGCAATTTATTATAATTGTTGAAAAATATATGAGGAGCAATTCCATGAAGACCCTCATTTTCAATGAGATCTCTCCTAGCAGCTTCCTCTGGTAACTGACTATGCCGTTCCTCAATTGAGATGATTTTAGTTTGATTTTCATTGCCAACCTTATTCGATTAAATAATCAACTGTCTTCGTCATTTTTAACCGATTCAAGTTTGAGAAACACTCTTGTCACAAACACGCAACACTTTCGGGAAATCAAAATTAATGTACAGGGTGTCATTTGAAAAAAAAGTTTGGTGTCACTTCCGGTTAAACCGGAAGTGGTAAACTCTCAGTAGTGGCGTTCAAACGAGCGAATTCAACTAATAAAGCGACGTACCAAGTTTGAAACTTTATATTGGGGGTCATACCTCACCTGGTAAATTTTGTTTTTATCAAACTGTGCCTAATAATTTATGCGAGACACTCAAAATTACCTGTTCAGTTCAATTTACCCCAGAAGAATGTAAAACACTCTACTTCACATAAACCTATAATCGTCCAAAGGTACAAAATGTTCCAAGTTTTACTTATTTTTATGACAGCCTAAAACTTTCTAATCCTCACAAGTGCTCTGAATCTAAAAAAAATCTGATCTATTGTATATTAAACCGGCATCGTCTTATTTCGAGCGCGATAAAATATAACGCTCTTATCGCGAATGCCAACGTAAATATTCTGGCAAAATCGCCCACAATAGACTGAATTCGGCCTTGACTTTAACCCACATTTTTTGCGAGCACTCGAATTGTGCATATGTGACGTATCCAGCGCCAATTATTCTGATATCCGATGTCATCGTGCCGAGCAGATGAGATAATAATATGGTTCACGATCAGATTACCTATTTCGTCAGATCGAGGATGATGCGATTACTTTCGGATATCGATTGAGGAATTTTAACCGTGTTTGGAAACACGAACTTTCTCCTGTTCGGGTATTGAACTCAATATTAATCACGTAAAGTATTTTATTAATTTTTTGAAATGTTTACAATCAAATCGTCGCATCACACGTTAAAGAGTAAGATCCCCGTCTTCACTAGCACGCACAAGTCTCTCGAAGACTTCTGAGTGTTACTCTTAAGCGTTGGAAAGAACAAAATTGGAGGAAAAACCACTGTTCATTTAGTGAATAATTCTTCGAAAGCGTTCCCTATAGAGAAAATCTTTTTTAGTTACTAAAGTTGCTCATTTTACAAAAAAATATTTTTTACAAGCGGGACGACTAAGAGACGAGGTTTTTTAAATATAATCTTTTATTTTCGAAATTTATTCCGCCATGGTTTAGCTTAACATCACTGAAGAAATTTTTTAAATCTGTTGCGGCGTTAACAAGTTATAATTGATGAACCTATTTGTACCACTATTGAAGAGTCATGTTGAATTGGGCATGGTATATTCATTTATTCAAATTTTTAAAATATTTTTGGTATGCAGTAGTAGCAAGGTCTCACGTACATCGATTCAGTAATTAAACGACATGTTCCTTTAAAGGGTTCTCAAATTTGGATATTGAGAATTGTAAAATTCGGTTGACACTCATTCGAATTTCTCAAATAGAACAAGTACAAGTACTTGTCTTTTTATCCGAAATTTATTCCGAAGTCTGTCGCCTTGCCTTTACCGTAAAGGAAATCAAAATCGGTTGGAGCCTTGTCAAGTTATAAATTATTTCCTTATTTTAACCACTATTTCAGGGTAATTTGAAGTCATAGTTCTTTCATTTATTTCTATTATGGAAATATTGCGTGCCTACTTTATAATCAAATTTCTACATGGATCGTTCATGTATTTTTACGATAGGAACATTTACAGGCTCTCCAAGTTTGAATTTAAAACAAACAAATAGAACCGGGTTTGAAGAATTGATCCAAAATACTACTTTTACAGATTTTTTGTAGCCTATGAATTGATATTCCGTAATACCTAGAATTCGTTAAAAATTTTGCTAAATTCAAAAAAATCTAATGAATGTCGTCTGAATTATACAATTTTCAAAATGCAAATTTGAGCACCGTGTAGAGGAATATTTCGTGAAAACACTGGATTCGTGTTCGTGAAACCGAATACCCAAATCAACATGTCACACTTCGATAATGGCAAAAATAGGTTTATCAATTGCAACGTAGCAACCGATTTTTATTATACTGTTACAGCAATGTAAAGGTGAAATTTGGTGGAATAAATTTCGAATAAAAAATACAGTCTTCTATTTTATAAAACACCAAGTTGAAACTATTTTTGAAATGGGTAACTTCAGTAACTGAAGAAGTTTGTACTTCAAAGTTTTTCTCTAGTGGTTACAGCTTTCGAAATATCGAAGAATAATGCACTAACTGGACACACTGAATAATTTTTGTTATTGTTCAGTGTATGGAAAATGATTAATGAGAATAAAAAATAGGTTTAAATTTGAAAGAATTTCTTCCGAAATGGTTAATCTTGGAGTTGCCCATTAAAAAAATTTATTGTAGATGTGATTGTGCATGATAAGAATTCTGAACAACAACTTTTCATAATAACAATTTGACAGATGTTGAGATTTGATTATTCAAAATGAGGTTCGAGAATATACACGTCTAAAACAAAAAGTCTTCCACCCTGAAGTCCGGATTGTTTACGATCCACGTAACTTTATTTGATAGATAGATAGGTTGCTGTTATGTAGAACATTATGTGAAATATAAAACAGTGAAATTTAGGTAATCTACAATCGGTTGAAATTTTTACATGCAAGTAATAAAACTTAAAAAAGAAAGTTCTCTAGAAATGTGCTCCCCAACTAACACCAGTACTTTGCAAGTTATTCAACCTGACTTGGTTTGGAGGTATTCTCGTACAACTGGAAAATTGTAACATAATAACCAGTCCCCAAAAAAGTAAATAAAGAGACCTCACTTATAGCAACCACACACCCTTCTGTTATCTCGAACGTCATGGAACGTCATCAACATCGAACCTACGACATATCTAGAACGCTTAGGAATTGTGAATGATCGACAATATGGTTCGGAAAGCAGAGATCAACTGGTGACCTGCTTGTTTATAGCGGAAATCTATTGAAAAATATTGTGAAACTCTGGCAGTTACATAACGTATCTCCAATGCATTTAATCGCGTTTGGCACCAGTTACTCCTCGCTAAGCTTTTATCTTATGGCTCCCTTCTGAATCTGAAATTTTTGAGCATATGAGTGTGCTGTCATTGGCAAAAATCACACATTTGTTGGTCAGAGTATGAAAGAAAAAGTCTTTTATGTTGTGTACTATAAGAAGAAGAGGACCCAATACAGAACTCTGAGGAACTCCTGTTTTCACTAACTGATTGTCAGATACATCTTTGTTTAGTGTATTACTCAATGATCTTTTGTCAAGAAATTTCGTATCTCTTCATCATGGAATGCAATTTCTTTAAAATAATTATTGTCGAATAGTTTACCACAGATGCGAGAATAGATTAGACGATTTCAGTTTTCTGAACGGATTAGTAGATCAGTACTTTGTAAGGAATGTATCTCAAGGTATCGTGTTATTTCCAAATTCGAAGATAGGGTAGCTATAGAGTTAACAGACTGAAACCTCAACTTCAATTGGTCACTGGTTTTCAATTTTGTCCTCGAAATCAAAATTGACGGACGTGGTTTTTGGTTGGATGTACTTGGCTCAAATTTAAGAAAAATGTGTGGTTCCTTGATCGCCTAAATGAGCTGGGAGATGATGAAATACGATTTCAAAAGACAGTTTACAAAGGTAATTTACAAAGTGGATAAATATCTTTCCATCGTTGAATTTACTTTTTCAATACAATTATTTGAAAGGGGATAGACGATTATCCTAGGGCTTTTTTCATTTCAAGGTACCGAAACTGGATCATTTCATTAAAACTTCGATGTAATTATAAACACTTTTTATGATTATTCCTTGGTTTTCTTTCCATTTCACCTTAATTATGACTTCTTCAGTCTCATGAACTTGCATTATTAAGTTTAAAGGCGGGATAAAAGAGACACTTCAAATGCAAAGGGAAGTTTACCCTCGAGATATTTTTCAATTTAAACTTTTATTAAATTGGAAGAATTCACCATATAAATTCCAGTAAAACGGTTGACAAGCCTCTAAAATACAGAGGAATAAGGCAAGATTAATGAATGTGTTACCCTAGCGTGAATACTGTTCCATTTTTAGAGTTTGTTATTTGATTTGTCTTGTTTGGAGAATTGTTTGCAATGTTAATATTGTCAGTCTCACAAACACAGTGTTGTGTCTACCAAATAACGTGTTACTTGATGATAAAATGCTTCACAGGTGCACTTTTGTACTTGTATGTTGTCTTACGGGAAAATTAAGTTGGCATGTCCGAAAAAAAATCTCACACAATTCTTTTTACCCCAAAAAAGTGCTAGTTTCTTTTTAAATGTGCCACTTTATTTTATACATCCAACTGTATGAATAACCTGAGATTTTCAATGCTTTCTCTAAGTTATTTTTCCTTGTGAACTAGTTGTGTTCATCACTACTGTATTCGCATCAAACTGAAATTGATTGAAACTTCCGATACACGATATATATTTGATTTCCTCTGGGAGAAGAGAGTGAATGGGAAAATACTGATCGACAGGTTCTTTTATTAGCTTTAGCACGACAAAATTGGTTTGTTGGATGAAACATTTCTATTTTGTGTTGCGTGTCGCAATGTTGGAAGGAATAGGAGAATTGCATGTATTTTGATAAGAATTATAGCCCGTTTAGAGAGTTATTCAACCTTATCTCATGATTAAGAGGTATTTTCACCAACTGGGAAAAAAATAAGAGTATCCACAAGCAATCTCATGCTTTCTATTACTTTTGAAATTTCGTTAACGGCCATTAACTCCTTTCTTAGGGCTTATGTCAAACGTTCACACCATTTGTATTCAAACAAATGACCATATCATTTCTGAGGATATTCAGATTGTGAAGAAATAATTTTTCAACTTCTGCCTGTAATATACCACAAAAACACCCTCTACAAGATACATTCAATTTTTGAAGATATTGAATTTATGACAATATGAAATTGAACGAAATACAGTATAAACACAGTACAAAACCACTACATAATAATTTCATGTATGGCCCATTGTAACAAAGCCACTAATCTTCGAATAAAATATGAAAGCAGCAGTGCAATGTGAACGACTTTTATCCATTCGGTGTCATATTTTGATACGATCATGTTCAAAAACATGTCTAATAGCTTCTCCAATAACGTTTCTGAAATTGTTCAAATAACTATTGCTACTCAAATTTTCGTCAGTATATCTTTAAGGACGCATACTATTTTGTATTTTTGACGTCACAAGAAACAATAAAACTCCTTGATAATTTTTTAACATCCTGAGAGAAGTAATCTGGTGAATTATAAGGATAAACCGTAAAGTAACCCAATTCCAAAAACTCATTATCATTATTATTATTTTACTTGTAACTTCAAGTGAATCAGGACATCCCGTCAAGGGTCTGTTCAATGTTGCCGGTGCATGGCCTAGGAATAATCGAAAACTTTTCTGCAAGATCACGACATCTTCTGGCCACTATTTTATCTCTTCATCGCCTCTATTGAAGTGTTTTAAAGACGATGTCCTGCAAAGTTTGGCAATCTGTACGCTATGACTTGCCAAATCAAATCAATCAAATCAAACGTAATGAATTTTGTTTGTCCGTTATTCGCAACATGATAATATTGAACTGTGTGAACATAGGTAAGTTTATATCAATAAAATAATGATAATATTGTCTTGAATTGGGGTTTGTCAACGACTAAAGATTATGATAATTTAAATAGATTTAAAGCACTTTGGAAAAAATAAAAAATAACATTTATCTAACGTACCCATAAGATTAATGACGATTGAAATGAATCAATTAATCCTTTCTTCACCAGTTACTTCTTAAATAAATTATTCTGAGAATGTCTATACTCAAAATCAAGAATGGTTGTTAACTCCCCCTATTGACCGCACTACTGAATTATAATAAATATTTTATTCAATACATAACAATTAATAATTGTTTAATACAGTGTGGTCCAACGAAAACATAATACCTCGATTGTCCGGCTCTAACATTAATATGAGGAAAATCGCTCGGACCCGTCAATGTCTGATTCGAGGGGGAACAACTTTTTCGCTCGTGTCATCCCCGTAACTGCAACCCCCTAACGGGGGTGATCACAACCCCTTAATTTTGAATAGGGAGTAGGGGTGTTGCGATACCTCATTTTGGAGATCTTATCGAGTAGTACTATCTGATCCTGAAATTTCGCTTCAAAAGTTCTATCGATAACGAAATCTCAGGTAAAATAGTGGAACAGTACTTACGTTTGTGATTAGTGTATTAAATGCTCGAAATGGGCACCATTCACTTCCATGCATTAATATAAGTTTTGCTTAAAATGGTCACGTACATGACTCAGGATTTCTGGTGTAATTTGACGGTATTCATCAATGATCCGATTTCGCAAATCATCTCAGGCTGGGTAGCGTAGATCTTGGATTTCAGGTGACCCTATAGAAAAAAGGCCAGTGGAGCCAGATCAGGTAATCTGGGTGGCCACTCAATATGTCCCAGTCTTCCAATCCAGGCGAGGAAAATTTTCATCTAAGAACTGACGCACAGGTTGAACGAAATGAGGTGGTGCGCCATCTTGTTGGAAAATGATCGTCTGATAGTCTTCGTCATTCTCCAATACTTGCACGAGTGCTGGATAAATAGCGTTCGCGTGGTAAAAAAAGGCCGATAATGTGATGTCCATAAATACACGCCCAAACATTTGATTTTTGGGAATGCTGAGTATGCACTTCACGAAATAATCTTGGATTTTCATCTGACCCATACCGACAGTTATGCCTGTTTACAATGCTGTTAAGGTACAATGTGCACTCGTCCGAAAAACAGATATCGAACATATTGTTTTGATTACCGTTAATAATTTCACTGACCAATTCACAGAACTGGAGTCGGCGAATGGGATCATCCTCATCCAGTTCCTGAACCAATCGTTTCATAAGGATGGAATTTATGTTGTTTAAGGATTCTCATCATTATTGTGCGTGCAACACCAGATACATCGTACAATTTCCTAGAACTGAGGGTCCATTGCTACATGACCTACAACAGCCAGTTCCCTGGCTTCATCTCTTTTATGCACCCTTCTTTTTGTTTCCGACTGAACCAGTAGCGTCCAATTTGGCAACCAGTTGCACAACATAAGCAGAGGATAATTTTTTTCCAGGATGACATTCGTTAAATGAAGCCGCTGGTGTTCGCGCAGAGTCGTTATTTCTAGAAAATGATTTTATAATTTCCACCCTTTTTTCTACGGAACACACCATTTTAATGATACTACAAATTTACAATCGCTTTTACCTTTTACCTTTTAACCTTAGTAAATATTCACGATAGATAGACTAAGGTAAATGAAACACATGGTCCGTTTACTTTTTTGGACAAAAAAGTAACGACATAAATTATAAATCTTTGAAATGCGTCGGATAAGAATAATATTCTCGGGACCAATTCCACATTGCCTCTTTCACTATTTTAGCTGTTATTTCATTATTGATGGATTTTGAAGCGAAATTTTAGGGTCAGATAGTACTCGATATAGGATCTTCAAAATCAGTTATCGCAACACTCCTCATCCCTATTCAAAATCAAGGGGTTGTGCTCACCCTCGTTTAGGGGTTGTAGTTACGGTTTGAACAAAGCAGAAATGTTGTTCCCCCTCGAATCAGAAATTGACGGTTCCGGGCGATTTTCCACATTTTTATTTAACCTCAGAAAATCGAGGTGTTTAGTTTTCGTTGGACCACACTGTATATAAATTGATATAAGATGGGCAAAATAAATGAAGAGACACAGAAAGAGATCGATAAGTGCAGAGCACTGGTTTCGCTTAAATGAAAATCATAATTCTTTAAATTAGTTGAGTAAAATTGTAAAAGTCAGAATTGTACAGCAAACTGAATATAAAAACTATAGAATCATGCAAATTCGGTAAAAGTATGTGAGAGCAAAAAATAACATAAACTTCAGCGCCGGTGTTTCGCAGAACTTGTGCAGCGTTGCGTGTTTTGTTATTTATTCAATTTCTGAGCTGTCCATCACAGCTTATATTTATTTTTCTTTTTTCTTTTGCCAAAACGGTTTGCGATTTCATGTCGCTCTCGAATAATTCATTGACACTAAGCAGAGAACAAACCATCATACCAAATGTTTTCCAGTCGTTGACTAACAAATTCGTAGTCCGTGAAATTCCGAAAACGACCGCTTCTAGCATAGCAAGTGAAACAACATGTTCATTATGATACCCGTCTCCTACTTGGTCGTGCAATTGGAAAAATGGAAAATGTTAGAGTACGACTGGATTGATACACTGTGAAAATCTAGAGTGAAGCTTCAAAAAGTGTTTATATAACTGTTCCCCAGGTTTATTTTCGGTAAAAATTAGAATGCATCTACCCATTCTGTTGAGGTAAGATTGAACAAAAACCTTTTAACATCTTGGGGATTGAATGGATAACCCCACTCTGCAGCAATTACCAGAGCTTCCTGTATAGTCCTCTAATCCTCTTTGGACAAATCAGTTTGTCCACCAGGTGTTTCGAGATGTTTGGAAAATTGTAGAAGCAGGAATACCAATGATGGCACACAATAATAATTTTTTACCAAATATTCTATTCACGGATGAGGCAAATTTTTCACGAAATGCTATTATGACATTTCACAATAACCATTTTTGGGCCTACAAAAATCCCCACGCCATTAGAGAAAATCATTTTCAGCATCAATTTTCGCTGAACGTTTGGGTAGGAATTATTGGCCCATTGTTTTAACGAAAGATTAACAGGTGAATCCTACACGGATATTTTGCGAGATCATTTACCGATTTTATTGTACCCATTCTTGTAAGAGTCAACATGTGGTTCATACATGACGGGGCTTTGGTTCATTTTAGTGTTCTTGTTTGTCAACATCTCGATATCACCTACCCTACGCTGGAATGGACGAGCAGGACCTCAACATTGGCCAGCTCGCAGCCCTGATATGATATGAATCCTCTAGATTTCAATTCATGGAGTCATCTGAAGGCTCTTGTTTATAAGACGCCTGTACTAGATGTGGAAACGAATTATTGGAATCAATGGAAAATCGAACATGGTCGTGTATTTTATCAGAAGGTGGACATTTTGCTCATTTACTGTAATATCGCAATTGTTAATATTTTTATTTCTGATTTTTATTTTGTTTTTTGTTTTTTCTCGATATCTATCAATAAAATACAAGAGACCAAAAAGTTATATTTTCAGTTGCCTAATCTACAAAATGAATCTACGAAAAAAAGTCAGGGGCGTACTATTTTTTACAATATTGTTGGCTGTAGTGCCCACTGAGACCCCAATTGTTATAGACTAGGAGATGGTGACAGATTTCAGTTGACGATTTTCTCGTCCATGCCTTTGAGACCAGTGATATGAAAATTCTGACCGAACTGATGAAAAATTTGAGTGGTTGCCGCGTGGCCTTCATATAAAAAATTCAATTCCGACACTTAACCTCACTTCGACATCCGAAACTTTTTTATGGGACATTCAAGATGGAAACTTCCATTATTTCAATTGGCAGCAACAAGAAAATCGTCTAAAATTAAAAAAAAAATTACAAGTTTACGCCATCATTGGTAGCATTTGGCATCGTGCAACCCTTATGCCTATAATTTTTTCGATGCTATTGTCTATCTTGACATGCCGTTGGTTTACATTGCAGCGGCGATAAAATCGTCTCAAAACATATTTATTGTTTAATGAAAATCGAATTTTTGATACGAAAACCACGCGGCGACCTCTCAAATTTTCCATCATTCTTGTCAGAATTTTCATATTTTCCACTGGTATCAGAGGCATAAACGAGAAAATCGTCACCTGAAATCTGTCACAATATCCCAGTCTATTATATCTGCTTTGTATTGTAGTCAAATTTCAATAATATAATGGTATTTTAAATAAGAGAGAAGATTCTGACTTTTTGTTGTTTAACAACTTCAAAATTATATCATTCAAAAATCCGATTTCAAACGACTTGATGAACGTATATAAAAACACAATGTGATACAAAAATCAGAAATGCATCACACGCCATTTTCTTAAAAAAAAAATTTGAATCTTTTTGAATAACAATTTTTCTTCCACTTCGTGTTGTTACACTGCCGCCAGCATCGTAGTTGCAGCTCTCGAGTAACTTCATTCAACTTCATGGTATGCTTCGCTAGACTTTGTCGGTTTATCCTCAGCTCCAAGATCTTAACTATCTTGATTTCTTTCATTCATTTTGAACTCTGGACTGTAGTAACTGGTAAGATTTTCGTGAAATTGTACTGATGTTGAAGGTGAACATTTATATGATTTGATGTGTTCACTATTTCTTCTATAAATCACTAGTTTCAAGTAAATTGTAGTCGTTTTCGCTGTTTTTTCCCACTACTTCCCCTAACTCCCGTTCGTTATTATGTCTAAATAATATTTTTTGGCCAATTTTAATTCTCTCAGTTTTTTTATGTTAATGTCGTATTGCTGCTTCTGGTCAAATTGATTTAACTGCATTTTTTCTCGAGACGGTTCTATTTCAAAATGAAGTATCAAATGGCTCTTGGAAACAGGTATTAGAGTACGAAGTCTTCTACCCATCAGTAGTTCAGATGGAGAAGGTATCCCATTCTTTGGAGTATTGTTATAGCAGAGTATAGCCAATAAGAGATCTTCAGAGTTCTCTTCCAAAACTTTAGTAAATAGATTTTCGAATATTTGATTGTGTCGTTCTATCATACCATTCGATGAAGGATAGTAAGGACTTGAAGTAGTTAATTTTACACCATAATGTTCAGGAAAAATTTTAAATTCAGAAGAGCTGAAGGCTGACCATTATCAGAAAAAATGTCCAAGGGAAAACCGAACGAAACGAATATATTTCTCAGATTTGAAATGACCGAAGAAGCAGTTTTGCTCTGCAGTTTATTAACTATCAAAAATGTACTGAAATAATCAACGACTACAAGAAAATCTATGCCATTGAAATATTTAGAGTCTATACCAATTTTTTGCCATGGGTAATCTAGAATATCATGAGGTATTATCACAAGAGAGAACAAAATTTTCGATATCTCTCATGATTTCTGGCCAATAAATACCGTCTTTAGCTAAATTCTGACATGATGTGACTCCTTGATGAACTTTGTGCAAGTCAGATAAAAACTCATTTCCTAATAGTTTCGGAATAATTAATCTTTTTTATAAAATAAAACATTTTCATGTTAGTAAATATCATTAGGTATTGCCCAGAAATGTTTAATATCTGGGTGCAAAGTTATTTTATGATGTGGCCAACCACATTCGATTTAATGCATGAGTTGTTCCAATATTGGATCTTCAGCTGTTGCATGAGTTATTCTTTTGACATTTTCCTCTGAAGTAGTAATAATAGAGAATACATGTGCTCCTTGGTCAATATAATTTGTATTTATTATATCTGTTATCTTGGATCTCGACTCAAAGTATCGGCTATTTGCAACCTTTTTCCTGGTATGAATATCAAATATATATCATATCTCAATAAACGAATCATAAGTCTTTCCAATCGAGGTGATAAATCATCAATGGGTTTCTCAACGATGCCCAGTAGAGGTGGTGATCTGTGTGAACTTCAAACTTTTTGCCATATAAATAATAATGAAATCTCTCACTACCATAGGCAATAAGCAAGTAATTCTTTTTCGATTTGGCTATAGCGTTGATGTGTTGAATTCAGAGGTACTGAATATATTCATATTCAATAGGCGAATTGTTTTGCAAAATAACAGCACCTAGTCCATAACTACTAGCGTCAACTGACAAAACTGTATTTTTTACTATCAAAGTAACTCAAAACTGTGAAGTGGTGATAATTTTTTTCAAATTGTCGAAACATTGTACTTGTTCCAAGTCCCATATCCATTCACTTTTTTCACTCAATAGTTTTCTGAGATAAATTTGGTAAAAATTTTGCTAGATATGTGATCATACCAAGAAATCGTTGCAACTCTTTTTTTTTTAATTTTTGGAATTGACATTATCTTTATGGCATTAACTTCCTTTTCGTCTGGTTTTATACCATATTCATTAATTATATGTCCCAAAAATTTCACTCCGCTACAGCAAATTTAGATTTTTCTTTGTTTAGTGTCATACCCGCATCTTGAATTTTTTAAAAAACTTTTGATAAATTTTCATTATTTTCTTCAAAATTATTCCCAAAAACTAATATGTCGTCGAAATGTACGCCTGAAAGACCTTCTATAATACTCATGATGATGCTTTTAAAAATTTCTGTAGCACTACACCTTTTCCAATTTTAATTCGAAAACGGTCAATTGTATTTCCAAATAGTCATTTGAATTTCAAAAAGTATCAATTGTATTTCAAATTAGTCAATTTAATTTCAAAAAGCATCAGATGTATTTCAAAATTATCAATTCAATTTCAAAATGCGTCAATTGTATTTCAAATTAGTCATTTGGATTTCAAAAAGCATCAATTGTATTTGAAAATTATCAATTCAATTTCAAAAACTATCACTTCAAATTCCAAAATAGTCATTTGTATTTCAAAAAATATCAAATGTATTTCATAATGCATCATTTGAATTTCAAAACTGAAAAAGCACGGGCAGATGTTAGATGGGTGTTAGTTGATATTTTCATTCACCCTGTGTTATCGAAACGCTTATGGTTCCTGTCATTTTGACTTCATTTATTGATACCTGTAATTATTTAAATCGAGACTTCGAGAGAATGAATTTGAAAGACAATTGTGCTATCTGCCGAATCTCAATGTTGAGAGGTAACGTGCTGAAAGTTCTTCCTTGCAATCACTTTTTTCACGTAACTTGTTCAGAAGTAATTATCAACACAGCGGATGCAAGATGCCATTTATGTAGGGTCGTCCTGGAGGGTAACGAACCATATGCTAGAAAGATTTACAAGAAGCACTTAGATCCAGATAGGAAGAGAATTGTTGCTTGTGCAAATAAAGGTGAGGATTGGGTCAGATTGGCATCAACATTAAATATTAATTTCCACACGGCCTACGAATGGATCAAATCAGGTCGGGACCACATGTTCCAAAAAGGAGGAAAGAAACCAAGGATTCTTTCGGAACAGCAGGTAGACAGAATCATTGAATGGGTCGAAGAAGATTGTTCGCAGACATTAAAAAGTTTGAGAGAAAAAGTGTCAGGAGAGTTCAATGTGAGAATCTGCCTTTCCACTTTGGGTAACTACTTAGAGGGTAGACTTTTCACTTTGAAACAAGTACATAAGCAGCCTGTTACAATGAATAGCAATGAGAATAAAATGTTGAGGGCACATTATGTTCGTACTCTCAATGACTATATCCAACAGGGCAAACAAATAGTATGGATTGATGAAACAAACTTCAATTTATTTTGTCGTCGTTGTAGAGGTCGCTCTCGGGTTGGTAATAGAGCAGTACAATTGCTTCCAGCCGCACGGGGGCCAAATATTCATTTAATTGGAGGCATCTCGGCAGCAGGCGTCGTTGCAATGCACAGCCGTCGTGGCTCTTTTAATGCAGGTGCTGCTAATGAGTGGATTCTACAACTCATGCAACAATGGGAGAACGGGGGAAATCAACTTGTTGATTTAGTGATAGTTTGCGATAATGCTCCATGTCATGCTAGGTTGGCAACGGCCTTAAATGGCACTGCAGTTACTCTCTTGAAATTAGCACCGTACTCTCCAATGTTAAACCCGATAGAGACAATTTGGTCCAAGATAAAAACCTTTGTGAAGAATACCATGAGAATTCCAGATGTAGCTGCTCCTGGAGTAATAGAACAAAGATTGGTTTACTTGGAAAATATTGTAGACGAAGCCAAAAATACGATTGCAGGAGGTGATTGCGCTCGTGCGGTACAACACTCGTCGACGTTAGAAGATATGCCTGTTGGACAATAACTTATATAAGCATATATAACATATTACATTGTTGATGACTGATTTTGAAATAAAAATGATTACATTTGAAATTGAAATGATGGATTTTGAAATTGAAATGGAATTTTTTGAAATTAAATTGATTAATTTGAAATTCAATTGATAATTTTGAAATACATTTGATACATTTTGAAATTAAATTGACTAATTTGAAATACAATTGACGCATTTTAGAATTGAATTGATAATTTTGAAATACATTCAATACTTTTTGAAATTACATTGACTAATTTGAAATACAATTGATATTTTTTGAAATCAACTTGACGCTTTTTGAACTACAATTGGAAAAGGTGTAGAAAACCATCTATTTCCATTTCATTAAGTTTTTCTGAAACTCTTATTTTTAAGGCCAATGGAACTTTGCGTGCTGCATGAATTTTTGCCATGGCATGTTCTTTCAATGTTATTTTTCATTTTTGATTGTGCAATCTTCCAATTCCATGAAAAATTGATTGATAATTCGAAAGGATGTTTTCAATTCTATTTATAGTATTAATCTGAAATTCATCACTAGGTTTATTGATTATATTCATATCAATACATCCTTGTTAACTCAAAATAGATTTTGATGAATAAAAATCAATGATATGGAAAATCAATTCCTCTTTAATACCTTTATACTCACAGTCTAGTGCAACAATGCTCTTTGTTAAAATCTCATGTCCCGAATATGATGTCAGTGAAATATTACTCTTCAGTAGATGTTTTCCTTTCTCACATCTAATTTTCAAAGATTCAGTTTCAATTAAAATATTTACGTCACTTCCGGTATCAATTTTTATTTTCAATTTTGTACCAGAAATTGTAATGAATTCATTCCATTCAATAGCGTTGTCATTTATTTTTGTAACCGACCAAATAATTCGTTTATCTTCAGAATTTATATCAGCTGAGCTTGGGTTTTCAATTTTGATTTCATTAAGTTTGTATTCATTTTCGGAATTTTGTATTTCTTGAACCTTAAAATTCCTACACATGTGAGAGAAATTACCTTTCTTTTTAAATTTGGAATGTATTTTAGAAAATGCTGGACAATGTGATACAAAAATAAGAAATACATAACACTACTGGCCCTAATAATTTAGTAGTTCAAATGAATGTTCCAAATTTCAACCAAATCGGTTCTAGGATATTCATGAATTTTTATAATTACCGTTTTTTTAAATTTCAACACATAAACGAAGCAACGCCAGACATATGTTCATAGGAACTTTTCTTCTAAAAATGACCTAAGAAATCACCCCCCGTAGTTAGGAAACACCCTGTATTTATCCTTTTTGTTTTGCCAAAACGGATTGCGATTTCAAAGAACAAGCATACCAAATGTTTTCCAGTCGTTGACTCTAACAAATTCGTAGTCCGTGAAATTCCGAAAACGACCGCTTCTAGCATAGCAAGCGAAACAACATGCCCATTACGATACCCGTCTCTGACTTGGTCGTGCAATTGGAAAAATGGCAAATGTCGTAGCGCACAATGCATAAGAATAAAGCTGCAACGTGTGTTGTTCTAAAGAGCTCTATGAGCCTTCATGGAAAAGGGCGTGCTTTGTTTTACAAATGCGAATGCAGAATAGCGTGAGATACATGTGTAAGACACAACAAACTGTTCATTTAGCTATGTCTGGTACCGGGTATCTAATAAAATACATAACATGACGCCATGTCCTTTTACTCATGGGACTTGTATGCTTGGGATTCACGATTTTTGCTCGTTTACTAAACGCATTGCAGTCGTGGTACTCGAATGTTTATTGCATTTAGAAGTATGGCATTAGTCAGTGTCATTACCTATATACTCATGCAATAGGAAAGAGAAAAAAGTGGGTATTCCGTGTGTCAATTTTGAAACTTATGAGAAACGATTATTTGGCTTGATAAACTTTTTCCCTACGTTGTGGAAGGAAAGACCATTTTACTACTAACCTGAGAAATCGCCATTATTTACTCTATTTCTCTAATGGGAAGTAACATTGCTCTCAAAAGTTGAATAATGATAATTAACAAATAGATATTTTCAGTGACATGAACAAAAACTTTATTTTTGTTTGAAAGTGGTTGACAATGTTTCATTTGAGTAAGGTTATTCTGGACTTTCATTGTCTAAAAAAGAACAAAGAAAAATTCAATTCTCTGCAATTTTTAATCACGACGTTTCAACTGTTAAAATCTACAGTGGTTATCAAGTGTATAATGCGACAATCTCAAGGATACTTCTTATATATGCTGTGGATAATTTTGTGTCATTAGCCTAGGGGTAATTTGGCGGTATTCAGGTAAGCTTGTTAATTACTGTGCCAGGTCCCTCCGGTACAGCATTGTTAATTCTTATCGCAATTTCAATTGATCCATGCCACTAATTAAGGGTTTCCACACATTACGGATTTCTATGCTAGCATGACTAAAGACTTTGTTGTTCATAATATATGCACTCTCTTTAAACTTCCTTCTGGAGGGCTGGTATAGAAGGAAGTTTAAAGAGAGTGCATATATTATGAACAACAAAGTCTTCAGTCAAGCTAGCATAGAAATCCGTAATGTACGGAAACCCTCAATTAGTGCCATGGATCAATTGAAATTGCGATAAGAATTAACAATGCTGTACTGGAGGGACCTGGCACAGTAATTAACAAGCTTACCTGAATACCGCCAAATTACCCCTAGGCTAATGACACAAAATTATCCACAGCATATATAAGAAGTATCCTTGAGATTGTCGCATTATATACTAGATAACGACTGTAGATTTCAACAGTTGAAACGTCGTGATTAAAAATTGCAGAGAATTGAATTTTTCTTTGTTCTTTTTTAGACAATGAAAGTCCAGAATAACCTTACTAAAAACTTTATTATTAATTCATTTCTACGGACAACTGGTATTTTGCCTATCGAGAGAATCTGTTTTGTAGATAATTCTCGGTAAATATTACTTCTCCAAACCGTTAGGAATATTTTGAAAAAAAAAACAAAAATTCTGAAATTTTTGTTTTCAGCAAACTAACTTTTGTGGCGATCTGGTATTGTTCCCATCGGAAGAATATATTTTTCAGATACTTCACTGTAAATATCACTCCCACAAATAGTTGGGAACATTTTCCAAAAAAAAACTTCTCTGGTGGAGACTGAAATTAATTTTCCAGGAAACCAACATTAATGACAATCTGGTATTTTGTCCATCGAAAGAATCTGTTTTATAGATAAATTCCTGTAAATATTACTTACCCAAACATTTTGAAAAAAAAAAAGTCTGGTGCGACTGAAATAATTTTTTCAGGAAACTAATTTTCGTGTCAACCTGAAGTCTTATCCATGTAGATAATCTATTGTGTAGATATTTCCCCGAAAATATCACTTTCCCACACCGTTGGGAATAATTTGAAAGAAAAAAAATCGGTTATAGACTGAAATTATTTTTTTCAGGGAACTAACTTTTGGGACAACCTGGTATTGTACCCATCGGATGGATCCACTTTTGAGAAACTTCGCTCTAAATATCACTCCCCCAAACACTTGGGAACATTTGGAAAAAAATTCCGTTGGAGACTGAAATTCTTTTTTCATTATATCTATCTGAAAACATGTCGCACACGCACGGAAAAAGCCTATTTTCTGAACTCCTAATGAATAATACTATTTCAAGAACTAACATTTGTGGCAGACAACCTGGTGTTTTGCCCATCTAAAGAATCTATTTTGCCGTTGGGAACGTTTTGAAAAAAAAAATAATCTACTTGGTGGATAATTTCCCAACTGGGCTTATTGTCTATGTTTCACAAATAATTGTTCAAGAGTCAAAAGGAGACTGAATGGTCCGCTTCACAGTAATAAATTACAAAATTCTCTAAATGTTATTAGTTAGGTGTATTCAAAGTTATTATTTCGATAAGGAAATTGAAGATATCAAATTAAAAATTTTCGTAAAATCTGGTCCTCTAGCACAATTAACTCCTTTTCTGGATGAGAAAGGTGTAATCCGTGTGGGAGGAAGGTTATCCCAGTCCAGCCTTTCTCTTTCAAAAAAACATCGCATGATTTTACCCCCAAAATTTATGTAGCGAAATTTCCTCAAAGACAGGAACATTTAGATTTACATAATGTAGGACCTCAAACATCTTAGGTTGAGATATTGGCCTATTCATGGTTTGAGACCACTAAAGAAAGAAGTTAAAAATTGTGTCACTTGTTTTAGGTTCAGAGCATCTTCAGCTCAATAATAATTGCTTCTTAACCTCTAGATATACTTTCAATTGTTCGTCCTTTTATGAATGTAGGAGTTGACTTTGGTGGTCCTATAGCAGTGAAAAAATTTTGCATACGAAAAGCAACTATTTCCAAAGCCTACATTTCATTATTTGTGTGTATGGTAACGAAGGCAGTTCACATTGAACTCGTCTTCAGTCTATCGACAGAAGAATCTCTTGCAACTCTCAAAAGATTTATAGCTTGGCTTAGTTGTCCCAAAATCATATTCAGCGACAATGGAACTACTTTTTTCTGAAATCGTTCAAGAATGCCCATTTTCTCGGTGCAACTTCAGGCCTCAAAATACGCTAATCTAGTATTTTAGTCCGTTGCTAAGCAACTAACTTTCTCTGACCGTTTTCGGACCTAAACGGCACGGGAATGTATTGCTTTTACTACTAGATACACAATACTATTCAGGGTGCTAACAACTCACTTAGGCAGGTATTCGATTTTTTCCGACAGAGTAAAGATTCTGTTGAAGAATTTCTATCCAGTAGGGAATTAGAATGGAAATGTAGACCATCCAATAGCCACATTGGGAAGGATTATGAGAAGCTGGTATACAATCTACCAAATTCCATTTCATACGGGTTATGAGAAATAGTATTTTAAAATTTGAAGAAATTACCACTCTACTTTATTAAATTGAAATTATTTTCAATTGGAGGCCTCTCTCACCCATTTTCAACAGATCCAGAAGACTATACACGTGTTTGACGCCTAGTCACTTTTCAATAAGATATTCCGGACAATAGATTGAAAGCCTGGGAACATTATCAAAAAATTAGACAACTTTTTTGGAAACGATGGTTCACTGAATATTTGAATAGACTCCAACACAGACTAACGTGGATGAAGGAATGTGAGATTCTAAAAGTAAATGATTTAGGTTTAGTAAAGGAAGATAAAATTCTACCTCTTGAATGGCGATAAATTCGAGTCATAGAGATAAGCCAGGATCAGATGAAAGGGTTCGCGTTGTGAAAATTCGTACATCAAACTGAATTTTCTTGAATGAATTACATTCGCTTGAGGAATATACTGTGTATCGTTTACCTTACTGTCATATACTATAAATTTCCATCAAGTAACGGCCACGTCAATCCAAAACAATAGTAATAATAATAATATTTATTCACATAAAAGTATAAAAACACAAAATAGGGAATAAATAGTAGGGTTGACCACAAAAGGGGACCCTTGAATGTGGATAAAATGAATGATAAAATCACTGGTTAAAACAATGGTTCGTATGCATAAACCTTGAACAAATGCTCTTACTTGGATTTCTTGAAACAGACGTATTCATTTTGTTGAGTTATGAGGGAGACAAACCTATATTACAAGCATTTGCTATCTTTTATGAATACTACTCAATATCTCACTATTCTCAACATCCGACTGTCACTCCAATGGCGGTAAAAAGTACGCACGCATTTTCGTCGAGCAATCAGATGTTTGTTTGAGCCATAGAAATTTTAAATAGGGTCACGCCTATGACGTATTGTTTTCTGATTGGGTGCTGTTTGAGAGTTTCTCTCAAGCTTTGACAAAAAAGTGAAGAATAAAAAGTAATTGGAGTAATGAAGCTAGTTCTAGATAGAGTGATTGTCAACTGTCAAAAAATTCCTATAAATCACATGATGCACAAAATTCCCTATAAAATTATTTATGTCCATAAAATATGTATTTAGGACCATATGACCACAACTAAGACATACAACTGATGTATTTTTGATTTTTATACACGATACCACAGAAATTTCTATAATTGAAGTGGCAGACGTTTTTCGTAAGAAATCAAGGTTGGAAACTTGGACGAAACTCTCCCATTGTAATGTTATTGAAGGACGGATTCCCCAAATGTCATTTCTGTCTCTACAGACTACAACGGTTGCGCAACAGCTCTTTTAAAGCAAACTCATAGTCACCTGCTATTTTCATTTCGCAATATTCTCACAGTTCCAATTAACTTTGACAAATTCCTGAGTATCGCTAGGTACTCGTACACCTATTGATTTATCTCGGTATAAGAATAGGGGCAACGAAACGCAATTTATGCGTTAGGTAGGTCTCCAGTATTACAACTTCAATACCCGCATGAATTTCGAACGAAAAAAATTCGCTTGGGCTGCCCGCATGGCCTCGATCGAATCTTGTCCTAGATAGCGGGCTAACGATTCTCCCAACAAGACCACAATACAAACATTGTGGTGTTATGCAAGGTTTCAAAAAGAACGTTCAACTTTTATGGAAGTATGGCGTGGTGTTTTTAGATTGTAAGAATTGGCTTACTTATGTTGTGGTAGTCGATGCCATGGGCAGAAAATGATATAGGGTTATTGAGATTCAGAATGAAAGGGAGTCCATAATAATAATATATTTGCATAAGTCATAAAATATAATAAACAATACAACATAAATTACGAATTTAGATACAAGAACATATAAAAGTGAGAATTTGGTACGTCATGAATCGTAAAAGTAAATTTGTTAAAAAAATGGTAAAACTAAATAAAAAAATTGACATGGTATTATGGTGAAAGTTTTTTTTTAATAACAGCTCCTATACCATCTGTATCTTCTCTCATACAAGCATATATACTTACCCCTTTCTGTTTTTGTTTCCTCCACCAGTTTTATAATCTGAATAGAAATTCATCTAATGTGTATTTATGAGAACCAATAAAGCATCATACGCGAAAGCCGTAGGAATAGATTTCATAGATATGAATTCAGCAAGAATGGAAAGTGATTGAAATGAAAAAAACTGAGTAATCGCAAATCTCAATAAACTAAGCTGTGCGTAACATAAAACCAAATGTCTTGAAAAATGAAGTAATTCAATTTCATCAAAACATCATTCAACAGTATCTAAAAACGTAATACCAACAAATCATCCGAAAATTAATCGGTAGTATCGTAAAATCCAAGGAAACGAAATATGCAAGACAAAATGATCAGAATCGATATCTAGCAGAATTTTTGGATCGATGAGCGAATGGAGGACCACGCTTGTAGGAAACGATTAATTCGTTATAAAACTTGCCCTATTATCTCCTAGGTGCCGCTGACTTACCCGATTCATTTACTGTCCCCTCTCCAATTTCTGATATTTTTCGGTTCTATACAATTCGATTCTACCATTTATACGTCTTATGACTTTCAATATGCCAATTTTATGTCTTGTGATGTATGGATTCGACGATTTTAGTTCATATATCTTTCGAATATGATGCTTTGCAGACTTACGATATTTTGTTACGGTAGTCAATCAATTTTACAAAATATTGTTTTTGTAATTTGAAGTTTTGATCGAATAGTCTTCTATACATTTTCGTTTATTCTCCTTTGTTCGTATTACAGATTTATTTTCTTATAACATTCAGTACTTCGAATTTCGGTTATTCATAAGTCAGATATGATGATTTAGGATTCTGGGAGTCTATGATGAAAATTGGTTATTGTAATATGATGGTTTTACAAAAAAAATTTCCGATTATTTTCCATTTCTTTAAAATTAATTCTTATCAAGTTCGGTTCTCTATTAGATCTTTAATGAATTTTATTGGTTCGATACTTTTAATTAATTGACAATTTCTGTTTGACATTTTACCGTGAGGGTGTCCAGTAAACCTTGTACAATATTGAAACTGGTGATAGACCAGGTCGTGACTGTTCAGAATATCGGAATTTCACCTCAGTAAAAATATCACCGTTTTGGAGATAATGGGCATTTTAAGAATTTCTGGAAAATCGCTAACTCACCTTAGATTTATAGATTATCCGACATGGCACCGATTGAAACGAATTCTTGTGAAAAATGTCGTAATTGTCCAACATCCAGATTCCAACGAAGTTTCAGAGACCGATAGATTTACAGGGTGTAACCAAATAAGTGCAAATTATTTTAGGAGATGCATCCTCGTCGAAAATTAAAAACTTTTTTAACTCCAGTGTTGTGTCCGTAGAATCAATAGTTTCCTGATGAAAAAATAAAATACAGCATTGTGCATAAACGTATCTTCTGTAAATAGAATTGAAAAATCTAGTAGGTGGTTGTCACACTTTGTTTGAACAACTTGTGACTTTTTTTTCTATTATTCCGCTTGTTTCTTTCAGTGGTATTTATTTCTTTGTTATGCCGTACACATGTTATACTCCTCGAGAATATGCGCATATGCACTTCATTTATGGTGAATGTGGAGGTAGTGCTACTGCTGCAGCAGCGCTTTATGCGGAACGATATTCGATTGCACAACGCCGCTCAGACAATCGCTGATTTGGGGGCTATAACCTATAACGCATTTGAAAAGGTTCTTCTTGAATAGATGTCGTCTCTGCGTTCGAGTGGATGGAAAATAACATTTTTGTAATATTATTCAGTGCGATGTTGAATAATCGTTATTGTGGTTTATAGTGTATGTTGATTCAAAAAAACGTTGAATTAGTATTTATTTCTTTACATCTCATTGAATGCTTGCTAGCAGTTGATTCGTTACTACTCATACACAAAGTCTAATGGAGTTGATTTTAGCTCAGAATAACATCACATTCTAATATAATCGAAATTCTACTCCTACCAAAAATAATTATCGTATGTTTTATACCATGGTAGAGTCTCGCATTCTTTTGTAATGCATATCCACTTCCACTTAGTTATGTTTTTTTCAAACAATAATGTCAAATTGTCGTTAAGAAAATTGGTGAAACTCAAATCTGGCATTTTACCCTAATCTCTTGAAAAATTGTATTTTGTACGTCTGAAAGCATCACTCATCAGTAATCTTCAGCAGCAAAGATAATTGTATTGGTCTCAATTTGTAGACATGGCACTAAAAAATTCAAAGTGAGGTAGTGATTTTCCAGAAATTTAAAAAATGATCATAATCTCGAAAATGGTGATTTTTTTACTAAAGTGAAATTCCGATATTCTGAACAGTCATGACCTGGTCTATCACCAGTTTCAATATTGTACAAGGTTTACCGGACACCCTGTATGTAATCAGGAACTTGAAATGGTACAAAAGGCTCCTTATTGTACTACTTGTACTAGTATGTGCGTGCTCCATCTGAGATGTTTATCTTTTGTTATGCCTAGATGTTTAGTCGTTTCAGTTTCTTTTATTTCCAGATGTTCATCGATCTTTAGGGCACTACATTGGGGTTTGGAGTTCTTGTAGCATGAGAAGCGGATGTAATTAGTTCCATCAAAATTGATGGTGGAGACTTTGTAACCAAAGAATTGTTTTCATTTCTTTTTCTATCATTTCTTTGAGAGTATCCTAATTATCGGCATAAAAAAATGATGGCTGTATTATCAGGGAAACAACTTCTACCTTAACATCTATAGAAAGGAGATGGTTTATGTAAATAACAAATAGTAGTGGACTGAGAATGGTATCTTGGTGTACACCATATTTAACAATTTTCTCCTCACTGATACATTAATTTAATATTGCTGTTTTCGGTCACTCAGGTAGCTTTCTATCAACTTTTTTACCACTCCTCGACAACCAAAATCCTCTCTTACGTCTAAGAGCTGCTTGTGAGTTCCCGTATCAAACGCTTTGGCGCGATCTTGAAATATACCTGTGGTTTTTTGACTAATAGATTAATTTGACTAATAGATTAATAGATTTGTGTGTTTTGAAGTTTTTTAGAATATTTTTTAAATATTTTCATGCTCGCATATTTGATTTGTGCCATCAACGTAAGTTGAATGAGAAGCAAAACTGGAGAATCTCAGTGATTTTAGTGACGAATTGAAGCTATTTGATGACGACTTTGGTAATTCAAATCACGTCACCGAATCAGATTGAAAGTGATGTTTCAGATTCAGGTGATGTAAATGATGAACCAGCTGGTGAGATACATGAAACTATGATATCGATTCGATTGTAAATATGGAAGACGTCTAGAAGAAAAACAGTGAAATGATCAGTTCGTATAGGAAAGTAATAAATAGGGTGAATGCACCAGTGAATGACTGATTAAGGAATTCTTGAAGTTAGATTCCAAGTTGTAATTATTGAAATGGGGTTTGATACTGGTTTAACGTTTTATTAAATGAAACATTCATTAAAATTTCAATAAAATGTTTTCAGATTTCACTTAATATAACCGTTTTTATTCAGTCTCTTTCTAAATCGATTCAAACCCTTTTCCCTAATGAATGACCGCTGACTTCCAGTTATTGACTACACCAGACCCAGTAAATGACCAATTCAAGAAGAGATCAAAAAACACTTTATTGATATTTTTCAATTTCACGTACTACATAATTATTGCTGCTTTCTTTCGATACCAAGATAGGAGCTTCGATTTTCTCAACAATATTTTCGTTGTTGTACCAAATCTGGTCCACTTTTTTGGGCCATTTCCATTTATCACCGTCAGTTTTCATCATCACTCTTACTTCAGCCTCATTCAAACAAATTTTGACTACAATTCCTGGTTGGTCATGTTGTACTATAACAAAATCGGCAACAGATATTCCTTGGCTATTTTTTTCTAAAACTGAAATTTCTGTTTCACCTTCTTCCAACTCATTACTCGACCTTTCGGAGGAATCTGATGAACTCAAATCATAACTGAGTTTTCTCAGTTCTTGCAACTTCTGCATCCTATCTCTAATTTCGCTCAATTTGTAATCATCTGAACTTTCATCAGAAGATGCACTTTCATTTTTCTGTACTTGCACCTTTTTTTTCTGGTCTGTGTTGTTATTTTTATTCTTTATTATCTCGTTTTTGTTGCTATTTGTCTTTACATATCGCCTCTTAATTTTATCATTATTTTCTTTTGCTGATTGTGCTTTCTTTAAATCTCTTTCAGCTTTCTTTTTTTGCTTGGTTAGTTCTTTAACCTCCTTTTCTTTGTTCTTACATTCATAGTAATCTTTCCATTTTTTAGACACAATCGCAAGAGGCACTTTTTCTTTCTTTCTATTGTTCCCCTTTTCAATTTTTGGATAGTGGAGGTGTTTATCCCATACTTCAGTATAATTTAACGGTTTCATTACTTTCTCGCAATTGATCTCCTTCAGTACGTTGCTTGTATTATTTGTAAATGAAGTGGACTCAATGAACTGCGGCATCTCTGGCAATTTATTTAATTCAACATTTTCCTGATTTTGTGGAAATATATCGTCGCTATGTTTTACGTTTTCTTGCTTTTGATTCTCATCTGATTCCACGTTTACTTGGTTCTCCAGTAGATCTATGAAATTTCCGTTTTCAATTTCTTTTAGTCCTTCGGCAATCTCTTCCTGAGTAAGATCCCCAATAACTTCAATTTCCATCCTAGTATTCACAGAATCAACAGGAGCAATAATAACATTCTGTAAAACATTTATTTTATCTGTAGGTATCTTTTCTGATGAAGACTTGCATACAATTTGATGGTACTTATGCCAGATCTTGTACAGATCATCAGAATCTTCAATGTTATCAGTTCCTGTAGCCATGGAATCAGATTTATACTTTGACAGAGTTTCTGGATTCATGTCGTGCTTTAGAATTTTTAAAAAAATCTTAGCATTTTTGATAACCGTTGATTCATCATTATTGCCTTCGTCATCTTCTACTGTAGTTTCGGTTTTATGTCTATTGCTCATACACTTCTCATAGTCTATGCTGTCAGCATTAAATGGGAATAAACCACAAGCTTTGAAGGCATTTTTAATAGTTTCTTCTTTTGAAGTAGCATCAAAAGCTTCCTTAAATACAGGAGCGAATGTTCTTTTTGTCAAACTTTTACTTGTGCCTTGCTTAAAACGTTGGACTGATTTTCGCCAATTGACTTTTAGTGGTCGAAAAATACCAACATCACATGGTTGTAAAATGTGGGTTGCGTTGGGCAAGAGACAATAGATAAAAATCTTTTTCTTGGTGCATAGTTCGGCAAGTTCAAGGCTGATATGACTTTTGTGGCCATCTAAGAAAAACAGGACTGGAAATTTAATGTTGTTCTGTTCTAGCCAAGGACAGAAACAATCGGCAACATATTCAAAGAAAGTTGAACCAACCATCCACCCTGAGTCACTTCTTCCAACGAAGTAATCATCGGGTAACGAGTTTGATATATCTTGAGGGATCCTCTTATAAGGTAATACAATCATCGGGGGAACAGCTTTTCCGCTTGCTGAAAAATTCGCCAAAACTGTAATACATTCCTTTTCTTTTCCTGCAGCTACATCGTAAAAGTTTCTGTATTGTTTAGGTCCTAAAACCTTTCCCGTTTTGGGACATAATTGTACACCTGTCTCATCCGCATTAAAAATACGATCAGCATCCTGTAAAATATCCAAACAGTGCTCTTCTTCCAGAAATTGCCTGACTTCTTCAAACCATTGCCTTATTTGGTTTTCAGTGACACTTGCTCTTTCTTTAGAGATTACCTCAGCATTTCTTTTGCTTATTGCAGGTTTACGTTTTAGGAACAATTCTAGCCATTTCTTACCAGGGCGATTATCTGTGAATGGATTTGGTCTCTTTGTTTCCACAATAACTTTTTGTACGACATCTTTGATTTCGTTTTCATGCATAGGAAATCCAAAACGTGCTTTGTCTAGTATCCACTTCTCTAGTTTATTTTCTTCCTCTGCAGATAGTACTGGCATCGGTCCCATTTTTCTTTCATCAACAGAACCTCGTCCATGGAGTCGGTTGACTAATGTTCCTTTTGGAATATTAAATTCTTGACATGCTTTATTTATTGAAAGCTGCCGTGGCCCTTGAACAGCTTCTATTGCAAGTTTCAATGCGGTTAGGCTGTACTTAAAACGCTCATATTTCCGTTTTCTTGTCTGACTTAGGTCTGCCATCTGGAAAATAACTTTGTATAAGAACTTGATACCCAAATAATACAGTTAAAAATTGTAACAAACGGTATAAGATGTATCAAAAAATGTACGGTCATTTACTAGATTCACCAAATTATATTGCATCTAGTAAATGACCACTTTTTCCTAAATCGGTCATTAGTTGGTCTAGAGTTAGAGCACAGCCATATGATTGAATTATAGTATATATTATTATATTCAATAAATCTAATAAATAATATTTATAAAAAAGCGTCAATAACGTGAATCCAGTGAATGAATGACCGGTAGGAGTCATTCACTAGAAAATTAATTAAATGGAGATCCAGTGTATGACCACTTTAATAATCTAACCTCACACTACTAAATTGCATGTTTTATTTGATAAATATGCTCTTATGACAGTTTATCATGCATAAATATATAAATAAGAGTGAATCATCGACCCCACTTTGAAAAAAAATCACCCCAAATAAAAGTGTTACATCACTTACCTTACTATTTTCATGAAACTCTTACACGCTCACAGACTAAGCACAATTTGCAGCCATATTTGAAATAATTGTATAGGTTGTGGTGCCATCTAGCGACAAATTTCGGAACTATTAATTACAGATCTGCTAAAATTTAAATTGGTTGAATGAGGATTCCTTTACATTTACTTACTAAAAGGCAATATTGGAGTTATCGGTCATTCATTGGGGGCTGGTCACTCACTGGTGCATTCACCCTATTTCTATATTGAATTTCACTGGAGTTTCTGACCTACAAGTAGATATTCATTTGACTGGACAATTCATGAAGTCTCTTGATGTTTTCCTAAACCTATTTGATGCAGAGCGGTGTTTTGGAGTATCTAAAGTGTCACTAATATAAATTCTGACACTATGCAAGGTTTCGTATATGGTTGAGAATTTTGTTTATGTAACTAGTCCCCAAAGTTACTAATACCTTATATCTGGAAAAAATACTGAAAGCAAAACCTCCAGCTTACGTAAAAGCAAATTTCGTACCACCGTGACAGACGGTGGGATCGAACCCATGCCTACTGCAAACTCTAGCAAGACCACGGCCATTTCTTCACACCAAATTTGTTCGAATATTTGTGCTTTTTGTCATCAAACCCCAGAAGTATTCAGGAGCAAGGAATAACGAGTGTCTTACTTTTTAACGTGCGATTACAAGCACGTTATGCTGACGAAGATTGCAGATATATCAGACAGCATCTTCTGAAAATGTTGCTAAAATACTAAATCAGTTTATAGATTGTGGCGGTACTGAAATAGAGAGTAGTAGAAATTGAGTAAGACTAGTCAAAATTCACAATCGAACAGTTCTATGTCTTCAAACAACACTATCGTTGAGAAAACTGAACCAGAGTAATTTTTTGGTACCAATTATGTGAGATGAAACTCAATATTATCTGCAAAGGAGTTATTAGAGTTCTCAGTTATTGATAGTCCTGAAATATATGAGAGAGGGACACAGTGTGTTTAGTATTCATGCGCTTATTCTGCAATTTTTGTTTTGCAAAAAATAATTTTACAAAATATATTTGACCCACTTTTCCAACCATAATTTCTATTTATATCTCTTGAAACTATGGAGCAATTTTCATTGGATCCAACATGGAGAAAAATAATAGTTATATATAACGGTAATGCCTCGAGAGAACAAATTTATTTTGTACCCAATATAGATGCTGCGTAATCGTAACTATTCCAAAATGTAATGGATTTTTTTCCGTACATAAAAGTGCCTTCTCTCTTATTTTTGTCACATTCAATTTGGAAATATATGACATTCATCGTCAACAGTGCAGCTCTTGTGACAATTGACGACGTGTTTGAAGCAAACATTGATATGGTAAAAGCAAACATTGTTGATAACGCACATACATGATAATAATACTCGACCTTATTTCTATCAGCCAGATTATGAAGCAAGTACTTCGGTATACATATAATCACATTATGAATGTATTTGTGTTATCAAATTGAGACACTCGAGGAGTGCAGCGTACAACTTGCGTTTCAAGTTCATAGAGAACATTGACGATGGTTACCAAATTCGATTGTGTAATTTTTATATAGTTTTAAAGTATTTGCCACCTTTCTTATTTTAAAGAGTTGTTGCTATGATCAAGAGCGTCTGTTTGCATGATACTGAGTGACCCATTGTGTGGAGAATTACATAATTTTTCCTTGAATGTTTCGTAGTTTTTTGTATTCCGATATTTACGTTGCTTTTTAAAATACGAGGATATATTGAAAAATTCTTGGCCTACTATAGAACGAAACAAAATTTCAATGTCAAAATATTTTATTACTCAACATATTCTCCTCTTAATTGGATACATTTATTACAGCGAACCTGCAACGTCTCTAGACCTTTCAAAAAAAATGTTTCTTCTTGCTCTGCAAACCAAACCTCCACAGCTTTGATTACCTCCTCGTTGGAAGAAAATTTACGACATTTTAAACTTTTTTTCAGTTGAGGAAAGAGGTGATAGTCGGACGGAGCCAAATCTGGTGAATAAGGGGGGGGGGGTTGTTCTAGTAATTCAAACCCTAAATCACGAATTTTTTGCATGGCAACATGAGATATGTGTGCAGGGGCGTTGTCCTGCAAAAACGAAACACCTTTGGATAGCTTTCCGCGTCTTTTCTCTTTAATTTTTTCCCGTAGACTGAGTGGTCAGTTATGTCGAATAGTAATCTTCAGTTATTGTTCTACCCTTATCCAAAAATCGATCATGATTACTCCATGGCAATCCCAAAAAACTGAAGCAAGAACTTTTCCAGCAGATTTTTGGACACGAAACTTATCAGGTCTTGGAGAACCGGAGTGTAGCCATTCCATCGATTGTTGCTTTGTTTCTGGATCGTGGAAATGTACCCAAGTCTCATCCATTGTAACAATTCGGTTTAAGAAGTCTACATCGTTTTCAAATCGAGCACAGATCGAACGCGATGCTACTACCCTTGCACGCGATGCTACTACCCTTGCACGCTTTTGGTCAACATTCACACATTTGGGGATCCATTTTGCAGCAATTTTTCTCATGTCCAAATTGACGTGAACTATATGATGAACGCGTTCGTATGAAATATTCAGTGCTTCAGATATCCGTTTCTAATTCGACGGTCTGTTAAAATCATGTCATGAACTGCATCGATATTTTCGGGGACTGACACAGAAACTGGCCTTCCCGATCGGTCATCATCTTCAATGGAAAACTTATCTCTTTTGAAGCTTGCAGTCCAATTTTTCACGGTCGCATACGAAGGACATTGATCACCAAGGGTATGTTTTTTTTCATTGGTGTTTTGGCATCGACTGCTATGTCATTAGCCACGTGTTCTGGATAGGCCTTGTTACTAACTCCATGCGCCACCTCAGGAGCAGCACTGTTAACTGGAACGCAACAGTGAATCGTGCAGGACTCACCCTAGTTCAGCCACGAGATTTGAATAATTTAATAGGTCAAATTAAATTAAAAAATCCCAGCCGTAACTGGGGCTCGAACTCCGGACCTTTCGACCCAGAGACGGACGCTCTAACCAATGCGCCACGCCCCGACATATCACCAAGGGTATTTAGCATATCTTTGTAAATCTGCTTACCTCTTAACCCTTTTAAATACAGGTACTTGATGATGGCTCGATACTCCAATTTTTAGATTTTCACAATTTCGGTGGACATAGTTTTTCTTTAAATTTATTGCGTAACTCTGGTTTACTTTTTTGACGTCAAACTTTACACTGACACTTCTATGTTTATGCAGGGAACTGGTCTAGGCTAACTAGATATCAATACATCCTCGTATATGGATGTAATATAATCTTCCTCAATAACAAAGTATATATTTTGAAACTTTCTGGAATTTCATCATTCTCATCAGGTTATGGGCCCAGTAGCGCCATAAGACATTGAAAGTTGTTGAAGGAAAGTTTCAAGTATCATACGTTCTTCTTGACAGAAGAAAAGTTCCCCTGTTCGATGGAACCAATTTCAATAAGTGGAGGTTCCTAATAGAAACACTGCTGGACGAGAAGGAGCTACTCGAATTTATAAAGAAAAACACACGTTAACTTTGCTCTTTCGGAGCATCAGATAAGGAAGCAGCTCGTACCGGTAAGAAGAATCAGGTCCTGCTGCTGGAGAAAGAAGATAATAGATGTAAGAATAAAATAATCTAAAGAATTTCCGATAGTCAACTAGAGTATTTCAAGAACCATAAGACTGCATACGAAATTTAGAAAGTTTTATCAGATACATTCAAGTGTAAAGTAGCAATAGCCAGTCAGCTATTGCTACGACTAAGTCTACTAGCGATGAAATACGTTTCATCTAGTGAAAGCCTGTCAGCCCACTTCCTGAAATTCGTTGGACTGATCCGAGATTTGCGTTGAAGTGGTGCCACACTCGTTGAATTGGATATTTGTCGCCATCTGTTGCTGATCATGCCAGCAGAATATGCAGTTGTAGTAACAGCGTTGAACTTTGTGAAAAACCATTTGTTGGAAGAAGAATCGAAACGACTAGGATTGTGTTCCAAAACTGAAAATGGGTCTTCATCAGTATGCACAGCACCGGTGAATAATTCTAGAACTATAAGCAGAGCTCAGCCATTTCCATACAAATGCTCCAATTGTTGACAAACTGGTCACAAACGTTCGGAGGGTAGAAGGAAATGCACTTCGAGGTGCAAAGTAGTGAAAAATCTGCTAATGTGGCAGAAGAGTTTGACGATTCGATAGAAGAGGTAGAAACAGGAGATGCCAGTTTCTGTTTTCCAGCTACGAGTGATGATCATGCGAAGGATGAAATATGTTGGTTTCCTCCATTCTGGCACTTCGGAGCATATGGTCAGAGTCATTACATGGAAGAAGTGTTAGAAATTCAGACGAACCTGTCAAGATAAGAAGTGCGACAAATGGGCAGATTCTAGTTGCAAGCAAAATTGGCACCATCAAAGTGAAAGCTGTCGTCGGAAATCAAGAGAATGAAATTGCCATAAAAGAAGTTTTGTTAGTTCTAGATTTAGAATTATATGTATTATTTGTCCGTAAACTAGAAATGAACAGTTTTGAAATCACGTTTCAAAGGGTAAGATGTGATTCAAAAGGAAGGAAAAACTGTTGCAGAAGCCTCACGAAAAAACTAATTGTATGAGTTGGAATTTAATATGGAAAAAGAATATGCCAATATATAACAACTCAGTTACAGTTTTGAGTTGTGGCATAAACGGATGGGACGTATTAGTAATGAAGGATTGAAAAGCCTTACCAGAATGGTAGACGGTATCAATGTTGAGCTTCTAACTTACTGAAGGAAAAAACTACCAAACCCACATAAATAAAATAGCCCACTGAGATCATGAGAACTTCCACTATTTTTTCATGACGCCAGAGTAATTCATATTGTATCTTTGGCATAGCGTCACGTTCACTTTTCAACCGTATCAGCGGAATCCCGCATGTTATTTTTACATTCAAAATGGAAACAAACATTTTTATCTTCGAGGTGTATTTTAGGTCATCGATTGTTAAACTAAATGTAAGATAAGAGATAAAATTTCATCTGGTTCGACCTCGTTGATTGTGCAGCCGCTAATTAGACGAGAATGACAATAGAATTGAATTTAAAATGGATTACCTTTGCTTTCTCGGATTCTGATCTCGATAGTACTGAGTAGGCCACTGAACTTTGAATATGTATTGTGAAAACCAATCATAGTAGGAACATCATTAAAATTCGAAATGCAAGCAACGATAAGAAAGATAACTTCAATCAAATGATTGTATATATAGATCTCCAAATAAGTACATGTGAAAAAATGTTCATCGATGATCTCAACACCTACCTACTATCCGGTAATAAACAAAAAGATTTTATGAAAACTGAAAACTATCTCAAAGTAATGGCTGAAAATGGATTCATCTCAAATATCAACAAAACTTATAGAAAAAATGCATGTCTTGATCACTGCTTTGACAAAACAAATATCAAGGGTGTTTGAAAGTGGTTGACATTGTATTAGTGTTAGTAGAATTCTTCTGGATTTTCATTGTCTAGAAACAAAGAAGATTCTTGGCAATGGCAAGTATCAAACGTCAGTGTTCAGAAAACCAACTGACACCGGACAAAACCCAAATTTTGAGTCGAACCATTATGGAGCTACGAAGAGATGAATTATTCGCTCATTGATTGGCCGGGCGTTTAGCCTCTGTAACACCGATGTGAGTCTGACTAACGAATTGAATAACATTGAGGAAGATCGGCGACGGAATGTATACTCCGACAAACATATAGCAGCGGTCCTTAAACGCAGAAGAGGCAAAACCGAAAAATAAGATGAACTAACACAGCCCACCCTATGTCTTTCCTATGTAAGAGGTTTATCGGATAAGATAAGGCAAATTGAATCGAGGTACAACATCCGAACATGCTTCAGATCAAGTAATACCATTCGTAGCCTACTCACAAAAACGAGACCACCCAAAAAGAATCCAAAAACTGCATTTACCGTGTTCCGTATGAATGTGGGATGGATTATGTTGGAGAAACTAAGAGGCCACTAAATGTGAGAATCGGTGAACACGAGAAAAATACTCAGCTAGGAGAAACATCGAAGTCGGGAATAGCAGATCGTGTATGGACTAATCATAGTCCGGGAGCCAGTGACAGATTTCTATGACCAAGTTCCTCTCAAGCGAAAATTAGTGGAATGCATCAGAGAGTTATATTATACAGCTTCCTGAACGTCAGCTGCGGTTCCATGGGGGGGGGGATGAGCCGTGGTAGCCTCCCACGCACAAAGAAAAAGAAATGTAATCAATTTTGTTTTCCTACCTGAAAACATGTTAAATTATCATGGTGTAATATACGACAGCTAGTTGGTCGAACACAAAAAAAATTGTACCTTCTATGATATCCTCTCAAATAAAATTTTACCTTATATTCGGATTGCGTCAATTTAACATGTTTCCGGGAACGAGGACATATTTGAATGTATTTTTTTTCTTCGTGCGTAGGAAGCTACTGTGCTGATCATCCCCCACCAACGGAATCGCAGCTGACGTTCACGAATCTTTATAATACGACTCTCTGATGCATTCCACTAAATATCGCTTGACTGACCAAATTTTTACCGGGCTCCTGGACTATCAGCACAGCATCGCATGGTCGGAAACCGAAGTTATCCACAAAGAACAACATTGGTATAAGAGAAAGTTTATAGAGTCGGCTTATATTCAGAATAATGACGTATTCAGTCAGCCGATCATAAAGATATGTGTGGAAGCCACTTATCACTCTGCTAGATCTATTGAAATTTTAATAAAATCTCTGTGTCAAGACCTGTCATCAATAGTAACAGAAAAAGTTCGTTTTATCACATCAATTAACATTGATGACCTGAGAGAGACCCTACGAAGATCATAGTTACTTTTATAGCGGGTACATTATTTGCATGCTATATAATAATTATCCGAGATATTGTAAAGAGAAACATTCTCAATTGAAAATTGAACCAATACATGGCAATACGATAAAATTGAAGTTACATTTTTGTACTATCTAACAGAAAACAACTACTTCCCCGGCTAAAGCCACGCTGGACATTGAACTACATCTGATAGATATTGAGAAAGACCCTATATAACTTGAGAGAAAGAATCTGAAAATGAAAATTTGAGATATCTTGTCGCATTCACACACTTGATAACTATAGTAGATGTTAACTGTTCAAACGTCGGTGACTCAAACACATGCAAAGAATTTATTTTCATTGTTTCTAGACAATGGAAATCCGGAAGAATTCTACTAAAATATCAAGGGTATTACATTATTCTCATACCACGATTTTGTTGCTTTTGAAGTTGATCTAATTTGTTTAGATTTCATAAACATAATACTGATGCGCAATAATCCAAATGGGGTTGACTTATTGTGTTGTGTACCGTTATTGTCGTTTCCATTGAGATAGTTTCTGCTATTCTAGAAAAAAAGTAAATAATTTCTTCTTTATTTTTTTGAATATATAGTCAAAATGATTATAGAAAGATGGTGAGTTATCTAAATGAAAACCCAAATACCAAACCATTGAAACCATTTAAATTTTTCATTATTTATGTCCAAAGCTATACTATTGATATTCAGACCTCTACATTTATCCTTTGTTGTTAAGATAATTCCTTTCGTTTTCGAAACATTCAGTTTAAGTTTATTCATCAATAAATAATAATCATGAACGTCTTGTACTTTACTCTCGCATGGTTTCAGTTTTTACACCATGCAATAATTTTTATGGGGAGGCACTTTGTTACGGGTGAAATCAAGAAGAGGAACACGCAACACCCTAGAATAAACAATACGAGACTGAAGAAAACAGAGTTCTTTGGGAGATCGTTTAATAACGAACAGTCGTTACTGACCGATGATGAACCCTTTACTGCCATATACACCTACTACGTAGCTCATAGAATTCAAAGAATTGCAATCATTCACTTACAAAATATCAAGCAAATGGAGACTCATATTGAAATATTCATCTCCGATCAAATTAAAACAACGGATCACACCAGAAATCAACCAGTCTTGATTTTACCATATTTTCGAGAAAACCCACCCTTATGTCTTGCCACCACAGTTATGTTTTATATATCGAAAACTTTATCACATAGACCGCTTCAAGAAACCCACCTAGTACTAACTGTTAAGATACCACACCGAGCAGCGCCTACTCAAACCATTAGCCGATATATAAAAAGCGTATTAGCTTCTAGTGGCATAGACATGACACGGTTTACAAGCTATACAACGAGGCATGCTGCGACATCAGCAGCTTTTCGTGCTGGAGTAAATATTAACATAATCAGAAAAGCTGCAGGCTGGACTGAGCTATCCCAGGTCAGGTATTCAATAAATTTTATAACAAGCCCACAGTAGATACCCCTAATGCCTTTGCTTTCGGGATACTCCAAGGATCAGGATTAAATTAATTGTAAACTTTTACCTCAATAAGTTTGTTGTTAGATTATTATTATGTTTGTTGTTCACATATGATATGTGTATACATCTATATAGGTATATGTTATATATGTGCATATATACTTATATATTTTATAATTGTTGATTATTGGTATACTTAACTGATTGTTAATTACTGCGAATGTTATGGATAGATATGTATCATGTTATATGCAATAAAAGTTAATTATCCTTATAATGATCAGCTGGATCGTCTAATTCTTTAAACAACTACAAGTAGTATCCTTTATAATTCGAAACGAAAATGTGAAATATAATTAAAAGATCAATTGACCTACCTTACGGAAGATTGATCATAATTATATGAACATTTTCGTCGGAGTATGGGGCCATTGGTAGGACCCAATGCAAATACTAACCTCTTTCAAGTGGTAGGGTTGTTGTGCTAGTTCCTTGTTCTAGATAAAGAATGGCACTACAAGCCATAAAATACAATACGAAAAGGGCCTGAGCTCATGAAACAATGATCACACAGAAGTGTTTATCTGAACCTCAAAAATACTGCAAGAGCAAAAGAAAATATCCTTCAAAATATACAGCGTCAATAATCGCAAACAATATAAGGAAATTTCTAGATATGAATTTTCCCAAGAACCATCGATGATGAACGAAATAAATTAAACGATCTAAATTCAAATGTAGGCCAGACTAGTTGCCAAGATGTCAGAGATGTCTCTTCGATCAAATTCGGAAGCTGTTACTATCAGACAATCCGTCAAAGTCGTCCAGGTGACAGAACACCCCTAACCTCGGACTCGATCCGTAAGGTCATGAAATATCATTGACATAACTTTATGAATGCATGATATTTGTTGGGCCCACATACAGGCGATTCAGTGTTGCCAACTGAACTAAGACGACAATCTGCGGAAAGCGTTCCATCTTCGTTTATTATTCGAACCAAACACAAGGTCAAGTATTCGAAAGTGATGTACCTCAATGGAACAAAAAGAGATGGTTGAAGTGAATTCAAAGGACAAAATAACGATTGAAACTGTTACAGTTCTGTGTTCTAACCACAGAGCAATAAAGTTGTGACGAAAGTATATTTATCAAATAACACTGTCATGCCGCGGAATGAGGGTTGCATAAATTATTGGAGATTGAGCATTGTATGTTACTAATTAATTTTAGCTAAGGATACGTTTATGTCTGCTCAAATTAGTAGGGCAAAGGTAACTACTAAAATTCGAAAACATCTGTGCATGACAATGATCAAGTTATCATTTTGATAAAGTGGCGTACACAGTTGAAAGTTCATCTCAATGACACAGAATTTCTGACGTTATTATATTGAAACAAAAAACAACAACTTTTTTTCGTAAAATTAATAATAAGAAAGTTTTCCATTTGCTGTGAACTTAAGTAAACATACTGTATAACGACTCTTGTTTGTAATATAACTATCATACGTGAAGTTTCTCAAATGTTATGATTCATTAACATCAACACGAGTCCCCCACTGGTTATATCAATATTACGTAATAATTGAAAACTTCGAGTCACGGAAATCTGACTCCAATTTCCTCTCTAATTCGGGTGCTGGTAAACAATATAATTGAATCCTCAACCACAAGATTATAATTATCGGTTCAGATACCATCCGACTAATTTCAATCTGAAATTACCGTTCATTTGTAATAGATGATAGATAATGAGTATTGGTCAAAGGTTGAATATAGAGTGCGCACGATAATTACAATACATTTATTTGTACCACACTCAATTCAGTGGAATGCTTTCGAATGTGAATGTTAATAATGATAATTTCTTCCACCAGAGAAAAGTTGAGGCAGTGTAAAAGTTGATGATGGCATTATTTATTCATGGCCAGTCACTCGTAATGGTAAAATAGTATATAATAGTAGTAGTAGTCTTTTTCATTCCATCATAACGTCTCATAAACCTCCCTAACTGTACAATAACATCAGTTTTAGAACCGACACACATAACCTCAATATAACTCACAAAAATAAAATTACAGTACCAAGACACACAACGCATGCATTTCATGGTTATTTTTCGGCTAACCTAAGCACGCTGTGCAAAAACGATTTATTCAGTGGAGTTTTAACGCCTCCAGAATAGATCATTCATGAAAAATACTTTGTTTTTTTTGCGATATATATTTATAATGAATATTAAGTATCAGATATTATTTTATTTATTAATTTTTTTCTTTATACTTAATTTTTTAAATATTGTTGTCTTTCATTGGTCAAAAAAAATATTTCCAGTGTGACGATCTTCACCATATGAGGTTGAGTAGAAGAACAGGCCTTTTACGAGGATATATTGAAAAATTCTTAGCCTACTATAGAACCAAACGACATTTCAATGTCAAAATATTTTATTACTCAACATATTCTCCTCTTAATTGGATACATTTATTACAGCGAACCTGCAACGTCTCTAGACCTTTAAAAAAAAAAGATTCTTCTTGCTCTGCAAACCAGACCTCTTCAGCTTTTATGACCTCGTTGGAAGAAAATTTACGACCTTTTAAACTTTTTTTCAGTTGAGGAAAGAGATGATAGTCGGACGGAGCCAAATATGGTGAATAAGGGGGGGGGTGTTCTAGTAATTCAAACCCTAAATCACGAATTTTTTGCATGGCAACATGAGATTTGTGTACAGGGGCGTTGTCCTGCAAAAACAAAACACCTTTGGATAGCTTTCCGCGTCTTTTCTCTTTAATTTTTTCCCGTAGAGTGGTCAGTAATGTCGAATAGTAGTCTCAAGTCATTGTTCTACCCTTATCCATAAAATCAATAATGATTACTCCATGGCAATCCCAAAAAACTGAAGCAAGAACTTTTCCAGCAGATTTTTGGACACGAAACTTCTTAGGTCTTGGAGAACCGGAGTGTCGCAATTCCATCGATTGTTGCTTTGTTCTGGATCGTAGAAATGTACCCAAGTCTCATCCATAGTAACAATTCGGTTTAAGAAGTCTACATCATTTTCAAATCGAGCACAGATCGAATGCGATGCTACTACCCTTGCACGCTTTTGGTCAACATTCAAACATTTGTGGATCCATTTTGCAGCAATTTTTCTCATGTCCAAATTGACATGAACTATATGATGAACGCGTTCGTATGAAATATTCAGTGCTTCAGATATCCGTTTTAGCCCAATTCGACGGTCTGTTAAAATAATGTCATGAACTGCATCGATATTTTCGGGGACTGACACAGAAACTGGCCTTCCCGATCGGTCATCATCTTCAATGGAAAATTTACCTCTTTTGAAGCTTGCAGTCCAATTTTTCACGGTCGCATAGGAAGGACATTGATCACCAAGGGTATTAAGCATATCTTCGTATATCTGCTTACCTCTTAACCCTTTTAAATACAGTTACTTGATGATGGCTCGATACTCCAATTTTTCGATTTTCACAATTTCGGTGGACATATTTTTTCTTTTAATTTATTGCGTAACTCTGGTTTACTTTTTTGACATCGAACTTTACACTGACACTTCTAATAAGTTATTGTTCGTTGCTACTAACTAGATATCAATACATCCTCGTAGAGGTCTCTAAACTGTACTATTCCTATGATATCTTCTATAAGTCTATTGACGAGTGGCAATAAACTGTGATGTTTTCTGTGTTATTTTGGCATCGACTGCTAAGGTCATTAGTCATGTGTTCTGGGTACGCCTTGTTACTTACTCCATATTCCACCTTAGGAGTAGCACTGTTGAATGGAACGAGACAGTGAATCTTGCAGGACTCACCCCAGTTGAGCCACGAGATTTTAACAACTCTATCTTTTAAATTAATTTAAAAAATCCCAGCTGCACCTAGGGCTCAAACACCATTATTAGTATTATTATACATACTTTTCACTTGCTATATGTTATATGTTAATAATATCTAACAAAACGTAACTATTACTACATTCATCACTCCCCATATCATATTCCACAGTAAACCTGTAATGGTAAATTATTATTTACAACTGTCAAGTAATGACTGTCATTTGACAGGTTTCTTTAAATAAATGATATTTATTACCGCATTAATGCTTTTTTAAATCTACTACCACACTAGTTCATCAATGAAATAATAAATAAAATTTAACGAAAATAACATATTTTAACTTTTTTGGATTCTAGGGACGATTCTGAGTACGATCACATAGTTTTGAGGCGGAAAAATGTATACACTTGATTATTAAGAACAAAATATTGCATCTAGAGTGCGTGGGACGCACTTCAATGTGATGTTTATGAATGATGAGTAAAAAATATTGTGTACAGTTTTTTCCGCATATGGCATGTTGGTTTGAAATTTCTAATACCACTAATTGTTGAAAAAGTATTATTTTTCAAATGACATCTTTTAAACAGGCATTTCTAATTTTCACGACGAATCCATTGATGGTTTCGAATAAAAATTGGATATATTATTGTGCTCAAATTTCTTTTCATACTGTGTATAAAAACAGGAATATAGAGGTAGTCCATCAGTAACCAAAAATTAAATATAAATAGATATACAATTCTTTTTAATACCAAATTTTTTGGAAGATCCAATAATGATATCATAAATGATGAAAATGTGGGAAATGATAATGGAAATGTCGTTGACTTCTCAATTCCCAACATAGGAAAATCACCAAATTTAATAAAATCACCCAGGAATAATACACACAAAACTAAGAAGACCATCAGGACTATTAAAAATATAAATACTGAAACATCAAGTAATCAAATGTTGTCAAGGCATGTAAATTTTGGGAAGTCAAAGTATGCAAGAAAGGAAGGAGAAAGTTGAAATTGTTTAGAGTTGAAAATCATGAAATGGTTGTAAAAGTTTAAATATGTAAGAGTTGAAAGGATCTGAAAAGGTGTGGAAGTTGAAAATATACTTCAAGCATGAACTATCACATCTTACTTTTTCAGTAATTACTAAAATTTTACGTGAATCACAACAACGTGATACAATTCGAAAAAAAAATTGATGAGATTATATTGATAAACCTATTTTCTTTTTTTTTCAGATGGGCGAGTAGACACGTGGAAAGATGAGAAGCTGACCAAGGGGAAAACTCTCCCCGTTACCATTTTCCCGAAAAGTTCCCACTCCGTGTTCCCAGCAGAACTTACCAGTGAATATTCGAAAAAAACTCAGTGAATCTAGTGTTCCGTAGTGCTAGTTTTCGTAGTTGTGAATAATTTTTAACAAATATATAACCGAGAAAGACTGCCAGTTTGTACTAAATTTCGACTATTTGTAGAATAAAAACAACGTAGTTCTTATTTCGATAGAAAGTGTCTTGTGAGAAAAAAATTGTTCAGAAACTGCAAGTAGATCTACAACGGGCTGAAGACTGAATGAAAAAGGTAAGAATATCAATATTATGTAGATTTTGATTATTGTGTACTAAACTATATTTCACACAAGCAGGAAACGTGTTAGCCATGGTTATCTTCTAGTCTTTCAGATTAAGCGACACTGGCTAAGAAAGGTAGATAGATAGATAACTCTTTATTTCCAACAGGTATACACCCAATTACAGGAAATGCTAGAAGGTTATCAATATTTAACATAACGAATAAGACTATACTTTCTCTACGACTATACGATAGTCAGAGTTTTAATGAAATCTAAATATTATATATGAAAATAAGTATACAGTGTCGTCATTTAAGTGTGCAACATATGGGAATCTTTTTAATGAATTGCACAACCAAAATACAAATAGTGCCAAAAGTTGGTGCATGCTCGGTAATCATTTTAGGTGCACTTAGAATGGCTGCAAGTCAAATAGCATACAGGGTAGGTCAAAAAATATAAAAATTGCTCAAGAGTAAAGTACCCTTATTTCAGAAAATTCAGCAAAATGTTGTTGAGAAAAGTTGTTTACAATTGAAAGTTATGCCCAAATACCACAACATGGCCTCCCAAGTGATTTTTTAATTTTTTTATTTTTTTCGGTAATAATTTCCAAATTTGTAATTTTTTTTATAATCACCCTTAGCACTTCCATAAAGTATCCACAACCAAATTGGTTGAGCATAGCTTTGTTCAAATTCAAGAATATTCGTGAAATTAACTTGGATTTTTAATTTTTTAGGGATTCACAAACTTCATGTTTGTTGCAACGATATTCAGCTTAAGTTTAGAATTTCGCAAACCATATTTTTAACAAGGTAAAACATCATTAATGATAATATGCATATTCAAAAACTTTCATTTAATGTGAACATTTTGTGTTTGAAATGTTTATGAAAAAGCTGTACAAATTAATCGACAACCATTAAATCCTTTTAAAATAATCACGGATACCCAAAGAACAAAACAAATGAGTGTTGACAGTAAACATTATGACAGTTTGGTGACATTACCTTCTCATTCTCGAAGAATTATTGTTCGATTATTGAGTTTATTTGATTTCAAATGCCTCCTCCAAGACAGTTAACGTTAGCCGAGAAGGCAGAATTAGTTTTAATATGTGGAAATAACTATAAACCAGTGCGTGAAGAAGCAGATATATTCAATGAACGTCATCCAGACAAACAAGTGCACTATTCCACTGTAAGCAGAATTTTAAATAATTTCAAACAGACTGGCAGTTTGGATTATAAATATAAAAATGAACGTAGGAAACCTGTATGTAATGAGGAAAATCAATTAGAAGTACTTCAGGCAGTTGTTGAAAACCCTAGAAGATCCACCCAAGATATTTCCAGTTATACGGGTGTAAAACAAAGTTCTGTTAAGAAGATTCTTAAAAAAAATAAATATCATGCCTTTATAAGCCTATGTTTATTTGCACGTTTCAAGAACGAGACTATGACATACGATACGGTATGATTTCTGCATGTGGATTCAAGGACAAATAGAAGATCAACATGATTTCCATAAACACATTCTTTTTGGAGACGAATCTACGTTCACAACAAATGGCGTTGTCTCTTCCCAAAATTGTAGGTGGTGGTCGGACGAAAATCCGAATTTTGTCATTGACAATAAAAACCAATATTATCAAAAAACAAATGTATGGTGCGGTATTGTTAACAACAAATTATTGGGTCCGTTTTTTTTTCGCCACAACCTAACTGGTGATACCTATTTACAGTTTTTGGAAAACGAACTAACGGACTTTTTGGAGAATATGAGCTTACAAGAACGACATAAATTATGGTTTGTACATGATGGATGTCCTGCTCATTGTACTAGAATTGTTTCAGAATGGTTAAATGGGAAATTTGGTGATAAATGGTTAGGACGAAATACTGACCCACGCTGGCCTCCTCGTTCACCAGATCTCACCCCATTAGATTTTTTTTATGGGGATATTTAAAGCAAAAGGTTTACAAGGATCGACCATTTAATAATGTTGAGGAAGGAGCTTGAAAATTCGATACGACATCATTGCAGAAATATTCCAGGAAGTGTGTTGCGATCTACTATTCGTGAATTTCATGATCGGGCAATAAGATGCATTGAACGAGAAGGTGGACACACAGAGACCCGTCGATAAATCTTTCTTCACACATTTGATAATGGTTAAGTTATGATAAAAATAAGCCAGTAAAAATTGTCAAAACCATCGGCACCACTTTCAAATACAATTGAAATCATTGTATTATTCCTTTTTGATTATTTTGTTAATATTTATTAATAATAATGTTTCCTTTCAACCCTAATTTTTTTTGTTCCTTGGGTTTCCCGATTATTTCATGTTTGGATTTCATGTTTGGCGATTAATTTGTATAGCTTTTTCATAAACATTTCAAATACAAAATGTTCAGTTCAAATGAGAGTTTTTGAATATACATATTATCATTACTAATGTTTTACCTTGTTAAAAATATGGTTTGCGAAATTATGAAGTTGTGTTGAATATCGTTGCAACAAACATGAAGTTTGTGCTTCCCTAAAAAAATTAAAATCCAAGTTAATTGAACAAATATGCTCGAATTTGAACAAAGTTATGCTCAACTGATTTTGTTATGATTAACTTATGAAAGTGTTTAGGGTGATTATAAAACAAATTACAAACTGGGAAATTATTAACGAAAAAAATTGAAAAACCAAAAAATGTTTTAGGAGGCCATGTTTTGGTATTTGGGCATAACTTTCAATTGTAAACAACTTTTCTCAATAACATTTTGCTGAATTTTCTGAAATAAGGGTACTTTACTCTTGAGCAATTTTTATATTTTTTGACCTACCCTGTATGCTATTTGACTTGCAGCCATTCTAAGTGCACCTAAAATGATTACCGAGCATGCACCAACTTTTGGCACTATTTGTATTTTGGTTGTGCAATTCATTAAAAAGATTCCCATATGTTGCACACTTAAATGACCACACTGTATATTATAAAGTAATATAAGGTAGAATGACAATTATACATGAATAATCGGTGTTCACTCATTAATGAATAAATGCCTTAACTGAAAATAATTTTAAAAAAAACTTCCAAAAGTAGGATTCGAACTCATGCCTATACAGTGCGGCTTTTTTTTAGTCCCCCCCTGTTAACTTTTGAACGGTTCAACGTACAAACATGAAAAAAAAACCTCTTTGAGGGATACTACTTTTTGGAACAAAAAAAAAGGTAATTGCTCAACATGGGGCACGGGGGGCACATCGACTCAAAAGTTTTAAATGGCATGGGGGGTCAAGTGTCACATCGTTGAAAAGAGAATTCAATTCTCTTCACAACTATCTGATTTTTTTTTAATTCCATCTAATTTTTTTTGCAATTAATATTCGAAATATCAAATATAAATGCGTATCTGAAAATTACTCATACCTCGATAAATTGGAAAGGTTTGTTGTGGAATAATGAAATACTAATTTTTGAAAGAAGAAACATTGCAATTACTCGACAGATGGCGATGGGGGCACATCAACTCGAAAATTTCGAATGGCATAAAAATCGGAATTGGGAAAAATTTTCTCAACAAAATTAAAAAATATTCAGATGGTTGTGAAGAGGATTGAATTATCTCTTCAACGATGTGACACTTGAGCCCCCATGCCATTTAAAATTTTTGAGTTGATGTGCCCCCCGCGCCCCCTGTCGAACAATCACCTTATTTTTTGTTTCAAAAAGTAGTATCGGCGAAACCTCGATACAGTTTTTTTTTCATGTTTGTACGTCGAATCGTTCAAAAGACAACAGGGGGGAGGTGGGCTAAAAAAAGCCGCACTGTATAACTACCTTCGTTATACATTTACTTCATGTACACGCTTCTACCAACTGAGCTATAACAGGCACTCGAAAATTTGTGAATGAAATACCTACTAGAGAAACTCTGACCAAGAATTGAGAGAGTGTGGAACGTTCAAGTAAAAATTGTTTGACATACCTTTGTTGCAAGATACATTTCATCTTTCTCACTGTCACTGTTTTCCCAATCCGCTCTTTTCATTTTTATATTAGGTATACACAGATCAAAGTTAAAACTAAGAAAATAGTCAATCTGACATGCGCGGATGCCAAGCTGTGACAAAAGTTCAATCAAGCAAAGCCTTCTTGAGAAATTTGTTCCTGTGGATTCTGAAAATTCTGAACCTGTGATTGGCCGAGTACCGTTGAATAATGAGTTAGGATCCACGGTGTCTTGGAATCATCTTTATTCTTCAATTAAAAATCGATATGTACTGAACGTAGAATACAATAGTCGTAGAGAAATGTACATACTTGCATGTAAATAGATAATTGATTATACAGGGTGTAATCTAACCTCTTGCACTACCTTGAAGGAGGGGTGTATAACGTCGTGTTAGAATGAATGGCAGGTGTTAAAAATTTGAAAAAAAATGTTTGAGAATTTTTAAATTTTATGAAATGTGGGTCTCTCTAGACCTCTGTAAACGTAATCTTAATTCAGTTCGACATTCAGTGTCTTTTCTTCACCAGAAATTGGTCTGAAAGGAAGGCGGACAGAGGTTCCCAAAATGTCAACCCACATTTCACAAAATTTTAAAACTCTCAAAATTTTTTTTTCGCATTTTTCACACCTGACCTTCGTTCTAAGATGCCTTTATACAACTCCCCTTCACGGAAGTGCAAGAAGTCAGATTACAAACTGTATATTGAACGATACTGCTAAAAAAAACTATAATAAGGAAAATGATGATGATGATGATAAAATGAGACAGTAGTTACAAGTAGTAAAATAATACAATACATAGAACTGAAGACATACAAGTATGGGGAATGCATGTGGAAATCTTTTACATGTCATCATATGGGAACAGCAACAATAACTCTTATTATGTCATTAATTTCAGGTGGTGATTTCTTGTCATATTTTATGAAGGAAATTTCATATAAACGTGTGTCCTAACTTGTCTCGTTTCCAAAAAACGGGGTGTCAAAGTTTCATTTAAAAATCGGTATTAAATTTCTCGGAAACGAAGCAAATTTGGACACACATTTGAGTATATGAACTAACTTTTTGTATAAAATATGACAGGAAATCACCACCTGAAATTAATACCTGAAATAAATTATCAGGCAAAGCTACTCATTCTGCCTCTATAATCGACAGAAAAAATTACTGTAGGACACAAAATATTGACTAGTAATGATCTGCTGCATAATTTCCATGCTTTCGGTCGTTTCCGCCTGTACTCGGTAAAAATCGGCGTCGCTACACAACAAAATATCAACGGCATTCACCATTCAGGCACAGACAATTTTAGAGGATCGCAAATGTGTGTAAAAGGTGGATATAGTGAGTTTTAGTGTATATTGATTTGATTGTAAACAGTTTGTATACGTGAACTCATCAGGCACAATTACAAAGTTACGGACGTTCAAGTTGCATAAACTGAAATTCAATTTTGTTATAATCAGTATAGTAAGTTTTTTATTTTGATCTCATGGGATCTCAGAGTTTTCATATGTCAAATATATTAGATAAAGTAGGTATTTTTCATTACCATCTCCATAATTATGTATTTATAATGAAAACATTTTGCACTATAGTTTCGTTTTGGAAAATAGCTTCAAATTTATCTTGACTGGCGTCCATATTAGAACAGGCGCCCAATAAATTTTAGACTTACATTCAGAAAGTTGTAAAAATTATTTTTGACGATTGCCAAACAACCTTTTTGCATTTATTTCCTCATAAAGAAAAATGAAAAACGTTTAACTAGCTTTAAAAATTTCTGAACGAAATGTTACTGATTATGTTGTGATGGTTTTAAGGCATTTGGTACTTACCGACAGCCCACACTGATTATAACAAGATGTTTAGTGATTCAATTACAAGTAACTGGTTTTTATTAATAAGAAATTATTTATTTATGGCAAAAAACAACTTAATTATGGGTGGTTTACGAATCAACTAGTGGCTAGTGATTACAGTTGATAAAACTAACTTAATTATGGCCTGGGTATCATTTAGGCAACCTCATTTTGCTTGTGGTAGGTTTGCTGTCCCTTACAGTATATAAGTTTTTACTTTTCATAATTAAATATTCGCTTGGGAATAATGATTTTTTTCCTCTTTGCAGACACCTAATTAATTAATCAAAGATCAAGCTTTCTAGATAGCATCGATTAGGGTTATGGAATGGTACAAGATTTCACAATCTAACTCCACCAATGTGTGAAAGTGTAGACACCCGGTATTACTCGGTTTGATGTAAATAATATGTTATGTAACGTGGAACATAATTATTTTAATAGTTGATGAACACCGATAATAAAGACGAAAAAACTTGAATGCCAAATTATCAAGACATATTACTGGCTATAATGCACTACCGCACCAGAGCCAAGAAACAAACCATTAACATAAATTTTTGGCTACATGCTTCCAAATATGACTACCTAACGGCGAATAAACAATAGAATTTTATGAATATACCACTGAACCGCCAAGAAAAACGAGAGAAGATCAGCAAATCAGCAAATGTCTTGAATTATCAGGAATTGTAATCCAGGTTTTCGTAGAAAACCCCTCAAAAGCAGAACTTGTGCGAGTGCGAGTGAAAGCCATTTACCAATAGATCTGCCCCTCATGTTCTCAAAAATATGAGAGGAATGTTCGGCATTAATTTCTTGGACTTCTGGATTCTGGCTTTAATACTACAGTCGTTGGCAAGCCTTGTTAGGAAATTCTCAAACGTGTCTGTACCAATGTAGTTACGGTGGTCAGTGGTGAACAATGTCAATTAATTGGTTCCGTAACTGTTCTAGTTAGATTAGAGGATATAGTGAATATATGTACTATTCTAGTGGTATCTTGCACCGCTTGATCCTGGTGGTAGATTTCTGGATGAAGATGGGAATCTGGTACCGATTTGTATTCTGGTCATTGGTGCTTTCATGGTGACGAAGATCCTGATCATCACCCTAGTCATGCGATCCAAGCAATGTTTGATCTCCTGTCAGTAGAACGTCAACAACTCAGCAGTATTATCGAAGAGACCTTTCGAAACGTGCCGAGTAACTCAGGTTGTACTAGCATTGTTGAACATGAGATCAAAAAACAAACCAGCCACCAATTAAACAGCGACATTATCCTTTATCACTGGCACTGCAACGTCAGGTAAAAAGTTGATACTAATCCTCTGACATTTATAAGTTAGACCGTCAGATAGTGACAGATTTAGGTGCCCCATTTTCACATACAAGCCTCGAATAGGGTTGAAAAGTAAGTCGATGTTGAGTTAAATGAAGGGAAATTTACGAGTGGCTCGTGGGGAAAACATATGGAAGAATCAAAAAGAATTTCCATTAAATTTTCCGACGACAAAATCTACTTTTCCATTCACGCCACTCAAGCCATTATATTTTTCGGTGTAGTGACGATGTAGGTTTTCATAGTTTCGATGGGCTTGCGTGGGAAAACCTGTTAAAATCTCGATTTTTCTTTACAAGATTACAGCCTCATTTTAACCCTTTAGCCACCTTCAACACTCAAGCCTTTGATCTTCTGAAGCCAGGTTCTATTAATTAATGATAAGGTGAACACGGCTCGCGTTAAAATATGAAAAATCGAATTTTCCATGGAAAATCGCCAGGAGCCACTCGTAAATTTCCCTCCATTTTACTCAACATCGATGTACTTCTCAACCCTATTCGAGGCTTGTATGTGAAAATGGGGCACCTAAATCTGTCACTATCTGACGGTCTAAGTGCAACATTAGATAAACTCGGAGATGCCCGTTACCTCACATTTGCTTTTCAGAGAAGAGTCATCCCGACCGTTGACCATGTTTGTCGTTTCAACAAGAAGACTATTCTAGTTTCGAAGAATGCCTTTTAGGTTGCATAATTGTCCTACTACTTGGGACATATGGGCAACGCATCCGGCTTGATGGTCGACCCAGAAAACGTGGAAGCAATTGTCAGGATTCCCAATAGTTGGGTTGGCATCTTGGTACTGGCGCTTTGTTCCAAACTTCTCATTTATACTAGCCCCTCTGACAGTCTTTCTTTGCAAAACCTTCTTTGTTTGGGATGAATGCTGCTCGAACGCCCTAGATGCGGTTAAAAACTTTTGATCACTGTTCCACTGTTGGCTCGTCCGAATTTTGATATACCTTTCTCTATACAAACGGATGCTTCCGATTACGGTTTAGGAGCTATGCTAACCCTAATTCAAGATAGAGATGAAAAGGAGGGCAGCTGGATCACTGAAATCTGTAGATTTTGTGATGAACCAAATATGTTGAAACAATGGACGTTATCGTTAATGTACTCAGCACTCAGAAAAAATGTTTTGCAAAAAGTTTCGCAAAACATTTCTAGTATTTTGCGATTGTATATAACTTGTTCCGGTGGTGACCCATCTATTTTGTGGAAATTTATGAAAAATGAAAAATAACTTTTGTTTCATTTTCATTGGCCGGTTTCGGCCTTTTCACTACTATTAAGTTAATCAAGAGTTAGTCGAAAATGGTATAACTCTTATTTAACTTAATAGTTACTGGTGTGAAAGCTGAAACAGGTCGTAATAAATGAAGTCTTAATGAAAATTAGTTATGGAAATGAAGACTGGCCATTTATAATCATACGACCCCATACTAATCTAATTCTAGATGTGTGGAGGTCGTGGTGGATCATCTTTGGGAGCCAGCTTATAATAACACAAAGTAAGTGAGTACTTACAGCTGAAGATCATTCGGAAGAAGAGGAACGTAACGTAACGATTATAAAAATGAAAAATCACATGTAGAAAGGTGTTCATCTGGGGGCCCAGAAATACTTCCTTGGGGAACATGATCCGATATATTTCATTGATGAATTGAAGAAAACCTTCAATTCTACTAGTTCAACAACATCGAACGGTTGATAGTTATTGCTCATTCACTGTCGTTCGTTATGGTCCGGCAATTAGCAATTAGCTATTCGCCAAATCTGAAGGTATGTATGCAAATGTGGCGAAAAGAATCGAACACGTGTCTCATTCAGAAACGTGTAACCTGAAGGTGGCCTCAGGCGAATATAAATAAACTTTAAAAATAAATATGTTCCTAAACAATCATTATGTGAACGTGAATGCCAACAAATGATTTAACGGTTGTTGGCACGATATTGCAAAAGACTATCCGAAATTTCCTCTGATCCTATGGATAGATACGAAAGTAAAGTTTATTAGCTCCTATTTTAATTTAGCTTGCAATTCTGTTTACCCAGTGAATGTAGTTCAAGTTCAAATGGTCCTCTGTTAAAATTATAGTCCGAATTTTTCACGTGCTGTTTGATCTATTCGATGGATCAGTACCAGACTTTTTGTCGATGAGCCAAGACACGAAAGAGTGCATTTCACCGTTATTTTAATGGAAACGTAATGTGAAAAGTAAATGTAATACGGTGCTCCCTGAGGACTCTAAGGAAAGCGCCAGAAATCTTTGAAGGAACTTTTTGTATTCCACTTCCTGGAAAAAATCTTTGGGAACAAATAGTATTCCCTTTACCACAAAAGTGTTTTCACTCCTATATGTGTCTTTCGATATTCAAGTTACCAGTACTACTGATGATGGTAAGTTGGTTATCGAAATGCGCATCTAGTAGTAAAAATACTTGCGTGGTAAAGGGAAAAATACTATTTGTTCTCATTGAACGACACCATAAACATCCAATATCCCATGTTCGATGAAAAAAAAAACCAACCATTATATTTTCTTATATTTCAATCCTACTTGTCTTTTTTCATGACTTGGCATAGTCGAACTGCATATCATAATACAATTATTTTAATAGTCACAGTATTTAGCAATGTTTGTATTTTTTTTGGAAAAAAATAAATAAAGCAACGGTTTTCCAAAATTATACTTCACCACCCCATAGGTTCTCTGGACGTCAAACAAATATTTTTTTAATATCTCCGTTTCAATGGATGTATATCGATTAGAGCTACAAGCAGAAACTATTTTGGATTATTCAGGGTGGATCAAAAGTTAGTGACATTTCAAAGTTAATTTTTTTTTCAAATGGATCACTCTGTATTTTGTTACAAAAAATAATATGAATTTATATTAGAAATTATGTACCGAACTCAAACCGTTCTTGACTTATTTATTTGTTTGTGATAATGCTAGCTTCAATTGGAAACTACTTAAATGACGTCAAAATTGATAGAAAGTATCTATTTGAAATTTGACAATGCATCAAAGTGGCTTTGGGCTATTGATCGTAAGACAAACTTTTTCTCAACATTAAACATTGTGTTCAAAAATCTATGTGACTTTTATAATTTCGAATAATGATGACTTTGTTATTTCAAACGGAAAACCCAAAAAAAATGTTGATCTAGGTATTGGGTTCCATATACCTAACCTCAATAGTTTAGCAGATATTGGATTTATAAAATAGTAATTCTCAGGTCAATGTTTATTTTTGAATCAAAATGGCTTTGTCAGGACGTTTATTTAATTTGATAATATTGAAATAATCCACTATACACTAAAATCCAATTCAAAATAATTTCTTTGTATAGCTCTAATCGAAATATATATACTTGCGGACAGATTTCCGAAGAAAGTATTCGTTTGGTGTACAGAGACCGTGACCCACACTGTAAATCAAGGATTTTGACAAATATTGGGAAGTTTGCCAGATAGTACCAAACGAATGAAATTGATCATTTCGAAAACATCGAAACATTCACAGAAAGTAGGACAAATCAAAAAAAAATCTTACAGAAAATAATTGCTTTCCTGGGTAATACCATGACGGATATTGAACTATTTCTGATAGATATTCGTTAGTTATTTATTACTCAAAAATACGCCTTGTTTCATTACCATTCACTTCGAAGCCTGCATAATATCTTCACAATTCAAAGTCGTTGTATTTCAGTTTGTCGGTTGGATTCATAATTGTTACATACCCTATACTTGATTTCAGTTAACATTAGTTGTGGTACATCCATAGAATTACACTGATAAAGTGGATTTTTTTGCATCAACACATTATTGCGTTGATTCAAAGAGATTGTATTCTTGAATAGGTCCAACCATTTTTTGACGGATTCCTCTTGGCCACTTACAAGGAAAATATTTTGAAACAAGTGAACACAGAATATTGCAATTTCAATAATAAATACTATTTTTCTATCAACTTGGAGGTTGAGTTCCAATCGGCACTTTGCACTTGGTTATAAAATATAGAATGGAAGCCATTTTCATTTTGGCAACATTGAATAGATTAAACAAAGCATTAATTCACAACTACGAACAATTTAGGTATAAAAAATGGTTTTATATGAGAATAGTTTCAAGTTTAATAACTGTATATAAAACCAATTAGTAGTGACGCATATTGTAGTTTGATTGAATACATAAACAACGCCACTCGCTTTTAGACACAAAACTGTAGAAGACTAAAATATATTGCACTCATTTTTACAACTGGCTCACAATGAGCCAAATTCAATTTTAGATATTTTTATTGTTTAGAAACAGTTTCCACTAGGCACAAAACTTACATTCATATAGGCACGCATAGCCTCATAACCTACAACCCAAATGGTCAAACTGGATGAAATTATCGAAATGGAAGTCGTATTCACAGGTCGCCAGTCGCCACCTGCTTTGATCATTGGTTGAATGTGGCACGTGGCACGGGTAGTGATATCTACCAAGGAATTATATTCTTGTGTCAAGAGGATTATGTTTCACAATGAGTTAATGTGAGTGTTTTCTAGGATGAAGAGTAGAATGTTTCCACTGCAAGCAAATTCATTTCAAGAGAATTTATGTAAAGAAGCAAACATCTCAATCAGTTTGAAATGGGAGTATATTCATCAATTAGAAATAATTATTCTTTTCAGAAGATTATTCTACTCAAGAGTATGTATATTTTTTATTGAAGAAATCTTTTTTATCTGTGTAATTTCAGTTACTCAATGAAAAAAACCATAAACAGTGCTGTGATAGAGAATTCTCAGCCTTGCAATTCATTGAGTACATGTTCCATCTGCTCGTTGAAAACAAAAAAATATATATAATTCGTTTCACAACCTTGGACCTGAAAATAATATGTAACGAAGCAATTATTCCATTTCATAAACACAAACCTAGATAATAGGAACTAGAGAAATGCAGTGAACGAATGCGCATATCACTTAGGTTAATTAATAAACTTTCAACCTCCACTTGGATGCTTTTGAAACAATGTTCAAAACTAGATTGGGATGGTTGTTGGAATAAAATTCCAAATTACCATTCTCACAATATTGTACTAACTTTTCTACTATCAGGTGGATTGAACATTTAATTAATTTAATATCAGATTAGAATGACTCTTAATGTCCTCTCCCTTTATTTATTTATACCTGTAATTCAGAGCGCTGGTTGGCCGTTAGCGTGTGAATTCTTTAAGCTAGTGAAATAATATAACTACTATTCTTTAACAAGCAACTTCACAGAATAACACTTTTGTGGAAATGAATTCAGCTATAAAACCCTCATATGTGATCTCAATTATAAAAATGATTTTACTTACCTAAATACTTCATCACCTCGTCTTCTTATTGGTGAATACTGGAATTGGCTCGATGTTTACACATTCGCAGAGGAACCCATATGTGCTGGTTCATTAATATTCTCAATGACTATAACAATATTGTTTGCTTTGACTCTATTCAAATTGTACTAAATTATAAAGAAACTTAATTGGCTTTGGTTGTTTTTAAATTTTATTGGCTAGGAAAAGTCATGTGTGAAAATAGAATAATTATAGAATAAATGGATATAAAAATGACTGAACAATTAAAATATTTGAACTAAGAACTAGAATTAATATATTAACATTTACTATAGACTTTCTGAAATACTTCTAATTACCAAAACTATTAAATTAAATCTGCAAATAGTTTATTCAAAACTCGAAAATGACAAAACTAACTCTGAATGCAATCCTACGTATTCATCTATACCAACCACCTTTTCAGAACACACATGGATATCAAAACACGTTTCTACACGACGGCGAACTAGTGACTTGACTTTAATAACTTTAAATACGAAATTGCTTGGTTCGGAATCCGAGGCCCGGATAACTATATGAAAACTACAATTTACTTGAATAATGATAAAAACGCAACCGACTCGAAAAATGATTGAAATTCAACTTACTGGTTCGGAAACTACATTGCAACTGACTTTTTGTGGATTCTCAAAAATAAGCTCGACTTACTTTCTCCCCCTTTGTGGTCACTTAGTTTTTAGCCACGCCCTTCGACATAGTCGCCGTGAAGGAATTTTGGTTACGGATAAATCGTTTTGTGTGACAACTCTAATAACTAGACTTTCCCAAATGATAGCTTGGGTGGACAACCCCGTACATACTCATTAACATATTATATCATTCTTGAATATTTAGCTTGGAAGAAAAATGTCCAAAAAACTTCTATATTCTTACGAATGACTAATTACTATCATCGCCCCTAACCCTAGAAACACATATATATTTACATATAACATATCGATTCGATTCCGTTGTTTGATCGATTACGAATTCCCGAATTTTAAGTTCGGAGAAACTGTATCAATCTGTGCTATTTTTACTCCTTTGTCCGCGGTTTTAAAAAGAATCATAAAAAGTAGAAATCTCTCTTCAGAGAAAGAAGGAGTTTATGATGGCAATACTCAAAAATATGGATCCTAACATCATTTTCTATTGTGATGGGTTTCGACTCGCCATAAACAATACGTCACTCTTATAGAATTGAATTGTATTTTTGGGAATACTTCAGGAAATATTAGGATATGGCTTATTTTGTGTCGAACAGATGAGCGAGATCTTCAATGTAATCTTATTGAACGATATCCATATCACAGTGGCGTACCGAAAGAGTTCAACTGTTACAATATGTATCTCTTAACTTGTTATGGATATACAATGTTCCTTTTCGAAGAACTCGTAGATATAAAAATTGCATACGACTCTGTCGATCTGAACTTACTTACTGTAATATTAATTTCGTTTGATGTTGATCAACATAGTGAATCTCTACAGAAATCAGAAAATATATATCGAATATCAAAATAATATGTTTCATGGACCCAGGATGATTCACAATTATTTACCTTAAGGTGCGATTCTCAGCCCATTGCTTTTCAATACGTACACTCAAAGCATACATGACATTTTTTATTCTGGCTTGAAAATCATACAATATGTTTATGAATTTTGTTTTTATACTATTCAATATAAAATAACGTCAATCAATGTGCTCAAACTCTGAAATATATTTTTTATTGCCTTGAGATATGGTTTCGTGAGTACGGCCTAACAATAACTCCTTTAAAATCAGCAATAGATTTCTTCTCCAGACATAGACTTCAAACCGCCGACAAAATTACTCTGAGTGGTATTGAAATACCTATAAAGAGATAATATAAATATTCAAATGTTGTCGTAAATGATCCTAAAATCGCTCTCCATTTAAATCGGGCATTTATTCGGTCAATACCTACCTGATTATGCATTGAAGCTTTCAAATCGTCACCCATTCAAGCTATTCTTGAAAAAGCAAGAGATTCGCCTTGGACTACTATATTTCATAAATATTCTAAGATCCACACTGCCAATTAAAATGAGCTGAAAAACCATTATAGCTAAATACGATAATTTCTTTGAAATCTTCACAGATGGTTCCAAACCACCAAATGGTAGGAGTGTTGCAATTTTGATTCCTAAATTCGAAGTCAAAATTCAATATAAAAACCAGAATTTATTATTATGTCAGACTCCAAGTCCGCCCTTGAAGCCATTGATAATGAATCGTATAAAAATCTATCATTCTCTAGACATTTCAAGCACTGTTCATACGAAAGCAAGAAGTAGTATTCATATGGATTAAAGGTCATGATGGAATTTCTGGAAATAATAAAGTTGATGTTTTGAGCAAGGAAGCACCAAAATTTGATAAAATCAAAAACAAATATGATATCAAAGACATAGTCACTATTGGCAAAAAAAGAAACCTACACAAAGTGGGAGAACAATTGGACAGATTTTGTAAAAAATTCAAAAATCCTTGTGCATCAATCCATCTCTCGTTGCTCAGTTGCTTTCCATATACAGGGTGGCCCATCGAAAACGTACCGCAAGGCATTACAGGCTGGGAAAGAACTTTTCGATAAAATCCGAAAACAAGTTTGTTTGTCAGGGGGACACATTTTGACGTAACAAGCATAGTAAAACCTTCAACCCCCTAAGTAGGGGTGTCACCCCAACAGTTTTTTTCAAATGGGAAGGGGGAAGAGGTATCGCTTGACCTCTTTAGAAGGGGCTTGTCATTCCCTACACAGTGCTGCTTACATTTTCAAAATCGATCAGAAAATATGGAGCGTTGAATCTCCAACGGTAATGTGTGACGACAAATGCAAAAATTGATTCAAGTGTACTTCAAAACTCATTTATTAGTCAAGTAAATGTTCGAATTGCTGTTCGTCAACCTGCATACAGTGGTATAAGTTATTTTCAAACCGTTGTCGTACATTCTGGAGCATTTGGGGTGTCACTTCGCGACATACGTTAATGATTCTTCGTCGCAACTGTTCTAATGTGTGTGGTGGTGTTTTGTAAACAAGGCTTTTGATGTGTCCTCACAAAACAAAATCTAAAGGACTTAGGTCGAGTGACCGAGGTGGCCGTTCTATTGGGCCCCGTCGTCCTATCCATCGTCCTGGAAATGTGTTATGTAAATAATTTTGGGAATAATGAGGAGGAGCTCCGTCTTGTTGGAAAATCAGTTCCTGTTCATGGTATGCGGGATCGTTCTCAATGATATTTGTTAGAGCTGGGTCGATGGCATTTTGTAGTAAATCCAAGTACTTATCGCCTGTTAAATTTCCAGGAAGGAAAAAAGGTCCTACAATGGAATTTCCAAAAATACCAGCCCACACATTTAACTTCTGGGGGTGTTGCGTGTGTGTCTCGTGGAAAATCCTTGGATTGGTGTCAGCCCAGTATTGGCAATTGTGGCGATTCACTCGTCCGAAAAACACACATTGAATAGAAAATTACCATTGTGTAACGCTCGCTCACTCATAATTTCGCAAAATTGCAAGCGACGATCAAAGTCGTCTTCATTCAGTTCGTGCTCTAAGCGAATTTTGTAAGTATGGAATTTGTAATTTTTCAATACCCGTTGGACACTGGTACGAGACACACCTGTCGCAATGGCCAATTGTCTTTTACTTAGCGTACAATCAACTGCAACTTGCCCCAATACTGCTATCTCCGTAGGTTCATTTAGTACTGGATTTTCAAGCTCTCTCTTTTTGTTATGAACTGAACCTGTTTCGCGAAATTTTTTCACCAAGTCGCGAACAATTTTTCCAGAGGCATGTTTGTCAGGATGCCGTTGGTTAAACAACTCCGCGACCCGATTTCCACATTCATCGTATTTGAAAAAAAAGCTCAATGATTTCCACTCTGTCTGCAATTGAATACACCATAATAATAAATTTTAAAGTCAACAATTCGTAAACACTTCAACCACGACAGGTATCTAGCAACTACATGACCTAATTCAAACGTGAAGAAATGAATCCTATTCAATTTTTACTCTCTAAAATGAGCCTAGAAAATCTGTGCATCGGCAAAAACAGCGAATTGGCAAAAACAGCGAATTCATTTGAAGGAACTTATTGCAATAAAGTACAATTGAACCGATTTTTGTATTTTTCGTCCCACATGATGGTTGGAGTTTCAACGCTCCATATTTTCTGAAAGAGTAGATCGATTTGAAAAATCTAGGCAGAACTGTATAGGGCACGACAAGCCCCTTCTACAGAGGTATCGCTTGACCCTCCTTCCCGTTTGAAAAAATTTTTGGGGTGTCACCCCTACTTAGGGGGTTGAAGGTTTTACTATGCTTGTTACGTCAACATGTGTCCCCCTGTCAAAAAAACTTGACCTGTTTTCGGATTTTATCGAAAAGTTCTTTCCCAGCCTGTAATGCCTTGCGGTACGTTTTCGATGGGCCACCCAGTATATGAAGGGTCCAGGGAAAGATCCTGATAAGTGACATTTCATTAATTTCTATTCGTTTTGTATGGATTGATTCGAATTTAGTGAATCATGCAGGGAAATAACCTGATGAGTGCTATCGAAACAGGGAAGAAACCTGATATGTCCATAATTCAAATGTTGATATGAAATTTGCTAAATGTCACTAATATGTACTTCATATGTACTTTAGCTATTTGGTCGTAAAATGTATTAAAGAAGTGGTCGAGGTGTTAGAGCGTTTGGCTTCCACCCAGACGGTCCGGGTTCGATCCCCGGTCGTGTGTCACTGAGCTGAAGTAGTTCGGATTCCACTTTTATTTAAACTGTAGGTCCCGGATCTCCCTTGCTCGCACAAGCTCTGCTTTTGAGGGGTTTTCTCCGAAAACCTGGGAGTTTCGTAAAAACAAAAAAAATTTGAAAAATCTAAGCTGCACTGTATAGGGCATGACAAGCCCCTTCTACAGAGGTATCGCTTGACCCTCCTTCCCATTTGAAAAAAATGTTGGGGTGTCACTCCTACTTAGGGGGTTGAAGGATTTACTATGCTTGTTACGTCAAAATGTGCCCCCCTGACAAACAAACTTGACCTGTTTTCGGATTTTATCGAAAAGTTCTTTCCCAGCCTGTAATGCCTTGCGGTACGTTTTCGATATAGATGAATATGCAGTTAGCAGAGCCTACTCTGTTACCATCTGTACATGTCTAAAATTAAATTATGCTAAATATCTTGCACATCTCCACAAAATGGGCTTAGCGAAAACAGATATTTGTAATTGTGATAGCGAATCAATTTCTGACTAGTCGAAAACTATTGAATTCCTTCATCGGCAACAATTTACCTATCAACCTAATCACCCTACTGAGTTTGAATAATAGACATATCTTATAGAAATTTGTTAATTTTCTCAAAGATATAAGCTTGAGATCTAACTAAAACTTTCTGAGGCAGTCGTATACAAAATTTATTTGTGGGCGAGTTTAGCAAATTACATTGTTATTTTCATAAGACAGGTACAGAGTTTTATATAAAACCGCGTTTAAAATTGAAAATAATTGTGCAGTTCCAAATATAAAAACGCTTACAGTTGTATAAATAAGTTCAACCTCACCCAATTACTGGGGCGTTAGTTTATGAACACCCAATAAAGAATATTTGTCTATGGTACATTTTTTACTGCAAAATTTGAAGCAAATATGAAGAAATTTATAAGAATTTGAAAAATGGTGACAAGAGAATGGAGTAGGTACAACAGTTTTTTTGAAAAGGTTCTGTTCGCGTACTTTGAATTGAATAAGATAAGTTAAATGTTGAAGGCAGAATTATAAAAGACAAAAATCAATAATTTCTGCAAGAGAGAACTTGTATTATAGAGGCTGATGATAGAAAGTTTTTATTCGCAAAGGTATAATTTACTGTCATAAAACTTATTCACTAGTTATGTAATGAAACAGAGATATAATAAATGAGATATTTCATAACATTAAAAATGCATTTAAAATTTGACGTCTCAGCCCGTGGTTACAGAAACATCAATATTAACGATTTTTTTAGTTTGGTCGCATCAACAATCACTTTCACAAAACAGCTTTTTTAAATGAGTAAACAAGATACTCGTGAAATTTTTGAAAAATGGTCCCATTTTCGAGGTTTTCCCGGATTTTCTTAGTGAAAAATGCACCGATCTGGGCATTTAAAGAACCATTTTGTTGGTTTTATAAATCCCTACAAAAGTTCCTTCGAGTGTAAAACGATTCCTAAAATAATCATTGAAATATTTTTAAAAAACGAAAAAAGTTGTAATTTTTTTCACTATTTCTCGCTTAAAAAAATCCACAAAGCGATATTGCTAGGGCGAAAACCGGACTATCTTATAAAAAGTGGTATAGGCCGTTCGCGTCTTTTATTTTGTGTGAAAACAGCCTCTTATTTTCATCTACAGCTTGGCCTACTTGTGAAATCACATTCATTCTATCCCAATTGTTCGTTTTCACCAGGATTTGTCAGCAGCTTTCGTATAACAAGTCTGATCATTAGTCTTCATTATTTGCTGTGAAGAAGCGAAAATCGAGTAAGCGGTATTAGTTCCGCTCCTCCTGAGTTGATTGTTTTTCCACGGATTTGTCAATCAAACAGCCCCTACTTTATATTTGATCGGTTTCTATTGGTTGGAGCCGCTGATATAGATAATAATGTTTCTTGGAAGGTTGCAATAAATTCGATGAAACTCTCAATAAAAATTCTTTAACACGTCAACTTTATTAACAGAGTGCGGATTAATTTTTAGTTCATATTGTCTTACAATAGTTCGTTTTAGAGCTAAAAAATCTGACAACATTTATTTTTTTACATATACCTAAACTTGGTTTGGTTTGGTTATCAGCAATTTAAAAAAATCATCGTAAACAACAAAATCAAATAAGATCCAATTCAATTCAAGACAAACTTCAAAAGTCAGCAGAGCTTCATAGATAATATCTGGTTGGACGGCTCTAGTTTTTCTTCTGATTTTGGTTTGCAACTGGTAAATTATATTTGATATATTGACATATACTACAGATTTAGAACTTTAGAAGTTCCTCCATATGAAATTTCTAGACATTGAATCAATCATGCGATCCAGCTGGCCTTGGTGGCCGTTCTGGTAGAACGTTCGCCTTTGGAGCGAAGGGTCGTGGGTTCTAAGCCTCGCATGGTCATCGGTCTCGTGTATGGCATCACACGTTAAAAGGTAAGGGCTGCGTCTTCCCTAGCTCACACAAGTCTCTCGAAGACTTCCGAGGGTGGCGCGTAGGGGTGCAATCGGCTGACGGTAATAACAAAAAAATGTACTTGTTTTAGATCCAACCATCTTGAAAGTGATCAAATTCTAATTCTATACGGGACCAGATTAAATATTTCACTACGCTCAATCGCAAATTATTAGCAAATATTGTTTGTTGACACTTCAGCATTTGTTTGTTGTCGATTCTTTCAAAAAAGCCTTCTTATAATATTCAGATATCTCTAATAACCACAGGAGAATTTTAGTTTTTCCAAGTTTCTACAAATACCGTTTAATTTAATAATAGGGTTGTAAGCCCTATTTATTAGTGTAGAGAAAAATGGGGTTTCCATTTGAAAAAAATGAGCTACGCAACTTTCGAAATAGCCGAATTCGGCGCCAAGCCGAATTCGGCGCCAATCTCTGAGCACCCCGTATAATTCTTCTGAAAATTCTCTTTGTTCCCAAAAAATTCATTTTTTTATGAAGGCGTGAATCTGTCAAAATTTTCCAAAAAAATTAAATAACGGAAAACTAAAGCCCTTTAGACATATGATGTTTCGTATGAAGTTATGTTGACATTCATCGTATGTATTTAAGTATTATTCTCAGACATCGCTTTTGCATTATGAATATTTTGTTTTCATCTACCGAAGGTTCCCAAAATATTAGGTAATATTTTATTCTGTCTGCAACAGTCTACAACAGTCTGCAACAGTTTGTGATTTGTCAAAGACTTTTTACTGTGTCAATCGTGAAAAGCTGTTGCTATAGCTGAACGCTTATGGCTGTAGAGGCATTGCCTGTGATTGGTTCAAATCCTTTCTGAGTAATCGAAGACAACTGGTGAAAACTAGGATTGCACCCTCTGATTTTATATTAGTGTGTTGCGGTGTGCCTCAAAGCTCAGAACTGGGTCCCTTACTATTTTTGATAGGAACTTTTACACTATTTGCAGACGATGCTACTATCACATGGCACAATAAAGAAGTTCATGTTCTATACACGGTGATCGAGAGATCTTCGAGTTCCCAAAATCAAAAATCTCTTGGTCTAAATGATGACTCAAGTTGACTCAAGTGGTTTCGGCGAAAAAAGGGTTGTTGTACTAGCTGAACGCTTAAGATGGCACAGCCGTTACGTAACTTTTTTTCTGCTGAAAATATTCAGATAAGGAATGCTGGATTTTTTAACTTTTTAATGACTTCCGCGTGATATACAAGGGTTGTGTTCCAAAACCTTACTCTCTTACCCGGAGTCTACTCTCACTGTTTCAAAACTTACTCTGATGAATCATTTTGCGATTGTCAAACGTTCAAAAACCTGTCAGGTTTACCCCAGAGCTTTCTCAACCGTACTCTACCAAAAAGGAGGGTAGAAGAGTACTCTGACAGTTATTCTGTCACATTTTCATTTTAAAACTTCAAACCAAAAGTACGTTATAACAAATATATTGTTCTGTCTACTTTTATCTAATAAAATGGATTTCTATTAATTTTGTAAGATTAATTAATGGTTATAGATTTCTGTTGATTTTGTATTGACGTAGATACATAATCCTCAAAGTTCGTTTTAGATGAATCGGTGATATGACTCCCTGAATCCACTGATTATAGAGATGTTTGCTTCTAAGGTAGAAACCCCGAGGAATCTAGTCTCAGACAACTCGGGGTCGCTCAAAAAGAACCAGAAAAAGTTTCTTTGAATGATGCAGCTACAAGGTGCCTAATATATCTATATAAAGATAATGAGAAATCCTACAGTGATAAAAGAACAAGAAAAGATTGTCTCATTTTCTTTCCTACGTCATAAGATCGGACAATGTTCCAAAACCTTGCCTACTCTCTGTCAAGCTAGTACCTTGACATTACTTTACTCTCTCTCCAGGGTAAGTTTTGGAACATAGCCAAGGAGTTTCAAAATTTCGCTTCCTAAGGCAAATAAACAAACAAATTAAATTGCATAAATATTACAACTTGTTTCTTGACATACCTTTTTGGGAATTTCAACCTTCCACAGTCAATTCGTAGAAAAAACTATACATGAAATTGTAAACAATAATACACCCAACAACCAAAGAACACAACCACCAGAAATACTTCAATCCAATACACATCAAACAACCAACATAATACCATATGTCCCCGGATTGTCTGAAAAGATAAAACGGATTGGCCATAGGTATGATGTAAAAACAACATTCAAGACAACCAATACATTGAGATCACACACACACAAAACCAAAAAACACTGATGAGTGTTCCAAAAATTGTGTTTACAACATACCTTGTTCGTGTGGAAAAAGTTATATAGGTGAAACATCAAGACCTTTGACTGTGCGTAAGGAAGAACACAAAAGTTATATAAGGAATCGGAAAATAACTGGTTCGAAAATATCCGAACATATTCTGACATCGGATGGCGATCATATGATGAAATGGAATGACACCAAAATTTTAATGAGTGAATCAAATCAGGAAAAGAGAAAGTTGAAGGAAACTGCCTGTATTTTATTATCGACGAACTGTTTTTCGACCAACTCAGTAGAAATGGATAGCACATGGTTACCTCTCCTCAGAGAAGATTTGAGAAATAACAGATTGATTGATTGATATCAGACACCCTATATGTATCCAGACAGCAAATGTCATCATAAAAAATATTTGGCAGATTTCATTTGACTTTGTCAAAACAAATCCCTCATATTCAAACCGATAAAAATGGAATTTTAGCAAGTCTTCATCCTTCGAGTTTTGATAACGGAGACAGATTTAGTCTCCGAAACGTCAACGTTTTCGAAAAAGAGAAGTATTTTTAGTTAATTTAAACTATTTTCTCGTCGTATAGTCAAATTTAGTATTCGATACGTTACTGACGAAATAATAAACTGTTTTCAAGACAGTAGTCTTCTAAACGCTGTAACTGATCGGGGCAAATTGATTATTGTCCCTCTAAACTTGTACAGATTTCTTTGAATTAACATTTTTTCATTTTCAGACTGTGGAAGGTTAAAATTCCCAAAAAGGTATGCCAAGAAACGAATATCCTCCACAAAAACAAACTTTCATTCAATAATTACAATTTGATTCCTTCATTTTCTAACTTTCACAAAATAGAACACTGATGTGATATTACTTTATGTCTCATACATATTTCCGAATATGGTGAAAAAACTCGTGTTTTAATATGTATTACTCGATTTTTATTGTTTGACCTTTTTTACACATAGTTTCTATAATTGCTTTGTCCACAAGATGTGCAGTCTTTGACAATAAAGTATATTTGATTGATTGACTGTTTTTTCTAAAAGTAACTGTGCATAATAGACACAGATAGCAGCATTTATATCAATTGCTTTTGTGATAACCCTCAAAGCATAAGAATATCTTGCCACATTCTGTATGTGAGATTTCCAATCTTATCTGAAGGCTAGCAGTATGTTTAGAAAAATCTGTGATCCAGAGGAAAAGAGTTCCCACTTAATATGATGATTGGTTTCAGAGTACCCTTTCCACGTCCTCTCTTTCATCAAACACTCTTTCTACTCTCCATCGGTTCTCACTGATCAAAAAACAACATTTTAGATGCCAGCTTTGATCGAGGCCGAACAACATCATAGCCTGTGACAGTAAATCGGAATCCGGAATGATTTGCCGGCTCCAATTCCCGGGCCGTCCTCAGAGGGATAAATATTTTCCAGTATAATCGACTCGCGCGCAAATTACATTCTTGTGTAAATAATTGTTGTAATTACACGCCTATTCCGTGCTGAAGTCGTTAAATCCGAGTTTGTTTTATTCCTGCTCGATTTTCAATTCATTTTGTGGATTTATATTGGCAATGAGACCTGGTGTAACGTGTGTACACTCGTTAATTGAGGTCAGAGGTGGAGAAAAGTAAAATATTGATACATGATAGCTATGTTAGCTAGTGCATGTGTTCGCATGTTACTGAAATTGATGATAGTGTCGCAAAAGGTGTAGGAAATAACTAGGCGAAGTGGAACACACTGATCAACCTTTGCGGTGGATATTGCACACCGTGAAAAATCGTACAAGTAAAAGTAAGAGTTTTGTCCAAGCAATAATAACTGCTTGCGAATAAAATTTCGTTTGATAAACTGATCCACAGGGATCAAAACAATAACTGTACGGATATATCTGAAATCTAATATCTGTCACAGCAGCTCATTTTGTCTCCATTACCGACAGGAACAATTATTTCAGGATGCAAACTATTGACCAGTGTAATAATCTGCTGTATAATTTCCATGCTTTCGATCGTTTCCGCCCGAACTCGGTAAAAACCTGCGATGCTACTCAACAAAATTTCATCATTCAGGCATATACACTTTCAGAGGATCGCGAATGTGGGTAAAAGGTGATTATACTGAATTTTAGTACATATTAATTTTATTATAATCAGTTTGTACGCGCGAACTCATCAAGTACAGACAATTTCAAAGTAACGGACGTTCAAGGTACATGTACTACATTTTTATTTTGTTATAATCAATTGTTGTATAGTGAGGTTTTGATAAAAACAACTTGATTATGGGTGGTTTACCAATTAACTAGTGGCTAGTGATTACAGTGCTAAAACTTCTAGGTAATGACAAATAATTCATTTTTGCAACCCCATATTGCTTGTGGTAGGTTAGTTAGCGAGCTGCTCCATATAGTATATAAGTTTTTACACGTCATAATTAAATATTCACCTGGAAATAATGTTTTTGTTCTATGCAAGAATCTGAGAATAATAAACAAAAAAAAATTATTTTTAAGAGATGTGATGAATGGGGTAAAGTAATAAAATAGTTCTATGCATTATCAAAACCTATCACAATAATTATCGATATGATGGGCATATGAAGGGCATATTTCCAGATTAACTGAAATTTGCTCACATACCCATCTTCAAGAAAGGAAATTATTAATTATCGTCACATTGCCATATTATCAAATATCAGCAAGGCCTTTGAAAAAATTTTATACAATCGCCTAATGAACGATTTATGAAAATTTTATTTATTAAGTGACAATCAAAATAGCTTTAGGCTGGGTAAGTCTACAACAATAGCAGTATACAAGCACTATGCACTGTTATTGATAGCCAAAATGATGAAAAACAAATCCTGATGATATGCTTAGACCTGTTGTCAAAGGCCTTTGACAGTGTCAATCATGAAACATCGATTTGTTAGCTAAACTGTTGTAATCCTAAACTGTTCAAAGAACATCGTGAGAGCCGAGAGAAAGTATTGGAGTTCGTCTTGAATTTTTGCAGGCTGTAAGCCTCAGGGAACACCACCAGAGGTAGCGAGTTCAAAAGCTTCGCCGGTCGTTGGAAGAACGAGCCCTGGGAAAGAGATGTTCGGCATGTCTCCAAACTGACGACATAGGGATGTGAATCGTTTGGCATCAGAGATATTTCAAGTAAATTAGAATGGTTCTACCTATCTACAGAAAAGAAAGTAAATGATGATTGAAAAGTGCCTCATTAAGAATGAAATCCTAGTATCGGAGGTTCTGACTACTTTGGGCCCCTGCTCTATGTATTATTCACCAATGAGATACCACAAATGATCAACCAGAACACCGTATAGTTTGCTGATGATACAGCAAATGTGATTAAAGATGCGAATAAAGAAGAATTGGACACTAGTGTTTTCACAGCATTGAATATACTTTCAACAACTTCTGGAATTCATTTCAACATATAAATTCCTTGACTAGAATATTGCTATCTCCTTTAGCTGCTTAATTATCACACCAACCCTTAGTAACGATTCCAACTAAATTTGTATGAAATGAATTATAAGCACCGACTCCATGTTCGAAGAACACCTTCGCCCACACTAATTGCTTGAATTGTACCATTTCTAATCATCATAGATGCTGCTACTACCAGGAATAGGAACCAATGTTTTTTTTTCCACGGAACTCGGTTAAGGTGTGTGGGTTAAATTAATTCGTATACATACTAAGGAAAGAGGTTTATTTGTGATCGACAAACGCTGGTACAATAAATGTCGACGCCCTATATCAACGGATGACGGCCGATAGAAAAAGAAATGACAAGTTCAATTTAATCAATTATTGAATCAATGTCAAATGTGATTGATCAAATTCGACTATTATAAGCCAGAAAATATAGGTGACTCTTGCCAGATAGTGTCACCAAATATTTTCTTCTGAAATTATTTGGCTTTAGAAGAAGTGGAAACCATAGTAGGAGCGCTCTTCGAATCTTGGGGTCAAGATGTTTTTCGATTGCATTGGTGAGCTGCACTGTGCTTATGATTGGCAGATCCATGAAACCGGTCCCTAGGTGTTCCTTCATGTGCGTTGAGACGTGTTGTGGTGTTGAGATTGGGAGAATATTGCAAAGTAATTCTTGCATAATACTTTGCCAAGAATCTAACAGATACAATTCAATGGTCGTAGGGGGCAGCAGTTGTTTTCTGTTCGAGACTGGCCGACGATTATATTTATTGTATAGGTTAAATGCAGAAGTCTGGATTGCTTAATCCATTTTTATTATTAGTTTAATGGCGCTTGTCAAGTAAGTAGTGTCACCAAATATTTTCTTCTGAAAATAAATATAAATGCTTGAGCTAGGGCTGTTTAGGTACTGTTCTGTTCAACTATTTTTTGCTCGGAGTGAACACTCAACGGCAGGGTCTTACTGCAGCACAATAAGATGAGAGGGGGGTAGGGCTCCAACACTTCGTATTTGATCTAAGTGGCCCTCTCCTGCTGGCTGTATATACCCGGATGACAGTACAGTGGAAAAGAAGGTCTGGAATGAGGATTGAATTATAGCAGGAAAGTCCTTTGATTCGATATTATATTTACCGAGTTAGTAATTACAAGAACTAAGATGGAGAGGTTAGCGATAGACATACTGAAGTGACATAATAGGACATACCTTGGTTGGTGGGCCGAAGAAATTCACATGAAAGAAACCAAAATCCAAAATTTTGTTTAGACTCAAGCAAGTTCTGTGTTTCTCCAAGAAATTCCAATTTCTACCAGAGGAAATCCTCAAATTGCGATATGACAAACACATGGACCTCAATCAACCTCTCCAGCTGAAATTTCGTGACAAGAAGTACCCAAGACCTTCTCAGTCCTGTCAGATAGGTATAACTTTCTCGACAATTGACTAGTCATGTTAACTGACAGGTCAGGTCATTGTTTACTTTTGAAAAATCGGAAATCATAATATCAATTGATGGATGTCAAATCGTAAACTACGTTAAAGAGCTGCCTATATGATTTACTGACAGGTAAGGAAACCGTCTGCTGGGCATGAAATATCATTCTTGGTGTTGCCCCAAGTGGCCTGGATGTAGTTTTGAAAAGTCTCCAGGTCAAGGTCAAGGAGGGGGGGAGGAGCGTTTGAAAACCAGTCAGTTTGTGACCGTTTGCTGGTTTCATATTTTGGTAAATATGGTGCTGAACATACCTTCTGCCTAGTTTGACCTGCGAACGAGGTCAAGATACAGAGTTATGCCGAAAAAACCGCGATTTCCAAAAATTATGGCTCAAAAATCGTAACAAAATCAGATCGGTGGACTGCAACCAAAAACATTTACACCGATGATGAACGAATAATGAATTGAAATAACAGAGTGAGTCATAATTTCGTCTGCATGTGGTATTTAAGGCTATTGAAGGGGAGGTTGCCAGTAATCATCAATTTCTGAAAAGTGTCCTTTCTCAATCTGAATTGTTTCACAAACTATCTTTCACTGAAATTACAGAACGAATTTTGGTATCGCAAAAAATTGTGCAGTTCTTGAGCCATTGCAGCTTCCAAATTGTTCAAAACGATATCTGGTACAATATCCATACCTATACTTACCTGAGTAATAATAATTTCAACAATGCACAAAAATCTTCGAGTTTCTTCAACGTGAAAACTAAATTCCTATAGGAGAATTTTTGAGTTCTCCTACGTTGGATATTAGGAATTTCAACTGTCGATATCAAGATAAATATTTCTCTTGTGTCATTTCAAAAATAGCTATTGCCAGAAATTGAGAGAGAATGACGGCATATTTCTCTATAGAACCAATTCCGACATTTCAAAAATTGGGTCCCTTGGAGAATCCGACAGTAGATGTTGGGAATGGACAACTTCCTTGCCTGTATTTTAGGAATCTGCCTGAAAGGTTTTATAGACACCTTATAGATACAACTTCTGAACGGATTAGGTAAGCCTCGAGCTAGTTGTAATTCATCAGATGAACTAAAAGTATACTTTACAGAAACATGAAGAGGATCTGGAGCTATTGCAACTCCATTCCACAGTGAACCTTGGTGTGAATATATATAGAGAGATTCTAATAGGTCAACATTCTAGTGGTTGTCTAGCATCCTTGACACTTAAACGATTCTCATTAAATCGTATTGTTCCCTTCTTCCTTGGGAAGCTAGATAGTAGGTATAGAGAGTTCTTAAGATTATTCTGAACCGTAACAAGGCCTAACGACTGAGAAGAACCACTTTCCTATGTCGAGAGGAATGCAAAAACAAACTGTATTATATAAAAGTATTCTCTGTGAATAGTGTTTTTAATGTTGAGCAGTGTATTATGTAGATGTGATATTCCTAATCCCGCACTAAAAAGGTGAAAGTCATATTTATATAAATAGAGAAAAATGGAACATATTCCTTGTAGTATGTGTCAGCTACATCCAACTAGTCCAATAAACCGTTTCGGCAATCCAATAAAACTTTCAACTACACCAATAAAGACTCTGAAATATGTAATGTACTAACACGTAAAAAATTTCATCATGACAAAATTAATTTTTCTTTCAATTTATAGGGCGTTTAACCAAATCTGTGAGTGTTCGCGAAATAAATGTTGGCAAGTGACAGTAATTTCATTAATTGCTCAGCATTCAACGAAACTGTCTTACCTACTTCTCAACGCTAAGCCGCTAATCTGGGCGATAAAAACACAAAAATAGAGAAAGTTCTAACTTGATCTAGCTGCAAGCCGAATGCACGTGTCTTGATTTTTACGACACATTCGCTAGTAACATGACAAAAATATTATCGGACAGTGTACGCACAAACAAAATGGAAGTTCACTTGTTCGCCGAGAGCGGATGACTATGCAACATCAAAATAATTTTTTTATCGTCTGACTTCCAAGAAAAAAGGAATATCTTCGCATGTCTTTGGAAACACCTTACTATGCGATGATTTCCAAAGCTCAGCAGTTTATTGAAACAATGAGCTCTGAGGAAGAGACGTCCATTCTCCAAATTGACAACAAAGGGACATATTTTCCAACTTCATCGGACAAAACAATACATGTAAAAGAGAAACAGAACATGAACTTTTCTAGGGTATTCCAGAAAAGTGAGAGTGGCTTTGTTCTTTTTTGGATTTGGGTATTGATGGCGCGTAATAGTAATAATAATAATAATAAGTTTATTATTTACAACAAAGCGCTAACAATTTTTTTATATATACAGTGAATTGTGACAGTTCAGTTCTCTGTCATCACCAGGAAGAATGAAACTTCTCTTCCACTCAAAACGTTACTAAAACCAAACTTGAATCTAGTAATACAACTACCGGCTGATAAATATACAGTGAGCACGTAAAGGTTGGAACAGTTTCGTTAAAAGCTTGATATGGCCATTGGGGAAAAAAAGCTCAGACAGGTCGATTTTCTTTTTCAGTTGCGCATTATTTGGTATACTCAGATTTTTGATAACGTCATTGCTGTTCGAGTTATGACGTCATTATATTTTTTTTTTAATGGCATTGCCCTATTTTGATACTACCTTCAAAAAGAACGCATTTTTCGGTGTATGGTTGTCATACTTTTTCTTATGTTACATAACCGTATGTTCGAGAAATAAAATATATTCCATTCATAATTATTAGGTCTGTTAACGTAAAATTTTTACTTGAGGTATCCCTACAAACAAAAATCTACTGGGATTAGATCAGGAGATCTAGCTGGCCACTCTAAAAATCCTCGTCTGCAATCGAAATCTGGTGTGTGAGGGAATTTTTCCCAAGTACATCGGTATCGATAGGCGACCTCACCTTGTTTTAAAGGAAGTGCGATGTGAGTTGCCTAGATGACAATCCCGACGTCTGGCTTTTACTCGAAGTGTGCAACCGACAACCCGGGGTGGGGCTGAAGGATTTTCCGGGTATTCCTGCAGCTGAAAAGTGAGTACGCCACCAAAAATCATAAAGACACCCCGGAGCGCCACGGCAAATGGTAATAGCCATCCTCTACCCGCAGACGAGGATTTTCAGATTGGCCAACTAGATCTCCTGATCTAACCCCACAAGATTTAATTTTGTGGAGAAACCTTAAGTCAAAAGTTTACGTTAACAGACTTAATATTATATTACCATGAGTGAAATATAATTTATTTCTCGAACATACGGTTATCTATCATAAGAAAAATTATGATATCCACACACAGAAAAATACGTTCTTTTAGAAATTATTATCAAAAGAGGGTAATGCCATTTAAAAAAAATATATAATGACGTCATAACTCGAACAGCGATGAGGTCATCAAAAATCTAAGTAGACCAAAACATGCGCAACTGAAAATTTAAATCGACGTGTCTGAGTTCATTTTCCCTAATGGCCATATCAAGCGTTTAAAGAATTTGTTCCAACCTTTACGTGCTCATTGTATAATAAAAATACTGAATTGTGACATTTCAGTTCTCTGTCAACACCAGGAAGAATGAAACTGCTCTTCCACTTAAACCGTTACTAAATCCAAACTTGAATCTAGTAATACAACTACTGGCTAATATACAGTGAATGAAATAAGCGAGAGAAAGGCAAGAGACAGAAAGAAAAGAGAGAGATAATATTGGTAACCTTTTTTATATATTCACTCACTTTACGAAGGTTATGATTCCGCTAGGTTGTGTGACGACGCTGTGAAAGTTTTATTAATTTTTTTGCTATGAGTTTGACGATATCTTTAATCTTGTAAGTTCACGCAAATATTCAATCATTGATTTTTTATGTAGAAACAATACCCACTGTAGTCGGTTATCTTGAAGGTATTCATGTGATATACAGCGAAGTGGTCGAGGTGTTAGAGCGTTTGGCTTCCACCCAGACGGTCCGGGTTCGATCCCCGGTCGTGTATCACTGAGCTGAAGTGGTTCGGATTCCACTTTTATTTAAACTGTAGGTCCCGGATCTCCCTTGCTCGCACAAGCTCTGCTTTTGAGGGGTTTTCTCTGAAAACCTGGGATTTTCGTAAAAAAAAAAAAAAAAAAAAAAAAAAAAAAAAAAAAAAAAAAAAAAAAAAAAAAACTATGGCAATATTATATAAAACACTTCATTTGAATATTTCTTTTCGTATGTCGAGGAGTGGGGTATTTTTATTATGTATATCTCTTCTAAATATGACTTTTTCATGGAGCTTTTTGGGTTGCTTGCAGTTCAATAGTTTGTAGAAGTTGCAAAGGATATGTAGTTAACGTCTGTTGAACATTCTACTTCTTTAATTTTATTCTTTCTAAACCAAAAACTCAACAGCAGTTCTGAACTTTCTGAATACGCTGGCTATCCATGCTATCTGAACAAGGCTCATAAACGATGTCACAATAGTTGAATTGAAAGAACCAACGAAACAGCATTTATTGATACATCCTGCCAAAATAGGTTCTTTGTGGTTGAATCATCTTCAAGCTTATGTAACTTTTTTTCAAGTATTGACTTGTTCTTTATATCTCAAATTATTTACACTCTCAATTCAAGATAATAGAATAAATCGTTCCTGACATTATAACAGAACATAATATTGATAGATTTTTGAGGATTCATTTTGAGTAGATGCTTATCACATATGTCACATTTCTCTGAAATGAATGACATCGGGTTCGAAGGTTTCATATATCTGGGTGTCGTCAGCATACCTGTGGTAGTTACAGTGTTGTAGAGCTTCAAATAATGTTGCAGTGATAAAGGTGAATAGAAGCGGGCTCAAAATACTACCCAGGGGACTTCGCTTATTTCGCTTACATTAGCAGAATTTGAAGATTTATCATTCAGAGTAATACGTTGAAGTATGAAGTGAGTGATGAAGTTCAGGAATGGGATTTCTGTGATTTTTCAAATCAAATTCTTTCAAAAAGTCCAGTAGGATGTGAACAGTTGCCTTGTTTTCATCAATCCCTTTAATAAGGCCATCTGTTATATTTGCAACTGCACTAACACAGCTGTAAACTGGTCTGAACCCGGTTTGCTTTCGTGGTAAAATGTTATACTGTTCAACAAGTTTCGTATTTGTATCGCTTGTTCGCTTCTTAACCGAATCATCGGTAGGTAGGTGGGTTCGAATCACAGCGCGGTCACCGGTCCCGTGCATGACATCGCACGTTAAAAGGTAAGGGCTACGTCTTTCCTAGCTCGCTCAAGTCTCTCGAATACTTTTGAGGGTTGCACGTAGGGGTGCAACAGGTTGATGGAAATAACAATTTAACAACTGCGGATAAATAAATTATATTTTTATTTTATTTTATTCAAAATTATTTGTGTGCATATTGTTCCGCACTCTACTCATCATTGCTTCAGATAAAATATGTGGGTCAAAAGGTTTACAGCACTTCATTCTTAACGCATATACATTCTGACGTCCTTGAGGCCTCGCTTTAAAAAGGTATTGGATCTGTGGGCTCGTAAACACTTCAAAATAAGTGGAACGGCAGATAGATCTCCATTTGATAACCAAACGTTGACAGTAGCATATTGGTATATGGATATTCCATAGGAAATTGGAAGGTGGCGCAATTCGGTCATTGTTATTGGGCCTGAAAAGATACCTAAATGAACTGCATTCGATACTGTGTGTCAATGAAAATTTAATACTGAAAGATAATTTGATTCAAACTTCATTAGCCAAAAATAATAATTCCAATCCAGAAGTACAATAATGATTTTCATTGATCTGAAACTTCATCGTGTCATTGTACTTCTTGTGATGAACAAAGGCTATTTATTATTATTATTATGCAGTGTGATGTATTTAAAATGGAAGCACCCTCACAAAATCTATATTTTCAACCGATTTGAATGATTCTTTTTCCATTAGGTAGAGATTCAAAAAGTCTACTAGGGCACCAAATTTCATGAATTCGTCTTCTTTTCATGGCCAACTATTTCTATTTTGCAATACCAAAAATCTAAAAAAACTATTAGCAATTTTTTTTACAAAAAATCCTTTAGCAATTTTTTTTACAAAAAATCTGACTACGCCAATGGATTCGAGATCTTTTCAAATGGTTTATTACGTGAAAATGCATCCAATAATCAATTTCAGAAGTTTCATCATAGTTATGACTACACCACTGGACTTTGTAGAGGTCTCGAGATATCACGGTTCTAATTTTCATCAAAATTTGTTCTTGAATAAAAAAATTATAAGGTAGTTGAATTTGAAAATTATGTTGTTTAATGCAATTTGAGCGCAACATTCTGACTACATTGCTCCCATTCCACGTTTACTTTTTTATTTGTTTGGCACCCCCCAAAAAAGAGTAACTGTAATTATACCAGTGATGCGTTTGCGCAACATGTGTGTTTACCCCAAATTGTTGTTCTTTTTCAGTAATTTCTTTCACGAAATAAAACAGACAGTGAGTAATATTGACCTTAATTAAAAACATTGCGACCACAAAGTGTTTCATATCAATTTTTTATAGAATAATGAAATATAGAAGATATTTGACGCATCTCAGTTGTGGATTTCACAGTTTAATGATACCAAAAAGAAAAGTGATAAAATTAAACATAGGGAAGAGAAAAAAAATATGCTGTTGCGTTTGGGCAACATTGACTAACTGGGTTAGTGGAATGAGCACGTAGTATGTTACTGGTTTATCACAGGAATTGTTCTTTTGTGATTCAACTTCGGCAAAGTAAGTTTTTGATTCAAAATAAACCTAGATAGTCAAAGTCAAAATATACTCTAATGTCAGAAGTTTTTCAACTTATCAACAAAGCTTTCAAGTATAAATAAAAATGTGAATTGAAATAGGTATGTATTATATAATAATAATAATAAATTATTTTATTGTTATAGATAGATAAGTACATGGTGATTATATACATATACAAAAAATTATTGGAATATGTACTAATGAATATGTATGTATTATGTTAGTACATTATATGAATATAAATACATGAACACGACTATCATTGCAAAAGGCAGAGTTCGCACTGTGAAATCAAGAAGCGGCGCTCTTTCACTCATACACTATACACTCTTACACTATAGCCTATAGTGGTGATAATCTCCCCGATCTGAACATTAGAGCAGACTAAAGAGAGTACCACCACGATGTGCGCTCCAAGGCGACCTAAAAAAACGGTGGCTCATTGGCTATTCCAACTGCAGGAACATTAATCCTTCATTTCTGCCATCTTCAGCCTTCTGCCAGTCAAGCCGCAGCACCTGGTGAAAACGTTCCAGTACATTAATGACGAGAATGTTCATGAAATCCTAGAAAAAAATATAATTTGATAAAAGACCAATTGCCAATTCAAGAAAAAATCTAAATTACACGTATTTCTGGAGATAATTCACCTTAGTGAAAGAGAAGTAACTAGAATATTCAATGGAAACCCAAATCGTCCAGCCACAAATGACAGCACAGTAAATAAAATTAATCAAGTGTTGAATCGTACTGGAAAAGTATCCACATATATTTGGAAAAATAATAAACGAAGAACGAATGGAAATAATCAGACTAAGTATATAAGATCACTTCAGAAATCATCCAAATAACAGAGTTTGAGGATGTCTATGCGGAAAAACAAATTGAACGCATTTAAACCAAAATTTTTGCACACTCTGAAAGCAGGTGATCAAGAAAAACGTTTGGAATTTTGCTTATGGGGCCAGGGCGAGTACTTTAATGAAAGAGTTTTTTCAATATTTTGTTCAGTGATAGCGCTAGTTTCAAAATAGGATAGGACGGGGAAATATATTAATTGGATGGCTACCTAGATCTCTTGAAATACAGGGTGTCAAACATGAAGAGGCAGCGTTGTTACTTGTCTTTAGAAAATCAATAATGTGGCGATTATTTTGTTACAAACAGTTAAGGATAATAATTGCAATCTTAATATTGTCGACACGAGTTATGATTAAAAGTTCTAAGACTCCGTATACAGGGTTATTAATAATTACATAATTTTTATGTAATTCTTTGAACAGAATCAGTCAAACGCAAAAGCTCGTAGACTTGCAGAATATGTATATCATTTGATTTTGATATTGGCTGATCTGAGGTTACTATTGTTACTTTTGATTTAATCGAATGTAGTAACAACGCACCTAGTAACACCGTGAGCTTCATATTTTCATTTTCTGTAAAGGGTATTGAATTAAGGCTGGACACCGGCGATACATTGATTCGTTGTAAAATACAAAATGACTAATAATTAGTGACTCACACGGTATGTACCGTCAATGAAGATCTTCATTATCTGTCGAATATGGGGTTATATTTTCGAAAGGATTAAATCATGTGCACAACATTTAGATAGGCAAGGATATATTTTAGAACCATCCATTAGGTAATAATTATTGGATATCATAACATTAACCGATCATAAGATGAGAAATCCTGTCATTCTTACAAAGATATAGCAATAAATCTGACTAGAATATACCGCGAGAGTAGTTTGAGTGACAATGAATTTTAATGTTTATACACATATTATAAATGCTTAATGAATAATAAAATGCCCTATATCGATATTACTCCACTTGTAAATCTGGTACTCGGAAGTGTCGATACCTTCCACATAACGATAATTTCGTATGCTTTTTGTGGTATGCAACAACATTTTTAATGCAGTAGTCTCTCATGTGAAAGCGAAAGCTGCAACATCATGCCGATGACCAGGATCCGTATAAGATGCAACAAATAGACATAAATGTTGACCATTTTTATTTAATTTTCTATTTTATGATTGATTTGTACACACATGTTCCTAAAAAAAATTTAAAAATACATCTAAAAACGAAAATTTTGGGTGACTCTGTATAATAGTAATCTCAGATCACCCTCTATCAAAATCAAATGATATTTACCTATTTTGCAAGTCTACGAGCTTTTGCGTTTGACTGATTTTGTTAAAAAAATTCTATAAACATTATGTAATTATTCATAACCCCGTATACGGAGTCAGAACTTTTCATTATAACTTGTGTCGACAATATTAAGATTGCAATCATTAACGCTGCTTCTTCATGTTTGACACCCTGTATCTCAAAAACTGCGCGTTAGATCTCGTTGGAGACATTTGATCAGGACATCATAAATACTAAATTATACTAAATTTTCAGCCAATTCGACTGGGACCCATTTTCTATAAGAACCGTGCGGGGTCCTTTGACTCACTTATATTTTTTTTTATTGATAAACAGATTTCGATAAAATTCTGAAGTGATACTTTTATAATCCTTGAATTCAGTGCTGTATGAAACTGCTGAAATTGAAGTGGTGGGTTGATTAAACGGTATATTTTTCAAATTTTATTCGCTTATAATTTTTTTATCAGTGGATGCATTTCTACGTTATTTTATCCAGTAGTGTAGACATGTTTTTTTTTCTAAAAGAATCGCTACAATTTTTTTAAAGATTTTCTACCTTGAAAAATAAGAAGAGTTGTCCTCGAAAATAAAGACTAATTAATGAAATTCGGTGTCCTAGTAGACTTTTAGAATGTCTACCTAATGGAAAAAGAATAATTTAAATCGGATGAAAAATAAAGATAAATAAATAAGTTTGGTGAAGTAATTGACATTAGTTATTTTTTTTTTTAATACCACGATCTTAAGTTCTACTGATATATTTTAACTAAACATTGTATCAAACGATAATATCAACTATATTGTCAAACGTATCTAACTATACCTATTCGTAATGTCTTCTCACTTCAAACATGCCGACATCTCTCAATCTTGTGAAGGGAAAATCTTCCAATTTGTTTTAGGTCTCATAACTGTTTTATATAGAGCAAATGTGCTATTGTATCCACTTGTTTAATGATAGTCTCCAGCCCAGACCTTTCATTTCTTTCAGCAGCTAGCAAATTAATCAAGGTCAGATGTTTAATAACTTTTTTTGGTCCGTTTTTTAATCACACCTTGTCATGCCTGTGATATGTTCCAAATTGGTTGCTGACACCGTTTTTAATATTCCAACATTCAGATTATATAGTATTATCGATAATGTAGGGACATTTTTCAATTTAGTGGTTTGAATTCATTATCGTTTTTTCGACAACCAATAATGGAATAATGTTTTTGAACAAACATTTGATTATACAATTTTCGATAGCCTGTAGATGATGTTGAATGAAATTAAAAAAAAAAACGTGTTTGAGAAAGTAATTCACGATTCAAGGTTTGGAGGTGCTGTCTCCACAATCAAGTTTCAAGCGATAAAATTATTTTGAATAGTAATTATTGGATACCCAATACGTCTTCAGGACAGGACTGGCCTCTACTGCTGAAGGGAAAACAAATTATTGTGTTATTTAACCAAGGTTTTCGACTGTGTCCAATATGATATTCTGCAGGATAACCCGATATAGAGTTTCCAGTGAACTATATTATTTTCAGTAATAGCAATAACCATCTGTGGTTTTGTAAAGAAAAAAAAAGGTAAAACTCACTACTTACTGACTTGTTCTTCCACTCAACCTTCAATAGACTCAAATATCAGAAAGGATCCAAGTTTATTGAATAACATTGTTTTTTTCTATTTGATCTGGTTTTCCACTGTGGTAGGTATTCGGAAATTTTCAAGTTTGACTTTCCCATATCCCATATATGAGAGGGCTAGTTCCAAAGTGTACCATCTCCATTGAAAAATTCCACAAAGTACAATCTCCATAACTTTTTATAAATATTTTTGGAGAAAAACTAAATTTTTTTCCTAGTACTTCATGAATCATCTGTAGATAATGATAACTCATAATATAATATTTAAATTTCAAGAAGAATGCACCTCCTACATTTGCGAGGTTTTTCCTGTTTTCTGGAAATTTGTTCAAAATGGAGATTCTACATTTTGGAACTAGGCCCCTCTATACGAGAATATATTGAAAAATTCTTATCCTACTATACAGGGTGTTTCATAATAAATGCGCAGGACTTCAGGATGTGATAGCTCGTCCAAAAATATGAAAAAAAGTTTCTATTAACTCACCCTCTAAAATGCACCATTTTCGAGATACAGGGTGTTGAAATTTTAAAAAAATAATCGTTTTTTACGAATATCTCTGGAACCGTTTATCGCACAGAAAATAGATTTCGTAGGCATTTTCTACTCATAATAAGCTATGAGTTGTGCGGATTTTTTATTTTTTAAAATTCATAATTGGTGAAGATTTTGAAGGGGTAGTGGGTGTTTTTTTCTCCAACTTCTACGCCACTGGAAAAAGTACAGTTTTGAGCCTCCTATATGAACCGCCAATGTTTTCTACACAAAAAAGGTATTGTTGGTCATAAGCTCTAAAGTTGACCGTTTTCAAGAAAAATCAAACTTTCATATTGTTTAAATAATGTTTTTTCCTCGAAAAATTGCTGCGTGCATTGAAGCTAACGGCGGACATTTCCAACAATTCAACTGAGTATGATTGTTATTGTTTTTTTTTATTTTGCAATTAAGAAGTCAACGTTTAGTTTTGTTACTTGTTCTAACGTTTAAATAAATTTTGTATAGATAATTAGGAAAAAAATTATTTAAAAAAATTTACCATGTTTTTCAACATGAAAGTTGATTTTTCTTGAAAATGGTCAACTTTAGAGCTTATGACCAAGAGTACCTTTTTTGTGTAGAAAACATTGGCGGTTCAAGTAGGTGACTCAAAATCATACTTTTTCCAGTGGCGTAGAAGTTGGAGAAAAAAACACCCACTACCCCTTCAAAATTTTCACCAATTATTAATTTGAAAAAATAAAAAATCCGCACAAAACATAGCTTATTATGAGTAGAAAATGCCTACGAAATCTGTTCTCTGTGCGATAAAAGGTTCTAGAGATATTCGCAAAAAACGATTATTTTTTTTAAATTTCAACACCCTGTATCTCGAAAATGGTGCATTTTAGAGTGTAAGTTAATAGAAACTTTTTTTCATATTTTTGGACAAGCTATCACATCCTGAAGTCCTGCGTATTTATTATGAAACACCCTGTAGAACCATACAAAATTTCAATGTCAAAATATTTTACTACTCAACATATTCTCCTCTTAATTGGATACATTTATTACAGCGAACCTGCAACGTCTTTAGACCTTTCAAAAAAATGTTTCTTCTTGCTCTGCAAACCAGACCTCCACAGCTTTTACTACCTCCTCGTTGGAAGAAAATTTACGACCTTTTAAACTTTTTTTCAGTTGGGGAAAGAGATGATAGTCGGACGGAGCCAAATCTGGTGAATAAGGGGGGTGTTCTAGTAATTCAAACCCTAAATCACGAAATTTTGCATGGCAACATGAGATTTGTATGCAGGGGTGTGGTCATGCAAAAACAAAACACCTTTGGATAGCTTTCCGCGCCTTTTCTCTTTAATTTTTTCCCGTAGAGTGGTCAGTAATGTCGAATAGTAATCTCCAGTTATTGTTCCACCCTTATCCAAAAAATCAATCATGATCACTCCATGGCAATCCCAAAAAACTGAAGCAAGAACTTTTCCAGCAGATTTTTGGACACGAAACTTCTTAGGTCTTGGAGAACCGGAATGTCGCCATTTCATGCTTTGTTTCTGGATCATAGAAATGTACCATCCATAGTAACAATTCGGTTTAAGAAGTCTACATCGTTTTCAAATCGAGCACAGATCGAACGCGATGCTACTACCCTTGCACGCTTTTGGTCAACATTCAAACATTTGTAAATCCATTTTGCAGCAATTTTTCTCATGTCCAAATTGACGTGAACTATATGATGAACGCGTTCGTATGAAATATTCAGTGCTTCAAATATCCGTTTTCGCCCAATTCGACGGTCTGTTAAAATCATGTCATGAACTGCATCGATATTTTCGGGGACTGACACAGAAACTGGCCTTCCCGATCGGTCATCATCTTCAATGGAAAATTTACCTCTTTTGAAGCTTGCAGTCCAATTTTTCACGGTCGCATACGAAGGACATTGATCACTAAGGGTATAAAGCATATCTTCGTAAATCTGCTTACCTCTTAGCCCTTTTGAATACAGGTACTTGATGATGGCTCGATACTCCAATTTTTCGATTTTCACAATTTCGGTGGACATATTTTTTTTTTTTATTTATTGCGTAACTCTGGTTTACTTTTTTTGGCGTCAAACTTTACACTGACACTTCTAATAAGTTATTATTCGTTGCTATGTTAACGCAATGTTTTTTTTATGCAGGGAACTGGTCTAGGCTAACTCTCTGTACTTTCTTGTTTGAATAGACTGGTTGAATTTGGTCCATATAGGCAATCAGCATAGTTGAAATTGGACAAAACCAGGCCATCAAATATTTTCATTTTCAATTTTACCAATAACAAATGTCTATTACTATAAATAAGTTTGATTATAGAGTTTGCTCTCTGCACAAGTTTTTTGACATATTTCTCAAATCTAAGTTTACTGCCGCTAATGACACCGAGACTTTTTGCTTCATCTGAAATAAGAAATATTTTCTATGAAAATATCAGTTAAACATTTCAAAGTAGTTTGTGGTGTTTTTTGGGTCCGAAGGCAATTGCGTTAGACTTGCTTGCATTCATAATGAGACAATGGTCCCTCGCCGTGTCAACAAATGATCTTAGATCTTCATTAATCTTGACAAAGGTATCATCTATCCCTGCATATGTAAGAGAGTAATAAAGCTGGGTCTGATCAGCATATACATGCAGTTTACAATGTTTCAAACTCCTCAATATGTGACTGATGTAGATATTAAAAAGTAATGGACTCAAAATAAAACCTTGTGGGACTCCAGTCTCGAGTTCCACGTAAATCGACTCTTTCTGTCTCATATTCCTACTAGTGACACGGTATCTTCGGACAGACCCATATACTTAGTATAAAATAGCAAGTAGTAATTCATAACGTAGCTATAGAAAATGTCAACAGAGACTTCAATAATTTTTGCTAGTCTTTAACTGCTCATAATTTACGACTTGATTAAAAAAGTATCAGATTATGTATTCGGTTAAAAAACGCGCACTGTTCGCGAGAATATACAAATAAAAATAGGTATTAATGTACTGCCATTAGTGAATGAAAGCAAAAACTTAGGTTTGTGGTTTGATTCTGTGCTGAGATTCACCAAACATATGAGAATCATTTTTGTTAAACATCTTCCAACGTTCTTAAAAAACTTTTCCTAATAGACACATGATGTCTGTGCATTTGAAACTGCAGCTGTGCATCTGAAGCTGAAGACTTTATATGATAAGTTAATAACTGAAAACTGACCAAATTCAACAGATGAAACAAAACTGCATTCGTTTCGCTTACGGCATCCGAAAATTATATCACGTGAGTGCGGAATTTGAAGACTCTGGTTGGCTGAGGTTGAGCGATCTAAATAATTTACATCTATCTATGATTCACAAAGTTCTGAAAAGGACTACTTACACCGAAATATCTCTCTGAATAATTTAATACGTTTTCCACTCTGAATGATCTTAAAACAAGCAGCAGACACGGTCTTGTTATTCCTCCTCATTCTTCTGCACTTTTCTCAAGAAGCTTTTCATACAATGCTGCTAAATACCATAACCAGTTACCAAGTGAGTTCAGGCTTTATACATTGAGTAATTGCAAAAAAAGAAACTATTGATAAAATATACCCCTTCTTCTCTCAAACGTTGACATCATGATATCCAGGTTTGACATGTTAATAATTAGAAGTTCCCAATTTGAAAGCAAATTTATTACTTTTCACATAAAATTCTTCAGTTTATTAATTATTATTACATTTTTTCTTGTCCCCTTTCTGTATTTAATTAGTTAGGATCTCTTCATTCGTCCTTTTTAATTTTTTTTACATTTCTATATTGTATGGTCAATTTGAAAAATAACTACAGCTGACAATTCGCCATTTCATCATTTTGCCTTTTCTGTAGCATTTAGTATGTTTTATATTTTTCATTATTATTATAAATTATAGTCAAGGTGAAGATGATTAGTAATACTTCGAAATTTTGCCAAATTTTTATCATTTCAAATCATTCAAATTTTCTTTCCTAATGATAGTTCATTTGTGATATCAGGATAATATGTTACCATATACAAATTTTTTAACCAGTTCTGAATATGAAAGTTATTAGATGAAGCCAATAAACAGTGCGAAATCCTGATTGAAAATGTTTATTCAAAATTACGCAATAGTTCTGTAATGATTTACTAACGATTGATGCAAAACAGGATATTTTGTCTATTGTTCATCTCCCATTTTCTCAAAAATCAGTGGATCAATAAAAAAACACATAATTTTTTGTTTAGAGGCTATCCTCATACTTTTCATGGTATTCAGAAACTACTGAAAAAAATTATATTTTCAACCTAACACCCCAAGCTTCTCAACCCGCAGGATAAAGAATCAACAACAGGCTCTGGCAGGAACCCCATTGATTACGATGATACCAGTGTTGTATAATCCTATCCAGTTCCACGGAAATCAATTTTCAATTCTCTTGCCACTCTACGCAGTTATTCAAGGATTTGCGAGTTTTAACTGTGATGTCCATTTGTACCTTGAATCGTGTCACGTACATTAAGAAACATGGACAAAAGTTTCTGAAAAGAGATATTACTCTCCTTGTCTTATCTGACGATTATCCGAGACAAATTAAAAATTTGATAGTTCCTGGTCACAAACTGACGTCTGTATCTGAAGGACCTCATCATCTCGATATTCAGTCGATTTGAAATAATAATAATTGTCTTTATATTTTATAGAAAATCCAATAAAATAAGTTTTATATCGAGGGTTGGTATTCAACATGGTTGCTCTTCCATACAACCCCCTAACAATGTCCAACGGTGATCTAATGAATATGAGAGGTAGCAAATAATAAAAGATAACAAAAGTAGCAGTAGTGACTGAGAAGATGCACAAATTTTTACCTAATGGTTAATAATCCAGTAACCTTGTTATGAAAAGCATAGGCGTAAGTTGCATCAAATGGTGGTAGTAGGTTTAATTATTTTTCTTATATGGGATGTGACTGAGGTGACAAACTCAAATTTTCGACCTCGGCAGCCCCCCGGATCACTTTTGAAAATCCCAAAAACTGTTAAATTTTTGCACTTTTTTTGGTTTTGTCCCATTTTGACCATGAAGGGGCATGTTTTTGATTTAGACTCATCAATACATGACAACTAGAATAAATATTCTATAATATGAAATGAAAATGGATTTGGTAGCTCTTATAGGTACCGAGATACAGCTTTTCAAAGTTTGGCAGATTTTCTGTAATGGAAAATTTTAAGCTAATTTTCATGTTTGTCTTCAATAATTATATGAGTCAGTAAAGGAAAAATGTGTTCATTTTAAAATTGTGAATGGGAGAGCGGGGGGGGGTAGATTCACAGATATAGAAATGACGATACCTAATGAATTCAGTGGTTGTGATTCCACCTCGTGCTTCTTCGGCCAAGGGAAACTCAGTTTGTTTCAAATATTAAGGAAACATGTTCACCTCAAAAAGGAAGCTGCAGTGTTTTCTAATCCAGCTGCAACTCCTGCCCAAGTAGCTGAGGCCGGGGAGAAAATCCTCATCGAGCTGTACGGTGGGGAAAGGTCCAGTCAAACCATCAATGACCTGCGCTACCAGCTCTTAAAGGCTGCAGCCAAGACCAGTTTTAACCTAGCCAGACTTCATCCCAGGCAAGATGCTGCGAAGCTGCATTCATTTCGCACATACCACCAGGAGCAGCAGTGGCTGGGTTATAAAAAGAATCCGCTCGAATGGGGATGGGTTGCTGCAGCCCGGGGCCTTTCCCGAAGATGATGTCACGGGAAGTAGCCCCTTCGAACCTGCTGAACATGATTTCCTACAGTTGCAAGAAGGGTTGTCGAAATGCTTGCAGCTGCAGGAAAGCAGGTTTGAAGTGCTCACTCGTCTGCGGAACCTGCAATGGCAAGTCTTGCGAAAACCTGCCTGAAATAACGGTAGACGACGATGTCAACATCCTTGATTTGGACGAGCTCGACGACACTGACGAGATGGATAGGCTACTCGCCTATTCAGTCAATCAACTCGCTGGAGATACTGTTGTCGAGGAAATACATTAGGTATTCTCACACTGTTATTATTGCTGAAAGTAACGATTATTTCCATTTATTATTCACCCAAATCTTATAGAACCGTTATTTCTATCAATTCATACTTACCAACACGTGTGTGCCATTTATATTGAGACTCTTTATCAAGGTTTTTACTTTGGGATATTCGAAAAATTATTATTTTCGTCCTATTTCAGGAGATCCAGGATGATGAAGGGGGCAAATTGGCGGATTTGCTTGGGCCTGGTCCGTCGAAGAGAAGGAAACATTGATGCCCCGTTTCCACAAAACCTCACCACTCCTCCCCCATCCACTTTTAAAATGTTCAATTGAATAAATGTTCACTCCACTGACTCATATCAGATAGATGGTTGAAGATATACAGACAATATGAAGAAGCATGAAAATTATCTTAAAATTTTCACATTTGGAAAATTTGCCAAATTTTGACAAGCTGTATCTCAAAAACTATGGGGTCAAGCAAGTCCATTTTGATATCATGTTGAAGCAAATTTATTCTAGTTTTTAAAAGTGTGAAGGGTTATTTGTAAAAAACATGCACCTTCATGGTCAAAATGGGTCAAACCCAAAAAAAGTGCAATAACTTAACAGTTTTTGGGATTTTCAAACGTGATCCGGGTGGCTGCCAAGATCGAAAACTGGGATTGGTCCCTCAGTCACATCCCATACAAGAAAAAAAAAGAAACCTACTACCACCATTCAATGCAACTTAGGATGTACTATGTTAATGGGCTATAACAGCGTTCCTTTGGTAGAGCAGGTAGGAATTGACAAGTTTTCTGAAAATCAAAAGGCATTTATCATTTCGGCTGGCAACGTTTTTATAGAAGCATATATGAAAGATTTTTCGAATAGTGCGTTATGGTTATGAATTGAAGAGAAGCATTTGAAGAGGTCTAAAACTTTCAACATAAATGATAGTAGGTCTTTCATTGAAAAAACGTTAATGAAAATTCCCCATTGTTGCAGTAATCCACCCAATTACCTAGATAAATCGATTAAATGTCACCGCTAACAATCACAAAATGAACTATTATTAAATGAGGTGTAAATAAATTACAGCGAGTCGATGTCCCCTATTTGGTATAAACACAATTAAGCAATACCGAGCCGAGTACATTCGCTTTTAACAGGTTTTTTGCCTTCTAGAACGATCGCCGACTGTCATGCAAAACGAGGACAACCTCTGGCCAAACGGCAAGGACGACTGCTTCTACGACTCTTTATTAGTTCAATAAACTATCCTGCGGCAAAAAGAATAAGTGTGTCTTTATTTACGTCGTAGAAATTCGAAGATTTTCGTGTGCGTGTTCGAAATTTGACATTTGTCGCTACGGTATCTGAATTTTTGAAACTATCAATTTTATCACGAAGATCCCAGCATTACCCAAGCATGTGAGGAGCTCGATAATAATGATAATTATATTGAATAATCGTCCGTATCTCGTTTGTACTTCCTCGACGACAGGGAGGTCGTAGACTTTTACAACAATGTATTAAAATAGCATTAGCCTACTATAGAAGCTGACAAATTTTAAAACTCGTAGTAGTTGTTATTCAACATATTCTTCTCTCGTAACAATTACTTAGAAACTTGCTTTACCTAGCAAACTCTGGAAAACCATCCTACGCCCAGGCTAAGGCATTTAGATAGATAGATTTATTTGAAGCTTTTAATTTAGTATAGTTGCCTTTTTACCAATTTGCCTTTCATCGTTCATGCTTAATGTAATTCTTCCCTGAGACGATTTTTTTACAAAGAGGTTGAAATCTAGGTATGCTGTAAATGAAAAATTATTTTTCAATCCTCCAGAGTTTGAAATCGCTCTTGTTTTTAGTTCTTGAGATTTGCAATAAAAAAGTCAAATACTTTTACATGCGCGGAATGTTTTTGGTGTTAGGGGGACGTTTGGTCTTTACGATTGGTCTGTCTAAACAAATATATGTTTAAAATAGTAACATAAGTATATAAAAACCAGTCGTTTGAAAATAAGTAAAATTACAGTTTTTTTCGGAGCTTTATAGCGTCTAGCGGAAGTTATGGCCGACGGAAAGTGTCAATGGCAATGTTCAATATTATTTTTTTTATTCGCACCCGATGGGTTATTAGCGGAGGAAAAGGTATGAATCCCACAATTTGTTGACTAAATTAGATGATGTTAAAAATGATATAATTTTGGCACTGTTCTTATAGTCCAGACTTTCTGTCATTTCAGAGGACACTTTGGATATGTTTCTTTGGAGTTCATACATCGGGCATTCTACTAAGATGTGTTTCACTGTTAATTGCACCTCATAAATATAACAGCTTGGTTCTTCTTCCCGTGATATCAAATATTCATGTGTAAGTCTCGTGTGTCCTAGGCGTAGTCGAGTTATAATCACTTGTTCTCTTATGTTCAAGTTCTGAGTAGGCCATGGACCAACGTTTGGTTTGATCTCCTTGAGCTTTGACTGCCTGTCTTGCCACGCAGTGTTCCAGGCTGTGTCGAGTTTGTGTTTAAAATATGATTTCATATCGATGGAAGGAGTGAGCATCACTGCTGGCTGATCAGGAATAGTAAACAGTAATACAGTCTGCTCTCAAACTCTTCTCTGACTTTCCGAAAAACTTCTACCTGAATTTCTCTACACGCATCTTTTATCCTTCTCTTCAAATCTTCCAAATCTCGAGGTTGTGTTTTATAAACAACCGATTGCAGATGGCCCCATAAGAAGAAATCTAGAGGGGCCAAGTCGGGTAATCTTGGTGGCCATTCAATTGCTCCTCTTCGACCAATCCATCTACCAGGAAATCTATCATTTAGCCACTGCCTAACTGGAAGAAAGTAGTGTGGTGGAGCTCCGTCTTGCTGGAAGTAAATAATATTTTCTTCCAAAACCATATTACCTGCCGCATCTAGTTGAGTTTTCAAAGTTGTTAGAGGGTCTATTTCTTCAAGCAGATTCAAATAGAGCTCACCAGTTAGACTTTCCTGAATGAATAAAGGTCCAATTAGCATTTCCCAGAATACCAGCCCAAAAGTTCAATTTCTCTGGATACTGAGTGTGACCTTCCCGAAAAAGACGCGGATTTTCATCGCTCCAGTATTAGCAATTTTGTTTGTTAACATGCCCATTTAAGAAAAATGTACACTCATCAGCAAAGGTGATATTTTGCAAAATATTCTGGTTGACATTTATCAGATCCGTCATTGTTTCACAAAATTCAATCCTTCTGTCGAAATCATCGTCAAAAAGTTGCTGGAGAATCTTCATTTTGTATGGGTGGAATTTATGTAATTTAAGTGCTTTCCTTACTGTTTCGTGAGACATTCCTATTTCGTGTGCCATACTACGAAGTGAAGTGGTCGGTTCTGCAGCGAATGAACCTAAAACTTCTATTTGTGCAGCTTCATCCAAAATGCGTCGATTCATTCTTTTTTTATTAGCAACGGAATCAGTTTCATTAAACTTAGCCACCAATTCCAAGACATATTTATGATTTAAATTATTATTCGGATATCGTTCATTGAATATTGCTGCCGTTATTCTAGCGCATCTTCGACTTTCCCCATAATTGAAAATAATTTCAGTTCTTTGTTGAAGTGTGAATACCATTTTACAAAACAAATTTTTGACACTGAGGACTGAAATGTCATATTTTGTTGTTGTTATGTCAATGTGGAAAACTTTTTGTACAACTTGCAGAAACGACCACTTCACTTGTGGCACCTGAAGTAGGAATGTCTTACACAACAGAATAAATTCAACACCTATAAATTTTAGGTTCCACGGCAGCTTTTCAACAATGAGTTCAACAAGATTGAATATTGTGAAACAATGGCGGATCTGATGAATGCCAACCAGAACATTTTGCACAATGATTACTGACGAGTGAACATTTTTTCAAATGGGCATGTACAAACAAAATTGCCGATACTGGAGCGATGAAAATCCGCGTCTTTTTCGGGAAGGTCACACACAGTATCCAGAGAAATTGAACGTTTGGGCTGGTATTCTGGGAAATGCTATTATTGGACCTTTATTCATTCAGGAAAATCTAACTGGTTCTAACTATTTGAATCTGCTTGAAGAAATAGACCCGCTAATAACATCAACTTTGGAAAATTAACTAGATGCGGCTGGTAATATCTTTCTATTTAAGATTTTAGGGGTTGTTTCCACCCCCGCTTCAGGGTTGACGTAATTTGAATGAAAACTATCCTACAAAATGTCCCCCATAAAAATAAATTTGACATATTGTTGCATATTTTTATATTTGCAGCGGGGGCTGAAATATTCGGGGTGGTACGTTTTCAAATTGACACACTGTATATAGTTTTTTCAAAAGCTGGAGAAAGTTTAGAAAGTGATATTATTGTGAATTTATTCAAGGCGTTCGATTTCGCAAAACGTAATGCTTGATGTATAGCGAAAAGTTCTCCAGTGAGAATTGTTACCATATCTGGGAGCTTGAATTTCAATATGTTATTGGGCGTTACTACTGCTGCTCCTGTTCCTACCATTGCGCGTTGTTTTGGCTGAGTCTGTATATATTCTTGTGTGTTCCTCGTTTTGGTGGAGAATTTCACAAAAAATATTAATTGTTGATCAGGTTGTTGGTGTTGCTTTTATTGAATTGGGATAGGTCGGTATTTATAATTGGTAATGGGATGGATGGTGGAGTGCGGATATTTATTGGGTATAAAGAGGAGGAAAGGTTTGCATTTGGTGTAGTATTATTTTGTAATCATATTTTATGGAAGGGCGGGCGTATTCTCCTCACCAAAAACCCATTCCTACCTGTAAAAGCAAGGGTGTACGATAATCCTATAGGTAATCTCCTCACCAAACTGAAATTGAAGGGACAGGTAGTGAAGTAGGTATATTATGTTGAATATATTCCTTTTGAGATATATAATTCAATTTCCACGCACTCGAGTGTCTACGTGTGGTTAGTTCGTTCTCGTTCGATTATACCAAATAATGTCTTCCCACAAAATGTGTGTATTAAATTTCCACGCATTCAAATGTCTACGTGGTTAGTTCGTTCTGGTTCGATTATACTAAATAATTTCTTCTCACAAAATGTGTGTATTCAATTTCCACGCACTCAAATGTCTACGTAAGGTTAGTTCGTTCTGGCGGCCTATTCTCGAATGTCGGTGAGGTTTGTCGCATTCGACATTTGTCGATGGAAATTGTCGCACAACATTGGCATGTGGTATTCTCAAATGGGTTAGACATATAATGTCGCATGAGACAAATTTTGTAGAATAACATGAGCTGGCAACACCGAATTTTTTATGATAGAGCGTGTTCTATGCCCCTTCTCTTGTAAAACGTTAATAATAATTACCAAAAAGATGACATTTGCAAATAAAGTAGAAACATGGAAAGTGTAGCCCAAAAAAATTATTGCACCTGAAATCAAAAGCGAACTTTAAAAATGTAATGCAAGAAAAAGAAAATGAGCCTATTTTATCGGAGAATTTTTTAGTTAATCTGTACGTTTTAATAGATTTTTCTCAGATGAGAATGTAAAAGCACTCCTGTATATTACTCGTCTCTCTCGAGGCCGCTGATAAATTTCCTGATTTTCTAAATTTTCTATAGCCATTACTAAAGATGCCATTCTCTCACAACAAAAATCACTGAAAAAGTATTAAAGAATGTTTCGACATTTACTACCCAACCTATAAATTTCGCATCTTTTGAAATTCTCGCATTCGACATAAATTGTCGACTGCCAAATCCAAAAATATTTATTCATTAAATTTACAATAAAATAATATGAAACATACATCTAAATATATAAAATAACAATAAAACTGTCACTAAGCCACAGAGGGGTTAGGAGGGAATGATATTGCATTTCATGCCGTGATAGGTTTTTCGTCCTGCCCTTCTGGGAAGCCAGAGGGCGGGCCAAACCAGCACACATCCGCTCTAGAGAGGACCGTACAATGTTGTGTAGGCCTTAGATGCTGCAAGTTCAAGTCTACGGGTGTTTGACTCTCCCTACATCCTCCAAGTTCTATAGGGGTTCTTACGTGCTTATATGTAAGGCATCAGGCTATCACGACAGTAACTTTCATCATTTAGTTTTCCATCAACGCCCGGAAAAACAATAAAAAACCGGGTTTGAGCCTTCATTGGATTATGAGTGTTTGTTCACTCCTCTTCTGGATTTTCCTAGAAAATATCCAATTCCTGGTAAATGAGCCCCCCATGCTTTTTTGGCCTGTTATGGTGGGCTCTAACTGCTGTTATATCTCTAGTCAGCGTACTTCCAAGGATAAAGTGTCTGTAGAATTTATCAGATTGTTGTTTGATAAATTCTATGATGGATGGAATATCGACTAGCTCCCTCAATGCGTCTAGCCGAATGTAGATTGTCGACTGCCTTTGACCATTCTACAATTTGTCTATCAAAAATTTGCGAATGCGACATTTGAGAATATGAATACTCAGATTTCGTTCCATGCGACAAAATATGTCACGATTTGAGAATAGGGTCACGATTTGAGAATAGGGTCACGATTTGAGAATAGGGTCACTGGTTCGATTATATTAAATAATTTCTCCTCACAGAATGTGTGTATTCAATTTACACGCACTGAAATGTCTATGTTAGGTTAGTTCGTTCTGGTTCGATAATACTTAATAATTTCTCCTCACAAAATGTGTGTATTCAATTTCCACGCATTCAAATATCTACAAGTCAAAATATAAATTGGTGAGGAGAATACCTATGGGATCAACGACGACCCTTAGTTTTGGTGAGGAGAATACCTATAGGATTATCTTACCCGAGCGGTTGGTGAGGAGTTTACCTCCGCCCTTATGTAACATGAATGAAAATCAACCGTTAGAATTTAAGGTATAGGTTAACCCTACCTTTAGTTACGTTCCTCACCCGGTACCTTTGAATTGGCCGTCTAACCAACTTAGCAGGTATGCTTACATTCAATCAACATATAAACACTACTCGATGCCCCACATTTTGTCATTTAGAAAATAAGTTATGTCTGGGGGTACTGCGGGCTCTTACTCTATGTGGACTTCATGAGTTTATCCCATACAAAACTTAGGTAGCTGATACAGCGAGAAAATAAACCAGAGAAAAACTCTTGAAAATGCATTAACAAATTTCCACGTTTTAAGTGCATCCGACGATGATAGGATTAAACGAAATCTAGAATGTTCTTCCTGGCTAAGAGTATACTATTCCATTTAATGTTAAGTTTCCTACGAGTATACAAGCTTCGTGTTGCAGAAAATAAGAATTGCATCGCCCTACTTTTTTCGCGTATAACGTTTCATTAGCTCTGAGAGCTTCTTGTAGTTTTCAGCGAGTGGATTAGTCAATTTTGGATCGAATCGGGTGGATTTATGAACTGTTTTTCTACAGAATACTTACGTTATTATATCATACCCGTGTTCGTCACTGATAGGTTTCGTGACACACTGGGTCACAAAGGTACTCATCTTTCCTGTTACTTAGCTGATGAAATTAGATGGCAAATATATTAAAAAAAAGTTATAAATAATTTATAAAATTGCGTGTCTTACGAAAGGAAATGAAATAATTAGAAATTTGCAACTCTTTTGAATATAGCATTAATACACCTGTTCACCTTTTCAATAAGAAATTGGCTTTCTGTAGATTTACATCAATTTTTCATATATTGTAGAACTCCTGATGCTGATCAAATGCCTTCAATGCGACACAACTCTAAATTTAACGGTTTTAATTATACAGAATGCTGAAGTTATCTTATCCAAAATTTCAAATGGCCATTATGAAGAATTAAAAAAAAATATATTAACCAAATCAACTATGAATCGATTATTCATATGGCCGATACAAATCTACTGAAGAATATAATAATTCTTGCACAGTATATAGGGTGAGTCCAGAGCTAACATGTTTCTTAGTGATTTCGAAAGAAGTGAGAGTAATTTTTTCAGATATTTCGAAGGATACTAAGATCAAATCTAGTTGACGTTAATAGCATCTCCTGGAAGCCTGGAATTCCTGAAACTCCGGTGATATACTCATTCTTTATACAAAGAGGATACATGGTCTTTCAAAAATAGGGACCTTTGCTGATGATTTTTTTTTAAGTAGTCAGGCTTGAGATTCATTTTATTCATACATTTCCATATATTCATTCTATTCGACACAAATCTTGTGACTTATTCTGAATACCGTGGAATATAATAAATAATATGATTAAATCTATATTTTGGTAGGTACTGCAAGTAGTAGAATAACTTGAGTGATAATTGCAAAAGGAAATAAAATCATTGAATTAAAGTATATAATAGATAACGATAAATGCTCACATTGGATTACTTGAAACCTTTCGTACCTATACAGAGTGAATCACATTGGCCAAACAACAACCAAACTCATTCAGCAAACGCCACTATTTTTGAGATACTGTATATTTTGTGTATCTGAAGAGTAAACTTCCATTATGAACGAACGAGTATATCACCGAGTAATCCGGAATTTGGATATATCAACAAGAACGAAGGGGCGGCTTCATTACACATCTTGTATATAATATGTTAGTCTGATTCAGGAGATGCCAACATCATCAATTAGATTTCGTATCCTTCGAAATATCTGGACATGAATGAATTTATACCGCTCAATTTTTTGGAAATCATTTAAAATTTGCTAGTTTTGAACTCACCCTGTATATCGTAGATATGTGCAGGAACTATTATACTCTACAGAGGATTTGTGTTGGCCATATGAATTATCGATGTATATTTTGGACTATTCCACTCTTCTCAAGATATTCACGTAATCTGACCAATCACAAATCAAAGACAACTTGTATTATTGCGAAAACACCAGCTGTCTCTCAATTCTGATTGGTCTGTCAGCGTTGGTGTTTTCAACGATGTAACCATAGATGACAAACCAAAGTTTGACATTTTGGTTTTTCTTTTTTATTTTCCCTGTATATCAAGCTGAAGACACGAAACTTGGTAAACATTATCTGTCAATAAGAGTACACTTTTTGAAATTTTTTCAACCCTGAAGTATGCTTAGCAGGGGTTGATTATTTCAACCCCTAAGATATTTTTTCTTACAACTTTTTTTTAGATGAAAATTTTTTCTTTAAAAAAGTATGACTGAAAAGCCCAATTCATTGACTAACTTTTTTAACTCTACAAGTTTTTTTCGAAAACTTAAGCATTTATGAGAAAAAATAAATAAGCTCATGTAAAATAGCATTTTATTAAACAACAGCCAACCAAATTATGATTATGAGACTTCACCGCCTTCAGCTTCAATACAAGCATCTACCCTTTTCCTCATAGAATTGCGTATACGATGAAATATTCCTGGAGAATTTCTTATAGTTTCACACCCTGCTACAATGCGGTTTCGCAGATCATCGATATTTTCAACTGGGTTTGTGCATATCAAAGATTTCAGATATCCCCATATGCAAAAATCCAAAGGATTAAGGTCAGGGGAGCGGGCTGGCCAGTTTACAGGTCCTCCTCGACCTATCCATTGATTGGCATACACCTCATATAGGTGAGTTCTCGCACGTATACTAAAATGAGCTGGTGCACCATCGTGCATAAACCATGAATGTTGCCTAATTTGAATGGGAACCTCTTCAAGAAGAACAGGTAATTCTTCAAGGAGATGATAATATGCTTCACCATTTAATCGTAGCGGAAGAAAATGGGGACCAATTATTATCAATAATTCCGAGCCACACGTTTAATGAAAATTGATACTGATGATTTCCTTCAAAAAAGCCATGAGGATTTTCGTCAGCCCAAAGGTGATTGTTGTGAAAATTTCTAATACAGTCTCTTGAGAAACTCGCCTCGTCAGTAAATAAAATATTACCTAAGAACTGTGGTGCTTGGCCAATCATATTAATAAGCCACTAACAAAAAATCACACGGGGTAAAAAATCTCGATTCATTAACGCCTGCACCCGTTGAAGATGATAGGGATACAACATTTGTTCTTTTAAAATTCTAAAAACAACGGAATGGCTTACATGTAGGACACGAGCTATTCTCCTGGTACTAGTTTCTGGGAATTCTTCAATTGAATTAAGTACGGCTTCTACTACAGCTGCAGTTCTAACTTCTCTAGTACGACCAGAATCATAACTTCTTTTTTCAAAATTACCACGTTCCCGCAAGCGTCGGTGAATAGTTGTGAACGTAGTATGATGGGGTAGTCTACGCTGTGGGTACTGTTCAGCATAAAGTATTTGCGCTTCCAATGAATTACCGTTAGCACGACCGTATGTAAAATGCATATCTGCCATTTCCAAATTCGAATATGCATTCATATTTTCAATCAACTAATATTTCCTACAATACACAATCATAAAACTTGTGAAACAATAAGATGGGTGACAGAAAATGACACTACACAATCCTAGTGTCAGTATTAATGTTTTTATGCAAAGCACGGCCATCTTTTTGAAAATGCATTGCATTAGATTTTTTTCTCGTAAATGCTCAAGTTTTAGAAAAAACTTGTAGAGTTAAAAAAGTTAGTCAATGAATTGGGCTTTTCAGTCATACTTTTTTAAAGAAAAGATATTCATCTAAAAAAAAGTTGTAAGAAAAAATATCTTAGGGGTTGAAATAATCAACCCCTTCTAAGCATACTTCAGTGTTGAAAAAATTTCAAAAAGTGTACTCTGATTGACAGATAATGTTTACCAAGTTTCGTGTCTTTAGCTTGATATACAGGGAAAATAAAAAAGAAAAACCATTTTTTTTTTAATTTTCAAAGGGGTGTAACTTTTCCGGGGAGGGTTTTTTCAAAAATTTTTATACCAGACACTCACATTAATTTTCATCACAGAATCACCCCTTTAATTTTTTCGGTGTTATTTAGATAATAAATTATTGATAGTATAATACATTTTTTGTGGTTATAGTTAATTGATTATGGGTATAATGAATTGATTGTTTATAATAATACTTTTAATGCTTCGTGAAATAGTCTATTAAAATTCTACTCGTGATTGAATTTATCTCATAACTCTGTCTTTTATTTCTGAACTCAACTGAATTGTATCGAGAAAACACCACTCGTCCTGCTGACTCGTGGTGTTTTCTCGAAGCAATTCAGTTTCGTTCAGAAATGAATCGACAGACTTATCGCGAAAATTAAATCACTTGTGGCATTACTACTGAAAAGTTTACTTCAGAACCCTGTTAATCGAAACCGTTGAATTTAGAGCTTTGGCACAATGAAGTTCAGCATCACCAGTTCCGCAATATATACAAAATTCGAGAAATAGTTATTTTTGTATCTAGTGCGCGAAATGCTACTTTGGTGATCGAGAACTGATTTTTTTTTAACGAGGCGCAGCCGAGTTAAATAAAATAGTCGAGATTACCAAAGTATTTCGCGCATGAGATGCAAACCAAATTTTTTTCTACAAACGTCAAAAATATTGTTCTAAAATAAGTAATAACTATGAAAAATAGTATTGAACTGGCTTAAATAATTTTTCCAAATCAAGTAATTACTGTAACTATGGAAATAAAATGGCATTTGTTGACAATTATTTCAAAGTGACAGTTCTTGATAATTATTTTGGAGTGACTTTTTATTCGCGTCAATTTCGTGCGTGATATTTATTATTGTAAAAGAATGGAAATTTCGAGCGACGATGAACTAAGCAGTACCCCACCTAACTTGATAGATGCGGCCAATTCCTTAATTTCCAACCTTTTACCGGAGAAATCGAGGCGGCAGTTTGAAAATGCATATCAGCAATTTAAAGAGTGGTGTGAAGCAAATAAAGCCAGAAAAATATCTCTCACAATTTGAAAGCCTTAATTATTGTTCTACATTAATAAATAAACGATTTTTTGTTTTTTGCTTGATTGAGGAGTTGAGGACCATATAGGTTAGAATATGAAAATCCCATATAGTTTACATGCAGTGTGCGAAATATATTTCGCACATTACTTCGCGCACGGTGTCATGGTAACGAATGAAAATGAAAAAAAGTGTCACTTCGCATACTGTTGTCAATGCGCGAACCTTGTCATTTTTTGACGTTTGTAGAAAAAAGTACTTTCTAAGTGTAGTGCTCACAAAGACAAAAACTGTTTTGTACAATGACTTGATAGTATATTCATAACAGGTGTTGTGAATGTTTATTTTAAGCACGACAGGGACTCATATACGGGTTGTTCAATAACTTTTTCTACGAACTCATAATAAAATAAACAGGTAACTACCAACTACAAAGTTGCTATCCGCATCTATTCTGTCCCCATCAGTTTTATTTTTCCGCTTACTTCTCTGAACCAGATTGTGATTAAATGTTTTTAAATTGAGTCAAAAAACGATTTTTGGTCGCTTATATGGCTTACGCTGGCTAAATCTTGTGATATAAATCCAAATAATGTACTACAGAATTTTTTTATAATTGATGTAGCCGATACTTGATGAAAATCCATGTTGATATCTATAATGAAAGTATAACTGTGATGGTTTGCATTAAAAAGGTTTACAAAACCACGATAATTGTTTCGCTATGCAACAGCTTCTTCCAGTGAATAATCTACAAATTATCTTCAAGTGGAGAAGAAAAACCTTTTTAGTGAAAATCATTCCAGTTATAGTTTTATCGTATAGATATTACTAAAGAATTGAGAAAATTCTGCGTTGGCGTATGTCTCCTAAGGTTGAACATTTTTATCTTTAAAAAATTAATTAAATATATTTGGTCAGGTTATAATAATAAATAAAAGATATAAAATAAATAGGATGGCATTATACATAAATGTTTGTTATGTAAGTAGAATAAAAAAATATTGATGGGAATGTACTGATTGGAAGGTCTGATAGAAGATATCTTACACATTTCAGAAGATAAACCAGTAAAACCATAACTAAAACCATAACTAAGACCACCATAGAAAATGTAAACATCATCACTTTAACCGGTTTGAAGATTTGAGGAAACGGAAAAAAGAATCGATACAGCAGAATTGCAGTGACCATGAAATTATAATTATACCTAACTGTATTCTCCCCAAAGACGTTACATAAATGTAAAGGAGTTGTTAGAAGATTAGATTTGTATAATTTCTTTACATGACACTGGGTGAAAAAATACGGAACATTGGTTTATTTTATTTTAGGTAGAGGTGTTGCTGGCTTGATGATTTTCTCAGCTAAGGTTTTAATGTTCATTGAAAGTATTTGCAATATGGATTTCGTCAGTTGAATTTTTTCCAAAATCGTTTCGAATTTCTTCGATATCTTTTCGCATTGTTTTTCAGAGTGTCCCTTTTGATTATTTTTGAATTTTTCTGGGTCTTATCTTTGTAGAAGTTTTGTTTTGTGTTTATTATCAAAATATTAAGTTGGTTGCGATACTTTCAAAACTCATTTCTGTATAATTCTGGGTTTGACCGATATTTTCCGGCATTTCTCGGTAGATTTCGTTTTTTTTTTCATCGATTTTATGAGACCCGGTGTAGCCCATCATTGTTGTCGTCGTTTCTCGTGTTTTTGTTTTATAACTTTACTATGTTTGTCTACTTTTGAGACAAAAAGTTCAATGAAGAAAGTTGTTTCTCTCTTTACATCTTTTATTTTATATAAATCTGACCAATCATAAGTAATTAGTTAATGTTGATTTTATTGAAAATTTGAACAGGATGTTCATAAAGTCAGTTGTGGAATCATCTACGACTGAAAGATAAACTTCAGTCGCTATTTTCCATCGTACAAGATAACCTCTCTTGGAAGGGATTCATGTTGTAAAGGGAAAAATTCTCTATTGAAAATTAATACATGACTTCTCTGGAAATGGAATAAGCTACGATAAAATGAAATAACTTTTTTCTAATATCTAACAGAAAACAACTGCTTCCCCGGCTAAAGCCGCGCTGGACATTGAACTACATCTGATAGATATTGTGAAAGATCCTATATAACTTGAGAGAAAAAATCTGAAAGTGAAAATTTGCATTATCATTCAGATAGTTGATTATTTCTAAAATGTCCAGTTTCCATTGGAGAATGTTATTCAGAAGTATCACTCACAGAAAATCGCTCATTTCATTGATGCGTGAATTGCATTTATTTCGCTAGGCTTCCAATACATTTTGGTCGACAAAAATCTATTTTACCCTTCTAAGATAGAAGATACTTCTGAATAACATTCTCCCTTATCTCATTTATAGATAAGAATCTCCAATGGAAACTGGACATTTTAGAAACAATCAACTATCTGAATGAAAATGCAAATTTTCACTTTCAGATTTTTTCTCTCAAGTTATATAGTGTCTTTCACAATATCTATCAGATCTCTTCTGTTAGAGTTAATCTTTCAGCTTCAAGTAATTAATATATTTTATATTTCGACGTGTCATAATGACATTATTATGGATTTAATTTTTAGTTTCAAAATGACGTAGTTTATAGGAAAGTACTATAATGATTCGTTAGAGTACTGAGGACTATAATGAAAAAAATAAGGAAACATTTGAAACGTTAAAATTATGAATAAAAAAAAATGATAATCTTTTCGATAAATGTAACTTTGACAATGACATGAGAGTACAAATAGACAATTCCATTGTTACCTTACGTTGCAACACACATTACTAATAATAATATTTATTTCGCTAGTTAAAAAGTATAAAATTATCACAATTAATATTTCTGTACAATAACAAGGAAGATGTCAGTGTAAAAACAAATAATATTTAGATAAAAACAATAAATTGGCATGAAAAAATTGATTAAAACTTATGAAGATAAGTTAGATTTTATAAAAATTGTTATTAAAGCTCCTCAACGGTGTAGCAATTTTTTTCAATAAGATATGCTTTTAGTTTCCTCTTGAATATGGAAATATTCACTGAATCCTTAATAGACGTATCTAACTTGTTTTATAGTTTCGGTCCGAGGTAGAGATGACTCTTTTGATAAAGAGAGGTTCGGTGGGGATTCGGTATTAGTAAACCTCTAGCTCTAGTTGGATATGGAAGGTCTTGTTGATTTGTCATTAATTTTTGTTTATTTTTATCAACGTATATGCACATCTATAACTAAGCTACGTTCACATCACTTACTTTAATGCAACAAGAAATCTATTTTTAAAGAAATCGTCGGAATATAAAATTTTGTATGAAATTCGGATCATAAACAATCATTATGGTACTAGCCGTATTATAAGACTCGGCTGATGCCTCGTCTGATAATCTTCACAGCTAGTACCATAATGATCGTCATTAAGATCCTTAAATTATAATAGTAGGAATGTAAAGACGTGTTAACATTCGAGGTGAGCGAGTACGAGCCGAGGCAAAGCCGAGGCTTGTCGCTTGCCGAGGATGATAACAGTCGATACATTCCGTGTTACTTATTACGTTTTTCCCGCTGCTTGTTGACATTTCTCAAAATTTGCCTGAATTGAAGTTTGTTTTCTTACCCTTCCTTCATGATTATTCGTTCGCTATTTCATTCTAAGTTGCTTGTGCGTGTAACTAAGTTACCGAATAAGCAGACAACAATAATATTCAAAAGGTCTCATAACCTAAAAATTGATATGAATGAAGCTGAAGGTATTACTTGTCAAAGTCAAAGTCATTATTACCCTAGGCATGTAAATGACACTATTAAGTTCCGTTGTCAAGATGAATTAGTAAACGAATGATATAGGCCATTTACCTGTTTTGTTGCTAAGCATGTATGTAGTATTTACAGTGTCGGCAGCGGGAAAATGTCTATTAGTTATTTTAGAACAGTTTAACTATTCTATCTCAAGCGCTACTTGAATTTGAAATACTCAGCAAAAGTTCAGCACGAACATTACCTACAACATCCTGCTTGTATTCGAGGGGGATTTTGATAAATTGAATAACCCAGTAATAGTGCACTAATGCAGTGTCATGCGATACCAGGTGGGTGTGAAACTAATTAATTCCCAACATACACCCACATTGTTCCCTTGGATGTGCGAGCTCGGGAATCTACCTATTCTGAGATATGAACGACCACAGGCATAAAAGATATCGAGCGGTAGGGCACAACGGTTGTTGTGTAATAATAATAAATATGCTTACAATGTGTATCCCGGTAGTATAAGAACTCATAGAGGATGGAAATTCAGGGTTCGAAAATATCATGATATATAAATATCATATCATATGATATATATCCGATATATATAGGATATATATCCGATATATATCATATTTAAAATTTAATTATTTAATCAAAAAACATAATTGTTTCTAGCACAAACTATTGTTCAACACAAACACATTAACAAAAACCTATATTCTAAACAACAAAACGGTTTATTCTAACTCTAATTAAAAAGAAAAAAACTAAAAACAAATAGATTTTAAATTTTAAATAACATTATTAACATTATTATGTCAACATTGATATTGGTATATCCTCATCAGATGAAATATTAATATCAATATCATTCCTATTATTAACAATTACGTCAGAATCTTCAGATATGGCTGGTTTCCATGCCCAGTCTAGGTTGGTTTTCTTTTTATCTATATTTTGATTCATACACTTGAACATAAAAACCAGTCAACTGGCTTTTTGGTTTCTCAAGCGATTCCGTAAATCCGATTGAACCAAACCGAAAGAAGAAAAGGTCCTTTCAAGATATTTTCGGATGTTTAGAATGATGGAAAAAAAAATTAATTTAATAAATAAAATTATCGAATATATCAGATATATATCAAGTAATAAATATCATGATATATATCACTGGATATATATCCTCCGAACCCTGGTGCATCGCGATTAAACTGCATATGAACGGGTTTTCTCTATCATTTTATTATTTATTCCGGATATAATTCTGATAAACCGAACTCTATTTGTTAATACAGATTTACAGTTCTGTTTCGATTATTATGAAATTGTACAAACTAACAGTTCAAACAAAAAAGAATAACTTTTATCTAAAGGACCCCGCAAACACCTTATGGGATTTGGGTCCCGGTGGATTTTTTTGAATTTTTGGTATGATGTAGTCCATGTTATTCTCAACCAATGTTACCATTGCACCAACTCAAAAAAATGAACAGTTTTGCTGCTAGGGGGCGTTGAAATCACCCCTAGCGCAGATTAGACTATTTATTTTTGAATCCGGTAACAATATGTTCACTTGTTTCATTGTTGCTAACGTTGCACAATATTGTGCTGTTTTATAAAAAAAATCTTACCCCCCTCCTTCTTCCCCCCAACTCCTATTACGTAGGCATATTTGAACGTTCGACGATACATTTAAAAGCACCCAAGAAATATTTTCTTTTTCGATACGTAATAGGAGTTGGGGTGAAGAAGGAGGGGGGTAAGATTTTTTTTATAAAACAGCACAATATTGTGCGATGTTAGCAACAATGAAACAAGTGAACATATTGTTACCGGATTCAAAAATAAATAGTCTAATCTGCGCTAGGGGTGATTTCAACGCCCCCTAGCAGCAAAATTGTTAATTTTTTTGAGTTGGCGCAATGGTAACATTTGTTGAGAATAACATGGACTACATCATACCAAAAATTCAAAAAAATCCACCGGGACCCAAATCCCATAAGGTGTTTGCGGGGTCCTCATTTCGATCCACACTATAGGTATTTGCATCGGCAAGTCTTCAACAGAAAACAACTACTGCCCCCTACGATCATTAAATTGTATTTGTATATTATTGACGAGGTTTTCTACAACAGCTCTGTGGTGCTCTATGATTCGAGTAGCCTAACTGTTCGATTCGATTCAAAACGGTGGATCACGTAACTGATGGTTCAATAGATATTGCCAGTCATCGTTGTAGGAGGCAGTAGTTTTTTCTTTTCGGAGACTTGCCGAAATATATTTTATTTATAGATTTAGGCGGAAGTCTGGATTATTCAATACATTTTCAAGCAGTTTACATTTTTTATCATGAAATTAAATTGAAATGAATTGCCCTTTCTTCATATATCTCCTCAAATAGAACCAAAATTGTAGGAAATCTCCTTCAAAATAAATACTTCTAATTTTATTTATGGGATGAAACTCGCCACAAACTTGCCCGGGCGTATGCCTATTGTCTGAAATGGTATTGCACAGAACTTGCATAGCATCAAACTTACAAAATAACTTGCAAATGTAATATGTAATATTATATCGATACCTATTATAGTAGTAGTACATTACAACTAAAGTTGTAATAATAATCAGTATCCTGCACTCAAAGGATAAACTGTGAATGTATCACATTTTACTTTTAGCGAATAAGTTCCATGAATTGAAAATTGGTTTCAGTACTTTTCAGAGAAAGAAACTTAATGAGAGTTATCTTTGATGATTTAGTCTTTCGAAATTATCACGTAAACCAAGTTATTCGAAAAAAATTCAAGCCATATTCAGACCTAAAATTGTTCATCTTTATATGGAAAGAGCTTTATTGAATCTTGTTCAACATTTGACATTAATTCTGAAGGCAATAAACATCAATGTTGAAGGTGGAATTGGGTTAAATTTGCCACTTCGATTCACACCCAGTCAGGATAAAGTAGAAAATTGTGTTATAGTAATCTCGTCCTAGAGGATATCCTAGATATAGTGAATCAAATTGGTATTAGAAATAGCTTAGCCCGAAATTTGTGAGAAAAATTGTTTTTGACCTTGGTGAATGTCAAACGGTTTTCGAAGTATCTGACTTATTTATAATGGTGAAAAACAATTCTTTTTAGTTTTCCAGCTATGATTGATATATTTTTGCATGATATATTTTTGCACTGCACTGTGCTTTTCCTTTACCGTTAACATGAATAGAGTCCAGGCCAATCATACCGAATGCTCGAAGATTCCATTTAGAAAAAAAAACTCTAAATTTTGTGGGGAACGGAAAAATAAGATCTAAGGGGTGCTACTAGTTTGAATTAAATTTAAATATTTTTCTCTCCTTTTTGTCCTTCAAACTGAAGATGAACATATATGTTCGAAACATGTTTTAATAAGTAGTATCTTTATCCAGAACTTTAAGATTAAACTATTTGTGCAGACGACTTCCTGCCATTCTTCAAAAAAAACTTCCGAGTATTTGGACTACCACCAACCTTCGTACGATATTATTATTATTGTGATAATAATATAGTAATAATAATACTCCCTCATACACACTCGAAGAGTGTACCCAAAGGCATAGCCTGTGTCGGTGAAGGACGGCTGTTATGGATATTTGCCTTGGCGCTCCGGGGCGACTAACTGATTTGTGGTAGCGTATTCACTTTTCAGCTGCTGAAAAACCCGAAAAACCTACAGCATCACCACGGGTGCTCGGTAGACACCTCAAGTAAACACCAGACGTCGGGATTGACATCTAGGCAACTCACAACACACTTGCTTTTCAACAAGGCATGCAGTCGCCTATCGGTACCAATGTACTTGAGAAAAATTCTCTCATACTCCGGAATCGAACCAGTTCGGATGCTTGAAGAAGCATCAATTTTGGGGAAATTCGTCTTTGGCACCTAATGTATTCACAGCACAAAAAAAACTTGTTGGTGTCTCTCAATGCAGTTACTGTAAACCTTTATTTGTTAAGTACAAGATTCTGCCTCTGGTTTGTCTGTTCATTTTGGAAATATCCGTTTACGTTTTGAAAAACAGAAAACTGTTCCTGACCAGTGACTGTAAACGTGAGAAGTCAACTAGTTAGGATAACGACTGATATATTCCATTTTGTAAATATAATGTGACATTGAATACTTCTAAGTATCTAGGATTGAAAAATTTTAATGTGTTGCCCGAAGAATTAAAATGTAGTCAGTTTGAGGGACTATTTAAAAGAAAACTTGATTGAGAGTTATCTTTCTGAAAGGTGCTTTTATAATTTGACATACTTCATGACTTAGAGAACAATTGTTTGTGTTGTGTAAAAATTACTGTTGTTTCATATTGAACAATCACTGTATGTACACAACCAAACTTATACGGCATCACTCTGTATTTTGGACGAAACTGTTTTTAATGAAAAAATTGGTATCCAACTTTAAGATACGTCTTTTTGTTGTAAAGAAACATGATAAGAAAGAAGAAACGACTGCTGCGATTTATTATCTTGTTAATTGTGTGTGCAGTACTAAGATCACGATTCTCCGGTAATTGTATTTCGGTCCGAAAAAAATTTAAAATGCCTTATGTTGGACTACCAGATGTGCAGAGAGGAAGAATTATTGCTCTGATTGAACAGGGAATGCCCCAAAGACACGTAGCAGAGATAGTAGGCGTTACCCAGGGTGTTGTATCGAATACATATGCCAGGTACTTGGAACTAGGAACTCTCAAGAACAGGCCCAGACAAAGTCGTCAAAGAGTCACAACTGAACAACAGGACCGCTTTGTGTGCCAAATTGCTGGAAGAAATCCCAATGTTTCACATCCAGAGCTGCAACGACAACTTTTGCTACAGGAGTGAACGATTCAGTTGAAACCATAAGAAAAAGACTTCGCGGTCGAGGGTTATACAGTAGGAGGCAGTTACGGGTCCCACAGTTATCTAGGCAAAATTAAATTGACCGGCTAAATTGGTGCCTTGAACACCAAAACTGGACAATTGAAAATTGGCAAAATGTTCTTTTTTCGGATGAGACCAGAATTTGCCTAAGATCAGATGACCGTCGAATTCGGGATCTCAGAGCACCAGGAAGACAAGCGAGACTCCAGGCCGCCAGATCTGCCCCAAGATATAAAGGAGGAACTGTAATGTTCTGGGGAAGTATTATGCTGGGAGCAAAAACTCCATTGTTACCACTTCAACAGAGTTTAACCGGTCAGAGATATGTTGGTTTAGTGCTAGAACCAATCGTTAGGCTTTGGAGAGCTGCGATTGTAGATGATTTTATCTTCATGCACGATAATGCACCTCCCCATACCAGCAGAGTGACTAGAGAATGTCTTGAAACGGAAGGTGTCACAGTTTTAGACTGGCCTGCATGTTCACCAGACCTAAATCCTATTGAGCACTTGTGAGACCAGCTCAAGAGAAGGGTTAGAGCTAGTCGAAATAATCCAGGAAATGTCGCTCAGCTTATTGATGCAGCATTAGCAGAATGGAACAACATACCCCAAGACAGTGTTGGCAATTCAATAAGAAGCATGCCAACGCGAATAGACGCTTGCATAAGGGCCAGAGGTGGCAACACGGATTATTAAAATTACAATTTTTTTTTGTTTTTGCTTTTAGACCATTAAAAATTTGAATCTCATTTCGTTTCAGACACCAAAACAAATACCGTTGTGCTTATTTTGTCAACTACTTGATTTTTTATATTGATATGTGATTTTTTTTTATTAAAAGTCTTTGTTGAGCGCTGAGTCTTATTAATAAACAAAAAAAGTTCATGCATATCAAACATTATGAAAAATAATAGATTATTCCATATAAGTTTGGTTGTGTGTATATGATGTATATTTATAAATATGTCTACTTTTATCCATTTACACTTCTCTTTTTCATATAGTATTTAGAATACTACATGCTTGATCTTGTATAGCAATTTTCTATACCATGCTGTAATGTATTATTGTCCACGGAAATAAATTATCATTTCTTTCTTTTTTCTTTTCAACGGCCGACACATCGAAAATACGTCTATGCATCGAACCGCTGAGCCACCGGCAATTATGTTCTGAAATATTGTCAATCGTTCCACGTAGAGGTAGTTTCAGCTAGGAACTGGTCTAAAATATCTCTTACTCGATAATTTTCAACAAACGGCAAAGCTTTGAATGTAATCGCATACGGAGGTATTTCCTAAGCTTACAATTTTGAAAATTTGGAAACATCGCCAGATCCTATTTTTCAAATCTGTTATTTTGCAATGTTCTCTAAATGTACAGGGTTTTCCTCTTCGTCTGAACCAGTAGGATAAATATTAAACCTCTTCTTCCATAGTAAAGTTGTATCTTGCGTTATCTGAGTTGCACGAAATAATTGTCCTTCGCGAATGTATATATACGACATACGTCATGACTAATAAACCATAACCTTGCGTAAATTTAGAGTAAACGAAAACAAGTCTGTTTACTCTACAGAGATAATTTTTCAGGTTAATTGGTCGAGTCGAAATCACTTGCACCTGATATCCAAGATTCAGAAAATAACTTGTCATACCATTCCAAACATAATATTATTCAGTTTGAATATTTTGTAAAAATAATCACATGATTTTTTGATACTCGATGACAAACAAATTAATAATTAACATGGATAGCTCGATGTGCATGATTGGCAACAGTAACTTTGGTGTAGCCATGATGAAGGGACCCTGGTGAATGACATTATTGATGTCAATAATAATGATGTTTCTCTATTATTATTCTCTGAAGTACCTGACATCAAGAGCAAAAACTAAGGTTTCATGTTTTCGACTCGCAACTCTCATTTATTAATTTGTTATAAACATTCAAATAACAAAAATCGTGCTTTTTCAATTATTTGCTTATAAAATGAAAAGTAATAAAGAAATCTGGTTGCTCCAATGTAAAGAATTGTAGATAAAAAACCGAAAATTTTTGTGATTTTTTGAAAAATTCATAACTCCGCCATTATTCAAGAAGTAGGATTGGCCTTTCTCATCAAAGTATTGAATCATGTGTATTTAATGTGTGCACAAAACAGGCGCTGTCGGATTGTTAGTTTTGGCACAATTGCAAATAAATTTTTTTGCAGCGTACCTGGACGCTCAAGTGATTTCAATTTCTCGAACAGATTATGAAAGTAGAAGTATAGTACTACAAAACGTATATCCTCATTTTGCGCTACAATGGAGCGTAATGGGTGAAAAATGCATGCAAACATGACTGAAAACGACCAAGCCCGCGTTATCTGTCGAGTGGTAAGAGAGTCCGGGAGATGAGGGGAATTCTATTGAATGGGTTACCTGATAATACGCTTCCCCTCATCTCCCGTTCTCTCCTACCACTCGACCGCTTCCACCAGCTCGGACGTTTTCAGTCATGTTTGCAAGAATTTTTCACCCCATTCCACAGCATTTTAGCGCAAAACGAAAATATAGGTTTTGTGGTTGTGTACTTTTACTCTCAAAATCTGTTTTAGAAATTGGAATCGGACGATCACACAGGCACGCTGCAAGATAGTGCAAAAAAAATTGAAAATGCAACTGTGATAAAACTAATGATCTGTCAGATCCTGTTTTGTGCACACATAAAGTACACATGATTCAATACTCTCATGGGAAGGGCCAACCCTGTTTCTTGAAAAAATGGTGGAGTATAAATTTTTTTAGAAATCGTAAAATTTTCGGGTTTTTCCGGTTTTCATCCGTTACTAATGATCCGATCGGGTCGTAGAACATCATTTTGTTCGTAATTAAATTATCTACAATTCTTTACACAGGAGCAACCAGATTTCTCTATTAGTTTTCATTTTATAATCAAAACAATTAAAAAAGCACGATTTTAGTCATTTAAAAGTTTATAACAAATTAATAAATGACAGTTGCGAGTCGGTTTTCTACTAGTATTTTTGTTAGGATAAAATGCTGTATTGATTGGCCTATTTTTCCCTGAGCCACAATCTTTAGACAATCCTACGAATTTCCGACCAATATCCTTAACGGAAGTATAAAAGATGTCATAAAATCAATAACGATTTTTTTATAAATTGTGAAAGGCTTTCGCGGCCATCGTCACTTACAAGGTGTTTCTTCGGGTGGTAAGGCCGACGTATGTTGAGAGAAGATCTCGACGTTTCGCCAACACGAGTGCTTAGCATTTTCAAGAGAAAGTTTCTGGTTTTTTATGTCGCTGTCAAATGCTTGAAATTTGTTATACGTTGTCTCAATAAATACCTGTTATTTGACGTTCTTACATCTGATTGGTCCATAGCGTTAGCTGACATCATAGAATCGTTCGTACCGTTATTTTGTGGATAGGGAGCTAATTGAGAATTTTTGAGAACTGGAAGCCAAACCTTGTTCAATTGTAGTCCTTCTTCGGTTCTGTTGATTTTTTTATTCAATGCTGGACACACACACAATTTGAAAAAGTCTGAATACGCAGCAGATGTTCAAACTATCTTCTATTTTGAGCTAAGCACAAATTAACAAAAGACTCAACCTATTATTCCTTTCCAGACACGTGCGTTAGATGCTCACATAAATTTCCAAATTCGTAATTGAATGAAAATGTTGGTTTTGAGGACCAATCACTGCCCCTAACATCATTGGACCCCGGACTAGGTGCGGATATATATATAATGTATTAATATGTTCAATTCGTTTTTTTCATAGAATAATGTGTTTTTTTACTTATTAAGCATCAACCACAAAGGGTTATTAGCTGAACTATATTTTACAGTAAATTTGACGATATTTGGAATTGATTTTATATTGAGTTTAGTAAATTAGTGTCCTTGAGGAATGCAATTAGGTGTTCTTTTTTTGCTTCTTCGCCAATTATAATGTGTTTTTCCGCCATATAAACTTGCAGTTGACTCTTTGGCCTGGTCCACCACGACCTTAGCAGGTCTACTGTGGAACTCCATGTGATTTAGAGCACACTGAGTAGCTTGCTCTTCCTAATTGCATTCCACAGCTTTGACAGTGGTTCCTTTAAGTAGCTGTCGACCTTTTGGTATTTCCTCCCCGAACTACATGTGCCTTGATCTTCGCAGTGATATCATAATATCTGCAGTGCTGTCTCTTCTGCTTCGTGTGAAAACTTGCACAGACTCATCAGGCTCATATGTCTATTGAGCCGGTCTATTGGGTTGGGTGAACACTTTTTTCTTCAAAATATTTTTTCAGTTTTTTTCCACGTTGGATGAACGCCTCATTTTATTTTACCAGGCTAATCGGGAATCTGATTATACTTTTAGCCACGTATATTCCTGCTACAACTCCTTCGTTGGTATTTAAGCTAGGTCTCCTCCGCTTTTTCGGATGGCCCCTCAGTCTTCACTGCTGGGATTGATGTTTCAAATTTTCTTTCGAAGATTTATTTGTGACCATAAAGTCCACGGGTATTCCCAAAACTGAGTCAACCTACATTTATTTATATAGTTTACCCTGGTATACCCCAGGTGATTAGTTTATTGGAGTTTGTCCTGCAGTAGCCTTAGCGTTACAGTCACAACTCATTGATTGAAAATATGTGGTAGTGGTAGTTTCAGTAGGATCTCTAGAGCTGCTTTCGGGGTTGTTCTTATGGCACCGATAACATTCAGGAATGCCAGACTCTGAATAAAACTCAACAACCGAATCTGCTGTATCCACCCCTTTATGATGATTTTGAGAATACCTGCGTATCCTTAACAATAAAAGACTTCATCGGATAGTTTTCTTATGAGGTCGCCTTGTGGGCAACCCCTGCCTGCTGTCTATGGTAGCTTCTCCCATGGTGGCTAATAGAACGCTCCTTCGATGTCTTGGCCTAGTGGCTCTTCGTCATCGAGTGACTTGGAAAACATCCTATTGAGATCATCGTGCACGGAGAAAAATATATAGTAGACATTACCAGAAATATAGCTGCAAAAATTTCTGGTACTATATGTGACAGGGAGAAATTATAGTTATCTTCAAGATACAATTATTTAAGAGAAATATTGCATGTGGGCTTTAATATAAATTATTGTGAAAGCCATAAAGATATTATATATTAATTGACAGCATAAGTTTTTGCTCAATCCCAATATACTTTATTGTAGAGTATATCATACATTATATTCGAAGGTACTATAAATAAATTCTTACAGTTAAAATATTGTTTGTTCAATTTTAATATATTTGAATATTCATGAGATAAATATATTCTCTTTATAATTATAATGTGATATATTTGTAAATACAAGATGATTATTGCATCTATAGGAATGTTTATTCCAAACGTGAAGATACTGTAGGTTTGATAATAGCATACTCTTGGGGCGGGTTGTACAATACAAGTTCACCAACAGTTCAACTAAACTGAGTCCTGCTGTACTAGAAGTTTCATTGGCTAATCTCTAGCAACTGAACCGAGCTTTGGTAAGTGAACCTGCTTTGTACAGTTGCGGCCAATAAAAAATGGGATAACTCTTATAGCAGATTTTTGTTTATTTCTAGCTACTTGAATTTGTGTTATGAATATGTCACATGGCAACATTGAATATTTGACATCTATCAAACAATTCCAAATTAGGAAGTAATCATGCCGCATATACATGTAGTGACGAAAGGTGGAATAATCGCAAAAATAGACAACTGTCCCTTTTTTTTTGGCCGCAACCGTACAACTTGCCCTTAGTGTTATATAAATAAAAATTTGTTGTGAAAAAAAGGAATATATATATTAAATGAGAATATATATAATATATACAAAGTGATTCATATATTGAAGTGAAATATCCTCTTGAAAACCATTTATATCATTATTATTGTCTGAAGTATCACCAGGGACTGAAATAAATGAAAAATCAAATATTCAGAAGTACAGAAATCCGTTCAACACAGCTGTTTGGAATTCATCTAGATAAGTAGTTGTATATTTTATCAAATCTCTATCCTTTGCCCATAACTCTCCTCCACATTGACGACGGAGAGAGGAATTTAATTTTGGCACTTAGGGTCTGAAATATATATCAGCACATTCTGAGGGAAAAGTATTTTCAATTTCTTTTGCAGCATTTACAAATTCCATCTGGGGAATCCTAAAAAAACATATTTTAAGAAAAATTTCCTAACATTCATGTGAGTAATACTTATAAGATGGATATTTTGTGAAGAGGTGACAATGATTATTTCACACAATTTAGATCGAAAATATTTGTTCATTCTGCCAATGTTTTTCGAATGTTTTTCCCATCTGGGCAATATCTTAAATGTTCGAGCAAACCCTGGAACAAAAAACAGTGAAAAATTATGTCATTCTGAGAATACAATCATTTAATCCACACAAATCTTATCAAATGGGGAGGCAAGTTCCAACTTTTGTCTTTTAGGAATTTCTGGTAATTGTTTCGATGGTAACAGTTGATGCGAGAGTTGATGTGTTTGATGACGTGGCATTTTTATTGTTATCAATATCAAAAGGGTAATTCACAAGCTGAAAAACAAAATACATTTTTCAAGTTTGGTTGCCTTCAACTTGAAGAACACTACAATACAATATTTCTTGTAAATCAAACTTCTAGTCAATGTAATTTGGATTCGGGAAATAAAAATGTGTCCGATATAATTGACGTCATTTAAGCAGTTTGATTTGACATAAGGGATAAAATCTAGATGCAAAGTTATTGATGGACCACCCTGTTCTCAATAAGACACCTAAGAGCATGAAAAAATTGTTGAATATCGGAGAGAGGTTTTCCTTGACTGCACCCCAATGTATAGAAAAATGATATTTTATCTATGCAAGTCGGTAACACGAAAAGATCATAGCTGAATAGCTTACAAAGTTGAGTTTAAACGAAATTATTTAATCGAATTGACACATATAACAGAAAAAGTAATTTACTCACAAGCGAATACTTGCAAGAATTCAGAGAAACGCGACTTTTCCCAAAGATTTTCGTGCTAGTCTGTTGAGAATTTCGGCTGGTACGCGTATTGTTCCTAAGTACCTCACCCTTACAAACCTATCCATTAGCCTCTCAAGAGTTTTCATCTGGAAAAATGATGGGCTAATGGGCCTTTAACATTTGGATGTAAGTAAGGATTGATAAAATTGAGGCACTACTGCAATACAATATTTCTGACTATTTCAGAAATAGAATAGAAGTAATTAACATAAAATGGTTTGACCTAAACCTGAAGAAAAAAATTTGTTGAAATGATTTGAATTGATTGATTGATTTATTCATTTTATTGATGAAGTATTGGTGCGGTATAGATATAAAAAAGAATTCTATGGGTATTTGATTGATCGTTGAGTCCTGATTAAAAGTGTTCATTAGTTGAGCATTTTGACATAAATAGGTTGGCGACATGTGTTGGTGACTAGTTGATGCAATCGATTTCCTAAGGGAGTTTTATGTAAAAATTTGAGTGATATTAGATTGAGTCAAACAATACAGGTCCAGTCGCCTCGAAAAATAAAATATGTATCAGCATTTTTTGTACTCTAACATGATTTTGGAATGGAAAATAGTTTTAAAATACTCATTAAAACTTCAAATTCATATTTATTTTGAATAAACCAAGATCACGATTATATGTATGCGATACCAGAATGAAATATTTTAATTACCTCTTTCAAAATATTTTTGAAACTACTGAATATAAGATTAATGGAATTTTATCAACCACTCTGGCAGGCAGGTTAGTTTTTTTTCTATTCATCATCTTCAAGAGTTTATTGTAGTAACCAAAAATTCTGAAAAGGGCCAATGACAAATATTTAAAAACAGTTTTATCACATGATTACTTCGAATCGAATGGTTACATCATTCCTAGGATTCCACAGTGGGTGTTGGTACTTATGTTTCAATCTAATGAAAAATACTTCACCAAGCAGTAAACGCCATTTGAAATTTATATTCGTATTAACAATTACTGCGAAACAATTGATCAAGTAAATTTAGATAGTTTGATGTTCTATCCCTTCGAAGATTTATTTTATTGTCTTGTCTCGACTTGAAACATGATCTAAGATCTTTTAAATCACGTTTTCTAATCAAAGAGGACACTTTTAAGTGGGTTTTTTCCTTTATTGCTTCGTGCCATTAAATTTCCATCGAGAGACATTTACGTTGTGGATGTTTGAAAGTTGATGGTTTTTTCCGATACACACAAGTATGGGCCTTTTTTCATGTTGTACCTATCTATATAAACAGAATAGAAATTGTGTAGGTAAGAAAACTTAGTATGACTCCTTCAAAAATTAGCTTTACTGTCAATTCAATGTAGTCGGAAGACTTACATCCCCAGAATATATTTCGAATGAATACTCCTTCATCTTCAGCAAAAAGGAACGGTTACAAGCAGATCTTTAGGAAAGTAAAAAGTTACAATAGATTGAAGACCATTAAGGTAGTAGAATATATAACCTACCATTCTACATCAATGTTAAGGTGTTAATTTTTGTTAATTTATTAGGAAATAACTTTCCAAGCTTTTTTTTAGCTGTTTTGTTTTTCTTTATTGATTGGATGATAGTATTTTGCTAGTACTTTGTTTATTTTCTAGACTTGCGCGTATAATTTTTGTGAAAAAGAAAAAAGTTACAGGAAAGGATCAGGTGGAAAATGTTTTTGAGGTTCCAACTTTAAGGAAAAAAGTATTTAAACACGAAAACACTCAACTGGGGAAATGGGATCCAATTTAGGGGTAAACTACTTTTTGTTATAGAAATAATGAAGAAACTCCAAAATTATTGAAAGTATTATATTATATATAGACATTCAAAAACAAAAAAATATCAAGACAATTGTTCGTGGAAAATAAGGGTATTTTTTTCCAAAAATGTACATAACTCGAAAAATAGTCGTCTTCTGATATGCGTAAAAATCATGCTTATTTGGCGCCAAAAAAGAAATATTTCTACAAATTAAATCATTTATACGCGAGAAAAAAATTAAAAACTGAATAATCGGTTTTTCTCCATTTTAACGGTTAATTTTTCGATTTTTTTATTATCTACAATTTTTCCATTGAACTTTTTTTGCTAGGAGGTGACGTTTCGCCGCAAATCACAAAAACCCCTTAACTGCAAATGGTGAATTGGGGCACAATTTTTAGTGCTTTTTTTAATTAATTATTTTAATTTTTAAGTTCAATGTCCAGCGTGGCTTTAGCCGGGGAAGAAATAGTCCAACAATTCCTCATTACAGTGTGAAATTGCTTCTGAAGAGTATGTTTTCCAATTCTTCCGACCTCCCTGATGATCTTAGAAGAGTGAAATAGATTTTTGTCGACCAAAATGTATTGGAGGCCTAGCGAAAGAGATTCACGCATCAATGGAATGAGCGATATTCTGTGAGTGATACCTCTGAATAACATTCTCCCTTATCTCATTTATAGATAAGAATCTCCAATGGAAACTGGACATTTAATAAATAATCAACTATCTGAATGAAAATGCAAATTTTCACTTTCAGATTTCTTCTCTCAAGTTATATAGGGTCTTTCTCAATATCTATCAGATGTAGTTCAATGTCCAGCGTGGCTTTAGCCGGGGAAGTAGTTGTTTTCTGTTAGATATTACAAAAAAGTACTTTAATTTTATCCTATGGTTTTTCCATTTCCATAGGAGTCATGTATTGATTCAATTATCAATTGAGAATGTTTCTCTTCAAAACATGAATCCCTTCCAAGAGAGGTTATCTTGTACGATGGAAAATAGCGATTAAATTCCAACTTTCAGTCGCAGATGATTCCACAACTGACTTTATCAACATCCTGTTCATATTTTCAATTAAATCAACTCAACAACATGTTCCACCTGGTCCTTGGTTACTTTGTTTCTTATTTTTAGCGTTTAAAATGTTGGATCCAGCCTATTCTAGCAATCTTTCATGTCATTTTTAACTTCATTATTAGTAATGCGTAAGTAATTCAGAGTATTGTGATTTTACATGATGAAAATCATTCAATTTCGCGCATAATACAGTGAACCGGAAGAAAAAAATCGAATGAGCTTAAGCGTTAGAAATAAATCAAACCTTATTTAGATACAGGCAAGTTGACGATATATACTGTGAGAATTGTTGAAAAAATGCATATCACCTCTCGGTAAAATCGTTGAGCGTCTGCTGTAACGGGTTGGAGTCGCGCCAGTAATAACTGATCTCATTAGAATTTATCGACCATTCGGAGACTAATTGACATAGTGAAATAATTTTTAAGTCGCCCATTACTAATGAATGACGTGTGTGGTACCAACTGCTTGATGATCCTTGTCTTCATATAATACTGGTACTTGCTGCTAATATGCCATACACGTCAAATATATTACAATCTCTGCCGTTGGGATCATTATTTGGCATGCCAGTCAATTGTTGTTTGAGTTGGGAGAGTTGTTTCTTTACATTCTTGGGATAAGGTTATTGTCTCAATGGAGTGAGTTTGGTGTCCGGTTATCTATTTTTCTTGACAAATATCCAGCGAATAGGTACCTAATTCTTTGCGGAGTCGGTTATTATATTATATTGAAGAGAAGTGCAAATGGGTTACTGAGTTTTGACGGTTTGTTTTTGAGACATTTTTGAAGTACAGTTTCTCACAAGCTTGATTTTTGTAATTTTTCGCATAATATTTCTATAAGGTGTCCTATTATCTAACAACTATTCAGTAAACGATCTTATGCACTCAGAATAGGAACTTTGAATGTGGGGTGATGAGATGAAATGAAAGCAAGTCGAGAGAAGATATTGTAAGACTCATAGGAGGTAATGTAATTGTGATGGGTATGATTGGTAAGTCATTCTGATGATGAATGAAAATTGTAGGGGTCTCCAGTCAGGGGGCACCAAAACAGAGATGATCCTCTTCACCAAGAGAAGAAAGTTAGATGGGTTCAGATCAACAGTAATGGGTGGAAAACCCCTAGAGCTGGCTAGGGGTGATTCTGGACTCCAAGCTAATTCGGGGGGCCACACGTCGATCGAGTAGTCGAGAAGGCGGTGGTCGCTATATGGAGTCTGCGCCGGGCAGTGAGAGGGATGTGGGGTCTCAAACCTCACATTCTTCACTGGATCTAAACGGCGGTAATCAGAGAATCCTATATGGAGCAGTGGTCTGGTGGCCGAGAGTGGACCAAATAACCACAACCAATAAGCTGGAAAAAATTCAAAGACTAGCTTGTAGGGGAATAATCGGCGCGATGAGTACGATCCCCTCGGCAGCCCTAGACGCACTGCTGGGTCTGCCGTCGCTTCTGACTTGTATAAAGAAGGAGGCGATGGCGTCCTATCAGAGAATGCGAGACTCACGGAACTGGCGAGGAAAGGGGTACACAGGGTATACCGAAATCGCTGTGGTAACGGAGAAAGGAATCCCACTATCAGCTATCAAAGTTATACAGGCAGAGGATAAAATTAGGTGGAAACGGACGATCTCGCTAGAGATCCCAGACAGGAGAGAGTGGGAAGAGGAATGGATGATATTTCCTCCAGAAAGCCTGGTCTGACAGACGGGTCCAAACTGGAGAAAGGGCAAGCCGGAGCAGAAGTTTACTTGGAAAACGAAGAGAAAAGAGCATATGCGCTAGGTTCTCTGACATCAGTTTTCCAAGCAGAGGTAAGTATATGCCATCCTGAGGCAACCATCAGAGCTCCGAATGCAACCAAAACCAGATCAAAACTGGTTCAGGAGTGCAGAGATGTCTTGGAGAGTCTTGCGACTGAAACGGAAATAACGCTGATGTGGGTCCCGGGCCATGTAGGGATTGAATGCAACGAGTAGGCGGACCAGCTAGCCAAGCAAGGAGCCGGGCAACCCTACTACGGGCCCGATCCCGCACTCGACATAAAAAGAAGTCATGTAACAACGGCACTTAATGAGTGGGCTGTTGATACATTAGGAAAAGAGTGGAGAGGGATAGACGGCTGCAGGCAGTCAAAGAGGATATCGGGGTTCGACAGGGCAAGGACGGCCAACATACTGAAGCTAAGCCACAAAGAACTCCGACTGTTGGTGGAAGTTCTAACTGGCCACTGCAGCCTCAGGAGGCACCTGGCTCCCATCAGAGTTGAGGCAGACCCAATATGCGCAGAATGTGGTTAGGAGGAGGACTCCTTCCACTTCCTGTGCCAATGTGGTAATTATGGCAGGCTCAGACAAAACGTCTTTGGAGCTGCCACTATCAAGGAGGAAGAATTGCACTCATTGCAATGGAAGGACATTTCGACTTTCATAAGAAGGTCGAAGAGGTTCGAGCAGGTATCCGCCATAGGATGAGTGAAGATGCCGGGGAATGCGAAAATGGCCCACTGCGGCCTAATCGTTGACGCTTGCGTCCCCCACCCATTACCATTACCAGGGGGCACCATACGTGTGAAGACTCAGGACAAGAAGCCTCTATGTTTACTGTGATTTGCAATTATTTGATTTAATTTATCACTTGAGGTATACCCATCTGATAACGTGCTTCATATATAGATATTGAGCGAATAGAGATGCACCTAAGTGAAGTGATATACTTTTTGTAAGTGGTCACGCACCATCACAGTGGCGCATTTCTTCATTTTACTCACCTTTCTCTTATTGGGGGAAGAACTTGTATAAACTGAAAAAAATTTTTGGTTAGGGTTACAAAAAAAAATGTTACGGTAATCAGTATATATAATTACACTAAGCATATCAAAATTATTTAGTGAATATGGTTAAAGTAACGAAACAAAATATGATCAAAACAGCCATATATAAGTTCTGTGTAAATAATCAGTTACTGCTGGTAAGCAAAACAACAAAAAAAATATAACTTTGGATTACAACGCAGCCGACAAACACTCCGACTGCACACGCCAAATCACCTTATTTTTAATTTTATTATTGGACTGTCAGTAATGAAGGAGCTACAGTTGGACTGAATACTACTTTGTCTGTAACTTAACAGGGAATTAATATTACCAATTGCACAAACTGCCAAATACATGTGAACTTTTATGAATAATTCTTTATAAGTAGGAGTTCTGATTGTTATAATATCTGATTAAAGTGCTTCTATTAGATAAATTTATATTACTGAGTATCCACCATCTCATCTGTCATTTTACTTTCAATACTAGTGTTGAAAGTATTTTTAACACTAGTGTTAAAAGTGATTTTGTGAAAACGTCAGTTTTTAGTTCATATGTCAATAAATTGTCGCTGACAATAATAGGTATCGTATCTATAACTGAATTTCTCAGTTTCGGATAGTGATAACAAGACAATTATTGCTGAAATAAATTTTAGTATTCTGTTGAATTTTTGTTTTGTTGAAACTATTGAATAACATTGTTCAGTCAATTGAATTATATTATCAAAATAACAATATTCCCTATATGTTGTTCCCAGGAAATTCGATAGTGTATCGGTGTTTTTCAAGTCTTTCTGTCGAAGAATCATCGAACAAGTTTATCAAATAATACATTAATCATATACTGTTTATTGTAGTCTCTATCAATAAAGATCGTCATGTGTATATTAGGGCAGGTCAAAGAGATAACCTACTTAACTGTTAAGTATAAACGGAAATATTCATTCTATTTATACAAGTTGGTCATAATTATGGATTTTCATATATAACCGACCAATCTTCTTGCACATGTAGGTTTTTATTGTCATTATTGTACGGCGTGTAGATCTACGTATAACATTTCTGCTCCTCGCTTTCAGGTCTGAAACGTGGGTACTCCAGATCTTCTGATGAACTGCCGGTGATCTCTCACGTGTTTTCCTTTGGAATGATATCTTCTGCAATTCATTATCCGAAGTTATCCATCCTCGCGCGAGCCAGACCTTTGAATTCCAACAGTATGTGGGAGGATGTTTCGGCCTCCTCATCAGTAGTTTTGAGTCTTGGTGTATCCCCAGCAGATGCAGATGTTTTCTCTTATGGCAGTGCCGTGTCAGGAGTCCTATTACCCTCCTCAGAGAGCTCCTGTTCTGTTCTAGGTGTCTAGATCACTGGTCGATTGGCCCCTTTCATCATCATTTTCCCGAGTATTGGCTGATGCTTTCTCCAAAGGAAGATTGATTATGGCTCTTGACACATTTCTTTGTGTGTTTCCAAAGCGGGATTCCTTAAGCTGGTTCTGGTCCAATAAGAGTTGTTGCTCCTACCGCTCTTTCTGGGGCATCTGCTCTTTCATTTCCCTCGACGCCACTGTGACCTGGTACCTGGACGAGTTTTACCCTGTTTTGTGCTCCATGGTCGTTTTTGTGTGTCTCCCAAACTAAATTGGGAGAAAACCTGAATGATCGCAGTGCCTGTATTGCCGCCTGCTTGTCGAAGAGGATGACTATGGCTTGGTTTCTAGGACCCCTTCTTAGAATCTCCGTCGTACAAACGAAAATAGCAATTACATCGTCTCAGACTATAGAGGATTGAGTATCGGGGCTTAGACTAATGTCCTCCCTTGGTCTCTACCCATATATTCCAGCCTCTACCCCATTGTATGTCATAGAGACCTCCGTGTACCAGATTTGTCCTCTTGACAGCATTGGTAGGGTTCTAGATGTGTCATTTCGTCCGACGGCCTGCTTCCATTGGCCCAGGCACTTTAGTCTGGAGGCTTTTATCCTCGCCTCCGCTACAATATGCCAATGCACCTGTACGTACTGTATGGCATCAACCACAGCATTATATGCCATAGGTGTCGTACCTGCTAACTGAAGAGAGGAGAAGGAGGTACGAGCGGGAAAATGGAAACGAGAAAGCTAGAAGGAAAGAAAATGTCAAGAAGATTTCAGACTGGCAGAATGAATAGGGGGCACTGACAATTTACGTTATAGTGGACAAAGGCTGTAATCCCGGACCTCAAAAGGAGGATGCCTTTGGGTACAGGCGGGTGGATTATTTCCTAACACTACGCTTACAGTTCATGCATGCATCCTTTCCTAAGCTAAAGACGTTAAAAAAATCCGAGAGGGTAGCTTGCCTATATTGCGGCGACACATACATTGTGACGCACACGTTGTTGCAGTGCCTTCGCTGGGTTGAGGAAAGAATTATTTGAATGGTAGGTTGAATGGTGTGATGGATATAGTCAAGGATTCGTTAGAGTGTATGTTGAACGAAAGTGAGTGGAAGATGGTGAGAGAATTCGTGGAGAGTGTGCTGAGAAATATGTAGCAAGAAGAACGGAAGGGCATAATAGAATCACAATCATCCTGAAGTTATACCTTCCAAGTGGTTCTGGACTAATCAGTAAGCGTACACTACTACTAAAGCGTTTGGTGCCCACTAGCGAAAATAAAAGAGGAGTGAAGGATCACCTCCAGGCTAATTGTCGATGTGTTGGATATAACACCAATGACTTCGAGCAGGACCAATCTTTGTAAGCAAGCCAGCCTCCCTCTGGTTGTAACTTGGCTGACCATTTCAGGGCTCCATACATTATCGCTGTTCTCACTATCGTTGTGTACAGCCATAGCGATTGTTTTGGTGAAGTCCCCATATTTTGGCAAATTATTGCCTGGCCATCATTAGTTCCTTGCCCCTGTCTTTACTTTTTTCAGATGTTTGTTCGAGGTGAGCTTTGAGTCTAGGTTCAACTCCAGGTATTTAGACTCTCCTGACATATATGTAAGCCTTCACCAAAGATTCAATATAATATAATAATAATACTTTATTCATCCTTCTTGATCACACATGATATAGGATAAGTCAGAGGGCAGAAGTGCCTAGAGCAACCTTCTTATCTAAATACAACAAAACATGTCTATAATCTACTACCATACATAGTTCACATTAGCGTCTTGTTCAAAAATTCTTTCATATCGTAGTATCATTCATTGCATAAAAAGTTCTTTAGTTTTCGCTTGAAAACATTGAAGTTGTCTTTCAATCTTATAGAGGCGGGCAAATGATTCAGAAATTGAATTCCCCTAAACATCGTGCTTTTTTCGTACAGACTGGTTTCATGTTTGGGAGGCCTAATAAGTTTCGATGATCGAGTTGGGTAGTTGTGGTAATCAGAATTGAGAGAAAAATGGTGGTTATTACTTTTTGCATATAAAATGCATTTGTAAATGTATATAGAAAATAGCGTGAGAATTCCATGTTCTTTAAAGTGATTACGGCATGTTTCTCTATGGTCTAGGTTGAATATTTGTCGTATAATTCTCATTTGAGAAATGGAAACTCTGGATGCACCCACTGCTCCACCCCAAAAAATAATATATGTAATGTGGGAATAAACAATAGCGTAGTAAACGCTTATTAACTGATTCGACATAAAAATATCTTTCAGTTGTAATATAGCAAAGTAACTGCTATTTCATCTTTTGCAAATATGATTAATATTAATGTTTTAACCCATATTACTGTCAACAAATACACCTAAACATTTGGTATATTTTGAAAAAGGGACTTCAGTATCATTTACTGATATTCTACTATTTTCAGAGATTTTATTTCTGGCGGAAGACTGCATACAAATGGTTTTAGCAGAATTCACCATCAGAGAATTTCTCTCACGCCACGTGGTGAATTCTCTTGACAATACATTCATTTTAGCAATGAGTTCTTCAGGCGTATCTGCATCAGTGGCCAAAGAATCGATCCCTGAGGTACACCAGCATCCACGTCATGTGGAAGAGAACTCTGATCGTCAATTTTTACTATAATTTTTTTAACCGCAAGATATGAAATCTGCCAAGAAAGGAATTTACTTCGGAAACCTAATTCACTTAATTTATTTATTGTAATATTAGTATTAATTGAGTCAAAAGCTTTTGAGAGATCAAAGAAAAGGGCACCTACATACTTTTTCATATCCAATGAAGTATGGATATAGTTGAAAAGCGCAATAGATGCACTCTCCGTTGATCTCCCTGGCAGAAAGCCATTTTGATGTTCTGTTATGACCTTTGTAATATCCTTATTATGATATTTAAATCTTTTGAACACAATTGTGTTTTCCAAAGTCAAAGTCATTTATTATAAAAATAATACAAAATCGTCATGACATCATACATACATAGTGACTTGATTCACTATTAAATAAATATATACACATACAAGGTGCTTCAAGTACAAAAGCTACTATACTACAACCTTGTACTTCGAAAGAAAGGGAATCATTTGCTTATAATAGTTATTTAAGTAACAAGGAATGTAAAGACGTGTTAACATTCGAGGTGAGCGAGTACGAGCCGAGGCAAAGCCGAGGCTTGTCGCTTGCCGAGGATGATAACAGTCGATACATTCCGTGTTACTTATTACGTTTTTCCCGCTGCTTGTTGACATTTCTCAAAATTTGCCTGAATTGAAGTTTGTTTTCTTACCCTTCCTTCATGATTATTCGTTCGCTATTTCATTCTAAGTTGCTTGTGCGTGTAACTAAGTTACCGAATAAGCAGACAACAATAATATTCAAAAGGTCTCATAACCTAAAAATTGATATGAATGAAGCTGAAGGTATTACTTGTCAAAGTCAAAGTCATTATTACCCTAGGCATGTAAATGACACTATTAAGTTCCGTTGTCAAGATGAATTAGTAAACGAATGATATAGGCCATTTACCTGTTTTGTTGCTAAGCATGTATGGACTATTTACAGTGTCGGCAGCGGGAAAATACATTTTTCAATTATTTTACACATTACACTTTGTACCGTTATTGGGCAAAAATTGACAAGACATAATTTATTACCTTTTTAAAAATTGGACTTACAATTCCTACCTAGAGGTCAGATGGAAATGAGCCCTTTTTAACTGAAAAGTTGATTATGTTCGCTATAATACCAGATATATGAGAACCTGAAAATTTTGTAGGGTTTGTAGGGAGACAGTCAACCTCTTCACAGTTTATATTTCTCAGAGAGTTACTAGCATCGAATACATCTTCAGGTATTGTTATTGTTATTTCCGTCAACCGATTGCACCAATACGCGCAACCCTCGGAAGTCTTCGAGTGACTTGTGTGAGCTAGGGAAGACGCAGCCCTTGCCTTTTAACGTGTGATGCCATGCACGAGACCGATGACCATGCGAGGCTTTGAACCCTCGACCTTTCGCTCCAAAGGCGAACGCTCTACCACCATGGCCACCAGTGCCCATTATAATGGGATTGAAAAAGAATGTATTGCATACATGCACCGTAGTATATTCATTGGAGGATGTGTTATTGAAATGTGCATTTATCACTTGTTTCACATTTGTTGAAAATAATCCTGCAAAGGCATTGCTAATTTCATACTTGTTTTTAATTATTTTTCCATTTAGCTCAATACTGGTTATATCAACGCATTTCTTTTTCCCAATTTTTTGTTGAACAGTACGCCAAATATATTTTTGTTTTTCTTTTACATTTTTATTTTCAATACTTTTTTGATAGAATGAATTCTTTGTATTGTTAATTTCGGCTATATAATTTTTCTTTGCAGTCTCATAGTTAAAAGTGATCATCAGGATTTGAGGACCAGAATAGGTTTCTAAGGTCGTTGCCCATCTGTTGGTCTCTAGGTTTCATATTCTGCTGAAACATATCCCTAGGTACTATTGACATACGGTGGCTTGGCACGCTGAGGTTTATATCCATCATCTTTTTCCTTTTTTATATAGAATACCTCGCTAAGCCATTTGAAGGAAAATTTGTTTTTTATTTTGCTGGTTAGTATTGTAAAACAGGTGGCTACAGATGCGACGTTAGGCGTTGCCTGGCATATTCACGGTCTAATTTCTCTTATTGTCTTAAACACGTGTATACCGGTGATTGATACTCTGAGGGTTATACTCATTATATTTTCTCATATTATATGCCAAAGAACTGAAATGCAAGTGGGTATTTGTTAAGAGATTAAAACACATCTTACTCTTCTGGCAAATACCATTTTCCACATGTACTATAATAATTCAGCTTCTCGTTAAAAAGAAATCTGTATTTCCTGTAAAAAATTGCAATTATTATGTGAAAAAAAAGTCACAATTTTATCGGATGCTTGAATTTTTCGAACATTACAATTCATTAATATTATTATGAATCAACAAGTAATGAACAGTTTTAGAAAAATACTCATTTTCAACAAAAAATAATATATACCTCAGCCTTTTCATTGAATGTTATGATATTTTCCTGTAATTTCCTTCTCCTCTTTGGATGCAGACATCTCTCCCGTCTAAAAATAATCAACCTATTAGACGAGCTATTCAGGTCGTGCCATCTGTATTCAACGAATGTACATTTAGAATTCAGAATAATATCTACACGATATATTCAGGAACGGTTTATTTATTTTTCCGTCGGGGGATGTTTGTGTTCGAAACCTTGGAGGAAACATTCAATCGATTCGTTGAGGAAGGAAGTTGAACAAATTATCTCGAACGTATCGTGAACGGAACTCGGATACCAATTTCCGACTCTGGTGATTTAATTGCTATTACCTACTGTAGAATACAACAGGAGGGTCATATTTGAAACATCGCATTTCATAATTGATTCATTATTAGTTCGATTTACAAGATGAAATTACACCAGTGTGTTTTCTTTGTATTATCTCTTATGTAAAAATCTTTGTGAACCTATATGGAATTGTCGTAGTTTTGTCAATCTTGTGATGGATTCGGGAAAAGTCCAAGAAGTTTGCCCAATTGACAATATCCCACAGGATTTTGGTTATCGATTTTTCGCTGTCAGGTTGGAAATATATTTTTTCTGAACTCGTTCAAGAATGCCCACTTTCTCGAAGCAACTTCAGGCCTCAAAATACGCTAATCTAGTATTTTAGTCCGTTGCTAAGCAACGAACTTTCTCGGACCGTTTTCGGACCTAAACGGTACGGGAAAAATATTCCCATATCGGGAAAAATATTCCCGTATCGTTTTCGATACGGGAATATTTTTGCCGGCTTGTTTACATTTTAGACAGTTATTGAATTCACGCAAACAATATGTAGAATTTCTTAGTTTTTGATAATGCTGTTTGCGATTTCAGAAAAAATAGTATGTGTACCTCGTAGTAAAAGCACATTCCCAGACTTCAATAATTTTTGGCCTTGGCTTCGCCTTGGCCAACAATTTACATTGTCGTCCGGGAATGTATTGCTTTTACTACTAGATACACAATATACTATTGTTTTTAAATGTTGGAAACACTGATTCAGGGAAATTATAATGGTCATCTGTCAACTTCAACAATTTTTTTATTCATTTGGATTGAAATTGAAAGTTAAAATATACCTAATGAAAAATTGGTCGAATCAGATATTCTCGATTTTTAGAGAAATATCAATACATTTATGCATTGCCCTGAGTTCACAAATTTTTCTATTCACAGATCACATGATGGAGTAGAAAAATATTGAAAACTGGAAAAAAATGGGGTTCCTATTCAATAACAGGAAAAATCTGTATTTGAGATTGAGGTAAAAAAAAACTTTTACTAAAATATTGAATACAGCAATAACAGAGAAATAATCACCACGTCATTTGAAGAGTTAGAATTAATTGAATGAAAATTCCTAACGAGGTCTGTAAAATTATTGATAGCTGCTTTTCAGTAAAAAGGATGTAGGTTTCTAGATGCTCCAATTCGATAGAAAACAGTTTATTCAGCAAGTGTCATCAAATTTGTACCAGTTTGTTCAGTCTTTGGCCAAAGTATGTAGTAGTTGCAAGAATCGATTCCAAAACCAAAGTGAACACTGACTGTGTGAAGCTCATGATTGGATTTGAAGTATTCAAAATAGAATCTTGTTAATACTGGTACAGGATCCAAAGCCCAGTCCACAACAATGTAATCCCGTCAGAGCTAATTGCCCTAGAATTTGAAAATAATTGATGTTTTTTTTTAAAGCTAACACTCCCTTACTGTTTTCAAGAAATACCCCTGTTCCACAGTTGTTTTTATTTCAATCCTCTAGATACAAAGTTTTCATTTCCAACAAATGGTAGATATTGGTACTGGTGTCAAAAACCACTCTGTCAGGGGACGTTGACAAGAAAGGGATTGCTGGGTTAACAACAAGTCCACATGAGAAACAAGTGAAATCTGCATTTTCTGTTTCATATTTAGCTTCAACATCATCCTCATTATCCAACCCAGCTTTCATGGCTGCTATTATTTATCATTTAGTCCTTCTGTTTGATTATGGGTCCAAGTTTGGAAAATGAAATCCTAGTCATACGTTTTCTTTCCAAATTTGAGAAGCACATTGGGGATTTGTTCTATTTTCTATGTTGTATGCTTCACTCAGCGTCAGGAATCAACTAACCAGTAACTCTGCACAATTATAACCATGTTCAAAAAGACAACAGTCCACAGTTCCATCCATGGGTTTGGTGTGATATGGGCTAGCTTCAACTACACAACTTTCTTCAACAACAGTTCCTAACTGAAAATGCCGCAAATTTGTTAACTCACCATCATCAGAGTTACAAAAGTAAATCTTACTAACTTCAGAGTTACAAGAAACAGAATCATCAGTTATTCTTTCACCTTCGTTGGTTGAAGTATTGGGAACATATTCAGATAATGGGGTCTAGAAAAGAAAGTGTTTTCTCAAATTTCAAATTTGAACATCGAGAATGGAACTCAACAATATCAGAGTTTTGACATAAACGGTGTCTTCCCAATCTTTCACTCTCCTTGAAACGATCTCCTAAAATTATTTTAGTATAATAGAATTCTAGTTCATCGATGGGAACATTCAAATGGAACAATCATTTTCGCACAAGTTCTTTTGTTTTCGGGAATCTGTAAAATGTAATTTTTTTTGTATATTCGTACACATTCCAGCATGGAACACAACATTTGCAACAAGCAATAAGCTTTTTAGAATGTTTCTTTCAATGAATTAAAATTTGGCAGTGTTGACACATGACAGTGTATCAATTCAGTGTTTCAAACAGTTAAAAAATAAAATTTATTACCAACCAGACAGCAAAAAAAAGATCACTAAAATCCTGTGGAATATTGTCAATTCCATAAGTTGACATATTTATCCATTTCCCATGCTGAAACATTCTTTGGATTCAGATTAAAGTTCGAACCTAGTCGGAATGGTTCCTTTAGGCAGTGGGTACCGTAGTTGATGTAGGAATATTTGACAAAAGCAGATGGAAATCAATTGTAGGATGACGGGTGGTATGTTCAAATTACTTGATGATTGATTTGTGAACGATGTGAGTCATTATAATTGCAAATGTGTTCTTTCAATCTCTTCTTGAGTCTTTCAGTCAATGTAATTTGGCTCTCAGTCATTTATTGCCAATTGAAAGTATTTAAACCAGTGAGATTTAGTTTTGAGTCTCTTCACTCAAAATATTGAGTTTTTCAGTCAATAGAATTACTCTTTTAGTCATTTCAGTAACAATCTTGGGTCTTTGAGTCACTTGAATTTGGTTTTGAGACCTTTCAATCCCAATCTTAAGAGCCATCATCAGCGCGTCACAACGAACAATCGAATTTCTCCTCACCCCTCCAGCTAAGTTTTGTAGGTATACTTATCAACAGTGGGGCTGAAGATAATGAACTGGTTCAATGAACATTGGCAAAACAGCGCCTCCCAAGTAACAATTTTAATTTTGTGGTAGACCTCAGAAGGTTTTGAAGACCATCCACAACATCCATAAAACCACTATAAAGCTGCTATAAATCTAGGAGGGCTCACTCCTATGAAGGCTCTCAGTGCTATTTTCAAATGCAAACATAAAACCTTGCCAAATCATAAACCTGTATGTTATTAAAAAATCTATTTGGCATCAAAATGTCTTTTTTGAATGAAGTTGGGTTAGAAAATTTTCCATAAATAACCACAGCCAAAACGGAACTTAAATTAATCTAATTATTGTAACGAAAGCTGATTTCAGAATAGATAGAGCTTTATCACAACTGATTCGACCGAGCGCGAGCGGAGCGTTAAGAACATAATAATAATTGAGAACGTTGGGCTCTAATTTTCTAGGAACTAGGAATCACCGCATTTAATATTTTTTAAGTCACCTTACTCTTTCATCAGATGATCTCGACATTCTATACTCAATGCTCCATTTGTTCTTTCTTTCTGATGCTGGATTGAGAACTCGTAGCACTCACTCGTAGCACTCAAAATTTACTTACTCTTTTCAACTCTGTTAATTAAATTCATTTCTCTCAACTCAAAAGGATTTTTAAACTGGATTATGAACTTTTATGAGTAAAAATCCAAAATTCAAAACACATATCTATTAAACAAAACAATATGGAATAATAACCATAGTTGTTAGGGACATTTCTGGAATTATTTGATAGAGCAACTTATGATTTTAACTAATAATATAACGTAAACCGGAAAAAGGAGAATGAGGCCAGACAATTTACTGATAATTTAACAAGATAGAACACAAAAGACTCGAAATAATTCAGTTACAACAAATACTAAAAGTTGACTAGAAGAATCAACTTTTTAGAGACAGGTGGAGAAGATCGACTTTATATATATATATATATATATATATATATATATATATATATATATATATATATATTCAAATAAAGAAATCAACGATATTACCCTGATTGAATTTTGAGTTGAATAGAGCTGAATTATGACAATTGAACAAACTAATGAAATAACTGCGCGGCAACATGTTAACTTTAACGAGAGAAACGAAAGACTACTCTAATTTTTCGAGATACTGTTCAATTTCCGAGTGCACCTCTCTGAGAACTTTTGGTTCATAACTCCGCCATTTTTCATGAAGTAGAATTGGGCTTTCTCATGGAAGTATTGAATCATGTGTATTTTATGTGTGCACAAAACAGGCGCTGTCTGGATGCTCTAGTGTTAACCCGATTTCAATTTCTCAAACAGATTATGAAAGTACTACAAAACGTATATTCTCGTTTTGCGCTACAATAGTGCGAAAAATTAATGCAAACATGACTGAAAATGGCCGAGCTCGCGTTAGCTGCCGAGTGGTAGGAGAGTCCGGAATATGAGGGGAATTCTTCTAATGAACGGATTACGTGATAATACGCTCCCCCTCATCTCCCGCTCTATCCTACCACTCGACCGCTTCCACCAGCTCGGCCGTTTTGCAAGCATTTTTCACCCATTTCGTACCGTACTTCTACTTCCCAAATCTGTTTTATAAGTTGAAATTGGACTATTAAGATAGTGCAAAAAAAATCAAATTGCAATTGTGCTAAAATAAACGATCCGTTTGAGCCTGTTTTGTGGACACAAAGTACACATGATTCAATACTTTCATGAGAAGGGCCAACCCTATTTCTTGAAAAATGGTGGAGTTATGAATTTTTAAAAATATCGTAGAATTTTCCGGTTTTTCAAGTTTTCCTCCGTTTCTAATGATCCGATCGGATCGTAAAACATTCCATTTTGTTCGTATTTCAATTATCTACAATTCTTTCCATTGAAGCAACCTTCATTAGTTTTTATTATATAAGCAAAACAATTGAACACGTTTTTTGTTATTTAAATCTTTATAACAAATTAATAAATGACAGTTACGAATCGAAAACACAACAGAATATAACTACGGACTGTCTTCTATGTAATGGCATATTCGGTTTTCTACTAGTATTTTTGTTAGGAAAAAAATGCTCTATTGATTGTCCTATTGGAACACTGCGTGTTCTAATTCTAGAGAGGATTCAGAGACATCCATATTCTTTAAAGTATATATTGATCTATCATCAAATATGTGAAATAGTGAAGGATTCGGAATTAAGTGATAATCTAAATTTCAATTCAAGATACCCTTTCGCAATTATCAACCAACCCCTTTTTTATTTTACAGAATATAAAATTGAGAGGGGGGTTGAGTTAGGATAAAATATAAGTTTGTTGTTTTGTGTATCATTTCATTTTCAACCTCTTTTCCAAATCATTCGTGCTTTAAATCGATATCGTTTTGACTATCATTGATTGTACGTTATACAGTCTCTAGTTAGTCTTATTTCCATTTCTAATTCATAATGTTTAATTTCAGGTAAGCAACTAGCATAGCAATCCAGAAGAAAAGGGAATGGTAAGTGGAGTTTTATTTTTCCCTCTGATCTACCGAACGTTCAAACCGTTGTAATTGGAGTTTCTTAATTGGCACCTTTATTGATACGAATGGTATTCTCAAATTAGCTTGTTAAAATTGGAAACTCGCTCGGAAATAACGTGTTATTTGCCATTTGTGTATTTTCCGCTGACAGCAGAGACTCGTCTTTCTTTGGGACTATGGAAAATTATTCTGTTGGAAATGGATTTTTCTACCGCAGCATCATAAAATTAAGCTACACAATTGAATAAAAATTAGATTAACATCTGAATAAACGATATAGTAACCTTTTGTTTATAATTTTATTGCAAATTAAATAACACATTTTTCTGCAATGTTATGTTTTTAATGAAATATGAAAGAATGCAAAATCTCAAAAAAGGGGCAACGTAACTTTTAACAATAATGTAAAATTCAGGAGAAATATCGAATTGAAAATTATTACATTCGTTCAAAAACTATTTTATGAAACAACATAAACGTCATTCTGAACAATTATTAACTTAAAATTTACCACCCGGTAGATGTTGGTCAAAATAAATTATTTTGTCAGCACTGTACACAACATTTTCGTTATCATTAGAAGCATTATAAGTCTTTTGCATTCTGTAAAAATGTAACATGTTTTTGTTTTTTTTTCTGCATATTTTCATTGCAGTTATAATCATTATTTTGAGGTTCACAATCACTAGCACCCATTTCACCATCTGTATGCATTATAATCGTTTCATTTACTGGTTGTTTATTAAGTACTTGTACAAGCTTAAGGGTAAATCTTCGAATAATTTTAAGATAAATATTTTGTAAACTGGGTGTTTTTGAGATGAGAAATCAAAATTTGCTACTAAATTTTATTTAGCACTAAGACGGCGCTGCGTACGCAATAGTTATTTATTTTATTTGGCCCTAACCTTTTTCACAGTAAAAATTTGGCATTTTTTCATATTTTAATCTATTTTCTATTACACACTTTCTAAGAAAAAAAAGTATACCCTCTCAACAGTGCTAGTGTAGGCGTCAATTTTGAAATTCCCGCCTTCTTCTGTGTTGGTCGGTTGGGAACACTGATCTGCTGGTGGCAGGACTGGTAGGAGGGAAAAAGTTAGTTGTGTTGTTGGTAGACAAGATGGCGAAAATAAAGCTGTACGAGAAAAAGTTATTTCATTTATTTGAAAAATCATAATCCGCTGGCTAATCCTACACTAGGGGCACCAATTTTTGAGAAATTTGCATCGATGAAGGTTATGGGGTCACTTAGGCACCAGATGAAGTTGATCTGAACTTAACAAAAACTGAGTATGTGATAGATCTCGCTATAATGAACAACTTTTTTTGCTACGTAGAAGTTTTAATTTTTGGACATGTTTTATTTTGTTTGTTTAAAAAAAATTGTTAAAATTGTTTTTTCCGTTAACCAGCTGTCATCCCCTTACGAACGGCAGCCCTCAAAAGTCGAAACTTGTGCGAGCCAAGGATTAACGAGGTCTTACCTTTTTACGTGCGATTCCTAGCACTTTCTCGGGCCATCAGAAAAAATTCTGCAGTCGCCATGGTTTGAACCACCGCCGACCTGGCCCCATATTTATTTATTTTGTAATCAACAGAAAAAATCCAATTACAGATTACAATTAACCACTATTACATTGACTAATACTAAGATAGATGCGTATTTATAACAATATTACTTAATGCTATAGGAAAATTACTCAGAAGTAGAGAATAAGATTTCACGTGAACAGATACATTTTGAACACTTTTTAGCAAAGGATGCTAAGGAAACAAAGTAATTCTACCAATAATTATACTTATGGAAACACAGTTGAATAAATGAATAGGTAATGCATAACATATTTTCAGTGGAATTATTGATACAATACAGAAAAATTAAGAAAAATAATGGAAAGAAAGTAGAAAATTGAAGAGAGAAGCTCATCCAATATGCAATCATTATTACTTCTTTTCAACATGTAAATAATATTAACACTTTGTGTTTAAAACTAGAGGTTTCGAAAAAAAAAATGTCAACGTTGTGTAAGCAGTTATTTGTTATAAGAACCATCTGTTGAGGAAATCGCCTTGATCCATTCCTTTTGCAGATTGTGCATTCCGGAGACAAAATGAATGTCTTCCATTTCTGCATTGGAAAATTAATTGGTACATTTTTAACACAACACACAATAAATTCCAAATTTCAAAAAACCACTTTCTGTTTTTTTTATCAACTGTCATGACTTATTCTGCTGCTATAGAAACCTCTCGACCAAGGCTTGCTATGCATGTATGTACTTGCTGTTTTTTTAATATTGTCACTTCAGAGGAAAGATGCAGCACCCTATTGGCGAATTTTAATTTAAATCTAACTTAATAATTATTTGTAAAGTGTAGTAACAAAATTCCAATGTAGGTTTAACCTTAAACTGTTTTTTTTTCAACGACGAATAATACTGAGAGTACATTTTGAATGTAAAATTGAATGGAAAGTACACCGAGAGAAAAGATTATATATATTCAATAAAATTCATTTATATTCAACAAATATCAGTTTTGAATAGCGCCGAACTTATGTAAGTTCGGTTGGAACATATGAAAAGTTGAAATGCTCCAAATAAAATATGTATTACACACCAAGCAATATACACATATGAATTTAAAAATTATTTATTATCTGTAAACTTTTCCAAGATGAATGATGATAAACGTAAAGTTAAGTAAATTATAAAAACTTTTTCTGAAATGTTTAAAATACATATAGTTGAAAATGTTTTTCAGTTCATTGTAAAATGAATGCAGTTATATCTTTTAAAAGACGAAATCTTTTATAGAATTCAGTATCATTCCAGTTGGTTGGTCTTCAATTATACCCGTGATGAGAAATTAAGTATATCTTCATTCTGCTCAAAATCAAGATCATTCAAAAGCTAGAAATCCTAAAATATATCCATTCCAAAATCCGGTCGAATGAAGTATTCACTTATTATAACAATTACAAATCACAAAATAGTCCATCAAACTTAAAACGTAAATGAAAATACAAATAAAAATAACTTGGCAGATGACAAAATGGTCAAGGCTTTCGCGGCCGAACTTTTCAGTGTCACGATTTTCACTCGGGTTTGAAGGCCGTCAATTTTTGGAATTTCTTCCTACCGTTTCGCTAGCGCGAGTGGCTTCAGAGGCTTATACATCATGAATAATCTCAGATGACTGGAGATTGCGTCTGCGGAGATTGGATTTATTCTGACTCAGGTAGTCTTGTGCGTTCATTACCGTATCTGGATTTGGTACATTCTCACTAACCCTAATTGACCCCTTTCTACTTGCCGGCTTGATATCGTTGATATCTTTTGTTATTTCAGAATTGCTTATTACCGTAACTGGTTTAAGCATAGCTACACTGGGAGAATTTTTTCCGCTCCCACTAGCGGCAATTTAATTACCGTCCGTTTTAACGGGAATTTAACTTCGAGTGGGATTTTGCATACCACGTGTTATTATCACCTTGTATATTTACTCTGATCAACTCCGTACACTTCTTCGATGTAACTTTACGTTGTGACATAATTTTACGAGTGAACTTTACATTGTTATATTACTTCACAACAAAAATTTGCATTAGAGTTTTACATTGTGATATTACGGTTTGATTTTCTAACTTGAAAAATAGACTCCGATGTGAATTTGCTTTGGAATTTCATAATTATCATGAATTTATACAGAGAAGTCGTAAAGTAACGGATAAATTCATTTTCTACCTTATTAGCCATATTCAAAAAGAACCCTGAAATACATCGATTTTTGTTTTCGAAAAGACACTCTGTGACATAAAAAATTGGCCCTCTTCCACCCTCCTCAAAGTGACATCTACCCCACCAATTTTTTATAATGAAATAGGGGGTCAAGTGGTATCTCATTTAGAAGGGTATTCAATTGTCTATACAGCCATGTCTTTTTTTTAATTCTGAATTTTTGTGTCATAACAAAATTAATTTTCAAAATGTTAAAAATTACCACGAATACTATTAAATTCGCTGTATATTCAATGCACCCTATTTTTTTTTTTTGTTCATTTACCAACTGTTGTTTGTCATACGTGACACACAGCTGTATAGACAATTGAATACCCTTCGAAATGAGGTATCACTGTACCGCCTATTTCATTTAAAAAAATTGGGGTGTGGTGGCTGCCACTTTGAGGGGGGTGAAGGAGCGGCGATTTTTTTTTTCTAGGTCACAGAGTATCTTTTTGAAAACATGAATTGACGTGTTTCTGGGGTTTTCTTGAATACAGATAACAACGTAGAAAATGAATTTATCCGTTACTTTAAGACATCACTATATATTTTTTTATTGTATAGGTTGGTACATTTTGTCTTTTATTCAACACACCATAGATGTATCCATCAATTTGAGAAATTTGTCTCCAGGTTACCAAAGCACTTCATTATATTATACTCGATTTACGTTTCGCTAATAAAACTAGCATCATCAAGACTGATAATAGTCTCCAGATGAGTATTTATAGCAATAAAGTAATTTGGTGAAGTGTAGATATATTGCTCAAATTTTTGAAGAAACCAACGTTTCCAAAATCCTCAACATTTTTTCATCCACTTCTATACCTTTATTAACCACTCTGGCTGAATGGCAGACAGATTGGACCCGTATTATCTGCGTAAGAATCGTCTAGCACACTTCATGTAGGTACTAGAAAAAAATTATTGAATCTGTGGCGTTCAGTCGCAAAACAAACATTCTATGGTTTAAAGGTTCAGATTCTGTCCTTGTCTTCATTATATCTTACGATATTTCGGTCAATTATGTACAGTTCTCTTTGATAATTGCACTGAAAAAACGGTTTATTTATAGTTAACGAAATTAATCAACATCTAATAAATCATTTATTCGAATATTGTGGAATAAACGTTTATTTATTAGAAACAAATAATGCATTTAAATTATTTAAATATTCCTCATTAATAGTTAATTCAAATCAATTTTCAATAAACTATAGATTCATCAACTGTAAATAAAACATTATTTATAATGAATAAAGAATATTTATTAATAACTAATATTTCATTACCATTCAATAAATACATAATCATTATTAATATGTTTTATTCATTAAAAATAAACGTTTGTACATAACGAACAATAAACAAAATTCAATATGGAAGAAATTGGAATCAAATCACTATCAATATCAATATTTATCAAATCAACAAAACTGTTCATTCAGGAACTTTTCCAGCTCCTGAACCTGATCCATGCTTATGACGCGAGACCGCCTTGATGAACTGCGTTAGTAGGTACTTGTGATTTTTCCAACAGATGTCTTATTGTAGATTAGATGCACAAACCACGCATATAATTATTATAAGTGTTATAGTCTTCTAGTCTTTTAAGTTACACTTCAATCACATTAAAATAACACGCGACCTAACCTACACAACATTCACAAATGGCGCCACACACCACACGACTTGAAGACAAACAACGAGAGAGACCCAGACGTACGACGTGACACGTGGCCCATCATAGCGAAGCCACCACGGCACCTATCGCGGAGATTTGATAATAATGACAGCGCGGTATTTTCAATGAATATTAATTTATTATCTTTTACTAAGACTTATTCACTTTGAATAAACTCATAATTATTAATGAATACAATTTTAGTAATATCACCTAACAAATGATTTCATTAGGAATAAATTTATATTGTTAATTATAAACATATCGACCTCAAACAAACTATTAATTTTTTATTAATATATCATATTATCGCATTTATTAATATTAAATAAAATCACCTTGTACGAAATAAAATATTCTTTTCTTTGAAGAAGACAGAAATCTTTTCTCTGCTCGCTAGGTGGAGCGGCCTAGAAACTGCTTTCATCTCGTGAACCAGAATTGACTAATCAGCGGAGTGTGTATTGGTTTGGACGGGGAACAGATGGCTTCAGTGCTGTCTGTGTTGACCTGCCCTTGCACTGATGAGAGGCAACAACCTCGAAACTAGTCTGCAGGTGGTCAGCCCGTCCAAATCAAAACATAATTCTGCTGGTTGGTCATAGAGGGCACTTGCAATTGCGTCCTCTGATGTTTTGAGGAACGTTGCACAAGTAGCTGTTAGATTTAATTCAATACCCGTCGTGGTCTTAGCCAGGGGAGTAGTTGTTTTCTGACAGGTTCTTGCCATAATAAGCCTACATAGTTAGGTGTTTATGGGAGTAAAGGGTTCATCATCGGTCGGTAACGACTGTTCGTTATTCTTTTCTTTATTCATTGTAAGTAAAAGGCACCCAAACAAATATTTATTAACTATAAGCCCTATCTTTTTTTTCAGTGTGGAAACAAAAATAAATTCCGAACATAAACTGAATATTTAATTCCAATATAGCAAAAAACTGAAAACATTTTCGAATAATACATTGCATATTATAAACTAACATTAATCATTATTAATATATTATTAAGAATTATTGGTTGGTCTTCATATTCAGTGCGATTGTCCTAAAACAAAAAAAGTGGTATTATACAACAAACCAAAGGCTTTCCATCGTCTTGAAACAGGACAGAGACCAATAAAATTCAATTTAAATTATCATAGAATATGGACTATTATTCGACAGCTAGATGCTTTCTAGTCGGGAAAATGTCATTTTACCATGATGGAACAAGTACTTGTGGAGTTTTTGGTGTACGTTGTTTTTTTTTGAGAATTCGAATTTTTGGGAAGTGTCACAAATAAACTCAGCAACAGCTAACATTTTCTAAAAAAAGTAAGTATATGTTAAGAAAAAACTACCGAGGAATTTATTGGGATTCATTAATCGAAAGTTACACGTTTCAAAACATATACTAACTTTTCGGAATCAAAAGTTTTGATGAGATTAAGTAATTTTTCATATGTAGGTACTCAATTCAACATATGATATCGGTGTTTCCCACAAAACACATCATGATTTTGAGGTTATATTTCTCAATTTCATTAGATATTATGAATGAAGAAGAAACCTGAATGCAATCTCGTTCACTTACCTTGTATTGGTGATGCAATGCACAAAATACACTCATTACTTATTACTTGCAATACCTCAGTTGGTCACAAAAAAGAATGAACAGGAACGTGTAGGAGCTGACTTTACCCTGTGGATGCGTAATTTTACAACCAACGCGAAAATTTACGCCAAGACGGATGTACATTCCAGTTGCAGGTGGATGTTCTCATAGTCGAGGGATATTCACACAATTATTTTTAGTATATTGAAGGAAATTATACGCGCTGAATGAAATATCATTTCAAGTGCGTATAGATACATCTTGTAGTTTGAAAATTGAACGATAGAAGTAAGATTCCCTTGAATCTGAAATAATGTTCCACTCTAAGCATTGAAAATACATTGCAAATTTAAAACAATTTTCTCAGTGTATTTTCGATAACATTAATTGACACCTTTTTGCCTGTTGTCTTTAGTCCTAGTTTACTTTTGTTATTTTGGACAAGACTACCTTAGTCAGAATAAATACAATCTCCGCAGTCGGAATCTCCAGTCATCTGAGATTATTCATGATGTATAAGCCTCTGAAGAAGCTAGCCGCTCGCGCTAGCGAAACGTCAGGAGGAAATTCCAAAAAACGATGGCTTTCAAAACCGGGTGAAAATATTGCCACTTAACTTGCTAGGTGTAACAGTGTCCACCAGATGCTGAACATGATTGAAATTAAGACCAGTTAATTAATTTTTATAATTTTTTGTTTTTTAAAACTTTTCCATGTTAGTTTTCCACCAAGAAATGATCAACTTGTAACCAACCCCCCTTTGCTGAAGATGAAGGATTAATCCTTCGAAGCATGAGGTCTTTTCGACTACATGGTATCTACAATAATGATTATTTTTGGTGGAGTTAGACTGAAAGTTTTTTCACCTACCCAGTTTTATCTCATCTCCACTGTATGTAATGGATGGATTCCGTTGGACAAATACAAATATTGAACTGGCATGCTAGTTTCTCAGGTTAGGTGTGCTCAATCTGTCAAATAAATCCCTATCTATAACTAAGAACGGCGACTAGATTATTCGGAATATGAAGCTGACTTATCTAAGGAATGAGACTACTCGAAACCGAAAAGATATTATTTTGACTTATCGTTTAAGTAAAATTTATTTCGCAGAATAAATTTGACTATTTGCAAGTGAAAGTACCGGGCCTTGGAAAATATAAAAAAATAGAATAATAATGTTAGAAATGAGTCCACAAAGTATAGATGAGTATTATCAGTACTTCAAAAAGCATTTATTATCATAGTGTGTTCTATTTTTTGTGTGAACTGTTTTGTATTTTTGAATATGAGGTTTAGTCGTGTTTCCCAACTCTATGAATGAGTTACATTTATGACCAATAACATATGTAAGTTCTTCAAATGAATTAATAATCTAATTAACCATTAGTAACATTTTTCGAAATTTGTTCTACCTAAATCAAATACCAACTTGCCACGTTAGATTTCTTCCAAATGAAAAAATCATCAACTCGGCTGACCGGGCAGATAAAACTGATGTAAGTAGTTTTGAAATTTTATGAGCGATAAAAATGTGACACCAAAAGAATTCAATAAGTACAACTACAAATATCGGATAATCTGCATATTAAAATCATCCATCAATACATTTAGAAATGGTAAAGTATTCACTTTTGCATTCATGAAGAGCCAGCAAAGTATTTCAAATTGTATTTTCATAAATCGAGGTGAAAAGTTTTTATCTCATCTAACAGGACTATTATAAATTTTAGGTTGCATGGGTGTCTTTATCAGTTGATCTTTCAAAACAATCATTAAGCAAGAAAGTATGGTCACATATCAGGGAATTTACGACATCGATTCGATCAAATGATATTACAAATGAGGAAAACCGCATTTGTCGATCTCATTGTGCCTTTCCCGTTTTGAATACTCGCAACATTGAGGAATGTTCAGGAGGATTAATTATTCCCATATGTTGTGAGGAAGTTATATTATGCTATTATTGCACACAGGAAATTATGTCAGTACTCAGAACATATCTTCAGTTTTTCGCAAATATCTCGGAAACCTCCACTTCTAGACATATGCAATGTAATGACTTCTAAGATGACTATTGATGAGCCTAACTGCTGTCAAACACTCATTTGTACATTCACTTGTCTAAAAAAAATAAGAGTAAGGCCACTGATTTACGAAATTTATAAATTATCACTTCAAATTATCACATTGAAAAAGCTAGGCTGGTGTACCAAGTTTATATATTTTTTCCGGGAGTTTTGGAGAAAAAAAATAAATCCTGATTTTTTTTCGTACTTTCGACACCCTGTAACTCAGAGGGAATGCATTTTATAACGTGAGGAATCTGTATGCGGAGTTTGTTGGTCTTATTCTGACTCACCCTGTATAGTCCAGTCGACAGGTTTATGAAACTCTGGGGTAAAATTTGATTTCATTTTCACATTAATAATCTCTGCCACAAGTTATCGTCAGGATGCTACGCAATTCGAATTATATCTAAAGAATAGGGAATATGCATATTGTTTAATCAATTTGTTACTTCGTTGCAACATAGTAAAAAACATAAATACGGTTGAAAGTCTTGCAATTAATTTTTAAAATAATATATAAAATATCGATTGAATTTGACCTGTTTGAACTCCTCAATTTTCGCGCGCTGTGGATGACGTCACATGGCGCTATCAGTGTTGTTCTTCTTCAGTGTCGTTCGTTGAGACGTACTCTGATTGCTCTACTTGCTTGAAGTTGATACTTTATAAAAGAGTAAGACAAATGCAGTACAAGTGTTAGAGAGAGATGAACATGTGTGAAAGTGATCTCGATCAACCAGAGCAGTCTTCAATGAACAAGCCTTTCTATAGTTATGGCCATTGACACTATTGACAGTTATTAATTAGGTTAGGCATCTTCTTCTGCTATCTCAAGGTGTTCCCGTTTGCAGCAGCCCCTCAAGCTGCAATTCGTTGAGGAATTTAAGGATTTTGAGGGGGTCTATTCGTGGTATTTCTCCCACCGTCAGCTGGTGTGATCCCAGTATATTCAATCTCTAGTGATTTACAGCATAACTCTCCATCAATATATGGTAGGGTGTTTCTGGATGTTCCCCACAGAATCTGCAGGTGTTGTCCTCCTCTAAGCCTAGCTTCCTTAGGTGTTCTTTGAGTCTGCAATGCCCCGTTAGAAATCCTGTGATTGTCTTTAGACTAATTTTGCTGAGGTTAATCAGTGTTTTCGATCTTTCTGGGTTGAAATTGCCGAGGAGATCTTTGGCTTGCCTTAGCCCTGGAAGTCTTTGCCAGTATGTTGCTCTCATTGCTTCTTCAGTTTTATTGAGTTCTTAAAGAAATAAGATTTTCCAAGACCGCAGAATGCGTTGATGCCCCTTTTCGTACCAGGGTGTGCCAGGCTTGTTCATTGCCCTCCACTCCAATGTGCCCCGGCACTCAGAGGAGGATCACCTTGTTGTTCCTGCCTAGATCATTGAGTTTGTCTAGGCATTCCCAGACCATCTTCGAGTTGATGTTATATGAGCTCAACGCTTTGATGGCTGCTTGACTATCAGAGAGGATTGCGATTTCCTTGTTCCGGTATTTCCTGTCGAGGTTGAACTGAATGCACCTTTCTATGGCGTGAATTTCCGCTTGAAAAATGCTGGGGAACTGGCCCATGGGTTCGGAGTATTTGGTGCGAGGCCCAAAGACTCCTGCTCCAGTTCGGTCAGGAGTTTTGGACCCGTCCGTGTACCATGTTATGGTATTCCTTTCCAGTGGTCGAATGGATTGGGTGCTCCATTCTCTCTTGGTATTTAATTCCGTTCGAAAAAATTTCTCAATAATAAATTTGTGTTTATGAGGGAGTTTTATTATTATTATTATGGAAAATAGCATTTTTCAGAAATTTGTTCAATCTTTGAAATGTTATATCTCGATTATCATTACACTGAAAATTTTGACCATTTCCCGAGGTCAAAAACTCAGATTCTACACCCCATACCATTCCCGAAGTGTCATTAACTTTAGAATTTTGTCCAGGTAACCCCCTTTATTTTGTACCTGCCTACTGGACTAATAAGAGTCAGTTATTATTATTATTACGACTTATAAAATGAAAACTTTAAACACGTTGTACGCCATTGGATAAGCAAAATAATTGCAATATGCGTGAAGAATGTGACAAGCGTGATCACATCTATATCTCCAACTAGTTGGAAATATGTTTGCCTTTATTTCTCTGTACATATTTTGCCGTTTTTAATGCTAATTTGCCTGATCTATTATTTATCTGTCAACTTAAAAAATGGATAAGTGACTTCAGGTGAGATCGGTTTCCCTAGCAACATACGTCAACTTCATTCAGTATTTGTTTTCATTCTGACATTTCACGAGGTATTTTGTGTTTACACAACTATTTTTCACTCAATGGTGAGTTAATTTAATAATATAACTGTAGACAGTTTTGAAATATCGTTAACTATTCCTTCCAGAATCAAATTCTATCAAAGGTGAACATTTGTGAAAACAAAAATAAGCCTCCAAGCAATGGGTCTCCCGCTCCTCCTGTTTCCAGACCCATGAAGTTTCCTTACACCTTTTCGGCCAAGATAGCACAGTTCCCTTATACATTTTACTTCAATAATAACTGGCTAGCTAGATACTACGTTTATGCGGTGTTTGCATCGATTCCAGTTTTTATATATTTCAGTAGATTATGTAAGTATAAGAAATCATATTTATTTATGAAATATCTGTAAATTTTAGTATTCTTTTCTGGGTGAATATGCATTTAACGGACTCTTACTAGTTTTGTAGCTAAAACATGGTGCTACATAGGTATTTTGTGTCCTGCAAACAAATCTGATGGTATTTTGGTTAAAACTTTCGGGTAAAACTTCCGTTACATTGAGCATCTGATTTTCAATTTTTTTTTTGGAACTTACGTATTTCGGGCTGTTTTACAAAAAATCCAAATGAAATTTTTGGCGGTCTCGTTTATTTTCGAAGATATTGGGTAATTTTGTTGAGAAATTTCACCATTTGACAGATCGAATTTCTGTTATTGAAAACACATCAAATTTGTCCTTCTTCTGATAAAAACATTACACACATTCTTATTTATTGGTTTTTATCACTTTTTAGTAGAAAAAACTATTATTTTTTCAAGAAATTCATTCTTCTTCGGATCGTAACAATTTCTAGCTATTTTTCATTGTTTACACTAAATATCCGGTATGTTAATTTTTATAATGGTGGTAACGTGATTGTCATTCTTCGTGTTTCGTCGGCTTTCGCTTTCTTTTCGAATTCAAATGTCAAATAAATCAAATTTAGCATTTGGTTTTGTGGAAAAAGTATGGAATATGAGTAAAATCCAGATATTGACGAAATTTTCAAAGATGCCTTAAAACATGACCGAAATGCAATATTCAATAAAAAAATTCTGTGGAAGACCTTTTTCTGTCAAAATACACAAACCCAATCTGTTAGACGTAGTACTCCTTGTAAAATGCACTGTGTTGAGATGAAAATCCTTTTATGAAAAAAGCTTATATGAGTAAAGTAATACTAAAGATTAAAAATTGGTCATTATTCAATAGAATGAATTGAAAAGACTAGTTTATAAGATATAATTTCATTTTGTTTGTCAGAAATGTTTAATGAGAAAGCTGTCATAAATAGTAAATAATGGAATAAAGGCTGGTTCATACCCTTGCGGATGTAGCGAAGCATTTCTATACTTGGTTGTTTGAAACATATTCCGTAAAATATGTTCTCGACTCCCGCCACAAGCGCGGCAACCCGCAATTCTTTCAATGGTATAAAGGGTTATCTACCTTGGAGACTAGTTTGCTACTTGGAACCGCTGTCTATGGCGCCTTTTTTATGAACAGTGATAAAAAAGGCTCGGGCAGAAAAAAAAACGAAATACGTTGTTGGAATGATTCTTTTATTATCAACTAGACATTATACGCATACTTCCTTCTGAATATTTTCCGTCATAACTAGATGTTGAACCTTTTGGTTTTTACCTTATACTAAATATTTGTGAATATTTTTGGATATTGGTGCCTGGTCAATTTTAGGTAGGTATTGTTTTTGTTCACTCCAGTAATGTAGGTATTGAAGTTTAGGACTAAAGTTACCGTTGTATTTAATAATTTTAGTTATTGTGGAACATCAATAAAATATATGCACTCCTGGTATCCTAGCAGAGTCGAAAGAAGCACTGGTATTTTTCTTTGAAATCAGCTAACCCATAAAACTACCCTGAGAAAGAGTTCTGGCACACGAATTCTCGCATTTTTTGCGATTCGACTCACACACACACGGTAAAAAAATTGCTGTGAATGATGAATCGTAACATATCATTTTCTAGTATTTGGGGTTAGATATTACTACATTACCGAAAAATGACTTGAAGAATCATCATTAATCGCATTTTTTTTCTCCGTACGAGTTGAATCGTAAAAAATGCGAATATTTGCATAGTTACGAACGATCCTCAAAGAACCCACTAAAGAACCATGAGAAATTAAAAACAGTACAATGCGACGTTGTCAGCTTTCCTGAAACTCCTGCATACTATGATAAATATGAAATGTTCGTAGTGAATACTTTTCAAAAGAATCGGCTCTCTTAGGACTGTCGTAAATTTGCGATTTGCGCGTGCGCGGATTTGCGAAATGTCGGGCAAGCGCGCGCATTCCTATTACCACTTTACTAATTTATCGATTTCTCTCAACATTATCTAGACACGCTCATCCCCCATTGGTTGGCGTTGAACAATTCAAGAAATAAGCGAGCGAAACGAGCGCGCTTATTTCTTGAATTGTTCAACACCAACAAATGAGGGATACAAGAAATACGAGAGCGAAGCGAGCGCGCTCTCCCGAAATTTCGCAAATCCGCACTTATCAATTTTTTAATAAGTATTACTATATTTAACACGAAGAATGACAGTCACGTTACCACCATTATGAAAATAAAAAAAACAGATATTTAGTGTTGAACAATGGAATAGCTAGAAATTGTTACGATTTGAAGGAGAATGAAATTCTTGAAAAAATACTAGTGATTTTGCTAAAAAGTGATGAAAACCAATACATAAGAGTGTTTGTAATTTTTTGATCAGAAGAAGTACCAATTTTATGTGTTTTCAATAACAGAAATTCAATCAGTCAAATTTTTTGAAAATTCAGATGCTCATGTAACGGAACTTTTACCTTTTTGCCTCGTTTCCGAAATAGGGGTAAAAACTGAACGCTGAAAACAGTTGAATAATTTTTCTTCATAATACTACACGATCTATACCTACATTTCACACTTTAAAACATCAAAATCCATCATTTTGACAATAAGTCATGCTTTAGATGACAAGAATACGACATTTTATTGCAGAAATTCATAAAATCGCTAGAGCATTATTTTCTAGTAGTTGGCAACATTGATACACCGCAAAATAATGTTATCCAAGTGTTTCCTGAATATTATTTAGTGACCATTCTGCGCATCATTTTGTTCTGATTTCAGATTCACTAATAATTCGTAATCTATCAATCCAAGAAGCAGAAGAACTTTATTCAGAAGTATCAAGGCTGAACTAGGTTGAAATGAAAAAGTATTGCTTGCAACAGAATTAGAAAAGCTTAAGGCATGCATGCGGATGCGCAAGCGTAGAAGTTCATGCGCTAGCAATAAATATTACGCAGGCGCAAGCGCAAATATTTCGTTGGTCATAGTCAAAATATGATTTAATTCAAGAAGTACTACAGCAGTTGGAAAAAGCTAGATATACAGGGTGTTTACTTAATACTTGTGCAAACTTTAAGTCTTTGACTAATTTTAAGATAAAAAATTCATGTAAACATGTATTCGCAAATGTTTTGTTTCGGAGATACAGGGTGTTGAATTTGAATTTTTATTTTATATAACTTTTGCAAAAATTAATTTTCCTGCACCAAAGTTGGTGAACGGGGTTTTGTGAGTTGAGAAGTAAAAATTTGATATTAATGTTTATGTAGTACTTAGAGGGCGCTTCGTACGCTATCATTATTCAATTTGCCTAACTTTTTTGACAGTCAACTCTTGGGTTTTTTTTATTTAAATCTTATTTCTACACATTTTGGGTATACTTGCTCAACAACGCTAGAGGTAAGCATTTTTGAGAAATTTTCAAATTTATGGGGTTAATTAGGCGCCAGATGAAGGTACTCAGAGCTTCACAAAAACTGAGTATGTGAGAGATCTCGCTAAAATAAGTACCTTGTTTTCATCAAGAGTAATCGAAAAATAATTCGTTCTCAAAATACGGGGTGTTGAATTTTTGTAAAATATCGGTTTTTCAATTGTTATCTTGTATCTTGAGAATGAATCATTTCTCGATACATCTTCGTAGAAAAAAAAGTTGTTTACTTTAGCGAGATCTATCGCATACTCAGTTTTTCTAAAGTTCTGAGCATATTCATGTGGAGCCTAAGCGACCCCATAACCTGCATCGATGCAGATATTTGTCAAGAACGCATGCACCTAACATTATTGAGCAGGTTTTTGCTTAGATAAGGTGTAGGAATATGATTCAAATATAAAAAAACACCGAAAGTTTACTTACTGCCACATAAAAATTAATGCCAAATTTTGATTACTTGCCTCAAAAAAACCCCGGTCGCCAAATTTTGTGCGAATGAATTATTTTTTGAAAAAGTTATTCAAAACAATTAAAATAAAATTTCAATTTCTACACCCTGTTCATATGAACTTTTATCTTAAAAATAGTCCAAGATTCTCACACAAGTTTGTACAAGTACCTAATAAACTCCCTGAATAGAATGCCGTCGTAGATAGTTTCCCCCACCCCCTGCTTACATTGGATCTGCTTGGTATATTGCTATTCAATTTCAATGAATTGATTTAGTCGAAAGATGATCATCCTGACATAAATGAGGTGATTCCAAATACCTTCCCAAATTTAGGTAAAGCTGTCAATGTCGAATCAAAATGGCGATCTTGACTATTTTCAGGATCTCTACCCTTGTAAATTTTGAACGGGAAAACATCTAGGTCCAGTCGAATGTATGTTAAAATGTGACATTTTTACTGCATTTCGAGAGTGAAATGGTTTGAGTGACGTCACCTGACGCCAAAAGACCACTCTCACTTGTAATAGGGACAAGGATCTTGTGAATCCTATTGTCAAATTCCATTACCTTGCATTACCTTTTGAACAACACTTCACAGCACAGCTTGAAATTGGCGTAGCCCTTCAAAAGATATAAACAATTGAAATGTATTTTAAACATTGTGTTCAATTGTGTACCGACACAAACGTCGCTTGTTATATTCAAAAGTTCCTCGATTAGGTGAACGTAAACTTAAAATTCTACACACTTCCATAAAAAAATCTAGTGGTGTCATACCAGGTGACCTAGCTGGCCATTCCATGGGACCACTTTGCCTATCCTCCGATCCTGATAACTGTCGTTCATTGATTCTCGAACAGGATTAAATTGTTGAGAGGGTGCCCCATCCAGCTACATTTGGGTTTGCTTGAAGTATTTTTTGAATGACGGGGTTTATACGATTTTGAAGCATATCCAGGTACAGACGTCCAGTTGAATTTTCCTTTACAAATATAGGACCAAGCTGTGGTTACCCAAGATACCCGCTCATTTGTCGTCTTCTGTTATAGTTAGTGGAGAATTATCAGTTTGTGGCTACCGTTTTCGTTGCTTGTTTGGGATTATGTGCAATGGATCCCACAATTTCCATTTGCTGTTACGTTGAAATAGATTTTGTCACTTCTTTTACAATCAGTCATTTCAAACTTGCTGACCAATTCTATTAAGTAAGTTCGAGACATTGGATTATAAGGAAATAGCTGTACTTTCTTTGCGCTTTACGGTTATAATGCCCTGCTTCAGCATAAATTGAGGTTTCTTTAGTTTTCTCTTGTTAAGGAGGAATTCGAACCATTGCATTGTGACTATAAACAAAAGCTCAAAGAAACTATCAAAACTGACAATAACTTTGACAACTGTAACAATATCCGGAGATTGGAGTTAAAATGTAGCCAAATACTCGAATTATCTTCTTCTTCTCCGTTTCTTTCAATTGAGCATTTTTTAGTAAAATAACGGGATAAAGATGCAACTTGTTCAAAATTTTGAAATATCATTTTGTGTGCACCCATCAAAATTTATTTTCCCAATTACTCCAATTCATGGCATGATTATTTTTTCTCAAGAAAACACTTCTTTCCAATGTCACCTCCACTCCACAAATGAATAGATATTTAAAAAGAACAAAATGGTGAGTACATTCAGATGACACTCTGTATATTTTAATGATCCATGTAGGAGACTTTGTGAGTGTTTCAAATAAGAATACAGAGACAGTTTCCTAATAAATAAAATGTTCTCACTTATTTTTCCAAATTTTTTATTTTTCATTCCATCACAGGTAATTTTTGAGAATTTTCTGCATGATAAATTTATTATTTGTGATAACGTGGGAATCGATGGAAGAAAATGTCCCTCATAATATGTTTTATCGATTTTTCTATTTTGAATTAGTCCTAGTTAGAATGTACATACTGTTGATTCCTACATATTGAAAGAAATCGCGAAATCATATGATTCTGAAGGAAATTCGAGATTGTTCTGCTAAATCTGGAACTCACTGTATAGTAATGAAATTGATAGAGCGTATTTATTGAATAGCGAATGTTATATTTATTTGTAAAAAAAATTGTTAATTCGAATTTGATTCATTCCGATTCGCTATTACTTTTTTGCGTCCTATTTTCACCACTTTATATTATAACCCATTCATAATTAGTGATGAATGACTAATTAACTATCCCAACAATGATGGTGTTCATTGAAAATTATTCATCTAATCACTGACGTTCTCATTATATTTGCAATGTCTTTGTTCGCTAAAAATACTTCGCAAGGCCAGACAAAACCTATTTTTCATTTTGAAAGTGAAACCTTTTTTTAAACCAATCAATGATTGTCGCTCATTTGACTGTGTTATGTGGGCAGAGAGCATAAATCAACACATCTGAATCCATATTCGATTGGTAAACATGTTTTTGGCGGATATTTATGATTTATTCTTGGGTTTTTTTCAGCGAATACTCCCGCAAATAAGGCGAAGTGGGCTGAAATTCATCGTAAAGAAATTGAAGAATTTAAGCATAAGTTCGACTGAAGATGGTGCCCTCCCTATAAAGTTTGTTCAACGATAGAAATAATGATATAACGCATTAAATGTTTTAATGTGACCTGTTGGGTATGAATTCGTGGTTTCCATGGAAGATTTAAAAGAGTTATTTCTAAGCAATTATCTTGAAAAACATAAGCATCTTTTGGGCAGCTGCTAGGTTTTGCATGAAATTCCTAATAAAGAATTATTAACTTTCATTATTAATTAATTAATTGCAGATTTGCGATCAATCATCTCAGACAGCATTCAGATCTTGGGTATTTCCCACAGTCAAATACAAATACGTACATAATCATTCCTTTTTATTATATTTTCAATGTTAACCTCTACTGAATGTGAACATTAGCATACCAACTGTGATTTCTTAAGGGGGTTATATCTTGAGATTAGTTAAAAGAGCATCAGCTCTTTCTGCAACAAAAATAATAAATTATCCATCTCAACTAAAATAACCACTCCTTATTTCTATTTCTACGAAACTAGACGCACTCTGTTTCTGATTTAAACAACGATTACTAGCCTTTGGAAATAATGTGGCTACTTAAATACTTGAAAAACTTGCTTAAATCGACGTCTTTTTTAAGTTTACACTTTTCAACATTGAGTACCTGGACCAAAGAGTGTTTGGCTTGCGTGTTTTGGATATTTCAGCGAATTAAGCCAAAAAACGTCTTCTTTAAAAGTTTTAATTCCCTTATTCTGGCACCAGTTTTCAAACAAAATATGCTCCTTTTCATACTTATTTTGACGGTATTCGATCCAAGTTTGTAGTTCTAGCCGCTTCCAAAACTTACTCTGGCAAATCTTCGTCTGAAGAATCCATTTAAAATTATCACTAGAAAAAGCTGCGACGGTAAAATTGGTTTTGACAAGGTTAGTGTATTGACTGACAGGTTTATTTTTTCTTTGCTGCTACGGTGATTCAAAGTGACAAATATAGAATGTCAGATGTTTATTACTATTTGACATTCATTTGATGAGGCTTATACCAGGGCCATTAAAAAATTATTGAAACATACTTTTCTCTTTATCAAAAATTATAGCAGAATCTTAATAAACTTCATTTTTCAGTCCTTTTGTATATAGTCTCCAATAACTTAACAAATTCACTTTTCCGCACTAGTGGAAAAAAGTGACTCTTCCAACACTAAAATGACTGGATAAAAGTTTTTTCCGCACTAGTGCGGAAAAGTTACTCTTTCAACACTAAAATCAGTGCGGAAAAGTGGACTTTTCCGCACGCTAGTAGAAAATAGTATATTGTGCAACAAGTGCAGAAAAGTGCTAATTTCTCACGAGTTTGAAAAAGTTGCGGCACGAGTGCAAGCGAGTGCTGCAATTCAAACGAGTGAGAAATTGCATTTCTGCTCGTGTTTACACACTATACTTTTTCTACAACACCCTTTTTGCTACAAATAATACTATACTATAAGACGGAATGAAATGTCAGTGACTCATTCTTATATTTTCATCTTGAAGTTGAAGGTAGTAAATTCAATGACAATGAATTAACTTGTTCTCTTAGTTCTGGCGGAGTATTTTCAATTTCAGAACTGTCGCTATCCATTTTAGTTCAATCTCATTAAAAAATGACGGGACAAGAATGTTTTACGAATATTTTATGCTTGACGTTTGTTGACATTCAAATGATTCGATAGATGTTGCTCCGTTGCCTAGCAATGGATAGTGTGTATGTGGGTATTTGAGACAGCAGTAGTGATGTACGACAATTTCCCTCATATTATATAAACCAATAGACTTTGTCTATTCATTCTTGAAGTTGCCTGATCGAATATCCCTTCGAAATGCAGAATTTTCAAAATATACTTTCACCTTGCTGTCACGAAAACTGTATTGCTTAGAAATTAGCTACTGAAAAATTTTGGCACAGAAATGTCACTTTGTGGCACAGAAATGTCACTTTGCGGCACACGAATGTCAAATTTCAATTATTGTGAGAAATAATCATGTTTGCGAACGTAAAACTATACAGAAAAGCATGTTTTGGAGTGTGGTTGTAGAAAAAAACCTTTTCATGTTGAACTAAATCACATCTTGACCTAATGACACAACCTAGGATCCAAACAAGTGTAAATATTTTGTGACAACATCTGCAATTAGGATAAATATTCTACGTTTTTAGGTCACTCATGTGACGCAGTGCCAATATTTATAGGTTTGTGTTTACCTAGAAGGTACCATGTGATAAATAAAATATCTGGGTTTGTCTCGATGTTTTTTTATTCGGACGGACCAGAATCCTTTTTCAAACTAAAGCCAATTTGGATTTTGAATTATAAGTGAGTCTATAACAGGAGAAAAAAATATGTATGTGCAGTGCGTCTTTTTTAACCCCTATCCCCCCTGTTAACTCTTGAACGGTTCGACGTTTTGAGGTATAGTATTTCTAATATCAATTGCAACAACTCGTATAGATTCAAAGGAAACGCCGCGGTCCACGTGACCTGGCTGGAGAGTCATAAATCATCTTTTAAATGAGGTGTCGGCATATCAAGCGAAACTGTCGGTAAAGCTTTGAAACGAGTTTTTATGTTCTGCAATTGATATTGGAAAGACTAGATCAGCGATACTACTTTTTGAAATAAAAGACATTGTGACTGCTTGAGAGAACGGGCGGGGTGGGGCACATCAATTTAAAATTTTCAAATAGTATGGGGGGTCGAGTGACACAACGTTGAAAAGATAATTCAATTCTCTTTTGAACCATCTATTTTTTTTCGGATTCCGTTAATATTTTTTCACGCCATGGACTCGGAAGTAACAAGTACAAGTGCGGATCTGAATGGTACACTCCTCTCGATAAATTTGAACGATTTGATGTGAAACAATGGGACAAGAAACTAGACAGATGGCGAGGGGGCACATATCAACAAGAAAATTTCGAAAGGTCGAAATTCTGAAAACGCGTATTAACAAAAATAAATAAAAAGTGGTTTGAAAGAGAGTTGAATTTTCTTTTCAACTTTTCAACGATGTATTATTTGACCTTCATGATATTTGAAATTCAAAGTTGTTTTTGTCCCATGTTTGTTCTAACTGTTCAAAGGGTAACTGGGGGAGGGGGTTATAAAAAGCCGCACTGTATGAATATAAAACATAACCCTATGGGACCTAATAAAAGTTGAGACTATCTAAGCAAGCTTGTATTGTAATCAGCAAACCATATAAGCCAAATAAGATGAAATATGATTAGGATAAGATTAATTTACGTAGTTTAGTAACTGTATATTCAATATATACATTTCATCCACTATTACTCCTGGGTATTTTATTGTGTCCATTTTATATATAGAAGTTCAGCTACAGTGGTAAACATTCGCACAAGATGTTTTATGGATTTTTATAATATTTTTAGCCGGTTGGTCTCTAGTAGTTGAAAGAAATGCAATGAATTTGTTTTTTTTATAATGACACTCAGTAAATTAGTACTCAAACGGTTGAAAATCATCGTGATGCCTATTTCATCCTGAATGTATACTTCTTCCCACGTTTTTCCAACAAAAGCGATATCTATATCATCAGCAAATAAAGTTATTTTACCATTGAAATAAGAAATTTTCAAAATATTGTTCATACGAGAAATAAGATAGGACTCAATACAGTTCCAAGATTAACTTCGAAATCCCAGACGATTGGACTGCAAGAATTTTTTTTTCAAATACTGTTATCTAAATTCATCGTATCATTCGGTTAGGCAAGTCAGTTTCATTGAACTCAAAATTAACATATCATTATCTGATATCAAACCACATTTTTTTGTTTTCTATCACAGAAAGTTAACCTGGAAGTTATTTTACAGTCCATTTGTCGATAGAAATAAAAACAATTATTCATCTAAAAATTTGTTTACAACAACGCTTTTATTTTTTAATCCAACTGTAAGTACACCTACAGCTACATTGATCCCGCTTGAGGACGAAAAGTTGTTCAAAGCAATAATTTCTTGGAGGTGTAATTTTTGAAGAGTCATTGGAATCAGAAATATTTGGTAATCAGCTATTGTAACTTTCAATTTACATTTTCAATATATCTAACCATCTGTAGTAGAAGTCCGTTGTATCTCAAAGTGGAGTGGTATGATTTTACGAAATAGAAAAAAGTCATCGTTTAGTTAGGTAGTGGGAGTAGTACACGTTTCGAACCTATGTAGGTTCATCATCAGCTGAATTTAAAATTATGAAGAAGAAAAAGTGATGGGGGAATCCATTAATTATATGTCGCAATTACATGTTTAAAACAATTGATAAAGAAAATGTTGTGAGATTAAAAAGAATGTCATTAATTTTTTTCTAAGGTATGCTTAAAGCCTTTAGGCAAACTAAATTGGACGAACCGCCTGTGGACTAGTGAGAGTAGTCTCACCTTAAGTGGGAAGGGGTATTTGCCCAGGGCTGTGCTGATGATATCGTCATAATCGTTAAGGAGAAGTATATCCCTTTCAGCACGATGAAATTTTTTTTGTCCCGATTTTACAGAAACTTATAAGTATTTTTCATAGGGATATATGTTGACGTTAGAAAATGCTGAAAAAAATAATCCTATAGGGTGTTTCTAAATGAAGTGCCAACACAATTGTGTAATCTGACGTTTATTTTACACAAAATACAAAGGATAATATTCGACGTGAAACTTTAAAAAACAGTTTTTATCTTCAGGGAGACATAAGTAAAAATTGCATTTTGAACATTTAACACGGGTTCTACTTTTACAACTTTCCTTTCCTGTATCTGGCTTATTCTTGGCAATATGAAATAGGGTACTTTTTTCCCAAGGTGAATTTAAATTTTTTTTTCCGCAACTTGAGAAAATCTTTTGTTTTTCGACGCTGAAAGGCCACAGATGGATCAAGGGGAAGCTTCACTAACTATATTTTGTGGTAATTCTAAGTTTTTTGGGCTTGGTCCTTCCTCTTCGTGATCATCTGACGAATCCAAGTCAGTCTTACCAAGGTTTTTTGAAGGGCCAGCCGTGTTTTCGATCCAAGTAGGGGCAGCATATGAGTTATTGCTTATCCCTTCTGTCTTAGAATCATTGTCCTTCGAACTCAAAAGCTCTTCAATATCTACCTGCTTGTTTAGGTTGTAACCTAAAAGCGGACAATCGTACGTGGACGAGAAACTAACCCACACACAGGTGTTACAGACGATTTAGTATGATGCGAAATGAGTTATGCCATGCAGTATTACTTAGGCGTGTTTCATTTGAAGATAGGGCTTCATAATATCTCTTTAGCTAGTGGATATAGAATAATAAGTTCGAGAAGTGTACTCGGCAACAATGCACATGGATTTGACATTTTGATCTAAAGTTTGAGAAGAAGAAGATTAATTCGTTTTGACTGTCGTCTGTCACCAGTGTGCTGGGCTTTCCACTTTTGACATGATTGGTGAATAAGTTGTAAGAATTTTATTTCTATTTGAATCGTCCGTAAAGGGATTATATCTTGCAACTACCAAAAGGTTTCAGTTTTCGATTAGTCGATTGAATTGCTGTGTATGCATATTTCTGAACCTTACCTCTCGGGGGATTATATAAACCAATTATTTCTGGTAAGTCTCGCACATGGTATTCTTCTATCATTTGGCAATTCTTCATGTATTTTAGGATCTGATTTGTTAGGCCTTTTGGGTACTTGACCCTATGTGCCGCTGTTAACCCTTTGACCAGGATATTTTCATCTGACATCTGAAAGAGCCTACCGAAAGCATCTTCCACTGTGGGGGCACCTAGGCCTGTTCTGGACAGAGGTAGTTATTAGGTCATCCAAGTTGTTGAACAAAATGTCAAGTTCTTGTTGCATTTCAGGGTTTATGTATAGGGCACTATAGTTCTGTCCCTACCGCTGTATTTATTTCCTTTCTGGAGGAAGTTTCATGACTCCGTAGATGTAGGGTATGTCTTCCTTGTGACCATCTTCCACCTACTGTAGCCATTGAGTAGAACATTCAGGTACTGGTAACGTGACTGTCGAAGAAGCAGCATGGTAGCTAACATCAGCTCGGTGGTACCAGTCTAGTTGACCTGACGTTGCACTCCAAGTACCAGAGAATAGCACTAAGTATCCTACTGATATCCTATTACATCTCAAAGTATAATGCTATTGTGTAAACGCTAAAAGGTAAGGTGCACCATACTATTGCGGATTGGTTAAGACATATTATTTTCTCCTACCCTACAGCGGTAGATATATTTTGTGTTTAATATTGGATACGTTTAACATTGGCTACGTACTAGTGCTTGTATAATTTCACCTAAGAGGGTGGTTAATGTTTGAACACATATTTGGTCATTGAACTGCACCTGTAGACCAATTGTGAGGTCAATTTTGATAATCAGTTATTTATATAGTTATTTAGTTTTTGTGTAAGAACGTATCCGTACAACCAGTTCACTATAATTTTGATGTTTAATTAAGAATTATACTTCTTCACACAGTAAGCTGTTCATCATTTAGAGTGTGGTAACGTTAATTTTTAATACTATTCGTGTTATATGGGAATCAGTATAAATAATCTATAGGGTGTGCCTGCATCATATTTCTGGCGCCCACATTCGTACATCTCATCACAATTTATTTTGTATGACCCACTTCCGTCTTCACTTGAGTAAGTAGCGAGCCACCCTGTTACTCTGACAGCTTCGTTGCCATTATAAAAGCCGAAAGCTAAGTTAAAACTCGTGGCATAGTTAATAACCACAACAATTACAAGATATGTACATGCAATAATATATCGAAATTATTATTTATTTGTTGACAAAAATACCATTTCTCGAGGAAATTTCGACCCTCCATTTCAGAAAGTAAATCGGTTAGATAGAAGAACCGAAACAAAAGCAGGGGCGCACTATCAGTCGCTACGCTTTGATTGATACTCTCACAAACATTGTCGCTAGTGCAGAATGTTATATATCGCGAATTATGAGTTTTCCACTATTTTCAACCCAACCTACACAATCGTGTAGGCAGGTGCACGTGGTACATGGAGGAGAACCGCAAGGTTAACCCCAAAAAACCACGATTGTTCCTTTCGCCAGAAAAATAAACCAACAGAGCTCTTCGAATCTTTGGTGAAAACTTACAGATGTCGAGAGAGTGGAAATACAAGGGATTAAAACTAGACTCAAAGCTGATCTAGAACAAACTGGAAAGTGGAAAGTGCTGACAAGGTCAAGGATATCTCTACAGACGTTCCTGTGGCAAAACATTTGGACTTGGATCCACACAATCCCACTATGGAGGTCAAAGGTAGAACAAGTGACAACCAAAGATAGGGTGGCTAGTCAGTAAAGACTAGCAATGCTTGAAGTCACTGGTGCTCTATCCAGCACATCGCTGATTAGCCTGGAGGTGATTTTGAACCTCCCTTCCTGCATTTGCAAATTGTAGTAGAGGCGAGAATTAGTATCCAGACTGAAGTGCCTAGGCCAATGGAAGGGCAACAACCTGGGCCACACTATCATCATAGGAGGTCATAGAAATCTACACATATGAGATGCCGTCGGACAAAATGACTTCAACCTACTCTTTTGGTGGAACATACACGACCATCATACAAGATAGGGAACTTACATCAATGGCCATACCAATGTTGTCAAGAGAGCAAATCTGGTGTATTGCCTGAGAGAAGCAATGGGGTAGGGACTGGAATATAAGAGACAGAACGAGGCAGGACATTAGTCTAAGCCTCAATTCCAAACCCAGATAATGGCTATTTTTGTTTGCAGTCAGATGCCGTAGCAAGAGTGGAGATAGCAAAAACTATCATTGGACCACAACAAACCTGTTGAATCTCATTTGGAGACTTTTAACAAAATAATATGGATACTATGCAGGTTCTGTAATGAGCACGACGAAGCAGCCTCCCATATACTGTTTGAATATGAATGTGAATATGAATGAATATGAAGCTCTGGCATGAGGATGGATATCTTCTGATACTGTGGTGGAGTAGATATCATCCCATAGGAAGACCTCGTGAGAAATCTCCAGGAGTTTATTAGAAGATCCGGAGTACTCACGAGAAAGACCTAATTGTGGGGAGCATAAAAGTTCTACGAAGAACTTCCTGTGTTCCGGCCGATGGCTAGCCCTGCCGAACAATAATAATAGTAAAAGAATAATCTTTGAATTACAACGAGTATCAAATTCACAACTGTCCTTCGAGTTCAGTTCGAAAACTCTATATTCATCAAAATTAGGAATGCCCTTGAGTTGTAGCACGCTAAGAAATATCAATTTAGTACAATTTTGGATATTTAACGGTTTCTCATAAACTTGTTTTACCCAATGTCGTCTTAAAAATTATTCCAGGACGTCCATGGAGTCGTATAAATTTGGCGAGACGGTACAAACTCATACAAAGTACTTTTTCCTTTTGTTACGTGGCTTGTTTTTAAATTGTGACCGACAGATCTCGGAGATGCATAATATTTTCAATGGCACACCCACGATCGAACGAGTGTGAGAGAGAGAGAGAAAGAAGAAGTCTTCGTTCTTGTCCGTCTTTTATTCATCCATAAAATTAAATGATATAAACTTGATACAATGGTAAATGGTACGGGGTATGGACAAAGTGATGGATGTTTATGGCTGTGTAGCTGTCTGGCCTTTTCAACATAATAAAACATCCAGTCGGGAATGGGTTCTGTGATGAGGCATTTCCGTATCGGGTATAGATGTGTCTCTCGATCGTCATTTTTCATGTGATTCAAATCATCGAATTCCACAGGCACGTACCTACGCAGTTATTCATGCATATATATGGCATGTAACTGAGTTCGTTTATTTTCAAACAGGAAAATATTCTGAATGACTTACTATATTGAGGATGAATATGGAGATCGAGGTCTGCTACCGATGACAAAATACTGCAAGTATCACAGATGCTGACAATATTTCTGATATTATCATAAAACTCAATAGTTCGCAACACAACAATGATTAGCCGGACATGGCAAAAAAAACTGAGATCATGATAAAAAACCACGATAATTGTTTCGCTGTTGAACAGCTTCTTCAAGTGGAGAAGATATTTTAAATTACATATTTGCAGTGTTCCCTTAAATACTCATCGTAATCGATTAGGGTTCGTTTGTACGAGGATATATTGAAAAATGCTTAGCCTGCTATAGAACCAAACAAAATTTCAATGTCAAAATATTTTATTACTCAACATATTCTCCTCTTAATTGGATACATTTATTACAGCGAACCTGCAACGTCTCTAGACCTTTCAAAAAAAAAATTCTTCTTGCTCTGCAAACCAGACCTCCACAGCTTTTATTACCTCCTTGTTGGAAGAATATTTACGACCTGTCAAACTTTTTTTCAGTTGAGGAAAGAGATGATAGTCGGACGGAGCCAAATCTGGTGAATAAGGGGGGTGTTCTAGTAATTTTTTGCATGGCAACATGAGATTTGTGTGCAGGGGCGTTGTCCTATAAAAACAGAACACCTTTGGATAGCTTTCCGCGTCTTTTCTCTTTAATTTTTTTCCTTAGAGTGGTCAGTAATGTCGAATAGTAATCTCCAGTTATTGTTCTACCCTTATACAAAAAATCAATCATGATTACTCCATGGCAATCCCAAAAAACTGAAGCAAGAACTTTTCTAGCAGATTTTTGGACACGAAACTTCTTAGGTCTTGGAGAACCGGAGTGTCGCCATTCCATCGATTGTTGATTTGTTTCTGGATCGTAGAAATGTACCCAAGTCTCATCCATAGTAACAATTCGGTTTAAGAAGTCTACATCGTTTTCAAAACACAGATCGAACGCGATGCTACTACCCTTGCACGCTTAAGGTCAACATTGAAACATTTGGGGATCCATTTTGTAGCAATTTTTCTCATGTCCAAATTGACGTGAAATATATGATGAACGCGTTCGTATGAAATATTCAGTGCTTCAGATGTCCGTGTTAGCCCAATTCGACGGTCTGTTAAAATTATGTCATGAACTGCATCGATATTTTCGGGGACTGACACAGAAACTGACCTTCCCGATCGGTCATCATCTTCAATGGAAAATTTACCTCTTTTGAAGCTTGCAATCCAATTTTTCACGGTCGCATTCGAAGGACATTGATCACCAAGGGTAATTAAGCATATCTTCGTAATTCTGCTTACCTCTTAACCCTTTTAAATACAGGTACTTGATGATGGCTCGATACTCCAATTTTTCGATTTTCACAATTTCGGTGGACATATTTTTTCTTTTAATTTATTGCGTAACTCTGGTTTACCTTTATGACGTCAAACTTTACACTGACACTTCTAATAAGTTATTGTTCGTTGCTATGGTATCAATCAATCAATCAATCAATCAATTTATTTCTCAGAATTCCATGTAAGTACAAATGTATTCATAATTCAACTAATAAATAAATCATATTCATATTGTCTACTATTTGCTATTTAATAATTTTTCGGTTACTAGGTGCCTTACAAAACATAGTCACACTAGACTTGAAGCCTGTCTTGTGATCTCTGTTATGTATGACACCCAATGCTTAACGTGGTTTATTTTGAAGTGGCAAATACATATCAGTTATTGTTTCATGATATTCATGCTAAGGAAGGAAGATTGGACAAAAGTCACAGAGCTGGTTGATCATAAATTCTTAATTTCATATATAATTGTGAATTATTAGAAAAATTGGTCGGGTTGGCTCAATATATATTTTTTCGTTTCCTTTTTGAAATTTTTAAAATTTATCATTTCTTTAAGATGTTTTGGGAGGGTATTGTAGATTTTTGGTCTGTAGTGAAAAAATGTATTTTGTGTAACAGTTTTTTTTTTAATTCGACTTTAATATTTGAGTTTGTTACTGATCGTGTTTCACGTGAGTGTTGTTGTGTGAATTTGTGTTGATCTTGATAGATTCTTTTTAAACATTGATAAGCACAGATTGATTGAACGTTTAATATTTTAAATTATTGGTATAGTTGATTTGTCGAAAAAAGTCTAGGTTTTTTAAAAATAATTTTTAATAATACATTTTGTGCAATCTGCAATGGGTTAAGATGGGTTTTGAATGTTGGTCCCCAGGCCGGAATGCAATACTGTATTAGTGATTCTGCAAGTGAGGTATATAGTATGGCTAGATTTTTTTTCGATAATATGTCACGTAATTTATAAAATAAAATTTATGCATAAGAACTCGTAGTCGTTTTGTGACGTAATTGATATGTTCTGTCCATTTTAAATGATGATCTAGGAAGACTCCGAGGTATTTTATACTACTAGATTTTTCTATAGAATGGCATCTACAATTATCTGCACTATTACAAGAAATAATATGCAGTTTGAGTTTGAGGTCTTCAGGTTGATCTCGAATCGTAGGAGAAAAAGTTATAAACTTTGTTTTTTTTTGGTAGCGCAATATTTTGTTTATGCAGGGAACGGGCCTAGGCTAACTAGATATCAATACATCCTCGTATACCTGACTCCCAATAAACTCCTGTAAGTACCAATTACTAATTATATTTCATCCAACCTATCCAGGAAAACGTATTAAGCAGTGGTGAATTATTGGTCATTGAGAAGAAAGTTCTGAGAATTTTTTCATTTATTAATCTCCATATTTTCTAAAAGATTCAGCTCATGCCTTTGTTTTGAACATGAAGGATTTCAAAATCATTGTTGAAAGTATGGTTTCAAGTTAATAAATGGGTTTTCAAACCTTTTCTGTGCTCGGTTAGGCAGTTTTTGAAGGTTCTAGCAGTTTGACCAAGATAAAACTTGGTGTACCTGCAACTACTACAGGTTGATTTATAATCTTGGTTTTCCACTTTATTTCCACTATATTCCACTTTATTTTCTATTTGTTGTTTTCAATATGTCTGCCCATTTGATATTGTCTGTCTTAAAAAAGAAATTACCTATTTTATGGCATGATTCACCAATATTAGTAATTGTTTTTAACCTTCGGTGGTCTTTTAGAGAAGAATACACTTCTTGAATTGCTTTCTTAGACAGAATGTTATATTTCAAACACCATTTATAACCATTATTGACTGCAATATGTTTGATAATTTCTAATTCTTTATTAAACAGTACGCCAAATTTTAATAAAGAATTTCAATTAAATTGCAATCAAAAATGGAAAAAATCGTCTATGATGGAGAACCTCCTTCCTAAGAAGCAATATGAGAAAGCTGATACTAAATTTATCATTGGAGATATGAATACTGATACTTAAGAAGAAAATGAATTCAGTAATGAATACTTGAATATCATGCAGGAAAATGGCTTCATCTCCTTGATAAATGGCGCAACACGTGTACAAGGACGATCGAAAACCTGTATCGACCATATTTTTACAAAAACAAAAGAAAACTATAACAATCTGAAACCAATGATTTTGATTTCCTCCCTGCCCGTTCACTACTCACAAATACGACACTACGATTTTCAGTTTGAAACCAAGAAAATTGAAAATGATAAATATATTAAAACCTACACAAATTTCGATACCTTGAGAAATATTTTGAATTCCGTAAATTGCAAGAACTATACTCAAAACCCGATGTAGATAGCGCAACAAGTTTATTCATCGAAAAATTTAAGGAATATATAGATATGAGCAACACTACTACCATTGTTTATATAGAAGTAAGATAGTTAGTTAATGCCTGTGTAATTGGTGTTGGATGCAAACGCGAGTGTCATCTAGCGTGATTAGTTACAAACATGAATATTTGACGTCATTTTAATGCAGGTTTCTTCAAAAAACCCTGATTTTAATGCTGTCCCATTGTTTCAATCAAGTTACGACATGACTTGGAGGCCAGATCACTGAAGTTACGACATGACTTGGATGCGAGCTCACTATCGCCATCTACATGTCGCATCCATTTTGATCCAATTATAATCCCATAAGGTTGACTAACTATGTTCTATATAAACAATGCTACTACTATAAGAATAAAGAGGAAAAATGTTAAAAGAGAACCTTGGATAACAAATAGCCTTGTTCAATCAGTGAACAAAAAACATTACTTATATAAAAAAGTCCAAAGAAATTCAGGTAACGACACGTTGCTTCATGATTTCAGGCAATATAAAAACATCCTTAGTAATCTCATAGAGAAAGCAAAAACAAATTATTACAAGAACGAAATATCTAAGAATCAGAACAGCCCTAAACATATGTGGCAGTGCGTCAAGAAAATACAAGGAAATAAGGAATATGATAGCATTGTTGCCATTAATGACGAAGAAATTACTATTCATGAAAACTCTTTGATAGCAGAAAAATTCAATGATTACTCCATTGACATTGGAGCTGATCTCGCAAGTAAAATAAAAAAGACCGAGAAAAAATATCGAACTAAAAGAATTGATCATTCTATCTTTCTCTCGGAAGTGAGTGAAGACGAAGTCAGAAAGGTAATAAACGAATTGAAATCAAACAAAGCGCCGGGACTCGATAACATTACAGCAGACACCATAAAAAAGTGTCCTACCCAACTTGTACAACCCATAACATATATCGCTAACATGGTCATTCAATATGGAACTTTTCCTAAACTAACCAAGATTGCCGTCATTAAACCTCTCTTCAAGTCCGGAGATAGATTGGAGGTATAAAATTACAGACCTACTTCCCTACTTCCGACACTAAGCAAAATTTTAGAGAAAATAATCAAGTCAAGGATGATGAATTTCATAAAAAAATTTAATATATCCGAGAAACAGCATGGTTTCATGGAAGGGAGATAGACACAAGATGCAATCGCAGACTTAACATCAAAGATATATTCCTCTATAGATTCCAAAGAACCTGCAACACAAAAGAGGAAAATTTTTGTTTTAAAAATGTTAAAGCGGGATAGACCATTTTCGTAAAATTTATGAAAACAACACTGTTGTTTTGCAAAAACCGAGTATCCCTAAACAAATGCAAGAATACGAATATCGGTCACAAAAACAGAATTTGCTCAATTGGTATTAATTTTATTGGTCGTTTATTTGATCTTGATCAACTTGAAAATCCGGATTTAACCCAATCCCTTCCATATCTTCTTGAAAATTTCCACATTCGACATTATCTACAAAGCTATAAAATGGCCTGGCATCTTGGGGAATCAAACTGTACAAATCTTTACTGTCCTTTATTTTTTCAGCAGATAGTGGCTTAGGATTTGGTAAGAGAGGCAATGTCACATGTTTTAAGAAAGGCTTTCGCCTTTTTTCCGCTTTTTCAATATTTACCTCAAAATATCTTTCATCTGATACGTGGTTTTTCATATATAAAATTGTAGGATTTTCTTTTATACTCTTTAACACATTAATTTTTAACCAACTCATTCCAAATTTATTTGAATCAACTTTGCGATTTGTTATAGATTTTTCCAATAAATTGACAAAAACCACATCATCGGATCTGATACGATTTACAAGAAACTTATTTTTTAATCGACATGATTTCATGATTTCTACGTAATCATGGTCGGTGTATAATCGTTGATGTGTTTTAAGAGCACATTCGACATCTCCGAAATGCGAGTCATTAGGAAGCTATGCCCAGAAAGCAAATATGTATTTGAAATTGTTTCAAGAGAAGGATTATTTTGAAGTATGTGGATCAGCATTAAGACCAACTTGATACTACGGTTTTGACCCCCACAGGAGTCGGACCATAAAATTAGTTTTTTCTACAAACGTCAAAAAATGACAAGGTTCGCGCATTGACAACAGTATGCGAAGTGGCACTTTTTTTCATTTTCATTCGTTACCATGACACCGTGCGCGAAGTAATGTGCGAAATATATTTCGCACACTGCATGTAAACTATATGGGATTTTCATATTCTAACCTATACGGTCCTCAACTCGTCAATCAAGCAAAAAACAAGAAATCGTTTATTTATTAATGTAGAACAATAATTAAGGCTTTCAAATTGTGAGAGATATTTTTCTGGCTTTATTTGCTTCAGAACACCACTCTTTAAATTGCTGATATGCATTTTCATACTGCCGCCTCGATTTCTCTGGTAAAAGGTTGGAAATTACGGAATTGGCCGCATCTATTAAGTTAGGTGGGGTACTGCTTAGTTCATCGTCGCTCGAAATTTCCATTCTTTTACAATAATAAATATCACGCACGAAATTGACGCGAATAAAAAGTCACTCCAAAATAATTATCAAGAACTGTCACTTTGATATAATTGTCAACAAATGCCATTTTATTTCCATAGTTACAGTAATTACTTGATTTGGAAAAATTATTTAAGCCAGTTCAATACTATTTTTCATAGTTATTACTTATTTTAGAACAATATTTTTGACGTTTGTAGAAAAAAATTTGTTTGCGTCTCATGCGCGAAATACTTTGGTAATCTCGACTATTTTTTTTAACTCGGCTGCGCCTCTTTAAAAAAAATCAGTTCTCGATCACCAAAGTAGCATTTCGCGCACTAGATACAAAAATAACTATTTTTCACCGGGGCCTTTATATTTTCGTTAATATATTTACGTAAACATGATCCGATTTCCTGTGTTCCCCTGCCAGCCTCTCGTTCAGTCCATACTTTAAAAACACCTTGTTTTGTGCTGCCAACATATATGCCCAAATTAAGCAAATTCAATTGCCTTTTATAATATGCGACTCCAGTTGGTATTTTGGGCAAAGAATGAGTTTTCTGAAGATCAAATGTAAGAGTTTCTAATGTTTCATCCTCCATTGCACATAGTAGATCAGCCTTCATCTGATTTCGTAGCTGTTCAGCTATTTCAAGGTGTTTTTTATGATCTCTTTCCAAGTCCTCTTTTGCCAAGCCTTGTGACGAACTTGCTTGGGCTTTATACTTATCACACATACGACAAGTATCCTTATGGGGTGTTTTAAACTTTAAATTAAAATTTGAATAAAATACTTGTTTGTATTTTGTGAGGCTTACTTACGGGCTGTTCCGTAATATCTTTATAGAGTTGATACATTTTTGCCAATTTAATTCAGGATGTGAATATTTCGAATCTGTCTGATTGCGACAGTAATGTGACACATATGTTGGAAATGATGCTATGTGCTCTTTAATTTTGTTAGTTCTCCCTTCAACGATGGCATTTCGTCCCCCACTACTTCTTCCCCTTTTATCAAGAATAATGTCATTTTTCACTTGATCCAGGGCCACTCGGATTCTATTGTAGTTTATTTGAAGTGTGCTTGAAAATGTGACTTTACAAACGGAAATATTGTGTATGTAATATTGTCTTGACTTGCTTCTTCTTGATATTTTATTTTTTACATAACACCTTTTTTTGTTAACTTCTACAACACATTTGCCTAGCAAGGCACAACGACCTTCAAATGTGCCTATATTCCAAAACTGATTAAAAATCTTCGTCTAGTCTTACCATTAACAATATTGTGACATTTTTTTGAGCAGTGGCAAAAATAATTTTCATTAAAAACTTTAGGTGGTACAGTTTTCTTTCTTGCCGAGATGTATTTTAGGTTAGAATTAGCATACTTCTTTCTATTTTGTCTTGATTGGTGTGGTGTTTTTCTTTTTCTTCCGCTTTTCTTTCCTCCTTCATTTTTCTTTACATTAAGGTCGATTTCCGTATTATTTTCTTGTTCAATTTTTTCCTCTGCGGAATCAGTATCCTCCGAGTCCGGGATATACTTACTGCCAGATGATTGGTATGGTTCATCAAAATCAAGTTCATGAGAAGACATATTTGGTTGAGTCGGAGAGTCTTCAGGTTTTCCTTGTACTTCAGGATTATGCTCACTGTCATATGGTAGTTTCGGCTCATCAGAATCAAGTTCATCAGAAGACATATTTGGCTGAGCCGTAAAGACGTCAGGTTTTTTTGTATATTAGGATTATGCTCACTGCCAGGTGGTAAGTTCGGTTTATCAAAATCCAGTTTATTAGAAGACATATTTGGCTGGGCCACAGAATCGTCAGATTTTCCTTGTACTTCAGTGTCATCAATCACTGTCTGGTTAAACTTTTCAAGTGCTAACTTTGCTAGTAATTTTCCTCTTGATATGTTCATCATCTGCAATGAAACAACCCTAACTTTAGAATTTTACTCAAAACAACTAACAAAATAAAACCTTCATTTTAAATGCATTAAGTGTTATAGTGCGATTAGCAAAAAAGGTCTAACCCACATCCACCAACACAGAAAATATCTTCATATCCTGCTTTGGCATTAAAATAATCACAGTATTGTCTAAATTCAATTATTATTTGTATTTATAATTCAATATTGATCGGTATGACAGTTGAATAACTGTATTCAATAAAATAAAATTATATTCCTATAGGTTATGTTTTACAAATGATTAAACTCCTTGCAAATACACTGTCTCCTGTTTTGCAGATTTCAAATATATAAGTCATTTACATACCTTGATCGATTATATATTTTGTAGAAGAAGAAACCACAATTTTTTGTGGCCGTTTTGTTTAAAACAATACACCAGCAAAGTTGAATATTTCGTTAACAGCGTGCACGCAGGAATTTACAAAAAATGTCTAACCCACATGTCAACCAAAATGTGGGTTAGACCATTTTTCTACATTTCTGTTATGATGATTTATCGAATGTGGTTCAGAACTTGGTTCATAGATGACGCTAAAATGTTAAAATGTGGCTTATATCATTTTTGCTTATTGATTGTAGTATGGTCCATAATAAACAGTTTAACATGGAATACTCAATTGTAAATAAATTGTGGGTTAGACGGTTGTTGCAAAACACCGTCCAATTAATAATAGCGACTTTGAATCAGGTTTTCTTACTATTTTGTTATTACTCTGGAGCCCTGCTGGATTCGGTCTCCCAAAGATCAGCAAAGTTTCACAACTCATTCCCTACAGATTTTTATTCTAGGCTGTCCAACCTTCAAAACCTCCAAACTGAATAATTATCCTAGTATCTCAGGATAAAAAAACAAATCACGTGAAGATTTTTTTCCTGAATAAGTGTTACTTGAACTTCTACAGTGTTTCTCCAACAAAGAACTCTGTAGCTCAGAGAACGGTTGACAAATAGGTTCTAAGAATTGTGGCCACCCGCCTCAAGCAAAAGCAATAGCAGTGCCCGACCCTGTCGCCGTAATCGACGTCACTTTTTTTCCGACTGAAACCCGACAGAAAAAAAAACGAATTTTCTTCTTTGAGTACCGCAAACTACTCGTAATGCCATAAAACGCCTCCGTTTCTTTGGGATTTTTCGAGCCGCATTCATGCGCGATTCTGACAGACTTTACTTTATACAGAGGCCATAATTAACATGATGACCCATTTGACTCGTAACTGTAAATGATGCACTCAAATGGTAGTATGGCTCATTATCTCCTGCTTTCTTGTAAACAAAACAATCGCTTCGATCATGGGCGGTAGCAATTATGGCCGGGCTTCATTTGCTGTTGGAATTTTACAAAAATCGGTATAGGTTATCTGTAGTTAGTGGGAAGCAACCAAGCTAAAAAGAGGATTCGAAAAAAGAAAGAAAAATTGAATATATTTGATAAATAAGTGAATTAAGCAACAAATGAGGAAATACGTGTTTGTCATAATTACAGAAATAACAATACCAATGAATACAATCTTGTTTCATCATTGGAGGGAAATTAAGGTGGCTATCCTGAAATTGGAGGCGCCAAATTTGAATTACACTAAAATATTCCATTTTGTTGGATTGAATTCGAAACCAATCGGTGGGAGTAAATTGGAAAACGTGCCAGTGATTAATACATTTATTTGTTATTAATACCCTACTTCGCATAATTATCTCGAATACTTCTGAGAATTTCAAAGTTGACGAAAATAACAAATTTTCAACATTTTTTATAGGTTCTGGATGTTGGTGGTAGTTGATAATAATTATCAAATTGAATGAACTGATGAGAAAGTAAATTCTATACAAAGTAATGAGCCGATAAAAAAAAGAAAAGGGGAAAGAATCACATAATCTGAGATATGAAATGTTAAGAATGGAAATATATTTCAAAGATTCATAGACTAATCTCAATATATCTGTTGTAACACTAGTTGAATAAATTGCACCCTTCAAAGAGAAATTCTTTTCAAGTCTAATAAAAGAAATCAAAACAACTCTCTGATGTTGACATTATTCCAGATCCTCAGGTGAAAGAAGAAAGTGTGATTTGTAATATGCTTAATTTTATTTCAAAATGTGAATGTGAAATGGGGTAAATGATAAAAATGATAGATAGATAAATATATAGTCAACCTTGAAGTTTACTCAAATACATATAAAAACTTATCAGACTAGTCACTGTCATTCACTCTGCCTTGTTCACAAAACTAACTCACACTTCATCGACAACATTTATAATACTTTCAGAAATAATTTATGAGTAGTCAAATACTGTTATTTATGATATGAGTCAATGTTTTATTTCACACAATTCAGTATAATTTATACGTTGTCTCATAAACAGTAATTCACAATTTCTTTATGTATACAGTGTGTCCCACTTACCATGCTCACCATGGGTATCTTTTTAATGGTGAGAGATACGAGGTCGGTTAAATGACACCAAAAGTGGAGTTTATCAAGGCCAACTATAATGTGAGAAAACATTTTAATAAAATCTATTCGTTTTTGTTTTATGCGCAAAAATCAGATTTTGGTCATTTTCATGTCTCCTCCGTAACTTCTTTATTTATGAAACTATTCTAATAGGAATTTCACATTCTCTTAGCAGTTTTTCAATGAGATTTCTAAAAAAATATGAAATTTATACCAACTCTTCTAGAATTTGAGATATCAGCACCAACTTTTATTTTTCAAATGTAGGTCATAGCTCACTATGACTTAGTTATGAATAATTTTTTTTCTCTTACAGATGATATGTCACAATAATAGTTTTTTGTTGATAACAACGGAGTTATCGTCATTTATACAAAAACAAAAACTATTTTGAAGTCGCCATCTTGAATTTATGAATTTTAACAGAAAAATCATGATCTCCGACCTCAAAGACCCCCACATACCAATTTTGAAAGAAATCGGACCATAATCACAAATCTCGTCCACCATATTGGAGCCGCCATTTTTTATTTCAACAAAAATTCCATAATGCATTGTCACCGGAATTATGAACATCTGCCTAATTTCAAGTAATCAAAACGTACACCTTCACATACTACGCATTTGATACATCTTCGTACACTTGCTCTTAGAACGTTTCTTAAAGTATTATGGTCAATTGCTCTAAAAGTCTGAAGAACAGCCTCTTTTAATTCCTCAACGTTGTTATAATTTCTCTAATATACCTTATTCTTCATATACCCCCAGAGAAAAAATCCATTGGGGATAGATTAGGGGATCTGGCAGGTCATAAACAATGACCTTTATTAGCTCAGATAATTTGGGGTCTGTTTGTAATCAAATTTGAAAGTGAATTTTGACCCACTTCTGGCCGTCATAATAACTTGAAATTTGGCAGATGTTCATAATTCCGGTGACAATGCATTATGGAATTTTTGTTGAAATAAAAAAATGGCGGCTCCAATATGGCGGACGAGATTTGTGATTAAGGTCCGATTCCATTCAAAATTGGTATGTGGTGGTTTTTGAGGTCGGAGATCATGATTTTTTTGTTAAAATTTATAGATTCAATATGGCGACTCTAAAACAGTTTTTGTTTTTGTATAAATGACGATAACTACGTTTTTATCAACAAAAAACTATAACTGTGACATATCCTCTGTAAGAGATAAAAAAGTTATTCATAACTGAGTCATAGTGAGCTATGACCTTCATTTGAAAAATGAAAGTTGGTGCTGATATCTCAAATTCTAGAAGAGTTGGTATAAATTTCATATTTTCTTCGAAATATCATTGAAAAACTGCCATGAGAATGTGAAATTCCTATTAGAATATTTTCATAAATAAAAAAGTTACGGAGGAGACAAAAATGATCAAAATCTGTTTTTTGCGAATGAAACAAAAACGAATAGATTTTAACAAAATATTTTTTCATATTATAGTTGGCCTTGGTAAACTCTACATTTGGTGTCATTTAACCGACCTCGTATCTCTCACCTTTAAAAAGATACCCATGGTGAGCACGGTAAGTAGGACACACTGTATAGAAAAAAATTAACATTTCTCTATATCTACCTAAAATTCTAATTAAATGGCGAGTAGTGGAATTGTGCAAATCTAATATTTTAAATAAAGCTGAACATATCATTTGTTTTTGCATCGTTCCATAATAATTTTAATAATTAATTTTGAGTTTGGATAGTTCTTACACTTGTCTTGTTAATTGGTAATTTTATTTTTTCCTTCTGATAATTGTTGTACAATGGTGTTATTGCACAGAACTGTTTAATGAGTTTTTCTCGTTCTTTGCAACGTTGTTGTAAACAAGGGGTGGAAGGAGACTGTGAATCCTCATCTGAAATGGCATAAAGACCTATCATACCTATCAATATCAATCATTTCATAGCACCAGGAATAGAATATAATGAACAAACCTTTATTTGAAGGTAGACGATAGGCCATGGGTACATCTCCAATGGAACTCCAATAGGCCAATCAATAGAGCATTTTTTCCTAACAAAAATAGTAGTAGGAAACTGACTATGCCATCACATGGAAGACAGTCCGAATTTATATTCTGTTAATTTTTTGACTCGCAACTGTCATTTATTAATTTCTTATAAACATTTAAATAACCAATAACGTGTTTTTTTCAATTGTTTTACTTATAAAATGAAAACTAATGGAGCAATCTGGTTACTCCAATGAAAAGAATTGTAGATAATTGAAATAGGAACAAAATGAAATGATTTTAGACCCGATCGGATCATTAGTAACGGAGAAAAACCGGAAAAACCGAAAAAATTAACGATTTTTAAAAAATTCATAATTCCTCCATTTTTCAAGAAATAGGGTTGGCCCATCTTATGGAAGTATCGAATCATGTGTGCTTTGTGTGTGCATAAAACATGCTCTTACAGATCATTAGTTTTGACACAATTGCAATTTGAATTTTTTTTGCACTATCTTGCAGCGTGTCTATTGATAGTCCGATTTCAATTTCTAAAACAGATTTTGAAAGAAGAAATACAGTACCACAAAACGTATACTCTCGCTAAAATGCTGCAAAATGGGTGAAAAATGCTTACAAACATGACTGAAAACAGCCGAGCTGGTGATAGCGGTCGAGTGGAAGGAGAGAGCGGGAGATGAGGGGAAGTGTATTATCACGTTAACCCGTTCACTAAATGAATGCCCCTCATCTCCCGGACTCTCCTACCACTCGGCAGCTAACGCGGGTTCGGCCGTTTTCACTCATGTTTGCATGCATTTTTCACCAATTTCGCACCATTGTAGCGCAAAACGGGAATATACGTTTTGTAGTACTATACTTCCACTTTCATAACCAGTTGGGGAAATTGAAATCGGGCTATCACTGGAGCATCCAGACACGCTGCAAGATAGTGCAAAAAAAATGTCAATTGCAATTGTGCCAAAACTCACTATTCGTCAGCGCATGTTTTGTGCACACATGAAATACTTATGATTCAATACTTTCGTGAGGAAGGCCAATCCTACTTCTTGAAAAATGTCGGAGATATGAATTTTTCAAAAAATCGCAAAATTTTCCGGTTTTTCCAGTTTCTCTCCGTTACTAATGACCTGACCGGGTCGTAGAGCATACCGTTTTGTTCGTATTTCAATTATCTAGATTTCTTTCCATTGGAGCAACCAGATTGCTCTATTAGTTTTCATTTTATAAGCAAAACAATTTAAAAAATCATGTGTTTTGTTATTAAAATGTGTATAACAAATTAATAAATGACAGTTGCGAGTCGAAAACATAACATAATATAAATACGGACTGTATTTCATGTGATGGCATAGTCGGTAACTAGTATTTTTGTTAAAAATTCACTCATTTTATGCTCTATTGCTTGGTATACAGCTTTTTGAAATGTCATAGGTGAATCATATATGACAGATTGATTAATAATAATAATAATAACAATAATTTATTCTCAAGCAAAGATACAGAGTTGACATCAACGTATACATTATGGTTATGAATAATGAATATACCACAAAGCAGTTAATACTGCTTGTTTGTGGACGTATTCAACAAAGGTTCATATGTAAACTATGTGTAAAATATGTGATAAATATGTGATGAACATAAGGATATAAAAATATAAATATGTAATAAATACAGGTTGTGATAATATCACAATCAAGTAGAACAAATTTAAAAAAAATCTATATATATATACTATGCTATACCTACTTATGTACAAACTTAGAGTCTACTGATATTCAATATGAAATAAAATATACCTATGTAAAGATTTAAGAATGTTTAGATGTTAAAATATTAAAATTTACAGTGTTTATATTTAAAAATGTAGATGTAGATATGATTCATAAAATAAGAGTTATAATTTTAAATATAGACATATAAAGTTGAAAGATTTAAAAAGTATAGAAGTTTGGAAATATGATATTTCTGTTATTGTATGTTTCTATCATTTCATGAATTTTTTGTCTAGGGTTTTCGAGGATGTATTTTTTTATTTGAGTTTTGAATTTTTTCAGTTGCTTCTCGTCTCTCAGATTTTCTGGTAACGCATTAAAAACCTTTGGTCCTAGATAACTGTAAGTCCTCTGGCTTATTGATTTGTGAACAAACGGAATTTGATAAAGGTTGTGACCTCTTGTATTTTGTTGATGATTTTTTCTAATCAATTCTTGTTTATTCACGAACTGATGCCAGGCTCAAAAAGTATAGTTGTTTTATGTCAATCAATTTTGTTTCTTGATATAGAAGTTCTGTAGAATAACGTGGCGGTTTTTTATATATTATTTTTATTACTCGTTTCTGTATGATTTCTATTTTTTTGAGGTGTACATTCATTCCAGCTCCCCATCCGATGATTCCATATTTCAGATGAAGTTCGATAAGTGTATAGTATAACGTTTTCAATAGATGTTCTTCGAGTATTCTTGAGACTTGCTTTATCTTATACTCCACGCATCTTAGTTTATTGAGGAGAAAGTTAATTTGCTGGTCCCATTTCAGGTGACTGTCTATTTTTATTCCTAAACATTTCATAGAGTTAGTACAATTTATTTGTATTGTAATTTGGAAGTTGCGAACTATAGCTACACAAAGGCACGTAGAATGTTTTCTGTAAATTAATTGATAATAATTTATTGTCAAACCATCTTTTGATGAGAGGGAGATCAGATTCTACTTTCTTTTTTAATTTAGACCATGTTTCTTCTTCGTATAAGATGACCGTGTCATCAGCAAAACTTATAATATTCCCTTCAGACTCCACCAAGAATAAGTTATTTATGTATATCGTGAACAATACTATCTATAGTTTTTATCTAGAATTATATCTTTCAACGATTTTTTACCTATATTTACGAAAAAATCATTAAAATGTTCTGCAATATTCTCAGGATTTTCAATTAAGTTGCCTTCCACATTTATTTGGGATATGGAGCCATTACTTCTTGTAGGTTTGAGGATTTCATTGATAGTTTTCCGTATGTCCTTTGAGTTTCCACATTTTGTCAATCTGGTTTTATAATAATTAATTTTTGCATTTTCTATTTGTGTGTGTTCATTTTTATAAGTGTTGTATTCGGTTTTTAGTATTTCATTGTTAGGCTGTTGTTTTAGGTTTTTGTACATTTTATTTTTCTTATTGATGGATTTAACTAACGATTTTTTTATCCATTCCTTTTTTCTAATTTTTTTGCTGTTTATTTTTCTAGTCTTTTCGGAGGATATGAGGGCATGTTGTATAATGTCAATGAATTTGGATACTGCTGTCTAGATCTTCGTTGGTAAGTACGTCAGACCAGTTTGCTTCATTGATTTTTTGTTTAAATATTTCTTCATTGGTTTGATTGGCTGGAATTTTTAGTTAGTCACAATTAGTCATCCGAACTTCATTCGCGACTTAATACAAGTATAGAATCCGCCTCGGCTGTGATACTCAGTAACAGTAATGCAATACCATTGACATCAACTGTAATAGCGTTCGGCTCTGCCATTGATAGAATGATTACTAAAGCGGTTCTCAGACTGGCAAAAATTTCGCACAAAATTTTGAGCACAAATGTTGAGCTTATTTTTGTACAAAATATTGAATGGTCGTGGATCACTCACACTACACAAAACTACTGCACAAAATTTCAGGTTCGACTAATCAATTCTTGATGGAAGCACGGAGAATCGCGTTGTACTCAGCCATAGCCGCATACGTTTCTTTAGGGTTTTTCGGAAACTTACTCAAGGTTAACCCGATCCACAAAATTAGTGATCGGCGTATGCAACATAAAGTTTCTGAACGCGGATTGGTAACTCAGGTTAGGGACCTCATCAACCCGAGTAAGTTAACGAAAAACCGTTTAGCCCATGGCAAACCCGGAGGTTAAAAGTAGCGTAGTTTTATTGTGTGCAGTGTTAATATATTTCAATACATAACAATATGTTATTTCCTATAGAGAGCTTTGAGATAATGTTATTATAAATAAATGACCGTTTCATCCGAAACATCGCATTGATTCCAATCTCAACTGACCTCTGGAAACAAAAATATATTGGCACAGTTTTAACACAATTCTTTGACCTTCCTCCTAATCCTCATAATAATCAGGTATAAGAAGTGAAGCTCAACCATAACCTCAAAAAATATTCTCACATCTTCACTACCATGATAGTGCATTTTTAGGACGCTTTCCACCCGTTTTTAGAGATTAACAAGATGAAACATTAACCTCACCCAACCTAATAGACTACACAAGCCCATATAACAATTTTGGGGGTCATTTGACCCAGCATGAAACATATTCAGAACGATGCTGCTATATGAAAAAATAACTTTAGTCACTATGCCGTTAAGTCTTGGAGGTGCAATTGACTGTAATAATAATAATAATAATACTAATTTTTCATCTGAAGATGTGCTTTTCCGACAAAATAATCCTGTACTGCAACCTTCACGTTGGTAGATTATGAAATAATAAATTCCTAGAACCTACTGCCGTACAAAAATAATGGGACCGGAATCCAGATTTTTTTTTAATTTTCGGAAATTGAAAACTTTTCCTGGCTTCCAGTCCCATTATTTTTGTACGGCAGTATAGAGATTATTATTTTATAATCTTCATCTACATCTTCAGATGAAAAATTATTATTATTATTATTATTACAGTCATTTGCACCACCAAGAATTGACGGCATAATGACTAAAGTTATTTTTTCATGTAGCTACATCGTTCTGAATATGTTTAATGCTGGCCAAATTGTTATATGGGCTTGTAGTCTATAACCTTACCTAGCCTATTCAAAGTATCCGTGGACTATTTTGTAGAGAATTTTATCGTCTCTTGTTCCATCAAAGCCGTTTTCCGACATCCCACTTTCTTTCTGATTAAACCCAAAAAAAAATTATTGGAATCATACAATTTCTTTTTAGTTCCACCCCTTGTTTCTTGGTAAACCTTTTTTTTCTCACTATACACACTGTCAGGAAGTCACTTGCCGAGTTTCAGGCTTCTACAATAATTCGTCTTTCTGTCTAATTCTGTCTAATTATGTAAGGTAAAATTCATCGCTTCATTACTCATTCAAACTTCAGCATCTCATGGGATAACCTCGTATTTTACCTCCAGTGAGGAATTCATAATTTGCTGATTCCTTGTTATATTGACAATCAGAACGAGTTTCCAATATTGAACATCGTTAACTTATCTTTTAAGATTGTGATTAATAAAAAGTCATTTCGCATTTTTTTCTTTTCTTGTACCATCTGTATACCGTCTAAAAGTTATTATACATCGCTGTCTTCATCATTATTTCCGAGAAAAACAAACTCTGTTGGTCTAACGATTCGAATTTAATATCCCCCTCGATATCTCAGTAAAAATAAACTTCGCTTTCCTTATATTTATGTAATTTCTATTCGAAGCCAGAAAAGACATCCCAGGCGGCTGAAAAAACAACATTTTTCGTGTCGTTCGTTGCAAATAAATGTATAAATATTCGAGGCGTACATGAGGGTTTTCGCAATTTATATATTTTGTCGTCTGTTGCTATGCCAAACAAACATCTCGTACAGAAGATTATTTTCAGAAAAAAAAACATGACATTTCGTTTCGAGATAAAAATGTAATAATTGCCTGCACTTTTTCGTACATAACAAGAACTCAATCATTTACGGAGAAGTTCGAAAAACAAGGCAATAATTACAGCTCTTTATTACAGGGAAGCAATTAGTCTTTTGTTTGATTTAGAGCGGTTCTTGTACATGAGGAAGGTAACGTATTGTAGTTTGTAGTTTAATTAGGTTTGAAAGGTGTGCGTGCCATGGATCAATAAAATTTCCTACAAATTTGTGGGGTCGATGATGATATTCATTTCAATTTGATGTCGGGGGTAGTAGAAGTTTAAATTGAAATACTTTCATCGAGCAAATTTGAAATACTTCAAAACACAATTTCCTTCTACTAAGGCAAAAAATGAGAATTATCAAGTGTTTATTTCTCAATGTTATCATGTAACTACCCTGGGAGAATTTTTTCCGCTCACACTAGCGGCATTTTAATTCCTTCCCTTTCGAGAATTTACCTTCGAATGGAATTTTGAATGTGACATAATATATCACCTTGGAAATTTACTCTGAATAACTCTGTGCACTTTTTCGGGAGTAATTACACAAGTGCTTCAAAATTACCGATAATTTTCCATGAAAGCATGTTGTCTAAAAACTGCATGAGTTTATTTTGTCGAAAGAGCCCGACTCCGAAGGAGAAGGGCTATTTTAGCAAAATATGAAAATAACCTAATACAGTTTTTTTGCTGACAACATGCTTGAATGGAAAATTATCAGGTTTATTTTGATGCACGAGTGTAATTCGGTAGAATATTTCCGGAGTTAAAACATAAATGTATGTGCTGAGTTTGAAATCATTCCCGAAACGTGACATTTCAACGACGTTTAAAATTCAGTATTTATGCCTGTCAAGATGACAAATGTACATTTTAACAATCGTTACTATAGATACACGGACCGAGCGGGTAATTTTCGATACCTACCGGGTAATTTTCAGCCTGAAAATGTCCCGCCGGGAATTTTTCGCTGTAATTGATCGAAAATGTCCCGCTTCATATGGGATTTTTAACATACGATGGAAATATTCGGTGTAATTATACGTTCTGACATTTTTACGACAGAGTTTTACATTGTAATATTTTACTTCACCACATCACTATTTGCACATTCTATACACATTTACAATGGAATTGTACATGCTAATATAAAGCATTAATTTTCCAACCTGAAAAATATACTCCAATGTAAAGGACCTCGAAAACTCCTTTGAATATTTGGTATGATGTGGTCCACGTAATTCTCAACCAATGTTACCATTGCGCCAACCAAAAAAAGTTACAGTTTTGCTGCTAGGGGCGTTGAAATCACCCCTTGCGCAGATTGAACTATTTATTTTTTAATCAAGTTTCCACTTGTTTCATTATTGCTAATGTTGAACAATATTGTGCTGATTTAAAAAAAAATATTATTTTATATTTGTATAAATATAGTATTTTTTGTTAGAATTCCTATACATTTTATTAAAAAATTCTTACATTCTCCCTTCTTCCCCTCCCCTCCTATCACGAATATTAAATATACCTGACTAAGGGAAATAGCAGTTTTTCATGATTATCCCCCCTATCCATGAAGGGCACAAAACGAAAAAAAATTAGGTGGATTTTTCTGAATTTTTCATATGATGCAGTTCAAGTTATTTTGAATAGAAATTACTTGAGTGACAAACCCTAAAAATGAATAGTTTTGATGCTAGGGGCGTTGAAATCATACCTTGCTCAGAGTAGACTATTCATTATTATAGGCGGAAACAATATTTCTACGTATTTTAGTTTAGATTATGCCGAACAATTGTGTAATTTTTTATAAAAAAAATCTATAACCTTTCCCTTACCCCCACCCCTGCGAAATCCAATATTTTTGTGAAGGGGATGGAAGGTGAACTTAAACAACTGCGCAAGGGGTGATATCAACGCCTCCTAGCTACAAAACTGTTCATTTTTTTGGGTTGGCCCAATAGCAACATTGGTTAAAAATTACATGGACTAAACAAATATTAAAGAAAATCCACCTGGACCCAAATTCCATTAGGAGTTTGCGGGGTCCTTTCCTATGGAATTTCATAATGTGATATTACGTTATCATGAATTTATATTTTCTAATTGCAAAAGTACAATTTGTTTTTCATTCAATACACCATCGATGTATCCATTGATTTTAGGAATTTGTCTCCACTTCACCAAAACACTTTATTACTATACTCGACTTACGTTTCGCTAACAAAGTTAGCATCATCACACAGAGAGAAAAGACTGCAGCAGGTTCCTGCACAACGTTGTGTAAGACACAGTTGTGTAGATATTTTACACAGTTGTCAATTCTTTCATAATACGCGTTTTGTGAAATTCAATAAATATTTGTGCAAGTCAATTTGTATAGTATTCATGCACTTCCACATTGCCTAAAAATACACAAAAATATGCACGTGTACCATAACACAATTTATATGGAAAACATCTACAACGGATTGAACTAATCTTACACCCGTTGTGTACTTTCTATTTGATATGCACAAATTGTATACTATTTCAACACTATTGTTCATTTTGCCACAACTTGACCAAGGCGTCGTCTCACCCAAATAAATACGCATGCGCGGCTCTCCAAATGTCCAGTCCATCATAGTTTGATTGTTTTATGCTGATCGAAGGGCGAAGCTGGTTAAGTGTACTTACCTATTATTTATTATTTGCTCATGTGTATGTGGTTTTGTGTCAAATGGAAGTGTTAGAATATTTACAAACTATACCAACATTTGAAGGTTAGTATTGCTATTATTTTTAATGCAAGCAATAGATAAAAGGGCGTGCAAAAATTAATATCCGAAAACAAAAAATATGAGCGTGTAGAAAATTGAAATTCAGCATGAGTTTCTATTTCATGCGACTCGATCGTGATTACCGAACATAACCTAAAAAATTGGCAAAGTTGCGAAAAGCGGTTTTTTGTTGATAACTAAAAAACTACAGCTCCGATCGAAAAAAGTCAAATTAGGAAATTGTAGGTATCAGAAAGATCTATCAATTAAATCACTTATAATTTTCCGATATCATCGACACTTTTCTAGTTATATCGGAAAAACCGTGAAAAATCGGGTTTTTTATAACTCGTTACTCGTGGCATTCAAACTTATTACTTACCGTTATGTGTAGCCTATGACAAGCCAAAAAAGTCTATCTTTGAAAAATTGGTAAATATTGATTATTTTTCAAAATATATGAAGTTTTCTCAAAAAAGATGCTCTCTCAATATGGCTACTCTTGCTCGGGGAATGATGCTACAGTAACGATTAAGTACTTATTTTTTTCTATAAGAGTTGTTCTTTCATATTATCGAATAAATATATTGATTTTTTAAATTATAAGGGTCAAGAAATGACTTTAAAAAAATTGCACAATTTTTTTACATTTTTTTTTAATTGCTCAATTTTGTTTTTATATAAATGACTTTTATGAAAATGGATTCCTAGCATGATTTCAAGGATTTAAAAAATTGAATTCCTACGATCACTAGGAGCCGAGATAATTTTTTTATTTCAAAAGAATCTGGAAGACGCAATAATCATCGTACAGCAGTCATCTTCATGGATATTAAGGTTGAATACCTATTTTTTCAATAAACAAATACTAGGATATACTTAGTTCATTTGCAGTATTATTAATTGATGAATAAAGTGAGGCGTGCAGGCGCAGATCGCGATAGCTGTAGCGGGTGGCGGAGTGGGGATAGCACTGAAGACTTATTTCGTGTGTTCAAAGTGGCTTATGCTTGAAAATTTTTTAGTATCTCGGCTTGTTGTTCACGTGCGTTTTCTTTTGCAATGTGCACTAGTACTTGAAATTGAACCAATTACTTTTCTTTTCTTTTTCAATAACACTGTCAGTACAAAAGTGTCTTTAATGTCAACAGTATTTGTATCCCCACTGCGCCACCCGCTAAAATTGCATCGCTCCGCGCCTGCACGCCTCACTTTGTTCATCAATTAATAATACTGCAAATGAACTAGACATATCCTAGTATTTTTTAATCGAAAATATAGGTATTCAACCTCAATATCCATGAAGGTGACTGCTGTACGATGATTATTGCGCCTTCCAGATATTTATGAAATAAAAAAATTATCTCGGCTCCTAGTGATCGTAGGAATTCTTTTTTTTTGTGCTAGAAATGCTAGAAATCTATTTTCATACAAGTCATTTCTATAAAAACAAAATTAAGAAATTCATTCAGAAAAAACATTTTTAAAATTTGGGCAATTTTTTTAAGTAATTTTTTGACACTTAAAATAAATTAAATCAATATGCTCATTCGATAATATGAAAGTACAACTCTTACAGAAAAAAATAAGCCCTTAATCGTTGCTGTAGCATCATTCCCCGAGCAAGAGTAGCCATATTGAGAGAGCATCTTTTTTGAGAAAACTTCCTAAAATTTGAAAAATAATCAATATGCATAAATTTTTTTGAAATAGACTTTTTTGGCTTACCATAGGCTACACAAAACTGTAAGTAACAATTTTCAAAACCTTACAATAAACGAGTTACAGAAAACCCGATATTTTACGGTTTTTCCAATATAACTCGATAAGTATCAATGATATCAAAAAATTATTAGTTACTTAATTGATAGATCTTTTTAATACCTACAATTTCCTAATTTAACTTTTTTCGATCGGTGCTGTAGTTTTTTAATTATCAACAAAAAACCGCTTTTCGCAACTTTGCCAATTTTTTAGGTTATGTTCGGTAATCAGGATCGAGTCGCATGAAATGGAAACTCATCCTGAATTTTAATTTCCTATGCGCTCATATTTTTATTTTTTGGATATTAATTTTTGCACATTTAACATTGGGCCGCTTCCTCGTTTCTTGGACTATTTATGTTACCATGAAACCTACAAACTGACTCATTTTCATCATTTTTAAAGGTTTGGAAGGTGCATCCTCATACCTACTTCCTACTTGAATAAATATACTTCAATTATTCCATAAAGATGTATGGGTTAACCTTCTCCCTCAGTGCGATTGTCCTAAAAAAAATGTTATTAGGTATATATCCAGCCAAAAGCTCTCTATGGTCTTCTTAATACTTGAAACAGGACAGAGACGAATAAAATTCATTTTAAATCATTATGGGATATGGAGGTAGGTAAATAATATTATTCCATTTTTGATTACTACAGCTAGATGATTTCCATTCGGGAAAATGCTATTTGATAATGATGGAACAAATGAGACTAGTTCATTGGATAGAAAATTGTCTTTGGATACGATTGAAACTTCTAGAAAAAATCATATTTTATGTGACTAAGTCATTTTCAATATGTAGGTATTCAACTCACACATAGTATCGATGTTTCTCACAAAACACATCACGATTTTGAGGTTATGTTTCTTTATTTCATCAGAAAATTTAATATTATAATGAACAAACATGAATGCATCGCGCCAATATATAATGATTTTAATAAAGTTCACTTACCTTTTGTTGATAATATAATGAACTAAATACACATATAACTTGCTATTTCTTAAATAAACTGCAATGTCACAAACAAGAATGAAGAGGAACATGTAGGAGCTGACTTTATCCTATGGATGCGATTTACAAAACAGCTCAAAAATGGGATAATTAGAAGAATAAGCTCAGACATTCTGAGTAGAGTTCAGCAAAAGTGTAACTATCCATCGTCAATAACGTGGAAGTTAAATCTGAACATTCGTTATAAAGTTGTGGAAAAGGTAATATTCATTTCAGTTGCAGCGAATATCAAGATACGCTTTATGATCCATCTACCGCGAAACTCCGCATTAGTCTGTCAGTTCTAATTTCGCTTGGGACAAGCTCAGGAGTTTATTGAGAGAGATCTGCAGTCTCAAGTAGTCAGCTCTCATTACTGAAACTGAATCTACGTGACCTGGCCGAGAATTCCTACCCTCCAGCTGGCTCTTATAACCCAACTGAGTAGGGGGGTTACAGAGGAAATTTCTCGTAATCGAATATACAGAGCGGCTTTTTATAGCCCCCTCCCCCTGTTAACTTTTGAACGGTTTGATGTACAAACATTGTGACATTGTGATTGCTGGATAGAAAGGCTTAGGGGTACATAAATTAAAAAATTTCAAATGGCATGGGGGTCAAGAGACACATCGTAGAAAAGAGGATTCAATTATCTTTTCAACCATTTAAAAAATTTCGGATTTTGGTAATATTTGTTTTTTACCATCTGCACTCGAAATATCAAGTTCTAAACGGTACCCTTATCTCGATAAATTTGAACGGTTTGATGTGGAACCAATGGGTCTAAAAATTTTTTACCGATACTACTTTTTCAGAGAAGATACATTGAAATTACTCGACAGATAGCATTGGGGGTACATCAACTTGAAAATTTCGAAAGGCGAAGTGAACGAAATTGTGAAAATACTTAAAAATACAAAAATCAAATAAATTTATATTGTGCAAAAGACAATTGAATCTTTTCAACGATGTGTGATTTAACCCCCACGTCATATGAAAATTTTAAATTGATGTGCCCATCCACCTTCTTTGTACGTCAAATCGTATAAAAGTTAACAATAGTGATGAACTAAAAACATCGATCTGTATAGAAGTCACATCTCCACATAGAGGCCAAGAACTGAACCTGCTGGAATTTGCAGAGTTTTCGGTATCCATAGAGAGGGTTTTTATCCAATCACATAACTTTTTCATTCTTCAGAGTAAGTCTATAACAGTGACTCTAGAGGCATTGCGCCGAAATGGTATATTGTGGCCAGATGATTTTTCTTCCACCGGTCTATTTCCGTATACCTTATTAAGAATAGCCGAACACAAAAAGTTGACTCAACGAGGGGAAACATCAAAATCGGGAATTGCTGACCACGCCTGGTCAAAACACCACCGAATTCTCTGGGACGAAGCTAGTGTTCTTCCTAGAGAGGAACATTGGTTCAAACGGAAATTTATGGAAACCACCTACATAGAAGCCAATGGTGCCTTCAGTCAACCAAGCGTGGAAATTAAAAACGTATGGAAACCGCTCATGGACCGTTTTGGAGGGAGAAAAAGCACGAAACCACGCGCGCCACAAGACCGCGCGTAATTACATTTTAATTATAGACCTATAAAAGGTCGCGTAGCATCTGATTTTGTCTTCACCACAAGACGATTGCGGATTCATGCAATTGAAACGTTGTGAAAAAATTTGAAAGAGATAGAAATCTTTCAACCATTAAGATGATGGACGTCCGAAATATAAGTAATCAAGTTACTACATCGTCTAAAACATTCAAACAAAGGTAAAGTTTTATTGGCAGTCTGCTTTAGTGATCTTCCTCAAAAATGTATCATGTCTTGAGATATGAAATACTCATTTGCACATTACATGGTTCGCTGTTTCCATTTTGTATAGGTTTTCTTTTAAAGGACAATGAACAAACAAAAGTCACTATCAATCCTCAAATCGCCTGGTTCAGTAACAAATACATTTCCATGCTTTGTCCCGGTGTGTTTTAAGAATTGTTCCGTTGTTTTTATGCTTGCAATGGCACTTGAATCTCCCAGAATAGATGTGACTTTTTCAATAGGATAGTTTCAGATGAGCTTAAAATCCATAATAACTCTTAGATGAAATACCGAAGAACAGAGAGCCCTAAGATGCTTCGAAAGGATTCATCTACCAAAATTTAACTTGGAGACAAGGAAATACTTCGGTTATTATCGACACACAGACGTATGATGACAAAATGAAGGTGGACTCGGGACAGGAAACTATAAACTTCTTCCGAAAGATCCAACACAGATTGTAGAAAAAAAATTGTACAAATTCACGGAATTATAAAAAATGCATTCCAGATGAGAAAAGGACACATCTGACACCAAATTGAAGTGAATCACTTTATCTCCATGGTTTTCCGAAAATTTTCTGACCTGTTATTCCTCTACCACCAATCATCATCTAGCTAACCGACCTACATCCAAGTGAAATACGTCCTACCAAAATTACTACAAAATGTGATTGTGGAGAAACATCGAAATTGGGAATTGCGGATTACGCTTAGACTGAACAGCGTCAATTCTGTGGGACAATTCAAGTGTGCTGCATTGATAATTTCATTTACTATATGAAACTCTCATCTCCAGCAATATGAGAACGAATCAGACAATGCACAGCTCCTTGCTTTCGAGTTGATGAGACCACGTCGTCATGGGTACCCACGAATTCAAACAAACCATTAGAGAATTCTTCTGGTTATCTGGTAAGACATATATGTCAGTCCCACAAACTGTTTTAGTCATTGGGTATAACAATTGTTTAAATAGAAGTAAAATAGTTAGTCAATGCCTGTGGAAAAGGTATTGGACCCAAACGCCAGTGTCACCTAGCGTGATTAGGTACAAACATGAATATTTGACGTCATTTTAATGAAGGTTTCTTCAAAAAACCTGATTTTAATGCTGTCCCATTATTTCAATCAAGTTACGACGTGACTTGGAGGCCAGATCACTGAAGTTACGACATGACTTGGATACGAGATCACTGTCGCCATCTACATGTCGCATCCATGTGAATCCAATATAAATCCCATAAGGTTGGCTAACTATCTTACTTCTATATAAACAAATGTATAACTTTCGAAGAATTCACGACGATGAACAAAATTAGAGAATGCTCTGGTAATACTTCAATGAATGTCAGACAAAATAGTCAACCTGGTTTGTGTTTTAATGAAGCACATTATCTGTACTTTCCAAATTTTGAAGGTTTGTGCTCACAAAACTATTGAAAAAATTCTACCAGATATCTTAATCTTTTGCTTTTGCAATTTGATTTCGTTGATTTCTGACAGAATAACAATCGATAGTATTGCGTGTAACTAGAGAATTGTCCCCTTTAGAAGATTGGTTTGAATGAAAATTCAAGCATGCTGCTCAGTTTACTCTAGTATGCATTTCTAAACTTTCTGAGCTGAAAAGGAAAAATCAACTCATTCAGCTCACAAATTCCTCTCATCAAATCAACATGATTTCACAAAAATAGGAGTATTGACACTATAAACCTAACCAGCTCCCTTGACTGCAACGTTAATATTTGGTTTTTCTAGATCTTTAGACTATCGATCAGCTCCTATTGTTGAAACTAGAGAGATATGATGTAAGAGAGATTGCTTTGAAGTTGAGAAAAAGTACTCATGAAACTCGATCGATCAAGGCTTTATTCACGAATCCATACTTGGACTTTAGATTATATCTAAACACAAATGACTATATCCTATATCCATTGTATTTTCAGTACATGTTGTTTAATATGCAGAGGACACAAACATCCTTATCACATATGAGAATGCGTTAGCGTTCAATGAAAGAACAGAAATTACATATGGAAAAGTAACTTCAGAACCACCCAGACTAAAGCCATACTTAATTTTTGAGGAACACTCTTTCAAAAAAATTAAATGGAGTGAAAATATATAGGGTGTTTCATTCATTTCAAAAAACATAACTTTGATAATTCACACATTTATCGAACACCCTGTATGTTGGCAGTTATTTTTGGAACATAGCTGTTATTGCTCTCTTGCACCTCCCTTGATACACCCTGTATAATATGTATTATTCATTGGCAAGTATCCAACAGAAAATAACTACTGCCCCCCCCCTACGACCGTTGAGTTATAACTGTTAGATTCCTGGCAAAGTTTTCCACAAGAACTACTTTTCACTTCAAATACAATAGCTGAAATTATTTTGTACATCCTTTTTGCTCATTTTGTGCAAAATATTGCACATGCAATTAAAATTTTCTCTAAATTATTTTATTATGTATATGTGCTCCATACTCTTTCTTCTTCGACCCTGGCAGTGGGACTCTGTGTGATATAGAATTCTATCCCTCGTTTTCTACAATCGATTACTACTATCGCAAGCGACAATCACGTTATTTGGCACTCTGTGCATTAGTCGCCTGCACATCGGGTTTGTTCGGCAACGTACTACCCGATTTAAAAGTATTTGCCAAAATTTAGTAATATTCTAGTGACATTTCATATTCGTATATCCAAAATTACTGTCACTGTCACGCATTTTTATTTTCAACTGCTAGTAGTTTCATGTGCTTTTTAATAAACTTGAATAAAATATGATATTGCATTATTTTGCCTATAAACTTATCTCCGAAGGAAATAAAAAGGTTAGAAGACATTCGTTTAGGAAATATTGGGAGAAAACTCATGAGAGAAGAGTCACATCCATTTTCAATATTAGATACGAGGTTTGAAGAACTCTTTAGAGTAAATAAAGATATGGTTCAATATATTTTCAACAGTATTAAGTAAGTTTTTGAGCAACAGGATCATACCAAAGAGTAATAGGTAGAAGTCATGATGTTTCTATAGACCATAGCTATTGTAAATACTTTGTCAGAACATGAAAATGACCGGGGAAAACCCTAAATTGAAGCTAATCGGGGGGAAGAAACTTCCCTGAATAACAATTATTTCAATAGGAAGGGATACCATTCTAAAAGCAATCAAATTGTAAGTTAGTTACGTGAAAATATTTATATAAATTATAATAATTTTATATTTTGTAGATTTGTGACCAAGACTTACGAATTGTAAATATAAATGGGATATTTATTTCGAGTATTATTTGCCAGTGTCCACTGCGTACCTTCATTATTCAATATTTTATATTATTTGCATATTTGCTTTTGAAATTGTACCATAAAACAGAAAACGACATGTCTCGACGTCTTGCTTTCTTGCTACCGCGATAGTCGACTCTAGGCGACAATTTTTGTGCACAGAGTACCAGTCATGTCGAATTCAGTCGACAAGTAAAATTCAATATGACACAGAGTCCCACCGTGAGAGTTTCTGAGATTTTTCTACAGTTTTCAATATTTTTGGCATAAAAGTTAAGGGTGGAACCATAGAAATATATATTATATACTTACTCTAGAATGCTAATTCCCGTGTCAAAAGTGTTGTAAAAAGTTCAGGCTAGTCCGCAATGCGCAAGCGCGTCATTAGTGATTTTTGTAACAGGCCAGGTTTTAGTAAAATATTATGGTACTTGTGAAGATTAACAAACGTTAATGAGGTTGGAAACCTCATTGTACTTATGCCTGTTATTTGTATTTACCCGATTTGAATACATATTTTCACATATTTATGATCCCGAATATTCAGCAAAGGCCATCAGAAAGTAGAGTACGCTCTGAAGCGACTGATTGTTGGTATCATATTCATTTTTCATCTGTAGTTAACCAACAAAAACCTTCGGAACCACCCCAAATCGTCGGTGCGAATTTCAAGGAAGCACTGGATTGGAAAATAAATTAAAATTACAAAAAACTATGAAAATTTATTTCAGCTATTATCATGAATAATTTCAACTCAAATTGGATTTATAAAATTGGATGCTTGGAAGCTCGAGGTTTTTTTCTAGAACGATTCATGTCAAAATACGCAACTGCATTTAATTTAAATCATGTGAAGAGATTAACATGCTATTTCTACGAGTATTTCTGGTTTTATTACCTTAGAGCAATTTCCACAATGGGGGTGCATGAAAAAGTGAGGCAGGAAGCATTTTCCTTACCATCGAAGAAAAGCACTTCCATATTGACATTAATTTTCTGAGGCGATTCTGTGTATGTTTAGTACTTTTTGTAGAATCTAGAACTCATAATATAAGCGGTGTGGTAGAAAGTTGTATCACTCGCCGTGCATGCTTATGCAGACACAGTATTGCTATTGCACTAGGTTTCAAATTATTCTATTGTCGTTTTCACATGAATCTTTATGAGGAGAATGTCTGCCATAAATTACAATTTTCTCACTCAAATGTTCTGCTGGGGTCTCTTCTTGAAAACAATAACCAGAAATCATGCCTTTTTTGTCTAGCTAAAATAATATTTAAGCTATTTTGAGCAAAGCATATAGGTACATAAAAAAATTCATTTTCTACCAAAAATTAATTTCAGGTAGTTTTCCTTTACACAACACTAAACATTGTTTATTTTTAGGAAGAAACGGCTTTATTAGAAATTGTCTTTAAAGGAACAATATGAAAGAATAACTAATGAAAAGAAACACCACACAAAACGACAAGAGAAAATCTGAAATTCTGAAAACCAACTCTGTCTCTGACAAGAGTGACAGATCTTAGTGACAAGTCTTACTTACCGTTGATGAAAAAGCACTGTTGCACGGTCATTATAATTACAGTGGCATAGGGTACATTATTGTTTCAAATAAATTTCGTATGCGTCTAAAATTCGGAGTAATCTATCTCTAAAAGGTTCTTTTCGGTTTTAAAAAGTGCTAAATGCGCTGTCAAATTTCTCTCTTTCAAATGACATGTGTTTTATTGCCTCATAACAAAAAACTCTGAATTGGAACACCCAATTATTTTCAAACTTGGCAACGATCTTCCCAAACTACACTGATGACGCGCATGCGCACATCGTAAAAGGGTCGCATATGCGGCATGCTTTTCGCCGTGAAAATTGGTGGGATTAGCATTCTAGAGTATATAATATATATTTCTAGGGGTGGAACGAGCAAAGTAAATATGGCATAACATTATTTTTCTTTTTTGCCATAACTCGATGGTTTTCAATTTGTGAACTAGCTGTGAGTAATAAATGAGTGAGAAAGCTCTTGACGGAGCAAAGGGCTATCAGAGTTGGAGTAGTTGGATGAAGAAACTGATGATGAAGTTGATGACTGGGTGGACTCTTCTGATGATATGAACTGAAAATAATTATTGCATATAATTCATTTGATGACAACCTTTCATTTAAGTCTCAGAACAAAACTTCATACTGGATGAACAGAGATCAGATGGGAATGAAGTAAAAAAGAAACTTTTTTTATCAAATGTATGTTTTGCACAAAATAGCAAATTAAAAAGTTAGAAAATGTGTTCTGAAATATCATTCCTTGTGACTTCTGAGTAAAATTTGAAATCACATATTCTACAAATTTCCACAATAGTAGTAAAACTACTAATACCGAGTATGATTGAGCTTTTGTTATACCTTGAAGCAGCGTGCAATATATCTCACAAGCTATAGCTCTTAAATGGCCAATGACATCGATATTTGCCTTAAGTCAAAAAATTTAAAATCACTCATTGGACACATTTATACCGTCTGTTGGTAAGCTGACTAATGACTAATTTAACCAAATACTTTTTGTCATCTTGGTGTATGCAGTACACTTGGTCAGGTATCCACCTTGGTTTGGTACCGAAAATTATTGCGCACCAGACCAAAATAGTTAGATGACCTTGAATTTCCAGCAACATGCAAAATTTGGATTGAATTCTTGCTTAGCCCTACATTCAAGTTCCATTTTTCTAGCAACACAACCTCGAATAATAATGTTTTAATTCACGCATGAATATTGGTTTTGTTTATAGAAAAAGGAGGAAGAAAAATATTGGAATTGACCTTTTTGCCATAAAATATCCGTTGGTAGAGTTGCAAACCTTTTTATAGTTGAATGGTATGCTGTCGCAATGAATACCAAACATACCAAATAAGAACCAAACTGTTTACTGATTAAACATGGTGTAAATAGGCAGTAATTTATTCTCTTGGTCTCAATTTGATATCGTCAACTTCGTCAGAATATCAAATATGCGAATAGTATAAACGTGGCCACTGACGCAAATTCAGAATTTTCTACCGAAGAAAAATAATTCATGTTTTTTGGACGAGTAGACCAAATTATAGGAGGAGCGTTAGCGAGTCCTGGTAGTCTGCTAGTCCAAAAAAACTGTTTTCGGACGTGCTGCGTACACTATTTTTTCGGCAACCATGTAGAATAACAAATCAATGAGACCCATTTAGTCTAAGAGACGAAGAGAGGACCTTCACCCATCTGTTAACCGGATGAAACATAGTTTTTATGAAGTTACATAAATAGACGAATATGCCTAAAATGGGTTGATATGATGATATATATACAGTGAGTTTTAAAAATTTGCACCATATGGAAACTTTTTTATTATCGATTTGTTAGAAAATTTTATTCTTCATGAAAATTGGTGTATTACGGAATACTTGTATTCGTGTTATCAAAATTCTAAATTTCTAAACGGTGTACAGGAGGGAACAAAAAAATAGAATTTTTATCAAGAGTAAACTACCCTGGCTGTGTTTCCAAATTTGAATATTTCGAACATTTTAGTTCTTATTTGTATTATATATTGAAATTCAAACAGGAGAGAGGTACCAACAGAAACATTCTAATTCTTATTAATATTAATATTTATATTAAAATTCGAGCACTTCCCGGCCAAGTCCGGGAAGTACGTATTTCCCGGACTAGGCCGGGAAGTGCTACTTTCCCAAAAAAAAGTGTCCGGGAAGTGAACACTTCCCGGATGGTTGCCGAAAAAAGTTCTTGCGTGGCGCTCTGCATTAGCGACCTGACTGATTTGAATGAAGTGCGAAATAAAAAACAAAACATAAGAAATTGAAAACAGAGACCGCGAAATTACGTCGCAACAAAATATCACATTTCCCGATTTACCAACACGTAACCCGTCGTCGTAAATCTCTTGTGACAAAAAGGCATCGAAACAAACAACTGTAAGGCAATGTTCGCTTGATTTACGGGTATTTTTATGTAGTTGCGGTCGATTTTTTCTGGCGTACTTTGGAAATGTGCATGCAAAAATGCAAAACACATCAATCAAGTGCACATAACGAGGTCTCGAGTGGGCGGGGACAACATACATGCAACCGAATGAAAATAGATCGGTTGGACTCATATATCGACACTTGACAGATATGTGATTCACAGTGAATAATTTCGAATTGTCGGTAATTAAGTGGATGTTGGCAAGTTTTGTGTAGTTGGGTATGCGCGGGCTTAATAAACTACATGGTTTATTGAGACAACTCGAGAACGTTGAGTAGTTTACGAGCGTTGTGGATTATGTGATTTATTCACGAAGTTTCAATGATTTTCCTGCGGTTGATTTTTTATATCTTCCATTATTCTTCACGTAATATACCGAGAAAAATCGTCAAAGTAAAATTTTTTGCTGACATTTCTTCATTTCGGGTAGGTCAAATTTTGATTACGGAATATATTTCCGCCACTTACGCCATCAAAAAACATGTTTCTGAAGAAATACATTTGTCCCAGCAATAATCACTGCTTGCGAATAAAATTTCGTTTAATAAATCCATTCTGAGCCACAGATACCTGATTGGAACAGAAACAATATCTGCTATTATTGAAACGATGAATCTGAAACATAATATCTACCGCATGTCATTTTGTCTCCGTAATCGATGGTAAAAATCATTTGCAGGATAAAAACTATTGACCATCAATGAACTGCTGCATAATTTCTATGCTTTCGGTGGTTTCCGTCCGAACTCGGTAGAAACCGGCAACGAAATACAACAAAATCTCAACGTCATTCACCATTCAGGCATAGACAATTTCAGATATTAGCGAATGTGTAAAAAAGTTGGATATACTGGGTTTTACTGCATAATAATTTTATTATAATTAGTTTGTTCGTGTGAAATTATCAAGCACAGACAAGTACAAAGTTATGGACGTTTAAGATGCATATACTGAATTTTAATTTTGTTATAGGTTATGTCTGTTTTCATTTGCTAAATATATTATTATAGTCTTAGAGTAGACCACTTATGTAAGTATGAGAAGTTTTAATTTCAGATCCTTCTTGTAGGAATTAGCTTTCAATAGAGGTTATTTTATTTCACTGTTGATTTTTATCGGAATCGCCTGTCATTGTACCTTTATTTTTTCCTTCATTTATTTCAGGTCATTCAAACTTCCCACTTGAATTTGGCGTTGAGGAAATGCCTGGCAAATTGAAGGTTGATTAAAATGAAGTTTTTTTTATTAAAATTTTCATATAATTGATTATCATCTCTCTGGTGGTGTGCCATGAACTGAACAGATTTTCATTGCATGATAAATCTGGCTTAGGAAGTTTTTTTATATTCAAAACACCAGAATTGGTGATGGTCTATCATTTTCAATATCATCTGACTAAATATGTGGTTATAATAAACCCCCTTTTCACTACATGTACTTGTGGAAAATTGCTTCAAATTTGTATAGACTCGCGTCCATATTAGAGCAGGTGCCCAATAAGATTCAGTCTCAAAAATCTAAGGATTCATTTATGTTGTAATGTTGATGATTTACATTAAGAAAGTTGTGAAAAATTAATTTTGACAATAGCTAAACAATTTTTCAGTATTTTTGTGGTTCCAGCTTTGTGGAAAAAACAAAATTAAACACGAAAACACAAAATGGTGAAATGGGGATGCAGTTTGGGGGTTGAAAACGGTTTTTTGAGATTTGTGTCTCTGAATCATGATTTTCTCAATATTTTCGCAAAAAAACCGTTTTCAACCCCTAGCATCCCCATTTCACCATTTTGTGTGGTTTCGTGTTTAATTTTTTTTCCTTAATGTTTTTTTTTACAAAAATTATAGGCACCAATTTAAAACATTTAACAGGCTTTTACAATTTCGGACCAAAATATTATAATTATATTGTGATGGTTTTAAGATATTTGGTACTTACCGAAAGCTATCTAGACATTTCAGATCATTGCTCAAAACAGAAATATATTTTTCTTCAGAAAATGACGCCAACTATTATTATTTTCCGTTAGGAATGTCTCAGAAAGGAAAATTTTATGATGAAAATCGTCCTACTCTGGTGGTCGATGAGGACTAACTACATCAGGCTTATTTTACCTGTATTTTATTTTGGAATTTTTGAAAATTTAGTGACACAACCAACCTAACAAATTCTGGAATCTAGTACTTTAATGATGACAACGTATAAAACCCAACACTAGTTATTTTAAGAATTCCATACTTCGGTGCCAATCTAATGAACATGTTGAATGCGTTATCGGTCTCCGTAGACCGTAAGTGCAATTGTGTTATGTGCGGCTGATCTGCTGACAAATTACGTATTGTGAGGGAGCTGTATCTTCAAAACGAGAAAAGCAGTTTTCACGTTAGATGTAGCTTTTTGATTCTTGGAATATACAGATTTTCAACAAACTACTGAATTTATATCGGTCCCCGGAGGCGGGTATCGAACTGGAGTGATATTTGTTGGTAACATGCGTTGTCGGTCCCCAGAGACCTATGTTATTTATTGTCATATTTCACTACCAGATGCAAACTGTCCGACACACATGATCAAAAGTCTTTCGGTAAATTTCGGGGACTTCCTGTGTAAGCAAACTGAGTTAAAAATGCGTAAGTTACTAGCCAACCTAACCTAACCTGAGTAACCTTACGTTATCAGAATATGAAATACATTCAATAAACTATGTTCACCAAAAATGCTCATAACGTATTATTGAAAAGTACTTGCAAAGCAATTGACGTAGCAAGAAGAAAGAAATGGACAACCCAATAACCTACTTCCAAGAATATCTGTTCATAAATTGCTGAAGCCAAGTGGACCGGGGTGCAAAAAAAGGAAGATGTGCTAACGATAAATACTTAGCAGCATGGATAGCCGTACTGCAAATAAAAAAGTGACGAAAGTGATCAGTAAATGTAATGAATATACAAAGAAACCAGAAATGTGCCTTGACTGTTTCAATAATTTACACAAAAACTGAGTGTTTTCACATAAAATTTCGGTATTCCTGCTTCTTGAATTCTATGATTTTCATTTTTAATCAGAAAATTGACTTTTGTTTGTAAGAGATTCATACGTATTCTAATGTTTTGTGTAATTAGCAAAGTAAGAAAATAAAATTTGGTGAAAATAAAAATAATTTGAGTCAAAATGCTAATAATAATTCTTTGCGGTTATGGTTGTCGGACACCGACGCTGTGCTTGCCCACTTGTGTTGTGATGAATGATGAGACTCCTGTAAAGAAATTACCAACTTTGTTCATCTATTCTAGTTCATATGTATCTTTATTGTTTTTAACATATCGGTCTCCGAGAACCTATACCGCTCTCTAGATTAAATCGGTATACGGCTCGGGAGACCGATACCGCACTGCATGAAGTTAACTTAATTTTGGCTTCCGCATTTAACGTGATAAATTAATTAAGTTTCAACTAGTAACTGAAGATGCCACAAGTTTCTTTTTCATGATGAGGTATTTCAATATAAATTACTATTGATGCAGAGTACTTCCAGTACCTCTACATAAATTCCTGACCTCCGACAATATCCTTCTGCGTAGTGAATGTCGCCAGGGACTTAAAAGATGCCGTTCAAATAGTATGTATTTGCTCATCTCTTTCGCATATGTTAAGTCCCGCCCACTATTGCTCGAGAAATTTTGAGGTTATTGTAGTTTCACAACTCGGTTGCATCTATGCATAAATCTTTCAAAAAATGCCGTCACCATATGATGCAACAGTGCGGTTATTATAATCTAATAACGCAATAAAATTTTGTTTTGTCTCAGGGTCCAGAGGTGTTTTCTAAAATAACTGATCACGAAACAAGTAAATGACGTAAACAAATTCTTGTGATACTTTATCACTCTTGTCCTAGGATTGGGATAAACTAAACGGATAATAAAAATGAAAAGTGCACATTAAAATTCAGGCAAATAACAGTTTTGACATCATTATTGTGTCGTGAGCTTCAAAAATGTAATTGACATAAATTCAGGTAGGGTTTAAAGAAAAAAATGCGATTTATCAGTTATATTTTGACATTCGGCCCACTTGCAAACTGACCACTCTCAATATAATACTATCGCGCTTTATTTTCGATTATAACGGAATGTTTGCCAATTTGCTACTACATGAATTGCAACAAAGTATCACAAATATATCAACGCTTTCTATTTTTATTGATGGTATAATAAATAATTTGGGTTACTCGACCTTGCTCGCGCGAATAGTGTGTTTTGATGAAAGCAGTTTTAATGATCATTACATTTCATGATTCACCAAATCAAAATGAGTACCAGGTGCGCGCGTCAATATTTTAACGAGTTCATGCTGTAACTAGGACTTTTGTTACGTCAGTAATTTTGAATGATAATAATAATAATAATCGACTTTATTCACCAATGAGATACAAGTTTGTAGAATGTTCAAACATAAAAAAAGAAAAGCATGGATTACTCCCTCACTGATTAAATCTGTTGATAGAAAAAAACAATTTATATGTTGAATTCGAAAAAAATCCTAACAATTATATGAAAAAAAAGTATTTGGTTTGTAAAAGTGCAACAGAAAAATTGATAAAGCAAGCGAAAAGAAATTTTTACAATGAAAATGTGGAAAAAGAAAAAAAATCATCGAAAAACTTATGACCAATTGATCACTGACGAAGAGCAAATGACAAATCTATTCAATAAATATTTTATCGATGTTGGTAAAAATTTAGCCAGTAAAATCAATCGACCCCATAACTTTAAAGAAGAGAGAATTGTAAGTTGCCACTGGTTATTTTTGTATCCAGCAATTGAAAGTGAAGTAAAGAGTATCATAAAATACGAACTGAAACCTAAAAAAGCCCCTGGGTATGATATGATCAGTGCTGAAACGCTGAAAATTATAGTGGATTATATAAGTCTTCCCCTTACTGAAATTATCAACAAGTCACTGGAAACAGGACAATTTCCAACAGCATTTAAAAACAGTAATGGTGGAGATAAATATGATGTGGCGAATCACAGACCAGTTTCACTGATATCAAGCCTGGCTAAAGTATTGGAAAAAATTGTGAAAGCTAGAGTAAACATTCTTGGAAAAACATAATTTACTTTCAAACTCTCAAGTCGGATTTAGTAACCACAAATCAACTCAAGATGCAACACATTTATAATATATTTTTATTGGAGAAAAAAGTTCAAATCCTCAGCTTCGCCAATGATACTGAGGTTATCTACAAGAACACAAACTGGTACAATTTGAAAATTAAAATTGAATGGGATTTTGCTAAAATAAAAACCTGGCTGTTTTGCTAAAATAAAAACCTGGCTGGACTACAGATTATTTTCAGTAAATTAAAAAAAAATGGTTTATTTACCATTCGGTAGCCCTGAGACGTCTCTTTCAAACTATGATATAACCATAATAAGACCTGCAAATGAAATCAAATACTTGGGAATAATGTTGGATCGTTCTTTCAGATGGAAAACTAACGTGACTTGATAAAAAACTTAAGGTGCATTTTATATAGATTTGATAAAATTGTTGAATTCTTGAATAAGATAGAAAGAATAATAGTTTATCAGAGTTTGATAGAATCACATTTGAGTTATGGAATCATAGGTTGGGGAGGCGTTTCAAAAGAACACACACTTTGTGTGTATTTTTGAAACGCCTACATATTCTACCAAACTCTGATAAATATTATTCTGTCTTTCTTATTCAACAATTTTTTTAAATCTATATAAAATGCATCTTAAGTTTTTTGTTAAGTAATCCACGTGAGTTTTCCACAATTCGCACAATTCAGGTTTTATTTGAGTTGACAATATCACAATTGGAATCAGTACAGTACAGCGTGGATATAGGCTTATTTAAAGTTCTCCAAACTCTCATTCGCGATAATCCTACTTCTTCTGAGAAAACTCTAACTGAAGCTCGAGGATTATTATTGGCCTTAAAAAATAATTTAAAATTATTCATTTTACTTTCTACTTTGTAACAGTTTCCAAACTTACAGTGTTCAAGATAATTTGTTCCTCTTCTGGGTCGATTCGTGTTCCATATTCAACCCTTGGCTTAACAAAACTTCCGAACTGAGCTAAATTATTATCAATATTAGCAAAATAACTATAATGCGGCTGCCGTTTTTCTGGATATTCCAACAAATAGCGCTTACAAGCCGTTTTTGAATTTCGATTCGAAATATAATAAATCCTTATCATGTCTCGTTTTTCTTCGTTAGAAAAAGTCATTTTCGTTTATTAAGCGTTAACGATTAGTGAACGAACAGTGAACTGTCAAAATATTGGATAATTTAAACATTAACAAATGTACTAAGATAGCCAGAATGCACGATGCACAGCCACTTTGATAAAATGCAATTATTTTTATAAATATAGCCTAGGGCCTAGAGTTTGAGGGATGACACTTAAATTATATTATTTATTAACCACCCACTTTTATGTTAGTTTTTGAGTTTTATGCAGTGCGTTATGGCAAAAAAAGTTTGTTTTAACTCTATTAAAAATCTAATTTTTGTCTCTCTCTAACTCATGAGTTCTTATGAAATATGCCATTAATATAAACTTTTAGAATAAGTGCGATACATCATTTGTTTTGGGACATTATAAACTTTTAAAATCTATAATAAAAAATCCAGGGCCGTATTTAAAAAAACAAAGCTGATGATGGCAGCTCAAATACGAAACGTCTGTTTGACAATCTGATAACACCATCTTGTAGAACAGAAAAAGTAGCAATGAGAATGTGAAATTTGTTTTGTTATATCTATTCAAATAGAGTCACAAAAAATTAAAAATGAAATCGCGAATAATCGGCTTTTTCCAAAAAAGTATTCGGAATTTTTCAAATATGAAAGCGGCATTTCAATGAACACCAAATTGCGCAACTTTGCCTCCATTTAACCTACCTCGTATCTCTTCTGGTTTCCGAGATCCCAATGATGAGGCTCGAATTTGGGACACCCTGTATATTTAACATCTTTGAAAAGGTAATGTATTGGAGTCAGTTTGGAAATCAGTGTTTCACAGTGTAGTTTCCAACTGAGAGTTGGATCAATCTTGTTCCTGAAAAACTGATCGCGTCTGCAATTTCTACATTGATTCAAACCGTACAGTTGTTGATAGATATTTTAAGCGGTTCAGATACTATTTATCGGTTATGGAATGTTGCTTATTCAGTATTGAAAAGTGATTGATGTTCATCAAACCACTCATGTGTATTTCCTATCAAATCTGTAATTTCGGAACTAATTTTTGTTTTTGGTGAATTTAAGATAATTAAAGATAAGTCATCTGCATACATTGTAAAAAACTGATGTTTCAGAACTAAATCAAGGCTATATTTACTTATATCAAGAAAAGATAGGGCCCCAGCACTGAGCCTTGTGGAGCACCTGATTTCACTGAAGAATGGTCTGCATAATATATTTTTTTAATCCAGTTAGATCCATATGCTGTATTTGAAAGAATTGTTTTCTGTACTGCAAAAAAGATGAAATCCAGCTCAGAGGCTGTCCTAGCTCTTATTGCAGTCAAATAGTTTTGATAGTAAAGTATCATGATTGACAGTGGAATTCCTTGCTCAGATCACAAAAAATCCCAACAGGACACTTGGCCGCCTCAATACATTTAATAACTTGACTATGAAAAGAATGAATTGCCGTACCAATAGATTCTCCTGCAGATATATTTGAAGCCACGAACTTTGTAACCTTAATTAACCCTTTATTGGCCGATTCTGATCAAACCAAGCGCTATTTCATGGACCATGTAACCATATGATAACAAACAAGCTTGGGAGGGGGGACAAAGGCACAAATCGATTTTGCGTTACCTCTTATTGCCAGTTAAACTTTTTATGATTTGTGCTCGTAAATTTTTTTGCTAAGGTTGCGTTTACATGTAAATATTGATATTATGAATACGTTGTGAAATTATGCTAATTTTTTAGGCCATTTTGATGACTTGCCCGATAAGGGATACAAAGAATTATGTAGCCATATGGTGACAAAAACCGATAAAAGGTTTTAACAACCTACTTTTCCTTGATTCTCCAAACATAACGCAATTTTCCATTCCGTGTGAACCAGAAGATAAAAAATGCGAATGCCTCACGTAGAATTCATTCATTTTTCAATTCCCCATCCATCTCAATGTTGAATCAAGTAATTAGCAATACGAGAATTATAAGAAGAATGTCCGAACATCTCTGCCAAGCATGGATGGATTAACTGTGCACCTCTATCATTGCAATAAACGTCAAACGATTCCCATTCAATTCTTCATTCATGCTAACTCGATCATTTACATTTCTACTTCCTTTCCTGTGAGATGGTGAAATTCCTGACGACTTGTCGGGAAATTCTCCTTTTGCAGTGACTCTCGTTCTATAGCGATCACGTAGACAGCATAGAAATGAAAAACGCTCACTCACAAATCACAATTGACCTTATTTTTATCTAGAACGTATATCATAGTAGGCTTCTCGAGTTCCGAAGTGTCAGTAAAAGTATTGGTTACGCCAGTTGGTCTTCCATCGAAGTTGAAATCGAAACTGATACGAGCGAAGGCTTTCTCAGTGGCAAGTGTAGATTATAACGAGTGGAAAAGTAAACACTCGTGATCCGGGATTGTAGTGTTAGTAGATATGGCAATTTGGGAAGTGAATTGGATGGTGTAGGCGCAGGGAGGATAAGAATGTTTGAACAAATCTTATTTCTCCTTCAAATTTTAAGGGCATTTATTACATAGATGCAAATGAAAATTGCACAACTGCACAGTTTCATGGCACTGCTCAACTCAGCTCTCTTATACATTCAAAGTTTGAGATACGTATAATTTTCATATCTTAACGAACATATTGTCCTGCCCAGAATGGCCTCCATTTCAAAAATCAAAGTACTAATTGAACAGGAATATTTGTGCAAAACCTGACCATTGAAAAATATCAATTTTTTCCTAATGCAAATTTACAAAATATTGCAATTTGGGTTATAGCTGCATAAGACCATTAAGTATTCTGTCGATGAACTGGATCTCAGTTTCAGCATTCAGTGAGGCTCAGAAGTGAGTTCCTTCCGGGGACTCATGAAAATGACCGAAACTCCGTTTTTGAAAATGAAACACCTTGTATATTATTACTTATTTGAAAAGCTGTAACATTTTTCAATTCAATTGAGTATACTTTCCCTATACCTATCTCGTACAGTTTGTTAGTTATGATCACTTATGTTATGAATTCGTCTTCAATAAAATAAATATTGGATAGTGATTTAGAAGAACTAACATGTTATTCCTTCATTGTCATCCTGTATTCAAGTTGCATGGGTGTGAAAGTACTATGGCAGAAAATAATTACTCGAATGTGGTTTTGACGGATTTATTCATCATTTATGGTCAATGTAACAAGAATGTCTGCAGAACATAAAGAGAGTTTAATGCAGATTTATCTCGAATGAATTCGAAAAAATTTATTAGATTGAGTAGAAATTTTAAAATGTTTGTATCATCATGAAAAGCTAAAAGTATCAAAGTCTAACATGTGTATTAATAAATCTAGAAAGATTTAGCAGTTCTGAATCATTTCAATAAATGTTCAAAATGATTACCATTCGTTTCCAAACACTTTCTTATACGAACATCAACGGCATCTATTGTGGCTCTTTGAATTTCATTTGGATCTAATTTCTGAAACGCTAGGGTCACTCGATGTTCTAATTCTTCCCTTGTGTTGACCAGTGTTCTGTAGACACTTTGCTTGATAGTGCCCCATAAATAAAAGTCTAGGGGTGTAAGATCAGGGGATCTAGGGGGCCAGTTCCATGGACCCAAACGTCTAATCCATCGATCGTCAAATATACGGTCCAATTCCAACCCGACTTCTGCAGTGCAATGAGCAGGAGCTTCATCAAGTTGATACCAACATGATCGATATTGTTCTAGTGTCAGTTCTTCAATGAAATCCCCAACCGTTGTCTTCAAGATATTCAAATATTTTCTAGAATCAAGGTTTTCATCATAAATCAAAAAGCGCAGTTGATTGTCCATAATTAAACAGAAAACGTTGAAACTAAATTTTTCTTGAAATCCCATTTCTCTTGTGCCATGCCGATTTTCTGTTGCCCAGTAATGAAGATTCATCCTGTTGAAAATACCTTCCCTCAAAAATTTTGATTCATCAGTCCATATTATCTTCTTGAGAAAATTATCGTCTACTTGTGTACACACCATCAACATTTCACATAGTTCGTTCCTTTGCTGAGCGTCTTGGGGCTTGAGAGCTTGAACTTTATGAAATTTGTAGTCATGCATTCCGTGTTCCTTCAGAATCCTATGAACTGATGAAAGTTTCACACCTAAATGGACGCTTGAGGTTTCCCGTGGAAGTATGCCAAAACATTTATTGCGTTGTCCTCATTACCTGTCACAAGTCTAGGCAAGTTTCTTGTTACTTTCAAAGAAGATCCAAACATTTCTAAATTTCTCTTCAATCTAATGAATTTTCTCAAATTCATTCGCGGTAAATCAGCATACTTTTCATTAAAAACTCTCTGCATGTTCTACTGATATTCTTGTTACATTGACCATAAATGATGAATAAATGCATCAAAACCACATTCGAGTAATTATTTTCTGCCATAGTACTTTCACACCCATGCAACTTGAATACAGGATGACAATGAAGGAATAACATGTTGGTTCTCTGTCAGAATGAAGTTCATAGCCTATACTATCTGAACCACTATCCAATATTTATTTTATGGAAGACGAATTCATAACATAAGTGATCATAACTAACAAACTGTACGAGATAGGTATAGGGAAAGTATACTCAATTAAATTGAAAAATGTTACAGCTTTTCAAATAAGTAATAATATACAAGGTGTTTCATTAAAAAAACGGAGTTTCAGTCATTTTCATGAGTCCCCGGAAAGAACTCACTTCTGAGCCTCCCTGTATGCTGAAACTGAGATCCATTTCATCGACAAAATACTTAATGGTCTTATGCAGCTATAACCCAAATTGCAATATTTTGTAAATTTGCATTGGGAAAAAATTGATATTTTTCAATGGTCAGGTTTTGCACAAAAATTGGACAAAATAATTTTTATCTCGGAAATCGTCATAGATAGGTATAGGGAATTATGAGGGAAAGTTGTGAGGAATCTTATAAGGATTCCAAAAATGATATAATATATGAGGTGTTCCATTTGAAATAACAAAGTAGCTACTACTTTCTAATACAAGCGGCAACAATGTATTGATGAAAATATTTTAGACGGATAGAGCAAGTTTGATAATCCACGCCCACAAATTTTCGAAATGATCTGCCTTTCTGTTCTTCAGATACTTCCAATGTTCCATCCACTGTGAAACACCCGGTATAGGGAAGAAAGTCTTTAATTTCACCTTTGAATCCAAAACCCATCAAGAATCTTCCAAAATTATATCATCAATTCTCAAGAACCTACCCAGAAGCAATTGCTGGTGATTTTTTGTGAAATCTTCAATGCATTCATTCGATTGCCTATAATGAAGGAGATAGTTATTCATACTCATTTATCAGAATGCCTGGAAAATTTTCAATTCATTTCAACGAAATGATATTTTTTCTGTTCGTTATTAACCAAAAATGTTTCCTCCGCTCAAGACAATGATTTATTTAAATATTGTTTTCAATTAACACACTCCTCGTATAATCTAATTTATTTTTTTTTGTTACAGGTAGGAGTCTCCGCAAGCTTTCAAATCACCTTGATGTAAGTGTTTTTATTTTTTGTGTTCAGGGAAAATATGTGTCGATACGCATTATCAAATCACCAGAAAATATGGATGAGTTTGTTTGAATGTTTTAGACGATGTAGTAATTTGATTACTTATATTTCGGACGCCCATCATCCTATTGGTTGAAAGATTTCTATCTCTTTCAAATTCAATTGCTTGAATCCGCAATCGTCTTCTGGTGAATAGTGACAAAATCAGATGCTACGCGACCTTTTATAGGTCTATAATTAAAGTGTAATTACGCGCGGTCTTGTGGCGCGCGTGGTTTCGCGCTTTTTCTCCATCCAAAACGGTCCATGAGCGGAATCCATACGTTTTTAATTTCCACGCTTGGTTGACTGAAGGCACTATTGGCTTCCATAAATTTCCGTTTGAACCAATGTTCCTCTCTATGAAGAACACTAGCTTCGTCCCAAAGAATTCGGTGGTGTTTTGTCCAGGCGTGGTCAGCAATTCCCGATTTTGATGTTTCCCCTCGTTGAGTCCACTTTTTCTGTTCGGCTATTCTTACTGATAATGGCCTCTTGGTCTCTCCGATATAGGAATCTCCACATTCACATGGGACTTTGTAAATACAGTTTTTGCTGGATTCTGTTGTGTTCTCTGGTTTCGTAAGAACGTTGGTGGAGAGAGCAATGTCTATTTGCAACAACCAGGAGTCATTGGAGGCGGAAATTAACCACATCAAAAATGACCTACGCCGAAACGGATACTCCGAGAAACTCATAGGAGAAGTTCGGAAACAACTCGAAAAGACCAAGACAACCGAAGAAAGACCACAAAATCCCGTTCTCTTTCTTCCCTATATCAGGGGTATCTCCGAGAAGATCAGAAGGATCGGAAATAAATACAACATCAAGAGTTGCTTTCAATCCGGCAGTACCTTACGAAGCTTCCTCACCAAGACGAAACCAGAGAACACAACAGAATCCAGCAAAAACTGTATTTACAAAGTCCCATGGGAATGTGGAGATTCCTATATCGGAGAGACCAAGAGGCCATAATCAGTAAGAATAGCCGAACACAAAAAGTGGACTCAACGAGGGGAAACATCAAAATCGGGAATTGCTGACCACGCCTGGACAAAACACCTCCGAATTCTTGGGACGAAGCTAGTGTTCTTCATAGAGAGGAACATTGGTTCAAACAGAAATTTATGGAAACCACCTATATAGAAGCCAATAGTGCCTTCAGTCAACCAAGCGTGGAAATTAAAAACGTATGGAAACCGCTCATGGATCGTTTTGGAGGGAGAAAAAGCGCGAAACTACGCACGCCACAAGACCGCGCGTAATTCGTAATTACACTTTAATTATAGACCTATAAAAGGTCGCGTAGCATCTGATTTTGTCATTATTCACGAGAAGACGATTGCGGATTCAAGCAATTGAAACGTTGTGAAAAATTTTAAAGAGATAGAAATCTTTCAACCATTAAGATGATGGACGTCCGAAATATAAGTAATCATGGATGAGTTTGACTTCGAATTCTGCTGAACATTTCACAAATTAATTTTCCTGTCAAACGACAACGATAAATACCACGAGGTTAGAAACATCAAAAATTCCATTTCCATACGATCTTACTTTTTCGACGAGTAAGAGCACAATGAGTTTTGTGGTAGATAGTGGCAGTAGGGAACAGTAAATTCCTAGCATTGTACAGGCTACCCTGTACACTATCAAAATGCGTGAAAATACTATAACCAATATAGACATCAGTAGCTCCGGAACGATTCAGAATACTAGCTAGTACTGGTTGGGAGTTTCGGAACCAAACCTTTATCTGTTGGAGACTGACAATGAGGTTAACGGTTAATTTGTTTCATTTGTACTGTCAAGCTTTGACATTGGATCAATAAACGATGCTTTCGAAAGTTTATGGGCCAATTTAACATTTAAGATTTAAGAACAATAAACACATTTCAAGGCGCTAATATCTAGTGTGGCCTCCCCGCGCCAAAATGACTTCATTCAGTCGATGTTGCATCGAATCAATAAGGTTTGTAAGAAATTCTTGTGGAGTGGCATCCAAATTCTTCCTGAAGTGCAATTCGCTGATTATGAAGCGTGTCTGGTAAAGCAGGTCGGCAACGAATGCGCCTTTGAAGTTGGTCCCAGAGATGCTCAATTGGATTGAGATCAGGACTGCAAGCTGGCCAGACATGGTTCAATACCCACTTCGTCCAAATATTCGTTAACTACTCGTGCCACGTGCGGTCGCGCATTATCTTGCATTAATACGAAGCAGTCTCTGACAAAATAAGAGTAGAGAACAACAGCGTTTTGGAGAATGTCTTCGATATATCAATGCGCATTTAAGGCGCCGTTGAAACTTACGCGTTCTGAAATTGTATAGTCCACAAATCTTTCATTTCGACGTCTCCAAACTCGCTCCCGACCATCAGACGATCGCAGGCAAAATCGCGACTCATCCGTGAAAAAAACTTCAGTTCATTTCTCAATAACCCAATTCAAAAGTAGGCGCGCAAATTGAAGCTGGGGTCCTGTGGCAGGCCTCCTTGAAGACAGGTTGTCTTCGTCGGATTGTGCTCTCACTGACTTCAATTCTACGCACAGTTTGTAGAAGATGTTGATTTTGAACAGCTGTAGTTGTACGATTTCGTAAAGCATTCAGGGCAATAAAGCGGTCGTCAATTGCATTCGTCTTCCGTTTTCTTCCGGAACCCACTCGCCTGTTGAAATTTCCCGTTACCATATACCGATTCCAGGCATCCTGGATTGTTCTTCGAGGTATACCAAGGGTATCGGCCACATAACGTTGACGTCGGCCATCCTCAATAAAGGCCACAATACGAGCAACATCCGTCACAGATGAATGCAATTTTTTAATTCAAAACCGTTGACAAACTCTTAATGTTAATGTCAGTGTCAATCAATGTTATCAAATCGGTTTCCGCCGTTTGCGCGTATGCCGCCTTGATTATTTAGACGTAGAAATTTCTGCCTGCGAACACTTTTTCCGAGCCGTTCGCTTTCAAAAAGTGTATCTCCGTTGAAAACAGGGATAACGTCGTGATTAAAAAATAAAATGTTCAGAAATGATCAGAGTTCAATGTGATTTTAGTTGACAACAGCTGCTATAGCTGTTGCACTCCAAAGGGTTTTTAAAATTTCGGAAAATAAACTTTGTCTCATTGTTGCACCCCGTATATGCTCATATTCAAATCTGAACAAAAATTTCTGACAGAATCGTTACTGAGGAATTACTCTACAACTGATAAAAACATTAAAATCAAATGAGCGGTTCGCGAGGAAGCCAACTTTGAATTTGGGGACAGTTTTAAGTGCACAGAGAATTTTACAAATATTGTTAAATTCAAAGAAATCTGAAGTTTGAATAGGTCCAACAAACAAGCTTGGTTGAGTTGAAGTTTCCATTCTTTTGGATTTTCAAACAATTCATTATTTTGTTTTCATATAATTTCGTCAAAATGCTATTTTTTATTATTTGAAACAAAGCATATCTATATTTGTTTCGAATAAATTTTTTTTTCAATTTTTGAACAGATTCATTCGTGGTGAATACATGTAATTTGAATCAAAGAGACAAAAAAGACAAAAGAGACAAAAAAATAATTGTTTGGAAGAAAGAAATACGTTATTTGTGAGAAATGAATATATTGGTTCTTTGGAAAGAATATATTTTCAGTCTAAAGGAAGTATTTGTTTATTTCAATCAAAAATAGTTTTCAATGCCTGAAAAGAATTATTCGTGGCGAATAAATATTATTTGAACCAAATTAATCAAACATTCAGAGAAAAAAGAAACTTGTTTGGAAGACACAAATATTTATTTTTGAGAAATTAATATATCGGTTTATTGAGAAGAATTGATATTCAGGTCAAAGAAAGTGTTCATTAGTTTCAATAATTATAAATGTTTTCGTAGTGAAAAAATGTAATTTCAATCAAAGAAATCAAACCTTGATAAAGAAAGAAAATTGTTTGGAAGAAACAACTAATTATTTGTGAGAAACGCATTTGTTCGCGGTGTTCGCAGGTGGATGGTGCTTTGTTTTCGCCTTTCATTATTCATTTCGATTAATGAGATTTTTAATCGTTTTTCTTACTGGTTCTGGTTAGTAGTTTGTGTGTCCTGGAAATTTTAGAAGAATGGAATTTTGGTAATCTGATCCCTAGTTTCAGAGGTAAGAAATCTTAATCCTAACCTGATTATCTTGATATATAGGTATAAATATATATTTGAATTCCTACCTATGCCAATAGTGGTGTAAATATTTTTCTGATTTCTTAATTTTCTGGTGTTTTCATACCGATCCACCATCAAAAAAACGAACTCACAGTGCAATTTGGTATGTTATATATAGTCAATGATAATTGTAGGGTGTCTAATGCACATCTACAAAATACCGATTCGTACCTAGGTAGGTAGATTCGTTGATATATTCATTTTGAAATTCTCCAAGTGAAATGGCGTTTTAATTATCAAGGGGAGTTGAAGATTCCATACAGTCAATTAAACATTTTTTTAATTCAAATGTAATTAGCGTTACTTGAAACAAATATTTGTTTCTATAAAACAAGAAACAAATATTTTTTTTAATTACCGTATAATGTGTTGAATATTTTAGCAGAAACTATTAACAAAACTATAATAGGTGGTATATTTCCTTATTGTTTGAAAGTAGTAATACCATTATTCAAAGGAGATAATCCTAGAGAAACAGGTCAGAAAGGACCACGCACCATATGGAAAAATGGCTCTTCGTCAAATTTCTTGAATTTTTAATATGTTGTAGAATTGATCATTCTGATGAAATATTTCAATGGGCGCAACACCATCCTATGACTAGTTTTCGAGATACAGGGTGTTGAATATGAGAAATATTCACTTTTCATCACTCCGTATCTCCCAAGTAATGATTTAATTCGGATTCATCTTCCGTGTTATTATCATCACATCCTTGTATGACGAATTCATGTGAAATTCATTTCCAATTCATTTGATAATAATGCTATTTTGAGACTTTCATAATTCAGTTGGTTTCTAAAGAGAAAATGCGAAATAAGGTAGAATTATCACATAATATTAAAAATTAATTTCACCTATTATCACAGTTGATACAATTTATACAAGGTGATTCACGAATATGGAAAAATAACGAATTTTGGTTTTTGGGACACCTTGTAGTAGGGTTTATTACTAAAATGACAAAATTCTCGTGAAGAATGTTAAATGATGTGTTTCATCGTATACAGAGTCGAATGATGTCAATTTGAAAAATTAGTTATACTTTAATGAATAAAACCCTTGATTTTTTTCATCGCCCTATAGCTCATAAGGGAGTCCGAAAAGGCATCGATATTTTTTCATGGGAGAACTCGAAGAACTTTCAACCATATCGTACAAAATTTTCAACGGAATCTCCTGACGGGTTTTTCATATACAAGGCGAACAATTTGTGAAAAAGTCCATATATTTTCATTATTTCACGCTAATAAATGACCACTTGACTTCACAATATCGCTTTCTTGAAACCATATCCTCATTCCATTCAAATCATTTTGTAATTCGTGATTTAGAACACTTGCATCATTATTCCTAGTATCTGCGAAGTACGGCCCGTTGATTGCTTAGATATATCCATCGGGGGCAACTATGATTTCTGATTTGACCAAGTGTTCATTCTTGTGGAAACAGTATGATTGCCTCAATACCCGAAAGTTACTGCTCTTTTTTATTTTATTGTAGTTACAATCTATATAAACTATTGCTTTGGTAACGTCTGGTGTGGGATTGTACAGTTGATTCATATAAGGGGATTTCTCTTGCTATTGAATTAAATCTAATATTTTTCGGTACGAACCTTTGTAAAAGAGATAATCTCACATTAGAAATAATGAGGCTTGCTGCTTGTCCGGAAGGATAACTGAAGAATATTTTCAAAAACTCATCTGAAACTCCATGTTTCATTTTGAAAAAATGTGAGCAAACATTTTCTTTCGTCATTTCTTCTCTTTCCACCTTGTTCAAAAACAAAATTCCATGAGATACTTAAATTCGTCTTCAGTGAAACAATTGATATCCTCCCAGTTACGGACTCATTCTTTGAAGAAAATGTTGAATATTGGAAATTATGTATGGTTTATTCACAAAATTCAAACCTCCATGCAAGTAATTTGGAAGGAAACCTTGATGATCAAGATGGTGACTACAAATTCTCAAGAAAACTGGGAAATAGATGTCAGAAGCAACAAAAATATCCACTCTACATTCTACAGTGTGTCTCACTTCTCATGGAAACACCCCCGTATCTTCCGTAATAATTGAGGTTGAATTATGAAACTCTCAGGACTGATTGATATGCTCAAAATGCACCTACCACCTGAATGGAGTTGGCCTACGAGATATACACTGCCCACCAATCGCGATGGAACAACACATTTTTACGGTAAAACATACTAGGGGGCAAAATAGGCTAAAAATTCCTTCAGATTTGAGATCAGGACCACAAACTTACTACAGATACACTTTTTCTCTGAAAAAATTTCAGTCCTGAAAAATCCGAATTTGTCTCACTTCTCATGGAAACACCCCCGTATTTTCCGTAATTTTATACGTAGAACCCTGAAATTTGTAGGATCGATAGATACACCAGAAATGAACTCACTGCACAAAACGGGTCAGCCTACATGATGTGCACTGCACGCCAGCAGCGATGGAAAAATGGGTTGTTCCTTCGCTGCTGGCGTGCAGTGTATATTACGTAGATTGACCATTCCCGTGCAGTTAGTTCATTTCCAATGTATCTATCGATCCTGGAAATTTCATGGTTCTGCGTAAAAAATTACGGAAGATACGGGGGTGTTTCCATGAGAAGTGAGACAAATTCGGATTTTTCAGGACTGAAATTTTTTCAGGTAAAAGGTATATCTGTAGTACGTTGATGGTCCTGAGCACGAATCTGTAGGTATTTTGATCCTATTCTGCCTCCTAGTATGTTTTACCGTAAAAATGGGTTGTTCCATCGCGAGTGGCGGGCAGTGTATATCACTTAGGCCAACCCCATTCAGGTGGTAGGTGCATTTTGAGCATTTCCATCAGTCCTGAGAGTTTTATCATTTTACCTCTATTGTTACCTCTATCGAAACGGGGGTGTTTCCATGAGAAGTGAGACACACTGTATAGAATGTCTTTGAATATTTTGACGAGCATTACAAGTAATGCACGAACGACTTGATTCGCGGGACAACACATTAGGACGAAGGCAATTCGGGTTATTTTTCATAGCAATAATGTCATTCATCACTGTGTTATTACAATTGAAACATATTTTTGTATCATCCTGAAAATCAATAGATGGATTTCCTGCAGATTGTCTTCAATATGTCGCAATTTGCAAAACATCAATATCATTTTCTCTATTCAAACGCATTGAGAGTCTAGGAATAACATTTCGGTCACAAACATAACAACTCACTCTATTTGTGAAGGCCATATTGTTTAGCAAAGTTCAACAAACACTGAAAATCACATAAACTTGAACGGTCCAAAAAAAACTTCAAATAGTCCAATAATCCAAAAATAGTTCTTGAGCTTTACGACAACAAGGAAACGACTATTGACATTATAATTTCGTTGATTTTCCCCTCTTTGAATTGTTCTCCATGATTACTAAGAGATAACAGAAATACTTATATTAATAAGTGGTGCTCTGTAGGTATTCAAATATGATTCAGATGTTTCAAATACAAGAAAAAGAAAGAGAAACGTTCTCGAAAAGGGGGTTATATATACAAACTTAATATTACGATTCGAAGATACAAAAACATAATTGAAAAATGATACGTTCCTTTGGTGTAAAAGTTTGACGAGAATTTCATTTACTATATCTGTATTAAACGTGGTATTTGTCCAAATCTTTTTGTAGTACAGGGCGATAATAATGCTATTTTGAAACTTTCACAATGTTATTGTTTTATAGAGTGAAAATTCGAAAAAAGGAATTTCTGCGAATGAAACAAGTATAATATGACTTCTGAGAAACACTAAGCATGAAAAAATAATTTCTTCATTGAATCGCCTACTGGACGATGCTGCAGATAATAATTTGAGTCAAAGCTATTTTTAGAGGGATACGGTCTATTGTACGGTATTATAACTGATCACTATTTTATTGAAAAATCAAAATTTCGAATAAGAGTTTCGATGAGGAAGAACTATAGCAAACCCGCCGAAAACTCGAGTGAAAATATAGCAATGGGGAAATGTACAGATCTTAGATTTTTTCACACATTTTTGTATATGAAAAATCCGTCATAGGATTCCGATGAACATTTTTTACAACATGAATGAAAGTATTTCAAGTTCTCCCATGAGAAATTATCGCTACCTTTTCGTACTCCCTTATGAGCCATAGGGTGATGAAAAAAATCAAGGTTTTTATTTATTAGAGTATAACAAATTTTTCAAATGGACATCATTCGACTCTGTATACGATGAAACTCATCATCAAATAGGCAATGCCGTTAATAAATAAAGAACCCCGCACCATTCTTATGGAAAATGGGTCCCGGTGAAATTCGATGAATTTTTGATAAGATGTAGTTCAAGTCAAGCTGATCAAAAGTGTCCGTGGGCCCAACTCAATCATTTGGCTAGTTTTCGAGATACAGGGCGTCAAAGTTGGTAAGTGGCCATTTCTTTAAAGTAGTATTGCTTTCAGGAAAACATCTAAAATAAAAATGTATTTCGCAACAGATATTGCTTACCCATACAGCAATACTTCTAGACTGGTTTTTGATAAAAAATATTGTTGGATACAGGGTGAGTCCAGCATTATTCAAAATGAAATTCACAATCAACCCTACGAAGTGAAGATGTGACCAAACCAAGTATCACACTGATAATATGCTCATCATTTGAATATGTCAAAATTGATAAATTCAACATTTTGTACAGGTTGAGTCAAGATGTGACAGTTTTTATGGTGACATTTTGTATATTTTTATTTTATATTTTGAGCTTTAGGGATACTTGACCACCAACCATTCAACATTTTTCTTGAACAAAATTGATATACAGTATGAGACAAACACTAGGTGATGACAAAAATTGCGAAAAGGAGATTTTTTTACAACTCATCCTGTAATTGATTTGCTGAATTTTTGATACGATGAAGTTCAAGTCAAGCTGATCAATAGTGTTCATGGGCTCAACCTTGAAAAATAAACAGTTTTTTCTCTACCAGGTGTTGAAGGTTTATAGATAAGACTATATAACTCAGTTATCCACATATTCCACCGAGCTTATAATCATATTTTTTGTTTTCAATTCTCACTTCAAGAGTTTGGTAAAGGATGTTCATTATGTACAGGGCGAATCATTTTCAATAACCAATGTTGAAGTAACGACGAAAACCAGACACCATTATTGAACTGATCCATCTAAAATAATATTCTGTGATAATTATACTTACTTACCGACTGACCCTTCGATCATTACTAATTGAAAAAAAGTTGTACAAAGAATATTAAAAAATCTGATATATTTTAAGCATTTATACTGATATTTCAATGCAGGAATATTTAAGAAAAAAGAAAATACTAACATAACATACATTTATAATAACATTTCAATTCCAAAGAAAACATCATCACGAATATTTGAAAGAAAAATAGAATAGGAAACACTGAATATACAAAAAGAATGAAAATAACAATAAGCAAAGTAGACCTGAAGCAGGGAGATCAATTGTTGGATAGCCAACTTGTCCTTTTGTATATAATAACCCGTATTGACTAAAGGAGGGGTTTTGAATTTGCGTTATTTGCTGTACCCACCATTGTAATTCAAATTATGGAAACATGTTTAAAGATCAACAGAAAATATTTCATATTTAGGTTTGAAGTGGAATTTCTCTAACTCGCAAGAGTCAATGGCGTTCAAGATGCCATTCCCATGAAATCGATGAATTAATTCAAAATTGGTAGTTCTGAAATTCGACATATATTCTTTTACTATTTTAGTGGGTATTCTTTATGAACTTATCCTCTAATTGCCATAAAAATAAGATATTGTTCAATGAAACACTTTTATTATATCTGAAATAGTAATAAATGGCGAAGTGACATTCAACAACTTGCAGAAAAAACCTGTATACCATGAAATTGATACATCATGTTGAGAATCATATAAATAATTAAGAGATTATTACTGAAATCCATATCAAATGATTCAATATATGTACTTTTTCTTCGGAAATCGAAGTTTTCGTAGTTGTCATAGCCTTAAGTGGATCACTAGCAACACTAAAAAAAATCAGAAGTTATTCTCGTATTGTTGGTTTCCTCTATTAATACTATTCTATGGGTATTTCCCCGGACGTTGCTAATATTATTATTAATAATAATACTCCCTCATGAACACTCGTAGAGCGTACCCTGATCGGGCACGGTTATTATTATTAATTTAGCCGTGGCGCTCCGGGATGACTTACTGATTTTTGGTGGCTTATTCACTTTTCAGCTGAAGGAAAACCCGGAAAACCTACAGCTCCACCTCGGTTGGTCGGTGTGCACTCCAAGCTAGCACTACACGGAATTGGCATCTAGACAACTCACAATACACTTGATTTCCAACGAGGCATGTGGTCGTCTATCGATAGTTTCGTTGCGATAACATGAAAAATACACTTTTCCCACCACTTTGTTGGAAGTCTGAAGATGAAGATCCACAGTACCACCCCACCCTCTAACCCTCTCTCTCTCTTTCTCTTCTCTTTTCCTCTCACTGTCACTCCCTCTTATATTTTATTTACCGAGATATTTGATCCCTGAGAATTGAAATGTTCAAAAATTAAAAATCGATAAGATTTTTTTTACTTCACACGATGTTCCCTGGACGTGACAGGAATTTTCCTTTTGTGAGAAGCTGGAAATGAAAAATGTAAAAATATTTTAATATAAATGAAACGAATCGATAAATATAGATCAAAGTGTTTGAAACGGTACCCTTTACCACCTTGTAGAGAAAAAACTGTTTATTTTTCAAGGTTGGGCCCATGAACAGTATTGATCAGCTTGACTTAAACTTCATCATATCAAAAATTCAGCAAATCAATTACAGGATGTGTTATAAAAAAATCTCCTTTTCGCAATTTTTGTCATCACCTAGTGTTTGTCTCATACTGTATATCAATTTTGTTCAAGAAATATGTTGAATGAAAAATTCAGCAAATCAATTAGAGGATGTGTTATAAAAAATTCTCCTTTTCGCAATTTTTGTCATCACCTAGTGTTTGTCTCATACTGTATATCAATTTTGTTCAAGAAATATGTTGAATGGTTGGTGGTCAAGTATCCCTAAAGCTCAAAATATAAAATAAGAATATACAAAATGTCACCATAAAAACTGTCACATCTTGACTCACCCTGTACAAAATGTTGAATTTACCAATTTTGACATATTCAAATGATGAGCATATCAGTGTGATACTTGGTTTGGCCACATCTTCACTTCGTAGGGTTGACTGAGAATTTCATTTTGAATAATGCTGAACTCACCCTGTATCTAACAATATTTTTTATCAAAAACCATTCTAGAAGTATTGCTGTATGGGTAAGCAAAATCTGTCGCTAAATACATTTTTATTTTCGATGTTTTCCTGAAAGCAATACTACTTTAAAGAATTGGCCACTTACCAACTTTGACGCCCTGTATATCAAAAACTAGCCATAGGATTGAGTTGGGCCCATGGACAGTTTTGATCAGCTTGACTTGAACTACATCTTATCAAAAATTTATCGAATTTCACCGGGACCCATTTTCCATAAGAATGGTGCGGGGTTCTTTATAAATTTAACATTCTTCACAAGAATTTTGTAATTTTAGGTGGGTTTATTACTACAAGGTGTCCCAAAAACCAAAATTCATTATTTTTCCATATTCGTGAATCACCTTGTATAAATTGTATCAAGTGTGATGATAGATGAAATGAATTCATAATATTATGTGATAATTCTACCTTTTTTCGCATTTTCTCTTTATAAAACAACAGAATTACGAATGTCTCAAAATTGCATTATTATCAAGTAAAATCGCCCTGTACTACGAAAAGATTTGGAAATGAATTTTTCATAAATTTGTCATACCTACAAGGATGTGATGATAATATCACAAAAAATATATAACTTGGAAGATACGGAGTTATGAAAAGTGAATATTTTTCAAATTCAACACCCTGTATTTCGAAAACTAGTTATAAGGTCGTGTTGCGCCCATTGAAACATATCATCAGAATGATCAATTCTACAACATATAAAAAATTCAAGAAATTTGAAGAAGAGCCATTTTTCCATATAAGGTGTGCGGGGGTCCTTTCTGAACTGTTTCTCTACTTTCCACCTAAAGCAAAAAAAATTGAAAAATTAATGAAAAAAAAAAGATTCTGAGCTTTCTCGAAAAACATTATCGGAAAAGTTTGGGTTTAGCGCCAATAGAGGCACTGATGATGCAATATTTTCTCTTTTTCTCTCAAATGAATAATTGTGAGTTGCTGAAGCAGTATTTTGTGAATTGTCGAAGGCATTCGACTGAATCAACCATGCATTGTTGAAAAAACTGGAATTATACATGGTTTTAGAGGGAACAGCTCATTGTGGTTTAAATCGTATTTATCAGACCGAATGCGAATGGTAAATTTCAGTGGTATCACATCCAATGAAATGGAAATCACAAGCGGAGTACCACAAGGGTCTGTTCTTGGCCCATTCCTTTTTTTCACCGTGTGTTACCGACCTGGCCAATATATCTATCTGTTGGTGGAAAGTTCACAATCTTTGCAGATGACTCGTCTATTCCTTAGCATAATAGAAAACTAAATACCTACACTCCGACACAATATTGGATGCAAATCTATCAACCTTTAAAGTCTCAAAGACCAACTTTCTAACGCTCAAATGCAACATAGAACAGACTTTTCTTGGTGAGAGATTCCTTTAGGGCACAGCTCAAATAACAATGAATGTTCCCCTTAGCATGCCTATTTATTTTAGAAACAGTCCGTTTGATTCGTAAAAAATACAACGAGAACGTTTTATGATTCAGTCAGTTTATGCAACCCGTATTACTTACAGCATCCATCTATTCCCGCAAAACACAAATTAAGAATTCAATAACTCATAATGGGAAAAAGTTATTTAAACACCTTTCACTTACCATCAGAAAATTGAACGGAGAAATTAAGTTTCGTAGAGATGTGAGAGAACTCCTTCTTCAAAAAGTATATTATAATTTGAGTGAATACTTCATGGACAATCTTGCAGCCATAGAAATTTATATTATATACTTACTCTAGAATACTAATCCCCATGTCAAAAGTGTTGTAAAAAGTTCAGGCTAGTCCGCAATTCGCAAGCGCGTCATTAGTGATTTTTGTAACAGGCCCGGTTCGAAACCTCATTGTGCTTATACCTGTTATTTGTATTTAGCCGATTTGAATACATATTTCCACATATTTACGATCCCGAACATTCAGCAAATGCCATCAGAAAGTAGAGTACGGTTATTATTATTATTTACCGCTCTGAAGCGACTGATTTTTGGTATCACATTTACTTTTCAGCTGTAATTAACCAACAAAAACCTACGGAACCACCCCAAATCATCGGTGCGAATTTTAAGGAAGCAGTGGCTTGGAAAATAAATTGAAAGTACAAAAAACTATAAAAATTTATTTCAGCTATATCATGAATAATTTCAACTCAAATTGGATTTATAAAATTGGATGCTTGGAAGCTCGAGGTTTTTTTTCTAGAACGATTCATGTCAAATACGCAACTGCATTTAATTTAAATCATTTGAAGATATTAACATGCTATTTCTACGAGTATTTCTGGTTGTATTAACTTAGTGCAATTTCCACAATGGGGGTGCATGAAAAAGTGAGGACAGAAACATTTTCCTTACCATCAAAGAAAAGCACTTCCATATTGACATTAATTTTCTGAGGCGATTTTGTGTATGTTTAGTTAGTTACTTATTGTAGGAGTCTGGAACTCATAATATAAGCGGTGTGGTAGAAAGTTGTATCACTCGCCATGCATGCTTACGCAGACACAGTATTGGTACTGCACTTGGTTTCAAATTATTCTATTGTCGTTTTCACATGAATCTTCATGAGGAAATTTCTGCCACAAATTACAATTTTCTCACTCAAATGTTCTGCTGGGGTCTCTTCTTTAAAACAATAACCAAAAATCATGCCTTTTTTGTCAAGCTAAAATAATATTTAAGCTATTTTCAGCAAAGCATATAGCTACATAAAAAATTTCGTCATCTAAACTTCATCTTTTAATGAAAATCACAACATATTAAAAATGATTTATTTCAGGTATTTCCTTTACACAACACTAAACAGTTCATTGTTTATTTTTAGGAAGAAACGGCTTTATTAGAAATTGTCTTTAAAGGAACAAGATTAATGCAAATTCACGAAAGATGAAAGAATAACCAACGACAACAAACACTACACAAAACGACAAGAGAAAATCTGAAATTCTAAAAACCATCTCTGTTTCTGACAAGAGTGACAGATCTTAGTGACAAGTCTTTCTGTTGATGAAAAAGCACTGTTGCACGGTCATTATAATTACAGTAGCGTAGGGTACAATATCTTTTTAAATAAGTTTCTTTCGCGCCTAAAATTCGGAGTAATCTATCTCTAAAAGGTTCTTTTCGGTTTTATAACGTCCTAAATGCGCTGTCAAATTTCTTCTTTCAAATGGCATGTGTTTTACTACCTCATAACAAAAAACTCTGAATTGGAACACCAAATTATTTTCAAACTTGGCAACGATCTACCCAAACTACACTGATGACGCGCATGCGCACATCGTGAACGGGTCGCATACGCGGCATGCTTTTCGCCCTGAAAATTGACGGGATTAGCATTCTAGAGTAAGTATATAATATATATTTGTATGCTTGCAGCTCACTACTGAATATACCAAAAAAAATATTATGTTATATACTTTGATGTGTCTAAATTGTTAAAGTATTTTTTTGTGTAAAGTTACAAACGATGTGATCATGCATTATTTATTATTTCAAATTGTTATTTTATGTGGAGGAACAACCACATAACTTGAAAAATGTCGGAGTTATGATTTTTAAAAATTTCGTATTTTCTGGGTTTTCCAGTTTTTTTCCGTTAGTAATGAACCGATCGGGTCGTAAAAAAAATCATTTTGTTCCTACTTCAAAACTCTACCAGATTGCTGTATTAGTTTTCATGTCATAATCGAAACACTTAAAAAAATAATGTTTATAACAAGTTAATACGAGGATATATTGAAAAATTCTTAGCCTACTATAGAACCAAACAAAATTTCAATGTCAAAATATTTTATTACTCAACATATTCTCCTCTTAATTGGATACATTTATTACAGCGAACCTGCAACGTCTCTAGACCTATCAAAAGAAATGTTTCTTCTTGCTCTGCAAACCAGACCTCTACAGCTTTCATTACCCCGTCGTTGGAAGAAAGTTTACGACCTTTTAAACTTTTTTTCAGTTGAGGAAAGAGATGATAGTCGGACGGAGCCAAATCTGGTGAATAAGGGGGGTGTTCTAGTAATTCAAACCCTAAATCACGAATTTTTTGCATGGCAACATGAGATTTGTGTGCAGGGGTGTTGTCCTGCAAAAACAAAACAATTTTGGATGGCTTTCCGCGTCTTTTCTCTTTAATTTTTTCCCGTATAGTGGTCACTAATGTCGAATAGTAATCTCCAGTTATTGTTCTACCCTTATCCAAGAAATCAATCATGATTACTCCATGGCAATCCCAAAAAACTGAAGCAAGAACTTTTCCAGCAGATTTTTGGACACGAAACTACTTAGGTCTCGGAGAACCGGAGTGTCGCCATTCCATCGATTGTTGCTTTGTTTCGGGATCGTAGAAATGTACCTAAGTCTCATCCATAGTAACAATTCGGTTTAAGAAGTCTACATCGTTTTCAAATCGAGCACAGATCGAACGCAATGCTACTACCCTTGCATGCTTTTGGTCAACATTCAAACATTTGTGGATCCTTTTTGCAGCAATTTTTCTCATGTCCAAATTGACGTGAACTATATGATGAACGCGTTCGTATGAAATATTCAGTGCTTCAGATATCCGTTTTAGCCCAATTCGACGGTCTGTTAAAATCATGTCATGAACTGCATCGATAATTTCGGGGACTGACACAGAAACTGGCCTTCCCGATCGGTCATCATCTTCAATGGAAAATTTACCTCTTTTGAAGCTTGCAGTCCAATTTTTCACGGTCGCATACGAAGGACATTGATCACCATGGGTATTAAGCATATCTTCGTAAATCTGCTTAACCCTTTTAAATACAGGTACTTGATGATGGCTCGATATTCCAATTTTTCGATTTTCACAATTTCGATGGACATATTTTTTCTTTTAATTTATTGCGTAACACTGGTTTACTGTTTTGACGCCAAACTTTACACTGACACTTCTAATAAGTTATTGTTCGTTGCTATGGTAACGCAATATTTTGTTTATGCAGGGAACTGTGGTCTAGGCTAACTAGATATCAATAGGTACATCCTCGTAAATGAGTTGCGAGTCGAAAACATAACATAATGTAACTACGGACCATCTTTCATGTGATGGCACCGTTGGTTTCGTACTACTATTTTTGTTGAAAAATCAGGCATTTTATTCTCTATTGATTGGTGCAATGAGAGCAAATTGCCGGAGTGCAAGTAACCGAAGATCATGTTTTCCAATGCAATATTGGGAGGACAAAATGATCGAGAAGATATTGTGCGAGAGTAGATCCACTTCCAAATTTTACAACAAATTCTTAACCCTACAGGCCGGGCGCCCAGAATCTTGACACGAGCCAGGGCGCCTAGTCTCACAGACCCATTGTAAAAAAAATACTTCTGTGTATTTTAGACTCGAAATAATGATTTGATATCAAATAAACAGGCTTTATTCACATGAAAAAGTAAAATTCAATTCATAATGGGAAAACAAACTTAAGTAAAATACATAACATCAAAATGAAAATAGAAACGTTCAGTACATACCGAAAAATAGAAAATAAATAGAAATAAGTTGAAAAATATATTTTTTTTGTGATAGATGACCAGTAATACTATTGAGTTAAGACTTCTATAAGTTTTCCGCACTGTCTGAACATGTGGGCCACCATGCTTGGAGGTGAGTGAGACAGACAAATTTTTTACATTTTTTACAATAATATTTTGTTTTCGAATCCTTCATGCAGAAAAAACATCTTTTTCGTGTTCCGAGTTGAATTTCCTGAGTTACAACCAGAGTTCCAGCAACCTCTTGCCTCCTCTCCCTTGCCGATGGTGGAATATTCGTTTCCAAAAAACGTCGTTCCAAGTGGTCTTTGGTCAACGTCAGTCGGGGCGCTGGGTCTAACAGACTTCTCGCTCAATAATTTTTATAATTGATGAGGTGTAGTTTCACCACATGCTATACGGGTTCTGGATGAGAAATAATAAAGCTACTGATAACCCCCACTCTCACAAAATTTCCGCGCGAATTTGCCTAAGGGTTTTCTGCACGACTGCACGTCAAGTCTCACAGACCCGGCGCCCGGTCTGTAAGGTTAAGAGTGATACTTGAAGATATAATCATAGGTAATGTGTTATGGTTGAAAACGGAACATTTTTATTAGTCAGGAACTGAACGACAGTCGCTCAGAATCGTGCCATTTGTTTACAGAGAATAATTTGGTATGGAATCTTTACGATCGACCACTATGCGAACCATTCACATTCGTGAATCGAACACATTGTACCCGTTCCCAACGAAAACAATAAAAAGTCCTTGAAGTCTTGTTTGTCGGTTATTATGGCTCGCATCTGGAATGTGTTTAAACATACATTTCCACATGGCCGTCCTTCTCGCTCTCTCTCGAAAAACAAATATAGCACGTCGCCGACGCCATCGAGCAAGCGAGCACCCATCCGCTATTTTTAATGTCGGACAGCCTCATGAAAATGTGTAGTAATTGGTTTGTGGAGTTGCTTCAACACCTCAGTACTGAAGCAGTTGACCTAGGTCGGGAACCGTGACAGCTGAACGTCGCTCATGAACATGCAAGGCCTACTGCATATGTCATTCCACTCATGGGTATGTAGCAGCGGTGTTGCCGCAAGAGTGTAAGTTGTACAAGGTGACCGTTCACATTTTGGGATCGTAATTCAGGTGCAACGATGAGGCTACATGACACAGAAGTTGAAGGTTGAAGTCGACTGCATATGAATAGAATTTATTACATCCATAAGTTAACTTTGGACAAGTCATCCACCACAATAATATTTGAAATACACAAAATACATAAAATACATCTACATTATGACACATGAAAAATAAAATAATACAATCAACTAACATGAACACTAGCTGCCAGCAAGTGAGTCCACAGGTGATCCACTTAAATCATTAATTTAATAAAGGCTGACTTTGATTAGGATTTTTTTAATGCTTTTTTGAAAGATTCCAATGGTACACAGATAAAAAAGATTTCTTCAATCATAAATATACATACTCTTGAATAGATTAATCTTCTGAAAAAAATAATTATTTCTAATTTATGAATATACTCCCATTTCAAACTGATTGAGATATTTGCTTCTTTACATGAATTCTCTTGAAATGAATTTGCTTGCTGTGAAATCATTGTACTCTTCATCCTAGAAAACACTCACATTAACTCATTGTGAAACATAATCCTCTTGACACAAGAATATAATTACTTGGTAGATATCACTACCCGTGCCACGTGACACATTCAATCAAAGAGCAATCAAAGCAGGTGGCGACACCGCGACCTGCGAATACGACTTCCATTTCGACCATTTCATCCAGTTTGACCATTTGAGTTGGAGGTTATGAGGCTATGCGTACCTATATGAATGTTAGTTTTGTGCCTAGTGGAAACTGTTTCTATACAATAAAAGTGCAATATCGAAAATTGAAATTTGGCTCATTATGGGCCAGTTGTGAAAATGAGTAAAATATATTTTGGTCTTCTACAGTTTTGTGTCTATTAGCGAGTGACGTTGTTTATGTATTCAATCAAACTGCAATATGCGTCACTACTAACGGGTTTTATTGAGAATACAGTTATTAAACTCAAACTATTCTCATATAAAACCATTATTTATTCCTAAATTGTTCGTAGTTGTGAATCTTATGCTTTGTTTAGTCTATTCAATATTGCAAATATAAAAATGGCTTCCATTCTATATTTTATAACCAAGTGCAAATTGCAGATTTGAACTCAACCTCCAAGTTGATAGAAGAATAGTATTAATTATTGAAATTGCAATATTCTTGTCTCAACCTACTCCCACGATTGAACAAAAAAAGTGGCCATTATTGAAGCTAAAATATTCTTGCTTCAACCAACTTAAGGAGCAAGTGTTCACTTGTTTCAAAATATTTTCCTTGTTAGTGGCCAAGAGGAATCCGTCAAAAAATCAAACTGATTTTTGGTTGGACCTATTCAAGAACACAATCTCTTTGAATAAACGCAAAAAATCCTTTTTATCAGTGTAGTTCTCTGATTTCCTTAGGGCGAGCATGGGGGTGTTATAAGCATGAATATTTGAATGTGTTGTGAATTTGTGTAAATTCTTTTTAACATGTTTGATATTTTCATAGACAATTTGTGAAACAATGTCATAATACTTAAATTTTTAAACAGTGGTTTACAGTGTTCAGTATGTCCAGCTCCTACAATGCCACGTACAGCTGCTTTTTGTAATGTAAAGACTCGTTGTAAGTGTGTAAAACTGACATTTCCCCAACACAGTATTCCATAACTCATTACTGAGTGGTAAAAAACGTATTGATGCAATCTGAAAAAATTAAGATGGTTGACTAGATAATTGAATTATCTCCTCAACGATATGTCACGTGAACCCTCCCCTCCTCCGTTTTCAAGCAATCACAATTTTCTTTTCATTTCAGGAAATCGTATTGGTGATACCATTAAAAATTGTTCGTCAAACGATTTAAAAGTTTACAGGGGAGGGCTAAAAAGCCGCACTGCATAACAAAGTGCTTGTTTATTTTATATTTACTTTTCTGTATCTGTATCGATATACATAAAACTATGATTCGTCCCATCTATATAACCAATACCAATTTATTTTTTTTATCTGTCCTACCTATTTTGTGGAATTCCTCTGGAGCATTTTAAACCCAAATGGGATTCTCATAATTCCGTAAACACCAGAATTGCCGGGGTATGGAGAGAAGGAGAAAGGGTTGATAGAATGAGAATGAATTACAGACATTCCCAGCAGTTTTCATCAGATCTTGAAAAATTGCCAAACTCCCAAAAAGTATAATGGTAGTATTTTATAAAATGAATGAACTAAAAGCTTCACCAGCATTTATGGCACACTCAAAAAAAAATTAATTACGTAATTTTGTAGACATTTATTAAAATTTTGCGTCCCAACAAAAAAATTTTTTACAGTCCCTGTTTTCCAGGAAATGGACTTGGGCTCACTTTTAAGTAAAGCTGCACCACACATTCTGTATTTTGAAAAAATACGCAGTTATTGATAATGAAATGGCTGCTAACATTTCTTACACATTTATTACAAATCATTGACGTGTTGAAAATTCCAAAATTTTCATGACGTGTTGAAAATTCCAAAATTTTCATCCCCTAGGGGTTCATAACCCTTATAGAAAGAAAATTCCCCAATAAATATAGATCCCAACCTGGTCGGTGCCAGAATTGTTCACAAGTTTGTTTATAATTTTTGTACAAACTATCTAAGTGTAAAAATTACCTAATGAAGGGCCCCCAAGGGGTTGAACACCACCAAACTCCTCAAAATTTCTATTACATAATCTATCACATTGCGCGTTTTGTAAAGAATTTCCACAACACTATTTGAAAATCATTAGAACCTATCGACTTGTTGAAAATCTCATGGGGTTGAACACCCCACACTGCAAAGTAAACTATTCCGGATTTTCATATTATACCGTTAAAACAATATCATCTAAGGGGATGACCGCTCATTAATACGCTTCACGTGTTTTTATAATGTAATAGGAATTTTGATAAGTTTGGAGGTGTTCAATCCTTTGGGGGGCCTTCATTTTGTAATTTTCAACACTTTGATAGTTTGTACAAAAATTATAAACAATCTTGTGAACAATTCTGGCGCCGACCACGTTGGGATCTATATTTACTAGGGAATTTTCATCTATAAGAATTATTCAATCCCTTTGGAATTTTCAACACGTTAATGATTTGTAATAAATGTGTAGGCAGCTATTTGATCATCGTATTTTTCCAAAATACAGACTGTGTGGTGCAGCTCTACTTAAAAGATAGCCGACGCCCATTTCCTGGAAAACGGAGACTGTAAATTTTTGTTTAGTTGGGACGCATATTTGTAATAAATGTGTACAAAATATGTAATAGTTTCTTTCGGAGTGTGCCATGAATGCTGGTGTAGCTTTTAGTTCATATAAAATTAAGGAAAGGAAGAACAAATAGTTATTACATGTTGGTAGCTTTGATAATTTTTACTATAGTTGTAAATCGGTGCCACTTATTGTTGTGCAAATTTTGGTGTTTGATTACTTTTTAAGTTTTCTTTTATATACCCACCAATTATCCTAATATACAATGCATTCTTAAAGTGGCGGATACATTTGATAGAAATTATAATGGGAGTTAAATAGAAAATTTAAAAAAATCTTCCTGAATTAAATGCTCGAATTGAGCACCACAAACAATCTGTCAATAGTCAAGGCGATTAACAAATGCATTTCAAATGTTGGCGATGACTCTGTGGTAACGTTTTTAATTTCTTGGCGTATTCTTGCTCTAACATCTTCTTGATTGAAAGGATCGGTCACATATAGTTTACTTTTCAAGTAACTTTACAAGAAGTAGTCAAGAGGATAAATCTGGCGATCTGGCTGGCACATCAGGCGTCCCTCTTCTACCTATCCAACGATTTGGAAAAACGTCATTCAAATAGGAGCAAATAGGTACAGGAAGTTTCTTTGAATCTCAAGTTGTCTCGAGTAACATCGAGAAAGAATTTCATTTCAGTTCATCATGATAGACATGAAAATAGCTCAACGATTTCGGAACTCATGCAGTGTGGACTACGAGAACAAAATGAGGCATTCATAATAGTCAATTTTGAAAGGACCATATATTCAAATATCCAAATATCCAAACTGAATAAAAACTAAACAACAGAAAACTGAGCTGAACTGAAAACTGAAGGTAAACAAAACCTAACCATCAAACCTTTTGAACCATTTGACGTCACGGTTTCTGTCACGTGATGACATCGTCTGCACTGCGATACATGTAAGAGTGGATTTTACAATATCCATAAATTATATAAATCTCATTCTTTCATCGAAGACTTATTTTCTTTCTGGATATTCATAATGAGCTAATAATATGGAGGAAATTACTTTCTTTCACTTGAGGAATTAACTGATAGTCTGGTGAGTGGGTGGGGGAGGGGTGTTGAGTACTTTCCATACTACAGCTGTGTGCAGGAACATTGCCATGCAAGAACAATAAAGCATTGGACCACTTCTCTCACATTTTTGTCCTCACCAATGATAGCACCTTCAAATGAATTTTTTAGCAGATTTGTGATAACTTCTAACGTCTAGAAAAACCAGAGCGTTTCCATTCCATGCATGAAATATTCATAAACATACTCCACGGTATTAAAATGTGGGAAATCATGACATCATGTATTGAAATACATCGATATAGCCAGGGACCGATACAGAAATTGTTCTTCCCGACGAAAATGGATATTTCAGCATGATGCATGACATTTCTTGAAACACTACGGTCAAGATATTTTTTTAAAAACCTGTATTGATAAGAAGTGAGTAGTAGTGTGAATAAATTAAAAAATTTGAAGGTACAGATCAATAGAAACATGAGAACGTTAGTGAAACTAATTAGGTTTTACGAAGTTTTTTATAATTCAAATTGTGAGTCATCAACATTTTTTCTTGGAATTAAATTGGAGTTCATAAGCTGATAAACTGCTTATCAGATGTTGCAGGATGCATTTTTCCTTTTTGCCTTATCAGACATGGCATTCGTCTGTTTGCACAATTAACCTTTTGTTCAAAAAGTTCGTAAACATCCAAAGTGCAATTACAGGGCATTTTGACACGCCTGAAAAATTATTTAATCATACAATGGAATTAAAACAAGTATTCAAATTTTTTACTGTTTAATGCTTCTACCTGGCGAGCTGAGTCGATATATACAGTGACCGCCAAAAAGTATGTACCATATGGGAAAAATTTTTATTATTGGAGTATTGGAAAAAATATTCTAGGGAAAAGTTTGTGCATGTCCAATAACCTAAAAATCGATTTTGACACATGTCACGTGATCGCTAGAATGGCGGCAAAATGATAAAAATTGCAATGCAAAGGCAAAAAAAGGGGTAAGATGGCAAGATATCAAAAAAAGTAATTTGAAAAAGTCACTTAGAATTCAATTTTATACACATAAACGAAGTAACAAGAGATATTGAAAATAGCAATTTTTTAAAAATATTTTCCCATCTATTTAAAAATATTATTTTTTGAAACTTTCTCATTTTCTCCACACCAGAGGGCACTAAATTGAAAAAATGGGAATTTATCAGAACCCTTGCTGTTACATCGGTTCTTATCTAACAGTTATATCCGAATTCCACGACCATTGTGATGACATGACACTCCAAAAACATGGTAATTTCCAGATTATAATCAAGTTCCGATGATAATCGTGCATGAGCGTTTCACTTCGCACATAAACTTGAAAATAGTGCGTCAAATTAAAGATTCTTAAAGTTTATGTGCAAAGTATAACGCTCATACAGCATTATTATTGAAACTTGATTAATCAGGAAACATGGTGTTTCTAGATTGCCATATCAACACAATAGTCTTGGAATTCTGATATTACTGTTAGATAAGAACCAATGTAACATCGAGTGTTCTGGCAAAAACCAATTTTTTTAATTTAGTGCCCTCTGGTGTGGAGAAAATGAGAAAGTTTTGTCATTATCATTAAAATGCAAATGTTTCGGTATAGTCAAGCTATTCATAAGAAAAAAAAATAATATTTTTAAATAGATGGGAAAATATTTTTAAAAAATTGCTATTTTCAATTTTTTTGAATTATCTCTTGACACTTCGTTTATGTATATAAAATTGAATTCTAAGTGACTTTTTCAAATAACTTTTTTTGATATCTTGCCATCTTACCCCTTTTTTGCCTTTGCATTGAAATTTTTTTCATTTTGCCGCCATTCTAGCGATCACGTGACATGTGTCAAAATAGATTTTAGGTTATCAGACATGCACAAACTTTTCCCCAGAATATTTTTTCCAACACTCCAATAATAAAATTTTTTTCCATATGGTACATACTTTTTGGCGGTCACTGTATATGGAAAACTACTGACAATATGCTTCAGAAAAGACTTATGAACTTGGTAATCAGTTACATTATAAGAGAGAAAGCAGAAAACTGAGAATATTCCAGCCGAAACGAGTTCCCAGAAAAATTCCGTATAGGAATTTTCTCAGTTTGTCAACGAATATTATAAATCGGATAATCATGATAGTCAGATATTCAGGTTGAGTTAGATTAGTTTACCTAGTGTTCAGTCGTATAATTATTACGTGATATTTCTTTGCGTTTCCTCATAATAGGATTGTCTGTTAGGCAACCTATTTTGGTAAAAAATAAAAATAAAATAAGATTGCTGGCAACCTTCTTATTCGTCCCAAAACAGTAATTATCTGTACTTACTAGTGAAACAAATAACTATTTTGTCTATCATCACAGTTTTTCAAGATATAATTTTTTTCTCTTCCACTTTCTGAGTGGATTTAGAAGAAACTTGCTTTGTGTATAACTCAACATAAAACAAAAAATTTCTAATTAAGTTCCCTTTAATCGATATCACTTATTTCAATTTCAATATTTCCTTTAAATTTCTTACTTCTTTCTTCAAGCAATACACGTCTTCGTTAATATACATGATTCAATCGCCATTGCAACACCGCCTTCTTGATATTCGTAGGAACGCTGTAAATATTTGAAGAACGTAGGAATAGCCCGCCTGATTTATTTACGACCATAACCCACATGTAAAGCAAGTCTTTATGAGCTGCTGCACTTTTTGATGTCTCTTGTAAATGGATCCAGCGAACACCATCAGAGAAGTTGTTGATTTGTCGGAGAAACGAGTGAAATTCTAATTTTGAAACCATCTGTCGCTTCTTGTGTATCTTTCTCGTTTTTGTTTCGATCTAGCGAGAATATTTGATTTTGTGAGTTACTTATCGTATTATGAATTTGATCATTTGAAAAAATAAGTTCAAAAAAACAAAAAGCGTTGACGTTTCGAATACTATATCCGTATCCGTTATCAAAACTTACTTGTATTTGTATTATATTTGAAGATATTAATATCTCTCTTTGACAAAGTCTAAGGAAATCTGCCAAGAAATTCTTCAGGGTAATATTTGCTATATTGATACTTACAGGGTATCCCGTATCCGTCAATCACGATTCTGTTATTTCTTCTTCTCTTAAAAGAGGTCACCATGTGCGGTCCATTTCGAATGACTTTGTTGAAAAACAGTTCGCTAAAAGAATGCAGGCAGTTCCTCTCAACTTCTTCTTTTCTTGGTATGATTCTCTCATTAACATTTTTGTATCATTCCATTCCATCATATGATCGCCACGAGATGTGAGAATGTGCTCGGATATTTTTGAACCAGTTATTTTTTGATTTCTTATATAATTTCAATGTTCTTCCTGGCGCACTGCCAATTGTCTCTATATTTCACCTATTTAACTTCCACCTTATGAAAAAGGTATATGTTATAAACACAATTTTCTGAAAATTCGTCAGTATAGAAAATTTTAGGAGGAGGATGTTGATTGTTAATTTGTTAAAGTATATACCTATACAATATGGCGATGAAAAAACAATCAAATATGGTGTCCCACAGGGTACAGTTCTGGGGTCATTACTTTTCTCCCTGTACATAAATAACTTACAACGCTTAATACCGGTAGGATAATCAGCTTGGTAGATGACACAGCTATACTATATTCAGACGATTCTTGGGAAAGCCTGAAAAATAAAGCAGAAGTAGATTCAGTTAAAATATTGAATTGGTTTAATCATACAACGCTCACAGTAAACGTAGAAAAAATGTTCTTCCTCCCTTTCACCTGCTACAAGACGAATCTCCCAAACTACGACGTACTTGAAATACAAAACAATCAGAAAAAAATCGAAATACTGTCAAAAACCTCATTCAAATATCTTGGCATCACAATAGACTCTTGAGATGGAATATTCATATAGATAATATCACGAACACACTAAGACTACTACTGTATAAATTTAAATACATGAAAGGAATTTTAAATATAAAAGATTTAAAAACGTTATACTACAAGTTCGTTGAGTCTCGAATTCAATATGCAATACTAAGTTGGGGAACAGCACTACCTACTCATATGAAAAAACTAGAGATTCTACAGAAAAAAATAATAGAAATAATATACTCGAAAAAAAGAACCTATTCTTCAGAAGATCTATATAATGAAACGAAAATATTTGATCCTAAACAACTATACGTATACAATGCAATAGTCGGTATATTTATTCAAAAATAAATATTTAATCAAAAAAATCGAACACAGATACGAAATTCGAACTAAACAAAATATTCCAATAGACAGAATGAACAAATCAGTCGGCCAGCGGTCCCTAATGTATCAAACAAAAAAAAAATAATACACTTCCAGAAATGTACAGAACCTATTTAGAAGTAATACACTCCATACAGCTCATTAAATGCAAATTCAAAAGATATATCGAATCAATTGATATACTTATCTTACACGGAATAATGAACTGCAAATAAACTCCGCAATGCAATTGAAATCACGAAGTTCCCAAGGAAAAATGTTAAATTTCCAGTAACTCAATCTTATTCAATTTTGCCTTTTACAAGTGAATGTATTCTCCTTATTGAATTATAAAAAATCAACAAAACATTACATTCTACCTTTATTGTATACGTAATGATATATTCAATATAACATAAGTAAAAATGCATTGAATATCCATGCACAACCTCACGGTTAAAATGGATCTCTCTGTTTATTTGCTACCAAGAATATACATAGAATGAAATTGTTAATAATATAACTATAGTTATAACTAATTCACTTATTTTACCATATGTTTGTATGTAATGTTTAAGGCCTATTCCTCTTCTTACTAACACACCCCATGCACAAGGTTTTACCTTTTATGGGCGTTCCCCTATTTTATTTGTCATATACTGTATTTTATACATGTATATGTCTCTACAGTTTTTTTGGGCAAATAAAATTATTATTATATAATACAATTGATTTTTTTTTAATTCCAATACTTCTCGAAATTCTCTATCTTCTCTGGTAAAAAAGTTTCATCATTCACCTTTTCACGACCTACTACGATCACAGAATGCATGCCAAAATTTTGGTTGTGGCATCCAATTCGGACCAGTCTCGAATAACTCCATGTGAAATTTGAACGTGATATTTTTTACGGGGTTTTTGCTATACCTGTTACAAATTTTTTAAAAGGAAATCTTTCAAGTCGCTCTGTATAAAAAATACCGTATGAATTGGAATGAATTTAGGTAAGGGGGTAGGATCAGACGATATGTTCACTTATTGTAAATTAAAACACATTATTTCCAAACAAATTGTTAATTTTTAAATAATAATGAATTTTGAAATCAAACATGAAGAAAGGTAATACCAATGGAGCAGATGAAAAACTGATATACCAACAGTTTTAAATCTTTGTATATTCTACATATTCCCCTTCATTCTATATAAATGTTTCGTACTTTCTGCGCAAGTTATGTCCAACTCTTCGCAGTTCTCCTTGTGATATTTCTCTGCACACTGCCACACCGTGGCCACATATATTTTATTGTCTGTTGGTTGTTTTCCATCGTTAGGCTCTTCTGTATACATCAATCAACTTTTCTTTGGATAATTCAATAAGTTTCGCAAACATTTCTCCCCAGTTAATCCACCAACTGAATAATTTTTATGATTAATATTTTTCGCCTTGTTACTCTTCCTTGATTCAAATAACTCTAGCATGAAGAACTTTTCGAGATATATCTCTGTAATCACGAGTGAATATATTTTAACAGTATGAGTTTAGGTGATAAAGTTACCTTCGAAAATAGGATTACTGATTATGTCAGTAAAACTTCTTCTGATATCGTCTGGCTAGGAATTCTGTCGTCTTACAGAAAGCCGGTGTGACTAAAAAATCCAAATTCAAAGGGTAAGGGTGGAAAATGAGTGGTTACAACAAATTCTGCACTTCTTATTCTCCAACATAGATACAACATACAATGCTACCTGGAGTGTAAGGCAACACTGGTGTCTCGTCTATACCAAACGAGTGTCGCAATCTTAGCACCACGTTATGCCTGTGTTTATATGCTGAGACCGCATGTGTTGGACGTGATGCCCCATGGAATGCCCTGCATTTAGTGTCAGCGATCTCTATACTAGTCAGGTGACTACTGTAGACCAGGGTGTTGGAAATACCTTCCTGGCAGACCATCATGAATCACTTGGTCTCCGACTTCAGCCCATTCGAACTGAGGAAGGTTTGATAAGACAAAGTCTTCGATTTTCTTTGACAATACTACTTTTATAATCGTAATACCTTAGTCTCCTCAGCGTTCATGCGAGCTTTTTGAAGAACGGGCCCCAATTTGGTGACAGAGAGTTATCTCGCTCAAAGATATGCTTCGATCTCTGCTTTATCAGAATTCCTGATGACTTTACAGGCTCCATCCAGTACCAATCTTTTATGGAAACACTCCAAACTCAAAAGTCCTCGGACTCTGGGCTCCTATAAAGATATATTATTATACGAATTTTTACGTCATGAGCCTTCACTCCAAAGGAGTAAATAACGATTGCAATGGCAAGCATATTATTTTCAACAAATCTGTTTTTCCAGTTCTGATTGATTTTGTGATGATAACTTCCGCGGAGAGAATTTTTTGTTATCATTACTGCTTGTTGCACCCATAGGTAATAATTTCTCTCTAAGACATCAAGATGATGTACGATGTTTCCGCCTAAGAGCCAGATCCTCCCCGTATTCCTCATGTCGTTCTCTATTGAGATGAACGGTAGAACTTTTTTGTCGATTTCAAATTTCATTCTTATAGCATGCCCGTACTCTTCTACTTCCCTTAAGAACTGATATAGGTCCTCTTCTCCCAAATCACACAGTTCAATGTCCATAACTGGAAGATCTTATGTCTCTGGTTGGTAGAGATCCCGCGGTTGTATTCCCGGGACCTGAGTACAACATGCAATTGCAATGAGAGATACACTCCTCTAGAGCGACATCAGCTGTTCAATTTGATATGGTACCTCAAGGCTTACCAGAAAATGCATAATGAGCTCATTCGATCTTGTATCAGTGTAGACCATCGAATCTTCCATAATAAATCTGTTGATGAACATGTTCTCCTTGCAGCCATCGAAGATGTTCACGAGTATCTCCCCACAGTTGACTTGGTGAATGACCAAAGTCAATTGTGGGGAGATACTCGTGAACATCTTATAACAAGAAATAAACAGTCGGTAATTCTTTAGATCTGTCAAATCTCCGTTGGAACAACGGTTTGTCCTCATTTGTTTTCCATCTAGCCTTGAGTTGAAATCTCTTGCCTGATCTTGGTGTTTTTCCCAATAAAATTTCTTCATCCCATCAGGGCCAAGACCGTTTTGCAAGGACACGTGGAACTTCTTCCAGTGTTATCGCGTTGTGCAGATTATTGTTTTCATGCTGCCAAAGCCTCGTGCAAAAATCTTCGATCTCCGCTTGGTTAAGAAAGTTCAAATCGAGTAGTGGCAACTACTCATATATGTTCTTCCAGAAGATATCCACTCAGTAGCCGCTGGATAATATTTAACCCGCAGAGGCTCTTGAAGCTAGAAGTTTACTCGCAGAATTTTAGGTTGTCAATAACTTTCCTGGTTTGAGTTGTGATGGAATCGTCTTAATTTTCCGGCACGTAGTCTATATCACACTGGATACCACACTCTAGTTGTCTCTTCAGCTTGATCTTAGCTCCCATCTTCAGTATCCATCATGAATATCATTATTATTTGGCTTTTATCATAAGGACCAGATCGTCTACGTAAGTCTGTGTATCAGTCTCCGCAGAGAAGGTCGTTATGGTTCAGTCATAAATCCTGGATTTAATCCCTCTTGAAATCGAGGCAAAATAGACTGAATCCAGTAGTACATTATTGACTGCTTTTTATTTTGTATCAGGAAACACTGCCAACGCTATTTCCTTGTTCTTCAAGGAACCGGAAATACTTTCGACAAGGATTTCGACTGGTGATTCTGAAAGTTGAAATGCCTCTTACTAGTTCATCTTTATTGCTCACTTTTGGGTCAGTTTCTGCACTGTACAACTAATTCATTAGCAACTCTATTCTCTCGTTAGTAAAATCTATTACGAAATTCAAATGATCACCCTATATTGAACCGATCTTGACTTTGCACATTGCAATATGAACTAGCATCATTTACCGTTCATTGATTCAACCTTCAACTGCATTTTATTAGTTCAACTTGGCTAATTCTGCCTGTCATTCTTTAGATACCTATAGAAGATTGAGTTAATTTTTAACCTATTTCAAAGGAGTGTTTGCATTTGTGATAATCGCAGCTATTAAATCATAATGCAGGGATAATTAATTGTTGATTGATGTTTTATAGACTGGGTGATGCAAGTTTCAGAAGATAATTTCTTTCAAATTAAATTAATAAAAATAATTGATTTCATATAACTCAAGTCGTATAAAGCATTAATAAAACGCGAGTAATCGACAGAAATGTGAAAGAATCAGGTTTGTTTCCAAATAGCAGCCTACAGCCAAACAAAATAAGTACCAATTAGATATCTGAATGTCTGCAAAAAGTACTTACAGTTTCTTCTCGATAAAATATGCAAAAAGGCGCAAAATTACAAAAACAAAGAAAATATTATCCTATATCGTTCCCCAATTACTTTACCATTTCCAAGTTTTGACATCAGAGTAAAAATATTATTTATTCATACTTTTGTTATTAACTCGGCCGAAAATAATCCAAAATAGTGACAAATGCAAAGAAACGTTTCTTTGCCACCTACGCCGATGTCAGCAACATATTTTTTTGCTTATTTTACACTAAAACATTTTGTTTCCAACCTAAATTGGTCATGGAAATAATTTAAAAGTTTTTTGAGTCAGTCAGAATCGTAGGTAGTAATTTTCTAGAAAACATAGAATTTGCTATCACAATAAATTTCGGGAATAGATCGAATTCCTAACCATATTTGTAGGGGGAATTGGAAATGTCAACATGATAGAGCGGGTGTTATAATAATAATTGAATGAAGCTTCGAACAAGGACACGTTCTTGTATATGAGGTAAACCGATTCTAAAATTAATAATGCGATCACTGTAATTTTTTTTTTCTCATCAAATATCTGCACGAATCACGAGGATTAAGCTCATACGTATACCTCATAGCCCGTTTCTGCAATGCTAAGACATATTGAAGTGCTTTTGAATTGCACACTCCCCAAAATGGTACTCCATTGCATAAATGGCATAGTATACAGTTTTGGCGCTTTTAGATTCCAAATTACTCTCACTGCATAACATCCAGACGAAATCTTACTTTTAAGATGCCTGATATGCCCGTCAAATTTGAGCTTATTATCAATATGAATACCTAAAATTTTAGTTTGAGTCTTGTTCTCCTTCAAAAGGCTATTACTGAATGAAAGGTGATCAAGAGAACATCTGAATGAAATGATGTTTGTTTTGGTAAATGAAAGGTAACAAATTTGTATTACACCATTTCTTAATATTATTCATACCACTAGATATTACGTTGTGTGAGTTATGTGAATTTTTGCTGTTCCACAATATCGTAGGATCATCCTCAAAGAGGGTGAATTTTCCTGAAATGTTCAATTTTGTTAGGTCTTTGACGTCAATTACAATTAAAATAAAATGGGACCTAGAATAGACAAAATTTTCTTTTTTTCAGAAAATTCTCACCAATTGATTCCTTTCTAATAGATATGATTCATTTCTCTGCAACAGTACTGGTGGAGTTTTCAAAGTAATATTGTGTAATCAACACAATCAATAGCCTTTGGTAGATCAAAAAAGACCGCAGTAGCTACATTACCGGAATTTAATTTGGAATAAATAACATAAAGAAATGAAAAGACAGCACCATGCGTCTTTTTATTGTTTTGAAAACCAAACTGACTCTCACTTATAATATTTTGGCGTTTTAGGAAGTTGGTATTGAAGAATATAGATATTTGAAAAAAAATTCCTCAAAACTATGTTATTCATTCATTTGATAATATTCAAAAACTTTTCAGTAACAACAATGACCTGTGGTTTTCAAAATTTATCCGACAAGTAAGTAGGCGCAAATAAAAAAGCATTTTTAGTACCGATCGAAGTTCCTCAAGGAACGGTTCTTGGCCCGATTATATTTATTCTTCACATTAATGCCATCTTGTAACGATGGGATTGTAATATGTATATTCAAAAAAAATTTTAAATATAGTAACAGCGTCAAAAGAAAGGAAGAAAATCAAATCGTGAAATTAATAAATCGGTTATATTGTACCCAAATTTCTTTTGTTTATTGCTTTCTCCTTGGAGACTGATAAATTTTTTGAGGATTTATACACAAAAATATTCATTGGTATCAAATATTCTGCCGGTAAATTGCATATTATTTTCCGAATATCTTATTTCGCTGTGTCCATCGAATCATGAGATAGGTCTGATAGACACCGGGTATATTCGCTGTCATATTCCTTTTTCCGAACCACATTCGCATTACCATCACGTACAGACAGACACCTGACAAGTTACCAGTGTCTTCGGTAAGTAAACATTTGTTTCAATAATTCATAATTGCGAGCGCATACTATTTATTTATTAACAATGATACATGTCAATTATTCTGTTGCGGCTGTAGACGTCTCAAATGAATGACAGAGCACAATTTTGCTTTAGGTTGTCTGCTCGTTTGGAATAAATACGAGATGAATTTGAAGGAGGCGGTCTGATATTCTGGAAATGTATCGACTGAGGCAGACATTGAGGATTGAAAATACTTCAGCTGGTACACAGTGAACGTAATAGTACTTGAACTGAGATTTTCATTCGATAGTCAAAATTGTAACATGTCTTTTCTCTAGGAAGGCCGATCTCACAGTGGCTAACGTAATAGGGAGTACACAAGTAATTTTTTATATGGGTAAAAAAGAACTTTTTAAAAAAAATTTCGATTGTCTTTAGTCTTAAAAAAGGATTGAAGTAGAATTCAAATACTAGATAAATTCGCTTGAAATATTACCGGTATTTCATTGGACGAAAACAATTGACGTCAATGTCTTCTGCCATTGGTTGACATAATTTCAATATAGTCAATAGAAATATAGCCTAGTATTGATATTGAAGCAGACACATACCTCATAAGAGTCATAAGCAGAAGAGCAACTCATTCGTATCATATAGTCTTGTTATTCGTGAAATCGTGAAGTATGGGTCTCATTTTGACAGTTAGAAATGTCATCACAAAAGTGTTCTGTTCCTGGTTGTAGAAATACAATTGATAAAAATCCTGAAAAACTTTTATTATTAGTGCCAAACAATTATGTTGTCAAAAAGAAATGGTTTGATGCGGTCAAATCTACTTTCAAAACTACTCGTCAGAGTTACTGTTGGGAGGATCATTTTGAGTGAGTTTTCACATCAGAAAAAAGAACATTTACTTCGTCAGCAGCAACACATAAATTTGATATATTCATATTTTCCTGCTTTCACATTCTTCACTTCAGTTCCGGTAAAATCTGTATTTGTTCTATAATAATCGAAAACCATTGTTGAATCAACAACAGGTAGATTTTGACTAGTAGGTTTCTCAAAACCTTCTTCCATGACAGCTTTCAGTTTATGATCATGCAAAACTTAAAATTTCAATGATAAAAGTAACACTTTTTATCAAATTATAATATGAAGCAAACGCAAGGAAAATTTACAAATTATATCCAGTAAATTCAACAATTTCACAAAAACAATATTGTGGCGATGCTGCGGGCGAAGCCGGACCTGAACGCTCACGCAAACAGCGTGTGAGCGCGAATTACTTTCGAGGCGGTATACGAGAAGAATCTCGTCGAATCGAAGAACGTACCTAAGGATTACTAGAAATATCTAGAGCGTTCAGCGAAATTAACTGTGGATAAAAACTTAACCACGCAGTGATTGTTATATAAATAAGAGTATTGTGTTGAAATTGTTGAAGCACTGTATTTTGTCAAATAAATTATTTTAGAGTGAATTTGTGCTAATTTACTACAATATGAAAATGATAGGATCATTTGTCAACATTTCAACATCTTCGTTAGGTTAGGTTCGGCTTTGATGTCAAATTTATAACGTACTATTTATCGGTTTAGAAAAAGTAAAGGATTTCTAATTGATTCCGTTTTTTAAATTGAAATTGAAATAGCTTCAGAAATCAAAGTAAAAAAAGATTCAGGGTTTTATATTAACCTTGCATATCTCCATATATTGCCTCTCTGTTGTCGTAATCAAGTGTACCTTTCCATTAAATTAGATTGAATAGGATCTAAAGAAGATTAATACAATGTGATTCAAACTGGGAACAATTCTTCCTTGTACAGAAAGCATTCTCTTAGGACTCAAGACGTTTAGAATAATACAGGTGACGTCTTCCCACGAAAATGTGGCGTTTGAGTCTCTCTCAATTTGGAAAAGTTTTGAAGTGAATCGTGTTTGTTAATAATTATGGAACCCATTTAGGAAGGAAAACAGACTCTTTTAATTTTTTAAATGGATGAAAAACAACTATTACTTTAATATCAGAATAGCACACATTATAATACCAATACTCCAAACTTCTATATTCTTCATCAAAATGGATTCACCAGTATTAGCATATCTATTCATATTAAAAATAATAATAATAATAGATTTTATTGACAGGTAAATCACAAATGATGTCACAACCCCATCAACTGGCAGGATTCAATTTCTGACCATGTCACGAGTGATACAGTCAGACCATGCTCTTCTATCCAACCAAATAATGTGTGCTCGCATAAATATATCCATTTGTATCCAAAAAACTATCTAGACTAACTCTCAGTAATATTGGATACGATTCAAATTGTCCATATTTTTTCATCGGGATTTTATAGTCTGAACTTCCTGCATGCAACTCTAGGTATTGATAAAATATGCACGATAAAATACACCGCAATAGCACAGTTATATTTATCGAATTTGTGCCAAGTAGCAGTATTCTAAAATGATATTAAGTCGCGATGGGATCAATTATTTCGAAAATATCTGATCTCCTTTGTCAGCATTTCGAAATTCTTTGTGGTCACCTGTAAGTCCTCTGATATTAATTGAGTTCGAAACGTTGATAGAAGAAAAGAGTTTATTTTTTAATATTAGATCCCATCCCAACCAAATTCAGAAAAAAAAATTATTTGGGTATTTAACAATTGTTGCAATGAAACAATTTTCACTAATTGGGTTGCGTTCAAAAACTTACTCTGAGTAAGGGCTACTTACTCCGAATCGTTCGTAAACGTATTCTAGCTTCATGGAGGATGTGCATTGACAAATGTTCAGAAATCTACTCAGATTGAACTCTACCTACTCTGCTTCTGAAAAGAGTATTAATACGAGTATAACTCTGACAGTAATGACAATGACAGAGAACTTTACTAATGGTTTGTGTTTGTTGTGTTCACAGTTCCAATATTTCCAAATAGGAGAAGATTCGACAATTTATTGATTGTATCTTCCCACGATATGGATTTCAATATACCGTAAAGTGGGGTTACTTTGCGCCATAAGGGGATACTTTGCGCCACTTGCAAAAAAAGTTTATAAATTTTCTCTACAGTGGTACATTGTAGTGAACCAGACAAATGCGTGGCTGTGTTCATGGTTGCATATGCCTCAATTGATTACGTGTTGAATTCGAGCGTTCAAGAATTTTCAAAGTGTTCTAGCGAGTACGTAAACATTTCTGTTCAAACCGGTGTCACATGTGCTCTGCAAAAATCTTGTTATATCTTGTGCATCTATTAACATAGAACAGGTAAATATTTTTATATTATAAATTTGATGTATTATTCGGGAAACTACCACAATATTTGCTTTTGATAATAAGCTGTTAATAATAATAATAAAAAAAATTATAGTTCTTCAAAGTGCCAGAATATAGCAAAGATGGGGATACTTTGCTCCACGTGATTTCTGGCGCAAAGTATCCCCCGCATATTTTTAAATTTACGTTGCATTGTTTTTGCATTAGTGGCTCAAAGTATTTCGTTTTAATGGAATCTTTTCTTTTAGAGATGGCCAGAAAGCACAAAAGAAAGCTTGGAGCGAGAAGATACAGCGATTACAGTAGTGAATCACTTGAAGCATGTTTGGCTGAAATCAGAACTGGAAATCTTTCACATAGACAAGCAGAGGCTAAATACAAAATTCCCAGGAGAACAATTTTTAATAAATTGAAAGGAAAACACTCAAAACCGATTGGAAAACAACCAGTGTTTAATCCCGACGAAGAAAATCAATTCGAAAAGTGCATAATATCCATGGGAGAATTTGGTTTTCCCGTAGATGTTAGAGAACTTCGACACATCATGAAAAATTATCTCGACCAAGTTGGAAGACAAGTTAAACTGTTCAAAAATAATTTACCTGGGCAAGAATGGATTAGGTCATTTCTAAAGCGACATCCAAGGCTTTCTGAGAGGTGTGCAGAAAATGTAAAAAGAACAAGAGCTGCGATAGACGAAACTGCTTTGAGGGCTTTTATTGAAAATTTACGTGAAAAACTGAGAGACGTTCTGCCAACAAATATTTGGAACTTTGATGAAGTTCATTCCGTCTTCCTGCACAATCTGGAATCTAGAAGATCTGATTCAACCAAAGTTGTTAAGACACGTAGAAGGAAACTAAACGTTCCTGCAGGAAAAAGTATCTGCAGTGAAGATACAGGTTTGCTTGCTGATCCTACGTCTTCATTAAGATCAAACAAAATGTTTTCTGATAATTCCTCAGATGATATTGACTTTGACGAGATAGTTGCAGAACATGAAACAGAACAAGAGTTTATTGATTACATTGACAGCGAAACATCAGGCAAAATAAAGCAATTCTCAGATGTTGTAAGAGAAGTTGGGCAATTTGTCGCGTTTACGTATGAAGGAGAAATATTCCCAGGTGAAATAATCAGTTTCAAGGACGAACAGGTTACAATTACAAAAATCATTGAAAGCGTGGAAATGGCCCCAGAAACTGGATCAAATGGCCTACTCCTGGGACGACGTATTAGGATCCATAAAGCCACCGGTCCAGGTTTCTAAGAGAGGATTTTTCGATGTTCCGGAGTTGAAAGCATGGTGGTCTTAGATGTATTATTTGATATTGCACTCGAACTAGGAATATTACTCCCTTTTTTCAAGAATAACTGATTTAGAAATTGAAATTTAATGTTTTTTTGGTATTTTTCAGAATAGTCCTTGTTTTTGACTAATAAACATATCGAAAATTTAAAAAAATGTGTTCTATATAATACAATGGAGCAATACAATTCCACCAATGAACTTACTTTGCTCCATAGGTTAATACAATGTTAGTTACAGTCATTTGAATTTGATGGAGCAAAGTTGCCCATCCAATTGGTATGGTTTGCCCCACTTTCATTTAAAAAAATTAAAATACTTAGAAAGACTTTTTTTCTATTTTATTCACAAAAGCCTGTTTTATGAGGTTGTCTTTACCATCTATAACAATTTTGGAATTCTATATATATTTTTTTATTTTTTTCCATTGCATTTTGTTCAGTTCATTCCAAAAGTGGAGCAAAATAACCCCACTTTACGGTACCTAATATTAACACCTTGAATGCACTTTTTCTACAAAGGGATCGAGGTAATCCATATGAAAACATTTAATCTCAAATTGGTATTTCTAAAAACTCTGTCATTGTACTGGGTGATACAGAAAATAGGTCATATCGAACTCGTAATTTTTTTGTACGTGATGAATGAAAACATGGATCGTTTGTGATTATGGTTGGAAAGAGAAGGGTATCGACTTAGAAAACTTAAATTGGAAGTTGGTTACGTTGCAGTCAAATTTATCCCCTTTTAAAATTTCAAGTTATTGTGAAAATTCATTCCCATTTCAACTCCATTTTCTATCTTTCTCTATCTCTATCTTTCTGGTTCAAATATTACAGAAGGGGGAGGGTTCTGTTGAACACTGTTTAAATGATTGTGAACTTCACTACACAATTAATATTAGATGGAGAGGTGATGGTATTGATTCACCTCAAAAAATTTAGGAATAATTTATCACACTGAAAGCAAACTTGGACAAGACTGTAAGGATTGTGAGATAGGCCTACAGTCTATTACTATGGATAATGTTCAAAATAAAATGAATTTTTCTGTTAGAGCAGACGATGGACTTTATTCAAAGATCTTTTATATCTGATTGAGGTGTATCTTGTTCTAGGGTTACACGTAGGAGTTGTGATTTTTTGATAGTCTCTTTTATTTTAGGATTTATATCGAAAATGAGTAGTTCTATTGCTAAGTTTTTTTTACAAATTCATTGAATTTCTGAGTAGCTAATTATAGCCAGATACATCAGAAACATCTACAGAAGCTTTTCTTTTATTATGATGTATAATATTTCTCCTGGTTCATCAATCGCACATCTAAATTTTTTTATCTATTTGATTTTCATATCGCTATCATCAAGTTGGAAATTTCTGACTCATTGATACCGTGTTTGACGGTGTTTGGTATTGAGAAAAAATATATCCTATTTAACCTTCCACTAAATGACACAAATTAGGAGAGCATTCTGTATTAAACAAATATCATCTTTTCGCAAACTTTTGTTTTTGATTTCGTCAGTTATAAGTACTCTCTAAGTGCCTGAAAAATTATGTTTGGTATCCAATGATTCACTACTATCAAAATTATCAGCAATGGGTCTTCTTCGGGATTATGAAACTTTATCAGACAAAAACAACACAATGTTACAAACCCACAAAATTCAATTCAGGGGCCAAATGTCCTCCAAAAATCAAACTTCTGATCAATATGTTGAAGGTGTTCATGTGGCTTGGTCTATTCGTCCATAAAATTCACCAGCATTCATATTTTATGATCAGAAGTGAGTTCTGAATTACCTATCGGTTAATAATTTATTTACGTTTCGAATTTTATTCTTTTTTTGAACTTTTTTTGAACATTATTTTCTAGTTATCATTATTATTATTATTTTGGACTGAAAAGACAGAAATATGTGTATGAATCCATCCCTACACCCTACCCACTACATTCGAATTGTTCGATTTGAATATTAAACTTTTTCGATATCAGCTCCATCTAGTGGACGAATATCAACAAACCATACATTTTTGTGATGAGTATTCTGAGAAAATTGTTAAGCTCATGAAAATGGACAAGGTGCAATTTTCTATCAAAAAGTTGTCAGCACTTCTGACTGGCCCTGTAGGATTATGTCAGAAACGTTTCAATAAAATTTCATATATATCATTCCTATACCTCTACTTCAAATTTGAAATCTCTATGTGAAGCGATAACTGAATGGTAGGATTATCTCATATATCAAAGTTACACAGTACCCGTTCTCTGTGGCACCATGGGAAAGTCAGTATGAATTTCTCGGCAGTCAAGGTATTGGGAGAGATACTGTTACTAATGTTACATTCATGAGTTCCCAAAATTGTGTGATGGTATATATTGTATTCCTAAATTAATAATAAAGTAATGTCAACTTTAGACGTAGATAAAAATAATCAAAGAAAACCCCAATTTCATGAATCACTATTGTCATTGACACCTTACATTTTGCAGAGTTTTTTAACGACTATTTGAGAGTTATGATCAACATATACTTCTAATCACTTGATCGTATTATAACTCTTACTCTCAGAGTAAGTTTACGAACGAAACCTTGGAATTGACTAGTAAAAACTTTCTGATTTAGGCTTGTTTTCATTTTTCTGTCACTCAAATTAGTGGTTCTGGTCTTTATTGAATAGATTAAACAAAGCATTGATTCACAACTACGAACAATTTAGGTATAAATAATGGTTTTATATGAGAATAGTTTTAAGTTTAATAACTGTATTCTCAATAAAACCAGTTAGTAGTGACGCATATTGCAGTTTGATTGTATACATAAACAACGCCACTCGCTTTTAGACACAAAACTGTAGAAGAACAAAATATATTTCACTCATTTTTACAACTGGCTCATAATGAGCCAAATTCAATTTTCGATATTGCATTTTTATATAGAAACATTTTCCACTAAGCCTCATAACCTCCAACCCAAATGGTAAAACTGGATGAAATGGTCGAAATGGAAGTCGACGAAGTTGTATTCACAGGTCGCGGTGCCGCCACCTGCTTTGATTGCTCATTGGTTGAATGTGTCACATGGCACGGGTAGTGATATCTACCAAGGAATTATATTCTTGTGTCAAGAGGATTATGTTTCACAATGAGTTGATGCGATGTGTTTTCTTGGATGAAAAAGATTGTGGATAGGTATCTGGTGGAGGTAGTACTGAGTAGGCACCCCTTCGAGGATAATCAACATGCATATCGCAGTGGACGGTCCACAGAAACTGCTCTTCATGCGGTAGTGCACAGAGTAGAATAGGCACTCCATTTCAAGGAGTGGGCTCTCGGAGTCTTCTTCGATAAGGCAAGAACAGATGTCATCTGCAATGCACTGCAGATTAGGGGAACCCCTCCTACGCTGATTAGCTGGGTAGCTACGGTCATCGAGCGGAGGAAAGTGACGGTGTTTCTAGGAGAGAGCCATGCCGACATCGAGGTGAGGGGCGCCTGCCCGCAAGGTAGCTGTCTCTCCCCTCACCTTTGGTGTCTAGTCATGGACGAACTTCTCAAGAGACTAGCCGCCAACGGTTTCTACGCCCAGGCATACGCCGACGACGGGCTCGTCCTGGTGACGGTCCCTTTCCTAGATGTGGTCTGTGGCCGGATGCAGTTGGCGTGCAGGAAAATAGAAAGGTGGTGCGAGGAAGTCGGCCTCACAGTCAATCCGACTAAAACAGAGATGATTCTCTTCACCAAGAGAAGGAAGGTAGATGGGTTCAGATCACCAGTAATGGGTGGAAAACCCCTAGAGCTGGCTAGACAGGTAAAATACCTTGGGGTGATTCTGGACTCGAAGATAACTTGGGGGCCACATGTCGATCGAGCAGTCGAGAAGGCGGTGGTCGCTATATGGAGTCTGCGCCGGGCAGTGGGAGGGAGGTGGGGACTCAAACCTCACATCCTTCACTGGATCTAAACGGCGGTAATCATACCCAGAATCCTATATGGAGCAGTGGTCTGGTGGCCGAGAGTGGACCATATAACCACAACCAACAAGCTGGGAAAAATTCAAAGACTAGCTTGTAGGGGAATAACCGGTGCGATGAGGACGACCCCCTCGGCAGCCCTAGACGCCCTGCTGGGTCTGCCGTCGCTTCCAACTTGTATAAAGAAGAAAGCGATGGCGTCCTATCTGAGAATGCGTGACTCAGGGAGCTGGCGAGGAGAGGGGTACACAGGGCATACCGAAATCACTATGGTAGCGGAGAAAGAAATCCCACTATCCGCTATCAAAGTGATACAGGCAGAGGATAAAATTAGGTGGAAAAGGACGATCTCGCTAGAGATCCCAGACAGGAGAGAGTGGGAAGAGGAGATGGTGATATTTCCCCCAGAGAGCCTGGTCTGTTTTACAGAGGAGGAACGGCAAGCCGGAGCAGAAGTTTACCTGGAAAACGGAGAGAAAATAGCATATGCGCTAGGTTCTCTGACAACAGTTTTCCAAGCAGAGGTGTATGTCATCCTAGAGGCAACCAGAATGGAAGAGGTGAGGTCCGGCCCAGTGAGACATGTATATGTCTGCTCGGACAGTCAGGCCGCCATCAGAGCTCTAAATGCAACCAGAACCAGATCAGTACTGGTTCAGGAGTGCAGAGATTCCCTGGAGAGTCTTGCGACTGAAAAGGAAATAACGCTGATGTGGGTCATGCATGGATTGAAGGCAACGAGCAGGCGGACCAGCTAGCCAAGCAAGGAGCAGGACAACCCTACTACGGGCCCGAACCCGCACTCGGCATTACAAGTAACAACGGCACTGAATGAGTGGGCAGTTGATATATTAGGAAAATAGTGGAGAAGGAAAGACGGATGCAGGCAGTCAAAGCAGATGATATCGGGGCCCGACATGGCAAGGACGGCCAAGATATTGAATCTAAGCCGCAAAAAACTCCGACTATTGGTGGGAGTTCTAACCGGCCACTGCGGCCTCAGGAGGCACCTGGCTCTCATCAGAGTTGAGGCAGACCCACTATGCACGGAATGTGGGGAAGAGGAGGACTCCTTCCACTTCCTGTGCGAATGTGGTATTTATGGCAGGTTCAGACAAAACGTCTTCGGAGCTGCCACTATTAAGGAGGAAGAATTGCACTCGTTGCAATGGAAGAACATTTCGACTTTCATAAGAAGGTCGAAGAGGTTCGAGCAGGTATCCGACATGGGATGAGTGAAGATGCCGGGGATTGCGAAAAGGGCCCACTGGTGCCTAGTCGCTGACGCTTGCGTCCCCCACCCATTACCATTACCATTAGGATGAAGAGTAGAATGTTTTCACTGCAAGCAAATTCATTTCAAGAGAATTTATGTAAAGAAGCAAACATCTCAATCAGTTTGAAATGGGAGTATATTCATCAATTAGAAATAATTATTCTTTTCAGAAGATTATTCTATTGAAGAGTATGTATATTTTTGATTGAGTAAATCTTTTTTAACTGTGAAATATTGCTGTATATGTCATCAACCAGTTTTTGACATAAATCGTACTATGCATCGACTTTGTTCTAATTTTCGTACTTTCTAATTTTCAAATCGCTTGAGCAATCAGTTCGTCTACAACATGAAACTGCTGTCAAAAGTGCCAATGCTTTCTTATCTGATCTCGTCTATCAAGATATATCTCGCGTTGTTGATAATAACGGCATGATGCAATTAGGTTGGCATAACTGTTTGGGTATATAGGATAATTGGGAATTTTTAAAAAATGAAAAGGAATATTCACGATTTATCGTCATGATCTGCAAATACTGCAATTGCTCATTATATATAATTATACAGCAGAAAATGGCTACGGATCAGCTATTTAATTTTTCTTGTTCAATAAAAAAATAATGTAAATAGATAGGGTTGGTTCGACAAGAAGAGAATATTTTTACATTGTAAAATTCTCAGATATTTTCATTTTCGAATTTGAAATTGTTTAGGATGGGAAAATATTTAACAATTTAACAATTACAATACTTCTGACAATATTATAATACTTATTAATGAAGTATGACAATTAATTTTTATGCCCATATAATCCTCGTTCATCATTTTGTTTTTATTATATGTGGGGAATGACCTATTATTATTATTATTGTGTCCCGTGAAATATATCCCAGTCGGGCAGTTTCTTTGAAGCCCTTATACATCCGAATGGTGTACTGGTATCATTTACCCAAATAACCACTCCCTATATCCGTGGGGTGAATGATTATGTGGTCCGAAAATCATGTGCCCTGAGCAGACTAAGTTAACCAAGGATGACGGCCGTCTGCATTGGTCCGGCTAGGATTTCTGCCAAATTACAACAAGCCGGTATAATTTTCAAATTCGAAGGCAGTGTGTTCATCATTCCACAAAGGAGCTATGATTAGAACCACCTTTCTAACAGAATGATTTGGGTAAAGCCACGGAGTACAACGATAAGTCTCGATATTTCCCCCGTTTTTCCTCATCTTTTCGGATGATTTTCAGTTCGCCTGGAACGGAAAATTCTATGACTCTAAAGACATCAGGCTTATTGGCTTGTATTTGCCTGAGGGTGGGGAATGAGTAGCTCAATGGATTCAGCACTTCTCGTTCTCCACAATTAACTCAATAGGTACCCAAGTAGCACATCACATCGGCTGAATTTTGGTTTCATATTGGGCCAATATAGATATTTTGTAAATGAAAAAATAATATCGGCGGTCCAATATGGGTGAATATTCAAGAAACAATATTATATTAATAATATTAGTGGAATATTGGTTGAACCTGTTCTGATTGTAGATTGTTACATGTAATATTGGGCCAATATTGGTTGAATAATTTCTACCAATATCGATAATACAGTATTGTCTATATATTGTTTTCCACATCTTGAATAAATATTGCAATCCCAATATTCCAGTCATATCGATTCTAGGTATAAAAAGTATATTATATTTCCAAGTTTGGTTGAATATCATTTCAACTTTATTCAACAATTTGTAATAACTCATATTGGGTCAATATTGGTTCAATGATATTTACCAATATCGGTAAAATAATATTATCTTCATATTGTTTTCAACATCTAGAATAAATATTGCAATCCTAATATTCCTCTCATATCCTGTTACTTGAAGAACATATTCATACTCCGAAAACGGGCAATCAGAGCTATAGTAGAGAGTTGTAAGACTAGGTTTATTAATCTTGGAATTCTCACTCTACCATATACCAATTTACTATATGTGAGGGAAAATATCACATAGTTCCAAGAAGTGGGCTCTAATCTTTACTATGGTACTCGAAACAGACAATATCTCCGTATTTGTACACTTCTGGGTCCAAAATTATATAACTGTTTGTCCCTGGAATACAAAAAAAATGTAAAACTAAATATATTTAAACATGCCTGTTAAAGACTTTGTTGAAGACTATATTTTTAGCATTGTTTACTATTTTACATAACTGTTGACAACGCCGAGCAACTCTGACTTCATGATAGCGGGTCGTGTGTGCGGCTGTCAGAAAAATAATACTGTCTGTCAATACACGTTTCAATATAATAGCAAACAAATCTTATTCAATCAATCCTATCTTCACAGTCCATTCCTAATCACAAACAATGCCATAAAAAAATGTATACTTTCCAACAAAGAAAAACTTGATAAAAACCTTTAGATAATTGCCAAAATAACACAACAACTAACCTGACATTATTTCTCTTCAATTTCTCCCCAGACCAGCACCAGACTGTCCGATATCAACTATATTTCATGTACTGTCCTCTTTTGAGAACTACTGCAGAGCACAAGCACACGCGTGCTTAGGTGTCGCAGTTAACTCAAATTGAGGAATAAAATAAGATATAAGATTGAATAATACTATTACTATTGTATTCACTATGTTGCACATTGTTGCACAATGTTAATAAATTGAATTGAATTGAATTGAATATTGTATCAATATCGTTAAATGTTTTGAGGCCATTATGCTTCAAAATTATTTCAGCAATTCTATTTTTAGTATGTCTAAACAATTTTCGACCAATATCGCAAAATCGCATTTTACTTCTCGACAATAAATAAAACGTTTCAATATTTTGCCAATATTGTCAGAATATTGTGCTAATATCGCCGATTATTTTGAGGCCGATATTGCTTCGAGTATATTTTGCCAATATTATTCAAGTAATATTGGACCAATATCGCCGAATGTTCACATTTTTCTTCTCGCCAATATCGTATTTCAAATATTTCGCCAATATGTTCACAATTTTATACTAATATTTCACCAATATACGTGTGCTACTTGGGTAACACGACTAAATATCCCGTCCAAAAATATACTGCCAACAGTATCCTGCCAAAAATCCCCAATCCAATAATATCCTCAGACATTAATAATATCCTCGATTTCCTCGCGCCCAAATGTCTACCAAAGGTGAGTTCCTTTTGGTTAGATCAGAATAAAAACTAACTGTCGCAAAATGTATGTTTAATTTCCAATCACCCAAGTGTCTAGAAAGGTTAGTATGTTCTGGTAAGATCAGACTAAAAAATGACTCCTCCCAAAATGTTTGATTATTATTGGTTAGTATACTATTGTTTAGGATATCATTGGACTTGGGATTTACGGCAGAATATTTTTGACAGGATATTTTTGGACGAAATATTTAGTCATAGACCAACTCAATATCCCCCGTAGTAGCACAAGGCAACACAGGTGTTTCGTCTATGTTTAGATGGTAGTATAATACTCTTAACCCCGCGTTATCCCTGTAGATATAGGCTGAGGCTGCATTAGCTTGACAAAAATCTATACTCAGTACATGTCTACGGAATACCAGAGTGTTGAAGTCACATCCTGGTAGACCATTATGAATCCTTCGGTCTTCTACTCCAGCTCACTTGCCCTGATTAATGCACAGGTCAAATTTTTGGATAAGCCCTGGTCTTCAATATTCATCGGATTATCCTTATGTATCTGCAGAAGGACCTCAATCTCTGCAGTTTTTTTGTAAGCTGAACAAATAAAGCCAACCCATTTGGACTCATTAAATTCTCAAAGATTTTTACAGTTAGTTCAGAAATATAATATCCTAATTTGTCTCCAACTAAGATAAATAGCCACTTGTTAACACCCTAGCGCTAAGAGGTCATTTATGAACCAATAATGCAGGTAGGAAGCAGGACCGTTTCTATTAGTTACTAATGATTTGATAATGGTTATAAGAATATCCTGTACAGATAAAAAGATACTATATTTCCGAACAGACTCTACTTCACTCACTTTCTTTCAAAACGGCTCAATCCCACGGAATTCAGAGATATAAAATATGATAAAAAATGTATGAAGAACTAATGCCTTATCACAATTTTATTAAATTCAAATTAACATTCGGATCAATCTACTGAACCGACCTTTGCTTTGGTATTTCCACATAAATGTCAATACATCCAATGATTTTGATTGTCGTTTAATTCAATTAATTTTTATATATTTCATATTCATATATTTGTGCCGTATTTGACCTAAATAAAATTAAATTGAAAACAATATGTTTATAATGAAATTAATTTTGAAATAGAAATAAAAAATTATTACACAGGTGTATAATTTTTGTCTCCATCCACTAGAATATATGGCTAGGTACATATTTCAATGGTGATCAGCGAGAATATTTTTCTACTACCATTTTTCGAGAAATGTCATTTTGCATGATGGAAAATAGTGACAGTAACCATAAAGGTTTGAACTGAATCAAACAGATGGCCCGGGTTCGATCTTACTGGTACTCTTTTTTTTACTATTCGTGAGTTATTTTCCTTTTTTGTGCATTATTGGATATTTGGATATCTTGTACCTTTAGGATAGCTATATGTGAGTTTTCTCATAGGTAATATTATGTGCCTATGTTGAATGAAGTATCGAGTTTTTTTTGGTTAAGACCTGCGTTTGTTGAAAAAATCTTTTGTATATTTCGATCACAAAGTGTCATTTTACTTTTTTAACGAGCGGCAATCTACCACTTTGTGCTTTGAATGCACAAATAGCAATTTTCTACTCACATAACTGAAATGGCATTTAGCGTCATAATTAATACTAGTTGTTTCAGAGTCGAACATAATCAGGTATTTCCCTAATTTAAAAGTGATAGGTAATTATCGTCAGAACTTAATTTGTAATTCGTAATTGGTGCAAATATGAGGAAACAACTGATTCACTTTTACATTTCGTGGAATATAATGAAATGCTGAATAAATAACCTCACTTTCCATATTATAAAAAATGTTGATTTAAAAAACTCAACCGGAAATAATTCCAACAATTAAATATTTCAGATGCGTCCTCTGATTATTCGCAAAAATTCATCATTATTTAGGCCTTTTCTTCCTAATTTGGGCAAGTTTCTCAGCCTCGATATTGGATTGTTCTCAAAATGGTTTTCAATGTCCTGTCTCATCTCTGTCTCTCTGATCTATCTGCTCTTTCTGATTGTTTCAAAATTCCTTGGGCCTAGATCTATCAGGTCAGGACAGTGTAGTGGTTCGAACCTATTTTAATTAAGTACGCCTCTGACGTTAATGGTCACAGTTGTTATTGTATATTTCCTGATTTTCAGTCTGGTAACAGCCTCAAACACACTGTTGTTTTTTAAAGTTAGCAATTATCATTCACTGCTATAGATAGAAATAGATACATTCTTCTACGATTTAATTTCCGTTTGACTACTTCTTTCTCTTTTGCTCCAAATCTTGTATTCAAATCTTCTGTTTCTATCACCAAATATCTTCTGAAGCCATTGTCCAATTTTTCTCTTATCTACCGGTTTTATCTTAATATTTGTGAAATGATTCGTTTCCATTCCAATTTCTGTTGGTACTTTCAATACATTCTGGTATTTTTGTACGTTTCATTTGCTTTCTGCTATATCAGCTTTTTGATTGAAGTGTTCAAAATAACATTGAACTTGATCTTCCTCATTACTCCCTGTTTCAATTCACGCAGGATATGTATCTGGTCATTTAATTCATCGATGATATTCAATTTTTAAAGGTATTTCAGATTCCTCCATGTTTCTTGTTGATGCTGATTCTGCTGAAGGTCTTTTCCTTCATCAGTGAATGCCACTTGTCATCATTGTGTTTATAATTTCTAACTCTTAGTCCATTGTAAGCTTGAGTGAACTCTAGATTTTCTTTTATTTAAATAGTGTTCAGTTTGGTTTCATTTTCTTGGTCGTTAGAATCAATTTTGCCTATTCTTTCCCATGTTATACCCAAATCATTTATCATAATTCTTTCTTGTCAAACTATTCATTAACATCGTTAAAGCTAATTGAGATAAAGTATTGTGAAACATAAAAATTTATCTCACTAACAACGTTTTAGTGGGTTTCAATTTAATAAGGAAGGTCTGATTAAGAAATACCTACATTCTCTCTAAAGTATGGTTATTACGCAAGTTCTACCATTGAATAAAAAATTCGCAAGTTCTACCATTGAAGTCAAAAAATAGTTTTTCAGACTGGAATTTTATATGGCGTGGACATCTGTACAGAACTTCGAGAGGTCAACTGTGTACGACACAAAACAAAGGGGGATTTGAAATAATTAATGTGGAAGTCAAGGCTCGGGCACGCTTCTTGAAAACTCACTCACTTGTCTGGACTAACTTGAAAAACAAGATCACATATGAATCGATACTCAACACCATAATCGAAAATGTTAATAGAACTCAATACTCTGAAATTAATCAGATATTGAAATTAATAAAGAAAGTGACATTCAGGCAACCAAAGATTCCATGCTCTCCACAAAATATATATATATATATATATATATATATATATATATATATATATATATATATATATATATATTATATATATATATATATATATATATATATATATATATATATATATATATATATATATATATAATATATATATATTTATATATATATATATATAAGGAACTTATGAACTGCCATAACAAAACCCCAACCATAGAAATCAAATATCCCAATTTTGACTTGAAGAAAATCTGGTGTAACTTATTAAAAAATCCGAATATTACAACGAATTGTAAAGCAAGAGGATATAAAACCACCATCGACGTTTTTCCAGTGGCTCAAAAACTGAAAGCTCATGGCTTGAGTTTATCCGAATTATGTACCAAATGGTAGAAAAAAAAATTGAAGAAAAGTTTTTTGGACTCAGACCCCAAAAAAATGCTGAATGTTACTGTAGACTGTAAAACTGATTTGGATGATTTGTGGTATGATTTTCAATACAATGGAATGATGCTTAACGATTTCAAAAATCGTTTGAGATCAAATCATTACCAAGCGATCCAATCTGGCAAAATTATTAATTTTTCCAAAATTATTCCCTTGTTTTTTACTTTGATATTCCTTTAAACTTCTTCAATTTCTGTTTTTTGTGCTGCATATGATTCATAGATTTCCAAGTTTTTGAACTGAACTAAAAAAATCCAAGTCGACGAAACAATTTAGCATATATTGCTGTCGCGATTATAACAGCTCTACTATAGCTTTTCTTGGTGAATCGAAATTTGCCGTCAATATTTATGCCTTTTTCCCGAAGCGAAATTGCAAGTACTTATGCCTATATATTTTCAGTAATCGAAGAGCTAGACGTCTGAAGGAAAGTGTTACATTCTTTTATTGTTATTGAGATTTTCGTTGCCTTGATTAAGAATTATTGCTATTTATGCCGTTTTGCTCTTATTTGATCCACAACCACAAAAAAAACGACAAATAACTGCCGTTTGCAAATTTTCTCAGGCAACGTCGCTACTTTCGTATTCAAGATACGCATTGAGTCCGTTGAATGAAGACATCCAGAGAAAAATAGAGACATAAATCCGGACCCGTCCGAACGTTCTGAAATTTTTTGTGCCTCCCAGTACTTCCTATGGACTCGTAGATATATTATTCGAGCCGCGCGCCTTTGAAAGTAACCTTGGATTGATGCATTGCCCTGCATACACTCGTGTTTACTTCAGTCTGGCTGCAAAATACATTTACACACACAGATAACGACTCTACAAATAAATATATGTCGTTTTTCTCCAGAATTCCGATATATTGACGAAAAACACGGGTTGACATGTCGACATGGGCGTAGGGATTTTTGGTTGATTTTTCGACAGCGTCCGAAGGGGGTTTCTCGGAAATTTGGTTCAAACCAGTTTTGTAAAAATTATTCATCAGCTTACATTAGATCGGATTTAGATGAAAACTGACCAGAAAATTTTCACCAACATCCAAACTGTTTTTTTGGGTTGAGCAATTTCTGCGATAAATATTTATTTACCGGTTCATGAGACACTCCTATAAGTTTTGAATACTTGAACAGGGTTCTCATCGGAAGCATTTCGAAAAAATATGGGGCCACTACTTCTGGGGAACAAATTATAGTTATTCCAAACAACATGTCATAAAGTGATATTAACCAAAAACAAAAAAATTAGGGCTGAAACTTTTAATGTCATATGCGATTCTATTATAAAAAATTTAAGTCGTAGACTTGAATCGTATCAGTTGATAAAAAATAATGTTAAGTTACTGTTTTTTTATCAACGATTCCTTGGAGTTTAATTCCTCCATATTAAAATTAAAAGAAGTGTATGAGGGCGACATTCAACCCTATAGCTTAGAAGAAGAAATTAAGCAGTTTAATTTTTGATGCTAACAATAATAGGGCCATTTTGGAAAAAATATGACATAACTCAAACATTAAAATACACTTTTCCAAACTTCCTAACGCTATTACAAATTTTTATTTCTTTACCCATATCCAACGCTAGTGGCGAATGCTCCTTTTCTGCATTGGATAAGGTCAAAAATTAACATCGAGCTTGTTTAGGACAGGAAAAGTTGGATGCCTCCTCTGCCCTTCATATCTGAAGCATTGAATGAGATATAAATTGTGAAGAACTTATTGATAGATTTGCAAAAGAAAAAGCTCGTAAAAACATTTATAGTTTTAAAGTTATCGTATACCTACGAAAGCGCAGGAGTGCTACAGAGTTATTTTTTCAAGTCGAATTTCAAGAAAAACGACGAAATTTTGACATTAATCTCTACATTTCGACCTTGAAGTCGAAATTTCTAAAAAAACGAAGCCTAATTTATTGCGAGAATCACCTCGAAATTTCTACCTTAATATCGAAATTTTGACTTTTTTTCTGGATATTTCGAGTTTAATGTTAAAATTTTTAATTATTTCTCGTAATTCAACTTTTGTCTAGAAATTTCAACTTTTATGTCGAAATAACGACTTTATTGTCGTGATTTCAACTTATATGTCGAAATTACGACTTTAATGTCGAAATTTCGAGTTTGTTTTCGAAATGTTGATTAAAGTCGAAATGATAAAAACAACCTGTGTGGCACTCCTATGCTTTCGTAGTCTCATTTATGTTCTTTTTCAATTTATTAAAATGTTATTTTGATGTTTGTATTTGCTCTTTTCAGTTTTATTAAGGATTATCTACATTTTGCACGAATTTTAGTCGAATTCTAGTTAAAATTAAATCCACAATTGAATCAAAATATCTTTGCACCACTTGGTTTGATCTTTAAATAGTTGTTATGTTGATTTAATTATTTAGTTAATAGTTAATCCTTATTTCGTTGAGCCAAATTATAATTGAAATTGGTCCAAACGGCCGTTAGTGTTTAACTGTTGTGTCATATTACATTTAACTATTAAAAATAAAGTAAAATAATTGTAATGATTTTTTTCAATTTTATCCCATATTTATTCGAGATCACGACTTACCCTTTTTTTCTCTACCCAATAATGTATCTAGTGGAATGGCAAAAATTCTGACGGTCGTTAGGCCCGATGAAGCCTTAAACCTGCTCTGGTTGTTCCCACAGTTTTACTGGTGATTGAATCAGCTTTTCGAAATAAGATGTAGTCCACGATTCATTTTGGTAAAATCCAAACAGTGTTTGTGTTCTGTTCAATATTTAATAAAATTAACTCAAATACTTTATTAAGAAGTTCAATATTTCTTAGAACATTTTGAATCTATTTTAAGTAATTCATAAAAATCATCAAATGTTGTTTGATCTAACAACTATACGTCGACTATAGATTAGTATATTCTGTAACAACCTTAGAATGAAAATTCGATGCGGATGAGAAGTTATGAAAGCGAGGCGAAGGCGAGCATGATGTACCACAAGCATAGCGAATCTTCGTTCTGAGTAACAGGCTGTACTTTCCCAACGATATACAATTTTAAGTAAGTATTTTTAAATGAACCGCAACGAACAATAATTTATATTAACCCATTCTGTCGCAATTTAAATTTTTCGATGTTTTCTTCGTTTGAATTAACTGAATGTTGAGAGGTTAACAAAAAAACTGAAAGTACAATTCTTAATTACTTTTTTGATATATTTTGACCATTTTATAGTCATGAAACTTTTTGTAATATTGTAAGTGAATTTGCTATACATTTTATTTGTTTGTCAGACTTTCAACTTCATCATTATTATTTTAGTTCCAACACAATTCCTCTGATTCATTTTAATTTTTTTATTTAAGTTTAGAGTTGCATTGATCTTTCGATCATTAGCAACTGAGTACAGTTTACAGTTTAGGTATAATATTGATATCCATTAAAAATTAGTATAACTAAGCGTTATTGTCTTTGAAGATTTCTGCTAGCGTTTCCTGGATTGAGTATTTTTGTTTGTGAACTTTGTGCACTCGGATAATGTGTGTTTAACAGTTAGTCTAGTGGCGCAAGTATCACATAACAAATTTTCACTATTTTTCATGAGGTTTTCACTCTGCAGGCTTATTATCTTCTTGAACTGATGAATTTCCATTGATTTATTCCAAAACCTGATAAATCGCCCTCGAATAGAAGTAAAATTTGTCTTTCCTCTTCTTCGACTAATCCTACTGAATCCATCTGCAAATAGTTCACCGAGATTACTATTATTATATAAATTGTATTATTACTTGTTCCTAATACTGACTCCAAATCGAATAAAAAAATTTGCTCTGTTTTAACTGAAACTAAATACATAATTTCTTGGTATATCATATTATATTGGTTATGAGCAATCATAAACGACAAGCAAAAGAAAAAAAAACAGCACATTCAGTCACTACCTTTGTGCAAGAAATTTGTATAAAAGTAATAAATCGGCATACAACACCTTAACCGCTGATTAATCTCCAAAGCAGATTTTTTAAACCAACATTGCTGACAGCGCCATCTTACGTTTATATATAATGTTACTACAGTACCCTGTAACATTTATAGACATATGTTTCGAAAATTTAATTTACAGTCACTCTTCAATTTGATGATGATGTCAAATGGCATCACTGGGTACTATTTAGACTTTATTTTTAATATTCATTCTTTGATTTTTCTGGTAGTAGATTTTCTATTGTATTATCGGCACGGTTTGTTATTTCAGGTGGCGTATTTTCACACTTCATTTCTTACTCACTCGATGAATTATTCATGATGAACAAGTTATTTAAAAACTATGAAAACTATACGATGACAGTCACGGATAACGTTGTCATTGCTACAATAGTGTTAGAATACGCCTGCCTATCGTCAAAAGTCGCGGCTTATGTTCATATTTTCTCCTTGAATTCATTTTATATATTTTTTCTACACCCGTCTTATATAATAATACTTATATGCCCATAATTCGTTTCATAATGAGATCCATTATAATACAGATTTTTCATAACGATACAGATTTTTATCAATATAAACCCATAATTTTTTATTGGTATTGATAAATTTGGTAATTTAGGGAAGCAAATTGCAACATATTTAAATCTGCCTGATTCGAATTTATATACAGCATTGTTTTCGAAAGACATCTGCATGCAACCTATTGGTTGATGCCGGTGGTGATATTACTGCATTAAAACGTCATTGTGGCTGGAAATCCAATTCAGTGGCGGAAGGCTACATTGAAAATTCGGTTCAGAATAAAATCAGGATTTCCAATACAACATTGAACTCTAATTACGACTAGCAATAATGAAATGAATGTAAATATTTCTTCCACTTCCAGATCAGTATGGAACCTGGAATAAAATATTCAAATTGCGCAAGAAATAATCTTAATTTGTTTAAGAAATCGGATTGATTACAATTAATATGTTCAATATAAATATAAATAGAATGTTTATAGTTTTCCTATATACACGGTAATACCTGAGGTAATACCATTAATTACAATTTTGTAGAATTTTTATAGAACTACGAGTAATTACTGTTATGGTGTTCAATACAGATATAAATACAATATTTATAGTTCTTCATTATTTATCGGGTGTAGAAAAATAGTGTATACAACTCTCATAATGGTTATTAAACTGATAAAATAGTTCTCTTAAAATAAGGTCAAACGAAATTAAATCAAGGTCGCCATGATCTTGTAAATGTCCAAATGAATACTGTCTTAGAGTCAGCTATTTCCTTAATTAGGAGAAATAGTAATATAATAGATGAAATAAATAATTCTTTATTGCAAGATAATAAAATTCAAATGTTTATTAAGAATCTTTAATTCAAATTCACATTTATTTCATGATCTCTTGAGTTAAAGTGCTGTATCTGTGTGCCAAGGATTTAATAGATTCTGTTTAAAGCCAACACAGCTTTAGAACATTGAATGGCAAATTACCAGAGTTCGTCTTTAGTTCTCCTTTAGTTCTCCTTTTAGATTTTTGAATTACCTTGTCTTAAGATATGTATGTATTTGTTGCAAATATAGATTTCATTGTTAAAAGAAGAGATTTTCTTGTTTCAAAAACATATATCATCTTGTATGAAGGATGTAATGCTTTGTTTACGGGGTGTTCCAAATTCCCAATGTTGAGCATCGAATTTGGACATTCTATACAAATGGATTGAGTATAAACTCTTTGCGAATAGAAAGTGCAGACAACCGCATAAATCAAAAATTGTAAGTAAAGTAAGTTTGTCTTTTGCTATTTCTTCGACATAAAGTTATAAGTGACAAAGAACATTATTGAACATTACAATATATGTTAATGAAATTCGGGAAATAATAATAGAAAAACTTTATTTAGTACATACAGTGTATGTTTATATTGGAACTCCCATATTTATTAATATATCATTGGTTTAAGCTCTTTTGTCAACCTGTATAACTAACAATATTACTCATCAGTTAACAACAAAATAGAGCAGACTGATTTAAACAAACTACAAAATATAAAAAAATGTAAAGTAACTATCATGTTTTACACTATCTATTCACTTTATTTATTACATTCATTTTATGTATATACAGGGTGTTTATTAAGTACTTGTTCAAACTTCAATTGGTAAATCTTTAAATAATTTAAAGATAAAAGTTCAAGGAGGTACTATTAACATTACCAGTGTCTGTTGCTGGTTCAGTAGGATCTTTACTAATAAATGTGATATTGTGGTGATTTTCAATGATATTATCTCATCAATAACATCAGTCGGCGTGGATGAGTCATCGATATTTTGTATCAGGCATGCTTTTTTTTAGGAGGTTCACATATCAATTTGTCATTTTTCCTAAAAAAGATATAAAGTCAATGAGATAAACAAAGAAATGCAAAAAAAGAAAAAAATACACAAATTATGCCATACTTACAGCAAGATTTTCCGAAAGATTTTCTTCTTTCTCATTTAATGATGATATGGCCCTCTTTAGTTTAATTTCATTTTCTATACTATTTTCTGTGAGGTAATTGATTTCTTCATCCGTTGAAAATTTTAAAATTTCGAGATCTTCAATTTTCTGTTCTAAAAAAAAACATTTAGGCATAAGCGTGATTGAGTTAAGCTGTTTTACAATAAACAATTTTTGTTTCATTTTGTTTCATTGCCACAATTAATAAGTATCTTGGGGCCATGCATAAATTTCGGACACTTGATGGAAATTGATTGTATACAGGGCTCTTCGTTAATACTCTTTTACATACACAGAGAAAACTCGGCCAAGTAAATTGTTCCCTTGCAAAAAAAATCAATTAAGGGTACTAAGTTTTCACCTACTGTGGAAATATGAGGTACTCATAGTAAGCGAAACATTGTTTCTGAAAGTGTGTTCCTACCGTAACTCATCAGAGTACTTGGCGAATCAAAATATTTTTCATGCTCGATTTCCATAAGTGCACGCTAAACTCATTGTATGTATATAGTGATACCAACCACTACTGAATTGTTTATGTGAAACAACTTCACTTGGTCATAGCCATGTCGATACCAACGTCAGTCGATCAAGTCGATTTGGGTAGTTATCAATTGACTTTTCTGGCTTTTTCGGTTCGGGTGTTTCCGCGAAATTCTTCGTTTGCGAAAACGTTCGAATTGAACGGAGCGGCGTCATTTCATTTGATTTGTTTCTTCCACATGTAACGTCCTGCTAATGGCTGTGATTGTTGCCGGCATCATATTCATGCATGATATATGATATATGAAATGAAATCCTCGTAGTGAGTATATTATTTATGAATTGTTCTTCAGTGAGTAGCCTATATGGTCATGTTCGAATGTTTCAATTGTTATTGGATGAAAATTGCACAGGGAAAAAATGTAATACTAGCCAGTAAAAGGACCCTTCACGGAATAAATACATTGGATTTTGAAGGATTGCGGAATGCAATGAAAATCTGGTATGTTAAGTACGTGTAGAAACTTCAGGAGCATGTTGTTGACGTCAAAATAAGAAAAAAAGTTCCTATAAACACATGTCCGCAAGTTATTCGTTTCTAAAATACAGAGTGTCAAAGTTCAATTATTATATTTGTTATTTTGAGAGTAAATTCCAAAATAGGGTGATTGCGCCAGTTTACCGGCCACTTCCAGTTGTCGGCCGTTTTCATCGTTTTCATGGAATAATAAGAAAAATAAGCAGTCTTCAAATTTGAAAATGTCGCCAAACTTTCGGTTACAGTTTTCCCTCAATTTTCCGTTAGATTTACCCGTCCTGACAATAAAATTATTAATTTCCTGTCAGTTCTATTCACGGTGGTCGAAGTGATCGTTGGCCGGGAGTTGCTCTGTTAGAAAAAAATAGTGGAACACAACTTTTTCAACGGTAAGTTTCTGTCTAATTTCGCTAGATATTCTGAATTTTTTTTATTTAGAAGGTGTCTGGACGTGTTAAACTTTTATTTTAATGTAAAAAACTGAATATTAATGAGTTTTTCTTTGTATTAAGCGGTGGCCGGTGCACTGGAGTCTCCAAACAACGATTTTCCAGTTTTCGGCCAGGGTGGCCGAGAACTGGAATAATAAGGTGTCTATTCGTGGTCCCTCAATTTCAATATCGAATGCTGTGGACACTTATCGTTCTGACCTTTTTAAAGGTGCTACTGACGGTAATACTATAGCCAGTTTCCGGCCACCAAAATGTTTTATATTGAGGAATTCTGATAGGTTGCTTTTTATGTGGCCGAGAATAGGTTTAATGTGAGCCAGTTATCGGCCAGCATATATTTCTATAGAAATCATGCGGTCGACAACTAGCTTTATAAACGCCTGTTCTCGGCCAGTACTATTCATCTATATGTTAATACTTTTTTATTAACTTTTTTTATTGAATTGAAACAATGTGCCGTGGTGGCGCGCTGGTAAGACCTTCGCCATATAATCCAATGGTTGAGGGTTATTCGAATCCCAGCGTAGTCACCGGTTCCGTGCATGATATCACACGTTAAAAGTTAAGGGTCTCGTCCTCCCTAGCTCGCACAAGTCTCTCGAAGACTTCTGAGGGTTGTTCGTAGGGGTGCAGCCGGTTTTAACAATAACAATGTTTGCTTCTAAAATGAGCGTAACTTTGCACAATCTTTATTTTACAAATATTTAGAAGTAGACTCTATAATTTTTTTTTTTCAGATGGCCCCATTCAAGAAAATTAAGGCAAATAGGAATCAGTTGAGATCTACTGTAAAAAGGCACATTTTGAAATATGAAACTTGCTGAAAGACAAGCAAAGTTGAAATCTATGAAGAAACATAAAAAACCAAAGCAGAAATGTCCGAAGTGTGAAGATGAACTGATTAGCGATATTGAGGACGAGGGAGAAAAAAATATCGGCTGCGACAACTGCATAAGATGGTACCACCTGAGGTGTACCAATCTTTCTAATATACCGTATATTGAAGCTGCCAAAAAGGAATACATCTGCGAACATTGTGTGTGATCGCAAATACATAAACCCTGGGCTCCAGACATTTTTAGTTAACTATAGTTCCTTATTTTGTGTGATATGATTTTTAATTTTTTAAGGAGAAACATTCTTTTTGCGTTTTTATATTTTACTTTTGTTTTTGTTTATATTTTATTTTTTGTATTTTAAATAAACTCATATCTGCGTTGCACACTTCCATTGTTAATTGGAGAATTCACTAATATCGGCCTTATTGATAGGGAGCATAAGATTAATGGCCGAGAAAAGGCATTAAAATGGTCGACAACTGGGAAGGTGGCCGAGAACTGGCGCACTAGTAGGCTGAGAAGTGGGATCTCGTGGCCGAGAACTAGCAAAAGTGTATTTTTTGTAAATACTAATTTTTTCAAAATAATGTGGACACTCTATGAATTTCTAATATGTTAATTTATGATTATAAGGACTTATTCTGTCCCTCAATTTTTTTTTTATTAACTTATATGTTAATATCCACCTACGGAGCCATCGCAAACCTATGATTTACTCTTAAGTGGCCGACTATTGGCGTATTTACCCTATTTGTGATATTCGAGAGAAGTTTAGTATCTGGGATGATTTTTCTATGACAAAATCAAAATTTATGTTAATTGTGAAGAAACTAATTTCTAATTGAATTTATTTTTAATTTAAAAATCTTGTCATTCCAAATCACTTGCATCGATTATTTCAAATCTCAATAACTCGAAAACAGTTGCTCTCAGTGACTTCTACCAAGAATATATTTTTTACACAAACTAAACAATAAATATTCCCAAATACCAAACTTTACCCAAATATCAAAATTGTTTTGAAATTATTCACAAAAAATAAAAATCAGAATTCAACTTTGACACACTGTATCTCAGAAACGAATAACTTGCGGATATATTTCTACAGGAACTTTTCTTCTTATTTTGATGCTCCTAAATTTTCTACACGTACTTAAAAAACACCCTGTATAACATTAAGGTAAAACACGATTAAATTTTCACGGAATTTCGTGGAAATTTAATCGTGTTTTGTGACATTTTGTTCGGAGATGTGCAAACAACAGTGATATACAAATCAGCTGTTTTGTGTTTATTTGAGTTGTGGAAAAATACACCAGATATCTGTAACTATATACTGGGTGTTTATTTATTAAAGGAATACTTACATGATCGTTGCATAATATACTTTTATATTTTGATTTTGCAATCATAGAGAAGAGACAGTATTTGTTCAAAATTAATTCTTCTTCGAATAAGCCAAAAACAGTGTACCATATATCAAGTGTTTGTTTCAGTCCCTAGGTAGAAGCAGCGAGGGCAACAATCATCTGAGGGAAAACTGAAAACTGAACTGAACTGAAAACTGAAAGAGAAATAAACCTCAAACATCAAAAAAAATTAAAAAATTGAAATGTATTTATGTAAAAACATTCACAAATTCAACTATGAAAATATGAATATTAATGAACATTTGAATTCAAAGTAATGATTTCTTCAACTCGATAATATGTCAAGGTTGAAATTGTGAAGTCAGATTATCTATTATAAACTTGTTGAATTCATCGTTTTCCGCTGTCAATCCCACAGTTATTGAAAATTGCTTCTAGAATCGGGAAATGCAGATTATCATCCCAGCTGCGCAAAATCAGTATATTTCATAAGGAGTCTGAAAATAAGGAAAAAATTATTATCATAACATTAAAATAGACTTGAATTCGAAAATAAGTTTATGACATATCAGACGGGAAAAGTGCGAATTTGATTTAACTACAGACGTAAAACGTACGATAGAAACTTGGAACATTATTATTTTCAACAGTTATGAAATTTCATTGACAAAAAGTAAACAACATTGACCAATGACCATACAGTGTTTGGCATGTATGATGCGTTCCCATGGTTACTCTCAAATTATTTCAAAGGTGATTTGATTTAAATTAGTCTATGTCAGATAAGGTGGACAAAACGTCAAAAAATATTACAAAAATGTATGTAATTCTTCATACATTTACGAATCAAAATACAAAATAGGTACATGTTCAATATCAGATAGCATAGACTTTCTCGAATTCAGTTTAATTTGCTGTATTTTTCAATTTTAAAGCCATTTATTCGATATTTTTATGCAGCGCACGTATAAAATTAATAGGAGATCGTGAAAACTGTTTTCGTGCGCGGTTTAAGTTCGCTAGTCCGAAAAAACCCATCTTACCTACATTACTACTATAACTACTACTGTTTTCGAAGAAGTATAATGAAATTTATTTTTACTACTGCCTTTAATTGTGGTAGTCAATTTTACTAATTTTGTCCCAAATTATAACGTATAAGAATAACTGGAGAATGCTGTGGATATGCGGTTACGAGGATTACTACTTAAGTTTAGAGATATGGCAACTCTGATGTGAATATTGTCAAATCTGAATTTGTCATTGTAAAGTTTGACATTTTCATTGATGAACTTACTTAGAACGTGTTGTTTACAGATACATGAAACATTTATATTGGTCAAAATATGAACATTTTCATGCGATGATTTTGTATGACTTTCGACGTGAATTAAACCTACAGCAGTGAGCCGATTAACTCGCTTCAACATCTTGTGATGAAAAACCATTTCGGGCCACCGTGTTTCGCTGATTTTCCGAATTCGATCGGGGTCGTACTTAGCTGCAGGACGTATTTCGTGAAGGTCGTCCAAAATCAGCTGATGGTGTACCAGAAAACATGGATGCTGTGCGTGAACTGATATTGCTAGATCGTCACGTGACATACCGTGAGATGAAGGCATACTTGGGCTCGGATACATTCAATATCGCATGAACATTTCTCAAAGCACTCAACTGCTTTGAGAAAGAAGCTAATACCACGCTGCAATGTACACTCCAGAAATATTAGATTCAGAAATAAGTTTACCTCACCATCGCACAGCCATCACCATCGCACAGCCATGTTTAAGAGATCATTCATCTTCAACTCAATTGCACTTTTCAATAATTTACCTGAGCAACTGAAAATTCTTAATATCAATAAATTTAAATATGAATATAAACAATTTCTTTTTAATGACCAATGAGTAAATAACATTATCACCCGCGCCAATGGAGGAGGTTTTTCCAAGGATAACCCTGACTACAACAATGTTTTATTAATGTTCAAGATAGCTATAAGCAATAAAATCGTATTATAGTTATGTATGTATATATGTGTATTTTGACTAATTGTGAATCTGTGGTCCTAATTTGGTTGAGTATGAGTAGCTATGAGCTAGACTTCGCCAAAATTTTGGATCATCTTATATCATTTATATTATTCCAATTATTTCTATTAATAAAAGCCGATTTATTATTATTATTATTATTAACATTTCGCCGTCAAAAATATTTGTTCGCGTTGGATACCACACCCAAAAAAAAGCTCGTGTCGTTTGGTGCAAAGAAATGTTGAACAAATTTAACCGGGATGCTTCAAAAGAAGTCCATAAGATAGACGATGAATAATGTGTATAAGGATATTAACCCGAAAGTAAACATCAATTGACTGTATGGGTCTCTCAAGACGAGCCAAATCCAACAAAAGTTGTTCGCGCACGAAGCACTTCGAAACAAATCGTCCCCCTTATCACGTATGGGCGTATCTGATTTCTGAATATTTTACAGGAGAGAGGAAAAACGAAAATTGATGACAATTTAATCACCCTGTAGATACGCCATGAACATAAGTTCTATTTGTGACGGCATTATAAGAGATACAGTTACGCCACTTCGTGAGATGAAAAGTACAAGAAAGCCTTAATACGGCGTAACTCAATTTTGCACTTGTGTTACTTACGCCCCTGCGTGATAAGGGGTACGAAATGGTCCCCTATTTTTTGGGAATAACTGGACAAACCACCACAGTGCCGTTAGAGCAACTAAGAACGGGCAATTCTGAAAGGTACACCACCATTTGTTTGTCAGAAGTGTTCGGAAAAATCAGGGAAACCAATCACAGAAGACGAATCATTCTCCACCACGACAATGCAAGCTCTCAAACATCAGCTCAAACAAAATCGTTTTTGAGCATTAAAAAGATCAAACTGTCAGGTCATCCGCGGTATAGTCCTTGTTTAGCACCCAATGATTTCTGCTCATTCCCGCCAGATCAAAAATAAATTGCGAGGTCAACATTTTTCGACGCCTGAAGAAGCTTGGTGCGTTCAAATAACATGTTTTGGAGGTACCTCAATCGGAAAAAGTGCCTCGAAAATTGGTTCAATCGCATGCAAAAGTGTATTGATCCTATTAGAAAGTATTGTGAAAAACAATGAAGCCATTTCCGATTAAAAATATTTGTTTTTATTTGTCTATCTCAAAACTTAAGTAGCAACCCTCATATAATACACAATATCAAGTAGGTACTGCGTCGTCGTCATCGTGTTGACAGCGCTTTATTGCTATAATATTTTTGGTATTACTAACATAACAGCTGTTATCAGCTGGGAAATTGTTTTAAAGTTTAAAATATAAGTTTCAGTAGATATGACTTGTCAAATAAAGATCTCGCTGGAGAGGGAAAAAATCGGTTTCAACGAATATTTTTGAAGATATTAGTTAAAATACCTACATACGAGGATATATTGAGAAATTCTAAGCCTACTATAGAACTAAACAAAATTTCAATGTCAAAATATTTTATTACTCAACATATTCGCCTCTTAATTGGATACATTTATTACAGCGAACCTGCAACGTCTCTAGACCTTTCAAAAGAAATGTTTTTTCTTGCTCGGTAAACCAGACCTCCACAGCTTTTATCCTGGTTGGAAGAAAATTTACTACTTAAAAAAAAATCCAGTTGAAGAAAGAGATGATAGTCGGACGGAGCCAAATCTGGTGAATAAGGGGGGTGTTCTAGTAATTAAAACCCTAAATCACGAATTTTTTGCATGGCAACATGAGATTTGTGTGCAAGGGCGTTGTCCTGCAAAAACAAAACACCTTTGGATAGCTTTCCGCGTCTTCTCTCTTTAATTTTTTCCCGTAGAGTGGTCAGTAATGTCGAATAGTAATCTCCAGTTGTTGTTCTACCCTTATCCAAAAAATCAATCATGATTTTTGGACACGAAACTTCTTAGGTCTCATCCATAGTAACAATTCGGTTTAAGATGTCTACATCGTTTCCAAATCGAGCTCACATCGAACGCGATGCTACTACCCTTGCACGCTTTTGGTCAACATTCAAACATTTGGGGATTCATTTTGCAGCAATTTTTCTCATGTCCAAATTGATGTGAACTACATGATAAAATATTCAGTGCTTCAGATATCCGTTTTAGCCCAATTCGACTGTCTGACGGACTGACACAGAAACTGGCCTTCCGATCGGTCATCATCTTCAATGGAAAATTTACCTCTTTTGAAGCTTGCAGTCCAATTTTTTACGGTCGCATACGAAGGACATTGATCACCAAGGGTATTATGCATATCTTCGTAAATCTGCTTACCTCTCAACCCTTTTAAATACTCGATGATGGCTCGATACTCCAATTTTTTTATTTTCACAATTTCGGTGGACATATTTTTTCTTTTAATTTATTGTGTAAGTCTGGTTTACTTTTTTGACGTCAAACTTTACACTGACACTTCTAATAAGTTATTGTTCGTTGCTATGGTAACGCAATATTTTGTTTATGCAGGGAACTGGTCTAGGCTAACTAGATATCAATACATCCTCGTACATCTGCAATTCAACTAGTTGCAACTCATTCATTCAAATTAACTCAATTGAAGCTAGCTTTTTTTATATATACTAATTTTGAGAATTTTGTTAATAAAATTTTCGTTAAAGAAAATAGTGAAGATTTTGCGTACTAGAAAGACGAAAACTTTGCCTTTCTAAGGAAGAAAATACCGTCCTTTGAAATAGGTAGATAGGAAGTAATGAATACAATTTTTTAAAAACGCCGTAGAAGAAATATATATATCTTTGATGTGAATGCGAATTATTCAGCTTTATAATAATTATCTTTTGGGGTCGCACAGTTTTCAGACAATTGATTATATTCAAAAATATAAAATATTGTTTTTTTGAAGTTCCACTCTATTACCCGTTCAGTTGTTTACAAATGAGAAAGTTTAATGACTATTAAGTGACTTAAAGATGTAAATTGATGGAATTGACACTCGACAACATGTTTACCACCAGTTGAAAAGTTTTGGAAGTTATCATGGTAGTTGTATGTTCGGTTGTATTTTACGAATGTTTTGGTGGTGTGTTAGTGAATAGATGTGATGAAACGGCCATACAGGTTTACTTTATTTTCTAGTAAGATCATGTTTTCTTCTCATCATAATTTTGACTGAAAAACTTAAATTTCAAGATTTCACACTATTCAGATAATAATTTGTCATAGAGGCCAATTTTACTACTATTTTTGTTTTCTTATAGAAACTTCTGAAATTAAGGTCAAAATTTCAACCTCAATGTACTCGTGAAAAGTTGCTCCTATTAATTTGACAGGTACCATTTTGGTTTGAAAATATTGAGTTTATAATATACAGTGTGTTTCACTTCTCATGGAAACACCCTCGTATCTTCTGTATTTTTTTACGAAAAACCATGAAATTTGCAGGATCGATAAATTCACTAGAAATGAACTCACTGCACGTAATATACACTGCACGCCAGCAGCGATGGAACAATCCATTTTTCCGGAAAGTTATATCAGGGAGTAAAATTGGCCCGAAATTTCTTCGGATTCGTGTTCAGGATCCCCAAATTGCTACTAATACACATACCTCCTGAAAAATTTCTAATTTGTTTCACTTTTCTCATGGAAACGCCCTCGTATCTTCCGTAATTTTCGACGTAGAACCATGAAATTTCCAGGATCTTTAGATACACTTAAAATGAACTCACTGCATAAAAGGAGTCATTTTACGTGAAATACACTGCCGCCAGCATCGATGGAACCACCTATTTTTTCATCGCCCATCATGTTTGATACAGAATTTAATTTCTCGGGGAAGGCAAGATTATTGATGGTTAACAGAGGTTCAATTTGTTTTTTCACTTATAATTACACGAGAGCTTTTTTTTGACATGTATTAATGAGAATTTTGTTGCCTGGCAATTTAACGAAAAAAACTGCCCCTGAAGTACGTAGGACGAGTAATTTTCTCTTGCAGTTTTTTGAGTTGAATTGCCTAGTGGCAACAAAATTCGAATTGTAAATGTTAAGTTTACTTCGAAAAAAAAAGCTAGAGTGTAATTCGGTAACAAAATTTAATGAATGTGTGAATCAATAAATTAAAAAATAAGATGTAAATTAGTTCATTTAATTGTTAAATTGTTAAATTGTTCAAAACACAATTATTAAAGAAGCTTGATTTTCAGAACTTTCTTGTCTTTTGTTAATAGTTTGCTGCATGCTAGTATTTTGAGCGGTGGTAGTAACTGTTTCCTGGACGGTAGTACGAATGGAACCAAAGTAGGTACGCTTTTAATGACGATGGGTTGCTATGTCCCGTAATTTTCACAAGTTTTTGTTCACTTATACCAGTCCTGGACAATTCAGTTACGGCGGCAGCTCGATTAGAATGGTTTGTAATTTTCACCCGCTTGATTGACATCAAGTCCAATATTTCTCGCCGAGGATTTGGTCCATTTAGATATTTCATTTATCCCAATAGGATAATTCTTAAGACAGGACCACATATACGCGGTGGCGGTAGCGGTGGCGGTGGAATACGCGGTGGCGTTCAGACGTAACATGTACAATCAAATATGCCGTTGTACACTTGTCGTAACATGTCTACGGTCAGAGCGGTACGGCAGCGTTCTAATGCGCGGTGGCGGTGAAACATGGGCTGTTGAGTTCGACCGCGTACCGCTCGCAAAAATGTCTATAATTGAAGAAAGTGTCACTGAAAAAATTATAGAACATGTAAAGAAATGCAGCGTGTTATATGATTTATCTCATCCTCATTACAAAAATATTCGGATTAAGAATAAAGCATGGGACGAAATGGCAAAAAGTTTAAATGTTGAAGGCATGGATGGTAAGTATGAAAATATTAGTGTTATTGTGTATTGGTAATTTATTCTGTTGTTATGTTATGTCAATATAACTCACTGTTTAGTAACATTAAACACTACAAGCTATTGAAATAATCAACAAATTGATCTCGTAAATAAAAAGCATAATTAGTTGCTCTTCGTCTGTCAGCTGACAAATTATTTAATCCCTGCACTGGTCTTGGATCATATTCAGTTAGATGATGAAAATGTTCGTCTACATTCTTTCTGATTTATTTCATGAACCCATTGTTTTTTCCTAAAATAACAATAAGAAAATTCAATTTTTAATCCAACACGTTTCAACAAAAACGTACCTTCGTTCCTCTGATGGACAACTCCCGTTGTTCTTCTTCATTGGCGGCTGCCAAAAGTAATACTTCCTCTTCGAAATCCATAGGATGGATAAGTATACGTACCCAATATTATTCACAAATGGATGTTTTGAGAGACTATACCGCATGAGCGACCGCATTGCTACCGCTCATGTATGTGTTTAATGATTACCGCCACCGTCACCGCTGTCGCCATCGCCACCGCCACCGCGCATATGTGGTCCTGCCTTTATATCATCCTTTCGAATTCGTTTTTTGCAGAAAGGATTTGGAGTTAAAAAAATTAATTCACATGTGATATGGTTTCCCCGTCTTCCCATAATTTGTTTAAACAATTTTACTGGACATACACAATCTTCTTCAGTCTTCTTCAGTCTTTGCTCTCAACCATTTACTGTCGGCCAACTTCTAATTTCTTCGAAAAGACTGGGTTATATCCAACTCTTCCGGTCTCTCTTCCACGGTTGTGTCTCGATTTTAAAATAGAATACCTTACAATTTGCTACTTCTCCACCTCTCCAAGCCAATTCATAGGCAACAATATGAAAAAAATTTTCTTTGAAAGCCTACAGGTTCTTCTTCACTCCAGAACAGTGCCATTTCAAATATTTCTTGTTTTGTGAGAGCCTTAGGACTCACCTTCCTATTTTCTGGGATTGCTTGCAAAATTTTGCGTTTTGTGTCGCGTGCATTTCTCGCTTTCTTAAACTGTATGTCCGTGAACGGATTAAAAATTCTTTTATATTCTTTGAAGTACTTCTCTTGTAACATTTTTTGCTGAAATCGTTTTGACTGCACTCTCTTTATAGTCTTCTCCATTGTTCTTCTTCATGTTGAATGCCCAGTCACATAAAATAGAAGCTAACTCTTCAGTGGAAGTTTCTGCAATGAGTTCATTTTTTTTTCCAAACAAAACATCGCAAATTGTCGCCAAATTGACGTAGTTGAATTCACAGTATTGCGAGGCACATTATTATTGATGGCTTCTTCAATTTCTCCACTCGAAGACTGTCCAAATCGCGACATTTCCACAAATACGATACTTTTCTGACAACGCAAGTTTGAGAATTGACATAACGACATCAAAAATTTGTTACAATGCTGGTTGTCATGCTTTCAAAAGTTAGGTTCCCTTTTGTCGCTGGAAAAGTTAGGGCAAACTTTTTCGCTGTCATAATGACAAAACACCGCGACATGTGGCATTTTTAGTGCATGCATTAAATTGTCGTTGTCAAAACTGTTGCTTTTCAGTTATTATTTTGTGCAAGGTTCTACCTATTTGCCCAATGTGGAACTTGGAACAAGAACCTGACGAAAATTTATTGTCACCACACTTTTTTTATTATTATATCTACCCAAAGTGGTATGTCTCAGAAGCAATATCGAAACCGTGCTTTTTAAATTACATATTTTATTACTAGGTTCTACAATAGAGGTGATTACTTTGAACCCTAGATGACTTTGAGACGAGAATAAAATAGCTTTTTTATATAGCTGTTCAGAGAGATTATCTATCAAGGAAGATTTATAATCATTGTTAACCGCAATTTGTTTTGTAATGTCCAATTTTTTACTACAATTTAATGTTTCGAGAGAAATATTGACTAAGCTGTCTATCACATTATCATAAGCTACTTTATGTTATTACTAGTGGGTGAGTTATTATGAATTGTGATAATTGGTGGAAAGTAGAAAACGTATGTTTTTATTCTCACATGATCGTCATCTGGTAGTGATGGTAAACAAGATCTGGAAGATCAAGCACATGCCGAAACTCACGATTTTTAGACTCAGATCTACTTATTTTGCTTGGTGCGGTTAGAGTCCCGGTATGCAATTTAACATTTGATCGTATATTAGAGCCATATTTTCTCGTGAAAGTATTTCAAATAATTTCAAAGCATTCTATTTTCTCGATGGAATTTTTTCGAACCATGATTCATAATTATTCATTTCAGTCAGGAGTTTACTGAATGTATTTTTGACACCCGGAAGTTTATGGAAAATTCATAGTCAGTAAAATTTGTAAGCCAATTCTCGTCCCAAATGGGACTACTTGGGCTGGGATTGAAAAGTAAAAATACATAATTGAAGAATTCCTCATCTTCTTCATGCCACTGTTGAATCAAATCATTAATCAAAAGGGTAATTTGAGAACCATTCCGCTGTGTTAATAATAATAACATGTCCATAACTGAATTCAATGTGGTTTGTGGTTATGTTATTGCTCGACGTGGCAACTTTGAAGTTATGACGTAATTCTTCCGAAAACATTAATTTTCGCGACAAACAAAAACGATGACGTAGTTATTAAAATTATGTTTCGAAATAATTTCAAAAACCTCTTTCGAGAAAATGTGGCTTAGAGTCGGCACACTCTTTGACAGGACATCGAAAAAACGCGTTTTAGGTTATATCTCAAAAATAATGGTAAAACCAAATATTTTTTATATGGCAAATTCTATCAGTCAAACAAGAACAGAAAATATGTCTATACCGTTGATGTGACAACTTTGGTATTAGTAGGTATGGATGCGCTGCGACCTAGTTAGATCTATTGTGCCCCATCTTCTTCTGCTATCTCAAGGTGTTCTCGTTTACAGCAGCCCCTCAAGCCTCAATTCCTTCAGGAATTTTAGGATTTTGAGGGGGTCCATTTGTGGTATTTCTTCCACAGTCAGCTGGTGTGATCCCAGTATATTAAATCTTTTGTGGTGTACAGCATAACACTCCATCAATTTGTGGTGTACAGCATAACACTCCATCAATATGTGGTGAGGTGTTTCTGGATGTTCCCCACAGAATCTGCAGGTGTTGTCCTCCTCTAAGCCTAGCTTCCTTAGGTGTTTTTTTAGTCTGCAATGCCCCGTTAGAAATCCTGTGATTGTCTTTAGACTAATTTTGATGAGGTTAATCAGTGTTTTCGATCTTGCTCGGTTGAAATTGCCGAGGAGATCTTTGGCCTGCCTTAGCCCTGGAAGTCTTTGCTAGTATGTTGCTCTCATTGCTTCTTCAGTTTTATTGAGTTCTTTTTGGAAGTAAGATTTTCCAAGTCCGCAGAATGGTTCTGGCCCAATCAGTGGCGTTGATGCCCCTTTTCGTGCCAGGGTGTCTGCTTGTTCATTGCCCTCTACTCCGACGTGCCCAGGCACCCAGAGGAGGATCACCTTGTTGTTCCTGCATAGATCATTGAGTTTTTCTAGGCATTCCCAGACCATCTTCGAGTTGTTGTTATATGAGCTCAACGCTTTGATGTGACAACGGTCGAACGATAGTATTGACAGTACAAAATATATTTCCCTCTCTGTCAACAGTGGCGTTTCGTAAAAAGTATGAGAAAAATCTTATTGATCAAAACGCAAACAGAATATCTGCAAAGGGGAATTTTTCGGCAGAGAACATCGAGAACATTAGAACCAATAATTTTTCACTTTCAAACTAGTAATGATAGAGATATTCCAACGACGATGATAGTTTCATTTATTTATCCTACCCTACGGTTTTGGAAAGTCATCATTTATAAACGGATATATTGCTGGCAACCTTAGCCAAGTTTATTTTCATATTCGCAATAGGCGTTAATTTTTCAATGCGCAGATTTTTTTAATTTTATCGAGAGCTTTCGTGGAAAACAAATAAGGCACTCCTACCTACATTTTGTCTGATTTGCCATATCAAACTTACGACCATTATCACTGTATGCAAAAACAAATCAAATTTATTTGAAATTTTCTTTAATAACTACTCGTCGTTTTCATAAATTTGATTTATTTTCTTTGTAACCCTCCAAATTAAAAAAAATGCGAATTCTAAGTTTTTATTCAAAATTTCGTTAAGGGTGTGATTATTGTTCGACAAATGATTGATCGGAAGATTATTCAAATCAAACCAAATAGGACATGAGTTGACTTGCCTAGTTTAGATGGGAAGGCTATAAAATTGAGTAGCTGAAGACTATAAAAATTGAGTAGCTGAAGGCTATAAAATTGAGTAGCTGAAGACTGGAAAATTCATAACATTCGTTTCTTTTGACTTCAGACCGAAATATTTCCACATAGCTTGATTGGAAGGGCCCATATCTGTGTTGACATTAACGATATTGAATCCAATAGATGAAGATATGTTTATAATTTCGTGAGTGTTTTGCCAAAGATTCCCCCTTCATTTTCTCTCATGTGAAATGATATGATATGAGTTGTGTCCATCCACTTGAAACTCCACCTAACATGACAGCCAAAACATGAGTAGCTATTTCTGTCCCTTTTTCTAACACAGCTACACAGTACTGTTCTCCAGGTTCTATAACTGTTTCATCCAAAAATAAACAGCAATCTTTCTTTCATTCTGAAAAATTTTGAATTTTGATCTTCAAATATTGAGGTATTTCATGTAATATGACTGGAGAAAATTGAATGTGACTCATCTTACGATTCAACGTCTCTATACTAGGTAACGCATAATTTAGTTTTAATAAGGTTTCATAGCCGCCAGAAGTACTACAGGCGAATCTTATAACTAATGCTTCCTCCACAGTCTCACTTAAACTCGTCGTTTCCTTTCAAAACATTAGAAAAAACTTCTTCCTCCATGCACAGACAATTTTGAAATGATCTAGCACCAAGTGATTCAGTCTCTCCAATCGTTCTTGAAACATGAATAGCATCAGTTTTTAACTTCCTTGCGACATACCACTCAAAATCTTCTTTATTGCAGTGTATGTTTATGAAAAATATTACTTAAACTCTGAATAACCTTGTATACATTCAGTCGAGTTTTTCTCGATCGGAGAAAACTCTTCTACCAAAAGTTTTACCAATTCAATAGATATTACTCTTGACATATCATTTGAATTCACCTGACAAATTCGCGCTTTTGATGTTATATTCCACGCGGCTCTCTTGAGCGCCGACTTCCATGTTTGTAGTGGAACTGGATCCCCAGGAAAATGATATAAATAATTGGAATTGCTCGTACAATTCTGTAACGAATACATTGCGGTATGAATATATTATGTATTTCGTTTCGGAAGCTTCAGTTGACAAATATTCAATTTTAAAAGATACTGTCACAGTTACTCGAGTTACGTGTACCTCAAAACATATTTTTACATATTCCCTCCCTGACGACACGCCCTTGTGCTCATTCGGCCTCACAAGGTAGACATAACCTAAAACACGTTTTTTTCGATATACTGTCAGAGAGTGTCCCGACTCTAATATACGATCTAATGTCAAATTGCTTACAGGGACTCTAGGTACGGTGAAGCAAGGCTCTCAGTGAATCCGACAAAAACACAGATGATCCTGTTCCTCAAACGAAGGAAAAAAGACGGATTCAGGCCACCTATCATGTTTGGGCAAGAGCTGGAACTTGGTTGTGGTCCTGGACTAAACACTTTAATGGAGGCCGCATGTAGACAGGATTATTCAAAAGTCGCTAGCAATCCTATGGCAACTGAAGAGAATCTTAGGAGGCAACTGGGGTACTATCCCAGAGATCATGCGTTGGCTATACACGGCAGTCGTAAAACCAAAGATCCATTATGGGTCAGCCGTGTGGTGGCCAGGCGCACATAGCAGCACAATAGGCTGAAAACATAGCAAGGTCAAGAGGTTGGCCTGTTTGGTAATAACGGTTGCAATGAAAACTACTCCAACCGCAGTGTTGGAGGTACTGCTGAGGCTGCCACCGCTTCCAGTCTGGATCAAGAAGAAGGCAATGGCAGCCCATTTGAGGATGCGGGATTCGTGAGTCTGGGTAAACGAAGGAGCGATGATAGGTCATGCGGAAATTGCGAAGTGGGCGGAGCAGGAGATCCCGATCTCTGCCCTCAGAATGAAAAGCGCACAAGACAGACTGTGATGGAATAGAGAGCTTACTTACTATTCCGAGCAGGAATCAATGGGAAGGAAACACGGTGGAGTTTAGCACAGGAATGTTATACGGACGGTTCGCGTCTGACTGACAAACAGGCTTCGGGCGCAGGAATATACCTGGAGGGAAGAGAGGTAAGAGAGAGCTACGCTTTGGGCAGATATTCAACAGTTTTTCAAGCTGAAGTGTTCGCCATCCCATCCGTAGCTACGAAGCAAGAGGTGAAAGAAGGGTCCGAACAAAGAATTTATATCTGTTCGGATAGTCAGGCTGCGCTCAGAGCCATCTGCCATACTAAACCAAGCTCAGCGCTTGTACAGGAATGCGGAGATGCGCTCAAGAAACTAATTGAAATGAAGGAAATTCAGCTGGTATGGGTTCCAGGCCACAGAGGGTTGCGCGAAAACGAGGTGGCAAACGGTCTTGCAAGATCCGGATCCGCAACGCCGTTCTGTGGGCCGAAGCCTGTACTAGGCATCACAGGAAGCCAAACCTCTTCAACCCTCGACGAGTGGGAGGAAGAAGAGCTGAATAACAGAAGGATAACACCGGCTGCAGGCAGTCGAAAGACTTCGTAGACGGCTCCAGTAAGTCAAGGACGACATGGCTCTTAGGCTTTTTCTCTTGTAGAGTATATCTGGGAGCGGCATTGGCCGGAGTAAATGTGCTATTTGTCCATTTAAGAAGCCCGTTTTGGCTGAGAAGTCAGTCATCCGGGAACCACGGAAGAGCATGGACACTCAGACTTTGTTTTATTTGCTGAGTTTTTGGGAAGTATTTCTGGCCAGGTCATAGCTCCTCCTGGAAATCTACGGCCTGGCATAGAATATGACGCCGTTGGTAACACCAACCACATATAAAAAGAATTCGTACCGTTCCTGACTGATCCTGAAAGAAGAGTTCCGGAATTGCTGTGCTCGGAGACAGAGCTAGCCGGATGAGGCGAAACATCCTCCAATTTCCGGATCTCTGTCTGAGTGCACGCATTTGTTGACACTACTATACTTTTGCTAATAATAATATATTACAGGTTAGATGAGTTACATTGAACAATTGAACTTCTTCTGTTTAGGTGTTCATCCTGTCTGCAAATCCGATCATAATAATGTTAAGATGAATAATATGAATATCCATCAAATTGAGTTGTTTTTGAAATTATCACTGCCCTCAATTTGAAATTTAAAAATCGTTTGTCTTAATTTTTTACCTATACTACAAATTACCTTGGCTTTTGTAAAAAAGTGATTTCTCAAATACCGTTAAAAAATTTGAAAAAATACCGATGATGACGTGCCTCCCTGTATGGATTGAACTAATTTGAAAAAAAATCGAATGAAAATGTTTTGACGGTTTCAAGCGTTTTACCCAAAATGTATGGTGTAGGGGTTACGTTACCAAAGCACTGTATACAGTACATTTCATTAGTATTTTTCCGATTCAACATCCTTGGAACGCAATCTAACCTAATGATGTCATGATTTATGTGTTTTTATGATTGATGAAAATTCATATACTTAGAAGAAAGAGATGCTGTAGAACAGCTGTTGCCTTAATTAGTAGTTTTTTAGTGGAATCATTGAACAATGCACAAGTTTTATTTTCTGGAGTGATCTCTCATATTGCTGTGTTTTATTAATACTTCTTCATTCTAGTACGTAGACAGTTGAAATTTTGAATGTAGTTTGAAAATATCCTGTGTATTAGTTGTGATTAGGGGAATTCGTTCTACATTTTAGGTCGTTGAAAATTTGTGATTTTACCGATAGATACAAAAGTGGTGAAAGGTGCATTTTTTCAAACGGAACACCCTGTATATTATGAAGTATCATGAAAGATAATTGAATTTCCTTTCAACTGATGTATCATATTCCTATACCTAAGGAGTCAGGTTTCCGAAATAAAAGCAAGTTTTCTATAAAAATTGGATTATTTTGTCATATTTTGTATTGGGTAGATATGAAATATCATGGAACATGTCATTATGGAAATTTGAAAATTAGTATGCTAATAATATAACGTTTGCTCGTACATTAACGTAATTTGATTAGAAAATAATTAAAATGGAATACAATAATTATTCAAATGAAATTCTGATTGATTTTTGTCGAATTTGTCCCATTTTTCTAACTGTTCATTAGATATTTATATTTTGTATTGTTTTCACAACAGTCTTTTCCAAAACTGATATTGCATGAATTGAGAAATGCAGTGATTTGAAATTTTGATTCAGTTTTGAACAAAGTATGCTTGGTTCGGTTTTTCATCTCCATGATAATTTTATCTTCCACTCAGGGTATCTGAAAAACGTGTGTCTGTTGAGAAATCAATAAACAAATGAAGGTCCTATTGATCACTTATCCATGTTGTTGAATTGATGTTGTGAAAATTTAGAAGAGTTAGAAGATTTAGATCGCGGTGACTATAAGGCTGTGGACCCAAGTGTCTTAATCACCACTCTTCAAAAGTTGTAGTCAGTTCTCTGCTCACTTCTTGTTCACAATGAGGGGGGCACCGTTCAACTGCTACCAACAACTTCTATATACATGAAGCGGCAAATTGACAAAAAGTTCCTAATTGTTATTCTCATATTATTCATATATTTTCCATACAATTTTCTGAAGGAAATTTGGATTTTCATAAGTCCATATTTAAATCCATTCACAGAAATCGCCTCAACATTCCTAAACACAGCATAATTCCGTTCGATTCTTCTGAATTTTTTTCTAATCATTTGTGGTAAGTTCATTGAATTTCCTGCATGTTCTAGAAATAATGTTTTTGCACTAACCGTGAATATAAAACAGATTCGAAATATTAGCATTTCAATATGCATTATAATCCATTTTTAATATTTTCCCTGAATGGGAGATAAAATTATCTTGGAGATGAAAAACCGAACCAAGCATACTTTGTTCAAAACTGAATCAAAATTTCAAATCACTGCATTTCTCAATTCATGCAATATTAGATTTGGAGAAAACTGTTGTGAAAAAAATACAAAATATCAATATCTAATGAACAGTTAGAAATATGGGACAAATTCTACAAAAATTAATCAGATTTACATTTGAATAATTATTGTCTTCCATTTCGATTCTTTTCTAATAAAATTTACGTTAACGAACGCGCAAAGGAATTTTCATAATGACATGTTCCATGACATTTCATATCTACCCAATACAAAATATGGCAAAAAAATACAATTCTTATAGAAAACTTGCTTTCATTTCGGAAACCTAACTCTTTAGGTATAGGACCATGATACATCATTTGAAAGAAAATTCAATTTTATTTCAGGATATTTGATGATATACAGGGTGTTCCATTTGAAAAAATGCACTTTTTTCCACTTCTGTATTTACAATATGTCATTGGCCGCAGTGGAGGGCCTGATACGGTCCCACTCACGTTCAAACCTAACCTAAACCTACTTCTCGATACAAAAAACCTTCATGAATTTGAAAATAACGCCAATTCGTTCCTGATCTCCATTGCTTTCCACAATCGTCTCTAACTATTGAAGCTCTTTCTTTGGGATTCTGGAGACGAAAAATTACTTTTTTCTACAACCACACTCCAAAACATGCTTTTCTGCATAGTTTTACGTTCGCAAACATGATTATTTTTCACAATAATTGAAATTTGACATTAGTGTGCCGCAAAGTGACATTTCTGTGCCACAAAGTGAAATTTCTGTGCCAAAATTTTTCAGTACCTAATCTCTAAGCAATACAGTTTTCGTGACAGCAAGGTGAAAGTATATTTTGAAAATTCTGCATTTCGAAGGGATATTCGATCAGGCAACTTCAAGAATGAATAGACAAAGTCTATTGGTTTATATAATATGAGAGAAATTGTCGTACAAACTCATAATATTCTGAACAAAAATCATAGACATCACTACTGCTGTCTCAAATACCCACATACACACTATCCATTGCTACGCAACGGAGCAACATCTATCGAATCATTTGAATGTCAACAAACGCGAAGCATAAAATATTCGTAAAATATTCTTCTCCATTCATTTTTTAATGAGATTGAACTAAAATGGATTGCGACAGTTCTGAAATTGAAAATACTCCTCCAGAACTAAGAGAACAAGTTAATTCATTGTCATTGAATTTACTACCTTCAACTTCAAGATGAAAATATAAGAATGAGTCACTGACATTTCATTCCTTCTTATAGTATAGTATTATTTTTAGCAAAAAGGGTGTTGTAGAAAAAGTATAGTGTGTAACACGAGCAGAAATGCAATTTCTCACTCGTTTGAATTGCAGCACTCGCTTGCGCTCGTGCCGCAACTTTTTCAAACTCGTGAGAAATTAGCACTTTTCTGCACTTGTTGCACAATATACTATTCTCTACGACTATTGTATTTTACGTTCATTACATATTGATTTTTAATTGAAGAATAAAGGTGATTCCAAGACACCGTGGATCCTGACTCATTATTCAACGGTACTCGGCCAATCACAGGTTCAGAATTTTCAGAATCCACGGGAACTGAGAGGTTCAAAAAACAAATTTCTCAAGAAGGCTTTGCTGGATTGAACTTTTGTCACAGCTTGGCATCCGCGAATATCAGATTGACTATTTTCTTAGTTTTAACTTTGATCCGTGTGACAAGTACCTAATATGAAAATGAATAGAGCGGATTTATCAATGAAGCTCCTGATGAAATCTTTCTTGCAACAAAGGTATGTCAAACAATTTTTACAGAGTTTCTCTAGTAGGTATTTCATTCACAAATTTTTGAGTGCCTGGTATGGCTCAGTTGGTAGAAGCGTGTACATGAAGTAAATGTATAACGAAGGTAGTTATATAGACGTGAGTTCGAATCCCCCTCTCTTGGAAGTTTTTTTTAAAATTATTTTCAATTAAGGCATTTATTCATTCATGAATGAACACCGATTATTCATGTATAATTGTTATTATCAAATAAATCTGAAATCCAAAATGAATGAATGAATGAAGTATCTATTATTTTCATAAATAATATTTAGATTTCATTAAAACTCTGACTATCGTATAGTCGTAGAGAAACTATAGTCTTCTACTCGCGTATAATAGCTATTATTTTCTCTGTTCGTTTCGGAATTTTTATCCTCGAGAATAATAGCCATCATTATACGCTCGTTGAAGAATTCTTCTGATTCAAGCAGAGCATAGAAATAAATAATAAATCGTCATAAAATATTGCATTCGTTTTTTTTAGAGAATGGAACTTGTAACCACACCTCACTGAGTCCTTGTTTATTTGATGATATTTTTTATCAATTTCCCATTCAGAGCAAACATCGAGACAGGATGATTTATTTGGTTGATTAATTGCAACGGAAACGTCGGTTGCATCGTCATTTTTTTATCGTTTCGCAATTTGTCATATGATTCTAGATAATTTGCGTCATATATTTCGCCAATAATCTAGCCGATATCAAATGAGAAAAACTAAATAACATGCAGTGAGACAATAATGGGTCAGTCACCTTGTTACCTACTTTGGAGCGTTACAAAAAGTATTTGTTTAATTTTTTTGTGTAATTATAGGATAATAAGATTGAAGGTTGTAGACGAATGATGAATTGGTTAGTCACGTTTTGGAAGTTCATCGTACTTATGGATTGAAGGTTTTACACCCAAAACAATATCTATTCTGAATAGATGATGTGATTGTGTAGAATCAACCAGTAACAAAATGAACCCTATCCAGGTGGAAGAATTTAAATTGAGAATGGTCGATACCTTTAAAAAAAACTTCATTGTTGAAGAACGACTGGCACCTAAAACCATATGATCATTTCATTGAAATTATCTTCTTAGACAAATGAACTGCCACGGTTGTCATGAACACTCAGATCTATGACGACAACATAGAGAGGATTCTTACAAAAGGAGGCAATACAGTAACTCTATGGAAAGTTAAATCTAAAACACTCTGAGGAAATTTATTCCAGACAAAAAACAGGACACACCTGACACCATTTATCATATTTACTGTCAACTTGCATATCTCATCGATTACTCAGAAATAATGGAGATCATTCATACCAATACACAGAGGAATCTGTAAGCATCATCCAGAGAATACTCAAGGAGCATAGCCGGATCTGTGAAAGGTCTAACCTGTCCAAGCGGTATTGGAACTTCTGAAGTAGTGTAGGCAACACAACTCATACTTCCAAAAAAAGGGCCAGTTTTTGTCCAAAGTAGATGGACTAGCTGTGGTATTCTTCCTCTCCCCCATAATTGCCATCGTATAAATGAAGGGTTTCTAGGAATTTCCAATCCGAGAGGAAGAATACGAATCAAAACTGTGGTTGAGATACGCAGATGAGTTTTGTATCATATGGAATCACGGAGATAAAATACTACAGCACTTCTTCTCAAGGCTGAACAGCACCTCAGAGTTTCAATCGAGACACTTATCTTTCCTTGATGTAAATAATGATATGCATCTCTGTTTTTTAGAAAAAAAGACTCACATGGAACAGTTTCTCAACTACAGCTCCAATCTTCCAAAACAAACATTTCAGGAAAGAGTGAAGTAAATATGCAACAACCTGTAAGTCAATAGATGCGAAAATGAACACCACCAGGAAAAACCTACACTAAACTCCTCAACAACTATATTGAATGTAAGTACTTGTTGACACAAATAAAATTGTGTGTCCTTGCTCCTGGACTTTGCCCTACACCTACTCTCTTCCAGATTACCAAAGAAGCTACTCTTATTGGTGACCTACTCTCTTTGTGTAACAAATATGCTCCGAAGATTCAGAAATGAATTGTCTGGTATACCAATCATTAATTGAACATAAAACCTTTGTAATATACTCCTACTTTCGACAAATCCCTGCACTCTGAGGTATATTCGTAGTCGTCGTCAATTTACTCAAAAAAGTCAATTTGATTACTCTCTTTTCTGTTTATTATAGTTTCTGATGTATCATATCCCATATTCTTCTTGTTTTTTTGTTTATCTTTTAATCTATGTTTACCATAAATCTAGTTAAAATCACTTAGTTAGGAAACATGTAATTAGGTTAATCCGGTATGTTTTCTATAAATAAATAAATAAATAAATAGTAAAGTGGATACTCTGGAAAGAGATCCAATACTTCAGAAGAACAACAACAAAGTCCAATCACCCACGTTTCTGACATAGGGAAGAGGAGGATCGAAAAAAAATTCATCAAGAGCTGCTTTCAATCTGGCAGTATTACACGAAGCTTCCTCGCCAGAACAAAACCTGATAACAGAACCAAATATGCGTTCCTTGTTCATATACGATCGACAGATGGTAACCTGTTTAGATGGAAATTTTCATGACCAGTGTTTTAGAAACGTCGTTCTGCAACTATGGCCATCGCGATCTCCCGATTTAACTCCCTTGAATTTCTTTTATTTGGAATTTTATAAAAATGAGATGTATTGTAATACACCAACAACGAAAAAAATATTTTCAGCAGAGAGTTCGTACAGCTTTTCGACACTATTTCCCCTGAAATGATAAGACGAGCTGAAACTACCTGAACTATCCTTCCCTGATGAGTGGTAAAAACCATGAAACCCTAACGTAGGTGTTCAACTTTGATATTTGAAGAGCATTGCAATGTAGTTCTTGTAGAAAACTTTGCAAAGAATCCTACAGTTATAATTCAACAGTCGTAGGGAGTAGTAGTTGTGTTCTGTTGGAGACTTGCCGACGAATATACCTATTTTATAGGTTAAAGCGGAATACTGGATTGCTTAATCCATTTTTCATTATTAATAATATTATTCAAGTTGAATTCTCAATATTTCCCCTTATCTCTCCCTTTATATAGATCGCGTTAACTCATAGAGATATACCCTGTATGTATAAAGATAAAGTTACCCATGTCGGTGTTGCCAGATATACCCTAATTTGCGTTCCTATTATTTAGTTACATAACGTAACCCTAAATAAGTAGGTACGTATATATACCTATATACATTTTTTCCAAAACTGCATTTAATTGCAAGTTTCCTGTTAGTTAGTTACATCCTTTGGACACCCAGACTGACTAAAAAAAGGGCCGGCCAGGAACCTTTAATGTGTGTGTTGCGGCATGCATCAGCGTCATCAGTGAAACAAGATTAGAAGTGGAGGCTGAACTGCACAAGTCTATGGTGCTCGTGAAGCCAAGGACAAAATTTGCTTTAATGATTTCAAGTTAATAGAGAGAGAGAGTGTTTTCTCTTATGAACTTAAATTTTCATTTTGATATTTCGATAATAGCTATTTATGATGACTTGGGTTTCTTCAAATTTCACTCTATGGTTATTGTTGTTGAGAGTATGTTCTGCGACAGAGGATTTCTGTGTGTGCCCTAACCGACAGCAAGCCTAGTGCTCTTTGATTCTTGTTTTAACGGAGCGTTTCGTGGTTCCGATATAAACGCTGCCACAGGAACATGGAATGCGATAAACCCCCAGAAGAGCATAGTACGTCTCGTTTGTCCTTCGCTGATCTAAAGTGGTCTTTCAGATTTTTTGAAGGTATATAAACGGTTTTAATCTCATATTTTCGTAGAATACGGCCAATACGATCTGTAACTCTGGGAACGTATGGTAAGAATGCTTTTCTAAGTGACTTTTAATACAAGTGTCTTAAATGACTTTTTTAATAAAGACGGCTGCTGTTAAGAGCAAACACTACCTTGGTAAAACTAACAGGAATCGGTTTTGAGTCTACAGTTTTTGTTTAATTTTTTTTAAAGCAAATTACTCAATGTTTTTGTGTAAATTTCGGAACTTCAGTGATTTTTGGTCATGACAATTTATGAGAAAAAAAAAATTTAATGACATGATGAATGAAAAAAATTGAGAGGTTCCGGAATTCTTATCGGGTCACAACAAAATATCTCTTTCATGAAATCAATGGTTTTTGCACAAAACGGATTCTTCGATCGGGAAATTTATATGTGATTGGTGCTGTAATCGAGAACGGACAGGTGCTGTGTTGCCAATGTTCATCGAGTTCATTATCTTCACCCCCATACTTGATAAGTATGTCAACAAACCTCAGCTGGAAGGTATGAGGAAGAAATTCGACTTTTCGGTCTGACGCGTTAATGGTGGCTCTTAAAAGGAAAACTTTTATTAGTGTTTGTAGAAAAATGTACTTATTTAGTTTGTGCTCCAGTGAGAAAACAAGTGCATACATGTTTCATAAGACATAGTTTTTTTTTATCTGATCGTATCTGGATTACTCAATATCAGCTGATAAATAGACGGGGAAAATTTCTTCATCATTAAACATAGGTTGCCAGAAACATTCAAAGACATAATGAATAGTCAAATTGAATTACGGCATATTTTATAATTGAGCTTGAATTTTTCTGACCTATTTTTCAAAATTATATTATTTCAATTGGTAAGCAAAACAGACCATAAATTTATAATCGTTCTTGTGAATTACTAAATGGAAAAAATGAAAGCTATCCTTGCAATTTTCCTTTTTTTCTGATGAACCCTGTATATGGAGTCAAATATTGAGTTTTTTTTCCGCTCTCATGATAGAGTGAATAGCTGATTACCTATCTTAAGTAATATCAAGAAATTCAGAATATTCGAGATAATTATGTCGATTTGTTGTTTGCGAACTTGTGAAACTATTTCACGAATAATAAGCATCTATTATAACCATGAACAATATTTTAACTATGAGTAAATTGTTATAACAATGCACCATTTATTATAAACACAACAACAAAATTCAACATAATGTCGACTATTATTATTATAAATGGTACTATTATAAAATTTTTAATATCTTTTAGATTTTTAAACATAATTTATTGTTGGATTCGACATCATTATTTTCGTACCGAGCATTTTCGATATTTTCAATTCACTTGACATTTAATCTCACAGAATGTACATTTTAGATTTGATTGAATTTTGATTAAGCCTTTATCTCGAAATATTCACATTTTTTCTAGCCAATGTTACGTTTATATATTTTAACAATTTTATACTAATATTATGCTAATATTTGTGTGATATAGCGATATTTTGCCATAATTCCTGAATGTTTTGAGGATAATTTTGCTTCGAACATATTTCGACAATGTTATTTCAAAAATGTCAAAGTAACTTCATGATGTTGATACAGGGGTTCACCAAGGACCAGTTTTAGATGATTTACCAAAATATTTGTGCACAGAACACATTTTTGTATGCAGATGATACGACAATTACCACTGATGCTAAACCCCTGAAGAACTTAGGCAAAAAACGAATAGTTTGTGTAAAGAATGCACCGATTGGTGTAAGTAAAAATTCCTTGATTGTCAATTCTGACAAAACATAAGCACATATTTAGATGCAAATATCATAGGAAATATACATGTTGATCAGGTCTGTAGTAGAAACAGTTATAGTTATTATGCAATTTTACAGCTGAAAAATATATTTACAGCAGAGCAATTGATTAATGTGTTTACTATGCTCTCTCGTATTCACATATTTTATATAATATTGTCCTTTGGGAAGTGCGGTCAATGCTCGCAGAATTTGTATCACTCAAAAAAGGCTATTTCACTGAATATTTAATTTAGATTATCGATTTATCTGTAGAAACCATTTTAAAATGTTTGAATTATTTACGGCACCATGAATTTACATTTACAAAATTATAACATACGTAAAGCTGAACATCAATACCTACTCGAAAAATTGTGACGGTCATGATTATCCCACAAGACAAGACAAGATTTATTTAAAGATACAAAGCATCGAACTTCACTTTACGAAAGCAGCCCTAATTATAATGAAAAACGATTTTTCAATCATCACCCAGGTGACACAAAAAAATATTTTATTTAAAATAAATACAAGATAAAATTGGAAACATATTTAGTGGAGTCATGCTTTTACGACATTAGCGAATATCTTATTAAATCATGAGCCAATTCTTTGTTTGCTTGTTTGTATGGACGATAGTTCAATTTATTTGTCTACTGTACTATATACATTTTTTGACTTGTCCCATATCACGTGATGATAGAGAAGGATAGATATTATTATTATTATATTGGACCAATATCCCAAATTTGTCATAATTTTTCCCCGATAAATGTGTTGTATTGTACCAATATCGATATGAAAGTTTTGAGAACAGTATTGCTTCTATAATATTTCTCCACTAATAATTTTTAAATATTCAAATAACATTGATCCAATATCTCGAAATATTCACATTTTTGCTCTCGCCAATATTACGATTTAATATTTTGCAAATATTTTTATAATATTGTACCAATAATAAGCCAATACTATTGTGCTATAACGATATTGAGGACAATATTGCTTAGAGAATATTTTGCCACTATTATTTTTAAAATATCCAAGTAATAATGCTCCAATATCTAGAAAAATTTACATTTTGCCAATATTTTCATAATATTGTACCATTATTATGCCGATATTATTGTACTATAGCGATATTGTGCCAATATCATTGTGCAAATATCAATGTGCCAATATCGCTGAATGTATTGAAGACAATATAGCTCAGAGAATATTCCGCCACTATTATTTTTGAAATAGGTATCCAAGTAATAATGGTCCAATATCTCGAAATATTGAAATTTTTGTTCTCGCCAATATTACGATTGAATATTTTGCCAATATTTTTATAGTATTGTACCAATATTATGCAAATATTATTGTGCTATAGCGATATTATGCCAATATCATTGTGCCAATTTCGCTAAATGTATTGAGGACAATATAGCTTAGAGAATATTTTGCCACTATTATTTTTAAAATATCCAAGTAATAATGGTCCAATATCTAGGAATATTCACATTTTTGTTCACGTCAATATTACGATTGAATATTTTGCCAATATTTTCATAATATTGTACCAATATTATGCCGATATTATTGTGCTATTGCGATATTGTGCCAATATCATTGTGCAAAAATCACTGTGCCAATATCGCTGAATGCATTGAGGACAATATAGCTAAGAGAATATTTCGCCAATATTCCTTTAAAAAATCCAAGTAATAATGGTCCAATATCTCGAAATATTCACATTTTTGTTCTCGCCAATATTACTATTGACCATTTTGCAAATATTTTCATATTATTTTACCAATATTATGCCAATATTATTGTACTATAGCGTTATTGTGCCAATATCATTGTACCGATATTATTGTGCCAATATCGCTGAATGTATTGAGGAAAATATTGCTTAGAGAATATTTCACCTCTATTATTTTTAAAATATCCAAATAATAATACCTAGTCCAATATCTAGAAATATTCACATTTTTGGTCTCGCCAATATTACGATTGAATATTCTGCCAACATTTTCATAATATTGTACCAATATTATGCCATATTATTGTACTATAGCGATATAGTGCCAATATCATTGTGCAAATATCATTATGCCAATATCGCTGAATGTATTGAGGACAATATACCTTAGAGAATATTTCGCCACTATTATTTTAAAAATATCCAAGTAATAATGGTCCAATATCTCGAAATATTCACATTTATGTTCTCGTCAATATTACGATTGAATATTTTGCCTATATTTTCATAATATTGTACCAATATTATGCCATTATTATTGGGCTATAGCGATATTGTGCCAATATCGCTCAATGTATTGAGGACTATTAATATTGCTCAGAGAATATTTCGCCACTATTATTTTTAAAATATCCAATTGATAATGATCATATCTCGAAATATTCACATTATTTCCCGTCAGTATTACGTTTAAATTTTTTTCCAATATTTTCATAATTATGTACCAATATTAGTGTGCTATAGCGATATTGTGCCAATGTCGCTGGATGTTTTGAGGATAATTTTGCTTTTAAGATATTTCGACAATGTCATTTCCAAAATGCACGAATAATATTGTACCAATATCTCGACACAATCACATTTTTTTCGCCAATATTACGTTTCAATATTTTCCCAATATTTTCATAATATTTGCACCAATACTTTTCCACTATATAAGTTTGCTACAGTGATATTTTGCGATGGTTTTGAGGACAATTAATATTGCTTCAAGAATATTTCGATACCATTATTTCAAAAATGTATAAGTAATGTTGGAACAGTACTCGAAAAAATAACATTTTTTTCTCGCCATTATTACGTGTCAATATTTTTAAATTTTGTACCAATATTAAGCCAATATTAGTGTGCTATAGCATAGCAATATTGTGCCAATATCGTTGAAAGTGTTGAGGACAATTTTACTTCGAGAACATTTCGACAATATATAGATAGATAGATATTGATTAGTTCTTTAAGATCATACATGAACGATATAGAACAAGTCATAATCCTATAAATAGCGAGCTAAAATAAATTACAAAATTACAAAAATTGTATTTCCAAGTAATGTTGGATCAATATTTCGAAATCATCACATTTTTTTCTTGCCAACATCACGTTTGAATATTATACCAATATTTTCACAATATCCAAGTGTGCTACTTGGGAAATTAGTTGTTGTTATAATTGTTATTTTCGTCAACCTGTTGCACCCCTACGCCAAACCCTCAGAAGTCCTCGAGAGACGCAGCCCTTACCTTTTAACGTGTGATGCCATGCATCAGTACCCTATCTATTCTATCATGTTCGAAAGACCATTATCGTCGAGAGTAAAAGTAACTACACTGCGTTACCTACCGTACAACCAAATACGGATTAATGAACAATTATCTCGAGCAATCGAGGCCCGTCCCGCTCACCGCCGAACACCGCGCCTGTTGCAGAGAAGAGAAAGAAGAGCAGCGCAGCCTATATAATTGTAGTTGTCCTTGAGACCATATGTACACATGCATCGAGGGCAAATCTATCTAACCGTGTGCACGGGATGCAAGAGACAGAGAGCGCAGTCTGCATCACAGCACACTCGATTCTGTACGCGCGAGAGCCACCACGGCCGCCGCGTTCCCGATCGAATAATCGCGCCGGCAGAATTGAAACAAGTGAAGTCTATGTTGCCGTAATTGCGCTTTATATTTATGAATGTGTTTTTCCGTGTCGTGTCCGTCGAGATCTATGGAGTTTATTTATTTCTGTGAATGGGAAAAGACTCGTGTTGCTACCGCCGCGTATTTGTTTATTACTATTGGATTATGTTAGGAGATTGAGCTGTCACCAGGTGTCTGTTTGTCTGTGTAAGAAAACTTTTATTTCAAGCGTGCTCTGCATGCCGTTATTTGGTTTTGTTTGTCGTTGCTTGGCTTTGTTGTAGCATTTTGGTTTCACAGCCGGTTTTGTCGACGATAACATCATTATCAACATCGTCTGCAGTTTCGCTGCGGTTTCATTTAGTTTTTCCCTGTCAATCGATCTCGTGTGATGCGCTCTTTGAACCTTTAGGTACTATTTGAGTTTGACAACTCGCGTGATTCCTAGAACCTCCAGAATCTTAAGCTTTAAACTTTTGTTAGGGCTTTTCTCGCTTCTCATAACCTATCAGTATAAATAATCTTAAGCTTCAAACTTTTGTTACTATTACCTTCACTATTTGAGTTTTCCAAATCGCGTGATTCCTAGAACCTCCAGAATCTTAAGCTCCAAACTTTTGTTAGGGTTTTTTCCGCTTTTCATAACCTATCTTTAAATAATTCACTCCAAAAAATTCAAACTATCTAGACGGACACTATTCCATTGCATTTCCTTTTTTCCGCTCCTGTATAATCAGTATTTGCTTTTTCTCGCCATACAGGATGATTCAAAATTCGATGTAAATATTTCAAGGACGTATTGTTGGGATCAAAATCAGACTTTTTCACCAAATAAACATGTGTCCTAAAATGCACCCCCTCCGAGCTACAGCCGCTGTAAGTTAGGTAAAAAAAAAGATTATTTAAAATTGTGACTATATATAATAACGAATCAAATCTTCTGAAAATTGGCATTCCACTGTTTTTTAGGCACTCTCTTTCTTTTTTTCTTAAAAAATTATGTCAACCCAGTTTTGGGAGAGTTGCAGGGGTGTCCACACATTTAATTTCCCAAATTTTATGTTTGAATAGAGAAACTCTGAATTCGAATAACATAATCTTGTGGGCCATGAAAATATCTAAGAATTCGGTCTTTTTTTCATAGAACTAACCGTTTACCAGAAAATCGTAATCAGTGGTATCAGACTAACAAAACATTTAAGTTATTCATTAAACAATTATTAATCTCATAACAAATGTTGGAAATGTCCTCTCCTTGCTGCGATCTTCCATTCTTCTCTGCATCTTTTTTTAACCTAACTTACAGTGGCTGCAGCTCGGAGGGGGTGCATTTTAGGACACATGTTTATTTTAAAGAAAGCGTCTTCTTTTGATCAAAACAATACGTCTTTAAAATATTTATATAGAATTTTGAATCACCCTATATTTTACCACAGCAAGAGCTTTTGACTTTGAACTTTTCCACTTGATTTTTTTCTGATGTTCAAAACCTCTCAATAGAAATGAATTGTCTGCACTATCGAAAATCGACTCTTCAGTTTTTATGGCGTCCAATCTGTATTTACTTTTCATCATTATATTGTTCCTCAGCAAGAGCTCTTGACTTTCAACTTTTTTACTTGATTTTTTCTAATTTTCAAAACCACTCAATAGAAATTAATGTCTAGATCATCAAAGAAATACCCTCGTTGTTATTCTCATGTTTTCTCGCTTCTGCTTCTTTTTGGATCCAGCCATATCCAGCATTAGTTGTTGCATTCTGTTTTATATTAAATTTTGGTATGTAGCACAGAGGTAACATTTTGGTCTTGAGGTCGGTTTAATCTGCGTTAACATCGTTATCAACATCGTCTGCAATTTTGTTGTGGTTTCATTTTTTTTCCTGTCATTCGATCTCGTGTGATGCGCGCTCTTTTACCAGCTCTCGTAATTTCTAGAACCTCCAGAATCTTAAACTTTAAACTTTTGTTTGGGCTTTTTCCGCTTTTCATAACCTATTAGTCCGAGTAGATGAGTCTTTAAATAATTCACCTCAAAACATCCAAACTTTTTAGAAGAATACTGTTCGTTTCGTTGTTTCGTTTTTTCCGCCACTGTCCGATTTAATTATGACGTCAAATCTGTATTTGCTTTTTCTCACTTATTGTACCTTACTCAGCAAGAGCTTTGACTTTCAACTTTTCTATCTGATTTTTTTCTAATTGTCCAAACCTCTCAATAGAAATTAATATCTAGATTATTAAAAATCGGCCCTCGTTGTTATTCTACTTTTTTCTCGCTTTTGCCATTTTTTGATGTCAGCCATATCCAGTATCAGTTGTTGCTTCTGTTTTCTATTAAATTTTTTCTATCATCATAACTTCTTAATCTTCTTCTGAAAGCACACATTGCTCTTGCTGTTGACCTAATCGAATATTCTTGTATAACATTTGGAGTTAATTCTCAGAACATTTTCAATTCTTTTTCTTTCCATGCTCTAACCACCAATTTTCTATAACTAAGTACTTTCAATTTACTTGATCACACTAAAAGTTCGAATGAAAAAAATAAAGTTTCCTTACTGAGAATCGCCAAAGAGAAGTCAATCAAATTACCTGTATCCAAAGGTGTTCCTCAGGGCTCCATCCTTGGTCCCCTATTTTTTAGTTTATTCATAAATAAGTGACTATACATAGAAAAATGCAATTTACACCACTACGCAGATGACACCCAGCTATACTTAACCTTTCCATTCCATAATGTTGACAATGTAGAACTCCACCAAAACAGACAAGACAGGTCGTCAAGCTGAGGCCTCCGTTATCACGTATGGACTAGAACAGCCATGGAAAAGAGTGTGTTTCTCTTTCGGAGATCCAACACAATGCGCCGATGCAATTTCTGAAATCATAATGCTGGATATATACCAAACACGTCAAGAAGAACATCTTCTGCTGATCTAGTGACCTGCTTGCTTATGTCTCACATATATGGCAACTATTTATCGAAAAATATGGCGAAGCTCTGGCCGTGGCATTTGATATCTCCAAGGCGTTCGATCGCCTTTGGCACCAAGCCAAGCTTCCACATTATGGCTTGTCACCTCAGTTGTGTTCTTTGCTATCTAGCTTTTACTCAGGCAGATCTCTCCACGTGGAGGTTGATGGAGTTTCATCAGACACTCTACCTTTAATACCGGTGTTCCGCAGTGATCCATTTTAGCACAAACACTGTTTCTTCTTAACATCAATAATTTGTTGGCCCAGTGCACAGAGTTGCGGATGATAGGACCCTTCAAACCGCTTTCTGTTCTTAAGTTTCCGTATCAGTAAACAAGAACAGAACAGGGAAGGAACTTAAACTATTTAAATATGGACCTTGCTGAAATTCTAGAGTGGGGACCCAACAACTCAATGCGAAAAAACCCAAGCATGTATTTTTTCTAGAAAGGACGATCTCACAGTAGACAACGTAATTATGTCAAGAGTATCCACATCAATGAAGTCATCCATTTCGATGCTTGTTATTACCATCAGCAGTACCCTCACATGGGATTCCCATGTGAGGTCCATTGCCAAAATATCCGTATTTAGTCACAATCCATATTGAACAGAGTGCCATTGTTAGATTACAGAATGCACTTGAAATACTTGGTGTTTTTGAGAAATATTACACAAGTATGTCAGATGTCATTCAATTTCTGTCTAGATGTGATAATAATAATAATGTATTCGCTTGTGATTACAAAGTTTACAATGATAGTACAAAGAATAAAAACAAGTGAATAATTAGATACTCGATAAGTAACTTAATACCTGTTTCGAGACATGGAAATGACTACTGAATTTTAATTGGAATTGAAATATACGTTAATTAAGTGAAGCCAATGCTAAAATGCAGTTTAATTACCTGTGGTAGTTTGAGAAGAACAGAATAATATGTGAATGATTTTCACGCTATGATTTTGAGAAATCTTCGTTGTAGAATTTCAAGGGGTCATGGATGTAATCTCAAGGCGCCGCCCCACTGTAGTATGCCGTATCGAAGGTAGCTTTCAATTGGCGCAAAATACAGAGTTTATAGAATTTCTAAAAAGTGTTTTAGATTATAAACAATACATTGTAATTTCTTGTTTTTTTTTATTTGTATGTCTCATTTTTTTTTTCATTTCATATCATGACTCCCAAATACTTGACATCTGGTTAAGCTGAAATTATTAGTTCAGTTTCTCCATCACGTATTTGAATATGTGTGAAATGGGGAACATTTGTTTTGTTGGGAAGGCAGGCAAGTAGGCCCTTATGGACCCTTTTTTGCCATCCCCTGTTCTCCAGTTATCTGCATTCCTTCTCCTAATCTTCCTTTTCGAACCTCCAAATGACCTCCAAATGAAGGTCTTATTTCCTTCCACTCCAAGTCGATTAGTTCCTCTTATTGGAGTTTCTCAACTCCGAAGATTCCAAATCTTAGTCTCACATACGCCTCACACTCGCCGAGGAAGTGAGATGAAGTTTCTTCTTCTGTTTTATATATCTAGTACCTACTAGTATTCCTATAAGGAGGCGTAGTGCTTGGCGGTTTCTGCCTAAGAGCTATGCCGTTCTTGACTTACTGTAGCCGACCACGAAGTCTATTATCCCTCCACCCAGCTCTTCTTCCGCCCACTCGTCGGGGGCTGAAGAGATTTGGCTTCTTGCGATGCCTAGTACAGGCTCCGGCCCACAGAACGGCGTTGCGGATCCGGTTATGGCAAGTCCGTCTGCCACCTCGTTTACGCGCACCCTTCTTTGACCCGGGACCCATACCAGCTGAACCCATACCTGCTAGTTTCTCAAGCGCATCTCCGCATTCCTGTACAATTGCTGAGCTTGGTTTAGGATGGCAGATGGCTCTGAGCGCTGCCTGCTGCCTTTCACCTCTCGCCTCGTAGCTACGGTTAGCTTGAAAAACTATTGTATATCTACCCAAAGCGTAGCTCTCTCCTACCTCTCTTCTCCCCAGGTAGGTGCCTGCACCCGAAGCCTGTTTGTCAGTCAGACGCGAACCGTCCGTATAACATATTAGACTTCCTGAGCGAAACTCCACCGTATTTCCTTCCGATTCTTCTCTGCTCGGAATAGAAAGAGTTAACTGTCTATTCCATCGCAGTCTATCTTGTTCCCTTTTCACTCCGAGATTTCCGCATGACCTATTATCGCTGCCTCGTTCTCCCAGACTCCCGAGTCACGCATTCTCAACTGGGCTGCCGTTGCCTCTTTCTTGATCCAAACTGGAAGCGGTGGCAACCTCAGCAGTACTTCCATCACTGCGGTTGGTGTCGTTCTCATTGCATCCGTTATTACCAAACAGGGCAACCTCTGGACCTTGCTCTGTGCTCCTGGTCACCACACGGCTGACCCATAATGGATCTTTGGTATTACGACTGCCGTGTACAGCCATCGCGGGATTTCTGGGTTGGTACATCAATGCTTCCTATGATTCTCTTCAGTTGCCATAGGATTGCCCGACTTTTGAATAATCCTATCTACATGCGGCATCCATGAAAGTTTTGAGTCCACGACCACCTCCAGGTATTTGACCTCCTGGACTAGCTCTTACTCTTGCCCAAACATGATAGGTGGCCTGGTGGCCTGAATCAGTCTTTTTTACTTCGTCTCTGTTTTTGTCGGATTCACTGAGAGCCCTGCTTCACCGCAGCGTCTTTCATTCATTCTGCAGGCTGTCTGCATACGGTCGCAGACGACTCCGATGAACGTTCCGCTTGTTGTAACTGAATGATGAATAGTTTGTTTTCTGGAAGTTTATTGTCAATAATCTGCTCTAAAGCCATTTCTTAATTAGTATAAAATCCTTTTTCACCATTTGTTTCACCTTTTTCCATGTATTAGCCTTGTTAAAGATCGCGATATTGTCAACTTATCCAACAATGTCTCTTTTGCTCTTCACAGAAAATATCCCATTCAGTTATATGTTGAATAGTAAAGGTGCAAGGGCCGTACCCTAAGGTATTCCATATTTGATATCAAGTGATTCACTAATAACATCGTTTATACTTACAGTTTGACGTCTATTCGTCACGTAACTTTTGAATAGATCGTATGAAGCATTTTTGATAGCTGTATCTTCTGAAGTTTGGAATAGAAAATCATGGCTAACGTTGTCGAAGGTCTTCGACATCTATAAATACATACAGAGATGGCTTATTTTCTAAAAATTTGAAGTCTAATTTTAAAACCCTTTCCAAAGATCATTGATAAGTGAGAGGTGAGGGAAATGGGCGTATAGTTTTCTGTAGCCTATTTATACTGGAACTATAACAGAGTCTTTGAAAGCTTTGGGCCAGATACGACATTGGCTCAGTTATATCTGACATGATGGCTTTCAAAGTTTTCGCTTTGATTTCATCCGGTCATGGGACTTTATGGTTTTTTAGATTGTTAATAAGGCTTTTCAGATCGTTATAAGGCTTTTTAGTTGAAGAGAATATTAGAGTTGAGAAGGACATTAGCTGGGAAAGTAGTGGTTTCTGGTAATATCTCACATTGTGAGTAATTTTAGAACAGGGCAACTCGACTTGCATACGTCTTAGCGTTGTGAGAAAAAAGTATAGACATTCCTTGTATTAACGGACACGTCTTGACATTTTTTTGTTTTTTTGTGTCTGCATGTAATAAAGAAATCTAATATGTGATTACCATTATGCATTACAACTCATAACCTTCATATGTTCTTCACTGTATAATTGTCAAAGCCATTACACCATGTGGGTCATCAATTTTAATAACGACATCAAAGCATTTTTATGTGTCATTACACATGGAACCCGCATTGAAGCATTATTTTTACCTAATAAGACAGATGCGCGGAAATAGAAAATAATTACGAATTTACCAAGGAACTTTTGCGATCCTATTTCCAGAGAAGTTTTGTTTTTAGATCGCTTTAAATAATGATAATGTTATCGGGGTTATGTTTATGTTTGTTTTGGTATTGTTGCCGATTAATAAATGTTCTTAACATAGGTCAGAAGTGTAGAAGATACTGATGAATTGATAATAGTGGATGTTTTGGAATTACTACAAAGAAATATTACTGATTTAAACGTGAACACTTGTTTTAACACAAAGAAACAAATCGTATCCAGTCTCCAATAATCAATAGAAAATTATCAGGAGGATATCCAAATCAAGTAGAACCCAAAAGAGATAAGAAATATTCTAGTGTGTTACCCCGGAAACATTAAAAACGATTTTTCAAAATTTGACATTACCTACTTCATTTACTAGTAAGACTAGTAAGAGTAATTTAGGGATCATGCTATTCAACACAAAACCCATGAAGGATAAGTGGAAAAAATCAGGTGTATTTAGACAGGAATGTGGTGATTGTTCAGCAGTCTATGCAGGCCAAACGGGCAGAAATTTTCAAATAAGGTACCGTGAGCATGAGATATCTTATAAAAAAAACGGTATGGATGGAAATTTGCAGAAAAGGCAATATTGAAATAAACAAAAATAACACGAATATTTTTCATAAGTACCAAAAAGGAAGACATATTATGAACCTGTTGGAAGCGTTGGAAATTAATAAATTTATACCCCAAATTTGAAACCCCGTGCGTCCGTTGACACCAGGAAACCCATTTAACATACAACAGAGACAACCATATTCTTTCAGTAATTGTTTTTTGTGTTCGAATTTTGAATTTTGGTTGATTTCATTTTATTTTTGGTTTATTCCTGTCCTTCTGAGGCTTTCAGAGGGCAGGCAAACCAGGTCACACCTGCTCAAGAGCAGGCCCTACGTTGATGAGTAGGCTGTTCTTCGCCGCAATCGCTGAGTCTCAGGTTGTTGTTTCCGCCTCATTCGGGTTAAGCGGAAGGTTTCCTTGACCTTGACTTGTGGCTGAGACGTCTGTATATTGGATAATTATTATCGGGGTTTGGTATCCTGTATCCTAGCGGCCTAGGGATTGTCCGGAAATGCAATGAAAAAAAAACGGATTTAGACAAGGTGTGTTTCTGTGTCTCTCACTCTTCTTCTGGAATTTTGTGGAAAATATCCAATGCCTGGTGAATGAGCCCACCATGCTTTCTGGGCCTGTTATCGCGGGCTCTTACTGATTTTATATCTCTGGTCAACGGACTTCTAAGGACAAAGCGCCTAAAGTTCTTCTTAGAGATGAAAATGGAAGCCATTTTCATTTTGGCAACATTGACTAGATTAAACAAAGCATAGATTCACAATTTAGATATAAATAATGGTTTTATATGAGAATAGTTTTAAGTTTGATAACTGTATTCTCAATAAAACCAGTTAGTAGTGACGCATATTGCAGTTTGATTGAATCCATAAACAACGCCACTCGCTTTTAGACACAAAACTGTAGAAGACCAAAATATATTTCACTCATTTTCACAACTGGCCCATAATGAGCCAAATTCAATTTTCGATATTGCATTTTTATTGTATAGAAACAGTTTCCAATACGCACAAAACTAACATTAATGGATGTACTCATAGCCTCATAACCTCCAACCCAAATGGTCAAACTGGATAAAATGGTCGAAGTCGCGGTGCCGCCACCTGCTTTGATTGCTCATTGGTTGAATGTGTCACGTGGCACGGGTAGTGAAGGAATTATATTCTTATGTCAAGAGGGATTATGTTTCACAATGAGTTACTGTGAGTGTTTTCTAGGATGAAGAGTAGAATGTTTTCACTGCACGCAAATTCATTTCAAGAGAATTTATGTAAAGAAGCAAACATCTCAATCAGTTTGAAATGGGAGTATATTCATCAGTTAGAAATTTTCAGAAGAAATCTTTTTTATCTGTACAGAAGGTGAAGCTGGATGGAGGTTACAACAAATGTAAGATCAAAATTTGAGTGGTACTTTGAAAAATAGGTGAATTTCAAAGGAAATTATGAAACGGTTCGAAGTAAATCATGACTACAACTATACTCGAAAGTAAAGTCGTGCATGAAGTGAATGTACTTTAACTGATGATATATCTACCCAATGTATGCAAGCCATAGCGATTATTTTATACGTTCAGAGTTAAAGCTGAAACTAGGTATACGAGAAGGACGTTTCAGTATAGCGATGTTGGAAAGTGAACCTGTTTTACATAAAACATTCTTTATATATCAACATTCTGAATATGATAATCATGATTAGTATTTTGAGTTCTACGTTATGCTCTTAGTAGTGTTTATCATAATTCAGAATTAGCCATATTAATCAGTAGCCTAAGCTAGATAAATCTCATAAGTGTCTGTGAAATGTTTTGTAGTCTACTTTAGAATTCTGTTTCAGTCGTATGCTCAATAAATAAGCGGAAGTTTGCTTATAACAACAACAACTTGGTATCAAACAGCCTCTCTTTAAATGCAGTCTGGTTCGAAACTTTAATGTGTTTCTCTTTATCATTAAGAACAAGTAGCATGTGATGTAATCGTCATGTGTTATTATGCGCCCTACTAATAGACTCTAATTTAATTCCTTGCATGACTCGTTGTTTCCTGAACATTTGTAGGAACATGGCTCGTTCTAATTTTCAGGAAGATTTGAGAAAACAAATAACGAATTAACAGAAACAGTTCATTTTTGAACTTCAAAAAAAAAACAACTTTCAGTTAAACCAAATAAATATATCGGTCCAACACATCATTCAATTTCCATCACAAATCTTGTTGATCCTGCTACAAAGAAGTATCTGATGATCAAAAAATTTGAATCATCATAATTCGAAAACCCCCACATACCAATTTTGGATAGAATCAGATTAAAATCACAAAATTAATCCGTTATCTTGGATATTGTTTTTATTTTTTAACAAAATTTATATAGTGCATTGGCACCGAAATGATTCACTTGTATGATTTGTGGACAAACATACAACAAAGAGAGTTATCAAAAAGGTAGTAAAAACGGCAACATTCTTGCATTCTAGTATTCAACATTTTTCAAATAATTTTTTTCTGTGACGGGAATAAAAATTGTCATTTTATCTCTGTTGCCAGGTAGCAAAATATAACTTTTCATGAAATTACTTTTTTCCCCGGAAAAAATGTTCTAATGTGTTCCAAAGTCAGTTGGGATTTGCTGCGAATGTTTATTCTTCACAATATTCATTTATTGTAATATCAATATAAGAACATGTATTTATTGAATATATAAATTACCATTTTCTAGTCACTACTTCTTTATTCTTTTTTCTTCAGTCGACTGTCTCCAGCTTTCCATTCATTGAAAACGAAAGGATCGATACTATTTCAGTCAATGAAGTATTGCCTAACATCAGGTATGTCATACGAGTTTTTCTATCTCACGAAGTCCCATGTATATTCTATCACTTTCGTTGATATTTTCAATATTATTTCAAATTCAGCATTATTTTTTTGTGATGAACCCTATTTTTATCAAATGCGTGCGCTCCTGTCGGTTGTGGAAAGGTCACAGTCTATCGCTACCTTCTCTCTTGCCCGCAGCCCGCGCGCACACAAAATGAGCGACTTCAAAACAATCCGTGTTGTAGGTATGGCAATGCTGAGTCCATCTGTATTTATAATTATATTATATTATACGTCCATGCTTAAACCGATGACTGAAAGACAGGCGAAGATTTCAGGAATGAAAATTGACTCAGATGACTCAAAATTACCAGTTTTACAAGATTTAAAGTGGATGTTTCTCCCTCGTCATTAGTTATGAATGAAGTTGTTTATTATTATTAAAACTGAGTAGTTCCTACTTCAACGTTGTTGCTCCTCCTATACATTACTTCTCTTCAGTTGATTTCAACCGTTATTTGTCGCTTCCAACTGTACGTTTTTTCCATCTTAGTAAAAACTCAACATTCACCGGACATCCTGTATATTACTCGGTGGGACCTAATTATGGCATCTCGAGGGGTCTGACCGGTCTGTATCGGCAGACTGCAGTGTGCAATTTGCGAAACGCACTAGCAACAGCTCAGGAACGCCGACTAAATCAAGATGGCCTTGGCTCCATACCAGTCGATGCAGTTATACACACACGAAACAAACGCTAGCGCTTGCCGGTCAAAGATTCCAGCGTGGATCTGTGCAAATTCCACTTGCGTGACGACTTTTACTTGAAATACTTAATTGAAGTTTTTCTATACGTTTCAATGGAAAGCCGACTCACAGGTAACACGAGAATGTATGTTGATAGGTTGAGGAATGTTTTTGTCTGGGAAAGAAAGCGAATAAATTCATTAACTTCCCTATTCAAGAATAATTAAAAAATACATTTCGGAGAACGGCAGCTGGCTTATAATTTTTTGAAATCAAGGAAGAATGAGGAAAATGACGCCATTGAGAAAAGTGGTAGAAAGAAATTGTCAATGCATTTTTGCAATCAGAGAGTTTTTTCTGCCAATAGAATCATAGGAGTAAAATTTTGTAAGTGCTGCGAATGGCTAATAACCAAAGATTCTGTGTAAAATATGATAAGACCGGTCGTTTCGTATATAGAAAGTTCGGTAAGAGAATTAGGAAAACCACTCAACAAGTTGTTCAAGAATATTACCAATTTTGTTCCACACCATACCGTAAAAAACTCACTGAGTCTAGTAGAAAAAATAAGAAACCAAGCAATTCCACCTAATTCAATTTTAGTTTCATTCGATGTAAAAAGTATGTTCTCCAACAGAAACACGACTAAATATCCCGTCCATAAATATACTGCGAACAAAATCCTGCCAAAAATTCCCGGTCCAATAATATCCTTAGACATTAATATCCTGACCGATAATGCCCTCAATTTCCTCGCGACGAAATGTCTCAAACGTGAGTTCATTCTGGTTAGATCAGAATAAAATATACCTCTCACACAGTGTGTTTAATTTCCAAGCGCCCAAGTGTCTACTTAAGGTTAGGTTAGGTTTGAACGTGAGTGGGCCCATCAGGCCCTCTACTGCGGCCAATAGTCTATTATTGTGGCTCACCCTATGGTTATATTTCTTCCAGTATATCCAATCTCTTAACGAAATTGAGGAATGTATTGAGAGAACAATTTACCAGGTTTTCTGGCCTTACTGTTGTATCGCCAAATACTGATAATCTGGTTCTGGCTGCGGCATGTACGCAGAATATGCTTAGCCGGCACTCTGAATCTTGTGCAAGTCCGATTTTATGCATATGATGTTTGAGTTTGCAGAGGCCAGTAAGCAAACGTACCAAACTCTCAGATGCGTTCAACTGAGTTCTAGCAGTTTTTCAGAGTCCTGTTTTCCTTGTAAAAGCAATAAATGCTTTGGAATGAGTTAGGCCTGGTAGACTACGCCAATACTCGAGTCTTTCATTGTCTGCTCAAGCTGTTATGACATTCTTCGCAGTGCTATATGCTAACCCGATTACCGGTTCTGTTCCAGTGAATGTTGTTTCGCTCCCCCCCCCCCTTTTTGCTAGGGCGTCCGCTATTTCGTTTCGTTCTAGACCTGTGCGACCTGGTATCCAGTTCTATACTGCTCCAGATTTAAAGCAGTTGTATTCAAGCACTTTCAGTGCTGCTTGATTGTCTGAAAATATTTATGTGTGTCATGTCGATTTTCCAGCTCCCTTCCACACATTTCAATGGCATTTAGCTCTGCCTGAAATATCGTAGCTATATATACCGAATGAGCGTTTAACTACTGGGTTCATCCCATATATTCCAGCTCCGACGCCTTCCAAAGCTTTTGAACCATCGCTAAACCAACGTTTATTTACCCTACATAGGTCGGTTTCATTCCGGACCCAGTTTTCTCTTTCAAGAAAGACCACAGTGTGGGTCGTGTGAATGTTGATAGTTTTAGGCATGATGTCTGAGAGCATTCCCAGAATGTTGTGAGCTATTATGCTCTCCGGCATGCTTCTGCTCCTCATGACACATGCCTGCGGTAGATTTTTGGCCGCTTGGTAGAGTCTGTATGTTGCCATCTTGCCTCTTTATCCAGAATTATGTGGAGAGGAAGTAATCCAATCCAATGCTTCCAGTAATTGCAAGGCTCTGTAATCTGTTAAGTTTAGCATAAGGTTGGTTCGTTCTGGTAGGATCAGACTAAAAAATTACTCCTCCCAAAATGTTAGGTTACTATTGGTCAGTACATTATTGTTTAGGATATTGATGGAAGGGGGATTTTTAACAGAATATTTTTGACAGGATATTTTTGTACGGGATATTTAGTCGTAGACCCTCTCCAACATCCCATACAACAATTGTAAGTCTCTCAAGTTAAGTATATTAGATCAGGCCAAAGTAGACCATATCACTTTTTTTGAAATTTTGATAGCTTTTGATGTATGACTAGATCAGAATTATTTCCAGTTCAATAACAAATAAATGTTATAAACAGGATTCAGGTTTACCAATGTGTTCCCCCCTTAGTCCACTTTTAGCAAATATATGTATGAACTACTTTGAGACCACTATACTAAATTCCGAAAAACATATTCATTTTTGATATATTGACGATTGTCTTGCCTGTTTCAGAGCTACCATACGACAGCTAAACCAATTTCAGACATTTATAAATAATCTACAGTTGACACTTGAGACAGATACCTAATCATCATGCATAATCATAATAAATTTGAGTTCAATGTATTCAGAAAACCTAGCGACAATATAACAACAATCTTCTTTTTTAATACTTTTTCAACAATGTTTTAACATGTAACACGTAATTAATGGTTTTGTTACGGGTTCATCTTATCATATAGTTTTTGTACGCTCTTCTTAGTTTCTTCTTTTGCCAAGAGTTTTGTCGTTAAATTTGTGTTGTCCTTCACTTCTTGCTCGTTTCCTATATAATTTTCTATTGTTTTCACTTTACCAAGTATGTGGAACTTTTGAAACTGAAACCTATTTTACGAAGTGATGCCTTCTGTTATTGTTTATTTATCTGATCAAGTAACAAGTTCAAAATATAACCCCCAATGTTTTGCTAAATTTTTTCTTCTTCCTCTCTTTTCAATATTCTTCCCGGAACATAAAAATAATTATTGTTTACATAAACCAAATCTTTCATACTTTCATCAACCCCTGTCACCATTATCTAAACTTCAGCATTCCAAATATTCCAATTTAGTTCAGCAGCAAAAATGTACTATTTGTCAACTTGCCTAAGGCCTTTGGTCCTGTCATTGTTCTATGCAAAAGCCCACATGGATTGACCAATTTTTTGTGGTGCTTTTGTTATCCATTTTGCCATTCTTGGCTAGATTTTAGATCTAACTACTAGCAACACTTTTTACGGATCTACGATTAGCATCTACAGAGAGAAAAATTGTTTTATTCCTGGTATTTGGATACTGATAAAACTATCGACATACCTGTTGGATAATATTTCTGTAGTGGTAAAATCCTATTGATTTCAAACATCCTGAAAGACAGGAACAGACATCTATAAGGCCTCTTTACACCAAAGGTTTGTACATGAATAATACTATATTCATTGATATGTTTCAGCTGAACGTACTCTCATCTGTCTCATTTTGTTTCACGCCTTCTTCTTTTATAGTTTTTGTTTTACCTGTTTTCTGTCCCTTCGCTATCATTTTCAGCTTTTCTCTTCACTTTTTCTTCTCCATAATTCAAATTCGGTTGATGATGAACCTATATAGGTTCGAAACATGTACTAATCCTACTTCTAACTAAATTATGGTTTTTTACTACTCGACCATCACATAACCAATCTAATTTAGTAGCTGTTTCCACCCCATCGCCTTCATTATTGTTTGTATCATTCAGAATTGTGCCGGTCTCATTTCACCACTTGTCAATCAACAGTTCACTTCGTCCTCGATAAATAGGACTCCGTATAATTTTAATTATTTTGTAGGTAACTGTGTCAACGCAAATTAATTAAAACCGTGCAGGTTATTTTCAGGTTGCCATTGTTTCACTGTGGATTCAGTCATTTGTTTTAATGAAGTGTCGCCAAAGTTAAGTTACGAATGGCGTTAGTCTGCAATGCAATTTATGAAAAACATGGAAATTGTTCTTGTCTAACTTGAAACTAGCCATTCACCACACCGGTTTCTCTGTCTTCCTGTCCGGAAATTGGGTTAATGAAGTTATGTTGGGTGACGGGTGCATTTTGCAAGCCGAATGTCATTCTTGAAACTTGTACCTAATTTCTCCCGAGAGTTGTCAACGCTTGCGCGACTCGGGTTGATTTGGAAGGTTGGAATTTCTTTCCTCTTCCGGCTAGCTCGATCACCACGAGTGCGCAATGTTGCAAAAGTCCAGCAACTCCGGATACCATCTCCATCCATTTGCTGAATCAGCAGGATAATACTCTCTATATGCTCCTTGAGTCTTGAAAAAGACTCAGGCATAAACGTCGTTCCGAATTCTTTTATGATATTTGTTGGGTTTTCCAACGATTTCCCATCAACTGCAGGCCGTAGATTTCTCAGTGGTTGAAATGCTCCATTATTTCCATATACAATCGCAATTTGGATTAAAAGCCATTTAAAGGCAAAATAAGCCATTTAAAGGCAAAATAAGCCATTTAAAGTCTTATTGAGCCACTCGGAGAGTGTGCTCTCAAATCGGACAACTATGTCCTTTCGTCGGTGCTACCGAACGCCAGTGCTAGCAAGCGACTGCCACCAGGGCTAGCGAGCAACTCGCTGCCAGAGCTGGCAGGCGACTGACTTTCTTGGTCAAAACGGGCTTCTTAAATAGCCGAACTAGACATTTTCTTCGGCCAATGCCGAAGCAAAGTCGCTAGTGGGCGGGGCCTATTGGAGCTCCGCTCTTGGATATACTCCAACTTCAAAATTTCATTTGGCATTTCATTTTAATTTCAGGAGCATTTCCGGGAGATTATAACAGAGTGCATTTCAGGTGCAAAGTCGGCCTTGTAGAATTATAGGTTGAAAATTATGTGTGAAACTGATTCAACAAGGGAACAGTATTAATCAGTTCTTTAGGTGGGTCTGTAAGATATCATGGAAAGTCTGCTCAATACACATTCTCCAGGATTTACCATTGTCACAAATCCTGGCAATGAAAACCCTATCAACCTTCAACTAGGGGCGAACAGGGTTGACTGGGAGTTGGCAAAGCGGATCGTAACAAGTTATATTGGCAATAAACTCTTTCAGCCCATATAAATCGCCAGGACTTGATGGAACATTCCCTGCCCTACTACAGCAGGGAATTGAAGATCTAGCACCAAAACTATGCAGACTGCACAGAATGAGTCTAGCACTTGGCTGGATACCACAAACCTGGAAACTGTGAAACCTGGCCGAAACTCATACGACCAGGCCAAGGATTACAGACAGATAAGCTTATCGTCTTTTCTCCTGAAAGGACTAGAGATACTGATAGACAGGGACATACGGGATTCAGCTCTCAAACACTGGCATGCTGGATTTTATGTAAAAAATCCAGCATGCCTATCTAACAGGAAAATCGTGCGAGATGGCCTTGCACCAATTGGTATCAAGGCTGAAGGACACTCTGGTGGAAAAAGAAATAGTACTCTGCACTTTTCTAGATATTGAAGAAGCCTTTGACAATACATCCTTCGAAAGTATGGTCTCAGCGACCAGGAGGAGAAGCGTTGAAACCACCTGCAGGTGGATACTGTCAATGCTCGAAAATCGACTGGCCCATACCAAAATGTTTGAAAACTCCGCGAAGCTGAAAATTGCAAGAGGAACCCCACAGGGAGGGATACTATCCCTAGTGTGGGACATGGTAGTAGACGAACTTCTGGAATCTTTAAATATTGAGGGATACTACTGCCAAGGTTATGCGGTCGACATAGTAGTCCTCGCACGGGGAAAGTATGCCTGAATGCTAATGCAAAATGCCCAGAGGATCGTAGAGAAATGGTGCAAAAGAGAAGGACTGAGGGCAAACCCAAGCAAAACCACGCAAAAGAATGGGGAACATGAAGTTACCCAAGTTCTTTGGCGTAACACTACAAGTCAAATATTTAGGTTTGTTCTTAGATAATAAGCTAACCTGGAACAAGCCTCTACAACAAGTAGTCAACAAAAGCAAAGCATCGTGCAGAAGAGCTTTGGGAAAAACATGGAGACTGATACCGAAAGTCATACACTGGCTTTACACCGCTATCATAAGATCCAGAATCACAGATGGCTCACTTTTGTGGTGGCCCAAAATGAAACAGAGACAGTCGATAACCAACCTTAGTAAAATACAGAGGCTTGCCTGTCTGTGTATCACGAGTGCTATGAATAGCACTCCAACCGCTGCTATGAAAATTATCCTAAACCTTCCACCTTTAGACTTCACACTCATGGGGGAGGCGAAGACGAGTGCATACAGACTTGAACAAACAGGTAATTGGATAACCCAACCACAAACTGGGCACACCAAAATCATCCATAAAATCAACATTACCGAACTAGAACTGATATCAGACTACATGATACCACAATACTCGTACGAAAAGACATTCAAAACACAGCTCAAGTGGAATGAATGGGACTCAGGAGTAGAATCACTATCATCTGGAAACTTAATCTGTTATACAGATGGGTCAAAAACAGATGTAGGAACAGGAGCAGTAATATATGGGGTGAGACCAAAAAGGAACGTAATACTCCCACTTGGCATAAGGACATGCATTCCGATGAATCTAGACTGTGGGTATAAAAGAAGTCACATCTACATTCTATCTGACAAATACAGGCCTATTTAACTAGGAACCACTGACGACATAACAATACCCAGCTGGTCTCATTGTTAAAAGAAACCTCAAGGGTAAACCCTGTATTTTGCTCGTCAGTCTTTAACCAACCAACCAACTCCAGTTTCTCTGTCTCCCTACACGGAAATTGGATTAATGAAGTTATGTTGGGTGGCGCGTGAATTTTGCAACCCAAATTACATTCTTGAAACTTCATAATGTCTTCTCTTGTACTTGCTTTCTCCCGAGAGTGCATTTCAAGTGCAAAGTCAGTCTTGTATTATTGAAGGTGGGAAATTAAGTGAAAGACTGACTAATTGATTCAACATGGAAACAGTATTAATCAGTTCTTTAGGTAGGTCAATAAGAAATTATGGAAAACCAGAGCTCGTCCCGCTTTCTACTCGATACGTAACACATAAGAACGAGAGTTTTGTTGATAAAGTTTCTGTTATTCTGTGTTGTGATATAACTGAAATACCGCAAAGGACTCATTACAAATTGGAGTTACAGACTCGTGCGCATTCTACTGATATCGATATATCAAGTGTGAATTACAGGAATTGGGTCAGCAGATTTCTAGGAAAGGTCGGTGTGATCGGTGCACCCAATGTCATACCATTATGTGATCGTTGATGGTTTCCGTGAAATAGATTCCTTGGAACTTTCAGATGAGAGATTAGTCGATACATTGTTCAGTTCAGACTTTACTTTTTTTAAACACGTCAGATGTGAAAGAATGAATCACTTGTTCACTTTTCACTATAGAAATAATTTTTCGAAGAACCTCTGCATGAGACATAAAATTGCGTTTTTCACGAATAACTCAAGTTCATGCAACTTCCGGATTCACCGGAAGTGACTTAAACTTTCGATTTTTAGTAATTTTGAAATGAAATTTTTCATAGCAGACACATTTTGATAAAAAACAGTGGGGTTGTATTATTCTCAAAATTTAAGTGCTGAAATTAGTGATTTGCAGACATCCATAGCAATCTAGAATGAAAAATAAATTAAAAAATAAACATAAAATTCGGTTACATGAAATGACAAGTAACATATGGTTGTATTCGGTATGTCATATGAATACAAAAAAAGTGAAAAACATACCAGGTGTCTCATTTGAAAATCGAAAGTTCATGTCACTTCTGGTGAAACCAGAAGTTTTATGAATCTGTCAAAAGATACGGTTTTATGTTTTATACACATCCTCCAAATTCATTCCATTATCTTTAAAAACAAAGTAGTTATAAGGGCGAGCCACTTTCCGCGGACACTCGGTATATTTTTCAATTTCAACGAGTAGATTTTAAGTTTTATGTGATTTACTTGGGAGTTATAAATTATTTGATTCAATTAGAGTACCGTTTGAATTGAAATTGTTTTATAATATTTTCGAACTGACGTCCATCCAGCTCCATACAATAATGATGGATTTATGTAGCAGTCATAAGTCAAAAGTTTTAAGTCATATATAAGGAAGAATATTCGTCAATGATTGATTGAACCGTTTATTTCAACCAATCATTGACGAATATTCTTTCTTATGATTTAAAACTTATGACTTATGACTGCTGCATAAATCCACCATAACACTTTTACTTCAAATACCTCTTACATGACTCGACATATCTGCACTCAGCAGGCGACATTCGTTGTGGTAAATAATCTATAGATTCTGGCTCAATTGCATGAACCTTTCTTCTCAAGTAACCCAACAAGAATGTCTTACACGGCCAGATCTGATGACCTAAGCGACCACGCGATCATCTGACTCCTTCTATCTTTGTCAACCCATCGTTAAATCTGGTGACCAAGGTGGTCACTTCATCCTCTGATCTCTTCTACCTATCCAACGGCCAGGAAAAGTTGCATCCAGGAACTGTCGTATATTGCCAAAGTAATGTAGTTGTACATCATCTTGTAAAAAAACTGATGAATCTTCGCAGAAATGCGTGGGTGGAAATTTCACCGAGTACGAATACACACAAGGATTTAACAATCAGCGCTGATGATAAAATTTTGACAGATCCTTCAGATATAGCTAATACATTTTCTGAATATTTTTCTAACGTAACGGAAAAATATCTTGATAACTACTTTGGAAACTCGAGGCCAACATCGTGTACTACATCTAAAATGTTCGATAAAACATTCTTCTTCAATCCTGTAACACCAGAGGAAGTTGGGGATGTAATAAAAAATTTGAAAACCAAGCATAGTACAGGCATTGATAGTATATCAGTGAAAGTTTTGAAGGCATGTGTTAACTCTCTGTCGATTCATCTTGGTCATCTTATAAATTTATCGATTATCGAATTTGATCAAATTTGATGACGTTGGTAATTTACGTCATCAAATTTGCTAAAGTCATATTCCAATTCACAAAAAAAGTTATCCGGAAAATATATCTAATTATCGACCGGTATCAGTGCTGAGTGTTATTTATAAAATCTTTGAAAAAATTTTGTGCAGCAGAATGGTATTTTTTCTGAATATCAACAAGCTTTTTCGTGGCACGTTGCAGGACTATTTTTTGACCTATCTCGAGCTTTCGAAAGTTTCGACATAAATTTTATAGAGAATAAATTGTTTAATGTTCGATTCCGAGAAATATTCTTGGACTGGATTATAGATTTTCTCAGCAATAGGAAGATGATAGTCAAAGTAAAGGATGCTACCTCCAACTCTCATATCATGAACAGAGGAGTTCCACAGGGGTCTGTGCTGGGGCCACTAATATTTTTATTTTTTATAAATGACCTACCAGTCCACCTTGAATCGCAAATGCTAACTATATGTGCGGACGATACCTCATTGGCGGTCTCCGCACAGACTTCAGAGGGACTCATATCATCCATTGCAGATACTGTAAATTATTCCGTGAACTGGTTTAAATCTAACGGTTTAATGGTTAATGTCGATAAGACAGAATGTGTATATTTTCGTTCCAACAATATTTCCTACAACTCATCTTCTCTAACATGTCGAGTCGAAGGTGATAAAATTGAATCAACAACAAATTTCTTGGGCTTACATATCGATTCCAGTCTTAGATGGACAGAACAAGTTAACGCAGTAAACATGAAATTAAATAAGGCCTTTTATGCAATTTCAAGAATGAGAGACTGCATATCCACCAGTGCAGTAATTAACGTCTAATACAGCTTAGTGTACTCTCACTTACGTTATAATTTAATCTTATGAGGAAACTACAGATGCCGGTAACACAGAAAAAAATCATACGAAAAATGTTCAGCTTAGACTTCAAACAAACTTGTAAGCCTACATTTATTAAATATAAAATTATTCCTTTCTACAGCATATACATCTACCCGAGGGGGAAGTAACTAGCCATTTTTTGTACACCTAATGAAAATAATGCAGTAATTAACTCTAATGAAAAATAATTACCATTAATGATGTTATACTATTCATCGGAAAATCACTGATTAAAATCCGCGTCTGCTCAGCGATCACCGAGGCGATTACTTACCGATTGTCAGACGGCATAAATTTGCCTACTTGGAACCGAAAAAAATCATATCAAGGATCTCCAGAAACATAGATTTCGATTTTAAGTTGAATATGAAATGATTAATGAAGTAATGAAAATGTTATGATGTACACCTAATGAAAGAGTTACTTCCCCCTCGCATCTACCAAAGTATTCGATATGTGAGAAAAAACATTGATAAATTTCAGCTCAATTCTTCAAATCATCATTATGATACCAGGAATTCTGATCATCTATGTGTTCCCAGACTAAAAACTACAAAGCTAGAAAATAGTTTCAGATGTATGGGAATAAAAATTCACAATAAACTTACCATTAGGAGTATAGATTCCTTCAGTAATTTCAAGAAGACAATAAAACTTCTAATGACGAGTAAATGTATAAAATTATACCACAGAAAGTTACTTATGACATCTACAGTAACTATATTTTGTCTTGCCTTCACGGTAATAACTTTGAGTGGATTCGTTTTGATTTCGAGAGATCCATAAATCCTTTCTGATGAGTGGGTGACCACGAAACAGCTGTCAAAGGTTGGAACTCTCTGAATCAAATCGAAAAATACTCTATTTTCACTTAAAATAATACCTCTATGATAGCGTGTAGAAGCCCTACTATTTTTATTGTGCCGTATGTATTTTTATGTATTTTTATATATTTTCTTGTCATAATTTTAAGATAATCTGTAACACACTTCTCAGTGAGTGATTGACTTGTCATATACATCTTGTAATGTCCCAAAGGATAAATAAATATTTCTATTTTATCTTGTTTCCAAAAAATGAACACATCAAAAGTCATCAAAACCCGTTTATATTCAAAATTGACCAATTTCATCTGCTAGGATATTTTGAAAATAATCAATGCTTGAAATACAAGGAAGACCCACTGAATATCTTGAAATGGGAGAATCCAAAATTAATTTCATACTCCTTTATTTTAGATTTCAAACTGGTTTAACGAGAATATGACATAAGAAACGGACAAATAATCTTGAAGGATTGCTTCACATGAACTCAAAGTCCTTTATGATTTTTATATCAATCAAGACTGGTTTAGTGAGCAAAAAGTAATTTGCAAACAGACTTGCTTCTCATTCATCTTGTGGCTCAGAACACAGATATTATTTTACTCGAATGCCAGAGATAAAAGAGAAATGTTCTAGTTGAAATTCCAGGCACAAAGTGTACCTCGGCAGAATGAAATGAAACTGCAGTAAAGCAACAAATTGCTTTCATTTTCGGAATTAAACCGAATGAATTTATAACGGTTAAATTATGTTTTTCATTCTGTTCTCGTGCTCTTTTTATCGCATTGTAGGCGAGGAATATCAGAATTTATTTCATGATGTTTACTATACTTTTTATTGGATGTGCATGCTGAAAGATGAATCAAAGTACACACAACTAACAATAATTTAATTTTTTGTTGCAGGACTACGCTGGATATTATCTTTGAAGACTGCTTAGATGTGAGTACACACGCTTTGATTCATTTAACCATCGCATCTTCATTTATTATTCGTGTATCTAGATACGGATATTCTACGGATTTCTTACATGGTGTGGGAAATTTAAGACAAGAAATTTTACTCCCAAGAAATATGACTGTATTCATAAATCTGTAGTCCAGAAAATGGCTATAAAGAACCCTAAAATATGCCCAAATACGCCAGCCGCTGTGATTTCTACTAATAGATTTTTTTTGAAATTTAATATGAGACAATATGCTGAAAAATGTGTTTTTCATGTTGAAATCAAATTATTCCGACAATTCAGTTGCTTCCTATCAATTTTGGGGACATTTGTTTCTACAGGATGGTTGTTAGAGTCACAATGCACGACCAGTGACACAATTTGTTCAAAATACTTTTGCCATACTGTAGTCACTCACTAGCTCACTAGCTCACTAGGTAAACTTTACATTCTGTAGTCACAAAACATTGTCATATGTCATAAACTCACTTTTAACTCTCATTGGACATGGACCTTATGTCAATGTCACCACACTTCATCTGTCAACCTTCAATCTTGTCAAAATTTAAAAAAACTTATTCCTTCCGTTTGTACCTCGTGGCTGACAGTACAGCACGAAAAGGCATTTGCATTTTGTATAAAAATGCAGATCCAAAAACTTTAAAATAAAAAAACCCCTAAGGGATACACATTAAGTACTTAATTTTTAAAATGTTGAATGTTTGTCCGTACCAAACAAATTTTAACTTTGGTCATGTTGACTTTTTTAATAGTGCTCCTGTATAAGTACTTGACGAGTAAGTAATTCAAAATTTCTTAACTCTTACATTGTTTCAATTATTACTTACTTGCAGGTATAGCACTGATGATGGCTTAATAGCCGAAAGCGCTTTGCGATTATAATAAATTTACATACACGAAATACAACTCTTTCATTGAATTAAAATACTTTTCCTGATCGCTAAATATCTACATGTGGCCTCCCAGATCACCAGATTTAAATGATTTGTTTCTTTGGGGATATCTGAAAGAATCCGCGTATCGACATGTATTTCAGAGAGCAACAAATCTTGATGAATTAAGGGGCAAAATTATCAAACTTTTTGCCAACATTACGCCAAATCTACTGCGTGATATGAGATTATCTCTGTATCACAAATTCGGCTATTGTTTGGCACAACAAGGTGGTTTATTTGAACCTTTATTACATTATTTTTTTGTGTTAGTTTTTTTTCAGAAGTTGAGATTATTATTTTTTTCCGTAGAATGTTATTTATTTTAAATGCCGTTATGACAAACAAGGACTCACAGCACCTTTTTTCAGACGAAAAATTATTTGTTACATTTCTTGCAGCAAATAATTTCTCGCAGACAATGGAACGTTGTGAACAAAATTCCTTTCCTGAGAAGCCAGACGTATCCCTCTTCTCTAATATTTTATTAGTGTCTTCAACTTCATCATAGCAAAGAGAGGCAGTATAATCGCTGCGCCGCCGCTCTATAGGTCGCTAGAAATGGGGACCATCCATTGAAGAGTGGTCCAGTTGAATACTTTAATCTCCATCGCGTGTATTTGCCGCCAGTTTTTGAGCAAGGAAAACTGAGCGTAGTCCATGTGCGCATACATAGGTATCCCCACTTTGACAACTCCTTTCTATTCTCCACTTTTATCATGAATATTATATTATGGCATATTTCATGTTTTCAACATTTTTTTTATCTGTTTATTATGAATTTTCAATAAAAATACCATAAACATTGACTAACGCTTTTAAAATGCTTTTAAAACTATGAAAGACTAATGCCTTTTTATGGAAATTAATTAGTTATCTAGTTTATGATCTTTCATAAAAATTTTATAAAATAGCTTATTTTGTGAAAATTAAAATTCGAAAGTTTACTATTCGATTTTTGGACCGAAAACGAATACTCCCAAGATTATCGTTAGAATTTTGAAATTCTCATATTACGTAAAGTTTCCGTTTAATGTTGACGGCACCACAATTTATAATTACTATTCAATATGGTCAATATTATATTGTTGATGCCGTCTTGTAATTTTTAAACACTGTTGTGACCAAAATGTTAGGTAAAATAAGCCAAAAGTAAGTAGCAAGAGATTTCACGTCAAATGCATAAGATATAACAAGATATAACATACTCTTACAAATGTGCAGGCAATTTTCAAATTTTTTAAACTTTTTCATTTTGATATTTATTCTGTATTTTAATTGGGTACCATGAATTATTGACGGTATAATTATAAAACCATGATAATTAGTTTCTACTTAAAAAAAAAACCATATGCCGTCCTGAAATAAATGACCTTATGAGAAAATCGGGTTTTGATTCGCGATTTGTGACCCCATGCATGTACGACCCTTTCTGACGGCCTATATATATTATAGTTTTTTAAGGAAAGGCAAAGTTAACTGAATCAACGCCGTCAAGTACTCGATTAACTGGGGAGGGGGGGTAAAATCGACGATTTCGAAAAAAAATTCTGATTTCCGGTACCTCTACTAGGAATGCCATCAGACATCATGCCTAAAACTATCAACCTTCACACGTCCTACACTGTGGTCTTTCCCGAAAGAGAAGACTGGGTCCGGAGTGAAACCAACCTATGTAGGGCAAATGAACGTTGGTTCACCGATGGTTCCAAAACTCAGGAAGGCGTCGGAGCCGGAATATATGGGATGAACCCAGTAGTGAAACGCTCGTTCAGTATGGTCAAACTAGCTACGATATTTCAGGCAGAGGTATATGCCATTGAAATGTGTGCCAGCTGGAAAATCGACACCACACACGAAAAACAATAAAAATATTTTCAGATAGTCAAGCAGCACTTAAAGCGCTTGAATCCAACTGCTTTAAATCTAGGGCAGTATGGAACTGCAGAGACACCTTAAACCGACTGGCCCAACGCAACAACGTTACCCTAGTCTGGATACCAGGTCACACAGGCCTAGAAGGAAACGAAATAGCGGACGCCCTAGCAAAAGGGGGGGGCCGAAACAACGTTTACTGGACCTGAACCGGTAAACGGTTTAGCATATAGCACTGCCAAGAATGTCATAACAGCTTGGGCAGACAATAAAAGACTCGAGTACTAGCGTAGTCTACCGGGCCTAGCCCATTCCAAAGCATTTATTGCTTGTACAAGGAAAAAACAGGACTCTGACAAACTGCTAGAACTCAGCAGAGCGCATCTCAGAGTTATAGTAGGTTTGCTTACTGGCCACTGCAAACTCAAACATCATATGCATAAAATCGGACTTGCACAAGATGCAGAGTGCCGGCTATGCATGGAGGATGATGAAACGGCTGAACACATTCTGTGTACATGCCCTGCAGCGGCCAGAACCAGATTATCAATACAGTAAGTCAGAAAACCTGGTAAATTGTTCTCCCAATGTATTCCTCAATTTCGTCAAGAGATTGGATATACTGGGAGAAATATAACCACAATAGGCCATTGGCCGCAGTGGAGGGCCTGATACGGGCCCACTCACGTTCAAACCTAACCTAACCTAACCTCTACTTTTTGACGGCACTGGGTTTTAGAGCATTCTTTTTTCATTGCCGTCATGTACAATTTAATCAAAAAGTACCCCCTTTTTTTATGACATTTCAACTCACCTGTGCACTCACCTGTACCATGGAAAATTGACGGCATAGTGCCTAAAGTTTGTTTCTCGACCAGTACTTCAACATTATACAGGGTGTTTCTTAAGTACGTGTAGAAACTTCAAGAGCATGTTGTTGACGTCGAAATAGGAAAAAAGTTCCCATAAACATATGTCTGCAAGTCATTCGTTTCTAAGATACAGAGTGTCAAAGTTTAATTATTATATTTGTTTTTTGTAAATAAATGCCAAAATTTTTGTGATATTCGAGTAAAGTTTGGTATCTGGGATGATTTTTCAATGAAAAAATCAAGTTTTGTGTTAATTGTGAAAAGACTAATTTCTAATTGAATTTATTTTGAATTAAAAAATCTTGTCATTCAAAATCACTTGCATCGATGATTTCTAATCTCAATAACTCGAAAACAGTGACCTCTACCAAGAAAATTTATTTTTAACACAAACTAAATAATAAATATTCCCAGCTACCAAACTTTACCCACATATCAAAATTATTTTGAAATTATTCACAAAAAATAAATATAAGAATTCAACTTTGACACTCTGTATCTCAGAAACGAATAATTTGTGGACATGTTTATAGGAACTTTTCTTCTTATTTTGATGTCAGGAATATGCTCCTAAATTTTCTACACGTACTTAAGAAACACCCTGTATATGACTCGTGGTGTATAAAATCACCCCCTAAAAAATTTCCTGGGCTTGTGGTCTATAAGTAAATTTCATTGAACTATCTTCTTTTATGTGGACACTTCACCTTTAACGCTCTAATGTTTTATTCATTCTGTAATGTTTTTGTTAAATAGCGTTTTACAAGACAATAAAGGTTTTGATGCTTTGGATAGACTTGAGGCAGTGGCGGATTTACCAGCAGGCTGAGTAGGCTGGAGCCTAGGGCGGCAAATTTTAAGGGGCGGCAAATTTAGTTCATAAATTTATTATTTCGGTTTACAAATTAAAAAAAAAAATTATTATACACACACATAATACGAATTTCGAAAATTGGAGAGAAATTGAAATATTTAACAAAAATCGAAATATTCTCATATACAGTGCTAATTAAAAAATATTTCAACATCTCTGCATGAACAATTCCTAAACGCTTTACTAATTATACATTAATGATTATGAACTTTTAGAATATCGCGATTCGATATTATGATCGAAATTTAGTAATTTTTACATATATTCTTCACTGATAACTGCTATAATTTTTTCTCCTTGTACCTAATAATTATGAGATCTGCTTACCCAATTCAATCGATATAATATCGATGGTCTAATAAAAATACTGACTAAAATTGACTAATTTTTATTAAATAAAAAACTAGTTCATCTTATAGAGATCATATTAATCAAATAACTGATAGTTAAACGACTGTGACTTGACAATAAAGAAATTCCCTCCACAAAATATGAAGTGAGACAATTTGCTCATTAGAAAATTGATACATTTTATCAGTTAATTATTTTATTTGCAGTAAGAAAAAGTTTGGAAAATCCAAATGAGCAGGCCTTAAGCGCTCATGTCGTACACGAATTATTTAAATTAAATGTTTACATCAGTATATTTGATAACTTTTTCGCAAAGCCAACTTTTTCAGAAAATGCCAATCGGAATGAATTAATTATAATAAGATAAAACAATACTCAGCTGCAATTTTTTATTCAACGGCTTCTCTCCAGTTAAACAAGTATATTAAAAAAAAATTGAAGTGTCAGAGCAGAGAAGAGCAGAGAAGAGTCAGAGCTAATGAACAAGATTTCGTACGACGATATAATAAATGATTTTGCGAATTCAAAGTCTCGCAAAAAAGTATTGTAATGCTTTTATAATTTAACTTAAATCATAATGCTAACAAATAATAAAGAAAAGATATATTTATTGTATTGTTTTTAAACTGTGAGTGTAATAATAAATGTTAATCAACGTTCGCCAAATGTATGTTTTTTACGTAAGCTTAATTCATATTTTGTAAGTTTTGTATAGTTTTAAGACATACCTTACCTTACTTTAAAAGTGGTATACGATTGAGATATTTTTTCCTTAAAATAATGTTTTTTGATAATTCTTTGCTGTAAATAATCAAGGATCTAACACGGTACCATAGTTCTCAATAATAATAACTATATGGGAAAAGTTGATGTAACGAGGATGATGGAGCACAAATTATAAAGTTGGAATTTTATTGATAGAAAATTGATATGATAGTGGACTAAGATATCAAAATTTAGAGGCGGCAAAAATTGAATAGCCTACGGGCGGCAAATCTATAAATCCGCCACTGACTTGAGGGTTCAGTCACCTTTGATCGAAAGGCCTCTCCTAGATATTTTACTTTCTCTAAGGACCCATTGTCCCTTATGAAAATACATTTTGTGAGGAGTAATTTTTTAGTATGTTCTAACCAGAACGAACTACCCTTACGTAGACATTCGAGGGCGTGAATATTGATAACGTAGGTAGGTTTTGACCCATTTTTCCTTGTGAAAATACATTTTGTGACGAGTAATTTTTTAGTATTTCCTAACCAGAAGGAACTAACCTTCCGTAGACATTCGAGGGCGTGAATATTGATAACGTAGGTAGGTTTTGCACCATTTTTCCTTTTGAAAATACATTTTGTAAGGGGTAATTTTTACAATGATCTAACCAAAATGGACTAACCTTACGTAGACATTCGAGTGCGTGGAAATTGATAACAAAGGTAGGTTTTGCACTGGTACACTGGCACGAAAGAAGAAGTCGAAAATGATTTTTCTATTTGGTGTCTAAAATGAAGTCATTATGAAACCCAAATGCGTAGCAAGATGGCTTCTATTTCGATACGCATTTAAATTGTTTTCGAGATTGGTAACAATGGAAACATCAACTGTCATATGAACGTCAGACAAGAGGGGTTGGATTTTCAGATATTAAGCAAAGAAGAAGAATAACCTTTGAATGTTGTGGTGTTATTTGTTGCCTTGAATGGTGCAGTTATTATAAACTTTAATTATTACATGACTGGTTTCTCGGCCGATTATAATTAAATTAGCTGGTGTGGTTTGGAGTGGGTTTACAAAATTATGATCAGTGGTCTGATTGTTTGAAAAGTTATTTTGACTGCAGTGGGAGTGTGGTGAGGCATCGGATACTTCGAATTTGTGAAATTCCTTTTCGTAAACTGAACGAGATTTTTTGGGCAACAAATCATTCACAGCCGTTTGAGCAATTACTCTTAATTTTGGAAGGGTGCAACTTGAGTTTTCTTCATCAGTCATTTTTAAGAATGTAATTCACTGTTATTTGCATTCAAAATTTAAATAATTCATAAGAACAAATGAATTACCTGGCTGCATCCTTCAAATTTTAAATATTTTATCAATGTTACCATCCCGATATTCCTGATATTATTTATCAATTTTAAATCCAATATTTTCCAATAAATACTTAACTACAAAAAAATGCCAAATAGAAAAAATAGACAAAATGGTGTTTCATACAACTTGTATCATAATATACTATAATTTATTCAATGTACGAAACTAGAATAGTGAGATGTACGAAACGCGAGTGTACGAAACAAGAACAAACCGGTTTTGTGGAGGACAATCGTTTCTTGACATGATTTTTTGGAAATTTTTACCTTCCACAGAGAGAATACGTTTCTTCCATTTTTCTTCTGGGGGGTTTTCACAGCCTGCCACAACCTACCACAGTCTGAAAATTAAAATAAAAATAAAATCAAGGAAATCTACACCAGTAGATATAGATTTCATAAAAAGTGAAATTGCTCTAAGCGGCAAAAAAACATTATAATCTCAATACCAATCTTTTGTCAAAATTGTGCAATCACATCAGATCGATCAATTTACTCTCTCTGAATCACCCTGCAAAGAAACTTCTTCCCCCACACGTTTTCCGAGTACATCCAATCATCTACGTGGGCGTTGTCCGAGACGTTTGATGTTTGTCGTTAGGCATTTGTTCCGATCAAAGCATCAATATTGCGAGCGTCATTCACCAAATTAGGAACGCAGCAACCGTGAAAAAAATAAAGAAGGAGAAGATCAAGTGACCTGTGGCACAATTAGCGTTAACGAGAGTTGAAAAAGCACACACCACAAGGTCGAGCACTGGACACAAATGGAGACCGTCAGTCTAGAGAATAAAAGCAAAAAGGGGGCAATTAACTCGGACATGTGTTTATTGAAAACGTATGTGCAGTTATGCTACTGGCGACCATTCACCGCTCAAAATAGACCTTTTATTTGTACAAGATTTAGTGATATTTATGACGTAATTTCAACTATGAATCTCGCACTGCAATCGCGCTATCTTAGGGTTGGATATTCTGCTTATTTTAGTTTTCATTGAGAATCAATCGGTGTTTGCAACTCATCTATTATTCTGTATTCTCTGGTTTCCATGCAAAAAAATGTAAAATAATCATAGATCATAGTGAGATAGATCCATGCAATAGTAACCTTTACCAGGTGTCACCGTATTCTTTAGATATATCATGGTTTCCAGAGTTCTAAGGGTACGAGATTCAAACTTAGCAGGGGTATTGGATTCAAGAATGGACCTTTACATTTATGAAAAATAAATTGCAAAACTCTTTTATATCGATAGATTCTAGTCTGAAACGTCCGTTTAACAAAGAGTTCCACTATATTTTTTTTTCATTTTGAAAGAATAACTCATTTGAAAGTATGCCATAATCCATGTTCCTAAACATTCAATACAGTTCTCCTCAAAATTATAGATTCTAGCTTGGTAGAAGCCATTGAGAAATAATTTTAACTTCGTCACTTGATCAACTCAATACGAATTTATTTTTTGCAATAACTAAAATTTAAAATCGTTCCTTGAACGCTGCTTGAATACAGTAACATTCAGTTGGAAATGTTCTTCATAAAAACATAAACATATTTCCGCTTTTTACACAAGGTTTATTCATTGCTTCGAACCAAATTTTACAACGCGCTTCATAGGTATTTAGGAGCATAAAAAATTGTTTATTAGAATATTCACTGGTATTCAGACAACCAGGTACGAAGCACCTTTTCGACATGTTCACAGTTATTGCAGGGACACAGATACAGGAATTAGGAAAAAAATTAGAGCACAAACAACAAAAACATTTCAAAACTTTGAAAACCGCATTAACCTCAAAAAAGACATCAAGTATGGCCTGTTCGTTTGCAGCATACATATTTGATGGAACTGCTCTACTTGTATTAAATATTATAGTATGCAAACGAGTTAAACAGAGACAAACGATTCTTATTGATGCTCCGTGAAACAGACGAACGAACCCATCTGGTTTCAAATAACAACTGTCATACGACACATTATATTCAAATGAGAATTTGAGATTCCACGGTGCACAATTTTTACAACGTTGCCAAGTCTAGTTTTGATGAACGTGACGTCACGAAACCACTTTTCTTGTGATTATAGAGAAACTAGCGGTCAGAAAAAAAAAAAAAAATTCCCGAGTGATATTAGCGTATACACTTTCTAATTACGGTGTTGTATCATACGTCGTGGAAAGGTCCATTAGAAAACTTTCCAATGTTTCATACTCCTCCATCTGTCTCGGTATCACCAGAACTTGGGAATTCCAAATGGAACACACTGTATATTTTAATTTTTTTGGATTCTATGGACGATTCTGAGTACGATCACATAGTTTTGAGACAAAAAAGTACACACTTGATTTTCCAAAAAAAAAAAAATTTGCATCTAGAGATTGTTGGACGCACTTCTACCAATATGAGATGGATATGGACAATGAGTAAACAAATATTGTATACAGTATACAGTGTATACGGTTTGAAATTTCTAATACCACTGTTTGTTGAAAAAGTCAAGTTTTTCAAATGACAACATCTATTAGACAGGCATTTCTTAGATTCTAATTTTCACGATAATAATTTTCACGAATTTTCATTGATGGTTTCGAATCGGAAATCGTACGGATAACAATCTTAATACACTTATTATTTTTTTGAAAAGCATGAGAAATTGGGGTAATTCGCAAGTATGCTGAGGATACAAATTTGAACGAAACCGGATTCATAACTTCAATATTACGATCAAAACAAAAAGTTTTCATTATTTTGTAAATTAATCAATTATTAAATAAGTCGAACAATACCAGCCCATACGTTCAATTTCTGGGGATGTTGCGTATGTACCTCCCCAAGTAACAATTTCAGTTTTGTGATAGCCCTCAGAAGGTTCTGAAGACCATAACAATCACAGCATCGATAAAACTGTTTTGCTGTAACGACATCCATAAAACCTCCTTAAAGCTGCTATAAATCTACGAGGGCTCACTCCTACGAAGGTTCTCAGGGCTATTTTGAAATGCAAGCATAAAACCTACTTGCCTTATTCACAGGATTCTTAATAACCTCCTGAGGATCATTATAAAACCAAATCATGGTGCTGTTATAAACGTATGTCATTAAAAAATCTATTTGGCATCAAAATATCTTTTTTTTTTTAATGAAATTGGGTTAGAAAATATTCCATAAATAACTATAGCCAAAACGGACTTAAATTAATCTAATTCTTCAGTTGCGAAAAATAGGGCGACTATTTTACAAGCAAAAATATAATGATGGCGTCCTGGCAGTGATATATGAAGAATATATAGGTATTCAACAAAGTAAAATGTCGAATATCATCTGCGAATAAATTTTTTTTGACAAAATGACATCAGTTAGGTGGTAAATCTGCAACGCGCCCCAATAACAACGCGAAATTAAGAAAATAAACAAAATACCACATAGAATTAAAAAATTATTTTGACTCATATGTTTCCCGGAATGATTTGTACTATATCTAAATACAAATGAGTACCAATAATTGTGTATTTCCTTTCCGTCATACACACCAAATTGCAAGAAACATGAATTGAAATTAGGCTCTCTTTAGTTGTTCCCTCTGGTTGTAATAAAATATGGCTACCCTACCTTTATTCTATTTAGCTGCACATATTGCCGTCATAAAGTCGTTTCTCCTCAAAATAAACCATTTTAAAATCATTTTATCCTAAAAAAGTACGTTTGGTATTATTTAATCCAATTTCGAAAATATTTCAACTGTCAATTGTCAATCCCGCCTGACATTCGTCTTTTTGTGATCGACGTGGTCAGATAAGTATTTGGTGTCTGTCTTGTGAAACGTTTCCTCATATAGCTCATCGTGATCATCATCTAATTCCGATGCCCATACCTTATCGTGATCATCATTTAACTCAGATTCCCAATTATTATTGATGATGGATTCCTGATGTTTTTTTACTGTTGGGAATGGAACTCTTAATGAACTTGCCGCTGGTAAATTTCCAGTTGGGTTCTCAAGATTTTCCTTACTTTTCTCATTAATTATGTTCAAGTACTTTTTCTTCACCTGCCTTTTGAAACGTCCACTTCTTTTAAGATTTTTCCATTTGTTTGGAGATGGCATATTTGCGTGTTCCATATTTTTAAAGTGTCTCCTCGGCTACTCGGAATTCCAAAATAGATACCAGCGCCAAAGGGCCAAAGTGTCGAACTATCATTAACTGTTGTTTACGAAAAAATTCCAATGATTTTGGCCATTGTTTATGCCAATTTTGTTGAATCTTCAGTGATATTGATATGTAATGAAATTCTAGTACATAAATATATATACATATATATATATATATATATATATATATATATATATATATATACCTATGGTGAATAACAACGGTATCATTTTGACTTTTGACATATCATCATCTCCGTTTGGTTTTATGGTGGCCATAGAAAAGATCATTTGGATAGATAATGATGTCATGAAAGTTTTGCCACCTTTGTAATTTATTTATTACCGGTTAAGGGGAGCTACTAGCATTTAAGTAGAAATAGTTTTATGCTTTGATTTTATAGTGGTTCTCGAGAGTACATCTCAAAACCTTAATAAAACCTCATCGTTAGTTTTATTACAGAACCATTGCATGGGCTTGAGGAGTGCTATAAAACCATCACAAAACTAAGTTTCTATGTGGATTATTTAAATACCAAAAAGATTTATCGTGTATGTGTATAAGCCATTGTATAACCATCATAAAAACAAATATACTTAAATGCTGAATGGTTTTATCTTATAGCCTTCAGGAGTGTTTTGAAACTGATTCATAAAATCTGTTTGCTTTGGTAGCGTATTTGGAGTAATATATGACCTGCATAAATCAAATTGGGCATTACCTAACCTTCATAAAACTTTCATAAAACTAGGATAAATCCAAATAACATTTAAATTGTTACTTGGGTCATGAAATATGTGGGGATAAGAATCAGCCCAATATCGGCAATAATGATGATCAACTGTTGATCAAATATTCATCACTAAAACAGATGTTGAAAAGAAATTGGGGATTTGCAATCGCCTGCTGACTTCCGACCTGACAAGATTCTAAATGCCGATCAAAACCATCTTCATTCACTTATTGCGTTAATTCAATTTTGTAAGGATGACATTTGTGGAGTTTCAAAATACGCTAAATGTTGGTTCGTGAGACACCGAAAACAGTTACCCGGTGTCTTATACTCATATGCTCAAGCGCAACATGGCCCAAAATTGCCACTGTTATCGCCTCATTTCTGACTGGCGGTCCAATTTGCTGTTTTTGAGTTGCTACCGATCCCGTTTCTCGGAATTTTGTATCGAATCCATAGAACAGCAAAGTTTCAGAAAAGTCACTACAATTGCATAGTGATACAGGGTGTTTCTTAAGTACGTGTAGAAAATTTAGGAGCGTGCTGACATCAAAATAAGAAGAAAAGTTCCTATAAACACATGTCCGCAAGTTATTCGTTTCTGAGATACAGAGTGTCAAAGTTGAATTCTTATTTTTATTTTTTAGTGACTAATTTCAAAATAATTTTGATATTTGGGTAAAGTTTGGTGTCTGAGATTATTTATTTTGTGTAAAAAATATATTCTTGGTAGAGGTCACTGAGAGTAACTGTTTTCGAATTATTGAGATTTGAAATAATCGATGCAGGTGATTTTTAATGACAAGAAACACCCTGTATAATAGACTGCCTGATGCAATGGAATATCCTAATTAAATATATTATTCTAATTATTAAAAAAAATCAAGGCACACTTAACTGAAAATTGCTTCTATAGTGTTGATGAGTTTCTAGCTGGGAATGATTCAGCATTTACCATAAGTCTGTTTTTAAACATGATTTCAAACTAACCAAGTTTTCATGATACATTTTATTTTGTGTGTATTTCTGTACAAAATTTTAACTCATGTGAGTCACATTTCATCCGATTACCTTATGTACTCTTTTATAAGTTGTACCTTTTTTATGACTTGTGCTATACACTGTAATGTCTCTTGCAATAATAAATTACATACTTATTCACTGACTCACTTACCTACTTACTTTTAAAAATTATTTCCAGTTAGGATTTAACATTTCCGAAATGAAGGCTTCTTTTTCACATCAGAACATAAATGATGAGTGAAAGGCAGGTGAAACGTCATTTGACAGAACTCAATTTGTACAGAAGATTATTTCACTTATGCTAAAATAGCGTGTTATGATTGGTTGAAATTTTTGTATTGATAAATGAAAACATCATGTTTTCGATTTTGTAGTTCGGCTCTTGATTGGCTACTGGATATGTATATGATGTGTTTTCGATTTTGTAGTTCGATTCCTGATTGGTTATTATCAAAACACAAACTTACCACTAGCAAGCTGCTATAATGACACAACACCAAACTTTGACCAAAACTAAATAAGCACTCACTATTGATTCATATCAACTTCACAATTTTCGACAAATTTTGCATACTCGTTGATTAACCAAATCACTAAATCAAAATGTTATCAAAACATAACCTCTAGCGAGAAGCAGTAGGCTAGACATGCAATGACGAAACTACGAATGACGCGCTCTGTCATTGGTAACTGAAATAGAGGGATGTTTGAAATATCAAGTAAATGTTTTGTTAGTTGCATAATTTGAGAACTAAATGCGGGATTAATTTTCCTAGTTAAATTGAATGGTAAATAAATAAAAATGGTTTCGATTTTATTCATGAAATAATCTTCACAAATACAACTCGTGTTATCGGCGATTATCGTTAATTCCTTCTCGGTTTCGAATCAAATTATGTTGCTTTAGGCAACCACACTCGCGCAAGCGCTCGTGTGGTTGCCAAGCAACATAATTTGATTCTCAAATTCAAAGGAATTGCTATTTCGATAATCACCGATACACTTGTGGTATTACCTACGAAAACATTACACAGATTTGGCAGGCATTTCCGAACTCATTGGAGACCGAATTCGGGGCTCAGGTAGAGTACATTCCAGATCAACATTCCTAGTTTAACGTCTTTGGATGTCGTCAAAACTGCCTATAAGTAATAAAGGTCTATATGCTGCACAGAAAATTGTGAATATTAGATATAGTCAAAATCGGTCTTATCGTGCGGGTTCAAAGGTCAGCGTACATATGAATCAAATTGAAAAACCTAGTGGTTACAAAAATGTTTTGTAATTATTTATTAAGGTATATTTTCACGATATCATTCATGTTTAGCACTAAAATCGTTTGTGCGATGTTACTGGAATAAACACTACATTTGCGAAAGCAGTCACTCGCAGCGATACCTTTTTTGTCTAAACCTTAAAAAACTATGTGGATCAGAATAATTGTTTAATGAAGAGAAAAAAATATTAATAGAATTCATGTTAGAAGATAAACTCAGAAACACTCAATGTCACTAATAAAATCATCACTTTCGGAATCGTTTTCAAATGGAACTATTATCACAGGTGCTACTTCAACATCGAGTAAGCGTTCTCGATCCCACCAACCCCTTATTAATTTTTCGGTGAGTTCAACCGATTTCTTCCAATATTCCTCTGTAATGTTCCAGTGCAGCTTCCCAAACCATCTCCACCTCATCGGATTTGAGGCCATCACTCACATGTTTCTCATAGTATGATTTAGCCCCAGCCCATATTAGTTCTATTGCATTGGTATGGTGGTAGCCGTAATACCTCATAGCCATGCTCACGTAATATCTCATCCACGGCATACATTGTAGGTTTTTTTATGGATTTTGCAATCGACAGAAGTTCTGATTTCAACATATTTTGTAACACATTTTGCTTGTGTGATTCTAACCACTTATAAATGTCACTTTTTCTCCAAGAAGAATTGGGCTGTTTATTTAATATTTTTGAATGATAAGAAGCATTGTCCAAAATAATTAAAGACGGTTCTTCTAAATTTGGTATGAACCGTTCTCTAAGCCACTTTCCGAACATGTCACAATGCATGTTATCATGATAATCAAAACTTTTTGACTTTGAAGAAAAAATCAAACTTGCTTCTGGAACGAAGCCTTTTGAAGAACTGGCATGTAATATGATGTACCGTTTTCCCGGACCGTATCCACTTTTTCTTTCAACGCTCTTTACAAACTCCCATTCGAAAATATCCACGTTTCGTCTAAAAACACAATTTGTCTTAATTTTGAATTGTAATTTTCTGTATATTTTTTCAAAAACTGAACACGTTGACTTACAATTTGAGGCATTTCACAAAAATATCTTCGGTTACAATCTTTTTTAAAGCGAAAACCCAAGTTTTGAATCAATTTTGACAACGCAGTAAATTCAATTTCTAAAACACCTCGCTTTTTCAGAGCATCCTTCAAAACTGGAAGCGTCACGTTTGTTTTCAATTTATATAAATATAAAATAACAAAAATAATAAGGAAATGTAGCGAGTTTGAAGCATTAATCTTACACATTAAAATTTTTAACATAATATTTACATTTTGCTGCGTATACATTCCACCACAGAGTTCTCTTGATGTATATGAATCGTGCATATTTTTTCTACAATCACACATTCCTAATGTTAATCAGTCATTTATTTTTGGAGACTTTAATTTACCTGAAATCGAAGGAATTAACACCCAATTCAATAGTGCTAATCAGAAAATGAATATTATAGATGAATTCATGATTTTTAATTCATACACCCTCTACAATGATATAAAAAACTTTCAAGGTAAAACATTAGATTTAGTAATAGGGCCCAAAGAACATTTTTCCATAACAGTTAAAAAGGAAGAAATACCACTTATTAGGGAAGACGTATATCATCCAACTTTAGAAATAATAATTGAAAAGAATATAAGTTTCAATAATAAAGTAGACAAAAATCTAACAGATTTTCAATATAATTTCAAGAAGGCAAACTTTCTAGAGATTAGTTTAAGCTTACAGAATACTGACTGGACAAAAGTTATTGAAAATTTAAATGTAAACACAGCATTAGACGAATTCTATAATATTTTGAATGGTGTCATAGATACCTGGGTGCCGAAGTATAAAAAGTATGTTGGAAGTAAAAAATGTCCTGTTTGGTTTGGGCAAGAAATAAAAGATTTAATTATAGAAAAAGAACGACTGAGAAAATTGCGATTTGTTTCCACATTTTACAATGATAAATACATAGATTCAAGAAAAAAGTTGAAGTCTTCGATTAGAATAGCTGAGAACGCGTATATGAAAAAACTGGAAGATAATATAAAGTTGGACGTTAATAACTTTTGGACTTTCATTAATAAAAAGAGGGCAAACTGCACGAATAATAATTCTTTTATATACAAAGGCGAACATGTACCTGATAATGATACAGTCAATCAATTTGCAAATTTTTTTGCGTCAATTTACGAAACTGATAAGTCCACATATAGCCTAGATTTTATTGATGATGTAAGTGTGAGTAATGATACCTTAGTTATAAATGAAATCAGTGAAATAGATTTAGATCAAGCGATAAAAAAACTTAAACCAAAAAAAGCGTCCGGTGTTGATGGAATTCCACCTTATGTCCTTAAAGGTTGTTATGAATGGATAAAGCAACCTCTACTGCACATATTCAATCTGATCATTCGTAGTTCAGCTTTTCCACGGATATGGAAAAATGCAATCAGCACGCCAATATTCAAATCTGGTAATAAAATGGAAATTGAAAACTACAGGGCGATTTCTATTATGTGTGCGCCAGCAAAACTATTTGAACAAATTATTTACAGTAGACTTTTCAAACATGTTGAAATGAATATTTCAAACGAGCAACACGGATTCATGAACAAAAAATCAATAAATACCAATTTATTTTTATTTGCAAATACTGCTACTAATGCCATGAAAGAAAAAATGCAATTGGATACCATATTTACAGATTTTAGTAAAGCCTTTGATAAAGTAGATCATGACATTTTATTACGAAAAATTCATAAGTTTGGATTATCTGCAAGACTTTTAGAACTCTTAAAAAATTATCTAGAAAACAGAAATGTTATGGTTAGGTATAATGGTAACACTTCTGGAAAATTTCACGCTAACTCAGGAGTACCACAAGGGTCAAATTTGGGACCTTTACTTTTCATTCTTTTTATTAATGATTTACCCTCTGTGGTGAAAAATTCACAATGTTTGTTATTTGCTGATGATTTAAAGATATTTAGGAAAATTCAAACAGTTAGAGACTGTGTTTTGCTTCAAAAAGATGTTAATTTGTTGTACGAATGGAGCAATGAATTTAAATTACCATTCAATGTGAAAAAATGCTCAGTAATGACATTATCACATACTAAAGAACAAATACTTTTCGATTATAAAATGGATGAGGATTATCTGAGGAGATGCACAGAAATCAAAGATCTCGGCATAACGTACAATAATAAACTATCGTTCACTAAACATATTGAGAATACTTCAAAGTCTGCAACCCGAACACTTGGATTCATAATTAGACAATGCTGTGATTTCAGACATATAAAAACTTTGATCACGTTATATTACACTCTTGTGAGGCCTAAACTAGAATTCGGTTCAATAATCTGGAATGGGGAATCACAAACTACTCTAAAATCATTAGAAAAAGTCCAAAACAGATTTCTTCGACATCTGTACTTCAAAAAGTATAGAATCTGGCCAGATTACAATATTGTTAGATCATCTCAGCTCAGGTTACAATTCGGTGTTATTTCCTTGGATAATAGGATAAAACTGAATATACTATCATTCTTGCATAAAATAATAAATTACGATATCAATTCTTCCGATCTCTTAGCTCTTATCCCTTTTAATGTGTCTGCCCGCCGAACCAGGTTCCCTCTAATGTTCAATACTTCATTATTGTCCACGACATCTCGCGCCCCTCTTGCAAACATGCTTCGACTGGCCAACTATACTAATTCATTGATTGATTTAGATTGGTCTATGACATTCAACAGACTGCGAAAACTATTTCTTCAGCAACAAATATTAATTAGCATATGATACTAAACCAGGTATTACAAGTAGATAATGTTATATAGTAGGTAATACTGTTTATTTTGTATTGATGTCCCCTACAATTCTATTTGATACTGAAATTTTTCATTTATTGTAATGTTATTTTGAATATAATTTTGAATGTATATATTCATGTAATTAGGCCAATAGGCCTGTGTGAATATAAATAAATAAATAAATAAATAAATAATAATATAAATTACATTTTTTGTTTTTTATTAAATTATGAATTTTAGCTTTTGTTTGGGTGTGAGTTCGTGGTACTCCATTTTGATACCATCTTTCAAATCTTCAGTCTTTGGTTCTCTTACATTTTTACATTTTTTGGAAATTTTGGGGATTATATTATTCTTTTTTTCGTACACAATTTTCTGCACAGATCTCAAACTTACTCCCAGTGCTCTTGCTACTGTTTCCTATATATTATTATTATATCTGAAACATTGATTGTTATAGTAGATGAAATCATAGCACCTTTTAATTTCATACTGAATAAATGTATTGCTGCGGGTTATTTTCCACTAAAATTTAAAGAGGCTGTGGTAATACCAGTGTATAAAGGGGGTGACAAAGAAAGCTGTAGTCAGTACAGACCAATCTCTTTAATTACTGCCCTGAGTAAAGTCTTTGAGGAAATAATAAAAACAAGAGTAATGGGATATCTCAATAAATACAAAATATTATCTAGTAGACAGTTTGGGTTTCGAGAAGCCAGATCAACTCAAGATGCAATTTCGTATTTAACAACTAAAATTTATAGAGCTATAGATGAAGCTAGACCTGCAATTTGCATATTTGTAGATCTGGCAAAGGCATTCGATACTGTAAGCCATAAAAAATTACTTATCGCTCTGAATAACATTGGGTTCAGAGGCAACAGCTTGAGTCTAATGCAAAGTTATTTCGAAAATAGACACCAATGTGTTGAAAATGGTGAAACCTTCCGTTATTTCAAAGAAGTCTATTATGGAGTGCCTCAAGGTACTATATTGGGACCTATACTGTTTACTATATATATAAATGATTTATTCCTCCTACCAAGCAAAGGAGACATCATTAGTTTTGCTGATGGTACAGCTGTATTCTATGAAGACACAGACTGGGATAATTTAAAAAAGAAAATTGAAGGAGATTTTGGAATGGTCGCTGAATTTTTGAGTCATAAGCTATTAACGGTAAATGGAGACAAAACTTTTTTCATTCCCTTCTGTAGTAATTCAAATGGACCCCCACCATATAGTCAATTAGAAATTGCTACTGTGAACTCCTCAATGAAAATACAACCAAGGAAAGATATAAAATATCTTGGAATTTATTTGGACTGCCACTTGACGTGGGAAATCCAAACAAATAATATTAACAGAAAACTAAGATGCCTAATCCCAAAATTCAAATTATGCAAAACTTTTTGTAACATTAAACAACTAAAGTGTCTGTATTATGCATTGGTACAGCCTCATTTGAATTATGGAATCATTGCATGGGGTAGTTTATCAAATTATCTACGGAATAAAATTGAAGTTACTCAGAAGTGGATTCTCAAAATTATGTTCGACAAACCTTACCGATACCCAACCGAGGCACTATATAATTTGAGTGGCATGCATGACTTAAGGCGAATTTATTATAAAACAATATTATCACAGCAATATCGAAATAAGAACCAAAAAATAGAACATATATATATATATATATATATATATATATATATATATAATACAAGATACAAACACTTTTCAATAACATTACCCGCAGTCAACAAAACTCTAATTCAAAGAAGCTTCGTTTACATGGGTCCAAAACTCTATAACATTTTGCCATCTGATATCAAGTCGATAAACTCCCAAAAGATGTTCAACTCAAAAATAAAAAAGTATATGAACCAAAACTCAAGAACAGATATACACCACATTCTAGAAATCATTAATTGAATTTCCCTTGTTTATGTTTATGTTTATATTTATATTTATAATTATATTGTTATCTATAAAAGTCATATCTATGTGTAAGGATATAAAAATAACATCTACATCTGAATATTCAAGTAAATGTGTATGTACTATAAAAAGATTTAATTGAATTTTTCCTTTTTTATATTTTTTTTGAAATTTTTTTTATATGTTTTTATATTTTTTTATGTTCATGATTATATTTACAATTGTATTATTATCTATAGTCATATCTATGTATAAGGTTATTAAAATAACATCTAATTCTGAAGTAGGTCGGCCGCGAGCGGATACCATTTCCATGCGGTTTCAGCTATTTATTTGTTATCTATTATTATTATTCTTGTATTCTATGATGCTATTTTGAAACAAATAAATATTATTATTATTATTATTATTATTATTATTATTATTATTATTATTATTATTATTATTATTATTATTATTATTATTATTATTATTATTATTTTTTTTTTTTTTTCCCGTTAGGAATGTACCAGTCAGGCCCTGTCTCCGGTGCTCCGATACATCCGGAGGGCGCGCTGGTGTCGTTAACCCCAATAACCACTCCCTACGTCCGTAGGGTGCGTGACTATTGGGTCCGAGAATCATGTGCCCTGAGTAGACGGAGCGAACCAAGGATAACGGCCTTCTGCATTCGCGCTGCTAAGATTTCTGCCATATTACGGCAAGCAGGTATTATCCTCAAGTTGGAGAGCAGTGTGTCCATCATTCCACCAAGGACTCCTATGATCAGAACCACCATTTTGACAGAATGGTCCGGATATAACCTGCGGAGTTCAAAGAGAAGATCTCGATATTTAGTCCGTTTTTCCTCCTCTTTTCGAACGATATTCATTTCGCCTGGAGCGGAAAACTCCATGACGAATATCGTTCTACTTTGGTGGTCGAGGAGGACAACATCAGGCTTATTGGCTTGTATTTGCCTGAGGGTGGGGAATGAGTAGTTCCAATAGATCCGGCACCTCTCATTCTCCACCACGGACTCAATATCCCCCGGAACATAAGGCAACACCGGTGTCTCGTCTATACCGTACGAGTGTCGTAGATGGTAGTATAACACTCGTAGCGCCGCGTTATGCCTGTGGATATAGGCTGAGACCGCATAAGATGGGCATGCTGATAACAAATGCATTACGGTCTCAGGTGTCCCACGACATGCCCTGCATCGGGTGTCAGGGACGTCTATACCCATCACGCGACTACGGTAGACGAGGGTGTTGAAGACACCATCCTGGCAGGCCATTATGAATCCCTCGGTCTCCGACTTTAGCTCACTCGACCTGAGGAAGGCAAAGGTCAAGCTTTTGGATAAGCCAAGGTCTTCGATGTTGTGAAAGAAGACACCATGCATTGGCTTATCCATATGTAGCTGTAGCAGGACCTCTGTCTCCGCAGCTTTGATGTGAGCTTTTTGCTGAACGGGTCCCAACTCGGTGACAGAGTTTGGGTTAGCCCGTTCAGTGTCGAATACGAGACCGAGTTCATCGGCCGCACGGGTTGCTGCCTTAAAAAGAAATGCTCCAATCCCTGCTTTTTCATGGTCGCGGACCATGCAGAGAAGGGGATCTGAACTCCTGATGACTTTACAGGCCCCATCCAGAACCATTCTGTTATGCATACACTCCAAACTCAAAAGTCCACGGCCTCCCCGTTGTCTGGGAAAGTATAACCGTGGAACGGACGATTTAGGATTCAAGCACCTATTGAGATGCATCACTTTGCGAGTTTTAACGTCGAGTTGTCGCAGCTCTTCCTTAGTCCACTTCATTACTCCGAAAGAGTAGAGAAGGATCGGAACGGCAAGCATATTGGTTGCAGCAACTTTGTTCTTCCCCGACAGTTCTGATGACCAGATCTGTCGGAGTTTGTGCTGATCCTTGCCGCGGAGAGAGTTCTTAACTGTGAATACCTCTTGGGAGTGGCGTTGCTCCACCCCTAGGTAAGTATACGTCTCTCCGGCATCCAGATGATGTAGAATGCTTCCGTCTACGAGCTGGACATCCTCTCCGTATTCCTCGCATCGTCCTCTTTTAAGATGAACCGTGGCACATTTGTCGATCCCAAATTCCATTCCGATAGCATGCGTGTACTCTTCCACCACCCTAAGGGACTGATGTAGGTCCCTTTCTCCAGAGGCATATAATTTTAGGTCATCCATGTAGAACAAATGGGTGACTTTATGCCTCCGGTTGCTGGGGGTGCCGCAGTTGTACCCACGGGTATTCCTGAGTACAACGGACAATGGCAATAGTGAGATGCAGAAGAGAAGAGGGCTGAGGGAGTCTCCCTGAAACACGCCTCTTCTAATGATGACCTGCTCTGTTTGGACTGTGTCTCTACCAGATCTTATGGTGAAGCGAGTCCTCCAGAGTGGCATCAGTAGTCCAATACATCCCACTATTTGATCGGGTACCTCAAGACATCTGAGCAAATGCATGATTAACTCATGCGATGTTGTATCAAATGCCTTGCGGTAATCGATCCAGGCCATCGAAAGGTTACGCTTATACTGCACGGAGTCCTGCGTGATACATCTATCGATGAGCAGGTTCTCCTTGCAGCCGGCGACCCCTTTCTTTGACCCTCTTTGCTCATATATCCGTTCGTACACCGGATCAACTGCGGAGAGAATGCGCGTGTATAAGATGCGTGTAAACAACTTATAACACGCATTCAAGCATGTTATCGGCCTGTAATTCTTTGGATCAGACAAATCTCCGTTTTTGGGGATGAGCACGGTTCGCCCCTCGACAAACCACTCCGGAATCTGCTGCTCCCCATCTAGCCATGAGTTAAAAACTCTAGCCAGATGGCGGTGGGTTGTTGGAAACTTTTTCCACCAATAGTTATTCAACCCATCAGGGCCTGGAGCAGCGAAATTCTTAGAACCTTTTAGGGCCCTTCGAACTTTTTCCGTGGTTATCGGATTGCGCAGATCATTGTGCTCATGCTGCCGAAGCGTCCTGCAGTAAGCTTCGAACTGCGCTAGGGCTGGAGTGTCTACATTGAGTGGTTGCGGAAAGTCATAGATGTTCTTCCAGAAGGTTTCTACCCGATCAGCAGCCGGCGGGTTATCGACAACACGTGGAGGCTCTTGGAATAAGCGAGAAGGTTTATCGCGGAACTTTATGTTTTCCGCGATACTTCTCGCCCGCCTCACTAGTGACTTCTTTGCAGCCACTAGCATTCGTATCCTATCAAGACAGTGCTGTTTTATGGTAAACAGCACGCCTTGATTCAATGTGTGGTGAGCTCGTCTTAGCTTTGCAGCAATTCGCCGCACTGCCGGCGTAAAAGGCCTATTGGCCGACATGTAGTCCACCACACACTGGATACGAGACGCGTGTTGTCTCGCCGACTTGATCTTAGCTTCCATCTTGTGAACGCGTCGCTCATGCCTCCCAACAAGAGCGGTGGTTTCCCTCCTCTCCGTCTGGGATAGAGCACGAGCGGCGTCGTACACGACAGAATTGATCTGCCAGATGGTAGCCTCTTCTGAAAGAACATCGCCAATCTCTGCATCCACTCGTGCCAGTTCTTGCTGCTTCAGGGGCTTCATATTGTGAAGCGCCCTGCGGGTTCTGATGTCCTCCATTGGTGGTATGATGCGAGCCTCCTCTACAGCCAGACCGACACGTGGCATATCTGCCACTTCTGCCACTTCGTTAATCGGCTGAGGAGGAGCTCTAACATAGCCTCGAGCCCGGAGATAGGAAACATAATCCCTGAGATTTTGGGCGGAAACGGCGGCATGCTCTGGGTGTCTTTCACACCAGAAAGCATGCATCCTTGCCATGTATCCTCTCCGGGCGGGCTCACTGCTCTCGTAGATATACAGAAGTCCGTCTCTCAATTCGTCCGTCCACTCAAAGCGTCCGTTGTCATTGCGGTTGTCATTTGGCAAATCATCGTTGTTGGCCCCACCACCTTGCCTTTGACCCCTAATCCGAGGGGGTCGGTTGTGGGGGCCTCTTCCCCGATTGTTTGGAACCGAGTATTAGGGTTTACTGGGGGGTTAACCCAGTAAACCCACGGCCGACACCGGAGGGAAAGATGCCTTTTCCCTCCCGGATGCGCATGAGCTGCCGGTCCGATTTTGCATCCTTTGCTCGGGTAGGTGGTGTCGCAACTCACCAGGGCCTTAGGTGTTGGTTGACCTCCCTGCCTATTATTATTATTATTATTATTTTTTTTTTCCTGTTGGGAATGTACCAGTCAGGCCCTGTCTCCGGTGCTCCGATACATCCGGAGGGCGCGCTGGTGTCGTTAACCCCAATAACCACTCCCTACGTCCGTAGGGTGAGTGACTATTGGGTCCGAGAATCATGTGCCCTGAGTAGACGGAGCGAACCAAGGATGACGGCCTTCTGCATTCGCGCTGCTAAGATTTCTGCCATATTACGGCAAGCAGGTATTATCTTCAAGTTGGAGAGCAGTGTGTCCATCATTCCACCAAGGACTCCTATGATCAGAACCACCATTTTGACAGAATGGTCCGGATATAACCTGCGGAGTTCAAAGAGGAGATCTCCATATTTAGTCCGTTTTTCCTCCTCTTTTCGAACGATATTCATTTCGCCTGGAGCGGAAAACTCCATGACGAATATCGTTCTACTTTGGTGGTCGAGGAGGACAACATCAGGCTTATTGGCTTGTATTTGCCTGAGGGTGGGGAATGAGTAGTTCCAATAGATCCGGCACCTCTCATTCTCCACCACGGACTCAATATCCCCCGGAACATAAGGCAAAACCGGTGTCTCGTCTATACCGTACGAGTGTCGTAGATGGTAGTATAACACTCGTAGCGCCGCGTTATGCCTGTGGATATAGGCTGAGACCGCATAAGATGGGCATGCTGATAGCAAATGCATTACGGTCTCAGGTGCCCCACGACATGCCCTGCATCGGGTGTCAGGGACGTCTATACCCATCACGCGACTACGGTAAACGAGGGTGTTGAAGACACCATCCTGGCAGGCCATTATGAATCCCTCGGTCTCCGACTTTAGCTCACTCGACCTGAGGAAGGCAAAGGTCAAGCTTTTGGATAAGCCAAGGTCTTCGATGTTGTGAAAGAAGACACCATGCATTGGCTTATCCATATGTAGCTGTAGCAGGACCTCTGTCTCCGCAGCTTTGATGTGAGCTTTTTGCTGAACGGGTCCCAACTCGGTGACAGAGTTTGGGTTAGCCCGTTCAGTGTCGAATACGAGACCGAGTTCATCGGCCGCACGGGTTGCTGCCTTAAAAAGAAATGCTCCAATCCCTGCTTTTTCATGGTCGCGGACCATGCAGAGAAGGGGATCTGAACTCCTGATGACTTTACAGGCCCCATCCAGAACCATTCTGTTATGCATACACTCCAAACTCAAAAGTCCACGGCCTCCCCGTTGTCTGGGAAAGTATAACCGTGGAACGGACGATTTAGGATGCAAGCACCTATTGAGATGCATCACTTTGCGAGTTTTAACGTCGAGTTGTCGCAGCTCTTCCTTAGTCCACTTCATTACTCCGAAAGAGTAGAGAAGGATCGGAACGGCAAGCATATTGGTTGCAGTAACTTTGTTCTTCCCCGACAGTTCTGATGACCAGATCTGTCGGAGTTTATGCTGATACTTGCCGCGGAGAGAGTTCTTAACTGTGAATACCTCTTGGGAGTGGCGTTGCTCCACCCCTAGGTAAGTATACGTCTCTCCGGCATCCAGATGATGTAGGATGCTTCCGTCTACGAGCTGGACATCCTCTCCGTATTCCTCGCATCGTCCTCTTTTGAGATGAACCGTGGCACATTTGTCGATCCCAAATTCCATTCCGACAGCATGCGTGTACTCTTCCACCACCCTAAGGGACTGATGTAGGTCCCTTTCTCCAGAGGCATATAATTTGAGGTCATCCATGTAAAACAGATGGGTGACTTTATGCCTCCGGTTGCTGGGGGTGCCGCAGTTGTACCCACGGGTATTCCTGAGTACAACGGACAATGGCAATAGTGAGATGCAGAAGAGAAGAGGGCTGAGGGAGTCTCCCTGAAACACGCCTCTTCTAATGATGACCTGCTCTGTTTGGACTATGTCTCTACCAGATCTTATGGTGAAGCGAGTCCTCCAGAGTGGCATCAGTTGTCCAATGCATCCCACTATTTGATTGGGTACCTCAAGACATCTGAGCAAATGCATGATTAACTCATGCGATGTTGTATCAAATGCCTTGCGGTAATCAATCCAGGCCATCGAAAGGTTACGCTTATACTGCACGGAGTCCTGCGTGATACATCTATCGATAAGCAGGTTCTCCTTGCAGCCGGCGACCCCTTTCTTTGACCCTCTTTGCTCATATATCCGTTCATACACCGGATCAACTGCGGAGAGAATGCGCGTGTATAAGATGCGCGTAAACAACTTATAGCACGCATTCAAGCATGTTATCGGCCTGTAATTCTTTGGATCAGACAAATCTCCGTTCTTGGGGATGAGCACGGTTCGCCCCTCGACAAACCACTCCGGAATCTGCTGCTCCCCATCTAGCCATGAGTTAAAAACTCTTGCCAGATGGCGGTGGGTTGTTGGAAACTTTTTCCACCAATAATTATTCAACCCATCAGGGCCTGGAGCAGCAAAGTTCTTCGAGCCTTTGAGGGCCCCTCGAACTTCTTCCGTGGTTATCGGATTGCGCAGATCATTGTGCTCAGGCTGCCGAAGCGTCCTGCAGTAAGCTTCGAACTGCGCTAGGGCTGGAGTGTCTACATTGAGTGGTTGCGGAAACTCATAGATGTTCTTCCAGAAGGTTTCTACCCGATCAGCAGCTGGCGGGTTATCGACAACACGTGGAGGCTCTTGGAATAAGCGGGAAGGTTTATCGCGGAACTTTATGTTTTCCGCGATACTTCTCGCTCGCCTCACTAGTGACTTCTTTGCAGCCACTAGCATTCGTATCCTATCAAGACAGTGCTGTTTTATGGTAAACAGCACGCCTTGATTCAATGTGTGGTGAGCTCGTCTTAGCCTTGCAGCAATTCGCCGCACTGCCGGCGTGAAAGGCCTATTGGCCGACATGTAGTCCACCACACACTGGATACGAGACGCGTGTTGTCTCGCCGACTTGATCTTAGCTTCCATCTTGTGAACGCGTCGCTCATGCCTCCCAACAAGAGCAGTGGTGTCCCTCCTCTCCGTCTGGGATATTGCACGAGCGGCGTCGTACACGACAGAATTGATCTGCCAGATGTTGGCCTCTTCTGGAAGAACATCGCCAATCTCCGCATCCACCCGTGCCAGTTCTTGCGGCTTCAAGGGCTTCATATTGTGAAGCGCCCTGCGGGTTCTGATGTCCTCCATTGGTAGTATGATGCGAGCCTCCTCTGCAGCCAGACCGACACGTGGCATATCTGCCACTTCGTTAACCTTCATTTCGTTTTCAGTTTCGAAATAGCTCAAAAGATTCAGTACCATTTTTTTTGCTTGCGGATGTAAGAAAGAAACCGGAGAATTGATTTTTATTCTTCACTTCACAAACTTCAAACTGTCAAATATACAGAGCTGTCATCCATTAATCAAAACAAAGCCGGTGAGTAGTCTAAAAGTTTAGAGCCGCTGAAAAATATCAACACATCTTCTTTTCGCATGTGAAAATCGTATATGTCTGTCTCATTTATCGTTGGGATTTTATTTGAAAGTGTATGATTTAACACAATGGAAAAAGATAAAACTAGAAAGTTAGTCGGTGATTAAGTCTCATACCCGCACGTTAAGACCGATTTGACTATATCAATGCGGCAATTTTGATGGAAAATGGATTCTAAGATGTGTGATTTCTGAGTTTGACATATTCAGTCGTTCATTCTCAAAATTATTTGCAATTCACAATAAAAATGCAGTAGCAGAAAATAAGTACAAGAATAATTCATTTTCGTATGTGAACATGTTGCAGTCCAGTTTTATCGTAGATTATGGTGCAGATCAAATCAATAGTAAGAAATATACTTTTTGAAATTTATTTGAAAGAATTTTAAATTTATTTTTGAGATTTATCACAATTAAAGTTCGGTGATTGAATAAATTAATTTTTTATTAGTGAAATTGAACTAATGAAGGTGCTAACTAGGGGAAAAATAATTCCAACACTTCCATCCCAACCGTTAATAATTAATAATCCATTAGTCTGGACGAGGCATAAAAAATCGAAATTGTTTATTTTTTTTATTTCAAATGCAGCGAATGCATTATAAATGTGGCAGAACAACATTTTATGATGGGTACTTCGGTACTTGATTCGCAGAAGGCGTGTTGGTGCATTTTCGAGCTCGACGTTGACGTCACCCACTTGACCGATTCGCGCTCAAGGTCATGTCGGCCTCGGTCACATCCCACTGCTCCCGAACAATATTTCACTATTATTATTAATCGCTGCGTGGAAATGCAAGCTCATTATCTCTTGTATGCAAGTTATGTATCTGAATAATGAGAGATTACATGTTTGAATGAAGTTGAGCGTTACTGATTGAGCGCAAAGGAAAAAAATGGAACATGGAAATGTTTGATGTTGGTCGTTCAGAACAAAAACAACAACAAACGTGGCTCTGTAAAATTGTGGTGCCACAAGCAGGGTTCGAAAATATCATGATATTTATATAAATATCATATCATATGATATATATCCGATATATATCATATTTAAAATTTAATTATTTAATCAAGAAACATCATTGTTTCTAGCACAAACTATCGTTTAACACAAATACATTAACAGAAACCTATATTCTAAACAACAAAAAGGTTTATTCTAACTCTAATTAAAAAGAAAAAACAAAAACAATTAATAAAATAAACATGTTTTAACATTACTTTATTATTTCAACACAAACACACAATTAAAAACCTTTTCCAAACAACAAAACCTTTTTCTAACATTGATAACTCTAATTAAAAAGAAAAAAAACTAAAAACAAATAGATTTTAAATAACATTATTAACATTATTATGTCAACATTGATATTGATATATCCTCATCAGATGAAATATTAATATGAATATCATTCCTATTATTGACAATTACGTCAGAATCTTCAGATATGGCTGGTTTCCATGCCCAGTCTAGGTTGGTTTTTTTTTTATCTATATTTTGATTCATACACTTGAACATAAAAACCAGTCAACTGGCTTTTTGGTTTCTCAAGCGATTCCGTAAATCCGATTGAACCAAACCGAAAGCAGAAAAGGTCCTTTCAAGATATTTTCGGATGTTTAGAATGATGGAAAACATTTTTAATTTAATAAATAAAATTATCGAACATATCAGATATATATCAAATAATAAATATCATGATATATATCGTGATATATATATCCTCCGAACCCTGGCCACAAGTGGCGAAAAGATGATAATTTGTATCACAAATTTCATTATGAAAAGCTTTTAATCGTTGATGACTATTTGTGATTTCCAGCCCTTTTGTATTTTCATTTTATTTCCGTTGAAAACTGATTCATGCTTGAACACGAACCTATAAATCTTCTAGGAATGTATAGTTCTGGGAAATATTTTATGGTACGATGACTCATTATATTTTCATTCGAAATGATCGAAGTGGTGTATACAATACCATTCATGAAAGGTTGATACAAATGGAAAAATCCTGTACAAAAATCGCCATCCTTGTAATTGCAAAACTAATATATTCAATTGAATCATTTAATGGCATCTGTACACAACTCATTCGGAATATTCAGAATGGTTTGCAAAACTTTCCACTTTATTTATTGCCTGAAACCAAAAGTTAGAAATGTCAATAACAAGAATCTTTCGATTGAGACTTTTTTCAATACACAGTACTTACATAACAAACTATATATTCTATTCCAAAGAGTATTCTTTTATCATTAATGTATCTCTCAAGTAATGGTAATTTTGAAAGCAGAATATTAACATTATTTATATGTGTTTCTAAGGATCGCCTCTCCAAAATTTTCCTGGCATCAGGCAAAATATGAATATTTTACATATTTCGTAATATAGTGCTGAAAATATTAAATTCAATTCGATCCATTTTACTGCCAAATAACTATGTATTTTTGATCACTTTGATGTTTTACTAACGACAAAATGTCTAAAGAAATATCCCGGTGAACATTTTTAAAATTGTTACATATGTGGAACATAAACTTAACGTCTTATGAATGATGGTCAACATCATCAATACGTATCCATTAAACATATTTTCTGAGGCGATAAGTCCCAATTTTCAGCGTTGTATCAACGTCATACTTCAATGATCATATTTTCATTATCAAAATGACGTATCATGCTCATTGTCCAAATAGCATATTATAACATATGTCAAGTAACTGATTCAAAACTTATGTTTCCAATACGACGGTCTTTTCTGAGGCGATAAGTCCCAACTTTCAGTGTTGTATCAACGTCATATTTCATTGAACTCATTTTCATCATCAAAATGACGTATTATAATATATCAAGTAAGTGATTAAAATGTCATGTTCCCAAGACTATACGATCCTTTCTGAGGCGATATGTCCTAAGTTTCAGCGTTGAATCAACGTCATACTTCATTGATCATATTTTCATTGTCAAAATGACGTATTATTCAGAATGTCCAAAGACTGAAAATGGTTATCATGGTATATTGTAGGTACAAGCCAAGCAGCCTATTAGGCTCTTTGTGCATGTAATCATGGTAACCCAAGAGGTCCAATAACTAATGGACAATTTACAAAAGCTTTTGATAGTATTCATATACTGTTACTGAGTTTGAGATGATGCTTCGTAACTTCAACAGCAGCGACACCTATCGTTGGGTAGAATACTTCATATTGATTATATTGATCAATATCTGAACATATTTTTTAAGGTATTTAACTTATGTCAGGCAAAGTATGCAAAAATACATTTGATCGTAAAATGTATCAATTTGAATGAATCATTTTCATAACTATATTATGAGAAATGAAAAATATGCACATTTCGTCTGATACCGAGAAAACTTTGAAAGGACAATTTTTGTAAACATATATAAATGATACGTTTACATTTGATTTTCAAAATGATCATCACTCAGGAGATATATAAACGATATAACAGTTTATATTGATTATTTTGATCAATAAATGAACATATTTCTTTAGATATTCAACTCACGTCAGGCAAAGTATGCAAAAAAGTATTCAAAGTTACGATGGATCCACTAGGAGAGTCGACATTTTTGAATACGATTTAAAAAAAAAGAATGCACTTATAGTGGATCCAACTATCAGATTTGAAACTGAGGAAAATCAAGATAAACTCGTCGACGAAGAAAAGAGGCTAATTTATGAACCTACCATTCCATATTTTTTGGAAAAGTACAATGTGAACAAAATAGAAGTAACTGGATTACTCGTAGGTGCTCGAGGAACATTCCCACCTCTATTCCAAAATTTTTGTAAATTACATAAAATTTAAAAAAAAGTTCTGAAAGATATATGGACAATATGTGTTAAATATTCGGTTATGATTTTTAGAAACCATTTATACGGGATGAATAATATGAAATGTTCCTAGTTTATATTATATTTTATACATTTTTATTCTTTTACTTATATGAGCTTATCTATATTTTTATTATTTATTAACGATTGACTTGATATTCTTTGTTTTGCAAGCTATTTATATATATAAATGGATCGATTCAAATATGATATTTTCATTACCATATTACGAAATATGTAAAATATTTATATTTTGCCTTATGTCAGGAAAAATTTGGAGAGACAATGTTAGACAATGTTTGGAAACATATCAATAATATGTTTATATCCAATTTTCAAAATTACTATCACTCAAGAGATATGTTTATGATATAATAGTTTATATCGATTATTTTGATCAATAAATGAATACTTCATTTTAGATATTCAATTTACGTCAGGCCAAGTATGCAAAAATATATAGTTATTTGGTCGTTAAATGTATCTAATCTAATATAATATTTTCATTACTATATTAGGAAATTTGTAAAATTTTCATATTTTTCCTGTTGCCAGAAAAACTTTGGAGAGACAAGGTTTGGAAACATATATAAATAATATGTTTATTCAAAATTTTCAAAATTACCATCGCTCAAGAGATATTTAAATGATATAATACTTTTTATTGATTAATTACATCAATAAGTGAACATATTTGTTCAGGTATTTAACTTACGTTAGAAAAAGTATTCAAAAATACATGGTTATTTGGTCAGACAATGTATTGATCTGAATGAAACGTTTTTATTACCATATCATGGAAAACGAAAAGTACACATAGTTTGTCTGACACCAGGATAACTTTCGAGAAACAAAGTTTTGGTAACATATATAAATAATATGTTTACTTTCGATTTTTAAAATTATTATCACCCAGGAGATGTATCCACGATGGAATAGTTTATATCGATTATTTTGGTCAATAAATGAATATAATTCTTCAGTCATTTAACTTACGTCAGGTGGAATATGCAAAAATACATAGTAATTCGGTCGTTGAATGGATCAAATACAATATAATATTTTTATTACTATATTAGGAAATATGTAAAATATTCATATTTTGCCTGTTGCCAGGAAAACTATGGAGAGACGATTCTTGGAAACACATATAAATAATACGTCTATTTTTGGTTTTCAAAATTATCGTCACGCAAAATATGTACTAATGATATAATAATTTTTATTGATTATTTCAATCAATAAGTATATATTTTTTTTGGGGCACATGAATTACGTCTGGCAAAATATGCAATAATATGTAGTTATTTGGTCCTACTATTGATTATATTGACGACGATGTATATACGATTATATTTAATAAAGTTAGATATTTTCATATCTATCTTGATGTCTGCAAATTATTCAAGAGACAATATTTGAAAATGTACATAAAATATATGTTTATATGCAATCTTCAAAGTTATCATCACTCAAACGATACATTCGTGATTATGCAGTATTGATCGTTTAATTTGATCAAAAATGCAACATAATTGAAATGTGTTAAAGCGAACGTTCGACGTGAAATAGTTTAATTTTGGTATATCATATAGTCATGAGCATGACCGATTTTTGACGTACGCATCGGTTAAGTTCATTCAACATAACGCATGAGACATCTGATGAAAACCATTATATGACTTATAATTGTAAAGTTGAATGTTCACCGGGATGTTCATTTATTGATCGAAATGATCAATATAAACTATTCGATGGTGGATCTCCTGGGTGAAGTTAATTTTAAAAATCGAACGTATATATATATATATATATATATATATATATATATATATATATATGCTTCATACATCGTATCTCCAAAGTTTTCCTGGAATCAGATAAAATATTAATATTTTTTGTTTTCCATAATATAGTAATAAACATGTTTTATTCATATTAAAAATGTTTATGACCAAATAACCAAGTATTTTTGCTCACTTTTCTCAACGTAATAGTCCGGGAGCCAGTGGCAGATTTCCATGACCAAGTTCCTCTCAAGCGAAAATTAGTGGAATGCATCAGAGAGTTATATTATAAAGCTTCGTGAACGTCAGCTGCGATTCCGTGGGGGGGATGAGCGGTGGTAGCCTCCCACGCACAAAGAAAAAGAAATGTATTCAATTTTGTTTTCCTACCTAAAAACATGTTAAATTATCGCTAAAGCAATATCTTGAAGAAAGAAAAAATCAGCTGACTATAGCATGGTGTATTATACGACAGCTAGTTGGTCGAACACAAAAAAAATTGTACCTCTCAAATAAAATTTTACCTTATATTCGGATTGCGTCAATTTAACATGTTTCCGGGAAGGAGGACATAATTGAATTTTTTTTTTCGTGCGTAGGAAGCTACTGTGCTGATCACCCCCCTCCCACCAACGGAATCGCAGCTGACGTTCACGAATCTTTTTAATACGACTCTCTGATGCATTCCACTAAATATCGCTTGAGAGGAAATGATTGACCAAATTTTTACCGGGCTCCTGGACTATAAGTTGAATGCCTGAAACAATATGTTCAATTATTGATTAAAATAATCAATAAAAACCATCATGATTATATCTCCTGGGTGATGATAATTTTGAAAATCGAATTTAAACTTATAATTTATGTATGCATCAGGCAAAATATGAATATTTTACATATTTCCTAATATAGCAATGGAAATATGATATTGTGGGAAACTGAAAACAAATAGTAATTTACAACCATAGTCAGTCAGAACCAGCCATGTTAAAAATGGGAGTGCCACGGGGTTCAATTTTCGGTTCATTGTTTTTTTGGTTGATATTCAATACTCGTGTAATACTGCATGTTATCGAGGGTCTTATCGCCAACACTAAAAAAAATATTTCACATGATATTCTCACAAAAAAATGTTTCTCATGATTTCAGACCTCTAATAAAAATTGATCACATTTCAATTGCAGAAGTTGACTATTACACCAATCAATAGAACTATGTATGATTTTTGTTAACAAAAATACTAGTAGGGAACCGATTGTTACGTTTTGGACTCGCAACTGTCATTTATTAATTATTGTTAATCTGTATTTAAATACAAAAAAATGTGTTTTTTTAGTATTTTGTTTATAAAATGAAAACTAATGCAGCAATCTGGTCGCTCCAAGGAGAAAAATTGTAGAGCATTGAGACACAAACAAAATGAGAATTTTTACGACCAGATTCGATCGTTTGTAACGGAGAGAATCTGGAAAAGCCGGAAAATTTTGCGATTGTTTAAAAAATTCATTACTCCGAAAGTATTGAATCAAGACAAGTGTGCTTACTCTATGTGTGTACAAAAGTTTTCGCATACAATTGCAATTTGAATTTTTTCATTTTGTCGTATTTCAAATCTCTACAATTTTTTTCATTAGAGCAGCCAGATTGCTGTATTAGCTTTCATTTTATAAGCAAAACACTGAAGAAACAACGTTTTTGTGTATTTAAATGTTTATAACAATTAATAAATGACAGTAGCGAGTTCAAAACATAAAAGAAAATAACTACGGACTGTGTTTCATGTGATGGCACAGTCGGTTTCCTACTAGTATTTTTGTTACGAAAAAATCCTTTATTGATGATGATTATGAAATTTCTGTCGACAAAAAAATGATATCGAATTTTTCCCATGTTACAGTAAACGTTATTTCCAGATTTATTTTGTTTTGAGACAACTAAGGGAGATGATCTCGTTGAATGTTCTTAAAACAGCATACCGTGGTCTTGTACACTCACTCTTAAGCTTTGGATTGATATTTTCGAATAATTTAGCCCGCACACAAAAAGTAATATGCTGAAAAAAATCTTCAGATGTAGATAGATAGATAGATTCTTTATTGCCTGATTTTCTATTATATAATAGATGAGACAATGTCGAAATAAATAAATATATACAGGGTGTTAATTAAGTACGTTGACAAACTTCGGGAGGTGATTCTTTGAAGGTTTTCAGGACGAAAAGTTCATATAAACATATGTCCCAAACGGCTTGGTTTTCGAGATACAGGGCGATAAAAATACATTTTTTTCAAGATTTTTTAGAGTTAACTTCGACATTTTCGACAATAATCAGTTCAAATTAGGCAAGTACAATCCATTCAATAGGGCGCACGATACAAAATAATGCATTTCTTAAATAATTCACAGGGTCCTCCTTTTTTCAGAGTCAAGCTTTGTTCAACCCTTCAGAATTTTTTTTCCGCCGCCACTGACATATTATGAGAAAGGAATAATCAATGTTGTTTCATTTAACATCTTTTTGATATCTCGCATTTTTTCATTTACTTGTACGGTTCAGGGGCTATAATGAAAATATTAATTTAAACATTTTCCAGTGTGGCATAACATTAGAAAATTTGAAAATTAAACATTTTCAATTATTGTAAATTGATGGAAATATTTTTTCAGAATTAGAAAAATCTACGATGAATAAAAATTATACAATAAAAAATATAAAGACAAGATTTTATACAAATGCACTGAAAATGAAAAAATAATTTGTTTCATTTTTTGTAGGTTATTCTGTGAGTATCAAAATCTTTCTGTACAAGATTACCTAGATCAAACAATGAAATGAATTATTTTTTCCTTTTCAGTGTATTGTATAAAAACTTTAAAATGTTTTCTTTTTATAATTTTCATTTTTAACATTTTAGTTTATTTTTTATGTGAAACTGAAAATCTCCAACCCAAAAACCATCACATACCAATTTTGAACAGAACCGGATCATAATCACAAAACTCGTCCGCCATATTGGAGCCGCCATTTTGTTTTTTAACAAACATTTTTTTAATGCATTGTCACCGGAATTACGGAAACCTGCCAAATTTCAAATTAATCGGAGTATTAGAAGTGGGTCAAATTCAACTTTTATTAAATTGTTTGTTAGTTAGTTACAAGTGAAGCTAAATAAAAGCTTGTTATTGTAAAGATGTGATTTCTTTTTGTGATATCTAACAGAAAACTACTATCTCCCCGTCACTGCGGTACGCTGGATATTAAACTAGATCTGACAGATATTGGGAAAATCTTAACTTTCAACCTGAAGATTCTGATGGTAAAAATGTGCATTTTCATTGAGATATTTGATTAAAAATGTTTTTACCCATCAGTCTTGATAGAGAACTCATACAAATTTTTTGTTATTTTAAAAAAAGATATTTTTCAGTTTTTAATTGAACGTTTCCTTTTCAACATAAAAAACTTCCGAAAGGTAATCCTGTAATGGAAGATAGTTAATAGGGTTTATCTAATAGTCGCATATCATTACACATTTGATTTTCATTTATGAATCTCTGGTCATAACTCCGAAAAACTAAATCAAACAAATTTTTGTTTCCGTACGGAGTACATTATTTTATCAGAAATTTCGGTTTGTTTTTTCTTCTGCAGTAACGCAGACATTTTGTAATCAATTTGAATTCATAAAAATAGCAAAGTGGGCTTTGATATTAATTCATTTATTTAAATATCAACAACTTGACAGTTATCGAAAGTTGAGAAACTGTCTCATTGTTAATTCTTCATTAGTGCAAGCTATAAAGCAGATTCATTCAATATTCCTTTGGATAAAATGGTTGAATATACAAATTCAGAAATGGCAGACATGCACTTAATGTATGGAATGGCTGATGGTAACGCTCGTGCCGCCAGACGAATGTTTCTAGAAAGATTTCCACAACGTCATATTCCCAGCACACAAATGTTCATCAATATTCACTCCCGTCTTCGTGAAACGGGTACTTTCAAGCGGTCTGCTGTTCTCATAGGAAGACCCAGGAGAGTTAGAACAGTTCAGATAGAAGAAGCTGTACTTAACGAAATTGAGCAGCATCCAGACACCAGTACAAGACAAATTGCGGCACAGTTTAACGTAACCCATGTATTGGTATGGCAAATTTTAAAAGAGCAACAACTTTATCCCTATCACATACAGCGTGTTCAAGCTCTTCTGCCAAGGAATTTTCCAAAGAGATTAACTTTTTGCACTTGGATTCGAAATGAATTGTTGGGAAATCCATGGTTTTTATCTCAAGTGTTATTCACCGATGAGGCATGCTTTTCCCGTAAAGCCATTATTAATTTTCACAACAATCATATGTGGGCTGATGAAAACCCACACGCTGTGATTGAAAACCATTTTCAAGAGACGTTTTCTGTGAATGTTTGGGTTGGAATTGTAGGGAATTTCCTTATCGGGCCACATTTTCTGACTCAATGGTGACCATTATCGACATTTTCTTGAATTCATCTTACCTGGACTCCTAGAAGAGATCCCACTGAGGGAAAGAATTGGAATTTGGTTTATGCATGATGGTGCTCCAGTACACTTCAGATTGGTTGCACGCCAATATTTAGAAGAGAATTATTCTGATCGCTGGATTGGGCGTGGTGGGCCACAACTTTGGCCACCAAGGTCACCCGATATGAATCCACTTGATTTTTTCCTCTGGGGGCACCTTAAATTATTAGTGTACCGAACTCCAGTTCAAAGTGAAGAAGACCTGAGGAATCGCATACAGGAGTCATGCGGAATTATAAGAAACACTCCTGGTATTTTTGAACGTGTCCGCCAGTCTATGGTTAGGCGCATAAACGCATGCATTGAAGTTGGCGGTGACCATTTCCAGCAGCTGCTCTGACATATCAATTTCAATAATGGTCCTTTTCTGAACTTAATTTTATTCCTAGGGAATTTATGTTACTTTGCTCTAGTATTTGATAATAAAGTTACTCACTATTGAAAATGTCCAAAATTATTTTGCCATAATTAACTTTGTGCGATACATATTCAACCTGAGTTATGGTAAAAAATGTATGGGAGCTCCATAACATTACATTTTCTCTACACGAGCAGAAAATAGCTATTTGTGTAATGAGAACAAAATGACGTATTGCGTCACGCGCTAATCTTTGGAGAGTGGCAATGACACTTCGAGAAATGAATTATTTTATATCATGCGCACTATTGAATGGATTGTACTTGTCCAATTTGAACTAATTTGGATCGATTATTGTCGAAAATTTCGAAGTAAACTCCAAAAACTCCTAAAAAATGTATTTTGATCACCCTGTACTTCGAAAACCAAGCCGCTTGGGACATGTTTATTTGAACTTTTCATCATGAAACCTTTCAAAGAATCATCCTTCAAGTTTGTTAGACTTTATTATTTATGTTATGCGTTACTGGAAAATGTTTGCGTTAATATTTTCATTGTAACTGCTGAACCGTACAAGTAAATGAAAAACATCAGGAGAGCAAAAAGATGTTAAATGAAACAACATTCATTATTTCTTTCTCATAATATGTCAGTGGCGGCGGAAAAAAAAATCTGAAGGGTTGAACAAAGCTTGACTCTGAAAAAAGGAGGACCCTGTGAATTATTTGAGAAATGCATTATTTTTTATCGTGCGTACTATTGATTGGATTGTACTTGCCTAATTTGAACTGATTATTGTAGAAAACGTCGAAGTTAACTCTAAAAAATCTTGAAAAAAATGTATTTTTATCACCCTGTATCTCGAAAACCAAGCCGTTTGGGACATATGTTTATATGAACATTTCGTCCTGAAAACCTTCAAAGAATCACCTCCCGAAGTTTGTCAACGTACTTAATTAACACCCTGTATATATGGGAGTGGTTACTTACATAAAATATACAGACGTATAAACACTTAATACATACCTAATAATAAAAACAATACACAGTAAATAATAAAAATAGCATTTAAATATTGCTAGAAGAGTGCATCTCCTAATTGTTACCAACGTAACTTTCAAACTCTTTCAAATTGTAAAAACATTCGTCATGAAGGATCTTCTTTAATCGTCTCTTGAGTATACTATAGGATTCACTATCCTTAATGATAGCCGGAAGTTTATTATAATATCGAATGCCACAATTAATGGGAGCTTTTTGACTAAACGAGTGATTTCTTCTTTCTAAAACAAAATTGTTTTTGTGTCTTGTATCGTAATTGTGGATGTCACTGTTTCTCATTAGTTTATCTTTATTGATGTAGATGTAACTGAGCAATTTTAGTAAATATATTGAAGATTTTATGGCGTTTGAAAGTTTCGCGACATGAAGATCTATAGGGTAGATTAAATATTAACCTCAGAATTCGTTTCTGTAAAACAAAAACTCTTTGCACATCACGTCCCTGACCCCAGATTATGACACTGTAGGTGATAGCAGAGTAAGCATAAGCATAGTATACGTTCAAGAGGGTGTTTCTGTCTAGCATGGATTTGAGTATGGTCAATAAATAATAACATTGATTAATTTTTTTACAGACACCATCAATTTGTTTCTCCCATGTGAAATTACTGTCAAACGTTGTTCCCAAAAATTTCACCGATTTAGAGGTTTCAATAATGGACTCATTGAATGCAATTAAACATTTCAAAGGTATTTTATACAAGCTGCAATATTCTATACATACAGTTTTCTTCAAATTTATAATAAGCCTATTTCTAGAACACCAGTTCTCAAATTCAATAAAAGTATTGTCAATTTTTTTTAGAAGATTCTGTTCCGAATGATCAGTTATAACCATGCATGTATCATCTGCATACATAAACACTTCAGCTTGTGTTATATAATGAGGTAGGTCATTAATGTATAATAAAAAAATTAGGGGCCCAAGAACACTGCCTTATCAATATCATATTCTTTGGAGATAACGTCGTCAATTTTCACGACAATTTTTCTGTTTTCTAGGTAGGAGAGAAACCAATCATTAAGACAACCACGTATGCCTAATGCATTCAACTTATCAGAAACAAAAGATTTATCAACCGTATCGTAAGCTTTGGTCAAGTCAAATAAAACAGACACAACGTGATTACCACTATCTAATTGTTTGTTAATATATTCGGTATAATCAACTAGACTAGTTTCAGTTCTGAAACCGTGTTGGCAATTTGTAAGTAGTTTGAATGAACTCAAGTAATACTCAACTCTTTTAAAAACAAGTTTTTCTATAATTTTGGAAAAAAACACTCAATAATGCTATTGGTCTGTAGTTTTCTATGTTACTAGGGTCATCCTTTTTAAATAATAAAATTATGGAGGCTATTTTAAGGCTTGTTGGAAATGTGCCTTGTGTGATAGAACTATTTATAATATAAGTGAGTATTGGAGCGATTATCTCTTTACATTGCTTGATAACGTTAATTGGAATTTCATCTAAACCAGTAGATTTTTTATTTGTTAAAAGTTGAATTGCGTCGATGACTTCTAGTTCCGAAACGGGAGCAAAAAACATTGTTTGAGGGGCAAGACTACTTTTGGTACAATTGGTGCTGGCATTTTCACCAAAGTGATCAGAAATCTTTTTATGAATGTCTGAAGACAGAAACTCACCAAAAGCTGCTGCTTGATCTTTTGGATTACTTAATTGTTCATCGTTATAAATAATTTCTGATATATTGGCACTCTTTCGTTTACCCTTAACTTCATTTACTAAGTTCCAAACTGTTCTGTTTTTGTTATTTGAATGATCAATAATATTTTTATAAAAAAGTTTCTTTCCAGAGATGGCTTGTTTATTTACTTCTTTTTTTAGTTTTTTATACATGTCATTCAGGTTATCGTTATGAACTCGTTTTCGCAACCAGTCAAGATTATGCAGTTCTTTACGTTTTTTGTTCAGTTGATCAGAAAATTTTATTTTACGAGACCTGCTCTTACTTACCAAAGTATTCTTCCGGAAAGCAATATTGAAATACCACGAGAATTCTTCAATGAAATTATCACAAACTGTGTTGACATCCATTTCTTCACTTACATCAAATGTTATTTTCGAAAGCTGATATATAAATTCATTAATTGAAACATCATCAATTTTTCTGAATGTAATCTTTTTTTGGATCTCAGAGACAGCACTTGAAACTGTAAATAAATCAAATTTGATTACTTGGCAATGGTGATCAGAAAGACCAGGATCAAAGTTATATGTATCAAGAATATGTGGTGTGTTGGTTATTACGTAATCTATTGAAGAGTAACTAGTATAATTTTTTGTCGTTAATATCCGAGTGTAATCTGTGATCAACGACGTCATCTCAAAAGAGCTGAATATATCAAACAATTTTTTTGTCTGTAAGTTGTTAGAGAATTGATCGATGTTGAAATCCCCAGTGATAATCACCTGTTTAAATTTTTCTAACGAGAATGTTAATAATTTGGACAGCTGTATGAAAAAAAATTCTATGTTTTCTGTTGAATCCGAGCAGGGTCTGTAAATATTTATTAAGCAGCAATTTTTTCTGAACGATACTATATTGTGAAAGACCTGCACAAGACCATTGCAGACTAATATTTTTTATAACTCAAACGCTAGCTCTACTCTGTCTCTATATTTATCATAATGAAATTTGAAAATGTGGAATCAAACTGTAGGTACCTATAACGAGTAACATGACAAATACGCATAAGACCCGTATAGACCATTGGCCTGTATATAAAATTTCTAGTCGTTACAGTCGACAAAAAAATATCATCGGGTTTTTCCCATGTCACATGAATAATAATTTACGTAACAAGTCCGGAAAATACTGTTTTTTTGGACGAGTAGACAAAAGGACTGTTCGGAGTGTTCGGACATGTTGCGTACACTATTTTTACAGCAACCATTTAGAGTAATAAATAAATGATACACAGTTCTTCATTATATTTCCTTGTATGACAAAATTTCGAACATTTCAATTTTAATTTGTATTAAATAGGTATTGAAATTCGAACAGAAAATACTAACAGAAACATTCTAATTCTTGTTCATATTAATATTTATTTTAAAATTCGAGCAATTGCTAATATTCAGCCCTATGCTGTATCACTTTTGTTACGTTTAGCGATCAGACGTTATCCCATCTTAATGGAAAATTGCTATTAAGTTGGGATAACGTCTGACCGCTAAACATAACGGAAGTGATACAGCATAGGGCTGATTGTAGGGATTCAATTTGTTTGAAATGCATATTTAAATTTAAATGCCTTTTGTTGAAGTCAGAACAAGAAGGTAAAGCTTCCGTTCCACATTGATTGTTTTCGTCTGATCATTATTGAATGGCCTTTTTTTTTGTTAATACCCAATTACAATAAAAGTTCTCTCAAAATGTGTTTTGGAATCTGGTATTTTCACAAGCAACATGTCTTCCCTGTCTTTTCTTAGATCAATTGACATTTTTGCTAGTTGTTCCCGTCTAGACGCACCGGCTAACCTAATAATTGTTGCTTCCTGAAAATAAAGCAAATCAAGTTGATACTTTTATATCCTACGATCGTAATATTTTGTTAAAATTACCTTTAGCAATATATATGTTTCATTATCTGCTTCCCTAATGATCTGCTGGTTGCTGAAGATTTCTTTGCTTTATAACCAACATTCTTCCTTTTAAGAAATACGATAACCTTTGGAAAAGTGGCTATGTTTACATTTTTGTTCATTATAATGGAACTTTTCAACGTAGAGCACATGTCCATAGGGTAGATGATTTGAGAGTTTCAGATTTTTGCGCCAAGTAAGTCAAAATTACATCCTCTGTAATAGTTTTGCATTTCTTCATATCCATCCATTTTGTGAACAAATATAAACGTTTTCGTACCTAGACATATTAGCTAATACTTTTACTCTGTTAAAGAATACCTGGACTTCTCCTAATATTTTGTACTTATCTTTTATTTATGCATATTTCATTGTATTTAATTTTTTTATTCAATATGCTGCATTGCATTGAAGATTTCTGATTTCTTTGCTTTTTAAGCAACATTCTTCCTTTTAAGAAATGCGATAACCTTTGGGAAAGCGGCTGTTTACATTTTTCACTAAAATTGTACTTTTTCAACATAGACTACGTGTCCACAGGTTAGAGTATCTGACAGTTTCAGAGTTTTGTGCCAAGTAAGCCAAAATAATGTGAAAAACAGAGTTCTTTTGGGAGATCGTTCAGTTACGAACAGTCGTTGCCGACCAATGATGAACCCTTTACTTACATATACACCTACTAAGTAGGCTTATTATGGAAAGTACCTGTCAGAAAACAACTACTCCCCTGGCTAAGACCACGAAGGGTATTGAATTAAATCTAACAGATACTTGTGCAACGTTCCTCAAAGCATCAGAGGACGCAGTTGCAATATCCGTCGTGGTCTTAGCCAGGGGAGTAGTTGTTTTCTGACAAGTACTTGCCATAATAAGTCTACGTAGTAGGTGTATATGGGAGGAAAGGGTTCATCATCGGACGGCAACGACTGTTCGTTACTAAACAATCTCCCAAAAGAACTCTGTTTTTCACATAAATCCCTCAACCCGGAGATTCGGAGTGTTCTCCTCCTGCTCGCTAGGTGGAGCAGCCTAGAATCCGCTTCATCGCGGGAACTATAGTGGTGACCAGCCAATGGAGTGTGTAATGAATTGGACGGTGAACAGACACTGAAGAGAGGCAACAACCTCGAAACTAGTCTGCAGGTGGTCCACCTCTCCAAATCAAAACAATATTATGCTGGTTGGTCACAGAGGGCACTTGCAATTGCGTCCTCTGATGCTCTGAGGAACGTTGCACAAATATCTGTTAGATTTATTTCAATACCCGTCATCGTCTTAGCCAGGGGAGTAGTTGTTTTCTGACAGGTTCTTGCCATAATAAGCCTACGTAGTAGGTGTATATGCGAGTAAAGGGTTCATCATCGGTCGACAACGACTGTTCGTTACTAAGCCAAAATTACATCCTCTGTAATAGTTTTTTTTCATTTCTTCATATCCATCCATTTCGTGAACAAATCATAAACGTTTTCGAACCTGGACTTAGCTAATGCTTTTCCTCTGTTAAAAAAAACCTGGACTTCCTCTAATATTTTATACTTATCTTTTACTTATGCATCTTCCATTAATATATATATATATATATATATATATATATATATATATATATATGTTTATTCATCATCATCATCATACATCATCATCACAGTCTGGGTTAAAATATAAACATTTAAGAACAATAATACGTTAATGAATAAACACAGAAAAACCACAAGGAAATGAATCCGCGCGTGGCATGAAATCCTTGTTCAAACATTAAAAGTGAACGACAGTTAAATACAGATGTTCCCAATTCTGTTAAAATGTAAATATATACATATATACATATATATATATACATATATACACATATATATATCCCTTCTCCATATTTTTTGGACCATCGCCGAAACTTTATTTGGATTCAGATTGATGAGCACAGACGTTGAGACATTTGTATGTATATATGTATATATATATATATATATATATATATATATATATATATATATATATATATATATATATATATAGGAAGTTATTCATGACATCTACAGTCACTAGTTGAAACTTAATTTGACACGAACCAAGGAATCCAAAAGTAGAGGTTTGTCCACAAATTGACAGGCAGCCAACAATTCGTTGTTCTGACCAACCCAAGGTTCAATCAAGTTTCTAATACGTTATGAGGAACGCAAGCAGAATCTAAGTGAAAATAGAGTATATTTCGTTTTAATTCCGAGAGTTCTAACCTTTGACAGCTGTTTCGTGCTAACGCACTCATCAGAAAGGATTTATGGAGCTCTCGAAATCAAAACGAATCCACTCAAGAATTAATACCGTGAGGCAAGACAGAGTATAACAGGAAGTTATTCATGACATCTACAGTCACTAGTTGAAACTTAATTTGACACGAACCAAGGAATCCAAAAGTAGAGGTTTGTCCACAAATTGACAGGCAGCCAACAATTCGTTGTTCTGACCAACCCAAGGTTCAATCAAGTTTCTAATACGTTATGAGGAACGCAAGCAGAATCTAAGTGAAAATAGAGTATATTTCGTTTTAATTCCGAGAGTTCTAACCTTTGACAGCTGTTTCGTGCTAACGCACTCATCAGAAAGGATTTATGGAGCTCTCGAAATCAAAACGAATCCACACAAGAATTAATACCGTGGATCTGAACAATTAAATAACAAGACAGATGAATCTTAAAAATAAAATAAAATATTGAATATAAACACCATTGAAATACAAATATTTTCTAATTTTGTTAAAATAAAAAATTAAATAAATATAAAAATTATTAAGATTAAAAGTTTAAAATTAAACCGAAGGACTAAACAATCAAAATTCAAACTAAAGGATTGAACAATTAAAAATGAAATTATTGGTATTGTTAAAATTTTATATAAAAGCTTTAGACAACACAATTCTAAAATATTAAATTTTATATCAGATTGAGGAAATATTTTGGCAATAAAGTCGCATTGGAATAATAACATCTACACGCATGAGCAACACCTCATGCAAGTCTATAACATACTCTGCTTGTAGCTATAAAGCTTTCTAGTGTTTCCAACGGAATACCGAATAGCCAAGTTCTGACCTTTTTCTTGAACATTTCGTATGAGTTGATCGTTTTGAGTTCGGGCGGTAGCTCATTGAAAAGTTTTGGTCCCAAGAAAGTGTAACATTTTGTCCTATCGTTTTTTCAGTTCTTGGTATCACAGCGTTACTTTTATGTCTTGTGTTGTAAGGGTGCTGAATAGGTACCAACGACGATTTATGTCTAAACTGCCTCAAGAGGATCGCAAAAACAAATATCTGACTTACATTCATTATCATTGTTTCTTGATATAGGCTACAGGATGGATATTCTCGCGGTTTTTTATACATCATTTTAAGAATGCACTTTTGAATTTTTTGGAGGTTATTGATAAGTGTTTTTGAGGCTCCTCCCCATGCAATGACTCCATAGGAAAGATGACTTTCGACCAAAGCATGGTACAATATTTTCAGATATTTTATATTAATGATGTTAGATATGTTTTTGAATTTGTAGACCATGAATCGCAACTTTTTAATCACATAATTAACTTGATCTTCCCATTTCAAATGAGAATCTATATATATATATATATATACCCAAGTATTTGAGCTTATCGACAGACTCTATTTTCAAAAGTGTTCCGTCATCATATGGTATTTCCAGTTCTTTATATTCTGGTAAATTTGTAGAGTAGGATGTAAACGGCAAAAAATGAGTTTTTTTATAATTGATTGTAAGTAGTCTATCGTTGAAAAAATTGATTATATTTTGAAAATCAACTTCAATGTTATTTTTGAGAGTGGTCCAGTCAGTTCCTTCGTAAAAAACGGCAGTGTCGTCCGCGAAACTCACAACTTCCCCACACGTATCTTGTTCGAAAATATCATTGATATACAAATTGAAAAGAATTGGCCCCAAAACAGTACCTTGAGGCACTCCATATTTTATCATTCGATAACTGCTCATAGTTCCATTGATATTGACGCATTCTTTCCTGTTACATAAGTAACTCTCAAGTAATTTATGAGCAACTCCTCGAATGCCAATATTTGAGAGCACTGACAGTAGTTTTGAATGGTCAACGGTATCGAATGCTTTTGCCAGATCTATGAAAACACAAATAGAAGGATTTTTTTTGTCAATTGCATTATTTATCAACCCTGTCAATCTGGCAATTGCATCAGACGTTGAATTATTCTTACGAAAACCATATTGTATACTCGATAAAATATTATAACTTTCGAGAAATGAAACCAACCTCTTCTGTAAGGTTTTTTCGAAAACTTTTCCCATGCTCGAAATAGGCCGGTAGTTCGTAACATCGAGTTTATCACCATTTTTGAAGAGAGGTTTTATTTCAGCAATTTTCAAGATGTCTGGAAATTTTCCATCATTCATGGACTTATTTATTAAATAAACTAACGGAGGTGCAATTTCTTCCTTGATATCTTTCAGAATTTCAGATTTTATGTTGTCAATACCCGGTGATTTGTTATTTTTCAGATTCAGTATAATCTCTATCACTTCTGCTTCGTTCGTCTCAGTTAAAAAAATTGAATTTGGATTATTTTTATGTCTAACAAGTTTTGTTTACATTTTGTTACTTAAATTTTTTGCCATTTTTTCACCAATATCAGTAAAATGTTTACAAAACTCATCAGATATTTCTTTAGAATCATTTGTTTTTTTCCAGTGGAATTTTTTATTTCTTTAATTTCTATTTTTTGTTTATGATTTTTTGAAATTTCATTGATACATTCCCATAGGCTTTTACTCGTGTTCTTATTAGCCTCTATTTTGTTATTATAGTAGTCACTTTTCGCCTTTTTTATTAAAAAATTTAACCTATTGCTGTAGTTTTTAAATTGTTCTTTGTTATGTTCTGTTGGTCGATTTTTCATTATTTTGTATAGTCTGTTTTTTTCATGTGTAGATTTTACTATTCCCGCAGTTATCCAACATTTTCTTCTTATTTCGTTTCTCCTAATTTTTATTTTTGTTGTTGAGTTATCAATGGTTTTTTATTTTATTTATAAAATTTTCGGTACACACGTCAACGTTATTTTCAGTATACAAATCCAGCCAATTTTCCTGTTTGATTTTTTCTTTAAATTTATGTTTATTAAATAGATTTCTGAATCTTTGTGGTTTATCAGTTCGTATTATTTCAGGTGTAGTGAAGTGGTTTATGATGCAATAATGGTCTGTTATATTGGATTCGAGGACTACAGGAATATTTTTATAAAAGGACTTTTTTGTTTTTATGAATATATGATCCAAACAAGATTTCTCATCTCCTACATTTCTAGTGCACTTATTAATCAAGCAATTGAAGCCTTCCTCACCCATAACATTCAGGTATTCATGTACATGATTATCATTTTTATTCAAAATATTAATATTAATGTCACCCGTAATTATGTGAAGATCTGAGGTTTGACAAGATTTGAGATAGTCTGACAGGTTAGTTATAAAGTTTTTTTCAGATGTTGGACATGGCCTATAAATCCCGTTGAGTAATATGTTGGTATTGTTCAAAGTAGTGATCAACTCCATTGTATCTGTATTTTATTGTTCAGTATGCTGCATTGCATCATATTAAATGTCTTAATCAATCCTTTGTCAGCCTTTTATTTTTTCAAATGTGTCAGCGAGAGTGAATGTAAGTATTTTACATTGGTACTTTTTTTCCTCTGGCTAGTCTGATAAACTGTTTGTGATTCTTTCTAAGATGATTAACTGTATGTTTGAAAGTGGTTGACAATGTGTTAGTGTTAGTAGAATTCTTCTGGACTTCCATTGCCTAGAAACAAAGAAAATAAATTCTTTACATATGTTTGAGTTTAACATCTACTATGTTAACAGTTGAAACGTCGTGACTCAAACACATGCAAATAATTTATTTTCTTTGTTTCTAGACAATGATTAACTGTATATCTATTTATCTATCTATAAAACCCAATGCAATAATTAGAAGCCTTTCATTCCCGAAGCGCACAAAAATGTATCCCTTCCTGTAACACACCCTAATACTTTGTTCATATCGTGTGTCATTTTTGCCTATCATCATCTGAAATGTCAGCAAACCGCTATTAATATCCCCTGCGACACCCCTATGTCCATGCCCCAGGCAATAATCCACGAACGCTACGAACATTTCCAACCCTCACACGCCGATAATGTCATAGTTGCCGCAGCGAAAAATCGGTGATTCTCGAGAGAGCTTGAAACAAAACAATGTGGGAGGATCTGCCGAAGGGCGCGGTTTCCCATGCAGACCTGACCTACGACAGTTCTCTTGGTTGAGGTCATTCGTCTACATTTGAGCGGCTTCGGTACCCAATTGTGGGTCATTGCAGTGGGCCTGGCGTACTTGATTTCATTTACTCAAATTACTTCATAACATCTAGTTACTTGATTTTGATTTAAATGTCTGGTGTTTGGAAGAGGGGTTTCGAATGATGTTTTAAGTGGTACGTTTTGTATTATTTATTCATGCTGCAGCATAATTTCAATATACAGGGTGTAGGAAATATTACAGCTGTCAACATCCGCCAATGCTCGGGTTTCGGAAATTATAAGGATTTTTATTCCTTCTTCCAGCTAGCGCTCAGTCTCTAAACCCGAAGCGTCGACATTGAATCAAAATTTATAGTTCCTATATAGCAGCTACGCATTATTTTTGGATTTAGAATTTAAAAACGGATTGTAGCAGCAACACTATGCGCTATGAATTCTGAAAAGAATTCAGGCATAGAACGAAGCGAAGTTTTAATATTTGTTAACTTCGAGTTTTGATAAAAGCTCTAGGCTAATGTGCGGCATGCATAAGAATTCTTTCTGGATTCGTTGGTATTCCCAACGAATTTCTAACCTCTTCAATCAAGGCAGGCTGTAGATTCGAAAAAGTATCAAAAAGTCATGTGAGCCACCCGGAAAAGGTTTACTCACAAAGGTATAACTACACACCTGCTCGGATACTCCCGAGGGACTGACTCTTCACCCACCATACACCCCCTAAGGTTGAGGCCCGGAAGGATGAACGCCCCAGCACTCGTACGTACTCGAAAGCTCACCCCCCTCCCCCTATACACCAACCCCGCTCGTTAAACGGTTCCTCATCCTGATGAGGCGATCAGCAGATTAAAATCTGATCGTTTGATATGGAGAGCTCGGCCAATTCTCGGCCTGAAACTCTCTTATATCTGAAATTTGAATTTAACAATGACTTTACATAATGTGCATGGTGCCCCCCTGAAACTGGCTGAAGGCTTGAAAAAGCACTTGGCTGAGGGCCAAGTGCTGTGTAGTGAATTTACTAAGTTTACTTCTTGGTCTGTTCTTCTTGGAATCTGAAACATAAAAGCATGATTATCGAGATTTAAGCCTGTTGAAGTAAACGTTAGCGTCGCCGAAGGTTTCGCTTCCGTCTACTTCTTTAGGGGTGTCGTTGTCTTCCTTGTCGTCTGTATTTGTCTCTGTCGTCTTGCTGACGTCTGTTCTCTAGGAGCTCCGTGAGCAGCGGGTTCCTGTGTCTCTCTACTCTGTCTAGAGTAGTCCCCACATGATGCCTGATCAGTCTGTCGATGTAGTCTGTCGATGGATGTCTAAGTCTCGATATATAAACCTGTTAGGCATATATCGTGGTGCGTCTGTTGCCATTCTGAGGCAGACATTGAAGAAGGCCTGCATCCTCTGCCTATAACTATTCGCGCATTGCCCCAAAGCAGTAGACGCGTACAGTTTCAACTCGAGTGCCATGTTGCTCCTACGTCCGATAAGTGGATATAGATTATGCCTTGTGGCTTTCGCTGTGTTGACTCTTCCCAAACTCGGTTATATTAATAAGAATATGTTGGCCAATGCCGACGAAAAGCCGCTGAAATAGAGGGTGGGCGGACTCTATCAGAGTGTATATACTCTCGCCTAAAATCTTTTATTATTTCATTCAGTCTCATTTCTGGCCAACAATGACTCAGTCTAATCAGTAAAAAGAACATCGATCCGCAAGGTTATGACATCATCAAATTTTAGTCTATTGCATAATAAGTAACTATTGAAAGGAAGGAACAGAACAAGTACACGAAAGTCTACACATGTACACGAAAATCTATGAATTCGATAAGACAACAATCACTTCCGTTATGTTTAGCTGTCAGACATTATCCCAACTTAATGGCAAATTCGCCATTTTTTGCAAAATTCAGAACTCCGCCATTTTTCAAGAAGTAGGATTGGCCTTTCTTATGAAAGTATTGAATCATGTGTACTTTATGTGCGCATAAAACAGGCGCTGTCGGATCGTTAGTTTTGACACAATTGCAATTTAAATTGTTTTTTGCACTATCTTGCAGTGTACCTGGATGCTCTAGTGATAGCCCGACATGATAAATCATTAAATTTTCTGGTTTTTCCGGTTTTCCTCCGTTACTAATGATTCGACAGGGTCGTAAAAAATGATATTGGGTGATGATTCGATGGTTTGTCGATTTTCCTCCTTTCGTATGAAGGAATCATCATTGCTAATTTCTGACTCAGTTTTTATTGGAAAAGTGATATTATTGTATAGTATGATGTGTCAATGAATAGGTACAACTAAGAAATAACGTCATTGTATTTTACGAAACATTCCAAACATCTTCAATATCATATTCCATTTCAATTTTTCATTTTGTTATCTACTGAAGCTGTTCAATTTTGACATTGTCCACACTGGATAAAAAATAAATTTAAAAAAACTTGATTCGGGATAACTATAATGTATTTCTAATTCTCTATATGCGAAGGCATAAAAATATATAACCATCTACCCTTACGCCTGAAGACTATTGACTCTTTCAATGAATTTCGAAAGTCTGTTAAAGAAGCATTACTTGATGGAGCTTACTATAGTTTGGAGGAATACTATTCTGAGATGTGGTAGAGTATGTTTGTACTACTTATATTTCGTTTATTTATATGACTTGATTGAGTCAGACTTATTTATTTTACACGTATTTTTGTTCGACTTATATGTTTTTATTTATACAACTGACTTCTGATTATTAAGTGAAATTGTTTATTTCAAATGTATTTTTTACGACATATACTTTTTTATATATATATATATATATATATATATATATACCTGACTTCATAGGTTAAATGAAACTTTGTCAACAAGATATTTTCTTATGACAATAAAGTATTGTTGTGTTGAGTACGACCCTGTTGAACAAAACACTGCTCGTTGCTAGGAGATAATATGTATTTGAATAGAGATTGAGATTTTTTTTTACTGTCACTGTCACATTTTTCAATTGGAATTGTATATTTCAATAAACGTGAAATTCTCAAAACTTTGCACACAATTACTTAACATGGTCCTTCGAGCCGGATGGAACACGCATTTTGCTGAACGCCGGCCGCACAGGTTAGTTAGTGCCTTCCTTTCCTTCCCATCCTACACCTAGTACGACTTTTATTTGACATCTACGATATCGCTACTTTTGAAATTCATTTACTTTACTTACTGTGAATACGTACTGATTGGTATTCCAATACTTGGTAGATTTAGCGTTTATATTTACTTATATTCATTCATATAAACATGTCGAACTTAAATAAAGTAAAACGCACATCTGTCAAAGGTTCATTGACAAGATTCATTAATCACTTCAACACAGTCAAGGACCTAGAAAACGTTAACATTGAAGATTTAAATCGTCGGTTGAACAAAGCCGAAGATCTTCTAGAAGAGTTCAATAACGCTCAGCTTGCAATTGAGGCTGAAGACCCTGATTTTGATACCAATTTTCCGACTATTCATTCGCCGGAACGTCAAAAATTTGAGAATGATTTCTTTGCAATTACCTCGGAAGTCAAAACATTCCTGCTTTCAAAGGATGTCAAAGAAAACGCTACTGAAACTAGTTCACACTATTCTAATAACAAATTGGTGAATGATTCGAATTTGATGAATGTTCGTTTACCACAAATAAATTTGCCAACGTTTGATGGTACTCTCAATCGATGGTTGTTTTTCAGAGACAGTTTCAAATCACTCATTCATGACAATTCGTCAATGTCAAATGTCCAAAAATTTCATTATTTACGTCTGTCCCTACAGGGATGTGCTGCAGACAAAGTGAAATCTCTGCAAATATGCAATGATAACTATGAAGTCGCATGGAAATTACTAATAGATCGTTTTGAAAATGAACAAGCTTTGATTAAAAGCCACGTTAAGGCTCTATTTGAAATTCCTACACTGAAAGATGAATCTTATCAAGGTTTGAGCATGGTTCTTGACGGCATTGAGAAAAATTTAAATGCTTTAAAAGTTTTGAAACGACCTACTGACCAATGGGATGATCTTATCATTTACCTTGTGACGACAAAATTTGACAGCACTACAAAGCGCGAGTGGGAATCTCGAGCTGATTCTAAAAGGATTCCGACTCTTGCAACTTTGTTGGAATTTTTGAAAGACCGTTGTATTCTGAATCTACAGAGGGATCTAAACATCACGCGACAAAATCATTTCAAAAACATTCAAGATCTTTCACAACGACTTCAAGCAAGATTATTTGCGTTTTTTGCAAAAATAGTCATAGCTTGTATTCATGCTTCGATTTCAATAAATTAACAACAACAGAGAGATTCAATACTGCGAAACGATTAGGACTTTGTATCAATTGTTTAGGTTCTAATCATCGTACTAAGGACTGTAAGTCGGCAGGCTGCAAAAGGTGCGGCAAAGTTCATCACAGTATGTTACATTTTGAAAATAACGAGAGAAGTGAGAATAATACTTCGGTTAGTGATGGTACATCGAATAGTACGGGCGTTTCAAATAGTACGAGTGTTTCAAATAGTACGGGTGTTTCAAATAGTACGGGTGCTTCAGGTATGGCTGGCAACAAGTCCAATTTACAACATTCCCTTTCCACTAGTATATCTACAACATCACAGGTTTTGCTCTCTACTGCAGTCATCACAGTTTATGATAAATGTAATAAACCGCACCATTGTAGAGTACTGCTGGATAGTGGTAGCCAAGTAAATTTTATTTCCGAAAAACGTTCCAATCTTCTTCATTTGAATAAGCATTCAATAAACATATCAGTAACGGGTGTGAATCAAATGCAAAACAAGGTTCAATTCTCCGTTTCACTCAAATTCAAATCAAATATCAATAACTTTGAAAAAACTATTTCTTGTATTGTTTTACCACATATCACTGATTATTTACCTTCTCTACCTTTGCATTTAACAGAACTGAACATTCCTAAGAAATTAACCTTGGCCGATCCTAATTTTGATAAACCGGCTCCTATAGATTTACTCATTGGTGCTGATACATTTTGGGACCTTTTAAGTATTGGTCAGGTGAAATTAGGCAATGGGCTTCCTATACTACAAAAAACTAAACTGGGTTGGCTTGTATCTGGTCCCTTATACGTGAAAGGTAATAGTTTCAGAGCACACCATTGCACTGTTTCAACGAATAATAATAATTTAGAAACACAGATTGCTAAATTTTGGGAATTAGAGGAATACCCAAAAGATCAGTTTTTGTCTGACGAAGAAGATTATTGTTTAAAACTCTTCAAGGATACCATATGTCAAAATGAGGATAGCCGTTTTGTTGTAACCATTCCATTTAAACAACATTCCTCTCTTCTTGGTGAATCTAAAGCTTTCGCCACTAATCGTTTTATGAATCTGGAAAGGAAACTCGAGAAAAATCCTGATTTGAAATCACAATACCATCAATTCATTGAAGAATATATTCAACTTGGTCACATGTCTCTGTCAAAAGATCAGAACGATAATTCAGGTTATTTTCTTCCACACCATTGTGTTGTGAAAGAAGACTCAACTACTACAAAGTTGCGAGTTGTTTTCGATGGCTCAGCCAAAACCACGTCAGGTGTTTCACTAAATTATATGATGATGGTAGGTCCCAATATCCAGGATAATCTGTTTTATATTCTGTTGAGATTCCGACGGCACAATTACGTTTTGAGCGCAGACATTGCTAAAATGTACCGTCAAGTGTTAGTACAGGAGGTACAATGCAATTTTCAGAAAATTTTATGGCGTTTCAATCCCAACAGTAACATTGATGTTTATGTCTTAAGAACTATAACTTATGGACTAGCATCGTCAGCATTCCTTGCAATCAGATCATTGCAAGAAATTGCACATCGGTATAGACACGAATTTCCAAAAATTTCTGATATTATTTTACATGACTTTTATGTCGATGATCTTCTCACCGGTGCTCAAACTATCGATGAAATTACTTACATAAAAGAGAATATTTCAAAACTTTTATTATCACACGGATTTTCATTAAGAAAATGGATTTCAAATGCCACAATCTTCTCTTCTGAAACTAATTCTAACGTAATGCATATAGGAGATAAAGAAGAAAGTAAAATACTTGGATTGTTCTGGAATCCAGTAAACGATTCTCTACAATATTCTATCAATACTACTAATAGTTACCTCAAAATAACCAAACGTCAAATTTTGTCATTGGCCTCTCAGATCTTTGATCCACTAGGATTACTTTCGCCTGTCACGATAAAGGCAAAGATTATTCTCCAAGAACTTTGGAAACTCAAGTTGTCGTGGGATGAGTCGCTCCCTAGTTACTTATATACTGTTTGGTCTGAATACCAATCACAATTACAATATCTGAATTCCATTAAAATACCTCGACAAACAACATGCCCCAATCCTGTATCCATACAGTTCCATGGCTTCTGTGATGCATCGCAGTCTGCCTACGGTGGTTGTGTTTACATTCGTTGTAACGATGTGTTAGGTAATTCCACAGCCAATTTACATTGTGCTAAAACACGTGTAGCACCGTTAAAGATTCTGACAATTCCTAGACTCGAGTTATCAGGGGCACTTTTGCTTGCTGAACTCATGGATAAAGTACTCTTGGGTAGTACTGATGCCAACAACATTTTTTATTGGTGTGACTCTACAATATGTATTTCGTGGATTAATACTCCTCCGCACATACTAAAAACATTTGTGGCTAATCGAGTTTCACAGATTCAGAACCTTTCAAAGCCTGAGTCATGGAAACATGTAAGCACTTTTGATAATCCTGCCGATTTACTGTCACGTGGATTAACTCCACTTGATTTAACAAAATCTGAATTTTGGTTTCATGGTCCTCTATGGCTAGTCAAACCTGAGTCCAATTGGCCTTCTCAAGAAACAGATACGAGTCTCATAACTACTGAATTTTCAGAACATCGTAACAAACCTGTTGCATTTGTCAATACGACTGATGACTATGTTTCATATATTTTCATCTTCATCAGTTCACGTTCATCTCTGATAAAATTACAGCGTATATTCGCCTACTATTTGAGATTTTTGAATAATATCAGACACAAAGATAAGCCTAAACTGCAAGGTTATTTAACAACAAACGAACTTGATGATTCACTTTATTTTCTTATTCAAATTGTACAGCGTCTCGAATTTTCTGACGAATATTATAAATTAACGCACTCCTAACCAGTACATAGAAAAAGTAAACTTCTAAACTTAAACCCTTTTTATGATGAAATTAAAAAAGTTATTCGTGTAGGTGGTCGATTAACCCAATCTGATTTTGATTTTTCGAAGAAGCATCCTGTAATTCTTCCTCGAAACAGCCACTTGGCTATAACGATTGTTCGTCAAGAACATATTAGACTTCTACATGCAGGACCTCAAGCTCTTCTGGCATCGGTTAGAGAAAAATTTTGGCCATTGTCCGGTCGTAATTTGGTGAGAAAAGTCGTGCACGACTGTGTACGATGCTTCAGATGTAAAGCTAAACCTCAAGAGTATATCATGGGCAATCTGCCTCCATCACGAATAACTCCGTCGCGTCCATTTTCCTTGTGTGGAGTAGATTATGCGGGACCTTTCCAACTCTGTGATAGAAAAGGCAGAAACTTCAAAATTATCAAGGCATATATTGCATTGTTTGTTTGTTTTGCCACTAAGGCTATACATTTAGAGGTCGTTAGTGAGCTCACATCAGAATGTTTTTTATCATGTCTGCGTCGTTTTATGGCTAGACGTGGTAAATGCAATGAAATTTATTCCGATAACGGTAGCACATTTGTAGGGGCGAATAGTGAACTCAAACGTTTTCTAGAATCCCTGGAAATTTCCATAACTGATCAACTATCAACTGAAGGTATTCAGTGGCATTTTATTACACCCCATGCTCCACATTTTGGGGGTATTTGGGAAGCTGGCGTAAAATCCACCAAGTATCATTTGAAACGTGTAATGGGTAACGCATCCTTGACTTTTGAGGAATTTACTACCATCTTGTGTCAAATAGAAGCTTGTCTTAATTCCCGTCCACTCTATCCTATGTCAACCGATCCCAATGATACAACTCCTCTAACTCCGGCACATTTTCTCATTGGAGAAAGTCTTACAACGATACCTGAACCCAATTTGTTAGACGTCAGAGAAAACCGACTCTCAACTTTTCAAAGGACACAACAAATAGTGCAGCACTTCTGGTCCAGATGGAACAAGGAATATGTATCGTATTTACAAACTCGAGTGAAATGGAAAATAAATCATCAGCAACTGATCAAAACTGGTTTCATGGTGCTCATCAAAGAAGACGGACTACCCCCTTTGAAGTGGAAGCTGGGTAGAATACTTCAAATTCACAAAGGTGCCGATGGTATCATACGTTCTGCAACCATCAAAACAGCTACAGGTGAACTGAAACGTCCAGTTGTCAAGATCTGCGTTTTACCAAATCAACCCTGATTTCATGTTGAAACCCTGCAGTGTTTCAAGGCCGGGGCTATTATGTTGTGTTGAGTACGACCCTGTTGAACAAAACACTGCTCGTTGCTAGGAGATAATATGTATTTGAATAGAGATTGAGATTTTTTTTTACTGTCACTGTCACATTTTTCAATTGGAATTGTATATTTCAATAAACGTGAAATTCTCAAAACTTTGCACACAATTACTTAACAAGTATATTCTCTCTATGACACTATTGCGTGAAGCCATGAATGGTAATTCCTTCGTCATCCAGTATATTCATAATCTTCAAAGAAACTACATTATTGTGTCATATTTGCTTGATTTTCCAAAACACAGTCTTGAATCCGGAATACTTCATTCCATGTTTTCGAGTAAAACATAATTTTTATGATACTAAAACAATACTTTACTTCCAACATACAACAAGGAAACTAGGTCATCAAAATAAAGAGAGTGCTGGTATGTACACAAATAAATTTCGATTTAAACCGTGTTGCTTCATGAACTTTTATTACGTAATAGAATTCACCTTTGATAAATGGCGGGTGACCTAGATTTTTATACGAGCATCCAGATAAAATATGAATGAGGTAGCTATAAAGGTCGTCTTGGCAGTGAAAATGTAGGAAGTGGTTGCATATGATTTTGTTGACTAGCTCAGAATTCCATATGATTGCGGTCAATCAATTTCCAGGTATGGATTTTCCTCACACACCACTGAGGCCATTGCTCTACTTCAATGTCAATGTAACTCGTATAAAACTGACTTTGAATGATGGATACATTAATCTATACGAAATTTTCCATTTGCACTTCCTTGCCTTCAAAATTTCAATTCAGAATTACAACTATTGCTAATTGGCAGTTTTCCGTTGAAATAAAAGTCTACCTACTATCATAAATTTTAATCAAAATAAATTTTCTGAGTAAATTTCATGAACTAAATCTTTATAAACTCAAAAACTGTTTGAGATTAATAAAGGGACCATTTAAATTGTTGATATGAACCCCATGATTAAAATATTCAATTGTAGCCATTATTAAAATGGCATTCTAATAACTCAAAAATGGTTAGGAATGGAGAGGTTTATTAGGCAACGAATTTTTTAAAATTCCAGTAATTCATCGCATCGTACTAAAATTGTCTCAAAAATCCAAAAATATTACAAAAGTTCCATTTAAAAGTTCAAATCCGAAGCTATTTTGGGTGAAACCGTAAGTGACTGGAAATTGAAAACTAGGCGAAAACTCTCCTCTTCACATTCCATTTACCTAAACCAGATCTCATTTTGATTACCGTAATTTTCTAAAAGTATTATAATAGATTCTTTGACACCCGGTATTTTTGAAATCTGGAAAAATATCGCTCCAAAAATTCAATAATGTACTGGTTATTCCACTAAAATTTTAAAAAAAATTGCATTCACTGTTGGTGAATTGTTGAACCAGTGTGAAAACAGCGTCCAAACTTGGCAGACCGAATCACCGAGGATACCCGATCGACCAGGGGCGTACCAATATAATTTTCAAAAAAATCAGGGGCTATTTCGATAATTACTAATAAATAACTGTTAAACTGAGAAGGTATATTTTCTTCTTGAATAACTTCACTGATGAGTGGGTTGGAAGTGGGGAAACATGTAACCTACATATCCGAGAAACAAATCTGAAGATCTTCCTGAATGGGAATTTTTTCATTTTGTCATGAGCAAATTCAACTAGCATCAAATTGAATAGTTACATCATTTCTGAAATAAGTCTTGATTCTAGCACAAACAGGTATTGGCAGTCAATTCTGTGTTGCAAATGGTTCAATTCGTGGAAAAAATATTGACTTCCCTTGGGATCCTTGGGTAGATTTTTCAACCCTTTCATTTAAAAAATTACTTTTGAATTTACTCTTGTTTCTAGCATAAACAGATTTTGGCAGTCGATTCTGTGTAAAAGGTTCATCCCGTAAAAAAATTATAGACCAGGGGTGGATTTTATTTTTGAATTGTTGTTGAAGGGTTAGTAAATCCATCCCAGTATCCCACGGGAAGTCCACAATTTTCTCACGAAATGATCCATTTACAGTACAAAATTGCCTGACAGAGTCTGTTTATGCTAGAACAAAGTCTCCTTTCAGAAATTATTTTTGAAATGTAAGGGTCCAAAGGGACGTCTGTCAATTTTTCACAAAATGCACCTTTTGCAGCACAGAATTAAGTGCCAAAACCTGTCTGCCAAAATGAAATGGTTGAAAAATCCAACCCAGGATACCATCAATTTTTCTCGAAATGAACCTTTTGTAACACAGAATTGACTGCCAAAAACTGTTCACACTAGAACCAAGACTTATTTCCGAAATAATTTTTGTTAATTTAAGGTTTGGCAAATTGACCCCAGGATCAAACGGCAAGACCATGATCTTCCTACGAAATTATCCTTTCACAACACAAATTCGACTGCCAAAGTCTGTTCATGCTAAAGGAAAGTCTTCTTTCAGAAATGCATTTTCAAAGTTTTAAGGTTGAAAAATTCACCCCAGGATCCCAAGGAAAGTCGATAATGTTTTTTACAGAATGAACCTTTTACAACTTGGAATTGATTCATCTCTGGTAGAAGTCCATTTCAGGTCAAAGTGGAGTGGTATAGATGAATCGGGAAGAAGTCACAAAATCATCTCCACAACTTTAATTTTAACAATTACAAAATGTCTCTCTGAATCATGATTTTCTCAATATTTTCAATGACTTTCGGCTTTCTTTATTATTTTTATAACAAAAAATAGTTTATTTTATTTTTAATAAAATATTTGAATACATCATTACCCTACAAAATCAATTGATTAATATCATTTTTATTATTTTTCAGAAGTATTAAAAATTACTGAAAATATTGAGAGACTTGTCGGTTTTTCTAAATTTTAGGCGGTTAAACGACAAATTTAATAAACCACAAAGGTACGTAGACCATTCGAAAGTAGATATTTCAACAATTAAAATGATCACTTAGAGACCTTCGAAATACAAAAAATCACCAAGACAATTGTTCGTGGATGTTAAGGATTTTTTTTTTTCGAGAAATGAACTTAACTCAAAAACTATAGTAGTCTTCTGAATTACGAAAAGATCATGCCCATTCAACACCAAAAAATACATATTCTTACAAATTTTCAAGTAAATTAAATCATTTATACGCGAGAAAAAAAAAATGAAATACCGAAAAATCGGGTTTTCGTTCTGAATTTCTCGTAAGTAAACTATCAACTTTTGGTTTTCCACGAAATTTGATAAAATGGATAAAATCCTATATGACAAATAGAGATATGGTTGTAATTTGCAATGGATTGTCATCTGAGTCAAAAACTGTAAAACTCGGTGTGCCACAGGATTCTATTCTAGGGCTGTTACTGTTTCTCCTCTATGTCAACGACCTTCCTCAACATATAATGGAAGAGGCTATGTTACAATGTTTGCTGAAAATACTACGATAACTATATCGGGAGAAACCGCTGACTCATCAGCAAATCAGAACACATTATTGATCAGTTCAGTTCCTGGTGCCAAAGAAATAAGGTTATCCTAAATACGTCTAAATCGGTAAGTGTAAATTTTCACTTCAGGCGAAATATTCCAGATGGTCTATGTACACAATATGATATTCAAATTTCTGAAGAATATAAATTTTTAGGTAAGTACCCATCTAGACGACAATTTGAAATGGGAAATGCCATAAAGCAGTTGAAATCCAGTTTGGATGAACCTGATGGCTTACTCAACATATATTATGCTATGGTCTATTCCCAAGTTTAAATGTTATGACCTGGGACAGGGCAAGGGATTTTTCCATAGTTTTCTTAGCTCAGAAACGTGTCATAAGGCTGTTCAACATTACCTTCCGAGATAGCTGCCTGCCCGTTTTTATTGATGAAAAAATATTGACAGCCTCATCCATTTTCACCCTCAATTACATTATGTTTGTCAGGCAAAACCTCAAATTATATGAGAAAACTGCTACAGAACATTTCCTAACTGACAATCTCACAAATAACTGGAACCAAAGCGTTCCCAATTTTATATATGGTCAATTTTGTAAATTTTTGTAAAATTCTCCCATTCATGAGTTTATATGTGTATTTGTATATACGGTTTGTCTCACTAAGTTGGAACCATATGGTAAACTTTTTTATTATTCATTTTAGGAAAAAAAATTATTCTTCATAAAAAATTCTGCATGTTCTAGAATCTAAAATACAATCATCAGATATCAAATTTTTTCAGTCGTATACGCGGTGTGACAAAAAATATAAATTTTACTCAAGAGTAAAGTACCTTTATATTTTAAAATATCGAAAATTCTTATAGAAAAAAGTTGAAATTGAAAATTTCGTTCAAATATGCAATTACGTCCATAGACATTGAAGAATTGGGTTATGTTACTTTTTACTTTTTTCTTATTTTGAATGAACATTTATCTCTTTTGATTATGATTTATTCATGTAAGTGGATGCAATTGCATATTTGTACGTAATTTTCAGTTCTGAACAAATTTTTTCTATAAGAATTTTTAATATTTTCAAATATAAAGGTTCTTTACTCTTGAGTAAAATTCATATTTTTGTCACACCGCGTATACGATATCTGGTGATAGTGTTTTAGATTTTAGAACATGCTGAACTTTTTATTAGGAATTTTTTTTTTCCTAAAATGAGTAATAAAAAAGTTTTCCATATGGTTCCAACTTACTGAGACAAACTGTATATACAATGTAAACCTGTGCTAGTTTTAATTTTTATTTTATTTTATTTATACTTTCTCAAAACTGACTTATCATATGTACCTAGTGTATCAAAAAAGATGAATAAATATTATCATTATTATTATCGTCATTATTATAGACGGTAATTTGAGGTTATGTCGAAAAGTGTTGAGAATTTTTTTTTTTGATTTTTTCATTATCTACAACTTTTCTATTCAACACTTTTCGCTAGGAGTTCACGTTTCGCCGCAAATCGCAAAAACCCATTTTCAACCCCTAATCTGCATTCCCATTTCACCATTTTGAGAGCGTTCGTCATAACCACACAATTTTTTCATTTAACTTTTTTTGTATTGGCAATAATGACGATGATAAGGATTGGGTAATTTATTAGTGAATAACCCTGTACAACTTCAAATCTCACATCTCTAAGTCGGTCAAAGTACTCGTAATAAATTTGGTACATTTTATAGATCGCCAACTCTAGACTGAAGTCACCCATTGAAAATACTTTTTTGTCGAGAGTGCAATCGCTACTGTTCATTCCTTATCAATGACACGCCTCCGCCAAACAAAACTCACAAATACTTCATTTAGTTCATTTATTATTATCAAACTGGCAGAGCGGACACCCGCGGTTGCAGTCTTTGATGACCTTTTCCAACACTATAAATGTTAACTTGGAAACGTCTGATCGCTTCAAAACATGTTTACTCGTTCGCTCTTCAATGCTATTTATTTTCGACATGAAAATTAGATAATTCCTATCTACCACAATGTAGCTAATGATCATGTAGTAAAATGCAATGACCGTGGAGGTTTTAAATATATTGTACAGAGTGTACGGTCCGCAGGTGCTTTCGGGATTTATTTTCGGAACGTATATTAATGTGGTGACAAAAGTTGTAGGTACCTTTCGTTCGCACCTGTAACGTGTTTGTGTACTACGGGATATAAATATTCAGGACATTTCGACATTCAGCATTCTGGAATCGGACAGCTGTTGTTATCCACTTGAGTTACTTGTTTCGGCCTTGGCTCTGTTATTGTTACTATAATAATATGAGTAAACTTTCAAATTAAACTAAAATTAATATTTCTGATACACTATTTGCAATAAAACATATTGCTTAAAAGGACAAAATCAACTTATTTAAAAGTAACTAGGTTGGGGACTACTTCCGCATTTGCAGATGTCACAGATAGCATTTTGCACTCCTTGGATGGAGAAAACATGAGTTGTGTCACTCTTCTTGATATTAGCAATGAATTCGACATCAGTAGTCACGATCTTCTCTGCAATAAACTACTTTTCTATGGATTCAATGCAGTTGCAGTTGAATCAATGGCAAATTACTTGTACAAAAAGACACAATGTGTTATTGTAAATGAAAACATGTCGAACGTCTTGCCTGTTTTTTTGGAGTTCTTCAAAGTTCTATTTTAGGTCCTCTACTCTTTCTGTTTATATCTCTAACATGTCCGTTAAAGGTATTTTCTTAACCCAACTATGGATACGTGAATACAAATCATACAAAATTCATGTGCTTGATTCTGTACAGGCCTGCGAAAATATGACAGAATATGAAGAACAAAAATCTGAAATAGGAGTTGAAATAGGACATTCACTTTCTTCAGCTCAGACAGTTATCAAGTCCAACCAACCACCCAGTACTTTTTCAATGAATTCAAATTCTTGGAAGAAAACAATGTGAACATCAGAAAAACAATCTCTTGAAAATTCCCAGGTACACCTCAGCCACATACCAACAAAGTTTCATATATTTCACAGCTGAATTAAAATTCTGCTGAACTTCAAAAATAGGATGAACATATCTCCCATGGGCCGTGGTGGCCGTGGTGGTAAAGCATTTGCCTTTGGAGCGAAGGGTCGAGGGTTCAAAGCCTCGCATGGTCATCGGTCTCGTGCATAGCATCACACGTTAAAAGGTAAGGGCTGCGTCTTCCCTAGCTCACACAAGTCTCTCGAAGACTTCCGAGGGTTGTGCGTAGGGGTGCAATCGGTTGACGGAAATAACAATTTTAACAACAAAAACAAATCTTTCGATTAGCCATATTTCTTATTTGAAATGCACTTTGTTTTCACCTGACATCTCATGTTACTAAATATCAATCACTCATCGATATTGTTTTCATATTCTTCATTATTAATTTGTTTATGGAACATAACTTATCTCTATTTAATTTGTGATACAGAATAAAAATCATCCAGGACGACAATATTATAGAACTTGCCAAATTTTCTTTTTTGAATAGTAGGCAAGAAATAATGGAAAATAGAAAGAAATGAACTACTCACAAAAAAACACTGTATCATTTTTAGGGACATCTCATGTATTTCCAATCATATATTTCAAGAGATCCTTCAGCTTTCACATACGTAACAAGTATGTCTCTATTCCAAAGGAAATCAAATCAATAAAATCTCCATGGTTAAGTGGAGTGCCGAGTTGAACTTCGCCCTTTATTTTCTAAAATATATTTCTAAGGACTGTTTTCATTTAAATGTACTCAGAGAGGAAATAATAAAGATTATTATTATTATTAAAACGGAGATGAAAATTTTTTTCTTAAATAATTATCAATAGTTATGAAAAAGAAGTCTCATTTTTTCCCTTTTCCCGATGCATGATTTTGTTTTTTCATTAAATATTCTGTCTCTGTGTTTCGCTCAATTACAGAGATATTTCAGGTTAATAGGAAAAACAGCAAGTATTTATGCAAAATGTAAGCTGATCTCCGCCTTTTATTTTCGTTAATAATTATTAGCACAAATTGTATTTTTTTATTCGAAAATAATAAAGATTATTATATTTCTAAAAAATTCCTAATGACTTGTTATTCATCAATATTTTCGCAATCCTGAATTTTATCTGTCTTTTACCTATCATAACAATAACTGTTGTTTTATTCATATTTTAATTATACCTATAGCTATAGCTATAACTCTAGATCATGACTCTGGGCAAATAGTGACCCAGTGCCATCGCTCCCCGCCACAAAAAACCGAACCAAATAGTGGCGCTCAATTTTAAAAGCTCTACAGGTTTTGTCTCGCAAAACGGAAAGGGTCGACTTCATGACTTTTTCGTGTGGACAATAAAATAAGATAGTGGCTCCAATATGGCTATCGAGTTTTGTCGTTTTTGTCAATTCAAAATTAGTATATCGGAGTTTTTTGGATCAGAGATTAAGTGCTCGCAAATTATTTTGAGTACTCCTGAGCCCTTTTTAAGAGCACCGAGTACTAAGCCCTTGTATAAGCTGCACAACGCGCTAAGCAATACGCTCTTGTTTGAGAAGTGCTCACGAGCACAAAAGGATTTAGAGTGCCTAGACAAGCATTGTGCACATAATTCCGTTATTTCAGCTTTCTCATCTTTCACTGTCCCAACTCGTATGGTTTGATTCATTTCTTTGCTTTCCTCATAGCTTCGACTCCCGTAAAGTTAGCAGATCCACTTTGAGATTTTCAATTTGTTTTAGGCCATAATTTCAGGCTAATTCATTACCCTATTCCCGATTTTTCTTTCTTCAATTGTGAGAGAATCGCGGGTTCTGCTAGAATAACGTTAAGCTGAAAGAACCAAACCATTAGTCTAACGAATGTTTATGAAAAATTAAATCACACCATAATTTTAGGCTCATTTTATGCTCACGTTTGACCATCGCCGATTTTTTTGGATGCTTTTTTTAAATCCTGGGTTCTGCTAGCTTTACCTTTAAGCTAGCAGAACCCCACCCTGAAAAAACAACTCAGAAAAAATCCAGTTAGATAATAATTGTAGGCTCTATTTAGGCTAATTCATTATCCAATTATAATTTTTTTTTACTCTTCAATTGAAGGAGAAATAATAGGTTGTGTTAACTCAACACTTAACTGGCTGAACCAAAAGAAATCTGATCACACCATAATTTTAGGGTCATGTTTGAACCCATCGCCGATTTTTTTGGAATGCGTTTTTTATCCTGATGGGTTCTGCTAGTCTGAATAGAGCCGAAAATTAATGTCCAAATGGATTAGTTCTGAGTTGTTTTTTTATGGTTGGGTTCTGCTAGCTTAGTGGTAAACGATTCGGTTATCCTTTTGGTACTGCCAGCTCAGTGTTGAGCTAACACAACCTATGATTTCCCATAAAAATTCGTTGAGCTGTTTGGTTCTGACAGCCTAACGTTAAGCTAGCAGAACCCGCGATGTCTCCCACAACTAAAGAGAACAAAATCGGGAAAAGGGTAATAAAGTAGCCTAAATTAGGGACTGAAAAAAATGGAAATTCCAAAGTGGTATAGCTTCGACCTTTGCCGAAGTTCATTCATCGAAAGATCACTTTCGTAAAAACAACACATGAATATGATTATAACTTTTTTCAAATTAAATAACTTCATTATGTTTTCGATTGACAATTGTATTTCGTTCTTGACATAAGTAACTGTCCACTGACATTTTTCATGAACTTCTTTTTAAATACATACATGATGTTACAGTCTCCCACACTATTAAAAAGAAAACAAAAATTAACTCTTCTAGCAATTTCTTGCTTCAATGCAATAAAAGCTGATTCACAGGTACGGATCCAGTTTAAGGATACTTTCTTTTGCAATAATCTACCTAGCGGATAAGTTTTTGTTGAAGCATTCGGAATGAATAGGGTGTAGTACATGACCATGCCAAGGAATCTATGAACTCCATCAATATCAGTTGGCCTTGGCATGTCAAGGATTGCTTGAACTTTTTTAGGAGACTTTGAAATTTAATTATGTATGATAGATGTCCCAGGTATTCGGTGCTGGTTTCGAAAAAAAAAACAAATTTCTTGCGGTTCAAATGTAGGTCGAATTCTTTGAGTCTTTGCAGACAAGCATCAAGGTTTCTCTGACACTCTTCTTTAGTAGATCCATGTATAATTATGTCATCGAAAGAAGAGTGTGTTTTTGATAGGCTGGAAAGAATTTGATCTATAATTCTGTTGAATTCAGATGGAGCAGTTTTGATACCAAAAGAGAGTCTATGCATTCGATAGGTTCCTCGAAGGGTTGATATTGTTTGGATATTGCTTCCTTCTTCGTCTACTGATAAATGAAGGTGTGGTGTTCATCTGATTGACGTTTGATGAAAAGTTATCGATTTGTGGAAGATTGATATCTAGTTGTCTGATCCATACACGACCTAATAACGGCTCTAAGTTATCTGGAACGACGTAAAATTCTTCATTTGATAATTTGATTGAACGTAATTATAATTATATGCACGGAAACTTTTCTTTTGTTGATTGTAATTTTCATGCTGTATTGCCAAAAGTTGAACTGAGTTTTAGTTGATCAAAAAGAGCTTGATTTTGCTGTAGAACAAGATTATTTGAAGCTTGCATGGCTCCCATGAGCTGTTTAAACATTTCTGCTTTCGATCTTGATTTGTTGGGGCTAACTATTTGTTCACGTCTCGAAATTTACCTTCGTCGTCAATTTATTATAACTTTTTCAAATGAAATAACTTTATTATGTTTTCGATTGACAATTGTATTTCGTTCTTGACATAAGTAAGTGTCCACTGACATTTATCATACATACAGGATGTTACAAATATTCAAACTGATAAACTACCTCAAGAAAATGATTGATAGTGTACAATAATAGTCAGTCTATATTTCAAATATAGTCGACGCCTTAATTGACGAAAAATGTTGCTTTGTCAATTATTGGGGACAATCAATCGAGTCGAAGCTCAACATAAACATGTTTACGCCTAGTATGACGGATTCCAGGCAACACCGAGTGCTGGTAGTGGAAGCGGAAGCTTTCGGTGGCTTCGCTTTGTTATATCGAGCTGGTTCTCGTCGCGAGTCGCGCTCAGAATAGTCCGGATAACCCACTTTCGGCAGCCTGGCCTACGGTGCACAAATAGAATGTGCACTATCTGGAAATCTAGAATTTCTGGGAGCGAATACTGCCAAATTGTTTGCGGAGATGAAAGTCGCGAGATGTCGAAAGTACGTGCCGTTTCGGAAGTTTCGCAAGTTTCTATGTAGGACGTGGCTCTACGAATTAGCATAACACGTCGGATCCAGGCTGCTTCCAGGTTGTTTTTCGGATAAAAATAATCTTAATCGCTTTTGCATATCATTCTCCACGAAAACTTTCAGTCCTACATAATTTTTATCATGCTCCTGCTTTTTTCACCTTCTATAAACCGCGTTATTAGACCTGAAAAGTTGATAGCAAGACAATGTTTGCAAGCTATTAGGGAGATATTATATTATTTTTGTTTGTATCCATGAAAACGGTAACAGTTTGCTGTGGCCAATCAAGAGCATTTTTTGACAATGACTTGGTATGATAAGTGGTGCTGGAAAGTATCAATGAATGAAACGAATAATTTCGACGAAGTCAAAATACTCTTCTCCATACATTCTTACAAAGTGGTGAAGTGGTGAAAACCCTTGGCTGAGGGCCAAGTGTTGTGTATTGAATTTACTTAGTTTACTTCTTGGTCGGTTCTTCTTGGAATCTGAAACATAAAAGCATGATTATCGAAATTTATATAAGCCTGTTGAAGTAGACGTTGGCATCGCCGAAGGTTTCGCTTCCGTCTTACTTCTTCACGTCTGTTCTCGAGGAGCTCCGTGAGCAGCGGGTTCGTGTGGGCATGATGTAATAATGTTTATCCAATTAATATATACAATTTTGATATAATCTGATACTGATACATTCCTGGAAATAATAAACAGGGTAGGTACCACAGAAGAAACTTCAAAAGGGTTTCTTGTGCATGGTATAAATTGAAAATGAAACTCTGAATATAAAATTTATAGAATTCATTCTTGATGATGGACAGTAAACATATAACAAGTTAGGTATAATCCAGAATAACCTTACTCAAAGTGGAACATTGTCAACCACTTTCAAACAAAAGTTAGGTATTATGTTAAAACTAAATGCAGCAATAAAATGAAAATATAACAAAATTTCAGATCAGGTTCAAGGTGATGAGAATGAGTGGCAAGTTAACAGACATGTATTATGTATAGTTTCAGTTAGGTATACTGTTTGATGGTTTCATGAAATATGTGATCATTATAGTTTTTCAACCCGTTTTCAATCTGTTTTTTGAACTTCATTTTATTTTCTATGTTTTTATCTCATCTGATACTGAATCACAAATTTTTGCGCCCTGATAGCTGCAATGCCACTGGTTTCTCCTATTTTGGAACCAAGGATAAATGGGTGTTGAAGTGTTTTGAGTGAATTTCGGAAAAGATTTTCAAGTAATATAAATGTTTAATATGCAAAATTCCTTTTTTACCATGTATAATTTTCACGATATGTTTTTGTATTACGTTCAGATTGTTCAAGTGTTTATAATTCACACCGCCCCATGCTATAATTCCGTAAATGAGTTGTGATTGTACTAATCCATAGTAAATTGTTTTTAGCTGTGGGATTCCAAAAAATTCTTTCAAATTTCTGAAACGTGATAAAAACCTGCGCAATTTTCTAGTTGACATGTGTAGATTCCATTACAAATATCGATCTCGAATCAGTCCCAAATATTTGATTGTACTATCCTCCGGTATTTAGGTTTTCTCATTGAATTTCAACCGACCCATGTTTGGTAGGTTATTAGTGTAAGAGGCTTAGCTATATTCAAAGTTAATTTGTTATGTTCGAACCACATGACAATTTTGTTAAAATCAACTTCTGCTTCCATTTTGAGTTGTTCCTACGTTTCTGATTTATACAATATAGCTGTATCATAAACGAAACTCAAATTGTCACTAGAAGATTGTATGGTTAAGAAGTTATTGATGTATATGGTGAAAAGGACCCAAGACGGTTCCCTGTGGAACATTTTAGCCAACTTTTACTCAAGAAAGTTCATCCTCAAAGTTGTGTCAATGTAAAGAAACTAAGTAAAACTCGATGTCGCCTCCACAATATATATTTCACCCCTAGAGTAGGAAGGGGGAGCTGTTGTCAAAGCAGTGTTGGCAATAACTTGTCAAAAAAGTTGCGTCAACATAATTCTATCAATCAAAAACATGTTTTCGAGCATAGAAATGCTCATCTTCAGTTGAAATACAGGTCAAACTAAAATGAGTGAAGGCACTAAGTACAAATTTGAAAAAGTAGTGAAATTGGCAAAAACAGGTAATCTTGGAAACCAAAGTGGACACTAACATGGCATGGAAACGTAGAAAATAAAAATAATGAATCGAAGTTATTAAAAAATCGTGGCGTAATAAAGGTCAGCACCCTACGTTAAAGGGGAATGGTGGGTGACCTTTTCTATATCAACAGTAACAACATCGGTTGAACTCCAATCATTAAAAAGAGTTTTCTTTGGTTGTAAACGAGAACAATGTCTGTCGAAAGAGAACTGAGATTGATAGAAAAATGGAGATGTGAATCGATAATAAAGGTTTTTGACATTAAGGTGCCATCTATCAGAGAAAAACGTCAACTTCTCTAATAATTCTCTCATATTCATGAATTCTTTGAGAGAACTTACGACCAATATATGTAGCATCAGGATAATATTGTTCACATCAGAATTGTAATGCTATATATATTGGAAATCCGAATGGAGTGATATTTTGCTTCATTAGTACTGGTAGAATGAGACCTGAAAATAAAAGGGACGGCATCTGGAAGTTATAGACCAAACACTAAGATATGGAATACTCGATTTCACAGCACATAAAGTCGCTATGGTGATATTTCCTGTAATTACCCTTTTGGTCGCCTCTCCGACTCCTTGCAGAAGAAGAAGTCATAAAATAGTCTGCGCTCTGATATGGCCTTGTTTGGCATTTAGAGACCTCCATCCGACATCTCATAATAATAATGCATAACGATGAGAGTACAACTGTTAAATATCACTCCGATTATGCGGGCATTTGCTGGGCGTGCCGCAAGGATAGGTATTAGGTCCGGTACTGTTTATGTTGTACATCAATGAAAGGGACACAGACATGAGAGAAACAACTGTCCTGATGATTTTTGCGGACGATACTTCACTGATCATGTCTGGTAAGTCTGACTGACAAATGTGAAAATACGCTACGGAAAGTTGTGAATTGGTGTGGACTGAATTCTTTATATCTCAACGCCAGTAAGACACAATTGAAACAGATTCCACAATCGCCAGAAATAATGTCCTGATATCCGAATCAGTATACACGACGTAATACTCGAAAATTCAGAAGAAACGAAATTTTTAGGTATCACTCTAGATTCAGCCTGAATTGGAGAAAACACTGTGAACTCCTGATTGATGAAATAAATTTCTTTTTAATTTTAATTATCTATTCAGAAACATAAGGAAATTCTTGACGAAACAAGAAGTACTTTCCTCATATCAATCTCAGGTTGCATCCAGGCTGAGATATGGCATATGCTTGTGGAGTAACTCTACATTGGCATCAGAAGACAAGTATTTATAGTACAGAAACGGATTTTGCTGGAGTTAACAGCACTTTTTCTTGTAGGACTTTATTCAGGCACTTTAGATTTATGACTCTTCTTTGTTGTCATATTTTTTAATTGTCTTTATATATTTTCAATAATAAGGGCAAATTCTTCTTGAATTCAGAAGTTCACTAGACAAAAATTGAATTTTCATGCTGCGTACTGTAAAGTACAAAATTTCATCAGTCTCATTATCTGTTATGGGACAATGGTTATTTATGCAACAAGTGCAAAAAGTGAATGTTTATTGCACGAGTTGCATACAACATTTTTTCTACGTTCATGCAAAAAGCAAAAAATTATTTATTGAGGTGCGGCACTAGGTGTAGGAAAATGAAAAGCGCAACTTGAATACTTTATTATTAATATCGATTTGCATTGAAACAGGAACTAATACGTTATGAACAATTTAACTCAAACTTTATTTTTACCCTCAATGTTGAAAGTGAATGAGCAATTGGTGCAATATGAATATTTCGTAGTGAAGTACTTTTTAAATCCACTTCTTGATTTGTTACTGCTGTAAACGTACTAGTACTTGGTAACTGTACATCGTTATTTCCTTCAGGCTGAAATATTTGTTTTGCAGCACTGAGTTTGTTTGCATGTGATTCCTCTACGTATTCCTCCGCTACTGTCGACGATTTCCATGTTTATCATGATGACAGCACGTTGAAGTAGAATGACAGATGAGTCATTGCACTAGTGCAATAAAGAACTTCTTTTTCCACTGAATATAGTTCAATAAAGTTTTGCTTTTTGCATGAATGTAGAAAAATAATATTAAATAAATTGCCAAAGCATTGAATTTAGCAGAAAGTTGAGAAGGTTTTTGATTCAAGGACGTTTTTATAATTTGGAGGAATATTTTAAATGCGTAATGTTTGTAAATGTATTTATCCACAATCACCTTATAATTGAAGTTTTATCCACACTTATGAACCGTATGAAGTACCACTTTATCCACTAGTGGAATAATGAAAATACTTTATTCCACTAGTGGAATAATGAAAAATACAATCTTGAATATCAATCACATTTTACTTATTTTAACCAAGTTCACAAATTTTTACAAATGGAGTCGATAAACAATCGAAAATACATAGCAACCATTCAACACCTCCCGATATTTTTGTATGTTATTTCAATGATTTTTGAGGAGGTGACAGCCGCTGTCAGAGCAAAACGTCAAATCATTTTGTGATGAAAAATTTCCGCGATTCTGATTCTAAATGAATGTGATTGTGAATAAAACGTTGTATTGCATGCGTGTTTACTTATACAATAATTAACTATTATTCGAGTGTTATAAATGTCTAACGGAAAGTAAAGATTATTATCCCAAATTTGAGATTTGATATCACGAAAACTGTTGATTTCAGGACCACGATATAGCATTTCTGGTCTTTTCAGTTCAGAATATTGTTGAAATTTTAGCAGAATTCAATCTGACGTATTTGCTGCATTCACAATACTCTGTAAAGTAATTCAGTACAAATACTCAATCTGAATCGCCATTATTTACTCTCAGCATGGTTATTAACTATTCCCTTGCGTTCAATTGTGTCTGATACGTTCGCACTGTATACAAACGCATTGTGACCCATCCATCAAGATTTCGTCGAATGCACATCGCCAAGTTTCCAACTTTGTACTCCAGACAGAAAAAAAATACGACAAAATTTCAACAATGTTATGCTCGAGGAGAGCGATCAATAATTTCTCAAATTACAACCTTGTACAATCAGATAAGTCCCCGAGTTGTTGCTCTTGTACGAGCTTAAAGAACAATAAATAACAGTAAATTGCATACATGTGTAAGAGAGAATTATCAGATCCATCTAGGGAATTTGTCTCTACAAACGACTCTGCGACTAGCAATTGCAAACAGTTCGATAGATTATTAAATAGTCTCGTGAGCGGTTTCAACGGCCTAGTACGTGGTTATGTAATAGACCAGGAGATATACGTATTGATAAACAAACTTGTAACTTCAGAAATAATTAATGAATGTTATTGGTCGGAACAGGGTTGTTTTGAAATTACAGTGCGGGAAACTATCCAGAACGATAAGGGCTGATTTTTTTGCTAAAGACAACGCCAGAGGCCACACAAAAAGGGCCATCAAATAGTTTGAATTCCTGCTGTCCATAGAGATAATATCATGATTACTTTATAACTTACTTGACGCGTCCTTGTTTAGTATATATATATATATATATATATATATATATATATATATATATATATATATATATATATATATATATATATGCTGAATACTTGTTTCAAGGAGCAATAAATGTTCCAGTGACTGTAAAACAGTCGAAAACAATCCTTTAGGAACTCACTATACCTTTGTATAGATTGTATGGCACATGTCCGACAGAAAACAACTACTTCTCTGGCTAATACCTCGAGAGATATTGAATTATATCTGTCTGTCTGTCTGTCTGAATTATATGTGCAAAGATCCTTACTTTGAAGGAACAATTTTGCAAGAGCTCTCAGAGACAGACAGCAGGACACCGCCTGATCCAAACAAGGAACCAACTGCAGACCGGTTTCGGGATGAAGTCCCTCATCAGTGCAGTCCTGGTTATCACGGTTGTATACACGCGGGGGCCCGGTGCCCGTCATCGTTCGCCGGGATGAACACTGCAATCGCTTACAGGATCCACCACGGCAACAGATTAGAGAGCGCTCCAGAAGGACATTTCGGATGCGAAATGGTATATGCTGAATACTTGTTTCAAGGAGCAATAAATGTTCCAGTGACTGTAAAACAGTCGAAAACAATCCTTTAGGAACTCACTGTACCTTTGTATAGATTGTATGGCATATGTCCGACAGAAAACAACTACTTCTCTGGCTAATACCTCGACAGATATTGAATTATATCTGTCAGACATATGTGCAAAGATCCTTACTTTGAAGGAACAACTTTGCAAGAGCTCTCAGAGACAGACAGCAGGACACCGCCTGATCCAAACAAGGAACCAACTGCAGACCGGTTTCGGGATGAAGTCCCTCATCAGTGCAGTCCTGGTTATCACGGTTGTATACACGCGGGGGCCCGGTGCCCGTCATCGTTCGCCGGGATGAACACTGCAATCGCTTACAGGATCCACCACGGCAACAGATTAGAGAGCGCTGCAGAAAGACATTTCGGATGCGAAATGGTATATGCTGAATACTTGTTTCAAGGAGCAATAAATGTTCCAGTGACTGTAAAACATCCTTTTAAAGGATTGTTTTCGACTGTTTTACTATAGTTTCAGTAAAAAGCATTCAGAAGGTTGGTATTCCAAGTTCTAGATTGAAATTTTCGTCATATTTCCCTTATACCGACTTTGGGAAAACTTATTGAGAAACTGGTTAAAAATAGATTGATGAAGTTTTTATCCGCTCGAAAGGTTCTGAATCCCCAACAATTTGGTTTCCAACCACTGAAAAGTACAGGAGACGCTGTTTTCTCCTTTCTAAAAGAATTGTACGGTATAGAGTCAACCTCAGAGAGGTTTGCGCGGCAGTGTTTTGTGGTCTATTGAAAGCTTTCGATTGTGTAAATCATGGAATACTCCTGCGCAAGATTCAACTTTATGGCATCAGAAATCAGAGCCTTAGTTGGATTGAATCCTATCTAAGTGAACGTACACAATTCGTCAGAACAAACACCAATTCACAAACTAGATCGGTCAAACATGGTGTACCTCAGGGCTCTGTACTGGGACCCATTCTTTTCTTATTGTATTTCAATGATTTGGCTGATCTCAAAATTGATGGCAGTTTTACTATATTTGCAGACGATACGTCCATCTTGTGGCATGCAGCCGACATCAACAGCCTACATTCCAGTATTATCAATGATATATTCAGCGTAAAAAGGTGATTCAACTCCAATTTCCTGTCGTTAAATATAGATAAAACGAAGCTCTTATCATTTAAGTGTAATTTACCAGGTGTTCCTTTAAGTAACGAAGTTGTCATTGAGCAAAGGTATACAAGTAAATTCCTTGGAATCCATCTGGATAACAACCTTAATTTTGAGAACCATGTGAAGTCTTTGAATGGAAAACTAGCATCTGGGTGTTATGCTGCGCGAATGGTCTAAAGAGAACTGGGAACAGCCAATGCGATGGTGATATACCACGCTCTGATAGAATCACATATCAGATTTTGGGGTATCTGCAGCGAACAAAATTTCTATAGTGTATTTGTTCTACAAAAACGTGCAGTTCGATACCTTTGCAAAGTTGGACCCAGAGAATCTTGCAAACCACTGTTCGGTCAAATAAAAATCCTCACCCTTCCGTCATTATTCATTCTGGAAACGGTGTGTCTGGTACACAAAAACAAAGCATTATACGATGGGAAATAATTGATGATTTAGAAACAAATCGAGAAGAATTATTCAAATTTGCTTTAAGGGAAATGCCATCAAAAATGTCGAGTGCTCTTGGCTTTGGTGTACTCCTTTGAATCTATTCCAATTGACAAATTGCCTACGAAATTCCTAGCAGTCATTGATGAATTAATAAAGAGGAATATTATGAGTGCTCGTTTTTACAGATCTTTTAACTTTGTGAGTACAAACTATAAAGTAGCAGAATAACACTCGACTTGAGGTAAATGTTAACTTTAAGCTCAGCAGCTGTAAAATGTTACAATCTCAGCAAATTTTCAGCCTCCTTAAAGTGTATTTAATTCCAACCCATCAATAAAAGCATCTCTCAAGGATCTGATATTCCAGTAGTATGAGCCATGAGCTGTTTGCAAAGTTTCGACATTGAAAAATACTGAGAATATTTACTTGGAAAGAGTGAGGTCTCCTTAAATTCAGAATACTTTGAAATTTTTTCTGTTCTTCACTAGTCTATTACATGAGTTGTTCAGAGCGAAATACGAGGTCCACTGCCTTGTCTTACCTAAATGGAAAAGCCTAGTTTGCTTTTAAGTCGTTCAGTCTTCGAAAAGACCTGTCAATCAGCGAAATTAATGATTATTGCTGTCTGTGAAACATTTAGGCCGATCAATGCGTGGCTTTATCAGATTGATTTCGGCAATCGGTTGTCGATTCATGAAGGAACTTTTCTGAAAACCCCTTTCAACAGTATGAATTAGTAACCAAACTTGCTAGTTCTTCAGGTTTTTATAAGTCATACCACGTATACAAGTTCACAAAGCATTCATCGAAGGCTTCCCTTGGATGTTTCTTCGTATAATTCCCATAGAAAAACTCGAAAACAGAGGTGTGATTGAATATTTGGGTCTCGGCTATATTTAATAATTGTTTCTTGATTTTTCTAGACTTCCATTGTCTAAGAAAGAAAGAAAATTAAATATCTGAATTTGTTTGAGTCAGTTAACATCTGCCGTAGTTATCAAGTGTGTGAATGCGACAATATATCTATATATCTCATATAAATCGTAAAAATGTGAATAATTTACCCGCCATGAGCTGATTATTCTCTGATGTGGGCCTCTGAGGTCATCAATCTTGATCCACTGTAAATATTGTTTCCATCAGATTACATGATTCCATACGGGTGATGCGTTGCCATGCATATTCATGTAAAGTTACACACCTCATTCAATATAATGTAAAGTCATAACTCGACTTTGAATGTGAATTTCCGATGTATTCCTTGAATTATCACTTGAATACCAATGTAATTTTCTCCATTATTCCAGATTTAATGGTAAATTCTACATGTTTGTTTTGACGTTCTCACCATTATATTGAAGTGGTGCCATGCTTTAGTATGTATTATTGGGTTGGATTGGGCCGTGGTGATAGAGCATTCGCCTTTGGAGCGCCTTTATTTCACTTCATGTTACCTGCATAGCATTTCTCAGCAATAATGGTACACAGCCACATGAAATGAAAAATTTAGAAAGAAAATGGTCAGTTACATTTTGCAAATGATTTAGGCAAGATCAATATATTTACCCTGTATCTCATTTTCGGATATGAGCGTATATATACTTAATAATAGAGAAAGGGGGGACTATGCTAAAAAGGATTGTGTCGAATGCCGGTAGATGCGCATAGCGTTATGGAAAATTACATTCAAACAAAAATAATTCACACATTACCTGAAATATTCTGTAAATTGGCGTCATCCCACTGTAACAACACGTCGTATTACTAATTATCGCACCTTCATTTACAGTGGAAATTACTGGTAATTACATGCTCTCTGTAAAACACGGGAGAAGTGGGGGACATTTACCAAAATTTCCATACTATACTAGGAAAAGTATGTGGATATATATTGAATTTTGGCATGTATTTTTCAATCTACTTTTTACTGTGTGGATGAGATAAATTACTTGCTACGAGTTAACAATGCTTCATCCATTTTGAACTTAAAGGTAAACAAATCTTAGCTGGTTCATTTATGACCCGTTATTTTGATATACGGTCCTCGATACAGAATTCTATTGCCACAGATCACTATCCAGGTTCAGAAGGAGTGCTTCTAACCAGGTTTATATTTTCTGAACATTACAGGAAAAACTTGTAGAAAAACTTGTATCACTGAAAACCATTAAGCATGAACAGAAACGAATTGATATTTAAAGTTAAAAAATAATAGAATTCATCGAAATAATAACAATATGTGAGTCATCAATGTCAGAGGTAGACTGACTAAATTTTGACATTCTCGAGCCAACTCGTACGAAACGATATTCAAATATTATTGAATTTTGTGGATGGATTACATTATATTACCTGCTTAAGATTTGAAAATATTGAAAATATCCGTTAGTGGCGCTTTTGTTTGTTTTACCTTCGGTGGTAATGCCACGAGTGCTCACAATACTATAGATAATTTCACTCGACGTATGAAACCCTCCTTTTCTGCAATATTAGGACTCGTGGTGTTACCAAGCAATTTGATCTTGTTGATTTCTGTCAGAATTACTATCGATAGTATATGGTGAGCACTCGTGGTTCTACCCCCGATGATGTAGGATGTACGATCTTTCATCTCTTCGTTGTGGAAAATCAACTATGTTACCAGTGTCCAGTGTTACCAATGCACAATTCACATCACAGAAAAATTAAGTTCATCGGAACAAGCTATCTCAAAGAGATGTGAAATCTATTGAAACAAGATATAATTCCTGATGGAAAGTATAAAAGAAACGCAATGTTATACATTTCGTCACAGTCTCCTGAAGACTTCTGAGAGTTCACATTTTGAACAACCAAACAGATCCATAGAATCACTTTTACCGTTACACCCGCTACAGTATTTTTACATTTTTCAGAACACAATATCTAATGTATTCAATTTCGTATGGCATTAGTATGTGATTGATAATTTCACTCGCCTTATGAAACCATCCTTTCCTGCAATATTAGGACCAATAAGGGACGTATGCCTCGATAATACGCAGTTCCTAGCTTTCGTGCCGGTAATACCACTTTGTCATGGCAACCACGTATCCAAACAACAACAGAGAACCTAATATCATCTTGCCACTAATGTGAATGTCAGCCTGACATACTTCATGTCTATTGGCATTATCTATAACTATTGAAGAATTCACGACAATGCAACATTTTTTACTTTGTTGGTTCGTGAAATTATCTCAATAAATACTACTCGTGCTCACAATACTATCGATAATTCTGTCAGAAATCTTAAACTCGTTTAAATTGCTTTGAGGTAACACCACTCGTCCTAAAGGACTCGTGGTGTTACCAAGCAATTTGATCTCGTTGATTTCTGACAGAATTACTATCGATAGTATTGCGAGCTCTCGTGGTATTACCCCCGATTATTTCACTTATGCTAAAATAGCGTGTTATGATTGGTTGAAATTTTTGTGTTGATAAATGAAAACATCATGTTTTCGATTTTGTAGTTTGATTCCTGATTGGTTATTATCAAAACACAAACTTACCACTAGCCAGCTGCTATAATGACACAAGACCAAACTTTGACCAAAACTAAATAAGCACTCACTATTAATTCATATCAACTTCACAATTTTCGACAAATTTAGCACACTCGTGATTAATCAAATCACTAAATCAAAATGTTATCAAAACATAACCTTGAGCGAGAAGCAGTAGACTAGACATGCAATGACGAAACTACGAATGACGCGCTCTGTCATTGGTAACTGAAATAGAGGGATGTTTGAAATATCAAGTATATGTTTTGTTAGTTGCATAATTTCAGAGCTAAATGCGGGATTAATATTCCTAGTTAAATTGAATAGTAAATAAATAAAAATGGTTTCGATTTTATTCATGAAATAATCTCAACAAATACAACTCGTGTTATCGGCGATTATCGTTAATTCCTTCTCGGTTTCGAATCAAATTCAAAGGAATTGCTATTTCGATAATCACCGATACACTTGTGGTATTACCTACGAATATCCCGTACAACCTAAACATGGAATCTCATCTCAACAGTGGCCTTACTGTCCTGCTGAAATCCCCAAAATGCCTTCACTGAGACAAACATGTTTACCTTATAAATAGAGGGGGTTGTTTGTCGTTCTGGTTACAATTAATTCAGCCATTCCATGTTCCATGAATAAATTGAATGCTTCGCTGAAACGTTTCAAGCCTAGGGCGACATCAGCTTTTTTACAATGTTGCCGTGGACCGGTTAATTACCAAACTCAAATTAATTTTGGATGGAGGTAAGCAGATACATTTTAGCTCGTAGTATTTCGCCTAATGATCTTCCAATTTTTTTAAGACATCTCTAAGCCTGCTTCGGCGATGCTGACTTCATTTGATGAGAATCTCATTCCAGCCAGCTATGTTTCCATGTTTGAAAGAGATTGAAATTGTTACGACAATCTCGCGATAATTTTGAAATAATAATATTGATACAATATTACAAAGAAAACCTAACCATGGTAATTATGAAAATTTGAGTAATGGCCAAATATTCAATCAACAAAATTGAACGTTAGCTGAAACCCAAGAAAATATATATTAATAAAAATAGTGTTAATGGTAATTATTTTTACTTTTAAAATATAACACTAATTTATTTTCACAAACTGGGTAATTCATAAGGCACTGCATTACTCAAAATCAAACTGTAGGTGTTGAACTGTAACTGTCTCTGCCCTCTCTGATAACTCTTATATATTTATATCCAAGTAGGTTTCTTTACTGGATCATTCGGAAATTTTCCAGAAAATACGAGAGAGTACACTCGCGACTCGTATTCTGTCAACAATGATGAAAAATCGCTTACTAGACAAAAGGTTTATTTTGGTTCCTTTTATTTCCGGTTTCCAACCAGTTCTGACTAGTCGCACTTTCAAGTCTAGAAAATATACTTGACAGGACTCAACTACTGTGGTACTTATTTGGACGGTTCTAGGACAGTTCTAGTCTAGAACCAAAATGTAACGTTATAGAAGGACAATTAGTAACAGTGAAATAATTTAATGAATTTAAGAGTAACACAAAATCTGAAATTTTAACTTTAAGCAGACGTTTCTCAGAAAAAAATATGCGAACTGTGATGTATTTTCTGAAGTTCCAAAAAAGAAAAAATCTAAGGATTGACAAAGAGATTAGTAAAATGGAATATTTATATTATGTAACAAAAAATTCAAATGGCGCAGACCTAATGAGGAGCTATAAAAAAAGATAGCCAATATAAAAATCAAGGAAAATATGTATATTTCCAAAATTTCGTGCCTCATTCACGAATTTAAAAATAAATTGAAGCTCAACTAATTGTCCTGGAATCCTAATTTACAATAAACTGCCGTTAGAAATCAGATCTGCTGCAAGTTTTAATATTTTCAAACAGAAAATATAAACGTTTTCAGTTAAAAAAGTTTTTATAACCAAAATGAAAGGTAGGATGCACCTTTTCTATCGCTGGCAAAATGACTAAACTGTAATCATTGATTATATTTTTTAGCATTATTGTATGAAGCATTATATCCTTCTTTTCCAATATACTCAGTGTTTTTTATGTTCCACGTTTAAGTTTAGATGATGGCCATCATATTCACATTTTTCAATTCATTTAAAAGTATCAAAAACTCATCGACATTTTTATTTAAGTTTTTATTTAAATGCATTATATTGTTATTATTATTTAGACTATGATTTATGTCTGTTATGTCATTGATTCTGAATTGTTTCGGTTAATTCCATATTTCTATATGTTCTAAATATTCAATCATTTCAATAACAAACAAATTACTTAAATGAGTATCTATAAATTATTATTTTTTAATTGTGGATCTGGTAGATATTTCTGATTTTGGAGTTTCTTGCTGTTGTTTCTGTTCTTCTGTTTTCTTCTGTAACACAAATTTTCATTTATCGGATTTTGTTTCTGATATTTCCGGTTTCTGATTTTCAGTAAAGACTGGGTTTTTCAATGAATTTTCTTCTTCTATGGTATTTGATGCGGCTTCGGAATTGCCGGTTCACTAAAAAACTGACGTGGTGCTAGTGGAGAGTAGTGTCCTGTAGAGTTTGTATTGGTGTTCTCGAAAGTTTTTATTTCATCTGTATGAAATTTTCCCGCTGTATATAATCTTTTTCCACCTACTATATTATTATTCTTCGCTATTTTTAGATTTTCCAGTAGACTTTTTATCTTTTCTCTCTCCCCCTGTGAGGTCTTCACATATGAATATGCTGGAACCTTTTAATTTATATCCATTCTTCTAGATGTATTTTCGTTTATGTTTAGATATTATTGAAAACAGAATGGGTCTTGAATGATCTGATCTATTATTTCCCAATCATAATATATCTTTTATCTCCTGTTCTTGTATATTTAATCCAATTTTTTCTTCTAGTATCTTTTGTACTATCTGAATTTGTTTCAATTCAGTTTCTTCTTCTCGCTCTTTTATTCCGAAAATAATAAAATTGTCGCTTTTCAATTTCCTTTCTGCTTCTAGAAAATTTTTCTTCAGATACTGTTTTTTTGTTCAGCAAATTCAATTCTATCTTCAATAACCTTCACCTCTTGATTTGCTCAGAATTCTATTTTCAATAACCATCACCTCTTGATTCACTACTGTTTTGAGAGCTATCAGTTCGTGATTAACTTTTTAATTTTTTTGGTGAGATTGCAATCGACATCTTGGAGTTTGTATACAGGGTGGGGCACCGAAAACGAAACAGATCGAATATCTTCAAAACGCATGTGTTGTGAATAAAATGTAAAAACAGGTCGATTTTTAATCCAAAGGGGACATCTTCCTATCATAACCTCAACTGTCATACCTCTCCCCCCACCCCTTGGGAAAGTAGTAAGTGTGATACATCATTGAAAAGGTAATTTCATAGGGAATCCAGCCATGTAAATTTTTGCCACCTAACTTTTTATTTTGGCGCCCTCTTGCGGAAAAAATAACTGTTCCGTATTCCAAATTATAATACTGCATTTGCAAGCTATTTTGACATAAATTCGATGACAGTGCATTATGGAATTTTTCTAAGAGAAAAAACAAAATGGCGGCTCCAAAATGGCGGACATGATTTGCAATTTAGGTCCGATTCGATTCAAAATTGATGTGGTGGTTTTCAAGATCGGAAATTATGATTTGTTCGTCAATGCAAAAAAACAAGATGGTGGCTCCAAAATAGCGGACGAAATTTGTAATTCTGGTCCGATTCGAATCAAAATTGATATGTGGGGATTTTCAGGGTGGAAAATTATTATATTTTTGTCAATGCAAAAAACCATAATGTCGAACGAAATTGGTAATTGTGATTCGATTCAAAATTGGCATATGAAGGTTTTACAAGTTTCCAGTATGACTACAGTGAATTAATTGAATTGATGAAAAAAATATTTTATACAAATTAGGAAATAATATTTTATTTAGATGTGTGACGTAGGTTATTCTGTGCGTAACATAATCAGAATTTTACCGCTCCTGAAAATCCCTGAAAATCTTCACATACTAATTTCGATTCAAATCGGACCAGAATTACAAATTTCGTCCGCCATCTTGGAGCCACCATCTTGTTCTTTTGCATTGACGAACAAATCATAATTTCCGATCTTGAAAACCACCACATATCAATTTTGAATTGAATCGGACCATAATTGCAAGTTATGTCCGCCATTTTCAAATTCCATAATGCACTGTCACCGAATTTATGTCAAAATAGCTTACCAATGCAGTATTATAATTTGGAATACGGAACAGTTATTTTTCCCGCAAGAGGGCGCCAAAATAAAAAGTTAGGTGGCAAAAATTGACATGACTGAATTCCTTATGATATTACCTTTTCAATGATGTGTCACTACTTTCCCTATTCAAATTGTTTGGTTGATAGTGCCCAAGGGGTGTGGGGAGAGGTATGACAGTTGAGGATATGATAGGAAGATGTCCCCCTTGCATTAAAAATCGACCTGTTTTCGCATTTTATTCACAACACATGCGTTTTGAAGATATTCGATCTGTTTCGTTTTCGGTGCCCCACCCTGTATATCTTCACTGGTAAATTTATATTGCGACATAATGGCTTCGATTTACTTTTAAGTATATAGTATAAGTATTATATACAGGAGTTAATTTGTCGCGATAAAAAAATTATGCACCTTTTTTAATGGTTTTTCTTTCCAAATGAGTTGATTTATCAATGGAGTTTAAAGCGTTCCGTATGTAAAACCTGGAATTTGGTATTTTTTGTGTACCTGTATGCTCTCTAAATCAAATAAAAGGCATTAAAATTCTGATGGCGACTAAAAAACTTTTAATAAAATTTGGATCATTTCAGAATTTGCTCCAAAAAAGTACAGATTTTTTGAGCCTACCCTTGAGTTGCTGTAGGCAACACCAGTTTCCTAGTAAAGTGACGGGAGAGAAAGGCTCTGTCCCACTTTCGATGCAATGCCGGGTGACCCCATTTTCGAGTGCATGTCCTTCAATCAAGGCATCGGGGGCGGATGCGACCGTGTTGCATCCTGCAGTCATGCGTGCAGCAGCAGCAGGATCAGGAATGACCTCGACGCTGTGATGCGTCCTTCGTTCTAATTGCCAGCTTTGAATTGCCAGATTAACGGGAACTTGTTTACTAGGACGTAGTAATGGGGCTGTCAACGGTGGCTGTAAATGTTACGTCTTGAAAGGAGGGAAAATCTGATGATGTGGCGCTGACTCGATGAATTTTTACTTGAATAACACTCAACCAGGTGGAAAACACGTCGTCAAGTTATCTGTGTAATTCAAGGGTTATGGAATCGACAAATTCAATTTCGACATGCTTTGTATTGTTGCCCAATAATTCTTCATTTTCTCTACTACTAGACCAGGATCCCTCGCCTATTTTCAAAAATGATTAATAACAGGCTGAATCCTCCCGAGTAGCTTCATTTTGCCTTGACGCCCAACTTTTTCCTCTACGAAAATCCTCGATAGTGGTAGCTAATAAACTGAGCAGGCGTCAATCATGTCGATTTGGTGAGTGCAAACAAGTCATTAATAACAGTTAGTTTTTTATTTGAACTTCGAGATAATTCGATAAAGTACTCGAAAAAACTTTTGTCGTACAAAATGGATGGTAGGTCTGAATAGTCCCCCACTCCCAATATGTACCAATGACGTGGTCATAAGAAATCATTTTTAACCAGGGGATTTTTTTGCCGTTGCTTGGTTGATATTTGTATAATTGAATGGTTATATTGTCCTACAAATTGAATGGTAGGTGTTCCCAGTCCTACGCTCCGAAATTGTCAATTCCATGGTAAAAAAATCATAAGTAACTCTAGGACAATGATTACACATTAAAGGTTAGTGTATTCTTCACCTAAATAATACAGTGTCATACAAAAAAAACGGGTATATTTCGCTGGTCCTAAAAAAATTATTCAAAATAACGAATTATTTTGAAATTGTGGTTTAGGACACTGTATTATTTAGGTGAAGAATACACTAACCTTTCATGTGTTATCATTGTCCTACAGTCACTAATAATTTTGTTTTACCATGGAATTGACAATTTCGGAGCGTAGGACTGGGAACACCTACCATTTAATTTGTATGACAATATGACCATTCAATTATACAAATATTAATAAAGCAACGGTAAAAAAATCCGCTGGTTGCTAATGATTTCTTATGACCACGGTACATGTTGGGAGTGGGGGACTCTTCTGTCCTACCATCCATTTTGTAGGACAAAAGTTTTTTCGAGTACTATCGAATCTTCTCGAGGTTCAACTGAAAAACTAACTGTTAATTGTGACTCTTTTGCACTCACCAAATCGACATGATTGACGCCTGCGCGGTTTATTAGCTACCACTATCGAGAATTTTCGTAGAGGAAAAGGTTGGGCGTCTCGGCAAAATGAAGCAGAAAGATTCAGCCTGTTATTAATCATTTCAGAAAATAGGTGTGTGATCCTGGTCTATACGTCTTCAACATCTATATAGATTGATTTTGTGATATTTCTTCCCGCTTCATCTATATAGATGATAAGTCTGTCTATCTACATGGAAAGTTTTATTATACCACTACCCAAAATATCCAATCCTGGATAACTTTAAATCTCTTCGGCCTATTAGCATTCTCTACACCCTATATAAAGCAATTTAAAAAAATTATTCAACCTTAGGATCAGAGGAAACCTTTTTAATTATTCCAAAAATTATTTGTGTAATAGAAAACAATTTGTTCAAATCGGAAATCATCAGAGTTCTTTAAAAGGTATAAATATAAATAATCTGTCGATTTTGAAATTAGAAGGAACAATTAAATTATTTGCTGATGACACTACAGTGATATGATTTTTAGGCGATTACAAAAAATACAAAACTACATGAATAATGATATAAATAATATTTAAATGGCTACAGCAACATAAATTGACCATTAATCTCAATAAATCTTATTATATTCATTATAAAAAAATGTCATAAATTATACTGAGTCAAGAAAATTTTTAGGACTTTATATCGATGAAAAATTAAAATTGATTAGGAATATTGAAAAAGTCCGGAAAAAATATCACCTCTTATAGGTATTCTTTACAGAATAAGAAATTTTATACCACTCAAATTTTTGAAAAATATCTATTATAGTTTAATTCATTCACACTTTCAATATTTCATTTCTGTAAATAGTTCCATCTTAAACCATTAAAATCGTTACAAATTAATAAATCAATTAAATGTAAAGACTCAGTCCGGCCCTGATACGAGTTTATTTTTTAATTTTTTTGGGTTATGAGAGTATTTTATGAAATTTCATGACGAAATTCTTGAAGGGAATAGCAATATTTTTGTCTTGGTTTCGTAATTATTCATCATATTAACCAATTTTTGATGGTACCTCATCCAACAATCACTTTCTTGAGAGAAAAATTGAAAATAATAATTTATCAGAAATGGTGCCAGAAACTTTTTCCACTATTTCCTACAGGATTTTTTCCGTATATTTCTAATCTGAGATCAGATTTGTGATAATCATTATAAAGGGTGCGTTATTCTTACAAGACTTTAACATGAAAAAAAAATTATATTCCGGTCCTGATATTGGTTTCGTTCGAAGGGCTTCTTGTTGAGGCCTTTCAGTGTGATTCATGTACCAAATTTGAACCCAATCGACCAATCCCTGTATTAAATATGACGGATTGAATTTCTTGTCTAACTTCACAAATCACTATGTATGTCGGTAACGAAGCGGTTTTGGACATTTGTATGTGACATTTTGCAATCGTATGGGCAGTCCCTTCAACCCCATAAGTTTTGTCGGTTTCATCTCTGGACACCCTGTATATAATTTACCACATCTGGAACCAACAATAAATTTGTATAAACCAACTAGGATTTTGAATTTAAATTCTCTTTATTCAACTCAAAATATGTTGTTTCATTCATTCTATCAAAAGTAAAATAAAAAAACGTTAACAAGTTTTATTAAAAATTACAGTGAAAAAAAAAATTCTCGAAAAAAGTTAGAAAACTCGCGAAATTAAAATCAGAAAAATCCGTAAAAATAGTGAAAAATATCTGACCGTCGAATATTATGGTTTAAAAATGTTTCACCCCCCTGTCCTCCATCGAAAGCTAGATAGAGAACGCAAAGGAATTCAACAGTTACGGACATGGAAAATAATGGTGAAAAATAATCAATCACGAAAAAAATTAGGAAAATAGAAATCAAAAAAATCCATAAATATTAAACTTTAAAAAAAAATTTCAGAGAAAAGATTTTATTTATTTCTGTCATCACGAATTGATACTGAAACGAAACTCTCAAAACATACACTATAAACAGATTACAACTTACAACAAAACTGAATGAAGGTCTCGATGGCCCATCACTATCGGTGCGGCGCACAGTGTTGAAAATTCTCGAAATCCTGGCCAAAAATCAATTAACAAATATACATCTTCCAAAGTTTTTATGAGTATGTTTTTGGGGTCGCTGAATACGAATTTATCATCACAACTGAAGAATTCACAATGGTGGATCCAATATGACGGCTCCTAAATGAAAAATGTAGTTTTTATTTATATTGTAGAATATTTATAGTCTAATTCACTCTGAAATAATTTATTTAACGAAATACAATGATTCAATTCAATAACAACACAATACTCTAATTTATATAACAATCACGGAACTATTTATATGCGACTTTCACTTCTCTGACTGTCTCCTTCACTGACTGTCTGTCTCCACTCTGCCACAGTATTACTCATAATATACTGTGACTCTGCTGCGTAAGTTCTTTTTATATTCACCGCTCACTTCTAATGCTCATGAGATTTCTCGAAAAGCCTTAGGAACGTTCTACGTCTACGATTAGACCAGATTCTTCTTGGTGTATAGCGCCTCGACAGTCACTCGCGGTCGGTCGCTGGCTACGTGAGAGTTCAGGTCCGGCATCGCCCGCAGCTTCGCCACAATATCCAAACTGGTTATTAAGGGTTTTGGGATCTCTCAGTTTGAATTTGATATCAAAGGGAACGAATTGAAGATACGAGGTTAAATATGGCCACTGTAAATGTGAATAAATTAGGTTACTTCAATAATAATAATAATACTCTCACTCATTATCCATGCCAAGTGGTGAACACCAAAGGCATGGCCTGTGCGGAGTAGGGACGGCTATGATTATTATTTGCCATGGCGCTCCGGGCGACTTTTGGTGGTGCAGTCGTTGTTAATGATATTGGTATCCTAAGGAATACCTGAAAATGAATGAATTTTTTTGGAAATCAATGAAAAACTTGCTATCATTGGACTCGCTCTGTATATAGCGTATACGTGCAGGGATTATTATATTCTATAGTGGATTTGTATTGGCCATGTGAACAATCGAAGAATAGTTAATTTGAGTCATGTATTGAAAAAAAAATCTTCACAATGGCCATTTGAAATTTTGGAAAAGTTAACTTCGGCACCCTGTATAATCTAAACTGTAGAATTCAGAGCGTGAGTGTGATGAAAGCATTTGATAAGCATCACGAGTTCTACAATATATGAAAAATTTGAGCGAATTCACTGAAGTCCAATTTTCCATTTATGCGGTGCGAGGGACAATTTTGGGTATTTTTCAATGTTTTCTAGAAAAAGTGCGAAAATGTGCACATTTTCTTTTCAGCGTCTGATAAAGACTATATTGGACTACAAACTGCCGCAAATAAGTTTGCTCCGAAATGATACGTAATGAACGAAACCTTCAATAATATATAGTTTATAACAAAATTTCAAACAAAATTCAAACTATTTCACTTTGAATTCCACAGCTTGCCAAAATATTGTTCAATTTTGTTTTAATCTATACTATTACAAACTTGTTTCATCTTGATTCAAAAAGTTTTATCTATGTTTTGTATTGACGAAAAACACCAAATTATATCACTATAAAGGTTGTACTTCGAAAAATGACAACTTTGGACTGACCCGAAGGGAAGCATAGCTGACTTTGATCTGTTTGCATAATGGTATTTTGTAGGTGGGGATATTCCATACACATAATCGATTGTAAGAAATACATTACAACACTTTTAACTTTTATTTTTGGCCAGGTTTTTGCAATTTTTCAACACTGTGCGGCGGTTGGATTGACGTCACGCGTGGCCACGTGGCCACTCCCCGTTTTGAAATTCCTGGTTTGGATACATCAGTTCAATGTAGCAGAAGTTCGAGAATGATCAGCTTTTTTGCACATGATCTATCAGAGGGGTGTAAATATAATATTATGTAATCAGTAATGATATACCAGGCACATTTTGTTTGACCGGCAACAGTCAAGTTGGCGGTGCAGCCTAAATCGCCATCCTCCTCTCTGTCCCCTCCAAAAGACGGGTGTGTAAAAATAAAAGCAAGAAACACTCCATAGTGAACTTTGCAATTGAGACAAGCATTTTCAGTCATAACTGAAGAGAATCTCGATTAAAAGTTGAAATTCGTTCATATTCAGTGAAATGTCATGAAGTCTCAAAAGGCCTCGAAAATTCCGCTATGAGTGAATTTTCGATGGCATTGAGATATATCCATGACAGGAGCGTATTCCATTCACTTGCTGAATCTGGTTGATGCTTTTCGAAAGTTTGATTGGAACTGATATTCTGAAGGCTTCTCCGTATTTTCTAATCAAGGTTTTGATTTCCATCTATAGGAACTTTTTGATTGAAGCTCTGAAACTGTGTCAAGCTCAAAAACACGAGTTTATAATTTGTTCGATTGACGATTTATTTATTATGTGGAAATTGATGTTTACTCAGTGGAAATTAGATGATAATTGTAGTTTATTGATACGTTTAATCCAATGCTTTGAATTCTCTCTGCAATCGAATGATTAGTGTGGAAAAATGTGTTCGATGACACCTATCCGGTGAAATCCTAAGTGTCCAAAAGGATTTACAATGGGAACTTCACTAATAAAAAGGACTTCAACGTTGGAACGCTTATATGACAATACTATATATTTTCAGACAAGTTTTTCACAAGTGACAATACATTAAAAATTTTGTCGGTACATAGTCTTCTAAGATAATTTATAAAAACACCAATACATAATAATAATCGATACTGGAAGATTTTCAATACACTCCCACCTTTTGAGTCCAAAGCATGACTAAAAACTTATTTTTGAAAATTGTAAACTCTGTCTCTTCTCCCATATCTTGTTTCCTTCACAATTTCTTCAGAAACCTTAGGAATGTATCTTCCTTACCTTTCCTTGCTTTTTCATTCTTTCGTAATTTACTCTCATATAATTTTCAATTTTCTTCTTCATGTCAACTTTCGTCAACTCCAGTGAAAACAATAATGGGCAGCTGATTCGGCAATTATTTCTGAATCAGCTGCCCATTTGAAGTTCGTAGTTATACCAGCCAAACTCTTCTATCCTTTCCCGGAAACACTTTTTCAATAATACGCAGACTATTCAAGTGTCTTACATCTCATATTTTCGACTTGAACCAAATTTCCTATTTCTGTTTCCTCAATTTCTTCCAAACGAAGATTTTCTTCTTTCCTCTCATTGCGATTGAATATTTCTATCGAAACAATCAGTTTTGTCGAAATTTCGAGAAATATCTGTAAAAAAAGTTAAATCCATTGAAGTGTTCATGCACGATTCTCCTTCATTTTTCTTTTCATCAACAATCTCCTCCTCATTCATATAACCAGGCACACGGAACCAACCAACAACTTTTCAGTATGCTGAATTTTCAAAAAATACTTTCACCTTGCTGTCACGAAAACTGTGTTGCTTAGAAACACCACGAGAGCTTGCTCGAGTGGTGTTTTGTACAGCAACACAGTTTGAGCGACTGGCAAGGTGAAAGTATTTTGAAAATTCTGCATTTTAAAGGGATATTCGATCTGACAATTTCACGAATACATTAAATTATTATGGACTGAATGCGTATTGCAGGAACGGTTCATCTTGTGTCATTAATGTCAGTTGAAGAGTTGAACCGTCAAACTGACGTTTCTATAATTAAAGTGATTGTTGTAACTATAGAAAGGTATAAATAAGGAAGAGGCGAAACACCGATTTGAAAATACCATGGGCTGGAGACAGTGTTTTCGAAATGTCCTTTTCTCATTGGTGTGAATTCAAAAAATGATGGCATTTGATTGGTTTATATAAAATGAGGGAAAATGTCAACGTAATCAATAGTATTTTCAGAATTTTGTTCCATGCAAACGGTTTTCAAATATCTTCCAGTCTGATCCAACAAATAACAGTTGTTGTCTGTCCAAAAATATTTCTCTATGTCAGTTTTCCATGCAATATCAGCACCTATTAAATTTTCAATTAGACCATCCTTTGCATCAGTTATAGGTATTCCTAATACGGCAAGTTCTGACATTCAGGGACCATCTCGAATTGAATGAATTTGACTGCAAATAACTGTTTGACTGAGGTCATTAAAAGTAGGTAAAGTTACATTTCTCATTGACATTTCCCAAGGAGACAGTTTAGCAATTATGATCATCTTCGGAATACAGCAATTTGTTCTTTTTTTAATGAAACATATTCCATGTCGATAGCAAGATGTTTAGAAATGTATAAACGCTGTCAACTTGCATCTATGATGGCTCTGTCGGAACGGGATCCATAAGTACCACAAGTTTTGACAACTATAATTTGCAAAAAGGTTTCTTTAAAACATGAGCAGCATAAACTTTTCACAAAATTTTCAGAGTTTTTATTGCAAATTAAAGAAGCATGCCTTCATGCCTACCTCCCCACAAAGAATGGACGCATCTTAACGGTACAGTTTCGAACAATACGTCCAAACTTCTGGCATAAATAACATCTTCCGTTGCCTATAAATTTTTTTTTTTAATCGAATGTTTTTTTGTTTTACTGTCGTTACAGTTCATAAAAATATTTGTTGTTTTCTTGCAAAATACACATTTGTAGGAGTGTAGTTCTGTGGAATTGGTTAACAGTGACAATAATTTTTTTTGATGGGGAAAAACTTTTACATGAAACTTGAAATATGAAATAAGCTCGACATCATTTATCCATGTACTCAAAAATAATTTGAAGAGGATATTTATGATTCAATGTAGATGTCCTTCAAAATTATTTATTGTCGATGTAATTGAAGTTCATCGGAAAAAGTACTGGATCTGATAATGTTCACCGTAGCACTTGGACTTCAACATGAATTGTCCTACTAACCCAGTCTTCGATATAAACAAACTGTAATACCTATAGGCAAAAACTACGAGGACGTATTGATATCTAGTTAGCCTAGACCAGTTCCCTGCATAAAACAAAATATTGCGTTACCATAGCAACGAACAATAACTTATTAGAAGTGTCAGTGCAAAGTCTGACGTCAAAAAAGTAAACCAGAGTTACGCAATAAATTAAAAGAAAAAATATGTCCACCGAAATTGTGAAAATCGAAAAATTGGAGTATAGAGCCATCATCAAGTACCTGTATTTAAAAGGGTTAAGAGGTAAGCAGATTTACGAAGATATACTTAATTCCCTTGGTAATCAATGTCCTTCGTATGCGACCGTGAAAAATTGGACTGCAAGATTCAAAAGAGGTAAATTTTCCATTGAAGATGATGACCGATCGGGAAGGCCAGTTTCTGTGTAAGTCCCCGAAAATATCGATGCAGTTCATGACATGATTTTAACAGACGGTCGAATTGGGCTAAAACGGATATCTGAAGCACTGAATATTTCATACGAACGCGTTCATCATATAGTTCACGTCAATTTGGACATGAGAAAAATTGCTGCAAAATGGATCCCTCAATGTTTGAATGTTGACAAGATGCGTGCAAGGGTAGTAGCATCGCGTTCGATCTGTGCTCGATTTGAAAACGATGTAGACTTCTTAAACCGAATTGTTACTATGTATGAGACTTGGGTACATTTCTACGATCCAGAAACAAAACAACAATCGATGGAATGGCGACACTCCGGTTCTCCAAGACCTAAGAAGTTTCGTGTCCAAAAATCTGCTGGAAAAGTTCTTACTTCAGTTTTTTGGGATTGCCATGGAGTAATCATGATTGATTTTTTGGATAAGGGTAGAACAATAACTGGAGATTACTATTCGACATTACTGACCAATATACGGAAAAAAAATTAAAGAGAAAAGACGCGGAAAGCTATCCAAAGGTGTTTTGTTTTTGCATGACAACGCCCCTGCACACAAATCTCATGTTGCCATGCAAAAAATTCGTGATTTGGGGTTTGAATTACTAGAATAAAGCTTTGCTATATTCATTATACAAACGTCTTAGAAGCAGATGAAAGCCAAAATGATCTCAGAAAGTGAATGTTCACAAATTTTTTACATTCTATTTCATCTTCAAAACTGAACAAATTTGTATATCAGATTTCATGACTTTCAGCACATCACAAACTCTGGATCAAGCAAAAATTATTCATGAGTTTTAATGACTGTCATTGTTCTAACGGAATATGAAAATTAAATTGAGAGATATAAGCGGTTCAGTTCTGAACATATTTTCGCCATTTTTTTAAGCAGATTTTATGGTTATGACTGTAGTTGTTCGACCGTGTAAAGAGAATAATCATTTCACTGTCTTATGTAGAATTTGGCACTTTTTGGACAATATCTTGTATTCGGTTCCAGAGGACGTCCCCATTACCTCATGAATTTTTGAAACATATTACCAGAGATCAAAATACTCTGAACACTTATCACTGTATAAAACTAATTCCCATGAACATTTGATAAAATTTCTATTTACTGTATAATATAATAACCAATAAAATATTCGATCAAAAATTGAATTAATCTACGCCTCTGGATCAACACACAATAAATGCTTTCAGAATCGTGTTAACAACGTGGGCATTTTCTCCGTGAAAACATGGAAACCTTCAAAGAGGAATAGCTTTGGATGTACTGGTAAATATTGGTAATGGAATCAGGGTCTCAGGGTCGAATAAGAGAACGTAAATTATAATGAAATACGTTCTATTTTCAACTTCCTGGATGAAAGGAATCAGTTGAAATGGGTCGTGTTGTGAAAGGATTAGGTAAACAAATATAGTGACGCGCCGACTCGACGGTGTTCTGGAAATGAAATTTGTTTTCACACAATCGTTTTCATTGACATATTTGTAGACAGATCAACTTGATTAAACAGGAAATAAATACACTCAAAGCTCAATTTTCAATTTGGTCCACAGAGAAGAAAAATTCATGATCATCTAGCGATAAGTTTATACCACCTTTTCTTTTAGATTTTTTTTTGTCTGATACCATTTCTTTTTTACGATTCATTTGATGGCCTGAAGATTAGTTCAAGGTTCCAAGTAGTATACACTGACGAGCATAAGAACATATTGATTTGTCTTCCTCCAAGAAGAAAAAATGTCAAATTTCCTTGCTTCAATTCCTTAAAAAGAAACATTAAAGTGGTCAATTTCTCCAAGAAGAAAACATTTTTATGACTCTCTATGTTTAAATCATGTATAGACAAATTTCACTTTTTATTTAAAAAATGAATATTTTTGGAACCTTCGGTGTGAATACAATTCAAAAAATAGAAACTACCCAAACACCAAAACTACTTCACAATCACACTCTAAAGGTACTCGCACACTTGTATACATTTTTGTGGCGCAAGTTCTTCTGGCGCCATCCACAATTGCTTGATCTGTTCACACAGTAGCAAAATTGCTCTCGGAATTGCGACATAAATGATCTGCGCAAGTTAAAAATGGCAAAAAAATGTTTAATAGTTGCAGGGCTACTCACACGTTACCCACTTTTTTGCCATAAAATAATAAGCCATTAAAAAGTTGCTCTCTATACTGTGAATAATTTTTTGATGTCTACAAGTATAGCTCTTTCGTGTACTGTGTTCGTACGATATTTTAAGCGATCTTTGAATTCAGTCAATTTCACATTCCATAAGCACTGGTTATCCTCTATTAAAATTATTAAAAAATGTAAAGTGTCCTCGGACTTCCACTTGATTTTCTTGTGGTCTATAATTTTCAAGATGTAGGTATTATTATTACTAGAGTTTACTCGTATATAAAGCTTTCTGATTTAAATACGTCTTATTATTTTATTAACCTCGAACCCAAAACATCAACTCATCAAAGTTGCACTAGATATAATATTGGGACACATTATTTAACCAACTTGTCGGCCCATTTATAGGTGGCGCAATATTATTCCTTTTGGACGTTCACACAATGCAATTTCTCAAGTGTACGCAAGTTGAAATAATGTAGTCAAATTTTGATTGATATGCAATTTTTACAGTTGCAACGATAGTCTCACCTTGCAATGTAAGAATGGCGTCATTTCTCAGATTGTGCAATACCAAAAGTTTACAAGTGAGCGAGTACCTTAAGTGTGATTGTCACGTAGTTTTGGTGTTTGGGTAGTTTCTTTTTCTTGAATCACTTTTTATTAATTAATTCATTCATTCAACGGGTAGTCCCATTTACAATTTGTTTCAATTATAATTAGAGTATAAAATCTTAAAACAAAAAATAATCAAATACATAGTAAAATACAATATTACATATTAATAATAAAATAATACAATGCAGTATAAAAATACTGCAACAGCAGTATTATGGGGAAGTGTGTGACTCAGTCCCTTTTTGATAACATTCGTAGAGCTGCTAAAGATGTCAACTTGCTGAAGTATATTTCCATTTCTAAGCATTCGAGAGACAAGAGAAAAAACATAGTTTATTGGGTAAAACGCTATTTTGAATATTACCTACTTACTGACTCTCTACTCTCTCTATGGACGTTCCAATCAATTGGAGGTAAAATCTTATTACAATAATTGCTGGCAGATAAAATTTCGTTTGAAAAACATATGTCTACAATAATAATTCGTATCTTTCAAAAAGATAATAAATTCATCTGATTTCTTATATTGACGTATGATTTCCACATCTTAGACCCATCTTGTATGCACAAATCTTTAGGAAAGTATTTTGTGCAGCTTCAATTTGGTTTTTGTTTTTCTCATAATGCGGTCACCAGATTATAGAACTTATGACGGATATAACAACTTGAGACTATTCAAACTGACGTTCTTATAAGATCTGTTCATGAAGTCCAATATTTTCAGTGACTTAGCTCATGTTCATGTACTTAGCTCATAATTCTCATGTCCATTATTACTGACTTTCTATTAAATGATATATTGTTGATTTTGAATTCAGGATGAATCACAAATCATAAATAATCAATCACAAAGGACCCCGCAAACTCCTTATGGAATTTGGGTCCCGGTGGATTTTTTTGAATTTTTGGTATGAGACTAGTCCATGTAATTCTCAACCAATGTTACCATTGCGCCAACCCAAAAAAATTAACAGTTTTGTTGCTAGGGGGCATTGAAATCACCCCTTGCGCAGATAAGACTATTTATTTTTGAACCCGGTAACAATATTTTCACTTGTTTCATTGTTGCTAATGTTGCACAATATTGTGCTGTTTTATATAAAAATTATTACCCCCTTCCCTTTTTCCCCCAACTCCTATTACGAAACGCAAAAAAATATTTCTCGAGTGCCTTCAAATGTATCGTCGACTGTTTAAATATGCCTAAATAAGGGAAATAACAGTTTTTTATGATTATCCCCCCACCCCCCAAATGACACATAACGAAAAATTTTCGGTGGATTTTTCTGAATTTTTGATATAATGCAGTTCATGTTATTTTGAATAGAAATAAATTGGGTGACAAACCCCAAAACTGAATAGTTTTGATGCTAGGGGGCGTCGAAATCATACCTTGCTCAGAATAGATTATTCATTATTATAGGCGGAAACAATATCTCTACGTATTTTTGTTTTATTTTATGCCGAACAATTGTGTAAATTTTTATAAATTAAAAATCTAAAACCTTCCCCTTACCCGTATTTCAAAACAGGAAAAAAATTAATTCAGGCACCACTTCAAATTCAAATTGTGGATGTCTAATTTTTATTTATTTTCAAGATATTCGCCCAATTAATTGATATTCAAAAATCATGAACTACTCCCTACTAATAAGTCAGCAAACTCCACCAATATTTTTCTGAAGGGAGGGAAATGTGAAACGATTTCCTCAATTTGAGCTGATTAAAACATTTATTTTGATAAAGCATTTACAAGTAGTCGGGAATTAATTTTTTTTCGTGTTTTAAAATAGGGGTAGGGGGCAAGGAGGGGGTTTATATTTTCAATTTATAAAAATATACACAATTGATCAGCATAATATAAACTAAAATACGTAGAGCTATTATTTCCGCCTATAATAATGAATAGTCTCTTCTGAGCAAGGTATGATTTCAACGCCCCCTAGCATCAAAACTATTCATTTTTGGGGTTTGTCACCCAATTTATTTCTATTCAAAATAACTTGAACTGCATCATATCAAAAATTCAGAAAAATCCACCGAATTTTTTTCGTTTTGTGTCATTTGGGGAGTGGGGGGATAATCTCAAAAAATTGCTATTTCCCTTATTTAGGCATATTTAAACATTCGACGATACATTTGAAGACACTCGAGAAATATTTTTTTTGCGTTTCGTAATAGGAGTTGGGGAAAAGGGGAGGGGGTATTAATTTTTTTTATAAAATAGCACAATATTGTGCTACATTAGCAACAATGAAACAAGTGAAAATATTGTTACCGGGTTCAAGAATAAATATTCTAATCTGCGCAAGGGGTGATTTCAACGCCCCCTAGCAGCAAAACTATTCATATTTTTGGGTTGGCGCAATGGTAACATTGGTTGAGAATTACATGGACTACATCATACCAAAGATTCAAAAAAATCCACTGGGACCCAAATTCCATAAGCAGTTTGCGGGGTCCTTTTCCTGCAAGAGAGATACATCGTTTGTAGAAGAAATTGAATTGATTATTTCATTCACGCATGGCTGCACCAATAAAATTTCATGATTGAAGTCACATGATGAGTGATATCAGCGGCTATTTAGGTAAACAAGCGGATATTTAGGTAAACACGGCTATTCATGTGAACAAAGCTCTTTTTTGTTTGTATAAGTGTCAAAGTTTGACATAACTCAACATAGCTCAAAATTGAAATGTCTCGTTTTGGGTTATCTTCTATGACAGAAATGTATGCATACATAAGCAAATCCATCCTAGAAAATACCGTGAAGAGTAAAGAGTCTGTCTGGTGACAATTTGTCTTTTTGTCAGCAGAAGAAATATAACTTTTTTGCGACTACGCCAACTCTCATGATAGCCAAAGTCCTCAAAGATTGGGCATGGAATATGCGTAAAGAAAATGGCGAGGAGTATAAAGAGTACACGGTTAAAATGATGTGGAATTCAACTACGAAAACTCTCCAGGAATTTTAGTTCACTAAACATAAACTAAGATAAATCCATTTGAAGATATCGAATTCCAAAGTGCTAGGAATGCACGTAATGCAAAAAGACGAAACCTTCATTCTTGTCCTTAAAACAGGAAGGAAAGTTAAATGTTGAAACGCTTCGAGTAGATAAATGATTTGATGCTGTTCATGAAATAATCTTCCTAAATATCACTCGCGCGTCCATGACAAACAGCGAATATTATTTTCTTTAATTCATCTCGAGTAACTTGTATTTTGTGACAATTTAGTTCGACCATATAAACATTATTAATCAAAGATTTACTTCCTCAAGCTAAAGTTCTCGGGAGTTATTCAGATTATTAACGTTCATATGGTCTCATTGAATTGTCAAAATACAAGGTACTATCGATATAATTATGAAGAAATAATGGCTATTTGTCTTGGGATATTACCTACGAATATTCAGCATCAGCAAAAATGAGTGCTCACCTTACTATGTTTTATAATTGAAACAAGGTCATTAGTAAATAAGTTGGATAGCAGATGTCCACAGTGTGATCCTTGAGGAACACCTAAAGGTGCCAAAAATGTGAATAGAACACAGGCTCCTATTTTCACTATATGGTATCTACCAGATGAATAACTTGGTGTATAAAATCCCAAAGAAGACAATTTGGCTATGAGCAAATCTTGGAAGACTTTATCAAAGGCTTCAGAAAAATCAGTAAGGATAAATTTAACCTGTAATCTTTTCTCCATAGCACTTAAAATGTGATTTTCATGAACGAGTAGGTTTGAAACAATTGATTCATTAGCAACAAATCCATGTTGCTGTGGGGTCATTAGTCTTTTGCTAGAACAACTACTTTTTCAGCTACTTGCCACGTAAGGTATGGGATTATATTTTGTGTCAGAAGCACTTGATTATATCATAGTCATACAAATTGTCTTGTCAGATTGATAACAGTTTTTTTTTTCAAGTAGTAATTGAAACTGAAGAAGTTTTTCAAAGCACCTATTGAAATATTTCCAAGAAAAGATGGCATCAAAAATGTTTCAATTCAATACATTTTTCAGAGGTGTATCTTTTATGTTTTGGTTCAATACATCTGTAAACTCGCTCCCAGTTTCAGAATCATCAATTTCAATTAATTCAGCAACAACAGGTGTCAGCAAACCACTCAATCAAATAACGAAAGCAACAATCTGATTATTTCAGCCAACCTCGTTCGTACCGAAACACCAATTTAAATTCAAATCAGGCCAATTATTTGAAATTCAAATTTCCGCTCAAGGTTTTTTGCATGCGAGTTTTCCGAATTGCCATGTTCCTGAAAGTGTACACTATTTCTAAGAGGGAATCTACAACTATTGGCAATGTCGGGGTACTTCAGATTAAAAATTCACACCTCATATTGTTGGATATTCTTATGCAGTGCTCAATATTCATTTTACCAACTTTTTAATACCCTATTTAATATATTTCTTGTGAATTTGTTTTGCCGTTTACAAAGGAATTTCTATGTTCAGTTAGGAGTTTTTTGAACGTTCCACTAGTTTGTCTGATATAAAACATTGGACAAGAACCACAAGTTAATTTATATTTCAAGTTTTCCTACTTTAACTTTATTATTTTTGAAATGTCTACCCATAGTATTATTAGTCTTAAAAGCAATATTAAGACCATGCTTCTTCAAAAAATTTTTCATTTTGTACTTACATTCTCCAATATATGTTATTATTTTAAACTTCTTTTGGCCTTTAATAGTAGGATAAGCTTCATGAATTGCTTTTCTATATAATTTCCTTGATAAAAAAATAATGCCTATTAACTGCCGTACTAACTGACCGTTGTTAACTGCCATTTGCCTTATAATGTTCAATTCTTTTTCAAAATATGGAAACATTATTTGAAATACTTCATGTTGAAAGGAAATGGATGAAATCAAATCTGTTGGAGAGTTTAGAAGTTAATAAAGACAAGAATTCTCAGCAGTGCACTTCTGCTTGAATTAAAACTTGGTGGCATGATAAGCTGGTTGTATAAAATAGTTTTATTGATTTTTCATTCTCTGAATAATTTCGCAGGTATTAAAAATATGGCAGTAACTAAATTTGAGACAAAAATGTAAGATCGCAATACAAAAACTTTTATGTTTATGTTTTTTTGAAATTCAAATGAATAAGCCTATTTCAAGCAACTTTTTGAGAAGAAAATAAATACTTGACAGGTAGTGAAAGTCACGTGACCCCTTCCGAGTAGGCCATTTTTATTTTCAGAGGCAAAACTTGAAGCCCAATTTGAATTTCAAAATAAATTATTAGTATTATATGAAGCAAACTCTTTGAAAGACACTGTAGATCTATATGATAGGCTATCAATTATATCGCCTGCAAAAATGAGATTTTATTCAGTAATAAAATTTCTCAAATTTTTTTTGGATGAAAGGCTCTGCATCGCTTCAAATTAAAAATGCATCACATAAGAATTGATTATAAAAAAAATATGTGAATTGTTTAACAAAATTTATTGTATTCGTGATTATAATTGAATGAATATATCAATTATTGATACCAGTCACCAGTTTTTTCTCTACTGAGTAGACTGGATTAGTTGCACAAAACAATTTTTCGTAATTTATATCTTCGATTTGGGTGATTTCTATTACTAGAGATTTGATTTCAATGCCAAATCTTCTTTGATGTTCCATAACTGTGATTTTCTGAGTTGAAATCATCGTTATAATTATATTCGAAGTTTTTGTTCGGTGATTTTAACTTGCATACGAAGAAACAATACTGTCTCTAGATATTTATTTGATACATATCTATGATAAACAATATCATTCGATTTTTTTTTCTGCAGATTCAATGTCATTATTTTAGCTATGAGAATAAAGTTTTTCCTACTTCTACACTACAATTTCCGTATTTTAAATATAATTCCTATTTCGAACTTCCTATTTCAAAACGAGGTCTGAAAAGGTCTGAGGCTTTGCTATTTCCATATTAATTCTAGAGCAAGTCAAGCATCACTCATATTTTTGTTGAAGTATTCACTGACGTCATTCAATACTTCTCCTGTGAGAATCAACCTCACTGATCTCCTGAATATCACCTCGAGGCACTGATTATTTCAGGTTCCACACCTATTGTGTTACTCAATTACCGTATGTTACACTATTTTGGCCGTTGTCATACCCATTTCGTTAGACACCACACGTAAGGCATAGCATCCCGAGGACAGCTTTCTGATCAGAACCTTGACATGGTTCCGGAAGTTCAGATCATTGTCAATAGGAATTCCCAAAATACGTATTGGTATCAGTAGACGAGATGGTTCCTTCCCCTAGAGAATGAATGGCCTTGAATAATAACTGAAAAGATGTGTTTTGGATACATTGAATTAGAGCAAATTACTATCGCACCACTCTTTAACGCAGCAATATCTCAACTCATTTTGCTATGAAGATTATGTAGATTCTTATAATGCTACAGGATAGTTAAATCATCAGCAAATATAGTGAATGTGCTCATTAAAATACATTAAGAACATGATAGGTTCAAGATCAGAGCCATGTGGACCACCACGCCATACATAACTATAATAATAATAATAAATCGTCTCTATTCATCTTGCAAAAAATATAAATTCATCCATAATTATGTTGAGTAACATAGATGAAATGGCGCAGTATCAGCTGATGTTATTTCACAACTAAACCCTTGAAAAGAAAGAAAAAAGAAAAAAGTATTACAATTGTATGAGAGAAACAAAAAATGTCTTATACCACTCTCATAACTATCAGAAGAGAGATAATCAATTGATCAAGCAGTGTAAGGAGTACAATCTAATATGAGCATTTCAGTTTTACATTAGTTCTTTTATTTTCTTTTTGAAGTTGATTATATTCTAGTTCCGAAAATTAGTGGCAAAGAGTTGTAGTATTTGGGAGCTGTGTATGAGAAATTTCGTTTGTACAAACTGGTTTTGAATTTGGGAATGACCATGGTTTTTTTGTTTTGTGTTCCTGAAGTGTTTTAATTACGTAAAGTGATTTGGAAGCTAAGTATGCCTCAATTTTTCCAATCTCAGCCATCTGGATTCCCTGGAAATTGAACCTGAGAGGTTTCGTTTTCATCATTTGGGTTCTTTGATTCAGACAAGTAGACCAAGCTATAGAGGTTTTTCCCTCACAAAATAAATGACACAAATAGCCTATACTAATTTTTCTAGTATAGATAGTTCTTTAACGAAAACCCCAGTTTTTGCACCAGCAAAATCACTTTGTGGAATTTTTTAAACAAGCAATAGTGAAATTGATAACAACTTTTTTGGTGTTTTGGAAATATCTCCAAAAGATCATTTGAGGAATCGTTTTGAGAATGAGACCAACAGCTCCATTTTTTATTCATCACATTTTTTGATCAAATCGATGAGTTAGTGTTATGCGATTATTGTACAGAGGTAATTGTGTTGGGACTCAGAACATCTTCAGTTTTTCTCAGTTATCTCAGAAACCCCCACTTTTAGGTACATGGAATGTTATGACTTTTAGGTTGAATATCGATGAGTCTAACTGATGTGAAACGCTCACTTGTCCATTCAATTGTCCAAACAAAATATGAAGGAAGATATGACCACATACCAACGTAACTACGGTAGTGGTTCACGAAAATAAAAAATATAATTTCAAATTATCGTGTTGATGAAACTTGTTTAGAGTACCAAGTTTAGGACATACCTTGATAAGAACTTTCCACCTCGAAATGGGGTGAAAAATCTGTATTCGGTCTTATTCTGACTGTATATCCCTGTATATCGCTGTAAATCACCCTTGTTCCACGATTTCCACTCGCATTTTTCATTCACTGTCGGCATTTTTTATGTTTTTGGATTAATGTTCTTTTCATTTTCCATCAAACGATCTTATCATCTCTCCTTGCGAGAACAAAAAAAATCGAGTCATCTATGACGGAAGAGTAGCGCAACGGAAATGGACGGTTTGCGGAGAGGGGGGTTGGAGGAGAAAGGGGGAGGAACGGCGACGTGGAGACGGCGCTATGCATCGCTGTATTATGAATTCAGGTCACAGACTGCATTGGGGTGACCGTCACTACAAGTGTGGGTGAAAACAAGGAAGGGATCCTATAAAACAAGTGGTCGAACTAGAGAACTTTAACTTTATTTGAACAAGTTAACAGCACTTACTTCTTGTATGAAAAACTAGATGAATAATTTCGTAATGGATTATCTCAATTATATTCAGAACCAATTCACTATTATAATAAAACACTATTCCGGAGAAATAGAGTTTCATCACACCTGATACTATTAATTGTTATGCCGAGCGGTGCCTTTATCAGTATTTTATATCAGCGTTCATATAGGAACACATCAGGAAAATTATACATTTACTAACCAATAAAATCTCAATCTCCGGCAAACCATATCTGCTACCAGTTCTGAACACACTAGTTTTAATTAATCAAGTTATTTCTTATCTATTATTATCTTTAATATTTTTCTAGATTTCAATCTATTCAAATACTTCTCAAATTGTTATTCATTGATAACTGGGCCGAAGGCCCAGATGGAAGATAAAATTGAATTTAATAAAACAAAGAAATCGGCCAAAATCATTTATTATGCCGAAAGAAAAAAATTAAACGCCGGAATAACTAAGAAGTTCTTATTTTTTAACCTTAAACCAAACCCAATTAGAACCAGTGAGTTGAATAAAATTTCATGACATTTATGTTATTAAATTATTGAAAATTGTATTATTCTTACTAAAGAATTAAACTGATATTTTGGAACACGTTACTAGCAAACATCTACTGAAGATTTAAAACAGGACTGAAGATTAGGAGCATAAAATATCTGTCTTCAAGTTGGCCTGGGTCTCGTAATCCCAATTTCTGTTTAGGCTTGGCAATAAATATAAGGGTTGTTCCAAAATTGACTAGTGAATTTAATCTCTTTTCGGTTTCCTCTACAATCTGCGTATGCATTAAATATTTTATAACTCAGATATTCCGACGTTTACGAGAAAAAAACAATGCAAATTTTTCACATTATGAAATAAAAACTTTTTATATATAATATACAGGGTGTCAATTTGAAAACTTCCCACCCTTAATATCTTCCTTCCAGTAAACAATATGAGTAATCGAAAAAAAAGGTCAATTTTATTGTCAAGGGGGACACTTTCAAGGACTATTTGTAGCCCTCGTGGTTCAACCCCCTAGGAGGGGTAGATGTTACCCTTCGAATTTTAAATGGGAAGGGGGGTCAAGTGGCACATCATTTTGATGGGCGTTCAATTCTTGTTCCAATGGTACCCTGACTTATTATTTTTTGATGAGCATTTTCCGAAAAATTGCGTTCTAAACTAACAGAAGTAATTATTAGAACGCCTATACTGAGATGCATGGTTTGGCCAGAACTGGTTAGAATATTAGGTGGTACCGTTCCAACCCTTTATTAGGGGTAACATTAGCCATTAGCTCCAAACACTTTACATAAAAAAGTAGTCTAATAGTAAAACGTAGATGGTAGTAAAGTTGTGTTTATTAAATGCTGAATTTTTAAGTGTCATCGCAGAAATTGTACGATAGCCTTCCTTTTTTGCTACTTCTGCTGTAAAAAGTTTCTGTTTTCCGGCAAAAAATAGGTTAGCAAATTTGAACTATGTGGTAGTATTGTGAATACCGTTGTACCTGTTGGGCTGTTTAGGAATTACTTTAATAAGTGTATAAAAGTGTAAAAATGGTTTACATTCTTCAAGACAGAATTGAAATGATTGTAATTTATGGAGAAGTTGGAAAGTGCGCACGAAGGGCGGCATGTCTTTTTAACGAAAGACATCCAAATTGTAATGTAAGTCACCGGTATGTGCTTGATTTGGTGAATAAGTTTTACGAAACTGGTTCAGTGACAAATAAAAAAAGAAATAACCCCAGAGTACTAAATGAAGCAGCTCAAATTGAAGTTTTGGGAACATTTGCTGCAGAGCCCACGAGCTCCTTACGATCAGTATCAGAACAGACGGGAATGTCACGCGAGACTATAAGAAAAGCATTGAAAATGCATAAATTTCATCCATATAAAATGCAGATTCTTCAAGAGCTCCACGAGGATGATTATGATAGAAGAATAGAGTTTTGTGAAATCATGTCTCATCGAGTCAATACCATCCCTAATCTTCTGTTAAACATCTGTTTCAGCAATGAGTGTTCATTTTTTCTGAATGGCAATGTTAATAGACAAAATTGTCGCTAATGGAGTGACGAAAACCCACATATTTTTCGGGAAGGGCATACACAACACCCACAAAAAGTTAATGTTTGGGCTGGTATTCTTGGAAATGCCAATCTTGGTCCATTATTTCTGGAAGAAAACTTGACTGGCAATCTGTACCTTGATATGCTTGAAGAGACTATCGATCCTCTTATAACTCACGAGCTAGAAACTCAAATTGATGCAGAAGGTAATGAACTTTTGCAGGAGGATCTGTTACATTTCCAGCAGGACGGTGCTCCACCTCATTATTTTCTTCCCGTACGACAGTGGTTAAACGAGAGATTTCCGGGTAGATGGATTGGCAGAAGGGGAGCAGTTGAATGGCCTCCGAGATCACCGGATTTAACACCTTTAGATTTCTTTCTTTGGGGGCATCTTAAATCCGTTTTTTATAAAACACAACTTTCTGATATTGACGAACTTAAAAGACGAATTACAGCAGCATGCCGGTCAATTCCTAGTGAAGTTTTCCGTAATGTTAGAGGGGAGTTCGAAAACAGACTGTATTACTGTTTAGAGCAAAATGGACAACATTTCGAACAGCTAATAAGATAAGCGTAAGTAGATTTTATGTTGGAAATGTCTTTCTCGCAAATTAAATTTTATTGTGTAGAAGGAAAATAACCACCAAATAAAAAATCCCATGCGTAATAAATTTATTCCTGTCATTCAAGGGTTGGAGCGGTGCCACCTACTCTTCTAACCATTTTTATTAAAGGGAGTCAATACAATAATGCATCTCAGTATAGGCGTTCTAATAATTACTTCTGTTAGTTTAGAACGCAATTTTTCGAAAAATGCTCATCACAAAATAATAAGTCAGGGTACCATTGGAACAAGAATTGAACGCCCATCAAAATGATGTGCCACTTGACCCCCCTTCCCATTTAAAATTCTAAGGGTAACATCTACCCCTCCTAGGGGGTTGAACCACGAGGGCTACAAATAGTCCGTGAAAGTGTCCCCCTTGACAATAAAATTGACCTGTTTTTTCGATTACTCATATTGTTTACTGGAAGGAAGATATTAAGGGTGGGAAGTTTTCAAATTGACACCCTGTATAATTGTTTAGAACAATTATTCTTATGTCATGGATCTTTCTGTAACACTCATTTATGGTTTGAATCAATTCTCATAATGGAAATATGACGTTGAATTCATAATGAAACTGATTATTGGATACAAAATATTTTGTTCGAATTTATGAATTCCCCTCGTAAAACTCTCAAGTCGGTATTGAAACGCTTTTCATAGCATCCACTGGTGTGAAGGCTCGGGAAACTTTTCGGTGTCGCGAATGCTGAATTTATTGGTTTCCGTATGTAGATTCAATAGCTGTACCAAAATTACGTTTTGTTGCACTATTGTCATAAAACAAATGAAAATAGACACTGCCGGTATTGATATTTCTATAAAGATAATTGAAAATTTGCCAATATTTATGAAGGTGGCTACCCTTCTGATCCATCCAATTTTCGGCCAATCTACCTCATTGCAACCCATCGGATTTTTTTAAGAATTGGTAAAAATAGACCGATGAACTGTTTAACCATCCATGATTTGGTTTTCAACCAAAAAAAGTACAGTGGAAGCTAACTCTAAATGCTTCCTGGTGGAACAAAAATCTGGATAAAACACGAAAAGAAGTTATTTAATCGAGCTAAGGTATCAGGTGAATGGGAAAATTACAGGTCTGCTCTAACCACTTACAACAAAGATATCCGGAAAGCAAAACGAGAATCATGGGAACGATTCTGCGAAAATGTGTCCAACACATCAAGCGGAACCCGTATCCACAAGATTCTATCCAGAGAGCCGACACAGGAGCTGGGGTCGTTAAAGCGTCCAGACGGCTCCTTTACGGCCTCCAGGAAAGAAACACTAGAGCTATTAGCTAATAACCACCTCCCAGGCAGCCTGATTATGGACAATCAACCTCTAGTCACAAATATAGGCCGGATAAAACGACCTCACAAAGATGACTGGGTGATTGCCAACAAAATAATTACACCACAGGCGATAAGATGGGCGGTTAACTCATTCCACCGATACAAATCGCCAGGAGAGGATGGCATAGCTCCAGTTCTGTTACAAATCGGACTGGAACATATCATACCTTTCATTATAAGACTCTTCAGAGCCAGTTTAGCATGGAACCATATTCCGTCTAACTGGACCGCGACTAGGGTGATCTATATTCCTAAGGTGGGTCGGAATGACCCACACCCAAAATCGCTCAGACCCATTACTCTGACATCCTTTCTGTTGAAAAGCATAGAGAAAATACTGGATGGGCACATAAGGTGTGGGGCACTAACAATGCACCCCCTCAATGTTCACCAGTATGCCTACCAGGCTGGCAAATCGACAGAACTTGCCCTCAATAACCATGTCTCAGGAATAAGCGACGCCCTGGAACGCCAGGAAATAGCAGTCGCTGCATTCTTGGACATAGAAGGAGCATTTAACAATGCACTACCTCACTCCCTATATGAGGCCACTGTCTCTAGAGGGATTGAACCGATACTATGATACTACAGGGGGACAGTGTCAGCTTCAAGCCAGCCAGGGGCTGTCCCCAGGGGGGGGGGGGGTCCTCTCCCCACTGTTATGGTCACTGCTGGTGGATGATCTGCTGGCCATTCTCTCGCTTTGGGAGGTTGATCTGCAAGCATATGCGGACGATCTGGTCCTAGTAATAAACGATAAATCCGAAGAGACGATCTCCTACGTCCTTCAGGATATATTGGATACCATATATAAATGGTGTGAGAGGGAGGAAATGTCCATTAACCCCCACAAAATGGTCATAGTACCATTCACCAGGAAAAGGAAGCTGGAACATTTAATACCTCCTTCCATCAATGGTGTAACAATTCCTTTTGCGAGTGAAGCAAAATATCTGGGAATAACCCTGGATAAAAAACTTAATTGTAACTCGCACTTGGAAAAGACTATCTGGAAGGCTAGCCTTTCATTATGGACATGCCGCAGAATATGTGGCAAACCATGGGGCATGTCACCAAAACACGTATACTGGTTGTACGTGACCGTCATACGACCAATGATAACGTATGGCTCTATAGTCTGGTGGAGCAAGGGACATAAAAAAATGGCCATTGCTAAACTTAACGGACTACAGAGACAAGCGTGCCTGGCGATTACTGGAAGCATTCGCTCCACGCCAACGGCAGCAATGAAAGTCCTCCTTGGATTACTTCCTCTCCACATTGTTCTGGAGAGAGAGGCAAGATGGGCAACATACAGACTTTATCAAGCGGCCATTAGTCTACCGCAGGCATGTGTCATGAGAGGCAGCGGCATGCTGGAGGGCATAATAGCTCACAACATTCTAGGAATGCCCTCAGACATCGTTCCTAAAACTATCAACCTTCACACGTCCTACACTGTGGTCTTTCCCGAAAGAGAAGACTGGGTCCGGAATGAAACCAACCTATGTAGGGCAAATGAACGTTGGTTCACCGATGGTTCCAAAACTCAGGAAGGCGTCGGAGCCGAAGTATATGGGATGAACCCAGTAGTGAAATGCTCGTTCAGTATGGGCAAACTAGCTACGATATTTCAGGCAGAGGTATATGCCATTGAAATGTGTGCCAGGGAGCTGGAAAATCGACACCACACACGAAAAACAATAAAAATATTTTCAGATAGTCAAGCAGCACTTAAAGCGCTTGAATCCAACTGCTTTAAATCTAGTGCAGTATGGAACTGCAGAGACACCTTAAACCGACTGGCGCAACGCAACAAGGTTACCCTAGTCTGGATACCAGGTCACACAGGCCTAGAAGGAAACGAAATAGCGGACGCCCTAGCAAAAGGGGGGGGGGGCGAAACAATGTTCACTGGACCAGAACCGGTAATCGGTTTAGCATATAGCACTGCCAAGAATGTCATAACAGCTTAGGCAGACAATAAAAGACTCGAGTACTGGCGTAGTCTACCGGACCTAGCCCATTCCAAAGCATTTATCGCTTGTAGATGGAAAAAACAGGACTCTGACAAACTGCTAGAACTCAGCAGAGCGCATCTCAGAGTTATAGTAGGTTTGCTTACTGGCCACTGCAAACTCAAACATCACATGCATAAAATCGGACTTGCACAAGATGCAGAGTGCCGGCTATGCATGGAGGATGATGAAACGGCTGAACACATTCTGTGTACATGCCCTGCAGCAGCCAGAACCAGATTCTCAATATTTGGCGATACGACAGTAAGGCCAGAAAACTTGGTAAATTGTTCTCCCAATGCATTCCTCAATTTCGTCAAGAGATTGGATATACTGGGAGAAATATAACCACAATAGGCCATTGGCCGCAGTGGAGGGCCTGATACGGGCCCACTCACGTTCAAACCTAAACCTAACCTAACTCTTTTTAAAAAAAACTTCACTCCAAACTGAACCTGTGATTCAGCAAAAGCTTACGACAGTGTCAATCATGAGATACTGCTGCGCAAACTAAATCACTACGAGTTCAGAGAGCAAAGCTATTGCTGGGTTGAGTCTTTAGGCCAAGCTGTAGATAAAAATATGGGGCTCTTTTCTCATAAAATAAAAGACTCAAACTACTTTTAATAAGATAGTTCGTAAATGAAAACCCCGGATTTCGCCCCAGCAAAATCACTTTGTGGAAATTTTTAAACAAGAAATGGTAAAAAAAAAATTTATTTTTTGTTTTTTGCGAATACCTATCTCGAAAAGTATTGAAGGAATCGTTTTACAGTCAATGGAACTTTCATAGAAATTTATAAAACCTACAAAATGGATATTCATACGACCGGATCGGTGCATTTTCCACTGAGAAAATCCTGGAAAACCTCGAAAGAGAAACCATTTTTCAAAAATTTATAATTTTAATAAATCTGAAGCTGGACAAACAATATTACGGAAACTGATAGATAATAATGTGTGGTTCAACTGTGCGCAAGATATTTTCTGTCCTATGTGTAGTTTTTGCACAATCGCCTTATAAACAATTCAAGGGCTTATCTTGCAAGATGCGCCGATTTAAGGGAAATTGTCGTATTCAAATTCTGTAAACGGCATCCGGAAGTAAAGATCGATATCTACAATTTGTATATTTTGGATCTTCTGCTGAGAGATGGAAAATGTGTTGAAAATTAATGTGTAATTAATTAATTAATTAAGCTCCTGATGAAATCTATCTTGCAACAAAGGTATGTCAAATAATTTTTACTTGAACATTCCACACTCTCTCAGTTCTTGGTCAGAGTTTCTCTAGTAGGTATTTAATTCACAAATTTTCGAGTGCCTGTTATAGCTCAGTTGGTAGAAGCGTGTACATGAAGTAAATGTATAACGAAGGTAGTTATATAGGCGTGAGTTCGAATACCACTCTTGAAAGTTTTTTTTAAAATTATTTTCTATTAAGGCATTTATTAATTCATGAATGAACACCGATTATTCATGTATAATTGTTATTACCAAATAAATCTGAAATCCAAAATGAATGAATGAATGAAGTATCTATTATTTTCATAAATAATATTTAGATTTCAGTAAAACTCTGACTATGTATAGTCGTAGAGAAAGTATGGTCTTCTACTCGCGTATAATAGCTATTATTTTCTTGGATAATTCCGAAACTCGCCTTCGGCTCGTTTCGGAATTTTTATCCTCGAGAATAATAGCTATTATTCTCAAGGATAAAAATTATACTCTCGTTGAAGAATATACTATTCATATCACCTATTTCCTGTAATCATTAACTGGTTTAACTTATTTTAAATTTTAAATGTTGATTTTATGGTTAGTTTCTAGTAATTAGATTGTTATGAATATATTGCTGTTCTCAAGAATGGTTTGAATAAGTCTCTGCTTGATAATGATAATGGTCTATTACATTCTTAACTATTTGAGTTGATTCCGATGCAAGAATAATGGTTGGGTGAGATCGTACCTGACCACATCGATTAGATTTTATTTGATATTTATTTATAATTATAAATTTTAATATATATTATAATATTACAATGATATGTTATATTAATAAGATATGATTTAGTAAAATTTGAAAGTAGAATTGTGTATGAGCTGAATAAAAAACAAGCATAAAACTGTACCTGAAACTAGAACATATTTATCAGTACAAATATTCATAAATCTACTCAGCAAAGTCAACAATAAAGGTGGCAGATTAGGTCCCAAACATATTTTACTACGTTCTGAGCAACCTAAGTCATGCAACTCAGAACAACCTAAAATGAATCGAATATAAACATTAGTTAGCAATAATGACAACAGTTCAATACAGTTTGGGCGAAAAAAATTTAAAAAATTCAAGATTTATCAACATTTCAACAAATAGAAAGAGCTTAGAAAATTACCATACTGTAGAATATTGTAAATCTGAAAATGAGAAGTCAAATGACAAATCAACCTTGACAACAATGGAAAATGATCAAAAACTCAAAAATAATCAAAAGAAGGAAAAGTAAAAAAGGGAACAAGCCAAGTTTGTTTCATTAAAAGTATGATTAAATAAGTTCAATATTGGATATGTTTTTCGTAATTAGTGTATATGCAGTGAGAAGCATAAAAGTAAAGTGCATCTAGAAGTATAAGAGGTAACTAGGGAGTAGTTGAGAAAAACAATGAGTTGTAAAAGGGGACGATACAGAATTTTGAACGAGAACACATCAAGAAAAATAAAACAATAAAATTTAATGGGAAATGTTATCAATACTGAAACCGATTTACAATAAGGAAATAGGTATGGTGTACATACTCAACTATAAATCATAATGAAACAATAAATAAAAACCTACCTGGAGACGATTGAACTACGCAGATACTTCAGAAACAGTAATTAGGTATTTTACAACTTCAGTACAAATCGTGTATTTTATCCAAAAACATTAACATTAACAAAATGAAAATCAAACTTCATTTCATATAAACTTTGACCTTTACGATATATAGTTGACAGTTGGCAGAATCAAAACATCAGTGCTATTCATTTTGTACATATTGTACTACACAAAGGGTATTGGCAATAATCCACATTTAGACTTTTTAATAAATTGGTATTTAATAAATTTAAGAGTTTTAAGAGTTTCAGTGATTCCATGTTGATTAATAAAGGACTAGATAATTCATGTTTTTTAGAAAAGGAATCTGGTCTAATACAATTGACTTTCATTATTGTCCCCTGTATCACCCCCTATATTTCAATTGAAGCATCTTCTGTATAACCATATGCATTTCCATTGATTATGCCATTCTCACAATCAATTGTTTTCATAATGTTCTAAAGATTATTTTTTCATTCCTCGCATCATGTCTTTATGAGTTACCCTGTATATACTGCAATTATTGGCAAACGGTGCTGTAAAGACACAATAAGACATATAAAAGAATTGCTGAAGCGCATCATGCTACAATTTCCAAGAGGCATGAAGTTGCAAAATAACACAGTCTATGTCTCCCGTTTCACCACCAAATTCCCCATTTTGCCGACAATTTTTTCTCAAAAACTTTTCATTATTTTTCGTTGTGCCCGCCCGTGGAAAATCAGCAGAATTCACCGAAAGCTATTTCCCATAAGGTTTGTACGTGATCCTTTATTTTCTTTCACTTCATTTTCAGTGTCGTTGGAATTTTTGCTTAAATCTGCTGTAATATTCTCATCACATTGTTTTTCTACGATAGGAGAATTATTCCTAAAACTGTCAAAATTTTGAGCAAAGCTGATTAGTTCTTTCATCATTCAATGTTTTAGAAATTACAAAAGGTTTTGAAATAAACTGCAAATTGAAATTTTCGTTTAACACGTTTTTGAATTTTTTTAAATATTGACAACAAAGGAAAAGGGGGTAAACTGGGGGGCATTTTGAGGGCCTCCAACCTGAGTGCCACCGGGAAATTTCCCAGTATCCCAGTGGTACAATCCGACACTACTGAGTTCATTGCGTATTCAACAAATTCAAAAACATTATTCTAAAATGCAACCTCTGAATCCACCAAATAGTAGATCAAGATAAAAAAACAACGATCAACATAACCAGAACTGCTAACACATGCATACAGACCCAGCAGCATATTTCCGAAATAACTGAAATGTAAATGGAACGGTTATTTCTGGAAAGGAAACGAATTCGGAATATAAAGAGAACCTACATAAAATGATAGTCTGGGCAGATAGATAGTGTCTGCGTAGGTTGTGAATTATTTACAACCCTCGGCTGTGAAAGGCTGGAAGCCTTTTCCACCGATGGTGAACTATATATTGAAGAGGTCAGTTATTATGTCGAACGAGCCTTACTGTCTCTAACAAATGAGTTCTTCTATCATTCTATCATTCGTAATAGTGAAGGACATAATATAAAAAAATCAGTATTACTATATGTCCCCAGTTGTTGATGACTCTTTGTATTCTCGCAACACCTGATAGGTTTGGAAGTGTTGGATAAAGATTCCATTGCAAAAAAAAGAAATAGTTCATTTTGTTTATCTCAACATAATCAAGCTTCTAGAATATAGGTATATGATCAGCCAAGATTTATTTAAATGGTCTTCAGCAGCTTCTATTGTCAAAATAAAGTCATCCATAGAAACATCTAGATGTTTTACAAATGTTGTGTTCATTGATGGAATGTATGTGAATATAATAAACTCTTCTTCTATAGTAAAAAAACAAATTACTATGAAAGGATGAAATCTACAAATGCCAAACAAAATGTGTACTTGTCAAAAACCCAAGAGATACAGAATTATTGAATGAATATAAAAAATACTAAAATTAATTGACTGATTTACTGAAAAGAACGAAACACAACTACTATGTACAACAGATAGAAATGAATAAAAATTAATCAAAATCATTATGGGATACCATTAAAAAGCTTACAGGTGAAACTAATCAGCAAAATAGCATAAGTAGCATAACACACAATAATAAAAATGTATCAGATAAAAAAGTAATCGCTAATATTTTCAACACACAAGTCAATGTAGGCAAAAATGTGGCTAAACAAACTAACAAACCACGAAACCCTATTGTGAAAAGAAATATTGTTGATGTGTCTATATTCATGAATCCCACTGACGAAACCGAGGTGCTACACATCTCAAATAATTCAAAAATTATAAAAGAGTCCAGGAATAGATGGAATAACTTCAGAAAACCTGAAACTTATCTGCGAATACATTATAAAGCCTTTAACTTAATTAATAAAATATTTGAGAATGGTGAATATCCTCAGAACCTCAAGACAGCAATAATAAAACCATCATTCAAAAAAGGCAATCGGGATGAAGCATCTAACTATAGACCAATTTCACTTATAAGTACAATCGCTAAAGTTGTGGAAAAAGTTATCAAAAACCGCCTTGTGGCGTTTTTAGAAAAGAACAATATACTTTCACCTAAACAATTTGGTTTTAGATACCACAAATCAACTGAAGATGCGATTGTATATTTAACAGATAATATCTATACACATGAAGGGAAATGTGTGATAGGTGTCTTTCTAGACTTAGCTAAGGCAGTGATATGGAACTCGCACTGAATTTAGAAAAAACAAAATGTGTTACATTGTCTTGCAATAAATCAAGCTCACCCAATATAGACTCACATTAAAAGAATCTAATACAACTGATTTCATCGAATGTGTGGAGTCCATAACATACCTCGGAATTGAAGTCGACATGCACCTAAAATGGAACTTTCATATAAACAAAATAGTGAAAAAATTAAGATCAATACTGTTTACTTTCAAATATCTAAAATCTATCTCGGGATTAACGAATTATTTATACATATTCATTATGGAATATCTGGTTGGGGAGGAGCGTACGATAGTCATCTAGAACAACTTCGAGTGATTCAAAAATATTTTTTGAAAATTCTATATGATAAAAAACGCTTTTACCACACAAAAAATATTTTTGAATAGATTCCTGTCCTCTAATTAAAAAAACTATATATTTACAGAGTCCTCTGCTTTCAATATAAAAATAAAAAAGAATTAACATCAATTAACATCAATAAGGCATATAAATAATACACGTTACAAAAAACATTTTTGAGTGTTCTACAGAAAAAACTGCAAAAACAATAGGTCAAAAAGCATTTTATTACACAGGCCCAGAAATTTCACAGTTTATTAGAAATATAAACAATACTTCTTTATATAAAAAGAAATTGAAAATTTGGATAAAACAATTGACTGTAGAAAATATAACAAAGATGATTCCCACTTCTGAATAAGTATTGAAATCTGTTATAGGCGCATTTTTGCAATATGATACGTTAATGAATGGACATGTATGTATAGGTATTTGTGTATATTATGTTTATAAGTGAAAAAAATTTAAAAAAAATTAAAGTACATGTATATGTATATCTGTTTATATGTAAATGTGTACAAAAATTGTTATCTGTCTATACTAGAACATATGTATGTGTGTCATAATTATATAATAATTTGTAATTTTTACTATTTTATTTCACTTCATTCTTTCTTTTCTATTTCAATAATTTTTTGTTGTCACTTTTTTCACCAATGGTATCTTCTTCAAATATGATGTATAATTTTAGATTGAAAAAAAAAGTCGAATACATCCACAACTGTACTATACTATACTATATATTATCATTTTATATCTTTTACCACTTAGTATATCACGCACAAGCTTTCAAGCTTCAGTGATTTTCACCGTTCAATGTTCAATTTTCAATTGTTTATTATATCTGTAATTTTGGAAATGAATATTATTATTATCAAAGCCCTCAAAGCAAAGCAAATTGAAGAGTGTGACATTTCTTGGTAATTAAGGTCATCTGTTGGATGATTCTGCTTATGTTTTAGCCCCATATATGATGACTTCATATATAGAGATAATGAGCACCTGGCAGATGAAAACATTCATTATAATTTCATTCTATTATAAGAAATCATCTAGAACGAGAATGTCAGGAACTATCACAGGCAACTATTAATGTGCAATCAGAGCACTCAACAATTGGTCAGGTACAGCAGCTGTTAACAAAAAATATGAGTTTAAATTATGTAATTGAGAAAAAGTTTCTTAGATTTGAATAAGATTTCTATTTCATTTTAGCAAAATAGATATTATTATAATCTTCTAAGATTAGTTGTTGCCAATGGAGTTTTCGCATTTTTGCTACGACGTTGCTTCACTTCACTTCAATTGTTATGCATAGCGACATGATCGAAAGGGAAACAAAGCATTAAATTGAATAGTTTTAATTACAGCATAGAAAGTGAATTGTATTGTTTTGATTTTTGCGCGTTGTTTCGCAAAAATTGGAAACAGATACAATCAACCGTAACTCAGGTTTTTATTGACTATTATGCAAAGCGATAAACAATGAGTTGTTGCCGTACAGAAGTTTACGATGCGATAAGGAGCGCGAGAAAAATACCAACCCAACAAAGATTTCAAATATAATTTTCCGACGACCTATCATTTCGCACTGTAGACTAGCGCAATGGGATATTACATAAAGCACACTCAATCATGAAACTAGGTTTTACTGTAAAAATTATACAACAATAATAATAATAACACTTAATAGTAAATTGGCTTTTATTAATAAAAATCAGTGACGAACAAAAAATAAATGACATAAGATGTCTATAATTTTGGTGAAGTCTAGCTTATAGCTACTCATACTCAACCAAATTAGAACCACAGGTTCACAAATATATAAATATAATATGTATAATTGCATTTTATTGCTTACTTATCCATGAATCTTAATAAAACATTGTTATAGTCAGGGTTATCTATGGAATGTTCTTCTATTGACATTAAAAGTGAGTCAAATAGCATTTTCTTTAATTTCACACTCAAGATCCGGAGATTACAATACAGAAACTTCAAAGGTAAGTATGCTTTTTTCATCAGCTTCATGCTATGAAAATCTAAAAATTCATTGTCTAGATGCACACCCAAGTTTCTAGTAGAGTTATCCATTTCCTATACTAGATTAGACCTTGCAAATTCTCTTGAATGAACTTCCGTTTGTCCGGATCACCAAAGCACATCAAGATTGATTTTTTAGTATTGAGCTGAAAGTCGAGTTGATGAGATAATTTTTTTATTTGGTTGAGATCATCGTTGAAGATAGTTTGTGAATTTAAAGACTTCCCAGTGTCAAAGTCAGTGTAAAGTTGTGTATCACCACTACCACTATTGGATTTTACAGTGTTTGACAGATGAGAGTTTGTCAGCAGAGTAGATAATAAAGATTAATGGTCCAAGGATAGATCCATGAGGGACACCAGGTAATATGGCCAATGACGCAGATTATTTGTGGTTGACAAAGACTCACCTAGCACAAATTACGAAATAAGGAAAGCTACATTGTCATCAAAGCTATAATATCTAAGTTGTCAGCAAAATAGTTCATGGTTATTGGTATCGAAAGCTGTTGAAAAATTTTATTTCTATTTTATTGGTAGGTATATTTTGTTGGTAGGTCGGTCGTTGAAAAAGTATAGTGCAAAACTCGTGCGGAAACTGTATATTTTCCGCACTAGTTGTACAATATACTATTTCCGATAACCTACATGAAATTTTGACACCACGTAGCTCAAAAACTGGTCATAGCGATCTGTAAATTGGACTATATCATGAGGATTCCATAGGTACTATAAAATATCTCAATTTCAGAAAAATTACTTCATAGCCATCTTACATAGAAAATGTTTGAGGATCATTACTTTCTTGTGAAAACACACAACACTGCCAAATTCAATATTCCTGATACGAATGGCTTCGGGAAAACGGAAATTACTCTCATCATTTTCTCTGGGAAATCAATTTCCAAATAAAATTCCAATTTCCCTTCTATTGAAATTTACTGTGTCGATGAGTGCACATGAACAAGCAAAGGAAAGAAACCTAGAAATCCCTAATCCTGAAGCCGTGGAATATTCCCGAGCTTTCGAAAACGAGAGAAAATCGCATTCTAGTAAAACGATTAGCGAAATGAAGGAGTAAATTATGAAATATGTCGTATTGTAGGACTTCTGGAAGAAATATCGTGAAAAGTCTATGTGTGACAGTTATCGAGATAAAAATTATTTAAGTTTAACTTTCTGAAGACATGACCTCCAAAAATTGGTGATAGTCTTGGCCTCTCAAGTACCAATCAGCTAATATTTTGTATGAAGATGAATGAATCCTTGAAGCTCTCTGCTCCACAGCCAAATTTCACCCAACCCATACTGGGTGGTACAGAATTACAATATGTATGTTACTTTGAAAAAATTATTGAAAGTATTTTTTTTAAAGGCGTATATTTTGACATTTTTGAATTCTGCTATAGACCGTTCAAAAATATACGATGAAAAAAATTACCGTGGCTTTATTGAATTTATTTTTCATATTCGACATTTATCATTTATTTTATGATATTCTATCATATTTCATCATTAAATTTTCTTTTTCCATTCATGTATAATACAATGTTACATCAAAGTATTCCCTAGGGTATCGTACATCTCTGTAATACGAAACCGAAACACTTTCCTAATATTTATTAAGAGTGAGTAGGCTTTCAAATGATAAATAACTTTCAAACATCAAATTGTCGCCAGCGACATTTGATTTTTGAATTGAAATCCGCTTTTCAAGAATAATGCGAATCATAAGTTGACAAGGGATTTTGGGGATTTTAACGATTTTAACCTTCGCCAGTCCAAAAACATGTTAATTAAAGGAAATCTAAACAAGTGTAAAAGGGCACATAAACAATTTGACCAGATAAATTACTGCGTTTATAAGATCGTCTTGAAAAATGTATTGAAAATTGTCATTATCTCATATTTTTCTTGATTTGACTGTGAAAAAATAAGTTCGAAATAACTGAAAAATACCTCTCTTTTTCAAAATCCGTTGGCGTTTCTGCATCCATTATCAAAAATTGTTGAAAACTCTGTTTTTATTGTATTTCAAGATAATAAGATCTTTCTTTCACTAAGTCGAATGAAATTTACTAAGAAATTCTCTATGGTGATATTTGCAATGTTGATACATACATGTCCGGTATCAGACAATGACCTTTCTGTTATTTCTTGTTTCTTCCTTGAGAAGAGATAAACATGTGCGGTCTATTTCGAATAAGAGAATAAGAGTTGAAAAATAGGTCTTTTCTTTCTATTTCGACTTTCTCCTTTCTTGGTTAGATTCTCTCATTGAATTTTTTTCAACCGTTCCATTTATTCAGCTCAGCAATCAGTGAGTTGTTCTCTAAAGTTTTAATGAGGTTAACGAACTTCCAGGAGAAATTAAATGTAGCCTCTCATTCCCAATACTAAAAACTCCATTAGAAAGTATTGAATTATTATTATTATTCCCATAAAATTTTGTTTTTATATCATCAGATTCAACTATGGAATAGAAACTGTTTACTACTTATAGAGCTCAAGTTTTTTTCCAATAATACACTTCTCGATCACCTATCTTAATATATTACGCCACTGCCTGTGATAGTTGAAGTGGGAATGTACGGAAGAAAAAAACAACTAAGTACCTACCTACCCTTTTAGAACAAACTTATTCAGTTTTTGTTGACTATTTCTTTATATTTAAGTACGATATTCTTTTTACTTTCACCATGATATACGATCGGACAAATATCCATAAATTCTCTTGAATCATGAATAGTCATGGAGAAATATGTGATATTGTTTTAATACGGATGGAATATTTTTGTGAAAACAAATATGTAAAAACTGGAATAAGTTTTTTATTCTAGAATTGCCATTTATTCGAATGAAAATATACAACTGGATGTTTTCATAAATCATTTAAGAACACTACACTGAATACTTAAATCAACATTGTCGGAAATCATTCGATCCTCAATTGAATAAGCATCATGTCCCTCATCGCAAAATGTAGATACTCTACTACACCGATTATTGTGATATACGATGTGATCCATTTGAAATGGAAACACCCTTTTAAAATATAAATTATGGGAGTTTATAAATATTTTATTTCCTTTCTTGATCATTGAATCGGTATCTTTGTTGCGCAAACTATATTGTGTAATAAGATGTTGTATAAATCTATACATATATGTCGAAGGCTGAGGTGTCAGAGTGGAGTTTCAGCCTTTGTGTTGATTAATTTGAAGTCAGACATCCCTTCTCTGGTAATTAACAAGCTTAGAACTTGGCAACGAATACGCGGCGATCAGGAAGGCAATATGCAAACACTCTGCTTGCCTACAACAACTCAACTCGACTGAAATCCAAAATATTTCTTCAAACCTTCGAGAAGTAATCGTTTTCCTAGAACACTTCTTTCTATTTTCGTATACCTACCCATCCTGGCGCTGCGTCTAAGTCTTTGAAAAACATTAGGTTATATTCAGCCTTATTCAGGTGTCCCACATGAATATTGAATATTTTTCAATAATGAGTATTGTAACTTTTCAATTTCAGAAATTTTGGTTTTCACGTGTCACTCTTGAAAGTCAAATTATTGAATGATGAAACACTGTTATGAAATAAGTTTTCAGACTTGGCACCGGTGGAATTTCGGTCTCATGATACATTTTTGACAGAAAAATGCGAAGGTTTGTTGATACTTGTTTGGATTGGGAAATTTGGGGTATATTCATTTTATTATTTGTATTTGACTCATATTTTAGTAATTTGACAATGTTCTTATTAGTCCGCAAGCCCTCGTACAAAATCTTAGGTGATAACCAGCAAGTTGTAACTTTGTATACTGTTTAAGTATGCCAAGTCCGACAAGATTTCGCAAAGAAGAAACCTTGATAGTGGTAAGTTTTCCTTTGGCTGTCTCAAAAACATGACAATTTCGCATTTATATATAAGGTAATGACCAGCATTTAGTTTTCAAGTTTAAGTGAAAGATATTTACTAAAATTAATCTAAAAAAAATTGTCTGACAAAAAGTTTAGGTACTTCTAGTTTGTCCGCCATTCTAAACGTGTCGATTTCACGACTTGTAGGTTGGCAACAACCAGCAATCTGAGTTTTCTAGGAGCATACAATAATCAAATGAGATTTTCAATGGCACCATTGTCCAACAAAATTAATAGGGATCTTCAGCAGTTCGACGCTCCAAAGATGTCGATTTGACGACAACAATGTTGGTGATAACCAGCTGTCGGAAAAAAGTGGCAACTGAGAAAAAAAGATAATACTTATCGGAAGTATCGATTGTCCGACAAAAATATTGGACTGTTTCGCCTGTCCGACAACAAATGTTGAAATTTTTTAATTTCAATATTTCTCGCGATAGAAGTAAAAATTCAAAATTATATAAAAATACAATGTTGCTTTACAGTTTACTTCTTAACTTGAAAAATAAATAAACATGAATTTTTATAAAGAAAAGAATCATTCATCATCTTCTTCTTCAGTAGATTCTTCGCTCGCACTCAAAGTATCACTTTCATCGCTTGTCTCGGATTCTGACTGTGCTGCACTGGCAGAGTGGACGCCATCTAAATCTATATTAAGATCTAAATATTTAAACAGTATGTCCAATTAAGTCGGCACCATATGGAAAACTTCTTTATTTTTAATTTTAGTAAAAAAACTCATTGTTCATAAATGGTTCTACATGGTCTTAAATCTAATATGCAACCATCAAATATAAAAAAAATTCAGTTGTATGCGAGGTTTCTTAAAAAATATGAATTCGATGCTAGAGTAAAGTACCTTTATTTTTGACAATTCGCGAAATGCGTTCCTGCTAGATGGCTCTCAGATTTTAGGCACGAAACAGTGTAATGGTGATCAGCCTCCAAATTCCATAAGAGACCATAGTGTTTAATTTTATTCTAATTCAAATTTGAATAAATTGCTGAAGATGTTGAAAATTGAAATTATTTAATCAGACATTTTCGTATACGTAGGTATTGCCACTTTTTGCCTAACTCTTCGTTTTCAATCGATGAGAAAATAATGTAATGAAACTTTGTGTTTGGTACTAAGCATTAAGCATTGGGGCACCGAGCAAATAAACCAGTTTCAAGTTATCTGCTTTCGAAACTATGAACACCAAAGAATATCATCAAACTCATGTCGATTATGTATAGATCTATTATCTATTTAATATAAAAAGACTTCACTACAATATTTTCATCGGCAGAGAGAAGAGGCGAAATACATTGCGATTACAAAACAAATTATTCAGATATTTTTATCTTTCTATTTGTTTTTCAGGAATAAACAGCCTGTATATGTTTACATGCCTAAATGTGTGGGTTATTGTACAGCTTGGTGGTTTTGGTTAGTGTTTATATATAAAAAGTAAAATTTTAATATTTTTTTGGCAGTTTTCAACAAATTTACCAACTTTATTGTCGGACAAGTATATCGTTGTCTTATATATTCTATTTCTTTGAAAAAAAAGTCAAGACAACATTGCTGGTTATCACCAACATTGTTGTCGTCAAATCGACATCTTTGGAGCGTCGGACTGCTGAAGATCCCTATTAATTTTGTCGCACAATGGTGCCATTGAAAATCTCATTTAATCATTGTATGCTCCTAGAAAACTCAGATTGCTGGCTGTCGCCAACCTACAAGTCGTGAAATCGACACGTTTAGACTGGCGGACAAACTAGAAGTACCGGAACTTTTTGTCGGACAATTTTTGTTTAAATTAATTTTGGTAAATATCTTTCACTTTAACTTGAAAACTAAATGCTGGTCATTACCTTACATATAAATGCGAAAATGACATGTTTTACAGAAAGTCAAAGGAAAATTTACCACTATCAAGGTTTCCTCTTTGCGAAATCTTGTCGGACTTGGCATACTTAAACAGTATACAAAGTTAAAACTTGCTGGTTATCACCTAAGATTTTGTACGAGGGCTTGCGGACTATATCCTGTCCAGTGGATTTTTGATATGTCCGTTGGGCATAAAGGTGTAGGTCACATAAAGTTATTTGTGATTTGGGTACTTTTAATTAATTTCTATCTGAATCGGGTATAAATTGTCCTATTTCATATAGTAAATGTGAGAATTCGAACGAAGTTCGAAAAGTTTTACCGGAGAGTATCAATTAAATGAAATGAATAAAATCGACAAAGTCGATCGAGAACCCTTTTTCTCCAAATATTTCCAGCAAGTGGAAAATATGAGACAAACATCTGACAGAAAACAACTACTTCCCTGGCTAATACCATTATCTGAGAAGAAGTTATTTTCTGACATAAGTTTGCCTCATATTCTCCACGTGGTGGAAATATTTGGAGAGAATAATGATACTTATTCAAATCACCTATTTCATTTATTAAGTATCTTGCCGTATCCTCACAGGAACATTATATTCGTACATTTGTTATCACCTTTCTTCTTCATTTTGCAAAGCTGCAAGTAAAAGACGGAAATTTAAGAGGTCTTACCCATTTTTTCACTAAAAAAGTTGACTAGTTGGGAAGGTACCTAGTTAATTAAAAATACTCAGATACATTAATGCATATATATAACATCTGAAAATTGTTTAAAATTCAAGTTTATAAACAGTTCCTTAATCATATGAGTATAATATATGGAACTTGGAAAAATGTTTTTGAAAGTTTTTGTTCACGTGCAAAGCAAAAATTGAAAAATATTCAATAATAATAATAATAATAATAAGTTTATTTGTATGGATATAGTTAACATGAATTTCGATAAGTTTTACGTCTAGATAAACATGGATAAGTTACAGAAGCGTACATCAGTTATAAACCGATACTCTTGTGCGTGACTTTGATTATTAGATAATCAAGGTAGATAGAATCATATTATTTTGACAATTAAAACGTAAGTATATATAAAGTTTTCAATTTTGAATTAAAATACAAATAAACAAATATAGTAGTAATAGCACTTAACACTTAACTTATTACGTCTATTGTAAAACCTCAATAAAAATAAAGCAAATTCTCAATGTATAAAATAATAATGAAATCACAGTATAAAAATAGTAAAACAATGTGTGTCAATGTGATGACTAAGTAGTACCGAACAGAATTTTTTGAAATATTGGTGGAGATGGAAGAAATGAGTTTTTTTTACTCAAGAACCAATATTTTGATTCACAATATCATGAAAAAATTATCTATCAGTTTTTGTAATCCACTGCTTAATTTTCCTACCGAAACTGTACTTTTTTAATATTCCTCAAATGGTCTGGTACCATATTGTACAACCGAGGTCCCAGGTAAGTTGCATTCCGTTGTCCTATAGTTTTTTTACAGCAAGGTAATTCCACAGTATTATTCCGCTTTCTTGTTTCATGGCTGTGATTGGTAGGTCGTAATATGATATTTTCTCTTTTATATTTTTTAGTATACTCAAGCAAAACAGTTCTCTTATATCAAGGAATTTAGATTATCTGAACAGATCATCACTTGGATACGTACATGCCTTGCGATATATTATTTTAATAGTTAAGAACTTTTCAATGTTTTTTCAAGGAGCACCAGAATAGAAATCCTCCATACTTTTCAATATTCCATTAAATAAACTAGTTTCAAGGTGCACCTGAGTAAGGCCCATTGTCATATTTGCTATTTTAGCTTATTCGTAATTTTGCTTGGATCTGTTGTTTTGCATGTTCAACAGAATAATCAGTTTTTGTTGGACTCCCTCATATTCAATATAGGTATCCCAATGAAACCTAAGGTTGCATAATCAGGTCTGATCCAGCTGGGGTACTGCATCATCAGAAAACCCTCGATAGGTTTATCTTTCCTTCGGGTCGACTGTAATCTGGCCCGAAATTAATGAGATTAGAGCAAAATCAGTTAAATCAGATCGGCTTCCTCTTAATTCTCCTCGTTTCGAATTCCAACCACCACCAGAATGTAATAATTCTTCGACGGAGTTAATGGAATTCATAATCATTCACTTAATTCAGCCGGAATATACCGGCTCAACTCCAAACTCCGCGACATAGTGGAGTAAATGGAGTATTCAACTTCGGAAATTGGGAACAAAGGAACAATGGTCTGGGTTTCAGGGGTAACAACCGCCTGCCTAAAAGTTTATACGATGGCCGTCTTGCCTCATTTTGTATTCAATTAAGGTTAGATTGGAATTGAAATTTCTGAAAGAATGTCTCTATTAGAAGGAAACCTGAAGTTACGTGATTGAGTTATATGTCGTTTCTCATTTTCTATTCAGTATCCTGAATTTTCTGATATACCTACTGCCCACCTTCAAATAGTATACCGGGTGTCTATGGAAGTATTGCCTACGGAATCTCTCAGTTATTATATGAGGTAGGTTTGTGAAAGTTGGAGCATCGTTATAATGACATAAGACCCAGAATTTGAGCATATTGACATGACGAAGTTAACTTCCTTCCCTTTCTAATTACATAGCACGAGTTGGTATCTAACTAGAAACTAGATCATAATAATTAACGTTGTGTGTGGCTAAAGGTTACGACCAAAGCCAAAAAAAAATATTTTGTTATATCAGTTAATTGATTCATAATTGTCGATAATTCCCATTAAAAATAGAGACCAACTCATTAAGCAGTTAAAAATACTAATTTGTGGACTAAACTGGATAACTTGGAGTATCATTCAATTGCAAACAACTTTTTTCGATTACACCTTTCTATATTCTGTATAGTAATGTCACTTTAATCTGTAGTGAATTTAGAATATCAGTCTAATTGAATGCATCAACTTTTATGAAGAATGAAATTTTCTGAGAAACTTCCAAAAAAAAAGTTTCCCGTATGGTTCCAAGATTTTGGAGCACACTGTATATCCTGTATGTCCTAAAACTTGAATAGGAACATACCACGTACTTTGTCTGTGCCGTCCATATTTATTCTAATATCTAAGAACGTTGGAAGTAGGCTGATGTATTTTTAAATGAAACAAAAGAGAATCGAATCTATTTTGAGAGAGTTGGATATAACAAATTTATTATCATTCTTAAACGAACTCAACCTGACAGACAAAATATAGACATTATTTGAAAACTTGTAAACGTACTAGATACTGTGATTTATATAATTGTAACTTTTAACTGTATTGTATTATTGTACTGTATTTTTGTTGCTAATAACCCTTTATGCGGTCGATGCAACATTCTTTCTTAATAAAAAAAGCAACGAGAGCTGTCACTAAGACTGCTATCCATACTATTTGGACCGACAAAGTATTGATTTTTTCCCAATTTTTCCAATAATTTTTTTGGGCTTTTTATAACGCTGTCGTATTATAATAAAATATTACAGTAGCAACTGTTTTCAAGTGACATAGGGTATCCCTGACCAACTTTTCTACTCTGTGAATTTCAGTTTTTTTTTCCAATTTTTCCAATATTTGATGTCATCAGAGAGGTAATTGAATGCTGAATAACATGAAGAGAAAAAAAAGGGTTGCAATTTAAAATAAGAAAGTTGATGTTACTTCGGGTCTGACTGAAATTAAACTTCGTCGTGCCAATATGCTCAAATTGTAGCTCTTATGTAATTATATCGTTGCTCCGAATTTCACAAGCCTACCTCATACAATAACTGAGGTATTTCATAGGTAATAATTCCGGTATTATGCCGTGTACCACCCCAGTTTTTTTCAACGAATATTGTAATATGGGACAAGTTTGTATTCAGAATGAATCATACGAGTTCTCCATAATTTTTTAATTAAAAAATCAAATACGCACCAGGCAGTGCCGTAACCAATGGGGGGTCAGATTGCCTGCTCCCCTCTCGAAATCTTTGAAAGTTTCGACCACTTGCCTATGCACATTGCAAGATGTCATTAGACTTCTTGAGAATATTTGCAGTGGTAGAGGAATTGCTCCAGAGCACAATTCCACTGCATGGTATAAAAATGGAAAACTGCCTAGATATTCCGGGAATACTGTTCCCATGTGTGGAGTACTGCTCCTGAACATTCCATAAACTTTTAAGACTATTTACAGAAACTAGCAATCAATCTCGTCGGTGATGCCGCGCTCACCAACTCGCTTACTTCTCTGGAAGGGGGAGCAGAATAGTCCCAATACCGACTAGAATAAGAATATTCTTTCTCTTTGAAAAAGTATAGTATCTAATTAATTTTTTTCTTCTTTTCAGCTAAATTATCTAAAACTCTCGATTTGGGTAAGTAATACTTTTAGTCTTCTGGGAGGGGGGGAGTCGTTAGTAAACCCCTTTGATTCTATAACTAGGTTCAGTGGTTTTCTAATTCTATACGTAATCATTCTTGGACAAAAGATATTTACATGAAATAGTGGACTGTAAGTTTTAAGTTGCAAAATTAATGCACTGATATTTACTATCAACGTATAATCAATAGCTATTCACCTCACTGCATCAATTATAAATGAACAATTACGTACGTTGAACGTGTCCACTCGAGCATTATGTGAAGGGGAGAGAGTGCAGAGGGTACATGTATATAATAGTGCTGGAAATAGCCCCCTGTCAGGAGTTCATCATATTCATTGGGAACACCTATCGTGATTAGTTACAAACATGAATATTTGACGTCATTTCAATGCAAGGTTCTTCAATGAACCCTGATTTTAATGCCGTACCATTGTTTCAATCAAGTTACCACATGACTTGCAGGCTAGATCACTGAAGTTACGACATGACTTGGTGGCCAGACCACTGACGCCATCTACATGTCGCCTCCATTCGAATCCAATGTTAATCCCTTAAGATTGGCTTACTAATATCTTTTCTATTTAAACAATGGTACAAGACAGAAATTTACAGCGGCATATTGTAAAGTTTCAGAACGCAATCTATCACAATACTTTTTCATGACGTATTCCGTCATAATAGTAAAATCTCATAAAATCATTGGACATTGTACACAACGGTAATGCATCAGAACATGAAAAGATCATAATCGTATTCGTAACGCGTCATTACGTACTTCGTCACAACGTAACACATCAAAATGTAATGTATCACAACGTATTTCTTCATAATCTTATAAATAGTCCATGCGCTCGCTTACACGATGTGTGGTAGAATCTCACTTACAGTAAAGGGTACTCTGCTACTACTACGATTTCCCTAATATAAGTCGATTAAAAAAGTTATTTTCAACGTTATCAACAATTAATTTTTTTCGTGTTTTCAAATAAGGGTTGGGAGTAAGGAGGAGGTTTCAGAATTTTTTTATGGAAAATTACAATATAATTAAAAATTTCTAAAATAACACACGTAGAAATATCATTCTCGCCAATTATAATAAATAGTCCATTTTGAGTATGGTATGACTTTTTCTGGGGTTTGTCACCCAACTAGGTTCTAATCAAAATAACCTGAACTGCATCAAAATAAAAATTCAGGAAAATCAACTGACATTTTTTTGTTATGAGCTAATCTAGTAATTCAAGCGTATTCAAGTAAACACCCGTCGATGCATTTACAAGTACTCACGAAATGTTTTTTTGGGTTTTGTAATAGGAGGTTGGGAGAGAGTGGGGGTTTCAGATTTTTTTTGACGCAGAATTCTGTCTTTTTGTAGATTTCCTGAATGTATGAACAATGCGTAAGACATTACTTCACGCACAGCTGATTTTTGAAACACTTGTGCTCAATGTTTAGGCACTGTCGTAGAAAAATAGATTTGAATGCAAAATATGGGTAGTAAATTGTAGACAATATACATGTCAAATAAATTAATTATAGATGTCAAATTTCCTTTTATCGTTTTTAATAATATTTGAAGTGTAGCATATAGTTCACGATGAAAAATGTTGTTGCGTACTCGAACGGTTTCGCATTCTCGACTTATTTTTTTTATCGCTTTCTCTCGCTAAACAAACTTCAATTCGCCATCAAGCATCAAAATAGCTATTTATACAGCAAGTTGTTAAAAGAGCTTGTTTCTTGAACAGGACGAGAGAAATTAAACAACAAGATAGCGGGTTTCAGCAGACAAAGGATATCGCACTGTTTCAATGGGAAATTGGCTTTCTGTATATCTACCCGAATTTTTCATATATTTTAGAACTCGTTATGTTGATCAAATGTGTCCATTGCTCCAAAGCTCTAAATTCAACGGTTTTGAAGATACAAGGTGCTGAAGTTGACTTTTCCAAACTTTCAAATGGCCATTGTGAACACATTTTTTCGAATCTATATACTAAATCAACCATGCATCGATTATTCATATGGCCGAAACAAATCCACTATACAGTATAATAATTCTTATACGTACCTGCGATATACAGGGTGAGTCCAAAGCTAGCAAGTTTTTTCGTGATTTCTGAAAAATTGAGCGGTGGACTTTCTTTCATTTCCAGGTGTTTCGAAGGATACGAATTTCAAATCCTATTGATGATGTTAGTATCTCCTGAATCACACTGACATATTATATGTATACAAGACTTTCTATTTCTCATGAAGCCGCATCCGTCTTGCTTGATGATATATCCAAATGCATGGGATTTCGGATAAATCGGTAATAAACTCGATTGTTGATGATGTAAGTTTACTTTGCAGATACACAAAATATACAGGGTGTTTAAAAATAGTTGCCTTCGCTGATGATTTCTTTGAAGTAGTCAGGATTGAGATTCATTTCATTGATGCATTTTCATAAACACATTCGACATAAATCTTCTGAAATATCTCGAACCATTTACTGTGGAATATTTTTAATGAAATGTATACATCTGTATTTACTACAAGTAATAGAATATTGCAAAAAATAAAATCATTGAATCATTGAATATTTTATTATAAAACAGACGTTTCATACCGATACAGAGTGTAACACATTGGCTTAACGACGGCCAATTTCATTATTTCTAAGAGTATTTCAGATGCTTCATTTTCAGATTCTGGATGAATGTGTATGGAATTTCAAATCGAACCATATTCGCTCTCCTACCAATGACCAACATAACTGCCAATTCACCCATTGAGGTGAATTGGTGATTCAATGGGTGAATTTGTATTTTTTTATATATTGTTGAACTTATGATGCTGATCAAACTATTGCACATACGCTTTAAATTCAACAGTTCAATCTAATCGTCCTGTATATGGAAAGGAACATGTTTTGTAGCCGGCTGTGAACCATATAAAGCCCATATACTGGATATTTCACAACTTATTTGAAATTGTTTAACCACATATGCACTGCTAAATAATGTGTCGATTGCAGCAAAAATGTAAGAAAAGTCCAACAAAAAACGAGAAACCAACTGTTTTGATAACTACTTCTAATAAACCATCAGAAAAGGCCACTATTTTTTATAAACCCTGTATATTTTGTGTATCTGCAGAGTAAACTTTTACATGAACGATTGTGTTCATCGCCGAGAGATTCGGCTTAGTGCAAAATACAACATCATGTGTATAATATGTTAGTCTGATTTTAGGAGATGCTGACATCATCAATTGGATTTGATCTTTGTATTCCTCAAAATATTTGGAAATGAGTTAAATTCTACCACTCAATTTTTTAGAATAGAAATCACAAAAAAACTCGCTACCTTTGGACTCACCCTGTTTATCGCGAATATGTGCAGGAATGATTATGCTATACCGGGTGACCACGGGGTGAGGTACGCCCCCCAATTTTTCTATAGTTTTGAAGATACAGGTTTCAAATTTGGCACGTCGATATATTACTCAAATACGCATATTTTGACTCCATAACCGAAAATTCACCACTTCCGGTTTAACCGGAAGTGACCCCAAACTTTTTTTTTTAAATGACACCCTGTACAATTTTTTTCGTTATCAGGAAGAACACGCAATTTGTAATAACACTGTTCTCCAAAATTGAAAATCGGTTGAAAAATGGCGGAGATACAGTTGATTGTTCAATCGAACAAAGTTGGCCATGAACATCAAACTCAAATCATCACAACTGACGAACGGCGTCAGCATTTACGAGAGGAAGGTTCGAGGTAAGATACAGCTGAAAATTGAGCTTCCCATGTAATTGCAGCAACCATATTTCCCATCAATTATCAAACATTTCCTCAAAACGGATTAGTACCCATAAAGAAAGGCTCACAACTGCCATTTCTCAAATAGCAACATACTCTTTTCACATTGTTATGTTGAAAGATGATGAATTATCAGATTACTCGAATGAAAAGATTTGAAGAATTCCGAAAGGAACCAGAAATACAATACCTATAAGTGTTCCCAAAATTGAATGTTCTTCAACGAAGGCGGCTTGAACATAAGAAAGCTAAACAAAAAAGCATATTTTGTCAACAAAGTGACAATTTGTTCTACTCATTCAATACAAGAGAATTGTAACTTGTTGAAAAACATTCCGATGGAGCGAAAATTTACTAGAAATGAAAAAGTAGATTTACTGCTAATTTATGGCGAGTGTAGAAAAAATGCAACTGCGGCTTGCATTCTTTACAGTGAACGATTCCCTCTCAGACAACGCCAACCAAGTAGAAACTATTTCGCACGTTTGGAAAGGCAATTCAGGATAGAACCAGATGACAATGTACATGATCAGGATAGTTTTATTATTGATGAAGAGACGGAAACTAATGTTTTGGCTGTTGTTTATGTAGATCCCACCATATCACTTCGACAAATCGAACATGAATTACCAGTTGGACGAGAATCAGCTCGAAAAATTCTAAAAAAACATGGGTTTAAGCCGTATAAATATCAGATACATCAGCGCCTTTACGAAAATGATCATCAAAGAAGGGTCCAATATTGCAATTGGCTACTTGAGAACCACATAAGGAACCCGAATATGATGAGAAACATTATATTTTCCGACGAATCAAGATTTACGAATCTTGGTATGTTCAATAGAAACAACACCAGATACTGGGCAACTGAAAACCCCAGGCTAATAAGACTAGGGAATTTTCAGGAACGCTTTGGATTCAACGTGTGGATAGGTCTGATAGGAACTCGAATCATTGGGCCCATAATATTTGATGGTATGTTGAATGGGCAACGCTATTTGGGATTTCTACGAAACGAAATAGAAGGATTCATGGAGAATTTACCTCTCGACGTCTACCAAAATATGTATTTCCAGCAGGATTGTGCACCTCCCCATAATTCCCGAATAGTAACCAGTTACCTAGATGAAACATTCCCAAATCGATGGATTGGCACGAATGGTCCTACAAGATGGCCTCCGAGGTCACCGGACCTCACGCCACTGGATTTTTTCATATGGGGTTACCTGAAGAACAAGGTTTACTCTTCTAGTCCTACATCAAGGGAGGATTTGGAACATCGCCTTAGAGAAGCAATTGCAAGTATTACTCAAGCTCAGTTAAATGGAGTTATGGAAGCAATAGTGAGACGTGCAATTTTGTGCAGAGAACATAATGGAGAACATTTTGAACAGTACTTGTAAATCATTTTTTCATTACTTTGATTTCTGTTAGTGTAGTAAGTGACCAGAACCAATAAACAATTTACTTCATACCTTTTTTTTCGTTCAGAAATTAGTTGTATCAAATGTTAGAAATTGGAATAAATATCTAACACATTTTTTTTACTCTGCAGGTATATTCTTATGGTGGATTTATACAGCAGTTCCAATTCATGAGTTTTTAGTCACTAGTAAGAAGTCATAAGAATGTTCGTTAATGGAATATTTATTCCAACAACGATCTTAAAACTGCTGTATGAATCCACCATCAATTACGATTAGCATACGAGTAATGATAAAAAAGTTCGCTCCATCGCCGTAGAATGTTTTTCGACAACTCACAATGTTCCATTATTCAGAATGTACCGCAAATTTTCACTATTTTTTTTTAAATATGAATTTTTGTTTAGCTTTCGTAGGTTCAAGCCGCCTCTGTTTAAGAATAGTCAATTTTGAGAACACTCATAATGAAACATCCCGTATCTTCGATTCCTTTCGGAATTCTTCAAATCTTTTCATTCGAGTAATCTGATAATTCATCATCTTTCAACATAACAATGTGAAAAGAGTATGTTGCTATTTGAGAAATGGCAGTTGTGAGCCTTTCTTTATGGGTACTAATCCGTTTTGAGGAAATGTTTGATAATTGATGGGAAATTTGGTTGCTGCAATTACATGGGAAGCTCAATTTTCAGCTGTATCTTACCTCGAACCTTCCTCTCGTAAATGCTGACGCCGTTCGTCAGTTGTGATGATTTGAGTTTGATGTTCATGGCCAACTTTGTTCGATTGAACAATCAACTGTATCTCCGCCATTTTTCAACCGATTTTCAATTTTGGAGAACAGTGTTATCACAAATTGCGTGTTCTTCCTGATAATGAAAAAAATTGTACAGGGTGTCATTTAAAAAAAAAAGTTTGGGTCACTTCCGGTTAAACCGGAAGTGGTGAATTTTCGGTTATGGAGTCAAAATATGCGTATTTGAGTAATATATCGACGTGCCAAATTTGAAACCTGTATCTTCAAAACTATAGAAAAATTGGGGGCGTACCTCACCTCGTGGTCACCCGGTATAGTGAATTCGTTTCGGCGACATGAATAATCGATGCATACTTGATTTGGAGCATAAATTCGAAAAAAAATGTTCACAATGGCCATTTGAAATTGTGGAAAAGTCAACTCCAGCTCCCTGTATAATCTAATCCGTTGAATTTAGAGTTTTGTCGTAAGGGGCACATTTGATCAGCATCACGAATTCAACAATATAGAAAATTCGAACAAATTTACGGAAAGCCAATTTCCCATTGAAACGGCGCGAGGTCCTTTCAATCTCATTGAAAAATATGTTATGGGAATCCATTTCTCCTTTTCACGAAACAGAAAACTTTTCTCATCCTCTTCCGCTCTACTATCAAGTTACCTTATTGTTCGCAGTAGTGCGCCCTGTTTTATCGACCGCTTCTGCTTTTCACCGGCGGTATTTTCGAGTGTTGTCTCCGCCCACATACCCTTTCGTTAGGAAGGGTGGGGATGGGGGAGAGGGGGTGCAGCTGAATCAGCTTTATGCGACCTATGAACCCTTGAAGGCTACGACCTACTTATCGCTTACATCGCGGTAGTTTCAATCGACTTTCTTTCGTGGAGTGGGTTTCATTCTAGAAAATGCTTTGTCAACTCCGTGCATTCTGGAAGAGTGGAAAATTCTGCTTTCGCGACCAATTTATCGTGAATCGAAGATCGATGATTCCTTTTTATATAGGGTTTTTTAAATATGAGCATACTTTCAATGTTGAACTCTGCATGCCTTGAACACTCCTTTGCATTTTTTGTGTTATTGAAAATAGCTATTTATGATACAAGTATGAAAAGTGTATGTTTGAAGCACAAATATGACTGTTTGCAGACTAGCTTTAAACACTTTTTCACAGTGTAATTTTATTTTGAAAAATAAAGTGGCAAACTTTTGAAACACCTGGTATAGATATAATAGATGATAATACACAAACAATCATTGTTTGTATTATTTTTGAATTATCCTATTTGAATTCATCACATTGAAATTGAAATCTAATAACAGGAACAAAGTAAGTATTCGATGAATTTGGCGAAGCATCCGACATAGAGGAAGGAGCAGAATTGGTTATGAACAGTCTTATACCAGAGTAATCCTGAATACAAGTACAGTAGCGTTTAAACGCTTCCAAAAATGGTATGACGATAAAAGAATAAAGCAACTTTATTGGCCCACTTTCAACAAATATCAAAGGTACAGAAACCGTCGTCATTATGGAGTCAATACTCATTTTATCCAAGAACGAAAACGTAGCCATAAGCAGGTACACTAATCTTAAAATATTCCTGAAAAGACTATCAGAAGGATACAAGCCTAAAAAGTCGCATATTTTCTAAAATGAAAATATTGAAGCGTTTTTGACAAGAGCTGAAGATGAATATTATTTGATTGTGAAGGTAGGTGTCATCAAAATAGTATACCATACTCTGAGTCCCACACATTATGTATGTCATTCCTTTCTGGAGAACCTGTAATTAACAGTGCTCCAAGATGATTTTCACTCTCGTGAAGCGTGTTGTTCGATATATCTGTTCAAAGAGCAGAAATTCTGGTTCATAGAAAATTACCAATGTATAATATCACTTTTGGACCTACCCGTAAAAATAACAACATGATGTTGATCATTCCAACTCCAAATCTAATGAAGAATTCACCAATTTATAATGCCGCCAAACATACAACCACCTTCCAACGAACATCAAAGTCAGTGAATCATTAACATTAGCCGTGGTGGCCGTGCTGGTAGTACGTTCGCCTTTGGAGCGAAGGGCCGAGGGTTCAAAGCTTCGCATGGTCATCGGTCTCGTGCATGGCATCACATGTTAAAAGGTAAGGGCTGCGTCTTCCCTAGCTCACACAAGTCTCTCGAAGACTTCCGAGGGTTGCGCGTAGGGGTGCAATCGGTTGACGGAAATAACAATAACAACAACAATTGAGGAGATCAGTGAAGTTGATTCTCACAGAAGAGGTATTTTATGACGTCAGTGTATACTTCAACAAAAATATGGGTTACACTTGACTTGCTCAATATTCAAAATTAAAATTGTATTTTGTTTTTTAAGTATGTCTATCGTTTCTTGTATTATTTATACCGTTTAAGTTGAATGGATGTGTTTATATTTAGAGATGAATTTGTTTTACTGCTATATGTATTTACTTCATTTTCGTCATGACTGTTCTTCTAGACTTTCTCAATGAGATGTGAATATTCAGGCAATAAAGAATATTTTGATTGATTGATGAACATGTTTCTCACAAACTGAAGGAGTTGAGGTGACTTCCAATGAAATAATGTTTCAGTTTCATCACTATTCTTTTTTCGTTGGTCAGAATATTACTTATGTTGAAGTCGTACGATGGAATGAGCCCGAATTTTTCATAGACAAGCCATCACCAATTAAAATAATTGATCGCTTCTCAGTATAATTTCTGAAGTGCAATGTAATTTTATCGCTAGAACAATATTTTAATGAAAAATCTCAAATCTGTTCATATTTAGGTGCTAGCAATCTCAGTGGTCTCAGATGCTGTTGATTCCTTCGATAATCTTTATCATTGACCCTTATACCGTATTCATTAGGACCAGAGTCCTTTAAAACAATTCCTGGTTTCCAGTTTCTCTTTCCAATATGTACCAGTAATCAGTAGATTGTTTCGACTGCAATTTTGATAACGGGTTAGTTGAATTACTGTAATATTTTTTTGTATAGTTTTCAATGTATCTCTCACGTCTTCAGTGGAATAATTGGTTCCTGCAATTGGAAGAGTTTTTATCAACATTGGTTCTATCAAAAGTTGACTTGGAGATGGCAAATAATCTTTTGTGGTTATATTGTCATTTAAAATGCCTTTCACTTTCAACCATACCATTGGATCTTAGATAGTAGGTGGTTAGTCTCAAATCGTGTTTTCTAGCAAAACTAATAAATTCGTAGGAATTGAAAGGTGGTCCGTTGTCAGAAAAAATTTCTAATGGAATGCCATTTAAACAAAAAATATAATTTTCAAAGTGGATATCACACTTTAAGCAGTTTTTCTAATTAGTTTGTTGACATTTTAAAATTTACAGGTAGTCAACAATAACTCTAAAATTCAAATATCCTAGTGTTTTAAAATCAATGCATATGTTACGTTTTTGTTTTCTTATATACTCATAATGAGGTAGATCGTGAATTGAGGCACAACAACTTATAGAAATGAGATTCATTATCAATAATTAACTTTTAGTGAACACAATGACATTATAGTCTATGAAGTATCTGACAGTTCACTGACTGACAGTAATGTAAGCGTAAGAAGCTACTTTGGTAAGCGGTTGTAGAAAAATGATATTTAATTACAGGGTCCACGCCCAGCCAGTAGCCATTTGCTCTTACAGTATTCTCTGACCATTCGTAATTTTTCCTTCTGTGATGATTTTGACACAATACTACTTCTGTTGAAGTAGTAGAATGGAGTGAGCCAGATTGGCAACATTTCATAGACAAGGCATTTAGGCTAGTGCCAAAACAACTTCTTAACGCTTAAAATAAAAAAAATAACAGGCAAAGACCAAGTGCAAAATATTGTTGAGGTTCCAACTTTGAGGAAAAACAAAATTTAAACGCGAAAACACACAAAATGGTGAAATGGGGATGCAGTTTAGGGGTTGAAAACGGTTCCTTGAGATTTGCGGCAAAACGTGACATTTTAGCGGAAATTATTCAACGGGAAAGTTGTAGATAACAAAGTAATGAAAAACTTTTTTATTAAACACTTTACGACATAACCTCAAATTGTCCGTTAAAATGGCGAAAAACCGATTTTTCAGCATTTAATTTTTTTCTCTCGAATGAATTATCCAATTTACATGAAAATTTGTAGATACATGTCGTTTTTGGTGCCAAATAAGCATGATTTTTTCGCAATTCGGAAAACGACTAGTTTTAGAGTTATGTATATTTTTCTAAAAAAATACCCTTATCATCCACGAACAATTGTTCTGGTGTTTTTTTGTATTTCTAAGGTCTATAAGTTTAATTGTTGAAATATCCACTTTCAAATTGTCTATGTAATTTGGTGGTTTATTGATCGTTAAACCGCTTAAAATTGAAAAAAACTGATAACAATCTTCTCTGAATCATGACTTTCTGAATATTTTCAATGAATTTGAATAGTTGTAGAAAAAAAGTAACAGGCAAATACCAGGTAGAGAAATATGTTGAGATTTCAACTTTAGAGAAAAAATATTTAAACATGAAAAGACTCAAAATGATGAAATCGGGATGAAGTTTAGGGGTTGAAAAAATTTTTTTTGCGATATGCGGCGAAACGTAACATCCTAGCGAAATATGTTCGATGAAAAAGTTGTAGATAATAAAAAAATCGAAAACTTCTTCATTCAACACTTTTTGACATAACCTCGAATTAATCGTCAAAATGTCAAAAAATCTGATTTCTTTGAAAATATGAACAGGATGTTCATAAAGTTCATCTGCGACTGAAAGTTGGAATTTAGTCACTGTTGTCCATCGTACAAGATAACCTCTCTTGGAAGGGATTCATGTTTTAAAGAGAAACATTATCAATTGAAAATTGAATCAATACATGACTCCTCTGGAAATGGAAAAAAAAGTAACTTCAATTTTATCGTAGGGTTTTTTCCATTTCCAGAGGAGTCATGTATTGATTCAATTTTCAATTGAGAATGTTTCTCTTTAAGGCAAAAAATCTATTTTTCAGTTTTTTTTCTCACGAATAAATGATTTAGTTCAGTTGAAAATTTGTACATATATGTCTTTTTTTGTGTTGAATAAGCCTGATATTTTCGCAGGTGAGAAGAGTTCAAGTTTTTGAGTTATTTACATTTTTCAAAAACAAAAATACCCTTATTTTCCACGAACAATTGTCTTCATATTTTTTTGTATGTCGAAGGTGTATAAGTAACGATTTGAATTGTTGGAATGTCTACTTTGAAATGGTCTCTGTAACTAGTTGGTTTATTGATCGTGAAACTGCTTAAAAAATTCTCTCTGAATCAAGATATCCTTGATATTTTCAATTATTTTCGACTTTCTTCATTATTTTTATAACAAAAAGTAGTTTATATTAAATTATTGATAATAAAATATTGGAATACATAATTACACTACAAAATTAACTTTATAAAATCAATTTTATTATTTTCTACAACTAATGAATATCATAGAAAATCATGATTCAGAGAGACTTGTCAGTTTTTTCCAATTTTATGCTGTTTAACTATGAATAAACCACCAAGTTACAAGACCATTTGAAAGTAGACATTTCAACAATCAAAATGATCACTTATAAACCTTTGAAATACAAAAAAAACACCAGAACAATAATTCGCGGAAGATTAGGGTATTTTTTTCGAAAAATGTTCCTTACTCGAAAACTAGACGTCTTCTGAATTGCGAAAAAATCATGCTCATTCAACACCAAAAAAAAACATATTTCTGCAGATTTTCATCTACCTATATTAAATCATTTATCCGCGAGAAAAAAATTAAATAATGAAAAATCGGTTTTTTGCCATTTTGACGTGTAATTTAAGGTTATGCCGAAAAGTGTTAAGAACAAAAGTTTTTGACGTTTTTATTATCTACATCTTTTCCATTAAACATGTTCTGCTAAAAAGTCACGTTTTGCCGCAAATTGCAAAAAACCGGTTTCGACCCCTAAACTGCATTCCCATTTCACCATTTTGAGTGTTTTCGAGTTTAAATATTTTTTCCCCCAAAGTTCGAACCTCAACAACATTTTCCACCTGGTCCTTGCCTGTTACTTTGTTCTTTTTTCACAAAAATTAAAGGCATCAGTCTAATTACCAATTAGATGAATCGATCGCTTCTCAGTATAATTTCGAAAGTCCAGTGTACTCTTGTCGTTCCGCAGGGTTCGTAAATATCATGATATTTATATAAATATCAAAATATCTGATATATATATATATATATATATATATATATATATATATATATATATATATATATATTGATATATATCCGATATATATATATATATAAATAAGGATGGATTTAGCGAGGGGCAATATATGAAAATATAAGTAGAAAAGTTATTGGGTATAACCCTCAAAATGTTCTGCAACCGTAGACACGTGTTTCGAGCTTAAGCTCTCATCAGTACGGTAAAATCAAGTGCGAAGATGTACAACACTTGGATGTAAAAATAGAAATTTGGATATTTATAATTTTTTTTTTATATAGAGAATACCAAAAGTAGAAGTATTTATTTGTTTATTTTTAAACAAAACAACCAAAAGTGAACACCCCCTTCGGCTTTAACACAAGTGAGCAAATGATTTTTCCTCCTACCCCTATAGAAAGTACACACTTTCCTCCCTCAAACCAGGGAGGAAACTCATACTTTTCCTCCCTAGGGAGGAAAGTACTTTTCATCCCTAGGGAGGAAAGTAGTTTTCCTCCCCCTCATTTCAAGTAAGTTGTAAACGATGAAACTTGTGAATCTATTATAATCAAATTGTTTCCGTAATTTCTAGAACATCTTATATATCCTGTATTCTGGTAAAAATCAAACATGAATGTTACTTCTACTCTAGTTCTTTAATAGCTATTTGTGTATTTAGAGCGCAAAGTGATTGATTGTTGCTCGACAAAGAGATTAATCTTCCATCAAGGAAGAATAGGTCTATTTGCAAACAAAGTCACAAAAAGGTTTTATTGAGTAGGTTGGAGGAAAAATCATATGTATTACATGGGAGTAAAGTGTCTTTTCCTCCCTTGGATGTTTACTACATCCTGCGAGAGGAAAAGTGGCACTTTCCCCCCTAGTAATACAAAAAGCTATTCCATGCGGGAAGGAATTCCTTGCATTTATTTCTTACATTTCTTGCATTTAGCCATTATCACTGGCTTCATCTGCCAATTCAAATTTTCTATTTTGATCAAATGCACTTTGCACCTACTACGGCTACAACGTGAACTGCGTTTGTTAATACCAACAGAAAAGCAGAAACACGCGACCGCACATAGTAAGGGGATTCACACATCAAATAAATGGGATTCCCCGACAATTAACATCATACCGAATGATTAGGGAGTTCCCACACCGATCTCTCTTGAATTTATGACGAGATTTCAACCTATTCAACAAACATAGTAATTTATACTGAGTGATATATACAGGGTGTCAATTTGAAAACTTCCCACCCTTAATATCTTCCTTCCAGTAAACAATATGAGTGATCGAAAAAACAGGTCAATTTTATTGTCAAGGGGGACACTTTCAAGGACTATTTGTAGCCCTCGTGGTTCAACCCCCTCGGAGACGTAGATGTTACCCTTAGAATTTCAAATGGGAAGGGGGGTCAAGTGGCACATCATTTTGATGGGCGTTCAATTCTTGTTCCAATGGTACCCTGACTTATTATTTTTTGATGAGCATTTTCCGAAAAATGGCGTTCTAAACTAACAGAAGTAATTATTAGAACGCCTATACTGAGATGCATGGTTTGGCCAGAACTGGTTAGAATATTAGGTGGTACCGTTCCAACCCTTTATTAGGGGTAACATTAGCCATTAGCTCCAAACACTTTACATAAAAAAGTAGTCTAATAGTAAAACGTAGATGGTAGTAAAGTTGTGTTTATTAAATGCTGAATTTTTAAGTGTCATCGCAGAAATTGTACAGATAGCCTTCCTTTTTTGCTACTTCTGCTGTAAAAAGTTTCTGTTTTCCGGCAAAAAATTGGTTAGCAAATTTGAACTATGTGGTAGTATTGTGAATACCGTTGTACCTGTTGGGCTGTTTAGGAATTACTTTAATAAGTGTATAAAAGTGTAAAAATGGTTTACATTCTTCAAGACAGAATTGAAATGATTGTAATTTATGGCGAAGTTGGAAAGTGCGCACGAAGGGCGGCATGTCTTTTTAACGAAAGACATCCAAATTGTAATGTAAGTCACCGGTATGTGCTTGATTTGGTGAATAAGTTTTACGAAACTGGTTCAGTGACAAATAAAAAAAGAAATAACCCCAGAGTACTAAATGAAGCAGCTCAAATTGAAGTTTTGGGAACATTTGCTGCAGAGCCCGCGAGCTCCTTACGATCAGTATCAGAACAGACGGGAATGTCACGCGAGACTATAAGAAAAGCAATGAAAATGCATAAATTTCATCCATATAAAATGCAGATTCTTCAAGAGCTCCACGAGGATGATTATGATAGAAGAATAGAGTTTTGTGAAATCATGTCTCATCGAGTCAATACCATCCCTAATCTTCTGTTAAACATCTGTTTCAGCGATGAGTGTTCATTTTTTCTGAATGGCAATGTTAATAGACAAAATTGTCGCTATTGGAGTGACGAAAACCCACATATTTTTCGGGAAGGGCATACACAACATCCACAAAAAGTTAATGTTTGGGCTGGTATTCTTGGAAATGCCATTCTTGGTCCATTATTTCTGGAAGAAAACTTGACTGGCAATCTGTACCTTGATATGCTTGAAGAGACTATCGATCCTCTTATTACTCACGAGCTAGAAACTCAAATTGATGCAGAAGGCAATGAACTTTTGCAGGAGGATCTGTTACATTTCCAGCAGGACGGTGCTCCACCTCATTATTTTCTTCCCGTCCGACAGTGGTTAAACGAGAGATTTCCGGGTAGATGGATTGGCAGAAGGGGAGCAGTTGAATGGCCTCCGAGATCACCGGATTTAACACCCTTAGATTTCTTTCTTTGGGGGCATCTTAAATCCGTTGTTTATAAAACACAACCTTCTGATATTGACGAACTTAAAAGACGAATTACAGCAGCATGCCGGTCAATTCCTAGTGAAGTTTTCCGTAATGTTAGAGGGGAGTTCGAAAACAGACTGTATTACTGTTTAGAGCAAAATGGACAACATTTCGAACAGCTAATAAGATAAGCGTAAGTAGATTTTATGTTGGAAATGTCTTTCTCGCAAATTAAATTTTATTGTGTAGAAGGAAAATAACCACCAAATAAAAAATCCCATGCGTAATAAATTTATTCCTGTCATTCAAGGGTTGGAGCGGTGCCACCTACTCTTCTAACCATTTTTATTAAAGGGAGTCAATACAATAATGCATCTCAGTATAGGCGTTCTAATAATTACTTCTGTTAGTTTAGAACGCAATTTTTCGGAAAATGCTCATCACAAAATGATAAGTCAGGGTACCATTGGAACAAGAATTGAACGCCCATCAAAATGATGTGCCACTTGACCCCCCTTCCCATTTAAAATTCTAAGGGTAACATCTACCCCTCCTAGGGGGTTGAACCACGAGGGCTACAAATAGTCCGTGAAAGTGTCCCCCTTGACAATAAAATTGACCTGTTTTTTCGATTACTCATATTGTTTACTGGAAGGAAGATATTAATGGTGGGAAGTTTTCAAATTGACACCCTGTATATCCATGATATCAACGAATAAATATCACGATACATATCAATTATATTTATATGATATATCAAGTGATATATATCGGCGAACCCTCGTTGGTGCAGTATTTCAGAGAAGATCATAACTCTGTTCTATTAATCATGAGAAACAAATGAAAAGTGAAAAAGTCTCTGGGATAAAAAGTTTTTGAGTTTCACAAAAACTGGTGCTAATATTGCTTGATGACCTCCTCTCGTATGAATGATTTTCGATCTCAATGATTTAAAGGTTCAAGAGGGTCACTTCTGTTGTCGGCATCAAACGTAGCCATTCTGCATCAGTTCGAAACACATTTTTTATCTTTCTTCTACCTCCCCCGAGTTCAATATCATCACGCAGTGTGTCAAACACATTCCCCTGGTAGTTCAACTCCCATCCTCCAGTGCGCTATTTCCGAAAGATACAGCGATCTTCAAGTATCGCCGCTTCTCTTCTTTCTCGGCTCCGTCGTGGAGATTAAAAAAGTTGTATGCCGTCTATCTCGACTATCTCGAGATGCGAGCTGCACTCGAGGTCAAACCGTCCAATCAAAAACTTCAGTAGTTCAATTGCATCCTCGATGCTGGATCCCGCCGAGACGATCTTAAGCGCACAGATCGAGCGAAAAGTTAAGCGCCTTACACGGGATGAAAGTATTTTACTGGAACTAGTTTTGTAGTGGTTTTATTTTTTAATAGGTTATCGTCGCTGTTACGAGGCGCGCTGAGATGTTTTCTGGTGGAGATTAAAATAAAAAAAAATGAGTATTTAGATATCAGACTAATTCTGATATAGTTTACTATAAGAGGAACAGCTTTGATTTATGGGAGATGATGTTAGAAAAATTAATGAATAGTCTGATTTAATGAGTAACTAGGTATTTCATTTCCATATCAAACAGCCCTGTTAGTAGATCAACTTATCTTGTCATTTTCTGAGAGAATGATTCTTAAAATACAATATAGTAGCTGAGGAGGAAGATAACTAGGTACACAACACAAACTTGAAGTAGCAATAATACATAGCATAATCAAGAACCAATTTTGTGGGTAAATGTGTGAGGCGAGCTTTAATAAGAAGTAACTTTGAAATGTTTCAAATCTATGATATATAGGCCTGTAATTTTAAATTTTAATTTTATTGTTGTTTTTAAATAAGAGTTTGACCTGGTCATGTTTTAACTTCTTTGAAAAAATACCTGTCAGAAATCGGAACGAGTCTCACGCATTATGTTGAATGAATTCAATCGATACGTAATTTAAAAGTCGATTATACTCATGACTACACGATATATCAAAATTAACCCATTTCATGTCAAACGTTCGCCTTAACAGATGATCATAAAAATATATCAATTGAGTGATGATAACTTTGAAGATTGCATATATACACTTAATTTTTAGAAGAAGGGTAGTCTTTGCTGACTAGTTAGGATACGAACGGGAAAAATTTTGGGTATAGCAGCAAGCAAAACTCTTTTAACACTATATTTCCGATATTTCAACAGTAAATACTGTCATCTTCAGGGAAGCTACAAGTAACAAGCAAAATTGTACGATTAAATAGAATGAAAGCTAAATGAAAAGAATCACTTACTGTGTTCACTTAATGCACATCTTTCAGGATGGCATCTGCAATCACTTGTATGTGATGTGATTTCATCTTTCAATCTCCTCGAAGTTCGACCTATGTAAGTTTTATCGCAATTTGAGCAAGGAATACAATACAATACTGTGCTTGTGAAGTTAGAGGTGTTTTATCTTTAACTTTGGTAAAAATGGAATTAATAGTCGATATTGTTTTATTTGCAATTTTTCTGTTATCGAATTCTCTGAGCATTCGAGCCAGTTTGGGTGAGACATCTTCAATATATGGAAGGGACGTGAAAAAATATTGAATGATTCAGATAGGATCCCAATTCAATATTTTTTCACTTCCCTTCCATATATTGAAGATGTCTCACCCAAACTGGCTCGAATTCGAATTTTAAAAATAATTTTTTGTAATTTCGTTTCAATATGGCGACTTTTTGTTTACAATTTGAATGTCAAAATGACGGTCATATTTGCACAAGTGCGAATATGAGAGTTCATATTCACACTAGTGTGAATATGGAAATCAGTTTTGATGTTCATTTGGAAGTATGAATGGGATGCTCATAATTTCAGTCAATTCAGTCAACTCAGTAGATTCATTCTTTATTCGATTATCAACAATATAGGTAAATGCCTCCTCCGCGGCAGCTTCAATATTACTTAGCACATTATTTTCTGTATCAGAATCACTCATTTTCGTTTGAATTTAATCAGACAGTCCGTCAGGTAATTCAATATGTTTGTATCTATCCATGACAACTGTCAACTGACGGCTATATATCCGGCAGTGTCTCCGCTACCGACTTCCCGGCAACCGAATCGCAACCATCATTCTAGACTCGTGCTATGTAAAGTACTAAGCAATATTAAAATAGTTATTGACCGATGCCCGTATTCAGTGTAATCCATGATTGTATATGAATAAATATTCCAACGAAATTACAAAAAGCCATGTATATAACACATTGCAAAATAGCGGGTTTTTTGCACACGACGTGTTGGACCACTCGCTACGCTCGTGTTCCAATGTTCACGTCTGATGCAAAAAACACGCTCATTTTGCAACTTGTTATATAAATAGCTATTATAACAATGTAGAAAATACTACACGGTAGTATTTTCTACATTTTTGACGTTTTTAATGTGTATTCTTCCTCGTTTTCACATGTATCTTACATGACATGTTGTTACTTATATCAATTATTATTACATCTATACCAATCATTCTCATCAACACAGTAAGTGCTTCTTTTCATTTAGCTTTCATTACATTTAATCGTACAATTTTACTTGTTACTTGTAGCTTCCCTGAAGATGACAGTATTCACTGTTGAACCCAAAATTTTTCCTGTTCGTAACTTATTTCTTATATACTTTTTCAATTATATTTTATTTCCAATAATTCGCAGACATCAAGATAAATATGAAAGTTTCACATTTTTTCAAATGTAGTTGTAACTACATCTCCGTCAATGTAATCAATATTATAACCAAATATTAATTTTGCAAATTCTCCCAGATGTAGGTCCTATAATAATGTTTCGAAAACTTTTGAAATTCTGCTTTATGATGTTACTTATGTTAAAAATCAAGTCAACCGTAGTCAACATGGTTCCTTCAAAGGAAGGTCAACGGTAACAAATTTGGTGTGATACAGAGCAAATAGCTGACACTATTGAGAAAAGCTCTCAATTTACACGAATGGCGAGACCATGGAATACTTCTCAACTTCATTTCATTCGTACCTTCATGAGAGAAAGCAGTATGTCTGCTTCCTTGGTCACAGAATCGAAATCCATCGAAATCCATCCTACATCAAGTGTACCACAGGGGTCTTACCTCGGGTTCTTTCTTTTTTATATAACGTTCATTAATGATATTGTTGATACTCTCACCATCCGTCACTTACTCTACGCCAATGATCTTAAGATATACATACCATAAAATTATCACCAGAGAGGACTGTACTCTTCTCCAAGAAAATCTTGATAGCGTCAACGCTGGTGCATCGAGAATAACTTAAGGTGCATTTAGTCAACATAATTTTAAAATGGTGCTTAAATATACGCTAAAAGCAAAAGTTGAATCTGTTATATCAAATGGCAACGTTTAAAAAACAATATTAAGTTTATGCTAAAAACCTTTGATGTTACCGTTATGTTTATGATAATGCTTGTGCTAAAGTTGACTAAATCCACCCTTATTCCTTAATGTTCCCAAAAATGTCTTGTTATGTCCTTTACCGCCAAGCTGAATCCAATTGTTTGAAATTTTAAACTAGACAATATTGAACCGCCCTGAGACCCTCCATGATCTAGGAGTAAGGGCCAGTTTATGCAACATATCATTATCATAGTCATAATCACTATCACAGTCACAGTCTTAGTCGTTGTCTTAAAAAAATTTCAGTCAGTCATTAGTTCGAAAATAAAAAATTGACAGACATCAACACTGTCATTAGTGTGTTTTTATCCCAAGGGAGGAGACATTTTTCAATCATTACAATAATAGTACCCTCTTCCTGGCTCGTTGTTTTTCCGAAACACATTAAACAATAACAAGTCAAAACAAATAATTATTTATGTCATTTGTATAATAGTTATCGACGCGCATAGGCGTTGTGCATGTCGTCCCAATCATAAACATAAAAATTCAAAATAGCTAACTTTGAAGGTCAAACTCTTATAATTATGATTGAGACTAAAACTGAAGAAATTGCTCAAATGCCCCTACTGAAATGTACAGTTTTAATTTGATTTTATGATTAAGTCAGTGACTGCGATTAGGACTATGATAATTAAAATGATGCATAAATTGACAAAAAACTTTATTTTAGAAATCATATCGAGCAAGTCGTCAAAAAAAACATAGATCAGTGCCAAAACATTTTGGAAGTAATAGTAAAACGTTTCTGTTACTATATTTCACATTTTTAATCATCTCGACAAAATAGGTCACATTATATATTCTTATTCCCAACACTTTGACTGTACTGGATATATGTTAGTTTCATATTCCTCGGCTCACATCTCGAAGAAATGATTATTTCTACCTTACTCTTTGTCACACAAAATATAACTCATATGCACCTGTATATAAATTGTATTCTACATATAATAAAATGTGAAAAACTGAACTGTTCTGTTTTTTATTTTCAGAAATCGATATTGATATTTAAATGTAATTTGTTGGACAGTTCATGCTGGATTCTCCTATTCTGTAATTGGTGTAATAAAAAAAAATATTTCTACGCTATCAAAATACGCCTCTGATTTGTAATCTGTAACTGGACGTGATTTGTTGAGTGAAAAAACATACATTTCTGGAATCAGCCACAATTGCAAGTATTAAGGAGTTCCGTAAATATTTTTGAGAATTTTGAGAAATTTAAAACTTGAAATAAATCTTGTCCAGTATAATCGAGAACATCCCTATATAAAACAATTACTAGTTATGAATTATTATTTTTGATAAATTTATTAATATGTGAAGTTTTTTCTGCACTGAAATTATGCAGATGGGCTTTATCCCGAAGTCAGATCAGAGATATTCTTTGTTTTATGCTCAGTCGGAAATTATTTAATAACAATGTAGGTAAAGTTTGGCCCCAGGATTCAAGATGATTATAGCCAACTAGATTCGGATCCATGCATTTTCATCTTTTTAATGTGCCGGGGATGAAAGGAATCTCCAGTTATATTCTGTATAATATGATCTAGTTTGAATATAGTCCTGGGTCAAAAGCTAGCGGATACTTGTGAGAAAAAAAGTACAATAAATATTATTCCACAAACAAGGTGTTGTTATCTCTATCCATCATTTTGGACTTGATCATATTTTGGAACGAATTTGAAGAGAATGCGATTTTCAAGAAGCGATAGAAATATGTGGATCAAATTTGCCAATTTGTTTTCGCAAATCAACAAAGACAATGGCCAAAGTTCAGTCGGATCCATCAGTCCACAGACTTTAATGGTGTTGACGCCCAATCAAATCCATCTGATAGTGAGTTAGTGATACCTGATAATAATAATAGTTATAATAATACTTCCCCTTGAACACTTGGAGAGTGTACCCAAAGCCATAACCTGTGCTGGTAGAGCACGGCTATTTTTAGTATTTGCCGTAGCGCTCCGGGTGACTTTTCAGCTTTAGGAAAACCCGGAAAACCTACTGACTCTCTTAGATCTAAGATCTGCTCTGAAACATATGACTATCGATGGGAATTATGTTTGGGAGCTGTTTTCCAAATGATTCCAGGGTAGAATTTGTGCTTTCAACATATGATAGCGAGGGCTGTGACGAAATGAAAGATAATGGCTTTCTATTCTTTATTCTGGTGAATGCAGTCAATAGAACTGATGTTCAACAAATATATCATGAAAATAACACCATACATAATTTTATTTCAGAAAAAGGAATAATAAAATCTTTCAACCAACCAACAAAGGTTTTGGAAGCTATTTTAATTTTCCTTTGTATTTTGCATTTTTCCGTTGGCATTCATTTTCTGATAAGAATTGATTTGCATAAAACAACCAATGCACTATGCGAATATGTTAATTTATTAGTGCACTCGATCCATTTCATCGGTGTGAAACTATTATGCAGCTTTCATATTTTTTATTTTAATATAATTTTGAAGTCGTGCTATGCCATGCAAACTGTATCTGATAATGATGTTATAAAAGACGAATTATATATATTACGGGATGTCGTTTTCAAAACTTGCTTTGCTGAGTCGTGTGTATTCTTTGAAAGTGATTGACATGTCATTGTCAATTTCTCGCATCCACTCAGACGGCATCACAAGTATGAAAACGACACAGGTTTAACATATGAAGCAACAAAAATTATTCATATACTAAATAATGTCATCAATTCCGGTGTTGATACTTGTCATATTTTTTGAAAAAAAAAAGTTCATATAAACATGTGTCCCAACTTGCTTTGTTTTCAAGTGACGGAGTGTCAGAGTTTTAATAAAAAATCGGTTTTATTGGTTACTCAAGTCTTTTCGCCGATTTTCAAGAAACCTGGTGTGTTTATTAGCATTTACAAGGGGCTTGTTTTCATGAGGTTAGATTTCAAATCATAAGTAACAAAGGGTCACCTGTTTGATAATTATGGAAAAATTCATTGTACGCCGCTGTTTTTCTCTGAGTTTCATATTTTTATCAGATTAAACATTAAAAAAAAACTCTCTTGCCGTGAATTTGAAATTACAAGACTTCAACAATCGATAGATTTCCTTAATTAATTAATTTCTACATGTACACTTTTATTGGTTTCGTCGTAACAATACATTTGTGCATGAAGCTAAATAGAATTTCAAAAAAAATTGATCTTACCTATATGAAAAAAAGATCATTCACATAACTTTTTGAACTTTGATGGTGCGCAACCACCATTTCTACGCCACTGACTTTGATTCGATAAAGTTTAACTATTTCAAATTCACAGCATTATAAGAAAGTTGTAATTTTAATTATTTTTACTGAAAAAATATGAAACTTAGAGAAAAACAGTGGCGTACAAATCGTACAATGATTTTTACTATAAAATATCAATCAAGTAATCATTTTTCACCTATAATTCGAAATATAATTCATTTGAAAGAGGCCCTTGCTACTGCTAATACCGACACCAGGTTTCATCGAAATCGTTGAAGAGAATTTTGAGTTTTGATGAAATACCGATTTTTAAATTAAACTTTATCACCCCATTTCTCGGTAACGAAGCAAGTTAGGACACACGTTTATATGAAATTTTCTTCATGAATATGACAAGGAATCACCACACCTGAAATTAATGACATATTTAGTATATACCCTGCATATTAGTAACGTTTGGTGACAATTTATAATTTGCTTATTCCTTTTTCATGTTTTTCAAAGATATTTTGCCAAAATTACATGATTATTCGTTATGTACCTACTATATTGAATGCCTTCAAGGGAGTTGGGAACTCTTCTCCGATGAGGCTTATAGATTATAATACGTGTGCAACGTAAATGTATGCGGCTCCTCTTGATTATTGTTTTCGGTGTTTTTGAAAAGCTAATTTCAGTATCAATTTTTGGAAAAGGGAGAAAGCAGATACTTCGAAATCATGCTGGATTATTTCTGAATATTTCTTTAATGCCAAACACAAATACACGCCCACATCCACACACCACATCACAATTGTGCAACCTTCACGGCCACCACGTTAGCCTCTTAAGCGAAGGGTCGAGGGTTCAAATCTCCGCATGTTCATCGGACTCGTGCATGGCCTCACACCTTAAAAGGTAAGGGCTTCGTCTTCCCTAGCCCACACAAGTCTCTCGAAGACGGTTGCACGCAGGGGTGCAATCGGTTGACAACAATAACAATTTTTTCAATAATTTTAAGTTTTCGTGTTATGAGTTTTATTCTTTCATTTTATTTTGCCCAATTTGGATAGTTATTGATTTAAAATACAATTTCAATCGAAAATTTGTTTTAATTTTAATGACATGAGATACATTAATCTCACTTCATTAGTAACTACTAGGTATACTTGTATTTATTGTTAGTCTATTAGTCTAAACATTAACCTTTCCTATACAAACTATTCTGTCAAAAAAGATAATAAATATTATTATAATTAGTTATAAATATCACGGTCAGTCACTGTATCCGAAAAATTCTTGAAAACAATTTCCATTTGTCATTGCGTTGCCAATCTACGAAAAGTAACCCTTAGGAAATATTCATTATTTTTGTACTCTATAAAGATATTAAATGACATTTATTTGTGCAATGCGTCAGGTTTGACATTTCAATATCTTAATCACACACACTTTGAGTCAGAAACCAATAAAACAAACGAAGAAGAAAGGTAAGGGCCAAAGGGCCTTGTCTACCCTATAGCTCGCTGAAGTATCTTGAATACTTCTGAGATTTGCTTGTTTCTCCAACACTCCCACGGAGAGTGGCTTATATTCTCACGTGTACGGAAAGTTACTTTCTCCACGTGGGCGGTTAAGCTGTGAAGTGTCTAATTTCTATTTAGATTTACCGCTGTCGAACTGCCAAATGTGTAATTTATATTTACCTAACCCGGTGTCCCAAATTTGATGTGAGAGGCAATATCTGGTTTGTTGGAGGAGATATACAAAAATGTTTTTCACAAAAGTTTTATGAGTTCATGAGAGCTATATTTTGATATAATTTTTGTGTTTGGTGAAGGTGCTACAGACCAAAACTCCATTTTTTAAAATACCATGTGTATCATCACATATTCAGATGCTACGTTAAATTCTGATATCATTTCATGTTTGGTTTTTGAAAAACTGTTACGGCGTTGTTGAGTTATTGCACTTTTCCTTAAATATAAGGTTTCAAAAAAACTTATTTACTCGTACACGAATCCAGTCTATATCTTTTATTAAATTGAACTAGACTAATACTGAATACAAACCATTATTCTCACCTCTACGATACGATATCGATATCGATATCAGTTGAATATAATATTGAAATTCTTGAGAATGTGACTAACTTGAGGGTGAATTGCTTTATATTGTACAATTTCATCAAGTAGCTTATGCTTGTTGATGCCATAGTAACAAATGTTGTTGAATTGTATCTACTGTCCAGTTCGATTCAGTGATTCTTTGCAAAACAGTAACTGTGTTCTTTGTGCGAAAACTCCAGTATGCCTTTTGCATTTAGTCCAAGTGATTGCATTGATATGCTATTAATTTTTGGGGAATGTCAGAAAAACTGTCGTCAAGCACAACGTCTATACCAAGAACGTTTTCCAGACAGACCTATTCCGTCACGAATGACTTTTTCTAGAGTTGAAGAAAAATTGCGAACTGGGTCATTTCCTTCTACTATAAAGCATCGTCATCATACGAGATGTGTTAGAACTGAAGATTTAGAGATCAATGTGTTGGCTTATATCATTATTCATCCACATGTTTCTATCCGTACTCTTGCAGAAGAAGTCGGTGTGAGTAAATCTAATGTACAGAGAATTCTAAAAGAAAATAAATACCACCCATTCAAAATTCAGTTGGTACAAGGTTTGAAACCCACGGACTTTGAACGACGACTTGAATTCATTGCTTGTATTCATGAAAATCATAACATATTCAGTCAAATTTTGTGGAGCGATGAATCGCGATTCCACAATAATGGAGTTGTGAATCGACATAACAGTCATTATTGGTCTCCAGAAAATCCCCACTGGGTCCGCGAAAGTAATTTTCAAACTATTTGGGGTATTAATGTATGGTGTGGATTGTTCAATGGCCGCATCATAGGACCTTACTTTTTCAATGAAAATCTCAATGGATTGCAATATTTACATTTTCTAGAAAATGATTTGATCCAGTTGATGGAAGATATTCCCATAGCAGAACGACAAGGAATTTGGTGGCAACAAGATGGTGCTCCTCCTCACAATTCACAGGTTGTTACTGAATATATGGATAGAACGTACCCAAATAGATGGATTGGTAATAAGGGTCCAATTCGGTGGCCGGCTCGTTCCCCAGATTTATCACCGCTTAATGTTTTCCTTTGGGGTTATTTAAAAGATATTGTTTTCACTACTCCCCCTTTGAATGTGGATGATATGAAAATGAAAATTCGACTAGCGTGCAGTGATATTACGCCTAATATTATAAGAGCGACTTGTACGAGAGAAGTGATTCGACATTTCGAAGCCTGTATAATATCTAATGGGCGTCACTTTGAACAATTTTTATGACTTATATCTAGGTAATTCTAGGTATTCTTATGAAATGAAATGAAAGTTATATTATTTACATTGTTATTAACGATTTGTTTTCGAATACACCTCTTTCAATTTCGCAATTGTTTCATATTCAAAATGATTCCTGACTGAATTCCACAACTCAAAATTGAAACCATTACTTCGAACACCCAAAATTTTGACTAATTTTCATGTGATCTGATGCAGAGAGAATAATTGTATGAGATATTTTTAAAAATAATAGTCGTTTTCAAGACTTTACATTTTAAGCAATAACTCAAAAAAGCCGTAACCGAATTTCAAAAACTAAACGTGAAATGATATCAGAATACAACGTAGAATCTGAATATGTGATAATATATAGGGCGTACTATTTAAAAAAATACTAGTTTGGTCTGTAGCACCTACACCAAACACCCTGTATATTTAAAAATTATATCAGAATATAGCTCTCATGAACTCCTAAAACTTTGGTATGAAACATTTTTGTGTATCTCCTTCAACAAACCAGATATTGCCTGTCACAGAAAATGACACCCGATATACAAAAAACACAGAAAACACAAGAAACAATATTTAAAAGTGTAAAATCTTCATTTACATCATAAAAAAAATTGGGTGTATATATTTTTATTTGACATATATCTCGTTATCTGAACTCATAAGAGAACATTCTGTATTAGTTATAATTATTGAAAATAAAGAGAGTCTAATTATGATTTTTATCTCGTAGGTATTATGTCATAAAGAAAATATTTGGTATTTGTACTATCAACAATTTTTGATCGATTTTTGAAAAAGTAGCAAGGAGGTGCTATTCATTGCCTAATTCTCACTTGTAACGTAATGGGATATACTATCAACACTTTTTGAAAGATGTTTGTAAAAATAGCAAGACGGTACTATTTATCATTGCCTAGTCTTGATGGATGAATTTTTTGTGGTCGGATTTATTTTACTGGATTGTTTCTATTCTAATTGCAATAATAAATAATTCTTTCAGTATGTGTTGTTCAATAAATGGGCGGTTGTATAATAGTTATTTATGATACAAGTTCGTAAAGTAGGACTTTTTTTTAGCATTTATCACGCAGTATACTATTTTTCATTGCCTGGTTCTGATGGATGAATTTTTTGAGTTCGGATTTATTTTTATTTAATTTATTGACTATTTTCAACTTCACTGGCAGTAGGTTATAGTGTTTTGGAGCATAAAAAATTGACTTCTTTGATGATGTGTTTTTCTATAAATTTTGATTTTGAGCATCGCAGCCGTATCTGATGGAACCCTGAATGTAAGAAAGTGCGCATGCTCGGTACGTAAACTATGGTACCCCTACTACCCTCCACATTGTAAACAGTATGGCGTTATTTTGGAGTAGCTAATGATTTATAATATTATATTGCATCGAAAACACGTGTTATTCTGTATTTTTGTGATAAAAAATATTCCTGTCAAATATAACCGCTCTTCCGTGAGTTTCCTCCCACCCCCACATCCCTCGACTGTCCACAAACACCACCTTCACAGACGGCCACCATATAACCGCCTCCTACACAACATACTCCAGACTACAAAAAAATCATCCTCAAAACAGAAACCGCACAACAGCATATCATACTCTCAAATCAAAGCGCACCTTCGTCACCGGTCTCGGGGGCGGTGGACGGGAGGTGGTACATTACAATCTAGTCTAGACGAGGCTGGGGGCGCTGCACTCTCGCAACCAGTACCAGGACAAGGACGAAGGTCGTGGAACTGGGAAAGTGAAACCCGCGACGCATAAAAACCGCCTCCTCGTTCCCCGGCCGCCTACCGCTCCCGAAACAGTCGACTGGCGTGGATGCAGCACCCTTCGGAGGTGGATTTTTGGCGGCGGCAGCGGAATGAGCGGATCAATAACGCCAGACATAATACGAACATGTATACGTACGCACCCCTTTCGGGAAGGAAGGGATGAGCTGGTTATGGACTTTCTCTTGTGTGATAGAATAACAGGATAATAATAATTATTATTACTATAAATCGCTTTTATTGATACTAGGACAGGTTACAAAAACTATCAGAAGGCAGAGTTAGCGCTTTGTCCGCCTGGGAAAGATTAGTACTCTCTTACACTATCTCTTTCTCTCAATATACTACGTTTTAGTATAGACTGAAAAAAAATTGTGTAAAATTTGTTTTTACGAAACTCTCAGGTTTTTAGAGCAAACCCCTCAAAAGCAGAGCTTGTGCGAGCAACGGAGATTCGGGACCTACAGTTTATATAAAAGTGGAATCCGATACACTTCAGCTCCGTGACAGACGTCCAGGCTTCGAACCCGGGCCGCCTGGGTTGAAGGAAAACGCTCCTACACCACGACCACTTCCACTAAAAAGTATAAATTAAGTTCTCCCAGCTCTAAATAGATTTATACCCCATACAGATTCCAAACTCCTTACAGATTGTCCTGAACATTTTGAGAATTTTCAATAGCTATGAAAATACTTCACTAATTCTCCATCGCAAATTTTCAGGACAGTCTGTATGGGGTTAGTAGTCTCTAAGGGGTTAGGAATCTGTATGGGGTTTTAATGTATGAGTCTAGGAGACATTACTTGAAGTTTAATTAGTTTTAATTGAATTAGAATATTTTTTTTCAGAAATGTAGCACATTATTTTTTTTTTCATATGAATGATTATTTTGTAAACATCTTGATAAGACCATTATTAGCGATTTGAAAGAGTTATGGTTCCACCAGGTGCAGTAAAGGAAAGCCAAATTTTTTTACCGGATGTTTTCTGCGACTTTCCTCCTCACTGGCCAGTTTCCGCCGCTCGTTCTCATAGAAAATACGTGGACTGTAACTTGGGGGTTTTTTTCGTGAGTTTCACTAGTACGAAAAACTTTACTTTCTCTTCGGGCTCGCGGTTTTCTTCACCATCATTCGAGTGCAGTTCTCTGATAGCGTGCTTCCTCATATACTCTCGTGAAAATTGGCTCCTATTCCACAGCTGGTTGGAATAAGAACTCCAGTTCCATAATAGTGGCGTCCAGATTTTCAATTCCATGAAAACGTAATTGATCATTATTTAGTTGCAATGACTTTTCTCTCCAATCTCCGGTAATTAGTCAAGGGGTGCCCCAGGGATCTATACTTAGGCCAGTTTTAAATGAATTGTTTCCTAATGAACTTATAACCTTGTGATGCTAAAATTACCTTTTTGATAACTCTGGTACAAATGGAATCACACCAACTGAGTGTAAACTGAACTTCCTCACAACATTTCTGTGAGCCAGACTGAATCATGGCACTGTTTTTACTTACCCATTTAAATTGTTTATTACAGATTCTGAGGATTTTTCATTTTTGTCTTTATTTATTAAGCCATTCATAGCAAAGTTAGGTCAGTTTGACAACTATCACAATACTTACAACAGCGGGATACAAAAAGAAAAACCGAACAAGTCTGAGACACATATATTCCAAATCAAACTGTAATTGGAGCACCCAAACAGGATGTTCTGAGTAGATATTATGGCTCCAAAAACAAGGCAATAAGACATTTTCCTATTTTGATTGCATGCTAAATGAGCTATGTAACATATTTCACGACCCCACGCCACTTCCTCATGGCAAAAGGCTCTTTGACAACAACTCCTATCAAACTTATTTCCTAGTCAAAGGTGTATTTCTCCTAGTTGAACTGGGCGATCTGTCACAGTATTATAGATATTTTTAGGCCCGATACTTTTCTGAAAAATCATCAATGGTTCCACCGTTACTGCCCTGAGAGTTGTTTCCTGGGGCATACAGCCTGCAGAAATCCAAGAAGAACACGAATTCCTACCTACTTTCTCTCGGCTTTTACGATGTTCTCAGAACATAACAGAATTTTCAATTCATTAATGAAAGGACATTTCTAAACAAATCCTATTGAGTGAAATATGAAATCGCAATTGATTTATTTTTTCTTTATCCATAATTATTCCGTGCAAGGGGTCAAACATCTACTTCACACGAAAATTATTCCTAAAATTATTTTCTCTACCCTTGTCTTGTTTGAACAGAGCATCATTGATATTGAGCAGTCTGTTCATAGGTATAAAAAGGATTGTCTCTTTATGTGTATACAAGTAATTTCTGTTGTTTGAAGTGGAAAACTATAATGAAGTTGAATGTCAACTGCATACAGATGAACAATGAATAATGAAGGACCCAAAATTGATCCTTGCACTACCCCAGAGTTAAGTGAAAGATACCGCGACTCACGTTAATCCAAGTTAACTTTGATTACCTACTCTTGATGTACCTATTTATCCAACAGTAAGATGACAGTTTCAGTTTTAAGTTCAGATATATTGTAAAAAAATTTCAGTATGTCGTAATTAACAACGATCTTTTCTCGATCTGTAAAAAATTCTGTCAAATTTTAAGGAATTGAAACAGAAGTAATGTTACTACTTTATTGCAGAATAATAATGATACAAATATCGGAGAATATTTACATCAGTTACAGAAAATAAGAGAGAAAACATAAAACGAAACAACGACGACACAATTCATACAAGTCTGCTGATTTTACACATCCAAATATTCATGAATAGAGCCAATCTATGTATAGGAAAACTTTTGTTCGTGGTACGAGTAGGATATGAGTGGTTTACACTAGATGATAAAAATTTCTTTTATTTTTGAATAAATAGACTTGAAATTTATAAATATAGAGTGCATATATTGTCATGATGCTTTTCGGTTTGCACGAACCTCGATAGAATCGATTATACTTGAGTTTGAAAATTCTGTACCTTAGAAGAAAAAGGTCCAATGTCCACATCATGCAGAATTCAGTTATTTGGCCCAATATACTTGATATATTTCAATTTTCACGAAGAAAAATGGCCAAAGTCCTAGGTATCTCCAATGAGCAAAAATAATTTAATATTGAAGGCTGATACACATTCTTGCGTAATAAAATGAGGGACATTGGCCATTATTGTACATTGCTGTGACATGAAATGGCCAATGTCCTCTTGAACGATGTATTCCTCACGGCTTAAGTCCGATATCAGAGGCCAATATCCTATTGAGTGATAATTCCTCTCGGCCAATGTCCAATATCCAATATCTTCCACAAATCAAGAAAACAGCTAATATAAATTTAATTATTTGTAAAGTAATACAAAAGAATAAGTGTTAGAAAGACTCAGACTCATGTTATACAGTTCTTCAAGACAAGCATATATATACTGAAAATCTTTGCACTCTATTTTTTCGAAACGGCGAAATTGGACATTGGCCCTTTTTCTTCCAAGGTACAGAATTATTCTCATTACTTTTTTTTTGATGCAAAATAACCTTCCCGAAAATTATTCCAACGTTTGCTGAGGATTGAAAATGAAAAATATATGATTTTCATTGAGATTTCATTGATATAGTTCTGAATAATCCCGATGGTGTAGCATACTTGGTTCAATTTAATCTTCTTCAATATTCACATGTCAAGCGGAAAGTGACTAAATAACAAAATTTCGTTTCTTGGACTGCTGAAAAATCCTGACAACCTTTTTTTTTATTTCAGATTGTGATAGAATGCTGTGGCATCCATCGCCACACCCCCATTTCCTTTAATGACCGCCATATTCTCGAATACCAGCCACTTGGGCAGCATGGACATCAAACACGAGATGATTTATCGAGACGATGACGTGTTGCTCGTAAAATCCGAGCCTCAGCTCTACTCTTCCACCAACAACGGCGCCATAACGGTGGGCAACTTGCTGGCCACCTCCAACTTCGGCACCAACACCAACAACGTTCTGGTGGCCACCACGTCTACCATATCTGCCGCCAACGGACTTATAATCTCGAACAACGGACTCGGTAATACGGGACCATTTAGCGGGTTCAATAACAGTGTCGTGAGTGCCGCTCAGACCAATAAGAGGCCGAGGAATGATGACTTTATGAGTTCGCCCAGTCCGGGAGCGATTAGTGTGGGTGCGCCGCCGTTAACGCCATCTCCCGGACCCCCCTCGCAACCTTATACTATCATAAGTAACGGATACTCTTCGCCTATGTCCTCCGGCAGCTACGATCCCTATAGTCCGAACGGAAAATTAGGTGAGTGTTCTATTTTGCTTTTTTTTTTCGAAATCGCTTCCATGAATACAATTTACATTATTTATTTATTCAGTTATTCATTTGTGGATGCTGTAATGTAGAAAAAATCATATTCCCCCAATTAGGTAACCTCATTATATATATATATATATATATATATATATATATATATATATATAGGGTGTGCGGTAAACCATGGATTATACTGTAGCTTGTGATAAAAAAGTTCATTACCTAACAGAATACCAAAAATTGACCCCAGCAGAAACCTCACGGTTTTCGAGATATTGGAACACTTAAAAAAAACGAATTCCCGTCTCATATCATTCTTTTATATTCCAGCTAATAAAGAGAGTTTCATGTTAATTCTTATTTTTAAAAAATATTGCTGAATAATATTAGTTGTAATGATCACGGAATGAAGTTTTTCGATATCAGTTATTTACGGCCTACAAAAAAACTTATACTCCGATTCTTTTGTGAAATCCTCAAAATGGGCCTTAAAAACTTGCAAGTTTTGTCCTGAGTCTAATTCTTTTTCTAAAAAAAAAGATATTGCTAATATAGTACGAAAAACACTTGAATGAGGAGAATAGGTTGATTCTCATAAAAACGTTTTGCTTAAAGAAACATCCTATCAAATTTGTCTATTTCTAGTGATGTGTGTCGAAATAACCAATGAAATCAACATTACACTGTACTCATGGATAGTTTTTACGGCTAGTTATCACTGATGTCACGAGATTGACACAAAGTTGACATACGAACTCATAATTTTTTCATAACTTCCTCAAGCACGTTGTTTTAGGTAACCAAATAACGTGCTTTCGAAAATTGTGATAATATTATACCGGGTGTCCCAGTTTTTATTGTGTTTTTTCTTTTCCGAAAATTGCCCGGGAAATCGTTATGCAATTTCCGATCCTTCTCAAAATCTATACAGACCCTCATTGCATATTGACGCATATCTCAAAAAATCAATCAAGTCAAACAAATAAAACCCTGAACCTTTCTCAATGAATTTATGAAAAACTAATGAAGACCACGGGTGTGAAAGCAGCAACGGTTTTTCCAGCAACGGTTTTTTTTTTCTTTTTTTTTTTTCGCTTCAAGTATAAACATTGCTCCAGGTTTTTCGACGGAAATGAACTATTGTGAACCTGCTGAATATGTTCCAATGGATTATCTCAGCCATTTCGGAAGATAAAAATTTGAAAATTCCATGATCTCCAATTTGTTCAAGGAACCTTCAACAGAGAAAAACAAAAATTAAGTCACTTCCGGTTTGACCGGAAGTGACTATGACTTTCTTATTTCAAATAGCACCCTGTATATTTTTTGCAATTTTTGATTTCTAATCAAAATTATCTTTCCAACGAAATATCACACTTTGTTTTTCACATTGGAGTTGATGGAGAAAACGACAATTGAAATTTCAAATTGAAAGAATTGCAGTAGGCTACAATATTTTGTGTAATCTTGATTTTGATTTCAATAATAATTGCTAATTCATGAACAATTTTGAATTCTAGATGATGAAGCAGAGAACGTCAAATTTCAAATTATTAGAATTGTAGAAGAACTGGAAGAATTAATAATTCTTAAATGAAAACCTTAGTGTGCCATGGAAACATTTAAATACAATTGTTTGTAACTTTGACAGTTTATAATTCTCAATAGTTGTGTGCGTGTCAGAGAAACTAACATTCAAGAATGAATAACCGTGAAAATAATGATAACTTCACTAATCAAAAGAAATTGGATATGATACTGATTTATGGAAAATGCGAAAATAATCGTCGGGATGCCCTACGTGCAAACAGAGAAAAAATAATACCTTGAAAGACGAATGCCAAGAGCTATGTATTTCACACGCTTGGCTTCGAATTTGGCAACTAGTGGATCATTTCATTGAAAGCGTACTGTCTTCAAAAGGAAAATTGCTACGGACCAAGAGCATACTGTTGCAGTTTTAGGAAGAGCGGTATTTCTCGTTCATCAGTTCAGCGCATTCTCAAAAGTGCCAAATTGAAACAATACAAAATTCATCTGTATCGAGGATTACTACCCATACATTACGAGAGAAGACTTGCGTTTCTTGCGGTTACCTACGGCACGTGAAGATGATATTATCAGCTCGATATTGTGGTCAGTTGAGAGTCGTTTCCATAATAATGCAACTATAAATCGACATAAGGTAAGTGCAGGTAATATGGCCACCTTAAGCTTCCGGAATTTTTCCAGAAATAAATAAGGCAATTGTTTCAGCTGCTCAATATGGACATGGACAACTGATATCTATTTTAACATTTCACATAAAAAAATGTCAGTTTAAAGCCATTCTATAAGAAAAAAAATCGATTATTTGAAAAAGTTGCTTTTGGCCATATTACCGACACCGTGTCGGTAATATGGCCATAGCATGAAAGTATGGGATTTTCATATTGCAAATATGGCCATAGGTCAAAATCTATTATTGGATCAGTTTATTGCTTGGACTTTAAATAAATGGCTGTTATTCAATTAAAACAAAGGTTTCTTACTTCGAGAACGTGTGTTTAATTATGGAAAAAACAGTTTTATTTCATTAGTGAACATATTGGTTCAATGATTCGCATCACACTCAGGGCAAATAAAATGCTCAATTTCATCTTCAGCTGTGAGGCCCAGGCATTCCTCGTGCATATAAGTGCTGCAAGCGTTGCACAGTCTCATTTATATGCTATCCTGTCTTCATCACAAAGCGGACAATACCAGCTTTCGCGAGTTGTTTGTTTTTGAGAATTCTTGCTATCTTGGGCAGCTCTACTAGTGGCAGAGTTGCGTCCCAGTGTAGATTTTTTAAGACTTCTTAAGCTCTTCTTCACAGCGGTGCCTTTAGGAAGTTTACTCTGTGTCTTGTCTTGTTTTTTGAATAGGTCTATCTTTACAATTTGAGCTCTGCTATTCATGGCAGGTTTTCGATATGTCTTAGTTCCTCTGGTTAGTGCTCCTTCTGGGGTATTCAGCATTTCTGTGAATGATACGTTCGGTTGAGGGGAGTGTCCATGATCACTTCCAGATCGCTCTTCGCTGGAATCGTGCACACTGAAATCAGAGGAATCGGAATTGGAACTTTCATCTGGTGTGACTGATTGTCGAAGACGCTTTCTTTGTTGCAACCCAGAAGTTGAAGGAACTGCATCAGTTTGACCACTTTCAGGATGATGCGGATTGTCAATACGTTTAGCAGAAGTCAAGTTTATCTGTTCTTCATTTTCCTGATGGGTAATCGTACTGGGTGCGAATGCTACTTCTGGAATTGCATCCCGGTTGAATGGATATATTCCAGTGGAGGCAAAACCTGATTTGATGTTAGCAGGAGTCATCGTCTTATCCCACACAGTAGAAAATATGGTTCCAAAGCGCTGTTTGGTAATTGTACGGTCCCTATGAACGGAGAAATATTTCATAACTTCATCATCCCAATAATATTCGAAGGCCCTGAACACCGCCTTATCCATTGGCTGCAGTTCATGTGAAGTATTGCTTGGGAGACAGTATAATGTGATATCATATCTATCAGCAGTTATAACTATACTATCATCTAAGTGACATTTTGCACCATCAAAAAGTATAATGCAAGGTCCAGGCACTTTGAATTTAGCGAAGTGTTGAATCCAGAGTGAAAATGTTTCAATGTTCATGCTTCCTTTTGGAGTCATATGAGCGGTAGCACCTGGAGGAAGATCGTCTAGCCATTCTGGCTTCATACGTTTGCCTTTGAACACAATCATTGCGGGTATAACTGTTCCAAGTGCATTTCCGCAGGAGACAATGGTAACACTTTCTCCGTGTTCCTTCGCTACAATATGAACTCTTCTTGCGCCTCTTTTCGCCAATACTTTCTGTTGGTGATGTAGGCTCAACCTACAGCCTTTCTCATCCACGTTGTAGATTCTCTCTGGCTTATCGATAATGTCGAGTTCCTTGAGAACAGCCTCTAGTTTTGTGAAGTGGTCGTTGACAATGAATTTATTGAGCTTCTGAGCTCGTGCTGGATTGAGGTTTTGGGCCTTCCGTGGGCTGATCCTTGGATTCCGTTTCAGAAATCCACGCAGCCAATAACGCCCAGCCATTTCATTTCCTCGTCGAAAAGGGTTGACGATATTGTTAGTATGGGCATATCGATATACACATCTTCGAAGTACTCTCGAAGTGAGTGGATAACCAATTTCAGCAAGTCCATGAATTCTTCCAGTTAATTCCGCTTCTTGATCACTTGTTAGGATGGTCTTCCGGCCAAGAGATGACTTTTCCTTTTTACCTTCTGCTACATATCTCCTGAGTGTTCGTCTGGGTATGGCATATGTAATACTAGCTCTATTGAGTGACATTCCTTCAGATACTGCCGAGAGAGCAAGACTCAATTTATCTCCAGTCCATGTGCCCCGCAACCCCTGACATCGACGACGTGGCATTCTGAAATATAAACGAATATCAAAATTTTACATTGGCAATAATAGTGAAGAGCAATATGGCCATGGCCATATTGCTCTACATGGTAACTGGCCACATTGCTCGACGTCGTTGTTTTTTTTTCTATCAGTCTATTAAAAAAGTAAAACAAATATACATGCGAAAGTAATTTAACTATAGTATTCCTTAGGGTCCAAAGTATATGTAACAGGTGAAAAATATTCAAAAACTTACCTGGTTCAATTTGAATACACTTTTCTGTTACGATGTTATATAAGAACGGGAGTTCATATATCAACTGCGCAACGACAAATGCCCAACTAAAGCTCGCGGTAAACAAATAGCGATAAATGGTCGGTGGGTATGCAATCCACAACAACCCTTTGATGATGCCTGGAGACATCTACGGTTCAATAGTTCAACTTATTGAGAAACAATGAATTGGCCATATTGCTATACCTGGCCATAAAGCCTGCACTTACCTTAATTGTCATTATTGGTCTGAAAATAATCTACACTGGCTAAGACAAACTAATTTTCGAGTTATCTGGGAAGTCAATGTATAGTGCGGCATGATTGATGAATTCATTTTAGGACCAAAATTTTACGATGGTACGTTAACTGGTCGAATATACCCAGAATTCCTTCGGGATGAACGTCCTCATGTTCTTGAAAATATTCGTTTACAAATGCGTAGAAATATTCATTTTCAACAGGATGGTGCACCCCCCCACATAGCGGTAAGGAATCATTCAAATGAAACATTTGGAGGTAGGTGGATCGGCACACACGGACCGATAAGATGGCCTGCAAGATCTCCAGATTTAACACCGCTGGATTTCTTTCTTTGGAGGTATTTGAAAGGTCGTGTTTACCAGACTCCTCATATTGATTCGGAAGATCTAAAAAATAAAATAAGTAATGAATGTAGAGCCCTTAATGCTGAGGTGTTGAGAAGTGTTACTTCTCGTGAACTACTCTACCGAGCTGAAAGATGTGTAGAAGCAGTTGGTCAACATTTCGAAGTTTTTTGAACTTCAAAATACAGCCAAACTGAAATGAACAGAAATTAATTCCTACTTTCAATGTCAATAGTGTCATTTCTGTCACGATTCATAGAGTTTTTCAACCAATTATCTACTTTTGCTGTCCTCAAATTCGATCGGAGTGAAAGTAGAGAAAGTACAAATATATTTGGTATCAAAAATCATACGAGTAGAACAACTTTACCTAAAATAAAACGCTCCTATCATCTCGAGTATTTTCTATAGCAAGGATCTCACCTAGACGAACTAGATATTGATGCACCCTCGTTGTATTATTGCCCAGATTTCGTTACTGTGGCCGAAACATGTTTCTACCTAACACTCGGGTTTCAAGTAAAACCAATCACCTAATGGCATATTAGTTTCAATACGGTCATCCACAGGACCTTAATAATCTTAATTTCCTAGTAGTTCGAATTCTCCCGATGACCCTATACCCCCGGTTCGAATATAATAACCCCAAAGACCAAACTGCAAACTCGCCCATGGCGTGTTGCCAAATTAAACTCTTAAACAGGAAATCACTCTGCGCGAAGGACGTGATTCGGTTTGGTGCTAATTTTGATAGTGACTGGCGTGGTTGAATGATTTACAGAATCTGTTCCACTTAGCACATCTAAATTTATCGATCGCCAAAGGTTATACGACAAAATTGATAGTGGTTTGTTTGAGAACGTAAACAATTCAAATTCCAGAAACTTTACGAGTCAATAAATTAATGCTTGAGAACGTTCTCTTCTGAAAGCGATAAATTGAGCTTAGAAGTTCCAAGGGACTCTAGTGATTTCTGTGTTTCGACAGGCGAGTGAGATTTGTATTGTATAAGTCACGAGTATGTGGCCCTTGAGATTTTGGAGAAACTTCAGAAGATCCAGTTGTTGAAGTGATGTAAGATTTTCTATTGAAAAACTTATCGAGGTCACTTCTTTGATTGATTTCTTATTTTTTAATGGAAATTTATGTTCAGTTGTTGATTGAAGAAAATTCTTACCCCTGAAAAAATATCTCCCTGTAGACTCTCACTATCATTTCACATGCCCAATGATGTGAGCCATACAGCGTAACCTGTATTCAAAATTTGGGCTAAATGTCCCGAAAACTGCAGGAGTCATAAAAAGAAAAAATTTAAAAAAGCTTGAAATTCAAACACCCTGTAGGTAACAAAAAGTGTGCAGTCATATATTCATATAAAAATTTTGTCATGACATAAGCCAATGAAATACCTCTTTCCGTATGTACGTGACATTTAGGAACGCCCTGTATAGACTGCAGGTAAGTGATGGTTTACAGTGTTCCAGTTCAACTTTAGCGTGATATTGCCTTCTCGAATGCAACTACGTCGTTGGCTGACTTGCTTGAATTCAAATTTTGAACAAACGTTGGTTATCCGGCTCGAAGGACCAAACTTTATGTATGACGGATATTAACTCCAATGGTCTGTACTTTTTATAGTTGTAATTAACAATGAATCTATTGATGGAATATTGGTTTTCACAACTCATCTAATGTCAGAATTTATCTCACTGCCACTAATAGGGTATTTCATAATACTTATCTTTAATAAGGTATTTCCTAACAGTATGCATTATTTAACCTAGTGGTCGAGGTTACTACTAATGGGGTTCTAGTACGGTTGATTGTCAAAGCCGGGGGAACCATTATACGCCCAGGCTAAGGCATTCAGACCAATTTGCCTTTCATCATTCATGCTTAAAACTACTATGGAAAAACTATTTGTAGAAATATCCCAGATAATGATATATAGAATATCCTATTTTCTCAGAATACCAATTCTCCTATCAACCTGGAAAATCCAGTAAGCGGGCATTCCATGGCCTAGTCGGATTGAGAAATTATTCTCGAATAAAGATATTTCACTCACAACGTTTCTTGACGTAGAAGGGGCGTTTAACATGCGTCTATTACATCAGCCTCAACCCCCAGGGAAAGAAGCGTTGCCCCACGTTAGTGGTAGGGTTATAGAGGCCTCCCTATATGGAACCACAATGGGGGTGAAAGCCACGAGAGGCTTTCCTCAGAGGAGAGTAATGTCCCCACTATAATTGTGGAACCTCATGGTAGACAGCCTCCCTACAGACCTGAACCGGGGAAGGCTGTATGCCCAAGGTAACACTGACAATATCTTGATAATAGTTAATAGGGTGTGAATGGGGCCTATATGGATCTGATGTAATCAGCACAAACGTGGTGCACGACGGAGAACCTCAAGGCCAAATCCCAAAAAACTGGATTGTTCCTTTCACCAGAAAAAAAAACCTAGAGACCAACAGAGCCCTTTGCATCTTTCGTGAAAGTCTACAAATGTCAAACTCAAAGCTCACGTGGAACAAACATCTGGAAAAAGTGTTAATAAGAGCAAAGACATCACCAATGATGGCCAGGCGTTCCTTTGGCAGAACATGGGGCTTGGGTCCAAACAATTCCTTTGGATATGCACAGCGATGGTGAGGCTCTCGATAGCTGCTGCGGTGGCCAACGGTAGAACAAGTGACAATTAGAGGTAGGCTGGCTATTTAAAAATCTTGCTATGCTTGGAGTCACTGGTGCTAGTCCATCACATTGTCGATTGTGATTCTGAGCCTCTCTCCCCTGCTGCATATTGCAACGGAGGCGAGGATAGAAGCCTCCAGTACCAGGGCCAATGGAGGGGCAACAATCTAAGTTACTCCAACATAATAGAGGTCATGAGATTCGACACATCTCAGATGCAGTCGGGCAAAATGACTCCAACCTCTTTTGATGGAACGTTCACTACTATCAATCAATCACTGTATTAGAGATGTGTTCAATTACAATATAGGAAACTACGTAATAATTTACTAACTCAGTTGGGTAACTCAGATGAGCTATAAAAAACAGAGAAAAATGAACATAACATTAGAACTAATAAAGAAGTTGCAGACAGAAGCAAAAACAGTATTTGAAAACAAGAAAATTTGTAATAATTATAATAAATATCTATCACTGTACTAAACTAGACATGTTGAAAACGAATGATTATACCATTGTTTAAATAGTAGTAAGTTAGTTAGCCAACCTTATGGGATTTATATTGGATTCGAATGGATGTGACATGTAGATGGCGACAGTGATCTCGCATCCAAGTCATGTCGTGACTTCAGTGATCTGGCCTCCAAGTCAAGTCGTAAATTGATTGAAACAATGGGACAGCATCAAAATCAGGGTTTTTTAAAGAAACCTGCATTAAACTAACGTCAAATATTCATTTTTGTAACTAATCACGCGTTTGGGTCCAATACCTTTTCCACAGGCATTGACTAACCATCTTCTATTTAAACAATGATTATACTCAAAATCGGCAAAAAATAAGAAACTCAACAATGGAGTAAAATGTGCCTTAAACACAAGATTGTTTTTCAGACTAGTTTTAAAGCAATGTAAGCTAAGGGCGGATTTGATGCTTTTATCAAAAGCTTTATGAACTTTGACACCAATTGATCCCGGATGATTCTAAGACACTGATAGTCTAGTGAATGGTTGCTGTAGTTTATATTTATTTCTGGCTGGTGTCGTGATTATGTAGGTTTTTCTTTCAAACTAGTTTAAGAGACACACGGAAAAGAAAAACCTCTTCGACCTAGGACCACAAAACTGGGTAAAATAAAACTTTTCTGGGTACCATCAGGTCATAGAGGTATTCAGGGGAATGAAAGCGCAAATGCCCTAGCAACAGAGGAACAGCAACAACTCTCATTGGCCCAGAACCAGCCTGTGGAGTCTGTTTAGAACCATCATCAATCTTCCTAGGAGAATGAATCAGGTAATACTCATGAAAAAATTATGATGATGAGATCAACCTACCGGCAATCAGGAAACCTCGAACAGATCCTGAACTGTTTCAGGAAGGTGGTAGGAGTCCTGACAGGGTACTGGCACCTAAGAAAACATCTGCATCTGCTTGGGATACATCACAGCCTCCCAGATATTAGAATGCAAAATTCTGGCTCGCATAAGGACACTGTAGTGTAGAAGATATCATTCCACAAGAACCTCGTGAGAAATATCCAGGAGTTTAACAGATAGACCTCAGAGCGGGGTACAGAAAGGTGCAAAACATAACTAACTACCTGCATTACGACCGATCAATAATAATAGTAATCAAATGGTTGAATGTCAACTACAACTTCAGGTGAATTATGTTAATGTCTTTGATGGCCAATACCTGTACATTCTATAGGGGTTTCACAATGTCCGGACCCAAGCATGGTATGAAGATTCAGAAGATTGGAATGTGAGTAATATTCATTAGTAAATACAGATATTTTGTTATAAGATATCAAGAACATGTTATGTCATATAAAAAATCAGCGATGGACGGACCTTTATAGAAATAAATCTCGTAATAAATAAAGACGTGAAAATTGTACACACGTGCAACAAAGGAAGAAAGAAGAACTTGTTGAAAGCTTTAGAAACAAAAAAAATGTGTACATAAAAATTCAAATTTTGACATCTGTAGCACACATATTTTAGACATAGCTTTTCATATCTTTCAAATTCATTAAAAAATGTCTACACTGTACTAAGAAAATGCTATATGAATTGCCGATAGAAAATTGCAAGCGGTGAATTTTTTTTTGGCATTCAAATCACGTACCGAACAATTTTCCTTTCTTGTTTTTCTATCTACCTAGACGGAATTCGCTCCAGGACTTTAATTCTTTTTTCAGCGTTACGATTCGTTTCCATTAAATGTAATAATTGAATTTAATTATTCCATTTTTATTCCTGACACCTACAGAAATAAACCGCTTTCAGATAATTGATGCACTTCATTCTGAATTTTCTTTTAAACTTCGTGCCAACAGATTTTTGCTCTGTTTTTAGACTTTTTATGCGTAAAGCTCATGTTTATATCCTGTGTCGCTCGTTTTTCATCCACCTTCTGTCATTTTCGGTATAGTTAGATGCATTTTAATGCCAGTTAAATTTTTCTTCGTTGGCGTTCACGCCAAAAACCGACTCGAACAAAATAAATATGAAATTTGTCCAATTTAACCTTCGATATATTTTTCTCATATGGAGAATTTTGAATAAACAGCTTACATAGCCGGAATTATAGTCCAGTCAAATTGTGTTATTACCTGGAAAGTTTTGTGGTAGTTTTGATTTATTTCATTCCACTTTTTTTGTGTGCTGAGTCCAAATCTGAGGTTTGCCAATAAAATTTCGTGCCGCATTGAGAAGAATGCAAAAAAGACAAAAATCTCGTTTGGCCTAATCTCACTTTGAGATCGTGTATGAATGACAGAGATTCAGGTCCATAAACGCAGGAAGTTTCAACAGTTTTTTTCGTCAACCTGTTGTACCCCTACGCGCAACCCTCAGAAGTCTTCGAGAGACTTATGCGAGCTTGGGTTGACGCAGCCCTTGCCTTTTAACATGTGATGCCGGAAAGTACAAAAACAGAACAAGATTCTGGTAGTTTTCACGACACAACTTCTCACCGGAAATTGCCGCAGACCTAGCCGTCTTTGAGCTTTCAGGTAAATGGGAAGCTGTCAACACGTCCCAAGAAACAGTTTTATCTTATTTCCAAATCGAATCCTTTATTTTCCTTAAAATTTCAAATAAATTCATTTTGTATAGGAATAGTCAACACTTCTAACTTACAACTAATGATGAAAAACAAATAAACAAATATACAGATTGACGAGTCTAAACAGTATCACTCAAATATAGCTGAGTGTATCACAGTGGGTTGAGATAAAAACTCATCGAGTGTATGAAAACAATTAAACAGAGAAAACGACTTCAGACTTTCTCTAAATATCGTTATATTTTCTGCTCTTTTAATCATTTCTGGAAGATGATTGATGGTTTTTCGTCCAATTCATTTCGGGGCGTTTTTGAGTTATTCTATATATGGCAGCATTGACATGTATCATTCCTTTCTGACGTGTTTTCTTATGAATATCACTCTTCAGAATAAAGTCGGTTTTACTGGTGAATACAAAGACTGATAGTTCATAAATGAATAAGTATAAGTTATAATTCTATAATGTATAAAAAGAGATCTGCATAAACGTCTGGAAATATTGAACACACACCTCAAAATTTTCCTGCATTTTGAGTGCTTTGTAGGATGTCATTTTCGAGATTTAATTGTAGTGCTTCGGTTTTATTTCGACAGTTATGAAAACTAATAATATGAGTTTTTTTAGCATTAAAAAATAGGCGATTCATGACACACAGTGGAGGTGAGATGAAACTGTAAGTCATCTCCAAATGTTTGGTGGAGTTTGACTGTAAGTTTTTTCCCAACCCAGTTAAATCTTGTGTTGTTGAAGTATTTAGAAGTCAAATTAAAGATTTCCCGTACATTCGTGTGTTAAAATGCCAGTTTGCTTAAGGGAGATCAATATACTAATATCGTCTGCATAGGCAGTAAATAATGGGTATACTATTTCTCTATCAATGTTGTTAATGTATAAGAGAAATAAAACCGGTCCCAAGATAGAACCCTGAGGCACAGTCATCCAAGGTATATCTGCTGATGTAATAGCCAGTTCACTTCGGGTCTTGGTGACTATCTTTCGAGACAGGTACCCTTGACCGCTTTTTCCTTTGACTCGGTGCTATTGATTCCATCAAAAATAAATGATACAATGTTGGATTCAGAGGATTTTTTTAGATTACATTGGTGTAAATGAACGGTTTAGTGGTTAATGTCGATAACCGTCTGAATTGGATCGTATTTGGGACACTGCATACTCAAATATTTCTATGGGAACGTACAAGTGAGATAACGAGATTAGTCATGGTAAATCTGATCTGGCATTTAAGGCAATATTCAATTACACGGTCAAGAAATGTATGTGGCAGGACGTCGTTTGCATATCTGCGTGATTATTATCATTTAAATTGTTTTACTCGGTCACGACATAATTGAAGCTAATTCCTTTTTGAATTATCTCAAACACAGCGTTACAAATTATCTGGATAAATTTATTACTTTGTCAGATTCACGATGTAGGTATTCGAGTAGATGAAATTAAATATTTCAAGTGCCACTGCGAAATGTGAATTGAGATTCGTTGAAATCTGCAGGTAATTCTGGAAATTAATGCGAATCGGGAAAAATATTCGTATTTAATGGATGCTGTGGATGGTTTTTATGGTAACAACTGGAATTGAACCCTGTTTCACGTATTTATACTTTTTGTTTATCTTTCAATGCTGATTGGTTCAATCTCAACAAACTCATGATGAATAACGAAAAATCGAGAATAACAGAATTTTAGTATGTTGCACTAAAGCTGTAATAGTGACAATTGCACGCTAGGCGACCACGGTAGCAATTGAATTGGTTGATATACAGGTTGTAATAGAAAATGTATGAAGGTTTCTAGGCATCGACGGAATTTGCTGAAATATTACTATGATACAGTTAAGATATATTGGAGCAATAATTGTATTCTACTTGTCCACGATAGGTATTGCATTAGCTGATATACAGGATGAAATAGAAAATATAATCATCTGATACAGACTATTTATATTCGTACCTTATTATCAATAATACAAGTGAAGTACAAGTTCCTTAAAGTGAAGGCTGGTGCTGTAGCTTTCCCGGGTTTTCCTACAGCTGAAAAGTTAATACGCCACCAAAAATCAGTAGCACCGGAGCGCACGGCAACTAATAATAATAATAGCCATCCTCTACCCGCACAGACAAAACCTTCGGTTATGAGTGTTTATGGGGAGTCAGGCCCTCTCTCCGGAGCTCTGACACATCTGGAGGACGCGCTGGTGTCGTTTACCCTGATAGCTACTCTCCACGTCCGTAGGGTGAGTGACTATTGGGTCCAAGAGTCATGTGATCTGAGCAGATGAAGTGAACCAAGGATGACGGTCTTCTGCATTCGTGCTACTAATTTCTTCCATATTACGGCAAGTATCATTTTAGAGAGCATTCCACCATTTTGACAGAATGGTTTGGGTGGTGCCTGCGGAGTTCAAAGAGTAGATCTCGATATTTAGTTCTCTTTTCCTTCTCTTTTCGAACGATATTTGCTTCGCCTGGAGTGGAAAATCGGTCGATTTTCGTCATTGAGTTCTCTTTTGGTGGTCGAGGAAGAAAACATCAGGCTTATTGGCTTATATTTGCCTAAAGGTTATGCCTGTGGATATAGGCTGAGACCGTATAAGCTGGACATGCTGATACCAAATGCATTATGGTATCAGGTGCTCCACGACACGCCCTGCATCTGGTTTCAGGGACCTCTTACCCATCACGCGACTACAGTAGACTAGGGTGTCAAAGACACCATCCTGGTGGGCCATTGTGAATCCCTCGGTCTCCTACTTTAGCTCACTTGACCTGAGGAAGGCAAAGATTAAACTTTTAGATAAGCCAAGGTCTTCGATGTTGTTGAAGAAGATCACATGCATAGGCTTATCCTTATGTAGCTGTAGAAGGACCTGAGTCTCCGCAGCTTTGATGTGACTTTTTTGCCGAACGGGTTCCAATTTGATGACAGAGTTTGGGTTAGCCCGTTCAGTATCGAATACGAGACCAAGTTCATCAGCTGCATGGGTTACTGCCCTAGAAAATAAATGCACCAATCCCTTCTTTCTCATGGTCCCGGACCATACACAGAAGAGGATCTGACCTCCTGGTGTCTTTACACGGTCCATCCAGTACCATTCTGTTATGCAAACACTCCAAATCCCCTTATCTCCGTGCCTAGTTCTTTCAGTACATTGAAAATAGTATTTTGCTCACTGATTCAATACCACAATTTTCATGGAATATTACTTTGGGGAAATTCTAGTGATGCTCATTCCTCTTTCTTTCCCATTAGATGAGGCGTTTGCCGCTTTGTGGCAGCACCGTATGAAGAGAAACTAGCCAGTAGCTACTTTGCTCTCCCTTTCCATAGTGAGTTTTCTTCCTTGTTTAAAAATTTCAATCTACTTCGAAATTTTTGTATACTCTGTAGGGGTTTTACCAACAATAAAATTCACAATACTTTTTATTTCCAAAGAAAATAATCATTTCTAAATATTTTATATATTTTTTTCCTTCATAAATTCAAAGGGCCTTTGTCCGATTATAAATGTTTATATGGGTAAATATTTAATCTGTTAAAATAGTTTCAGAACTTGGAATTCAATAGTCAGATTTCTGGTAATCGGATTACCTAGGATGCAAAATCTTGCCAGCCAGCTACTTTCGTTAGCCGGAGAATTTGTTAATTTGGAATGGGTTTTTCTTTATTTCTAACCTGCAATGAAAAGATGGAGTTCAAAAGATGAGAAAAGATAATTAGTTAGGTTTCAGTTGCCAAGCCGCGATGTTCTCCGTTTTTCGAGCTCCTCGACTAGCATTTATCTGGTCGAGCTTGATAGTCATTCTTTAGCAACTGTATATATGTTTATAGTTGTAAGGTGTTTTGATTATGTAACATGTGTAAATATATCGTTATGGTTACTTATTAGCTGCTGTGCCCGTTATTTGATTACAACAACTCACCCGTCACCCTGTACTCCGACAATACTTTCCAAAAATGTTTTCACTAGATACAAATAGAAACTTCGCGAATGTATCCTGAGAGTTTTAATATATGCACATCCTTGTTGCGAATGTCACCTTTAAGTCCTCCGACATGAATATCCTTCCTTGTCCAACTTTCCTCAAGTCTCTTATCTAATATCAAATTCGCCGTAAACAAATTGTGTGCATTCGCAATGAGTGGGTGTTTTTGCATCCGTTTGCAAACACGAATGCAATGCACAAAAAGCCTAACTCGATACGTGCCTCGCATCTTTTCTATTGTTCTCAACTTTATTTCGAATTTGTGCTAGGAATTCGCGATTCGAGTTTCCTCGTTGTAAACTGATGGGACGTCATTCGCCGTTGTCGAGAAACAATGCGTTCGACTGGATGGGAATCGATACCGCTATCGAACTATCGAAGTGTCTTGATCATAAGATGGCGTTTCCACCGATGGTACAGGTTCTTTGAGACATATTCCGAATCGTATATTGATGTTTACGTTCTACTGTGGTTTCTCGTTATTGTTATAACGGTCTGAAGTCGTTTAGGTTTATTGTTGTTTTCTATAGTTGGCTCTGGGGACCAATGTTCGAGGAACAAGGATATTTCTATCGAATTAGAATCCCTTCATCAAAATACACGTTGAAATATTAACATAATGACTTTGTTTCTTATACAAAATGGGTATCCCAGACTATAGAACGTTGTATCCAAAATCGAATGAAGGGAAGGAAGACGACAAAGGAACATCTATAAGGCTGAAGAAAGAGCTGGAGATTTCTGGATTTCTGGACACGAATGTTAGAAATAAAATAATGGAACAAACTGAAACGCTTTTATTCCTTCAGAATCTACCATCTCCACATTCGAAGTTGAAATCTAGAGAGAAGTGTCATAATAAGGTACGTCGCCCGATTCATAGTTTTCATCAAGTCTTCTGTTTAAGTTCGTAACCTAAACTTAACATCGCAAAGGTTTACCCAGGTTAGAAAATGTGTGATACTTATAGTCAGGTATTCCTACACTCGGCCATCCTCCGACAGGTCTGTCCTCATACATCATGTTGACTTTAGCAACTTTTTCAGTTAATATTGTAGACTTATCCATTTTTTGAAGGATATCGGATATATCACAATTCATGTAAGTTGACACACTTCTTGCAAAAATCCTCTATCTCATACTGGTCAATCGTCTAAACCTTGGTTCGACTAGATCTTGTTGCTGGAAAATTCGTAGTTTGTATCCTAATCAATAATTCCTGCAAAATATTCCTCAATATGGCATTTTCCATCTCTACAATATGATATGGCCGATGGTACACCATTTCCATCACCACAATTTCCATTAGTTGTTTTCCATAACTAATTCAAGGAACTGTCTTGAAATGTCTGTAGTAGATAGATAGATCATTTATTGCCTAATAATGTTTTGTACAATAGAACTTGAAAATGAAGAAGTTGTTAAGCTTTGGTATATCTTCAAATATTCAGTTGCTACCTTATTCATTCCTAATAGAATATCTATGTTGAATGTAATAGAATAAAATCGTCCTGATTCACAACATCGTCTGGTGTTCTTCTGGAGTCTAATCTTGGGCCACTGATTATTCCTGATTATTCATTAATTATATCACTGATCATATTCGCTCAAATAAATTATTATTTGCGTACGATTCAAACATTTATAGGGAAATAAAGGATGAATCATATTACTTTGTACTACCGTAAGAAGATTTGAATTCTTTTAGTAACTGATGCTTTCAGAATAAGCTCCGCTTGAATTAAAAAAAAAAAATATTAAGTTATGACTGTCACTCGTAAAATTGTTACACTCACATAAAATTATAAACTTGGTGGTAATACTCTATTGCGAATCACTGAGTCAGAGGACTTATTTTTGATCATTTTGCTTTTATCACCTAGTATTAATTATTATGTTCACTTCAAGACTAGGTACCCTTTCACCTGTAGTAATAATTTTGTACACCTATAAATGGACTATTCTGTCTGCTGGATGTGATGAATAAATGAATAAATGAATAAATGAATAAATGAATAAATGAATAAATGAATAAATGAATAAATGAATAAATGAATAAATGAATAAATGAATAAATGAATAAATGAATAAATGAATAAATGAATAAATGAATAAATGAATAAATGAATAAATGAATAAATGAATAAATGAATAAATGAATAAATGAATAAATGAATAAATGAATAAATGAATAAATGAATAAATGAATAAATGAATAAATGAATAAATGAATAAATGAATAAATGAATAAATGAATAAATGAATAAATGAATAAATGAATAAATGAATAAATGAATAAATGAATAAATGAATAAATGAATAAATGAATAAATGAATAAATGAATAAATGAATAAATGAATAAATGAATAAATGAATAAATGAATAAATGAATAAATGAATAAATGAATAAATGAATAAATGAATAAATGAATAAATGAATAAATGAATAAATGAATAAATGAATAAATGAATAAATGAATAAATGAATAAATGAATAAATAAATAAATGAATGGATGAATGAATGAATGAATAAATAGATAAATAAATAAATCAGACATTGTCAAAAATTAAAAATACATATTACACACAAGGAATGGTCATTTTGTTACTGTTTGTAATAACTTTTCATGTTAAGAGCCACCATCACCGAAAAGTCGAATTTCTTCCTCATCTCCTCCTGCTCAAGTTTGTTGGCATACTTATCAAGAGTGGGGGTGGAGATAATGAACTCGATGAACTTTGGCAACACAGCACCTGTCCGTTCTCGATTACAGCGCCAATCAGGTATAAATTTCCCGATCGTAGAATCAGTTTCTTGCAAAAACCATTGATTTCAAGAAAGAGATATTTTTGTATGGGCTCAGTGGTCCCATAAGAATTCCGGAAACTCTCAATTTTTTCAATTCATCATATCATTTAAATTTTTTTTCTTAAAAATTATCATAACCAAAAATCACTGAGGTTCCGGAATTTACACAAAAACATTGAGTAATGCAAGAAATATTAAAAAATTTCAAACGAAAACTGTGGGCTTAAAACAAATTTCCGTTTTACCAAGGTAGTGTTTGAATACTAAGTCATTCCAGTCTTGAGTGACGATTTCTCCACGGCCCTCGTGGTCGTGATGGTAGAGCATTTGCTTCTCAGCCTTACGGGCGTTGGTTCAAATCCCAGCACGGTCACCGGTCCCGTGTACTGCATCGCATGTTAAAAGGTTAGGGGCCGCACTAATCTATCGAAGACTTCTAAGGGTTGTTCGTAAAGGTGCAGCCGGTTGACTTGAAGCAAATTTTCAACAAAAAAGAACAAAAAATTGTTCCAAGTTAAATATCTTGATGTATTATTCAAAATAAACCAACATTTAATATGAAATATGCAGTAATGAATCATTTCATATAATAATATGTTCCAATTACAGCGCTACTAGCTTGTGAAACATCCCTTTCGAGATTGATATCATTGGTAATTTATGGAAATGGTGGTTTTTTACCAGGCATTTACTTAATTACAGCGCTACTACCCAATGTTGTAACCAAGCATATTTCTCTTGTGACGTAGATGAAAGGATTTCTACGGTTCATATGCTCCGAATTAACATTGCGTGTACGTTCACAAATTAAGTACGGTTTATTGGCGAAATAATTATTTTCAATGGAAGTAGCAGAATTACTATGGTACACTCTAAAATAATATTTGTAGTTATTCCGCAGTATTTTGTCATGTCATTTCCCACCGAATTTCTTAACGTAAAAAAAGGGACACAACCTAACCTAAAAAAACTAACCTAGCTCTCCAAGTTGCTGTTAATTCGATCACTGATTAGTATGTAGCTCAGTACAGTCTGGAACAAGTATGAGTCACTGTACTGGTCAGTTCTATTGTATCTGCCGCATCGTGAACTGCACTGTGAAGTTTTATTATTGGATGCACAATTATACTACTCTCTTTATTGTTCGAATACTTTCTCATTCTAAATTCGCGCATCTCGTACGTGTCTCGACATTCATATCTAGATTTGTCGAACTGTATGGTCTTTGTGGAGGGAGAGAGTTTTGTACTATTAAAATCATATCATGATGTCTTCTTAATTTCCACGTTTTTTCTTTTGTATTTTGTAATAAAGTATGTGATTAAACTGATTTATATTACCTTTTGACTGTTTTATGGATTATGATGCAAATCTATTCCAAATTGCTTCCTACAGATTTTTGCGGACGCGAATTATGAATTTTATCCGAAAATTGAGAATTCAAAATGGAGAAAATTGTTTGTGATTTATTCTACGATTCCCTGTTTTTGGATGTTTTAAAGAGGCGGGTTACACCCACATTCTTAGTAAAAATTCAAGGATTCAAAAGCGTAGTTTTTTATCTTTACAGTCCTATTCTCGATTATATTCTCTATAGATACATCCCAGAGTTTTGTGTGCGCATGTTATAATTTCCTCACGTTTTTGACTAACTCAATTTCTTGTAACCTATTTGTCCACAAATCTTGCAAGTAAATTTTGAAACACGTCTAGTAGTCCGATAAACTTGAAATATGATGGGTGTTCATAACTACGGTGACAATACATTAATTTTTGTTAGAGAATAAAACAATTCAGAGGCTACAAAATGGCGGACGAGGTTTGTGATTATGGCCCGATTATGAGATTGTCATTTTTTGTCAATATTCATAATAAAATTCATAACTGGCGATTATCTTCCATTATTGATAATAATCTAATTTTTAGTAATTATCTTTTATGACTGGTTATTATCTTTAATTACAGGTAATATAGAACTACAGAATGATTTCCAAATGTATAGATATAGATTGAATTATCTGATTAGAGCTGCAAAATACGAATTTTACAGAAGGAAAGTAGAAAAAATGGAAACTGTCCATAACATATGTGGCATTGTTTGAAAAATATTGAAAATAAAAATTTATAAAAGAGCTAAAATCACATAAGGCTCCCTCCCGGCTTAGATAACATTGCATACAACACTCTCAAGATTTGTGCTGAGCACATTGTGAAAGTGCGGTACTCATTTGTTTGGAAAGGTGTGTATTTCCTGAATCTCTCAGCCGCTATCAAACCGATTCACAAGTCTAGGGTTAGGCGTGAAGTTTCAAACTATAGACCCATATCGCTTCTCTCAAATATATCGAAAATTCTAGAAGAAATTGTCAAATCCAAAATGGAATATAACTTGATATCACAAAAGCAGTTTGGATTTATGTAAGGGGGGTCAACACAGAATGCAATATATAATTTAAAAAATTTACAATTCTTTACATTCGAGAAAACCGGCAATGTGCCTGTTCGTTGATCTTGCTAAAGCGTTTGACACTGTTAGCCATCCAGACCAGACTCTTGAGTGCATTGAATTCCGAGGAATTCTGTGTTATTTGGACAATCGAAATCAGTGTGTTGTCATAGACAATGAAATGAGCAGCAATAAGGTTGTGAATTTTGGAGTCCCTCAAGGAACTGTTCTTGGTCCTATTTTATTCATTATTTATATAAATTCCCTGTTCAACCTACACATTCCTGCTGAAATAACTAGTTTCGCCCTGATGACACTGCCTTCTTATGTGAAGATAACAATTGGGAAAACTGAAAACAAAAGATAGCATTTTCATTTCCCATCATATTTGAATATTTTAATTGTCAGTTACTCACAATGAACTTGAAAAAAATCTGTGTTCATGCCGTTCAGTAGGTACGAAACGAGCCTACCAGATTATTCCACTATTGATATCCCAGCTAATTGGGATATAAATAACATCACCTAAAACAATTAAATATTTAGGCATCACGATTGGTAATAACCTGAAATGGAAAGTGTATAGGAAATAACCTTACAAATATCTCCGATACTTAGTAAGTTCAAATACTAGAAAAATATTCTTACCGAAGCCACAAATGTGTAGTTGGCTTCCTGTTGTTGACTTCCTTTGTTTCTATTTTTACATCCAAGTGTTGTACATCTTTGCACTTGCTTTTACCGTACTGTAGCTCGAAACACGTGTCTACGATTGCACAACAATATATTTCCCCTCGATAAATCCATCCTGATTTATATTTTCCTGGGTAGGATTGTCACGCTGGTAGCTATAGCTGCTTCCGTGGCGACGTTAGTTGTTGCCTCAAGGTCTTCTAACCGAAGCCACAAATTGTAGTTGTCTTCCTGTTGTTGACTTCCTTTGTTTCTATTTTACATCCAAGTGTTGTACATCTTTGCACTTACTTTTACCGTACTGATGAGAGCTTAAGCTCGAAACACGTGTCTACGGTTGCACAACAATTTGAGGGCTATACCCAATAACTTTTCTATTTATATTTTTTTGTATATTTCCCCTCGATAAATCCATCCTGATTTATTATTATTAATGTTATTATATATACTTCATTTTCTTCATTACGTTTACAAAAAGTGTTTCCCTCTCTAGATCTGTTTTTCTGATGTTCTCCATATTGAAATCCCGGTCGCTCGCCCCTGCATCTCGTGCAACAATTCCTCGGCATCTTCTACCGTCGCGGCGTGGGATTCGTCCGGGAAGTGGGTCACACGAGATTGGGGTCCAAGGTCGTTAAGGAGAAATGGCGCTCGGAGGAGTTCGCCGCTCCACGGTCTGGAATTAATATGTCCGGGACGACGAGTCACTTCCGGTTTTCTCGAAGGAAATATCACCTCCCTGGCGCGGTGTACGCGTTAGCTTTCTTCGGGGTGCAGTTTCCGGAGATAGGATTCGTCCGCGACAGTAAATGTATTTTTCAGAAAGAGATCTGTCGAAACAAATCTATTTGAATATACTGAATATATATTGAAAAACTTGAACAGCCGGATTCAAGTGGATGCCGTTTACACCGACTTCAGCAAAGCTTTTGACAAAATCGATCATTCAATAGTGGTACGGAAGCTGGCTGGGGCTGGTGTGAACGGCTCCCTGTTAAATTGGTTTCAATTCTACGTGAGTAACCATGAACAGGTTGTTTGCATTGGCCACTATCTATCAAGATCAGTTAACATAACGTCGGGTGTACCTCAAGGTTCACATCTGGGACCCCTACTTTTCAACATTTATATAAATGACATTTCTGAATGCTTCAAATTCTCTAATTTTCTTAAGTATGCTGATGATCTGAAAATATTCCATACAGTGTCATACTTGAACGATTCCAAGCTCACTCAAGAGGATCTTGACCGGTTTTCAGACTACTGCCAAAATAACGCCCTTTACTTGAACCTCAACAAATGCCATCAGATGACATTTAGTAGAAATACTAACTTGATAATTTATAATTATACCGTGCAGGATCATAATCTCCACACCTACAGTGAAGTAAAGGACTTGGGAGTCATTTTTGATTCGAAAATGACTTTCAATAAACATACTTCTTACATCTCTAAGAAAGCGAACAAAATGCTAGGTTTTATTTTAAGAACAACCTATCCTTTCAAAGATTATAATACCTTACGTACTCTTTTCATGTCATACGTAAATAGTCTGCTAGGCTTCGCCTCAACAATTTGGAACCCCCACTATATAATATACATAAAACACATTGAAAGCATCCAAAACAAATTCATTTACTATATCAATAATGAACATTTCGGAAACAAGCTACAAAATCATTTCGTAAGTAGAAAGCTCAATTTGATTAGTCTTGCTGACAGAAGAGCCGTAGACGACATCAAATTTTCTTTTAAAATGATAAATGGTATAACTCATTCCCCAGCAATAAATAACTTGATTCAATACAATGTTCCACAATATTCCACTCAAAACTTTAATCTGTTTCATACATCCATACCAAACACGAATTACTATTTAAACTCCCCTCTACATCGTTGCTTGAAAAGTTATAACTCCATCTCAAACATACTAGACATTGATATTTTTTCTGACTCTTTGACTACCTTTGTGAATAAACTCAAGAGACACTTTGTTCCACCTTCTAATTGATCGTATGTTCTATATTTCATATACAATTTTTCTACTGTATTTTTATATAATACCTTAACATATTCAGTTTATATGTGAATACTGTTTCTGGATTCGTCCCGTTTGTACTCCTATTTGTGAAAATAAAAAAAATATATAAAAAAAATAAAAATAAAATGAGTGGATTTTCTCAGGTTTTGGTGTCCTTGCATGGTTCTAACATATCTGAACTTTTGTCGTCACGCGAAATTAGCTGATGTGTTTTTTTCATTCTTATAAGAGAGATAAAATAGTTTTTAAAAAACAATTATAAAAAATAAACTTATTTTATTTTAAAGAAACAGTACTCAACTTTCCAGGTTTTTCCAGTATAGGTGAACACATTTTTTTTTTATTTTTTTATGTTTTTTATTCGATTTGAAAGATTTTTTTCTTCTAAAATATTTTCAGTTTTTTCTATTTTTGTGAATTTTTTTTTACAAGGTAAGTCAGCACCTTTTTTTTTCTTTCTTTTTCGATTTAAGTGAACATCTTTTTCTTTGAAAATTGTTTAGGTTTTTTCCAAAATAGTTTTAAAAAAATTGTTTAAATTTTTTTTTCTGTCAACCAAATATCGCCGTCTTACGAACGGTAGCCCTCAGAAGTCGAAACTTGTGCGAACCAAGGATTAACGAGGTCTTACCTTTTTACGTGCGATTCCTAGCACTTTGTCGGGCCATCAGAGAAATTTCTGCAGTCGCTTGGGTTTGAACCTTCGACTGGCAGCCAAAGTGATTGAAACACGGTGTTTTAACCACTCTGCTGCCTGGCCCTTTAAACCTTGTTATTTTTTCAAACATTTTTCTGCATTTTTTTCGATCCTAGTGAACATTTTTATATTCAAATAATTTTCCGAAATGTACTTTGTACGTTTTTTTTATTAATAACTTGATACTTTTTTTACATCTCGTTCCCTGCACAATTTTGAAGATTTATGAGAGAATTGTATGATTTGGAGAGCCACCAGTAATAATAAAAATTAAATATATTTCAGTTCAGAGAAACAGTACACACCTTGTATATTTTACAAAAATATCTGCTTTTTTTTGATTTGATTGAACATTTTTTCTTTTGAAAAGTGTTCAGTGTGTTTCCAGGAACACATTCTTTTTTTTTATTTTTGATGTTTTTTATTCGATTTGAAAGATTTTTCTCAATATGTATGAATACTCTGTTTTTGTTTTTTCTTAGTTTTTTTTAAAGATAAGTGAACACCTTATCTTTCAACATTTTGTTCGTTGTTTTTTCGATTTGAGTTTGTCGTCGAAATTTTTTTATTTTTTTCCAATATAGGTGAACACCTTGTTTTTTATGTTTTTTTTTTCGATTCAGGGGAATATTTTTATCTTCGAAAAATTTTCAAAGATGGGTGAACCACTGTATTTTTCAATTTTTTTTTTATTTTAGTGAATTTTTCTTTCTTTGAACATTTTTTTGTACAGAAAAATTTCAGTTTTTTTCCAAGATGGGTGAACACTACGTGTTTTTGATAATTTGATAATATTTTTACATTTTGTTCGGTTCAACACCATACACTATTTTTTTATTCCATGGGTTCCACGATTATTTTAGTAGGATTTCATCTTTTCCGATTAATTTGTAATAATAATAATAAACTTATGAAGTTAAAAAAAAATCAGTTCAAATGAGAATTTTTTAATATGCCTATTATCATTGAAAAGTGTTTTTTTACCTTATTAAAAATACTGTTTACCAAATTTCAAAGTTGCGTTTAATATCATTGCAAAAAACATTTTGCAAAAAACATTTTGCAATGTTGCACAAGTTTGTGATTCCCTAGAAAAATAGAAATCTAAGTAAATTTCACAAACACGATTCAATTTGAATTTAGGGTGATTATATAAATTTTTTAAAAAATTGTGAAATTAGTGTAAAAATAAACATTTCCTAGGCCACATGTTTTGGTACGTAGGCATAACTTTTAATTGTAAACAACTTTTCCTTATAACATTTTGCTGTACAATTTTCATGTTTCATGACCTACCGTGCATACTGGATGACCTTCAACCAATCTAAGGGTACCTAATATGATTATCGAACATGCACCAACTTTCGGCAATATTTGTATTTTGGTTCTACAAATAATAAAGAAATTCCTGTATGTTGCACATTTAAATGGCCACACTGTATTATCAAAATATGCAATAGATATTAAAAATCATCATTATTACTACATCATAATTAGGAGTTATCTACAAAGTTATTTCCAAACCGATTTCAAAATTTGTATGGAACAAGACACACATTATTATTATATTGTTATCATATTATGCTTTGTTAAAAATTTGTCTAAAATAAATTTTTCACCGTCCTGACAAACAGTTACAGTGGCATAGATGAAGTACCATGTCTTTTGACGTGTTTTTGCGATTTTTCTAAAAATCAGCTCAATTCGAAGAGGATATTTTTTATTGAAATGCATTTTATATTGATGCCTAGAAGGTACAATATGATAAAAATGAAAATATTAAATATTAATCAAAAAATTGCGTTTTTTTTTCTTCGAGGACACATGTTTGTTAAGTCCAGAAAAAAAACTTTTATTGGTTAAAAATTAAAATTCATAAGTGTAATATGATGATGAGCGTCAATGGTTGATTGATTGATTTTTTTTACCAGCCAATGTGAGAACATGTTTTCTCCACGATCATCACAGAATTTGCCAATTCTGAAGTCAAATTTGATTACAGAATGCTGCAATTCTCTCTCTTGAGATTGAAGAAATATTCTGCAACACCTCTGCCCCCATGCAATTTAAATATATTTACATTATCTCTCTTGTGACAGAATAATATTCTCACACTGGTTAGCAATAATAACATTAGCCTTGACGCAGTTGATTGTCATCGTAGTGGCAAAATTTGAGTGTCAAAATTATTGCTGTCACGTTTCCTATCTTTGATCGTGGAGAAAGTATAGTCTGCTACTCGGTTAGAATAAAAATTCGTGATGCTTGTGGTTCCTCAAGCTCCCCCTCGGGCCGCGCTCGGAACTTTCCACTCGCATCGAATTTTCATTCTAACCTTGTTACAGAATATACTATTATTTTATTGCTGTTTCAACTGTTTTATCACATTTGCATCATTAATGTTGTTGAAGCGATGCCAAATAATTCCTGTGTTCACAATGTTGCTTACATTGTATCAGGTGAAAGCTGCCAGGCACAATTATTCAAAATTTAATAACTGTCCACACTGCATTCGCAATTGTCAGTATTTTCCCGAATAGATGAAACACTCTTGTGAAATCACCGCTGATGTTTTGATTTTGTGATGTGCACATGTCCTAAATGTTTCTATCTCGTTTATAAAGCAGAGTCCACAGCTGTTGTTATGTCTGCTGATGCGGAATATTTGATAAGGGTGGTTGTATGTTGTATCCTAGATTATTTAGTAGAATTTGTTGAGTCAGATCATCGAATTTCTTGCCAACCACATGGACTTATTTCAATGTCAGAAATAATGATCTGATATTAGCGGAGAAGAAGGTCATAGAATCTTGCTTAAAAAAATTCCATTTGTAAAATAACTCAAATTTTAAGATCATGTTATTGAGGTTGGTTTCTTCACAACTGATGGGATTTTCTCATCCAATGGCAGGTCATCTCGCTCCATATACTCTCATGCACGTTATAAAATTGATTACTGGAGCCAACTGAAATCTGATTGAATAGAAATAATGAATAGATTAAATAATACAATTTCTAGATTTTTTAGAGCAAGTGTTCGAAAGACCAATTATTCACGAATACTTTACGCAATTTTTTTTTATTGGTGCACTTTGAAATCATAAATACTGGTATTACTGATCGACAAACGTAAGGATGCCTCCGAGAATTGGTTGCGCAGTAGACAAATCCCTGGAGTGGGGCTCGATCGCTCTGTCTTATTAAATAGTAGTCGATCTTTGTCGCACATCTACTCACGCTTTCTATCATTTGCGCATCTCAGAGGCATCCTTGCCGTTGTCGACCTGTACTACTACATAAAATTGTACTAATAATGTAAAATGGATGAATTCGTGATGTGACATCAGAATACCTTTCGTTGTCATGGAAATGAGAAAAACAGAAATAAATTTGCAATTTGTCATCATAAATTAATTGTTGTCACTGTAGTGCCTAAAGTTGAATTCTGCTATCGATTCTTTGAATGGCAAAGCAGAATAGCGGTTAATATGGCAGAAATCTAATGATGCGCATATGGATGGAAAAGCAAAAGGTAACAAATATAAATGAACAAGTTGTTTATTTGACGTTACAAGTTACTGCTGTCAGATCATTTAGACTTCACGTTTCTCGAGTTGTCGATGTTATCATGGTAACTTTAAAAAACGAGCGTTTTTGAAAGTTCCATTTATACACGCCGAGGCGTGCTTTAAATTGGTAAAATGAGGCACCAATAAAAAATACATTATGGTTGCTCGTTGGATGAGGTGGAGGGAGGGGGAATCAACTTAAATATTTCAAATTGCATGGGGTGTCAAGTGTCACATCATTGAAAAGAGAAATCTGGGTTAAAAATGGTCAAATTCTCTTTCTCCTTATATGGCTGTATTACTTTCTCTGAAAACACTTCCCTAACCAGAAAATACGGTTACCCAATATAAAAGCTGAAATTTGGTTTAGTAGTAACAACCACAATTATTCTTGACATGGTCTCTTTGAGAATTTAACCTTTCCTAGTCTCAAATAGAAAAAAAATATTAAATCAAGGAAATCCATACAAGTGTAGAAGGGCTGATTTTAGGAATTGATAGCCCTCATTGATATTGAATCTTGTAGTGACTTTCAATGATAGAATTGTCTTTGTTTTCAATATTTTTCATAAGTACCTATCATTAATTCATTGAAATAATTTAACCAAACCATACGTAACCCTAATCAGAGAACACGTCTGCCATCTTGATATTGTACATTTTGCGTAAAAATTCATAATATTCAACTCCAAAAATCCCCACATAGCAATTTTGAATAGAATCTGACCATGATCACTTATCTGGTACACAGATGGTTCAAAAACAGATGAAGGAACAGGAGCAGGAATATACGGGGTGAGGCCAAAAAGGAACGCCACAGTATTCCAAGCAGAGGCACCTGCCATAAGGACATGCATACAGATGAATCTAGACCGTGGGCATGAAAGAAAACATATCTACATTCTATCTGATAGCCAGAGCGCTATAAAAGCTCTGAACTCAATAAAGATAAAGTCTAAGCAAGTCTAAGCAATTCTAAGCAAGAAGGGAATGCCTTCAGAGCCTCAATGAACTGTCGAAACGCAACAAGGTTACACATGTGTGGGTGCCGGGGCATAAGGGAATTGAAGGCAATGAAAAAGCAGACCAACTTGCAAAGAAGGCATCTGAATCACCATCCACAGGTCCAGAACCAGCGTTTGGAATTAGCAAAACCCGATGCGGAAACCTAATCAATGAGTGGAAAGAAATCAAAACACCAAACGTATTGGGACCAAATCGAAGGGCATCGACACAGCACAGCAATGGTGAGGCACCTGAGCCAAACACTAACGGCTGACATACTCAACCTTAACAGATCTAAGATACGCACGATCACCGGCTTACTAACCGGACACTGCGGCCTTAGAAAAATCCTACACACCATGGGAATGAATAGAGAAACCGTGGACTGAAGACTCTGTGGTGACGAGGAGGAAACAGCCTCTCACATCATCTTCGACTGCGACGCGCTGCTCAACGAGCGCAACAGAATATTCGGACAGATCAACCTAGAAACAGGCATGAATCCGAAACACCTAGTAAATAAACTACTGAACCTGGTGAAAAACACAGGCCTATTCAACTAGGAACCCCTGACGACAGAACAATACAATAGACCCCAGCTGGTCTCAGTGTTAAGGGAAACCACAAGGTTAACCCGGTATCTCGCTCGTCAGCCTTTAACCAACCAACCAACCAAGCTCGTCCGCCATCTTGGACCCGCCATATTAAATTTTTGAATTTTGAAAGCAAATCCATAACCCCGAAAACGTTCACTCAATAATTTTGAATCGAAACGGACCATGATTACAAAACTCGTCCGCCATCTTGTAGCCGCCATATTGAATTTAGTGACGTTATTTTATCTTTCATATTCTTCCCAGCAAACCCTTTCATTTGATACCAATACCATGGGGTTGCAAAAAGTAATAGGTCTGCCATCTTTGGAAGTCTGCCATATACGAGGATATATTGCAAAATTCTTAGCCTACTATAGAACCAAACAAAATTTCAATGTCAAAATATTTTATTACTCAACATATTCTCATCTTCATTGGATACATTTATTACAGCGAACTTGCAACGTCTCTAGATCTTTCAAAAAAAATGTTTCTTCTTGCTCTGCAAACCAGACCTCCACAGCTTTTATTACCTCCTCGTTGGAAGAAAATTTACGACCTCTTAAACTTTTTTTCAGATGAGGAAAGAGATGATAGTCGGACGGAACCAAATCTGGTGAATAAGGAGGGTGTTCTAGTAATTCAAACCCTAAATCACGAATTTTTTGCATGGCAACATGAGATTTGTGTGCAGGGGCGTTGTCCTTCAAAAACAAAACACCTTTGGATAGCTTTCCGCGTCTTTTCTCTTTAATTTTTTCCCATAGAGTGGTCAGTAATGTCGATTAGTAATCTCCAGTTGTTGTTCTACCCTTATCCAAAAAATCAATCATGATTACTCCATGGCAATCCCAAAAAACTGAAGCAAGAACTTTTCCAGCAGATTTTTGGACACGAAACTTCTTAGGTCTTGGAGATCCGGAGTGTCGCCATTCCATCGATCGTTGCTTTGTTTCTGGATCGTAGAAATGTACCCAAGTCTCATCCATAGTAACAATTCGGTTTAAGAAGTCTACATCGTTTTCAAATCGAGCACAGATCGAACGCGATGCTACTACCCTTGCTCGCTTTTGGTCAATTTTTCTCATGTCCAAATTGACGTGAACTATATGATGAACGCGTTCGTATGAAATATTCAGTGCTTCAGATATCCGTTTTAGCCCAATTCGACGGTCTGTTAAAATCATGCCATGAACTGCATCGATATTTTCGGGGACTGACACAGAAACTGGCCTTCCCGATCGGTCATCATCTTCAATGGAAAATTTACCTCTTTTGAAGCTTGCAGTCCAATTTTTCACGGTCGCATACGAAGGACATTGATCACCAAGGGTATTAAGCATATCTTCGTGAATCTGCTTACCTCTTAACCCTTTTAAATACAGGTACTTGATGATGGCTCGATACTCCAATTTTTCGATTTTCACAATTTCGGTGGACATATTTTTTCTTTTAATTTATTGCGTAACTCTGGTTTACTTTTTTGACGTCAAACTTTACACTGACACTTCTAATAAGTTATTGTTCATTGCTATGGTAACGCAATATTTTGTTTATGCAGGGAACTGGTCTAGGCTAACTAGATATCAATACATCCTCGTAGAACGATTTAGAACAATGTCACTTAGGTACCATACATTGTTATTCGAACCACAAGTGTATGCCAAATTTCAGCTCACCCGATTGGGGATAACTCGTAACAGATTTGTCCCGCACATACTAAGATGACATGTTAAATAATAGCTTGTATTGATAATAAATGATAATATAATAATAATAACTTCATTCACACACTAAAATTAATACAAACAAGACAATGGCTACATGGTGAAAGGGAATAAAGTAGTTTAGCGATAAGTGCCAAATACTAAGAAAAATCTAGAGAACATAGTGGTATCTTCAAGAAATTATGATGAAAATAACAATATTTAACGGTAACCCTGAAGACTATGATTGTAAGCGGTGGAATACTTAAAAAAAGTTAAAATATTTCATGGTTGAAGTTGGTATATATTATTGCTGTCATATACAGGGTGTTTCATAATAAATGCGCGGCACTTCCGGATGTGATAGCTCGTTCAAAAATATGAAAGAAAGTTTCTATTAACTTACCCTCTTAAATTCAACATTTTCGAGATACAGGGTGGTGAAATTTTAAAAAAATATAGTTTTTTTGCGAATATCTCTGGAACCGTTTATCGCACAAAAATCTGATTTTGAATGCATTTTCTACTCATAATAAGCGATGTTTTGGGCAGATTTTTTATTTTTTTAAGTTCATAATTGGTGAAGATTTTGAAGAGGTAGTGGGTGTTTTTTCTCCAACTCCTACGCCACTGAAAAAAGTATAATTTTGAGCCGCCAATGTTTTCTACACAAAAAAGGTACTCTTGGTCATAAGCTCTAAAGTTGACCGTTTTCAAGAAAAACCAACTTTCATGTTGAAAAACATGGTAAATTTTTTTTAAATAATTTTTTTCCTAATTATACAAAATTTATTTAATCGTTAGAACAAGTAACAAAACCAAAAATTGACTTCTTAATTGCAAAATAAAAAAAAACAATAACAATCATACTCAGTTGAATTGTTGGAAATGTCCGCCGTTAGCTTCAATGCACGCAGCAATTTTTCGAGGAAAAAACATTATTTAAACAACATGAAAGTTGATTTTTCTTGAAAACGATCAACTTTAGAGCTTATGACCAGGAATACCTTTTTTGTGTAGAAAACATTGGCGGTTCATACAGGAGGCTCAAAACTGTACTTTTTTCAGTGGCGTAGAAGTTGGAGAAGAAAACACCCACTACCCCTTCAAAATATTCACCTATTATGAATTTGAAAAAATAAAAAATCCACACGAAACATAGCTTATTATGAGTAGAAAATACCTACGAAATCTGTTTTCTGTGCGATAAACGGTTCCAGAGATATTCGCAAAAAATTATTATTTTTTTTAAATTTCAACACCCTGTATCTCAAAAATTGTGCATTTTAGAGGGTAAGTTAATAGAAACTTTTTTTCATATTTTTGAACGAGCTATCACATCCTGAAGTCCTGCGCATTTATTATGAAACAATCTGTATAGTACCAGAAATTATTGTTTTTCTCCGTGAAGCAATTTGAAAATCAAAATATAAAAATATTCAAATATAAAAATATGTAAATGTGAAAAAATAAAGGTATAGAAATATAAAACAAAATTGAAATATATAGAAATATAAATACATGTGAATGAAAACATAGAAAAAAAATAGTACATGATAACAATAGTAATAATAACGGCCAAACATTTTAGAACTGTTTTCAGATATAGAAATATTACCTACTTCCTGTTATGGGTTGTTGTCGATCTTTTTATTTCCGAAGACTTTAACAAACCGAAATCAATCTTTCCAAAATGATTAATCAGCAGTCACGTGTTTTCGGTCCCAATTTGAATGCGACTTCAACGATCACTTTATGAAAATGGCATTTTTATTTATGCGTGTCATTGAGAGTGACACCGGACAAATCGCGACCTCACTCGGAACTGTAAGCATCGATTTTTCACCTCTTCCTAAATTAACATTTTCACTGCATAATTATTCGCCACTTAGTCCAGGAGGAATCTGCGCATGAGTACCGAAAACTATTACACCTCAATTTTTTTAAACGATCCTCTTCAAATTGCCCTACTGATGATATAAATGCATGTTGCCATGGGGCAAACCCGTGCCATATTGTTTAAACCGAAATTGTTTAAACAATTGCAAGGAATTGTTAGTTTTCAACCGGACAATTTTTTTATATTCTTTATTGAAATACAAATAAAAAAGGTCCTATGACTTTTCACGATAGAATAGAATTGAAAATAGAATAGAAAAGATCACAGTAACAGTAATTTTAAACATACATTATCACAGTAACTAAATTTAAAGAAAATAGTGTTAGGTACAATTTGAAACAATACTCTAAATTGGATACAAGTATTTGTAGATATTAAAATATTAAAATGAATAAAGTAACATGTTTATTATTGTTATTTTTTTTTAAATATATAAATATACAGGGTGTCAATTTGAAAACCCTTAATATCTTCCTTCCAGTAAACAATATGAGTAATCGAAAAAACAGGTCAATTTTATTGTCAAGGGGGACACTTTCACGGGCTATTTGTAGCCCTCGTGGTTCAACCCCCTAGGAGGGGTAGATGTTACCCTTAGAATTTTAAATGGGAAGGGGGGTCAACTGGCAGGCACATCATTTTGATGGGCGTTCAATTCTTGTTCCAATGGTACCCTGACTTATTATTTTGTGATGAGCATTTTCCGAAAAATTGCGTTCTAAACTAACAGAAGTAATTATTAGAACGCCTATACTGAGATGCATTATTGTATTGACTCCCTTTAATAAAAATGGTTAGAAGAGTAGGTGGCACCGCTCCAACCCTTGAATGACAGGAATAAATTTATTACGCATGGGATTTTTTATTTGGTGGTTATTTTCCTTCTACACAATAAAATTTAATTTGCGAGAAAGACATTTCCAACATAAAATCTACTTACGCTTATCTTATTAGCTGTTCGAAATGTTGTCCATTTTGCTCTAAACAGTAATACAGTCTGTTTTCGAACTCCCCTCTAACATTACGGAAAACTTCACTAGGAATTGACCGGCATGCTGCTGTAATTCGTCTTTTAAGTTCGTCAATATCAGAAGGTTGTGTTTTATAAACAATGGATTTAAGATGCCCCCAAAGAAAGAAATCTAAGGGTGTTAAATCCGGTGATCTCGGAGGCCATTCAACTGCTCCCCTTCTGCCAATCCATCTACCCGGAAATCTCTCGTTTAACCACTGTCGGACGGGAAGAAAATAATGAGGTGGAGCACCGTCCTGCTGGAAATGTAACAGATCCTCCTGCAAAAGTTCATTACCTTCTGCATCAATTTGAGTTTCTAGCTCGTGAGTTATAAGAGGATCGATAGTCTCTTCAAGCATATCAAGGTACAGATTGCCAGTCAAGTTTTCTTCCAGAAATAATGGACCAAGAATGGCATTTCCAAGAATACCAGCCCAAACATTAACTTTTTGTGGGTGTTGTGTATGCCCTTCCCGAAAAATATGTGGGTTTTCGTCACTCCAATAGCGACAATTTTGTCTATTAACATTGCCATTCAGAAAAAATTAACACTCATCGCTGAAACAGATGTTTAACAGAAGATTAGGGATGGTATTGACTCGATGAGACATGATTTCACAAAACTCTATTCTTCTATCATAATCATCCTCGTGGAGCTCTTGAAGAATCTGCATTTTATATGGATGAAATTTATGCATTTTCAATGCTTTTCTTATAGTCTCGCGTGACATTCCCGTCTGTTCTGATACTGATCGTAAGGAGCTCGTGGGCTCTGCAGCAAATGTTCCCAAAACTTCAATTTGAGCTGCTTCATTTAGTACTCTGGGGTTATTTCTTTTTTTATTTGTCACTGAACCAGTTTCGTAAAACTTATTCACCAAATCAAGCACATACCGGTGACTTACATTACAATTTGGATGTCTTTCGTTAAAAAGACATGCCGCCCTTCGTGCGCACTTTCCAACTTCGCCATAAATTACAATCATTTCAATTCTGTCTTGAAGAATGTAAACCATTTTTACACTTTTATACACTTATTAAAGTAATTCCTAAACAGCCCAACAGGTACAACGGTATTCACAATACTACCACATAGTTCAAATTTGCTAACCAATTTTTTGCCGGAAAACAGAAACTTTTTACAGCAGAAGTAGCAAAAAAGGAAGGCTATCTGTACAATTTCTGCGATGACACTTAAAAATTCAGCATTTAATAAACACAACTTTACTATCATCTACGTTTTACTATTAGACTACTTTTTTATGTAAAGTGTTTGGAGCTAATGGCTAATGTTACCCCTAATAAAGGGTTGGAACGGTACCACCTAATATTCTAACCAGTTCTGGCCAAACCATGCATCTCAGTATAGGCGTTCTAATAATTACTTCTGTTAGTTTAGAACGCAATTTTTCGGAAAATGCTCATCAAAAAATAATAAGTCAGGGTACCATTGGAACAAGAATTGAACGCCCATCAAAATGATGTGCCACTTGACCCCCCTTCCCATTTAAAATTCTAAGGGTAACATCTACCCCTCCTAGGGGGTTGAACCACGAGGGCTACAAATAGTCCTTGAAAGTGTCCCCCTTGACAATAAAATTGACCTGTTTTTTCGATTACTCATATTGTTTACTGGAAGGAAGATATTAAGGGTGGGAAGTTTTCAAATTGACACCCTGTATATACATGTATACACACACTTATACATATACATGTCCCATTTTCACTGCAGGATCACTTAGATTATCCTTCCAGATATTCGTGAATGGAATATGGCTCTAGATCTACTATAACTTTTGTTAGTAATTTATTGAAAAACCTTAAACACGCATACTCTGGAGTCTTTTCTGTTGATGATAGTCTATGGATTGGAATATTATAATCCATATTATGGTTTCTTGTGTTTGCACTATGATTTATTATATGAGACTCAAATTTATTGTGATTCTTTAACAGAAGCATTAGGCACTCATTTATATAGGTCCCTGACAGGGTCATTATGTTATATTTTTTAAATTCACCTCTACATGATTCGTTATATTTGAGGCCTAGAAAAATCCTGATGGCCTTTTTCTGTAAAGTGAAAATACTATTTGCGAGGCTACTTCCTCCCCAGAAGATGATGCCAAAACGCATTATTGAGTGAAAGTTGGCAAAGTAAATGGTTCGCTTTGCTGTATCATCGAAATATGTCGATGTTACCTTAAATGAATAGCAAATAGATGACAATTTAGTGCTGGTTTCCCTAACGTGTTTTTCAAAATCCAAGTTTTGGTCAATGTGCACGCCAAGAAATTTTGTATTTTCTGCTAGTGTTATTCTCTGTGTTTGTATTTGAAGAGGCTCAGGTATGTTATTGTTTTTCATTTTAGTTCTAAAGCAGATATAAGTTGTTTTATCTTTGTTTAGTATGAGTTTGTTCATAGTGAACCACTTTTGAGCCTTTTCAAGTGTTTCATTCGAGATGTCTAAAAGATTGTTCACTGACCAACCTACTGCTAAAATGTTTGTGTCATCTGCATAATTTACCAGACTAATATTTTCATTATTCACAATATCTGAGGCTAAGTCATTTACGTAAAATATAAATAACAAGGGACCCATAATACTGCCTTGAGGTAAAGTTAATATTTTTATAGATATGAATTTTTAAATGTCCGAAAAATCTCAAATTTGGGTACTTTCGACTCATGAAAAATATATTTAAAAAAAATAAATAAAATATGAATAATTTTTTTTTTATTCTCTATACAATAGTTAATAATATTGTGAATAGAGATTTTAAAAATTTTCATTGTTTATACCTGTTTTTAATTGTTAATTTCGCGCGCTCACAAGTATACGTCGCTAACCTTTAAGTATCGCCGTCTCTCTCTGACTCATGCGCTGCGTCGGCCTCTCTGTGTCTTGAATCATTATTTATCATTTATCTTAAAAACTATCAACATTATCAAGATTGTCAAAGAGAGGAATGTTATTTATAATTAAATTGCCTACAATTTGTCTTCTACAAATTTTTTTCTGAAATCAATTTTTCAAAAGTTATTTAAGCATAAATCGGAACATGTAATTAAAATTACTTTTTTATTAGTTTATATTACTTTTTTGTTATTACCATAGTACCATGTATTTATATCAACAGTAATAAGATATAATGGTATTTGAACATATTTTAGAATCACAGTTATATACTTACAGTGAGTCTGTTTAAGTTGGCTACATATGGGAAACTTTTTTATTATTGATTTTACGAAAAAAAGTTTTTCTTCATAAAAACTTCTGCATAGTCTAAAACCCTTGATGCAACCTTCAGATATTGAATTTTATCAATCTTTTACGAGGTATGTCAAAAGATATGAATTTTACCCAAGAAAAAAGTAACTTTATATTTCAGAATATTGAAAATTGTTATTATGAAAAGTTGTTCGGAATTGAAAACTTTGTTTCAATATGCAATTATATCGTTCCAATTGGAAAAATTATTTTTTTACATTTTTTTTTAAATTATCATTATTATATTTTTATTTATTACAAGCATGTTAACCTTTGCGTTCTGTTTAGAAATTAATAAGCAAATTTTCATTTAACAATTAAATAAAATTTTATAAATGATAAATGTTCGGCATTGATAATTTGAGAAAAATTTGTGAAAAAATTATTTTTACAATTAGAAGGATGTAATTGCAAATTGAAACATAGTTCTTAATTCCAAATAACTTTTTATAACGAAAATTTTCGATATTGTAAAATATAAAGTTACTTACGCTTGAGAAAATTTCATCTTTTTTGACATATGTACTTACTTCGTATAAGATTGATGAAATTTGATATCTGATGATCTTGGGTTATTCTATGCAGAACTTTTTATGAAGAATAACTTTTTTTCGTAAAATCAATAATAAAAAAGTTTCCCATATGTAGCCAACTCAAGCAGACTCACTATATATCATTGTGATTCCAAAAAATGTTCAAATACCATTACATCTTATTATTGTTGATATGAATTCATAAATTACTATGATAATAACAAAAAAGTAATATAATATAAACTGATAAAAAAGTAATTTTAATTACATGTTCCGATTTATGCTTAAATAACTTTTGAAAAATTGATTTCAGAAAAAAAATTGTAAAAACAAATTGTAGACAATTTAATTATCAATAACATTCCTCTCTTTAACAATCTTGATACAGTTGATAGTTTTTAAGATAAATGATAAATAATGATTCAAGACACAGAGAGGCCGATGCAGCGCATGAGTCAGATAGAGACGGAGATACTTAAAAAGGTAAGCGACGCATACTTGTGAGCACGCGAAAATAACAATTAAAAAACAGGTATAAACAATGAAATTTTTTTAAATCTCTATTCACAATATTATTAACTATTGTACAAAGAATTTTAAAAAAAATATTCATATTTTATTTTTTTTAAATATATTTTCATGGGTCGAAAGTACCCAAATTTGAGATTTTTCGAACCTTTAAAAATTAATATCTTCAAAAGTATTAACTTTATCGTAAAAAATCATTGAACCTTTTTTATTTGTATTTAAATAAAGAATATAAAAAAAAATTGTCCTGTTGAAAACAATATCGCACGGGGTTGCTCCATGGCAACATGCATTTATATCATCAGTAGGGCAATTTGAAGAGGATCGCATAAAAAATGAGGTGGAATAGTTTTCGGTACTCATGCGCCTATTCCTCCTGGACTAACTCTGGACCGTGGATAATATCCCGGCGATAACATAAATCTCTCGTCGCGCTGCATCCGCTTCTTTATAATCGTTTTCCGACGCTCGTTCATCATGGAGCAACTCATCTTTTGCCAAAAGCCTGGACGAAAGGAACGGGAAGGAAAGTGTGAATTGGCTCGCAATCGAGCATGTATAACTTTGGCACTGATATTGATCAATGAATCAAGTTGTATTCAGTTTTGGGAATCAACAATGTTTCTGTAAAACTCCTTAAAACTCCTTGAAACACTTCCTAAACGATATTGAAGTTTTGATAGACATTTTCCATGTGTCCAACATTTTTTAACAAAACTGTTTCAATAAACAGTACTTTTCTTTTCTTGGAACTATTCCTTGGTCCAAAGATTTTAAAGAGTTATTCATGAAACCCCATCCAATACGCAGCATTGAGAACTTGAGTTACTCACCCCACCGTATCGGTGGCAAAATCAGCCAACTACCCAGAGACTACTCGATAGCAGAAAGTAGAGGAGTTTGCAGCCCAAACTGCTTGAATATCACTAGCCATGTAAAAACATGCATTGGATTGACAAATCAAATTGGTTTATCGACTTCTTCAAAAGCCACAAGTTCTACAACATCTCTATCCAACTCAATATCTAGCAGTCTTAACTCGATAATAATTCCACGTCGCTCTAGTGAAAGGGACAATCACCACATTAGAGACTACTCAGAAGACGATATTAGTGGCGAACGCAGCTTCAACATCATGAGGCCTGTTGCACATAGTACTGTCAAAACTCTCGGTCTCAATGGGTTGAGAAATATTGGTAACACCTGTTTTATGAACAGTGTTATCCATAGTTTGTCAAACACCAGATGGTTATTGGAGTATTTGAAAGGAGACGCCTACACGAGGGATATAAACACAAGTACATCCAGTATGAAGGGAGCATTTGCCAAGAACTATGGTCGGAAGATTCGTCGAATTGTAAATACAGTCTCCTGAGGAATCAAATTAAAAAATTCGCACCTCGTTTGATCGGCTATGCCCAACAAAATGCCGAAGAGTTCTTACGATACCTTTTGGATGGTCTACATGAAGACGTGAATTGTTATTTCCGTCAACCGATTGCACCCCTACGCGCAACTCTCGGAAGTCTTCGAGATACTTGTGTGAGCTAGGGAAGACACAGCCCTTACCTTTTAACGTGTGATGCCTTGCACGAGACCGATGACCATGCGAGGCTTTGAACCCTCGACCCTTCGCTCCAAAGGCGAACGTTCTACCAGCACGGCCACCACGGCCCATTAGCATAGAATAATGAAGAAGCCGAAAATCATTATGACAGAGATAGACGAAAAGTCAGTGACAGTGAGAATACGCAGGAGTCATGGTCAAGATACTCAAGGATGGAAAACTCTAAAATAGTGGATCACTCCGATGGCCAGCTGAAATCTACACGGAAATGTACTTATTGTGGTTACTGTTCAGTTCCCTTCGATCCATTCTGGGACCTTTCCCTACCAATACCTCAAAGAAGAGGCCAACTAGGACTATCACACTGTTTAGATTCATTCATAAAGGAAGAAACATTGGATGGAGACGAGAATCCGATATGTGCGAAATACAAAAAACAAGGAAGTGCACGAAATCCCTATCAATTCATGAATTAACGAAAATATTAATAATTCATTTCAATCGTTTTTCACCTAAAGATAGTTTCCGTAAAAAATTGAATTATATTTATTTTGTATTTGCCATCTTAGGGAATATTTGACTATAAATAATTTTGATAACCAAGTTATCATTATCAGCAGGAATATTTGAACAGATTTTGACGATATTGAGGTGAAGTGAGCAGTGAATGTACAGTTGTGTGCATAAAAAAGTCGTACAGCTGTTACAGGCTATTGTGAGTCAGGCTTGTCAATCTTAATTAATAAACTCCTTTTCGAAAAACCTTTTTTGTCAGTAATGCGCTAATCATTTTTCTAGTGCAATGCCTAACTTGAGTGTCGTACCGTGTACGACTTTTTCATGCACACAACTGTACATAAGATAACACCCGCCACTAAATGTCCTGGCAGCTCAGTAGGACGTGGGCACGTCAATAAAAAGAGTTTAGCTAATATTGAAATGTATGGGGTTTCATTTTCCAGAGAGTTGTAGCGAATGAAGTACTCATAAAATACTAGTTACTATACAGGGTGTATACTAAATGATGTCATCAATTTCAGGTGGCGATTCCTTGTTGTATTTTATGAAAAAAAGTTCATGTTCACACGTATTTCCTAATTTGCCTCGTTTTCAAGTGCCAAAATTTTAATGAAAATTTGTTTAATTAATAATTACTTGAAAGACTTTCCGCTGAATTTGATGAAACCTAGTTTGCTTGTTAGGAGTGCCAAGGGGCTTCTTTTCTTGAAATTTTATTTCAAATTATAAGTAGCAAAGGGTCAACACTTCGTTGATATTTATGGTAAAAATCATTGTACGCCACTGTTTCATATTTTTCTCAAATAAAACAATTCAAAATATAATTATCGTGAGTTTGAAGAAGAAAAACTTTATCGATCGATGAATTGACTTAATGTATGTATTTCTACCTAAACTCTCTCATTAGTTTCCGCGTTAATGGGCTGATTGTTTGTTGTGTCCTTGGCTATTGTTTTCTACTGTTCCTATCAAAACTCAACAATACCCTTTTGCATAAAATTAATTAGAATCTCAAAAAAGATCATTCACATAACTTTTTGAACTTTGATGATGCAAAACCACCATTTCTACGCCACTGACTTTGATTCGATAATGTTTAGCCATCTCAGATCGACGGCATTATGAGAAAGTTGTAATTTTAATTATTTATTTTGAAAAAATATTAAACAGTGGCTTTCAATGATTTTAACTATAAATATCAATCAGGTCACCCTCTGTCACTTATAATTTGAAACATAATTTCATGAAAAGAAGCTCCCTATTACTGCTAATAATCACACCAGCTTTCATCAAAATCAACAAAAATAATTTTGAGTCATTAAGGAAAAACCAATTTTCATTTGAAATTTTAAGTAAGTAAGTAGCATTTATGGTAATGTTATTGTAATGTTAATTTGTATAAGAATGGTCAAATGTTGAAACCTAACCTAACTTACCCTAGAGCTTAATAGATAATAAAATAATAGAAAAATAATAGATTAAACACAGGTGCACAAAGTACTAAACATTCGGTATAAAATTCGGACAGTGAATAAAAACTTTTCTCTAGTAAAAATTCTTGCAGATTTTTTTTGAACTCATGAGAGTTACATTTTTTGTGTTTTATACTACACGGTTGCCTGTTAAAAATTTGCAGGCCAAGGCGTGAAGGAGCGTTTGTTGTTATTTTGTACTCACAATGAGGCACATAATAACTATTTTTTTGTCTAGTTTGTTTTGAATGAATGTTTCTTATTTCTGTGAAAAGAAATTTGTTATTGAATATACAGTGTGTCCCACTTACCGTGCTCACCAGGGGTATCTTTTTAATGGTGAGAGATACGAGGTTGGTTAAATGACACCAAATGTGGAGTTTATCAAGGCCAACTATAATGTGAAAAAATATTTTGATAAAATCCATTCGTTTTTGTTTTATACGCAAAATACAGATTTTGATCATTTTCATGTCTCCTCCGTAAATTCTTTATTTATGAAAATATTCGAATAGGAATTTCACATTCCCATGGCCGTTTTCTCATTGAGATTTAGAAAAAAATTTGAAATTTATAGCAACTCTTCTAGAATTTGAGATATCAGCACCAATTTTTATGTTTCAAATGTAGGACATAGCTCACTATGACTTACTTATGAATAACTTTTTTTTCTCTTACAGATGATGTCACAGTAATAGTTTTTTGTTGATAACAACGTAGTTATCGTCATTTATACAAAAACAAGAACAATTTTGAAGTCGCCATCTTGAATTTATAAATTTTAACAAACAAATCATGGTCTCCTACCTCAAAACCCCCCACATACTAATTTTGAATGGAATAGGACCAAAATCACAAATCTCGTCCGCCATATTGGAGGAGCCGCCATTTTTTATTTTTTATTTCAATAAAAATTCCATAGTGCATGGTCACCGGAATTATGAACATCTGTCAAATTTCAAGTTATTAGGACCGCCAGAAGTGGGTCAAAATTCACTTGCATGCAAGAGACATGAAAATGATCAAAATCTGTTATTTGCGTATAAAACAAAAACGAATAGATTTTATCAAAATATTTTTTCACATTATAGTTGGCCTTGATAAACTCCACATTTGGTGTCATCCGACCTCGTATCTCTTACCATTAAAAAGATACCCATGGTGAGCATGGTAAGTGGGACACACTGTATAGAAGTTCCCAAACACCCCAAACACCCTGTTACTCGGAATGGAAGCAAGTTAGGGCACACGTTTATATGAAGTTTTCTTCATAAAATATGACAAGGAATCACCACCTGAAATTAATTACATCATTTAGTGTTCACCCTGTATATTCTACAATTTATCGCTGTTTAACTATAAGTGAAGCAAGGATGCTCTTTCAAAAAGCCTCTTTGTACAATATCTTGTGATCGACTCTTTGTAATTTTTGGGTTTTTTGACAAGCGACTGAAACACATACGGATGAGTTGCTGTAACCAGGGGCGTAGCGTAATACATTTCTGAAGGTTAACTTGACCCAGCCTTGAAAGAGTCTTTAAAAATTGAATATCCATTTATATAAGCCAAATCGAAACCAATGTGTGCCAACATTGCACCTGTCTTCATCTGAAGTTTATCAGTGAAACTTAAATCCACAACAAAGAAAAACAAAACACTAAATGCATTCATGCACTTTTTCACTACCGGCGGAAGTTTTCACTGGGTTATATATTAATAATAGTCCCATCTGATAACTGGATGAAACAAATTTTCTATGAAGTATCATAAATAGACAAATACGCCTAAAATGGCTGCCTATCAAAGTGTGTTCATGCCTACGTTTAATTAAAATAATAATAATGGAAAAGGAAAGTTCATCGGGCTTTTTCTTGAATTAAAAAGAAGTGGTGTTACGTAGTTTTATCTCCTGAACACGAATCCGAAAGAATTTCGTGATGGTCTCTAATACTTTTCGAGTTATGACCCTTTGAATCTTGAAAATCGACCATTTTCAAACACAATTTTTTCAGTAAGAAATTGCACAAAATGCCTACTTCTTTTTGTGAACACTTTTTTCATTACCTAATCAACTCATATTTCACTAATACAAGTATCAAAACCGTACGTTTTGCAAATAAAATTAACCTTCTTGTATTACTATACTTATCCTCACTTTTCATAGGCTGAAGTAAATAATATTTCATCAAAACTGGTTACTGAACGCCTTTGGTGTCATCGAAAGGAGTAAAGATCGATAATCAACGGTCCATTTAGTTTCGTATTATATCACTGAGTACAGAATAACATTGCAGGTTTCCAATATCATCATTTCCTTCGGAAAATACGGACTGATTTATGAACAACAAAAATGAATCGGAAAATGATAATAAAGGATCGGATGCAATACGACAGATTTATGATGATGCCGATTTATGTGATTTGTTACAGAGTGGTAAATAAAACTGTCCACGAATATTTCCCTCATATAGAAACTATCTTATAAGAGGAATGCAATTATAAAAATTACAGAAGTCTCTGGCACTGCGGAGCGATAATTGCACTGCGAAAACATTCCGTCGCCATGACACCACAAACAATACTGAAAAATGTCAGATAAACTTCAAAAGTGAAAAAATGTCGCGTGTCTAGCACAATTTTATTTTTAGTCTGTCAGTACTTATACTATGATACTTTTCTCAGAAAAAAAATTAATACTTCTTTATTCATGAAATAATCCAATCAATTATACTTGTGCATAAGAATTAGGTACCAGATAATTTTACATTCAAGCTTGTTATATAATAAAAATTCCACTCGGTTGTTTTCACATTTTGTAAAAGAGCCCTTTTCCTTCGGACTCAAGCACTTTCGCCAAAATACGAAAAAACTCGTGAAATTTTTAGATAACACTTTTTTTTTGCGAAATTATCGGTAATTTTCATGCACTTGTGCAATTGTTACCGAGAATATATCAAAATAGTGGAGAAACTACCTATCTCAGTTCCATGCATATCTAAGGTTCTAGCTATAAGTATCCTGACATTGTAAACACCCTCAAACTTATTCAGAAACGTAAACTTAAGGGAAGACAACAACTGGCAATGAGATCAATAGATCGTTAGATAAAATCTGTTCTTATATTTTGACTTCATCAAGACCAAAAATATATTTATATTTTCAAATAAGTATTTAAAAAAAAAATTCGAACCATAAATTATTCGAATATTGGCGAGTATAATTTTTTTATTTTATCACGACGTACAATCGATCAGATAGTTTCTATACATACTTAGATCAAATAAACAGACATACTGTACATACTATCCCTTTTTCGAAGCAGATCGCCAAAAAGCATAAATAATGTTTTGGTAGGATTTGCTGTAAGACAGTATTTCCTTGTCAAGTCGATGAGATAATTTAGATCCATGTTAATTTGTTGATAAGCTGTTCCCATAGATTTTTCATCAAAATTCCATATAAATTAGTGTGTCGTCAGCATAACTATGGAATTTGGCATTATGAAGACACTGGGAAAATTGAGAGGTATGGAGTATGACTAGTAGAGGACCTAAAATTGTACCTTGCGGGACGCCATTCAGTATTTCCACCAAATTAGATTCGTTCCCCCTTATTGATATGCACTGGAAAGGACTTAGCAGATAATTATCTAGTGAAAGAACTACATTAGCGGGAAAAAAAGAAATTTCATAAATTCAATACTTCATGGTTAATTCTATCAAACGCTCTGGAATAATCGATCAGCACAGTTCAGTATCAGAATAATTGCTTTTAGTGAACCATTCAAAAAGTTGCAGTTGCAGGAACGCGAATACCTGGTGGATTCACACGGTATATAGACTATAGACTGGTGCCTGTAATTTTTGTGAAAAATATAAAGAAACAGGCAAGGACCAGTTGGAAAATGTTGTGGAGGTTCCAACTTTAAGGAAAAAAAATAAACACGAAAACACTCAAAATGGTGAGATGAGACGCAGTTTAGGGGTTGAAAATGTTTTTCTCCTATATGAAGCGAAACGTGACCTCTTAGCGGAAAATGTTTTATTGAAAATTGTAGATAATGAAAAAATCGAAAACTTTTGTTTTCACTTCTCGAAATAACCTCAAATTAGCCGTCAAAATGGCGAAAATCGATTTTTCAGTATTTAATTTTTGTCTCGCGTATAAATGATTTAACTTACATGAAAATTAATTTGAAAATTTTGTTTTGGTGTCGAATGAGCATGATTTTTTCGCAATTCAGAAGACAACTAGTTTTTGAGTTATGTACATTTTTCGAAAAAAAAAATACCCTTATCTTCCACGAACAATTGTTCTGGTGTTTTTTGTATTTCGAAGGTCTATAAGTGATCATTTTGATTGTTGAAGTGTCTACTTTGAAATGGTCTATGTAACTTGGTGGTTTATAGATTGTTAAACCTCTTGAAATTGAGAAGAAAAGTCTCTCTGAATCATGATTTTCCCAATATTTTCAATGATTTTCGACTTTCTTCATTATTTTTATAACAAAAAGTAGTTTATATTAAATTATTTATAATGAAATATTTGAATACATAATTACACTCCAAAATATTTTTTTTATCATTTTTATTACTTTTTACAAGAATTGAAGAAAATATTCAGAAAATTATGATTCAGAGAGACTAGTTGTCAGTTTTTCTCAATTCAAATCGGTTTAAGGATCAATAATTTGTTTCGAAAAATATACATAACCCGAAAACTAGTCGTCTTCTGAATTGCGAAAATATTATGCTCATTGGACACCAAAGACATATTCCAACAAATTTTCATGTAGATTTCATTCGTTCGAGAGAGGAAAGTTAAATACTGGAAAATCGGTCTTTCGCCACTTTGACGTATAATTTGAGGTTATGTCGAAAAATGTTCAATACAAAAGTTTTCGACGTCTTTATTATCTACAACTTTTCCATTGAACATTTTCCGCTAAGAGGTCGCGTTACGCTGCAAATCGCAAAAACCCGTTTTCATGTTTGAATATATTTTTTTCTACGACCGTGCGTTTTTACCCACTTTCCCGCACTCATTTTAGTTTAGAATGTGTCACTTTCCCGCACTAGTGCAGGAAAACTCGCTTTCCCGCACTAGTGCGGGAAAGTAAAATATGTCAATTTATCGTTATTAAATGTACATTTCATTGATTTTACCTGTATATCACTATTCAAACTAATATAGGTTTTAATATTCAATCTAACCCAGACTATTTTTCATTCATTGGAATGAAGAAATTGCGATACTTTCATATATCTACCCTATACATTTCTCAAAATCAATGCACATAACAATCAAACTAAGCTGAGTCAAGAGGTTTGCTGTGGCAACCAAAGATTTGTTAATTTTAATATGCCAACCAAGTATAGGATGGATGCCACAGCGCAATTGTTCTTACTATAATAATCCTTTGAACGTAGATGATAAAAACTCGAATTTGGTGGATTTGTTATTGTCTGCAGAATTTTTGCAATACAATTTTATAAGAAATATCAATGACAGAATTCTTGATCTGGTATTCTGCAACAATAACTCTATAATTAGTAATTTAAATAAAAGCGATATCCAATTGGTATCTGATGACAATCACCATCCACCTATTGAGCTGTATGTCAAAATCTCTCAAATTGATAATCCTACCAGCAAGTATTATAACTTCAGAAAAGCAGACTATGCTGAGATAAATGCGTATTTGAACCTATACAATGGTATGAATTGTTCGTTGGTCAAGATATCGGTAGCGCTGTAAACATTTTTTATGACACTTTAGAATTAGCTATTGATCGATTTGTACCCAAAATTTCAGTCAGAAATAATAAATATCCCATTTATTTTACTAGACATACAATCGATTGTCTGAGGCAAAAAATCAAGATTCATAAAAAATGGAAATTGTACCGGTCTATGACATATTACAATGAGTTCAAGCTACTCAGAAGTAGAAGTAAACAGCTGATAAGCCAGGATTATTTTACATACATTGAGAATGTAGAAAGTGATATACAGACAGACGTTAAAAAATTCTGGCAATCAAAACAGGGTGTGGGAATCCCCTCCTTAGTGAAATTCAATAATGAACAAGCCTCAAAGGGTGAGGAGATATGCAACCTGTTTGCTAAAAACTTCCAAAGCGTCTATGAGCCATATCATCAGATGCCTATGAACCCTTCTATGAATTCAAACACTATGCTAATAAACAAAGTTCATCTTAGTGAAGTAGACGTATTAAATAAGCTCAGTGATATTGATGAGAATAAAGGAGCAGGTTTTGACAATATTTCAGCATATTTTGTGAAAAAGTGCGCAAATACTTTGAAAACTCCTCTATTTATCATATTCAATATATCGCTAAAGGAAGGTAATTTCCCAGACATTTGGGAAACCGCATATCTACTTCCCATATATAAAAATTCAGGTGATAAAAATTCAGTTACAAGCTACAGGGGAATTAGTAAATTATGTATATTCAGCAAAGTTCTTGAAAGTTTAATTTATGACCGGCTATTCTCTAGCGTGAAAGATGTCATTATTGAGGAACAACATGGTTTTTATGCTAAACGAGCAATTGAAACTAACCTTGCCATATTCAGCCAATTCATTTCCGAGTCTTTAGACGAGCGAATTCAGGTGGATGCAATCTACACTGATTTCAGCAAAGCGTTTGATAAAATTGACCATAATATACTCATGTCTAAACTTGCTGATATCGGTGTACATGGCGATCTACTTCGATGGTTTGCCTCTTACGTACATAACAGGTCTCAAATCATTACGGTAAATGGGTTCAAATCAGCACCAATTATTGTTACTTCAGGAGTACCACAAGGTTCTCACCTAGGTCCCATTTTATTCTTGATATTTATTAATGATGTAAAAAATTTTTTTCGATTTTCCAATTTCTTATTATACGCCGATGACTTGAAAATATTCTCACGAATACAATCAAACACGGATTTCCTCAGTGTACAGTCAGATCTTGCTCGATTTGCTGATTATTGTAGCTACAACCGATTGTTCCTTAATTTGAATAAATGCTCTTCTATTTCATTCTCAAGAAATTGGACTCAGTTTAGATTCAGCTATAATTTGTCTGGAAGTGACCTCGAAAGAGTGGAAAAAATCAAAGATTTGGGTATTATATTTGATGAGAAGTTGAACTTTAATCCACATTGCGAATACGTCGTTAGTAGATGTAGCAAAATGTTGGGTTTCATATGCAGAATCTGTAAACATTTCCGATCCCAAAACTCCATGAAATCTCTATATTTTGCTTATATTCATAGCAGGCTGAATTTCGCCACAGTCATATGGAATCCACAATATAATATTCATAAAGTAAGACTAGAGAGGATCCAAAATAGGTTTCTCAGGTTTTTGAATTATAGAATCAATGGTACGTACAACATCGAAAGTATGAATTTGGCAAGACAAACTTTCAGAATTCTTCCACTTGAAAGCAGAAGAATCATCTCAGACTTAGTTTTCATGTTTAAGATCCTCAAGAACTTGTACGATACCTCCCTGCTTTTATCTTTGGTATCTTTCCACGTTGCGTCCAGGAACACAAGAAGTAAACTACTCCTCAGCGTCGGTTTTAAAAATACTTGGGCCAGAACGCTATCATTCCCAGACTCAGCGACAGTTTTAATAAATATTGCTCCGGAATTGATGTCTCCTGTGTATCGCTTTCTTCCTTCAAGAACAAAGCTAGACATATTTTTCTCTAAATCATTAATTTTTACTTTTAGTTTTTGTTTTTCAGAGTATATCGTATCTATATATTGATATATTTTGCTAGAATTATTTGAGTTTGTGAAACGTAGACTTAAGAATGCATTAGCGGATACTGTTTTGGGTGTTCACCTGTTTGTATCCCGAATTAGTAAATAAATAAATAAATATGACAACCAAGTTGTCATCAAGATGTCAAAGTTTCAAGTCGAAGCGTTGTCAAAGTGTCCGATTCTGGCATTTTTCAAATTATTTTCAATAAAAGCAATATTTTAATGGATTCGTCAGACGAAGAGCTCCCAGAAGCAATATTAAAGGCCGCAGATGAGGTAAATTCAGACCTGTTACCAAGTAAATCACGAGAAAGATACGAACAGCAATACAACCAATTTTTAAACTAGTGTAAGGAAAAAGGAGTGAGTAGCTTCAGAGAAGAGGTTTTTTTGGCGTATTTTTCATTAATAATAATTAGTGGATTTTCATGGAATGTTTTGTATGTTGAAATAAAATATATATTTTTAATGTGCTTTTTGAATCTTTACGCGATCGTAGAAAAAATAATGTTCCTAATTCATGCGTAAAGTGTCTTTCCCACCCTTGACTGCTTGCCCGAACTCCGCTTCGCGTCGTTCGGGTCAACGGCAGTCGCGTGCGGGAAAGTATCACTTTCCGCAGTTGTTAGGAAAATTACTATTTCCCCAAAATTGGAACCTCTACAATATTCTCCTTATTTTTTTCTCATTCTAAGCGTTTGAAATTCGTTTGGCACCAGCCTAATGAGATGAATCAACCTAACTGCGCCTGATATGTAGAGATAAATGGACATCATTGACTATTGCACCAGTTCATCAGCACAAGTCGTGCTTTTGTTTAGTGAAATAGACTTCTATAGGCGATTGTAACCACGCGATCAAGTCTATTATCGCATTATTACAACGGGGGAAATTACTATCGATTTGCGAGCAACAATGAAAACTGATTTCATTGATAAACTCTGTCGGAGTTATATCATTGAATTCAATTCGTTGTTACAATGAAGAGTGCTGAAGTAGTCTTCGTCATAGATAAAGCTATTTACCTCTGTTACGTCAATAGTTTGCAGTTTGATAGTCCATTCATAAATATGAAACGAAAAGTTCGTAGTAAGCGACTGATACAATTCCCGCGAGTGTGTAACTATTTGATGGACAGTGGCGTACTTCACTGAATTGTTGGTTATGGTAATCTGTATCAATGTGAAGAATAAGACTCTTTTCGAACACTAAGATATATTACCCTTTTCTATTTCTAAGTAACATCATACCAATTTTTTTGTATTTCCTCTTCATCTTTTTTTTTTCTAATCGTCATGACCAATAATAGATAATCAAGGAATTGAAAAAATCGCGAAAACTTGCTTCACCCATAATTCGAGAATTTTATCTAAAAGACGATACAATTTCAATACCTTTGGAAATGTTATTCAAGAAATACCGGTCGGCGGTGGTTCAAACCATGGCGACTGCAGAATTTTTTCTGATGGCCCGAGAAAGTGCTAGGAATCGCACGTAAAAAGGTAAGACCTCGTTAATCCTTGGCTCGCACAAGTTTCGACTTTTGAGGGCTGCCGTTCGTAAGGGGACGACAGCTGGTTAACGGAAAAACAATTTTAACAAAAAACAACAACAAACAAAAAATAGAAACCACCCAAACGTCTGACACGAGTACACTCAGATACAACCCTGAGAGTTCCTTCCAACTTTATAAATGGATCAGTTCACCTTTTCATGTCCGTGGTGCGATGATTCATTGCGAACCCAATGGTACAGGCCCCATCATCCTAAGTATCAACGTTCTCGAGTAATCCCCAAAAATGTGAAAAAACGATTAACTGTTTTTTTACTTGGCGAAACATCGTTTTAATACACCGGTTGAATGCTTATTTTCAGAAGAAACCCAACGGTGAAAACCCCATCCCTCCAGCTCTTACCGCTCTTACCGCGAGATAGCAATTTTTTGTCCTTCGGGCCAGATTTCCTAAAAAAATGGAACCCCTCCGTGCACACAACACAAAATAGCGGGACTCAATTACTTTGTAATTCGACTCTTGGCGTTTCCAAGGAGAGATTTAAAGCTGAGAAACTTATTATCCGAAAGGTGGCTGAGTGTTGTGTCCTGATCATAATGGTGGTTAGAGGACAATCAATACTTGACAGTCATCAAAAAGTTTTTATTCTGATTTTTTACTACATTTTTCATACGTTGTACTGTAATATAATAAATTAAGTATTACTTATGAACCTACTGGTTACAACAGTTTGGCGCAGTCGGTAGGATTAGATCCGATTCCGCCCGAAAGTCTGCATCAACAGAATTTATGGAAATTACTGTAAGCTAAATATCCAGTGGAACAAACCAATATACCTAATGAATTGGCGGTATCATTCTTTGCAATCACTAATTGTTAGTACTCTGAAGTTTACCACTGGAACTTTCCTAGTGTTTCTACTTTATTTTACTTAAAATCACGTGAATATCAAATTGCTTTTCTTCAATATTGACTCTTCCTGTGAGGAAAATTTCATGAAATTGGTCTATACAGTTCATTGAATATGCAGCGCCAGTGAGTATATTCATATTGACTACATGATTGTTTATGGTAACTGCGACTCTGAATTCGGATGATACTCTGTAGACAACCTCATATACCAAATCATCATTATCATGGTGACGATATTTGGTGATATTCATCATCTGGAATTAGCATAGATTTTTTTTCCTTGGTGTTTTGGCATCGACTGCTATTGTCATCAGCCATGTGTCATGGGTAGGCCTTGTTACTAACTCTATACGCCACCTTAGGAGCAGCACTGTTAATTGGAACGCAACAGTGAATCGTGCAATTTGTCTTCTTATTTTTTAAAGACTTTTTCTTTGACACACACGCAAGTTCTATTTGTCCCAACTTGACGAAACTGCCAGACTTTACTTCATCATACCACGTCTAGATCAAAAACTGAAAATAATATAACACGCGTTGATAGGTAAGGTCTAGGACTTTCCTAGCTCGCACAAGTCTCTCGAGGACTTCTAAGGGTTGCTCGAAGGGGTGCAGCCGGTTGAAAGAAGTAACAAAAAAAATATGCTTTTAAGACATGAAATGCATGACAACATTGTTTCCACGGCTGATATGTTATAAACACGAGTAATTTTCGTAACTTGAGGGCTTATTTTAAATGTTTATGACGTTTACTGGATCATCAAATTAGAACAAGATTATTCGTAGTGTTTTTGACTCCAGCCGTAAAAAGTATCATCCTAATAGACTAGTCAACAAGTGCTTTTTGGGCCAAACTTTTTCCTTCATCTCCGAAAAATATTAACGAAGAGTGGTTCGATTCGGAATAGCGTGTATATGATTTTGAAAAATTCAAGAACCGTATGCAAAAATTGCAAAAGTAACAGTTAATTGAAAAACCAGAATGGAGTATGGGTTTTTTCAAATATCTCAAAAACTATTTGACACTTTTCAAATTTGAAAAAAGATTCAATAAAAGGAGGAAATTTCCCAACAAAAAATTAACTTAATAAATATGAAAATTAAGAGTTGAAGAAATTCAGGCATCTACTAGATAGATGAATGAACAATCCGCTGTCAAAACATTTGTACGGCAATTTTTCTATCAATTATGCATCAGGTAATTAATAATTGATAGAAAATTCGCGATAATTTTTTGACCTCGGATTTTATCCAGTTGATGCCTGAATTTTTTCAATTCTGAATTTAAATATTCAATACGTGAAAATGATATTTATTCATCAAAGGTCCAAAGTGGGAGGGGCTTACGCATCCTAGGCGGACCAATAAAGAATGCCATCATCATCGATTCAGTGCAATTTCTCAGGTCAAGATATGTGATTCATCATAATCATTGATATACATGAGACATTTTCATTTCAATAAAAATTTGTAATTAAGGCATTTTCCACTCACCTCACTGATGAAACTTGGATTCAAAATATTCGCTCTGTGAGAATTATTCCACTTTAATATTTATAAACATTTTCCAATCACAGTAATATTTTCATACATATCAGTTTTACCTTTCTAGAAATAACCAGGTATTTTCTTCTATTCGACCCCTCTGATCCTATTATTCAGTAAACAAATTAAAATCACTTTGCTACTACAAGACGAGAGATCTAATAACTTCGTTACTTGTTATTTTTTAGGTTGGAAATTCAGTCATTTCTTGACAAGTACAGCCTGGCTGGAATTTTTAGTTAATCACAGTCAGTTATCCGACGTTTTTCAGACAACTTCTTTCGCGACCCCCCTCAGTACAAGTAGAACCTGCCTCGGCTGAGATACACAGTAACAGTACCACAACAAACATATTCTATCAACATTAACTGAAGTGTTAATCTCTGTCGCCGAAAGTACCAGTAGGTGATAATGTTACAACCTGATATCGCCAAACTTGTTTTCAAAACATGGCATCAACATGAAATCGCGATTCATCAGAGGCATTATATATACATCATGGAACAATTCATCCAGTATATTTTTTTGTTATGATTCTTGGGCCTCACCTTTGTTGAAATTCGATCATTCAGGAACTACGTCGTATTTTGTTCGTAGATAGCTTTGCGGTTGATAAACTTGCAAGTTCAAGGTTGTTTATTCGGCTGAATACAACGACGTCTGGATTTTGGCAATGCATGATGTTTCATCTATGATGGACCTTGGAATCCTAAATAACAAATGTACCAGGAACAATCAGAAGTTTCATCGGCCGCGTCTGCTTCATAAAATCCACCAATAATCAAAATATTTCCTTTCCTGAAATAGATAATTAATGCTGAATTTGAAAGGTACCTGATACTTACAGAAAATACGTTGGGGCAAAAGTTATGCAGCCAAAGAAGAGAATTATCAATAAAAGTATAATAATAAATTGATCAGTTCATTCAAGCTCAGTATAATCTTTTGTCTTTGGGTCCCATAATCCAATGCTCCAAGAGCAGTTCCACAAAAACCATCAAGAATTCTGATGCTTCTTGGGACATATGAGATGAGATGAAATAAGATTCTTATGAACCTTCGAAGGCTACAAAAAAATGTTTAAGAGGCACGTTCAGAACATGATTGTGTAGATCCGTCGAGACTATAATTAAAACAGAAAGGAGAATAGTATAAATACCCAGAAGTAGTGTATATTGTAAGTATTTAAAATTAAACTATGCTATGATGAACAGTAAACTATACAAGCACATTATATCCATACATAGTGTATTAGTAAAAAAACATCAATATTAGTAAACTAGATAGAAAACGCGTATTAAGTCCATCAAAGAGAAAATACATCTTCGATATTGAAAAGTGAGTTAACAAGTTATTTTATCAAATAATATTCCAATTTTTTATACAGAAAGTCTTCCAGTCCTCTGGTATACGGTATTACAATTTAATTGGCAAATATTCCGCCTGCTTCATTGTTTTGGTGAAGTTCAATCGAGGCAGTACATAGCTCTTTGTTTCGAGAATTGTACTTTTTGTTCTTGTGAATCCATAAGATTGCTTCTACGATATATAGGGTGTTTCTTAAGTACGTGTAGAAACTTTAGGAGTATGTTGCTGACGTCGAAATAAGAAGAAAAGTTCCCATAAACACATGTCCGAAAGTTATTCGTTTCTAAGATACAGTGTCAAAGTTTAATTGTTATATTTGTTTTTTGTAAATAAATTCCAAAATATTTGTGATATTCGAGTAAAGTTTGGAATCTGGATGATTTTTCAATGTCAAAATCAAATTTTATGTTAATTGTGAAAAACGTAATTTCTAATTGAATTTATTTTATATTTAAAAATCTTGTTATTCAAAATCACTTGCATCGATTATTTCAAATCTCACTAACTTGAAAACAGTTGCTCGCAACCAAAAATATATTTTTTACACAAACTAAATAATAAATATTACCAGATATCAAACTATACCCAAATATCAAAATTATTTTGAAATTATTCACAAAAAATTTAAATAAGAATTCAACTTTTACACTCTGTATCTCAGAAACGAATAACTTGCGGTCATATGTTTATAGGAACTTTTCTTCCTATTTTGATGTCAGAAATACGCTCCTAAATTTTCTACACGTACTTAAGAAACACCCTGTATACACGGAATTGTCAAAATTTGCATGGGAGTAGACTCAACATTGTATATTGTACAATGAGCATGAAATGTCACACATTTCCCATGAGTAGGTACATGGAACTTTGTAGTACGAGCGTAGTGAGTATGTAATACAAGCTGGTTTTGGAGACGTCTAGACATCCGCCACAGGAATTTGTCTCCGACATTCAGACTTTGGAGTTTCTTCTTCCAGACCCTATCTCTATGAGATTTGATCAGAGTAATAAAGTTTATTCCCAGATTGATCATGTTCTCTCTGTGAACAAGGGTACTCTGCCATTTTTTCTTTCACGTTAATTCAGCTTGATCAAATCCAGGATGTAGTCTGGGAGAAGATCCCTGTCTTCTTTTATGGTTTTCTTTCTGGCAGTAGCATCTCTTGCTTCCTGGATGATTTTTACAAACTTCTGAGTATTAAATTCCATTCGGTCCACCTGGTGTTATGGACTTCTTGTACTTCTACTCCCAGAGGGTTCTACTATTCACATTTGGCTGATTGGTAGAATTCCATTCAGATCAGGCCTCCTTGCATTGAAATCTCCGGCAGCATTTGATGTCCTGCACTGCAGAAATTGTCCAAATCCAGAGTGGAAAATTTATTTCCTGGGACGTTATATACCGGAGTAATATTGCTTCCTTCCATATTCAAGCTATAAGCCGACATTTTCTATTGATATAAGTCTCTATGGAAATGGTATATACGGTATATTTATTGTTACCAGAATTGCTTCTCTGTCCCCTCTCATGGCATTAGGTCTGTCTGCCCTGATGGTCTCAAATTTTGTGAATTCTCTCAAGTTCCTGCCAGAGATTCGTCTCGGACAGAAGCATAACGTCAATCTTATGCTTATGGACAAAATCAACAACAAGCGAGAACTTATTGCTGATTCCATCCACGCTGAGCATGCACACCTTTAAAAGCATACGAAGATCGTAATACTGGATGTTATCCCCCTATAAAACGTCACTGTGATTGCGGGCACTAGTAAGGCCTTCGATAATTTGGTCTATAGCGCCAAAGGATCCTTCAGTGTTTACTAGACCTTTGATGGACTGGGTCTATTCCATAACGCTGCTCACTGCATAAGCAGAACCTAGTTGGTCTGGCCTTCGCAGTGTGAGTGGGTGTAGTAGTTGGGATGAGGTTGGGTTTCCTCTTTGGTATATTACATTATTGTTTATATTTTCATTAATAATTCCATTCATTTGATTTCTTCTCTCTGAGGACTGCTGGGCATCTTGGTTCTTTTTCCTCGGTTCCCAGATGTTGTTTTCTGGCTGGGATGCAGGCTTGTAAGTTGATTTTTTCTCCATCTGAGTTTTCCTCTGCTCTTGGATGTCGACTTGCTGCTGGTATACGCTGCATTACTGGGAGCATGCCTTCTCCCGCAAATGCAGCATTTGGCTGGTGTAATACTTGGTTTCGGGCACGCCCGGTTCTCTTCCTCGCGTTGTGATGGCTTTTTACCTTCATTTTTGTAATCTGATACCTTCTCGACTGCAGCAGATCCGAATTTTCCATGATCATGATGTTTGTTGACTCTTTGATGCTGTTTCCCGTCTTTGAAATCTCATTCCCTACTGGTGTTTGGTGTGGAATTTTGCTCTTTGACGCTACTGTTTTGTTTTTTCACTAGTAGTATCCTTGAGATTTTTAAGATAATCTTCAAGGGCTTTTATGACTGAAGATCGTTTTGTTGCTCTTGAAGCTGTTTTTTCTCCACTAGTGCTGGGTTCTGTGATTTTGGTCCCCAGGGAATCTTCGATCTCTCTGCTAGCTTCTGGAGTTGTCTCTTTCTGCTGAGCTGCTTTACATTTCTTCTTTTGCCATCCTTTTCAATGACCTCGAACATCATCATCTTTAGCCGTTTTCTTGATGCTCTAAATGCCAGTCTTTCTTTCTCCTTTCCAACTACACACTGTTTTGCTTTCACGATGTCATTGAAAAACTTTTTAGTTACCGAAAATGAGCAGTCATCGTTGCTGTTGTCCTGGTTCTCTGAGAAAGAGCTGCCTTAAAGGTATTTCAGTTTTTGTTTGGTGTGGAATTTCCTGTATTTTCCTGTCATTCATCAGCGTAGGTGGCGTTACCACCTGTGACGCTATTATTTTCAGCGTTCAAACATTTGGGGTTGCATTCACTTTTTTCTCTGAATTTTTCTCCTTCTTGTCTTGGCCATTCCTTTTTTATTTGTTCGGGGCTACATTCCGTTAAGTCACAGTTATTGAAGAACATTGAAGAATTTGATATCACCAGGTATAGCACAAACACAGTTGCCACATTGATTAAAACATCTTACCTATCAGGAAAACGGACACATATTCCAAATACGTTTTTTGTTCTTTTGAGTTTGAGCTATCATCTGTTGGAATTTCAGTTTTACCCACCAACATCTCGTTTACTCCAAGTGAATAAGTTATTGACCACTCCTCGTATACGACTGCACGTAAGTACACCGCAAGTGATATCCGAATTGGTAGTCGTCATCCTCGTTTTTTGCTTATCTGACGAACAGATCAAATATGCATGCATTACTCCACAAAATATTTAGATTGGTTATCTATAAATATAGGAAAAAGTGGAATCTGTGAATGCACTGTAAATATTTACGAAATTTCCTTGGTATAAATATTAATTCCGGATAATTCTAAAATTATCTGACAAATGAAACTCTCGTAAACAAATCTTAGCGGATCAGAATCAGAAAAATATTTGTTCGTATCTCTGCTGCTCGGTGTTTTACACAGTGCATCAGCTCATTGGCGGGGTATGGTAGGGAGTGAATTTCTGATTTAATATTTAACGGAGTTTTTCATGTACAGTTGTGGATTAGCTTTCGCGGGGGTATTTTTTGTCATAAAAAAAGGAAATTGAAATGGACTAAAATACAATTTTTATATAACATCCGACATTTTTTAATTTTCTGGTTCCCACGAAAAGGAAAATCCTCTAATGGTCCGATAAAATTGTGAGGACCAAGAAGAAAGAGGTATAGGACTAAAATTGAAAAGTATCAATTACAACAATAATTATTCGATCCAGTCCAAATAAATTTAAACATGACAAAAGTCAAGATACGAAACAAAGATGTTGTTTTCAACATATGATGAAGTTTATTACCATGCTCAAACTATGTTCTCTTTTATTTAAATAAAATACTGATGAAGCCCTTGGCCAAGAGCGAAACGTTTATGTCTGATTGAAGAAAGAAAAATTTTATTTTTGAACTACGAATCTAAACCCAAGAAATCCAAATTTATTCATATTGAACATAATAATTGTAATTAATCCAATTTCTTAAAAATAATAAGATTATTTATTGTGCACTTTGAAAAGTTAATTCCAGGTCCCACTGATCTGGAAGTGGAAGGAATATTTACATATATTTCATGATTGCTGGTCTCAATCTAGGTGTCCCACAGGGCTCGGTACTGGGCCCAATCCTTCATTTTATATGTCAATGAGATTGGTAATATCCTACCAGATATAAAAGTCACAAGCTATGCGGACGACACAACCCTTTTACTCTCTGGTAGAGATAACGTGAGCCTAAAGAAAAACTGTCAAAGTACTCTACATAAACTGAGTCAATGGTTCCAAGATCACTATCTATATTTCAATATAGACTGATACAGATTAAAATTACTAGTAGTTCTTTGGGGAGGCCGCAACCGGAGCCAGGCAAGTAGGCCAACCAAATTGCTAAATTTTCATACAGCCCAAAAGTCACTGGAACGTATTGAAATATTTCACAGCGATGCTGTTATTGACTTCCATGAAAATGAAAGGTTTTTGGGTCTCACTATTGATTCCTGTTCGAACTGGAAGAAGCATTGCACTCTGTTAGGTGCCAAACTTGCATCTCTGCACTATATGTTCATGAATATACGAGGATATATTCAAAAATTCTTAGCCTACAATAGAATTTTCAATGTCAAAATATTTTATTACTCAACATATTCTCCTCTCAATTGACTACATTTATTACAGCGAATCTGCAACGTCTCTAGTCCTTTCAAAAAAATGTTTCTTCTTGCTCTGCAAACGAGACCTCCACAGCTTTTATTACCTCCTGGTTGGAAGAAAATTTACGACCTTTAAAACTTTTTTTCAGTTGAGGAAAGAGATGATAGACGGACGGAAGGGGGTGTTCTAGTAATTCAAACCTTAAATCACGAATTTTTTGCATGGCAACATGAGATTTGTGTGCAAGGGCGTTGTTCTGCAAAAACAAAACACCTTTGGATAGCTTTCCGCGTCTTTTCTCTTTAATTTTTTCCCGTAGAGTGGTCAGTAATGTCGAATAGTAATCTCCAATAATTGTTCTACCCTTATCCAAAAAATGAATCATGATTACTCCATGGCAATCCCAAAAAACTAAAGCAAGAACTTTTCCAGCAGATTTTTGGACACGAAACTTCTTAGGTCTTGGAGAACCGGAGTGTTGCCATTCCATCGATTGTTGCTTTGTTTCTGGATCGTAGAAATGTACCCAAGTCTCATCCAATCGGTTTGAGAAGTCTACATCGTTTTCAAATCGAGCACAGATCGAACGCGATGCTACTACCATTGCACGCTTTTGTTCAACATTCAAACATTTGGGGATCCATTTTGTAGCAATTTTTCTCATGTCCAAATTGACGTGAACTATATGATGAACGCGTTCGTATGAAATATTCAGTGCTTCAGATATCCGTTTTAGCCCAATTCCACGGTCTGTTAAAATCATGTCATGAACTGCATCGATATTTTCGGGGACTGACACAGAAACTGGCCTTCCCGATCGGTCATCATCTTCAATGGAAAATTTACCTCTTTTGAAGCTTGCAGTCCAATTTTTCACGGTCGCATACGAAGGACATTAATCACCAAGGGTATTAAGCATATCTTCGTAAATCTGCTTACCTCTTAACCCTTTTAAATACAGGTACTTGATGATGGCTCGATACTCCAATTTTTCGATTTTCACAATTTCGTTGGACATATTTTTTCTTTTAATTTATTGCGTAACTCTGGTTTACTTTTTTGACGTCAAACTTTACACTGACACTTCTAATAAGTTATTGTTCGTTGCTATGGTAACGCAATATTTTGTTAATGCAGAGAACTGGTCTAGGCTAACTAGATATAAATACATCCTCGTAAAATCCATATTGGAAAAGAATCAACTGATTCAATTGTATTACGCAGAAGTCGAAAGAAGGTTAAGATATGGAGTATGCCTTTGGGGAGACTCCTCATTTTCTCAAAACGTTTTTGTCAAACAAAAAAAATTCTAAGAATTATAGCTGGCCTGAAAAAAGTTCGGTCATGTCGAGATTCTTTTAAAAATTTGGGAATTCTCAGCTTAACTGCAGTTTATACAGGGTGTTAATTAAGTACGTTGACAAACTTCGGGAGGTGATTCTTTGAAGGTTTTCAGGACGAAATGTTCATATAAACATATGTCCCAAACGGCTTGGTTTTCGAGATACAGGGCGATAAAAATACATTTTTTTCAAGATTTTTTAGACTTAACTTCGACATTTTCTACAATAATCAGTTCAAATTAGGCAAGTACAATCCATTCAATAGTACGCACGATACAAAATAATGCATTCCTCAAATAATTCACAGGGTCCTCCTTTTTTCAGAGTCAAGCTTTGTTCAACCCTTCAGAATTTTTTTTTCTGCCGCCACTGACATATCATGAGAAAGGAATAATGAATGTTGTTTCATTTAACATCTTTTTGCTCTCTTGATGTTTTTCATTTACTTGTACGGTTCAGGAGTTACAATGAAAATATTAACGCAAACATTTTCCAGTAACGCATAACATAAAGAAATTTGAGAAGCCATTGCCACTCTCCAAAGATTAGCGCGTGACGCAATACGTCATTTTGTTCTCATTACACAAATAGCTATTTTCTGCTCGTGTAGAGAAAATGTAATGTTATGGAGCTCCCATACATTTTTTACCATAACTCAGGTTGAATATGTATTGCACAAAGTTAATTATGGCAAAATAATTTTGGACATTTTCAATAGTGAATAACTTTATTATCAAATACTATAGCAAAGTAACATAAATTCCCTTGGAATAAAATTAAGTTCAGAAAAGGACCATTATTGAAATTGATATGTCAGAGCAGCTGCTGGAAATGGCCACCGCCAACTTCAATGCATGCGTTTATGCGCCTAACCATAGACTGGCGGACACGCTCAAAAATACCAGGAGTGTTTCTTATAATTCCGCATGACTCCTGTATGCGATTCCTCAGGTCTTCTTCACTTTGAACTGGAGTTCGGTACACTAATGATTTAAGGTGCCCCCAGAGGAAAAAATCAAGTGGATTCATATCGGGTGACCTTGGTGGCCAAAGTTGTGGCCCACCACGCCCAATCCAGCGATCAGAATAATTCTCATCTAAATATTGGCGTGCAACCAATCTGAAGTGTACTGGAGCACCATCATGCATAAACCAAATTCCAATTCTTTCCCTCAGTGGGATCTCTTCTAGGAGTCCAGGTAAGATGAATTCAAGAAAATGTCGATAATGGTCACCATTGAGTCTATGAGGCAGAAAATGTGGCCCGATAAGGAAATTCCCTACAATTCCAACCCAAACATTCACAGAAAACGTCTCTTGAAAATGGTTTTCAATCACGGCGTGTGGGTTTTCATCAGCCCACATATGATTGTTGTGAAAATTAATAATGGCTTTACGGGAAAAGCATGCCTCATCGGTGAATAACACTTGAGATAAAAACCATGGATTTTCCAACAATTTATTTCGAATCCAAGTGCAAAAAGTTAATCTCTTTGGAAAATCCCTTGGCAGAAGAGCTTGAACACGCTGTATGTGATAGGGATAAAGTTGTTGCTCTTTTAAAATTTGCCATACCAATACATGGGTTACGTTAAACTGTGCCGCAATTTGTCTTGAACTGGTGTCTGGATGCTGCTCAATTTCGTTAAGTACAGCTTCTTCTATCTGAACTGTTCTAATTCTCCTGGGTCTTCCTATGAGAACAGCAGACCTCTTGAAAGTACCCGTTTCACGAAGACGGTAGTGAATATTGATGAACATTTGTGTGCTGGGAATATGACGTTGTGGAAATCTTTCTAGATACATTCGTCTGGCGGCACGAGCGTTACCATCAGTCATTCCATACATTAAGTGCATGTCTGCCATTTCTGAATTTGTATATTCAACCATTTTATCCAAAGGAATATTGAATGAATCTGCTTTATAGCTTGCACTAATGAAGAATTAACAATGAGATAGTTTCTCAACTTTCGATAACTGTCAAGTTGTTGATATTTAAATAAATGAATTAATATCAAAGCCCACTTTGCTATTTTTATGAATTCAAATTGATTACAAAATTTCTGCGTTACTGCAGAAAAAAAAACAAACCGAAATTTCTGATAAAATAATGTACTCCGTACGGAAACAAAAATTTGTTTGATTTAGTTTTTCGGAGTTATGACCAGAGATTCATAAATGAAAATCAAATGTGTAATGATCTGCGACTATTAGATAAACCCTATTAACTATCTTCCATTACAGGATTACCTTTCGGAAGTTTTTTATGTTGAAAAGGAAACGTTCAATTGAAAACTAAAAAATATCTTTTTTTAAAATAACAAAAAATTTGTATGAGTTCTCTATCAAGACTGATGGGTAAAAACATTTTTAATCAAATATCTCAATGAAAATGCACATTTTTACCATCAGAATCTTCAGGTTGAAAGTTAAGGTTTTCCCAATATCTGTTAGATCTAGTTTAATATCCAGCGTACCGCAGTGACGGGGAGATAGTAGTTTTCTGTTAGATATCACAAAAAGAAATCACATCTTTACAATAACAAGCTTTTATTTAGCTTCACTTGTAACTAACTAACAAACAATTTAATAAAAGTTGAATTTGACCCACTTCTAATACTCCGATTAATTTGAAATTTGGCAGGTTTCCGTAATTCCGGTGACAATGCATTAAAAAAATGTTTGTTAAAAAACAAAATGGCGGCTCCAATATGGCGGACGAGTTTTGTGATTATGATCCGATTCTGTTCAAAATTGGTATGTGATGGGTTTTGGGTTGGAGATTTTCAGTTTCACATAAAAAATAAACTAAAATGTTAAAAATGAAAATTATAAAAAGAAAACATTTTAAAGTTTTTATACAATACACTGAAAAGGAAAAAATAATTCATTTTATTGTTTGATCTAGGTAATCTTGTACAGAAAGATTTTGATACTCACAGAATAACCTACAAAAAATTAAACAAATTATTTTTTCATTTTCAGTGCATTTGTATAAAAGCTTGTCTTTATATTTTTTATTGTATAATTTTTTTTCATCATAGATTTTTCTAATTCTGAAAAAATATTTCCATCAATTTACAATAATTGAAAATGTTTAATTTTCAAATTTTCTAATGTTATGCCACACTGGAAAATGTTTAAATTAATATTTTCATTATAGCCCCTGAACCGTACAAGTAAATGAAAAAATGCAAGATATCAAAAAGATGTTAAATGAAACAACATTGATTATTCCTTTCTCATAATATGTCAGTGGCGGCGGAAAAAAAATTCTGAAGGGTTGAACAAAGCTTGACTCTGAAAAAAGGAGGACCCTGTGAATTATTTAAGAAATGCATTATTTTGTATCGTGCGCCCTATTGAATGGATTGTACTCGCCTAATTTGAACTGATTATTGTCGAAAATGTCGAAGTTAACTCTAAAAAATCTTGAAAAAAATGTATTTTTATCACCCTGTATCTCGAAAACCAAGCCGTTTGGGACATATGTTTATATGAACTTTTCGTCCTGAAAACCTTCAAAGAATCAGCTCCCGAAGTTTGTCAACGTACTTAATTAACACCCTGTATATTTGAGGTATGTGTGTTCGTCCAGAAAAATGAAAATATGTTCTAAAAAAATAAGGATTCACACCATTACAATACCCGTGATAGAAATTATCTACATTTACCTCTGAGCAGGGTAAACGCCACATATAAATCTCCAGGAAGAATCGGAACAAACATTTTTAATCACATACCATTCTCTTTAAAAAATATATAACGTATGCAAAAACGTTCAAACATCAATTGAAAATATACCTAACTTATGTCCATGTAACATGAATGAATTTTTCAATGGTATGCAGTAAACTGTTTTTATTATGTGATTTTATTTATATTTATATTAACAACAACAAAAAAAAAACAAGTACGGGTGTAGAAAAAATAATATAATCAGTACTTACCAAGTTTCCTTTTCGTAAAGGCAAACAATTTAAAAAATATGGGTGGGTCAGTATGCATTGATTAAAAACGTGAATTAATTTCAACTATTTGACTAAGGTCATCTCTAAACAACGTCTCTGCTAAATAATTCATTCAACCTTTCTTTTTCAGGTGAGTTCTTCGAGCAATTTATGCGATACGTGCGGACATATCTGCAAAGTAATCGTAAGTATTTCAGACAGGTTTATCTAAAATAATGGCTGTTTCATTTTAAATTATAATCGTAGAAATATTCAAATTGCAACATTGAAATTCGTCACGGATACTAGTTGAGCGAATTTTGAATTCTTATTACTGAATCCTGCCGCAACGGTGTCTAGAGACATCTATATGGAAAGGTTGTAAGCGCCAAGTTGGACTGAAGTCGGCTAGGTGTCGTAATAAATTGTGGACCTGGACATTGTTACATGATTTCTTAGCGTAAAAGGTGAAAGAATTTAATAATGATATCTAGGCGTTGAACATCTCCCGGAGAAAAGGTTATTCATCTCGCAAACAAGGTGTTTCGAATTCGATTTTTACCATTGGGGTATCGAAAACTATAAGAGGGATTCGATGATGATTCGTAATTTCCGAGAATATCTGTAGATTCAGGAATGAAGTCAAGAAAATTGCACACCCACATTGCCACTTTTTCTCCGTTACATGGTGGCTTTTTCATATTTACCATCCAACAATTTATCATTTTCTTCCCAAAAATCTGCGATATTCAAAAACAAGGACACAATTTTGAGAATTTGCTGTTTTATTTTTGTCATCACTATACTTTATTATTGATATTTTAATTGTATAATAACTATGAGTTCATTCAATTTGAATATATTCGCGTCGGTGAAACACATTTTTTTCAATGGCTAGGATTTTTGGAACGTAATGAACTTTTGAAATATCCTTGTTAAGAGCCACCATCACCGAAAAGTCGAATATCTTCCTCATCCCTTCCAGCTAAGGTTTGTTGACATACTCATCAAGTATGGGGGTGAAGATAATGAACTCGATGATTATTGGCAACACAGCATCTGTCCGTTCTCGATTACAGCGCCAATCAGATACAAATTTCCCGATCGTAGAATCCGTGTCTTGCAAGAACCATTGATTTCATGAAAGAGATATTTTTTGTATGGGCTTGGTGGTCCCATAAGAATTCCGGAATCTCTCAATTTTTTTAATTCATCATGACATTTGAATTTTTTTCTTGAGAACTATCATTATCAAAAATCAATGAAGTTCCGGAATTCATACAAAAACATTGAGTAATACAAAAAAAATTTATTAATTCTCAAATAAAAACTGCGGGCTCAAAACGGATTCCCGTTTTACCAAGGTAGTGTTTACTCTTGATTATTAAAAAACAGAGAAAGGAAGTTTTACGTGTGTTGATTGTCCTAAAAAAAATGTTATATTGTCTTTGTTTTATATAGATCTCCTGTAGTAGATAGGTTAGCACTGTTTTTGGAGCTTTTGCAATTGTTTGAAGATTGGTGCGAAGAGAATATCACTGAAAATTATTCTAGAATAATAATTTGTGGCGAATTTAATTTAATTTGTTCAGAATCTTTCACAAGAACCATAAGACTAAAAACATTTATGGATGACATGGTTTTTTCTAACAGATGAGATCACACATTTAACTGCTGTACATGAGGGTCATTAATAGATTTAGTTTTCACGAATATGGACTTGTATGTAAATGTATTTGATTCACCAAAAATAAATTCACACCGTAATATAAAAATTTCATTAAAAAATGTTCTACCACACGAAACAAAACATTCAGTAAAAAACATCGATTAAAAACAAATTGAGTTAAAACTGAAGCTTTTAAGGTGGAACTACACAGAGAGGGGTTTCAATCATAGATTTGACCAATTTTTGGCCAATGAATTGTAAATTTTAAATGAAGTCGATCCAAAAAAACGAGTTAAGATCTTTAGAAATTATAAAGAATTCTGAAATGAGAATTTGACGCAAGCTATACAAAAGAAAGGGATATGAGTTACAAATAGTATTCAAACAATAAAACAAGAAGTACAAACAAGAGAGAAAAGTAGTAGTGAAAATAATTAGAAATTAAAAAAACATTTAGAAAGAAGCATTCACTGGAATAAAAACAATCCTACTGGAATGTGGAAAACACTGAAAATATTAGTACCAAATAATAACCAAGGAAACAGTTTAGCAACAATTGATATGGGCAATTATTAAATAATTTTTGAAATGACCTTGATTCCAAATGGCCTTACACTTTTTATATCAACAGTATAATACATATTACTCATGTAATTGATAACAATTATTTGCGTAGCTTTCCTATGAGGAAAAGAATAAATAATAATAAGTTGTCCAACTTTACTCTTATCAATACGGATTGTAGATTTAGAAAAAATTGTAGGTTCTTTGAAAAATAAAAGTAGTACAGTTAAAATTTGTGTAAAACTTTTGAAAAAGTTTTGTAATCCATCGTTGAAAATAATAAACAGTTCTTTAGAAAAAGGTGAATTGAATTGAAATTATCTACGATTATACCTATACCTATAGTTCCAAATACATTTGAGCCTAAGAAATATGATTATTGCTACAGGTAAAGTGTTGGAAAAGGAGTACATAATTAAATAGTGAATTATTTGGAGAGTAATAAGGTATTACGTGAATATTAGTCAGGTTTTCGTAGCAAACATAGTTGAGAAACTGTATTACAATGTGATTCAATAGATTGCAAGAAAAGCACAGAAGCTAATCAGTACACTATTGCAGTAATTCTTTCAAAACTGTATATAGATGCAGACTAATTAGGAAAATTGAATTCATTGGTATTGACGAAATTGCGTTGAATTGGATGATGAACTACCTAAGCAGTAGGCATCAGAAGGTGAAACTAGATTGGTGTTATTGGGATAGATTGAAAAATATTAAAGGTATGCCCCAAGGGTCTATTTTGGGACCATTATCATTCCTCATTTATTTAAATGACATTGTTGCCGAAGCAGAATAATTTAAAATTCATTTTTTAGCCGACAACGCCTTTCTGTGGTACAATAGTGAATATGATCACGAGTGTGATATTATGAACATTGGTCTTGAAAGGGTTTATAGATATTGTTGTTCAAATCTGCTGAAGGTGAACGTGAGTAAGGCAAAATGAATGTTACTAGGTAAACATAAATATTATAATAATGAAAACATACATGTATGATTTATTGTCAGGCAAATAGAAGAGATAAATGAATATGTTTATTTGGGTGTAACTATTGATAGTTAATTAAAATTCAAAGAACATGCTAACCAGATTGTCAAAACAGTATAGCAGACAGAGTCAATTACTTAAAAGAAGATGTTCCCCGTTTCTCAGCCAATGGTGTAAATTAATGAAATACATTTCCATAATCCTTCCACATTTTAATTATTGTTCGACAATTTTATTTTTTTCTAAATCAAAATGAAACGACCAGACTCCAGAAGATGCAGAATTGTGAATAATTTTAAAGTGGATTTATTTTTTAAGTTAAAATTGGACACCTGTATATCTCCAAAACAAATTAATTTATGTCATACTGAAATACATGAGTATGAAACAATATAAAAGTTGATAAATATAAAAAAAAAACTAGCACACATAATTCTCTATTTAACAAAGGAATTGATAATTTTAGTGACCTCCCTCAAGATATCAAAGAGAGTGGTTCAATTTTAAAATACGATTGAAGGACTACTTGTTGAAAAAATAATATTTTTTCATGTATCTATTTTTATGAATGTATTTTTGACCAAACTGATTGTATTTTCTCCGTGTTAATTTAATAAAATTTCTGCCCGACGAAGATAATATTTATATGTATGTATTTTTTTCTGATCCATCAAGAACGGGGAAAACCATTTGATAGTGAATTTTTCGAAAAATAATTTCCGGGTGATAACGAAAAATAACAATAACAATAAATGCATAACATGATAATAATGAGTGCCAATGTTCTGCTATTCGATAAATAACTCGCGAAAATTAATTGCTTTTCATCGAATGAGAATAATACAAGTGCACCAAAGACTTATTAGTGGTAATTTTGGTAGGCTGCTGCTGCTGCAGCCAAGCAAGAAGTCTCCCATGAATTCATTTTACCTTCCTCTGCTCTCCACATATTTTTGTTACTTCTCCTAATCTTCCGCTTCAAACCTTCGTAACCTCCTAATGAAGGTCAGTATATCCGTCCACTACAGATCGATTAGTTAGAGAAAGTGCTAGGAATCGCACGTAAAAAGGTAAGACCCCGTTAATTCTTGGCCAGCACAAGTTTCGACTTTTGAGGGTCTGCCGTTCGTAAGGGAACGATAGCTGGTTAACGGAAAAACTGTTTTAAACAAAACAATTTTTAAAATTTTCTCTTGTCTGCGCTTTTTAACTCCAAAAATTTCAAATCTTAACCTCCCATTCGCTTCACAACCGCCAAGGAAGTGAAATAAAGTTTCTTCGTCTTCTTCACATCTGCGGAAAGTGTGCTATGCCTATTAGCGGTTTGTTGGTTGCATATCTGCAAACAATATTCTATCACAGGTATGATCTGCACCTCAAATTCATTAGTATCTGTCGGGATGCGAATTACCTTCTGGCACAGAATAGAAGCGGTACTTATGACGACGGTTACGTTGTTTTTTTAAACAATAGTAGTGTTGATGGTAAAATCGTCATAATAACGTTGAGAATTGGAAAATTGGCTTTTCTAGGAAAAAGATTACTGTAATCAGTTTGTATTCTATTTCACTAAGTGTCTAAATTTTTATACCATTTCTATGTTTATACGAGGATATATTGAAAGATTCTTAGCCTACTATAGAACCAAACAAAATTTCAATGTCAAAATATTTTATTACTCAACATATTCTCCTCTTAATTGGATACATTTATTACAGCGACCTGCAACGTCTCTAGACCTTTAAAAAAAAAACGTTTCTTCTTGCTCTGCAAACCAGACCTCCACAGCTTTTATTACCTCCTAGTTGGAAGAAAATTTACGACCTTTTTTTCAGTTGAGGAAAGAGATGATAGTCGGACGGAGCCGAATCTGGTGAATAAGGGGTTTTAGTAATTCAAACCCTAAATCTCGAATTTTTTGCATGGCAACATGATATTTGTGTGCAGGGGCGTTGTCTTGCAAAAACAAAACACATTTGGATAGCTTTCCGCGTCTTTTCTCTTTAATTTTTTCCCGTAGAGTGGTCAGTAATGTCGAATAGTAATCTCCAGTTATTGTTCTACCCTTATCCAAGAAATCAATCATGATTACTCCATGGCAATCCCAAAAAAACTGAAGCAAGAACTTTTCCAGCAGATTTTTGGACACGAAACTTCTTAGGTCTTGGAGAATCGGAGTGTCGCCATTCCATCGATTGTTGCTTTGTTTCTGGATCGTAGAAATGTACCCAAGTCTCATCCGTAGTAAAATTCGGTTTAAGAAGTCTACATCATTTTCAAATCGAGCACAGATCGAACGCGATGCTACTACCCTTGCACGCTTTTGGTCAACATTCAAACATTTGGTGATCCATTTTGAAGCAATTTTTCTCATGTCCAAATTGACGTGAACTATATGATGAACGCGTTCTTATGAAATATTTAGTGCTTCAGATATCCGTTTTAGCCCAATTCGACGGTCTGTTAAAATCATGTCATGAACTGCATCGATATTTTCGGGGACTGACACAGAAACTGGCCTTCCCGATCGGTCATCATCTTCAATGGAAACTTTACCTCTTTTGAAGCTTGCAGTCCAATTTTCCACGGTCGCATACGAAGTATATTGATCACCAAGGGTATTAGGTAAATCTTCGTAAATCTGCTTACCTCTTAACTCTTTTAAATACAGGTACTTGATGATGGCTCGGCTCGATACTACAATTTTTCGATTTTCACAATTTCGGTGGACATAATTTTTCTTTTAATTTATTGCGTAACTCTGAATTACTTTTTTGACGTCAAACTTTACACTGACACTTCTAATAAGTTAGGTTAGGTTAGGTTTGAACGTGAGTGGGCCCGTATCAGGCCCTCCACTGCGGCCAATGGCCTATTGTGGCTCACCCTATAGTTATATTTCTCCCAGTATATCCAATCTCTTGATTCTAATAAGTTATTGTTCGTTGCTATGGTAACGCAATGTTTTGTTTATGCAGGGAACTGGTCTAGGCTAACTAGATAGCAATACATCCTCGTAGTGTTCACATTCTCCCTTCGTTAATAATTTCGAAGCTCTGCAGTAAAATGATGTATTGAAGCTGAGAACTGGAACTGAGATTCACCAAGGTTGAATTTTTACCATTTCCATGTTTATAGTGTTCACATTCTTTCTTCGTCAATTTTTTCTAAGCTCTGGAGAAAAATGAGGTATTGAAGCTGAGAACTGAAACTGAGGTTAAAATTGTTTTTTCCGTTAACCAGCTGTCGTCCCCTTACGAACGGCAGCCCTCAGAAGTCGAAACTTATGCGAGCCAAGGATTAACGAGGTCTTACCTTTTTACGTGCGATTCCTAGCACTAAAACAATGTCGCTTTAATCACTCGGCTACCTGGCCCAAGGAATCAATAATGTGAAGAACGAAAAGTATTAGTGCTAAAATAGAGCCATGAGGTCTTCTGGTGACGAATTGTCGAGTGTTCACAATCTCAGAACGTCGAAATATTCAATCAAGTCGATGTCGATATAATTTTTCCTGTCTTTGACACAACATATAGTATCATGATAAGTCTGTAGTCTTTTTTCCTATTTTGGGAATTAATTATACCCCCGTTGTTTTCCGGGAGGATGGAAATGATTCATTCTTGCTCTTTGTAATTTGAGGGGATTGATAAATCATAGATATCTATGAGTTCAAAATAAATTGTATTTTCCCCTTTACCACACAAGTATTTTCACTCCTAGATGCGTACTTCGATTACCAAGTTACTTTCATCAGTAGGAATACTAAACAAACAGTAAATATCCAAACCAGTCATATTTATATCAAATAATTAATTACAGGTAACTTAGTAAAGGAAAAAATACTATTTGTTTCCATTGAATAACACCACAGGCGTCCAGGATCCCATTTTCCATAGATATTTACAGTGTAATGGAACTGTCCAGGAAACGTCAGTCTTTTTATCCAATTGCTGCCCTCGTCTCAAACCGAACTAATTGAAGAAATAAATGTTTTTCTTGGAAACCTAATCATTATCTTCTCACTGTAATTTCATATTTTCAGTTATTGCTGGGAAAAAAAACATTCGAACATGTTCCCATGCGCAATCGAAATTGTTTCACATAAAAATGAAATCATAGGTAACAATTAATCGTTTGTGATTTTTTCAACCATGTGAAACTCCGCGCAAAAATATTATCATTATTTCTGAGTAACTCCCTCGGCGAACAAGTATCCTTTCTTGTTAGTCTTGTTTGATGTCTACATTCTCCGGTTTCTGCTGAAGAGTACGATGTGAAGAGAATCAAGGTAATGACTAGACTTTCACAATAGCCAAGGCAGTGGCGTCTCTAAAACTGTCTGAAATTTGAGCGGTGTTTGTCTAATTGAAAAATAAATTAAATTGTAACTTTGAAGAATAAACTCTTGTTTTCAGAGAAAGCACAGAAGTCTCAAAACAGTATTTAAATTATACAGAAATAAATCCTTACGTACAGAGTTAATCAAATATATGGATCCGCCTATTTTTCTCAGTAATATGGGGGTTACAAAAAAAAGTTTGGATAAAAGTTGAATGGTATTTTTTTAGATGTGCCATTGGTGAAATAGTGACGTCATCGGCATTTTCTTCAAATGGAATCATATGTCATGTTTAGTATCGTTAGAAAGTTTGTTTTTTTCTCATTTCAGTAGTGCTAATATTATTTCAACTCTCTCGACAGGAACAGTGTGTTTCGTGTTTTTGTGCCCACCTCTGTAATTCACTTACGTATTGCTAAATTTGTTACAAATTTTTCTCAATCATGGAATGTAGCCAGTTGGATATTCTAAGCGATATGGCAATTTGATTGAGACAGTAGCGTATGTAAGTTTTATAAAAAAATATTTTTTATGTGCTACATTGACAGTCGTTTCATTAAAAAATTCCACTTACGATGTTTACAATTAACATTTGCCTCATGAGATGAGTAATGGTTATAGGATGTTTTACAAAATTTACCTCAATGGCTCAGCCATACGAGACATTTTTTATCTCAGATCACGGGTTCAAATAAAAAATTAGATTTAAGGACTAATGAATAAGTAAATGAAATAGCCGCTCTACGTAAGTTGTCCTTCTTTTCATTAAAAATAGTAATATTTTGAACTATTGAAACAAAGGTCTATTTCTGTTTTTTCTCTTACCTTCTATTTATGAAAAATTCAGGATTAGGGCACTTCAATTATTCTGGAACAAAATTTTCCTTTGGCATTTGCCAATAGAAAAATAACTAGAAATGTTCTTCGAGAAATAAGCATCTGAGAAACTTATACATTCGTACGCCACTGTCTGAATCAAATTGACATATCGCTTAGAATATCTAACTGGCTACATTCCTCGATTGATACAAATTTTGAACAAATAAGGAAATAGAAAAGTGAATTAGAGAGGTGGACACAAAAATATGAAACACACTGTATCGAGAGAATTAGAATAATATTGGTACTACTAAAATGAGAAAAAGACAGGCTATCTAGCGATACTAAACATGATATATGGTTCCATTTAAAAAAAAACTCGATGACGTCAATTCTTCAACAATGACACATCTGAAAAATCATTGAATTTATAGAAAGGTGCAGAGTGAAATACCCCTTAACTTTCATTCGAACTTTTTTCCGATAACCCTCATAATAAAAATGGACGGGTACATACATTTGACTAACTCTGTATAATATGTTATACCGGGTGACCCGGAACCAATTTACCCCCCTGTATCTTCGTTGTCATTCTGTATGGATGTTTGAAATTCGGTACTTCGATTTGATGTTATGAATGTACAATTTAGCAAGTATCAATCCAAATATGACACTTCCGGTTTGACCGGAAGCGCATCCAATTTTTATATATTTTTTTGAAAATTACAATTCGGTATAGAATTACCTTTACAATGATATATCACAATCATACTTTCAATTCACAATCTGCTGATATAAGTGACATTTTATAAAAAAATTACTTTTTGTGTTCCCCTCGTAACGGAACATTTTCATGAAAGTATACTGTGGAAGAATGAACAATATCATATAAGTAACAATAATACATGGCCAAACTTTTTACTCAATAAGTTTTATGCAGACTAGTTATTTTTATAATTTTAGTTTTACTTAATTTTTCATCATCAATACATAGGAATTTTTAAAGTTGATTAGAAACTCAAATACATATTGAAATACAAAAAATAGAAAGAAAATCTCTACATTTTTGTTTCCTAATTATTTTTATGAAGATAATTTCCATGCTATACCTTGTATTGAACGTTTCAACATCATGTGAGTTGGCTATGGAATTAAATTTATTCTATAGGACTGGAGTTATTTTTGAAACTGCACAATCGTGGGCACAAAATATTTATTTCGATAATTTTTCTACAAAATAGTAAACATTTGGAACATGTAAAGTTTTATAACTCAATTCAAATGAAATTCAACACCTATGACAGACTCAATTAATCTAATTGTTCAAATTGTCGCCCGTTAACGTCAATGCATTTTTGTATTTTTTCGGAGCATGCCCGCATAACATTCACTAGTTGAGCCGGAGTAATTTCGTTAATGGCTCTCCTTACCCTATCTTCAAGTTCCTCGCGATTTTGAGGTCTATTATGAGCATAAACTTTATTCTTCAAGTGAGCCCAAACAAAGAAAATCCATTGGCGTAAGGTCTGGTGGCCTTGGTGGCCAACGTACTGGGCCATGAGTACCAATTAGTCTGCATAAAACTTATTGTTTAAAAAGTTTGGCCATGTATTATTGTTACTTATATGATATTGTTCAATCTTCCACAGCGTACTTTCATGAAAATGTTCCGTTACGAGGGGAACACAAAAAGTATTTTTTTTATAAAATGTCACTTATATCAGCAGATTGTGAATTGAAAGTATGATTGTGATATATCATTGTAAAGGTAATTCTATACCGAATTGAAATTTTCAAAAAAATGTATACTTCCCATTTGAAATATAAAAATTGGATGCGCTTCCGGTCAAACCGGAAGTGTCATATTTGGATTGATACTTGCTAAATTGTACATTCATAACACCAAATCGAAGTACCGAATTTGAACCGTTTACTTATATAAAATAATAACGAAGATACAGGGGGGTAAATTCGTTCCGGGTCACCCGGAATAGGTAGATAGGAAATATCCGATGATTATTTTCCTCATCATGAAATAGACCAGTTCATGAATAAATTAAATAAAATAGATAAGTGATTAAATCACAAGAACTATTTAACACCTGTCAAATGTTTGTCCACCATATTGGTTTTCGTTTTGTCGTTATTCTTACAATTATTGGCAACATTTTATAAAAAACGCTGATTTCTTGATCGTTTGATTGACCTAATGTTGATTTTCATCATAAAAAACTCCATTATTGATAGAATTCTTTTACAATTATTTGGACATGACGATGATGATGAATGAATACCAGAATTTGAAATATTTACATGCAAACTTTGCCATAAAAAAATTGTTAGAAAATGTAAAATTTTATTATTAAAAAAATTATTTGTTGTTGGCTTTAATCTAACTTATTAAGAAATAATCAAAATATTTTTTGCATGATTTTGCTTTTTGTCAAATAGTTTCATGCACAAAACAAAATTTTAAAATAAAAACCCTCGTCCGCTTCTATCATTCTCAAGATATTTTGAGAGTTTATTCGATTAAATTGGTAGGAATTGTGATACAATATGATATATGATGATATTTCAAAAAACCCGCTGCAATGAAAAGTGATGAATGTTGTCACTTAATTTCGCTAATCAGAATTGTATATTTAAAAATGAAACGACCTTATTTATGAATATTATTATTCAACGAGGGTGTAATGCTGGCTATACTCATTCGAGTGAGTAATACTCATTACACGCAACTATTATACCATCTTTTTTTAACTTAATTTAATTTAATTTACCATTCAGTTCAAACAGTTTCTTCTAATGTAAAAAAGAAATTCATTGGCGATCGAGATCGAGATATTTGGAAGATATTCCATTGAAGAAACAAATTTTATAGGATTATTCAAACAATTACATTCGGAGTTAATGAAAACTCATTTAGTGAATCCAGTATTGTACAGTTTGTGCAATTGGAAAGATTTACAGAGGAGAGGAATCGATATCCAAATTTAAGAGTGATATTTTCAGACGTCTGATTTAAAGATGAAGGTCCCATTGAGTCCACAATTTTTTGAGCCGTATCCATCTTGTTTTTCAAAGAATCGTCAATACATCCTTCTGCAACCGATGATCATGTCCATCCTACATGCCGTTTTAATGATGTTAAATCACGTCCTGCGTCAACTAAAATGTATATCCAGTACATAATTGTTGGTTTGGAAATTGCTCCGAATTTTATTGGTACATTTCCCATTATAGAGATTGAGGATGAGCATGAGGATGATTTGGTTAAAAAATTATTTGGCCAGAGCTCTATATACTTTTTGCAAATCGAATAAAAACGGTTGGTTGGTTGTTTTGGTTTTGTTTGGTATTGTTTTTGAAGCAGATGATCCAAGGTCTTGAAAATCACTGAAAATGTAACACAAAAAGGTTTCTTTTTCTAACAGTCATAGAAAAAAGTCACTAAAATTTGTTTTATATCTACAGGGTGTTTCTTAAGTACGTGTAGAAAATTTAGGAGCGTATTGCTAACATCAAAATAAGAAGAAAAGTTCCTATAAACGTATGTCCACAAGTTGTTCGTTTCTGAGATACAGAGTGTCAAAGTTGAATTCTTATTTTTATTTTTTGTGAATAATTTCAAAATAATTTTGATATTTGAGCAAAGTTCGGTATCTGGGAATAATTTTTATTCAGTTTGTGTAAAAAATATATTCTTGATAGAGGTCACTGCGAGCAACTGTTTTCGAGTTATTGAAATTTGAAATAATCGATGCAATTGATTTTGAGTGACAAGATTTTTTAATTCAAAATAAATTCAATTAGAAATTAGTTTTTTCACAATTGACACAAAATTTGATTTTGTCATTGAAAAATCATCCCAGATACCAAACTTTACTCGAATATCACAAACATTTTGGCATTTATTCACAAAAAACAAATATAATAATTAAACTTTGACACTCTGTATCTTAGAAACGAATAACTTGCGGACATGTATTTATGGGAACTTTTTTCTTATTTCGACATCAGCAACATGATCTTAAAGTTTCTACACGTACTTAAGAAACACCCTGTATATCTTTAATGTTTTATGTGCTTCTTTTCTGATGTAAGTAATCTCTTCATATAGTAGAAATGGAGTAATTTTTCCAATAGTAAGTATTTATCCATTCCTTCTGTACTCTGAAACCTTCATTTTAACCAAGTGTTGGTATCATATCATTCGTTTCAGTTGCTCAACTACAACATTATTCAAATGAAATCGAAAAAAACCCCAATGGTCCCTAAACATACAAAAAACTTTTAGATTATGTCCAACAAAGTGCCATTCGCCTAGTCGGCGATGCTTCACTTCCAAGCTCGATAACTTCTCTGGAACACCGCAGAAAACTTGGAGACCTGTCTCTGTTTTTTAGACATTTTCATGGACGATACCTCTTCTGAAATAATCCTTCCACCTTTAGCTGTCCCATCGAGACTGATCTCAGTATTTATATCCATTTGACGTCACTTTGGAGACATACCGAGTATCACTTTTTCAGGGCTCGTTGTTCCAACTCAATGCCTCGGGAGGAACCCTGAGGAACGCAATAAGGACAGCAATTCGTACCTATATACTTTATCTTGGCTTTCACGATGAACATGATTTTACTTTTCGTGAGAAATGAAAATATTCATTTACATCGAATGAGCTTGTTACTGCCCTTATACTTCGTCACTTCTTTCCACATTTTCAAATTCTTTCCACGTATTATCTGTTTTAATAGCCCAAGAGCATTAATAATTACGAAATAATTGTATCACAGTTTTCGAAAGCACGTTGCTTGGTAACAGCCCGACGCCGTTAGCCATTAACCACCAGATATTTGATTCAAACCAACAAAACCCCTATTCAAGAAGAGCTACGCCTCTGCTCAGCTCCATACCTATGATTACTCTTTTCCGTCTAGTGATTTCATTGGAGAATGTCAATGCCGAGATCAAAAATCACTTCACAATTGCTGGAACGTTGAGGAAATGTTCACATCTGTTACTATGGTAGTTATGCAATGGAACTGGTTAGACAAAAATATCAGTTGGTAGATAAGGGAACAGAGTCGGTCGTGAATATTCAAGAATACTTAAAATTCACATAAAGATGAAAAGAAACTTTGAGAAATTATGTCTAACATTCGTTGAAGGCTACCAACTATACATAATAAACATGTAGTTTAGATATAAGTGCAATAATATAATAAAAATTACCAACTAGCCCTAGGTAGCTTATAATCAAACTTTGTAGGATAGTTTCAATACACATTAAACACTTCAAAAACCACAAGGATCAATATGATCCAATGATCATATTCGAAGTATTGAAACAGAAACAAACAGTTGTTTAAATTTGAAAGACAAATGCACAAGATAAATACATGGACTCGATCGACATCAGACTGACTCACAGGCATGATACAGTACCCAGTGATCAGTGCGGAAGAAATTGAAAGCAACAACCAGAAGTTACATGGCGCTCTGCCAGAGTTATCAGACCCATGATTACATACGGGTCGGTGGTATGGTGACCAAACACCAAGCAATTTGGATAGACGTGGCCGTTACTTGATGGAAATTCATAGTATATGACACTAAGGTAGACGCGTGATCTGTGGAAATTTAATCGTGTTTACCTTAGTGTCAAAGATCAAGTAGGTATGAGTGGTTCGACAGCTAGGAGAATTGAAAAGACAAGCATGTCTAGTGCCATCAGGGACATAAGAACCACGCCAGCAGTCGCACTAGAGGTCTTGCTCAACTTCCCACCTCTACACATATACATGAAAATGGAAACAACTCTCTTATAAGAATGCCATTTATAAGTATCCATCTACTTCCCAGATGTAGCTTTGATAAAACTTTTAAGACAAACATATCGGACAGGGATGCGTGGAAGGAGGGACCTTCCATCAATACAAATATTAGTAGGACTTCTTACAGGGCGTTGCACGCTTAACAAACATATGAGTACAATCAGTCTGGCAGAAGAAATACAGGCTGTATCAGGAAGAAAGGGAAACATCAGTACACATACTATACCACTAAGAGGGCTTATCAAGGCTAGGGTGTCTAGGAAGAAAAACCAAGAGCTCCCAGATACTGGGAGCATCCCAGATACTGTGGTGACTCATTTTTTTGGAACCGCGTTTCGTAAATAACCAGATTCACACAAATGGTGAACACGAAAAGAACGATTGTAACCAACTTTGGAAACGGAACATATCTGCCTAAGAACTGCTTTCGATGTTATAAAAATTGTCGCTTAAGTAGTTTATATTGAAAAATGGTAATCAGACTCAGACAAAGGGGAAACACATTCAGCTATTGTCGTATGACAACTTTGAGACAAAACAAAAATAAATGATTTTCTTTCTCTTTCTGAAATATAGTTGATGGACCACAATAGTTCATAATATCAAAACTATCCAGTTCTCTATTCATGTACACTGTAAAATCGACAATATTATATAGTATTATGCCACATCCGATATTTATACACTTTTCAAATCCACCATAGTCGCTTGACATTCTTAGTTGTCTTAGAATATTTCTTAGTCATTAATAGTTTTAGAAACTTGGCAACATTGCCGATTAACGTCAGAATCAACCCGATTACGCCTCTTGGATGGTCGGGTATGTACGTCACTAGGAGCGCCAATATTAATATCTGATTCTCAGAAAGGAAAGGGAAAAGCTGTTATTGAGATTTGACATAAAAATATTTCCTGGGTATCTTTATACATGCCTTATTCACCACTCGAAGCAAGCGAAAATTGCTTCAGTTAAAGCACGTCATACAAGAAAAATATTTTTTTTTAATATTGAATGGATTTTTATAATATTCATCATTCGCATATCGCATGTTGCGACCATGAATGATTCGTGCAAAACTGCATACTGCAAAACTGCATACTGCAAAACTAGTGCTATTTCTCTAAGAACATTTACTATATGTGTTTAAAATTATCCCTCATATTGCATTTTACTGTAAAACAAAATTGCCCGATTAAGCAACCCGTTTTAATTTCAAACAGAACAACTTGTTTTATCATTATATTTTTTGTTTATAATCTTACAGTTGATAATGAGATCAAAGAATGTGTTATTGTTATGTTTTACTTCATTTATTGATGACATTTTTTTCCCTTCTAATGAGGGGAGAGACACTCCAGTTCATGATCACGAATTCACTTCAAGAGACAGTGAGATAGACCACCCTGCAGAAAAAATATCAAGGCCGTTCATATGTTTTGTTATTTCATGGTTTGTTTCTTATTACTCAGCATGATTCTGATGTGTGCCTTGTTTGTGAATCGGCTCAAAACAATCGGGTTGTAGTTTATTATTCATTTATTACTTGATTGTTTGAGGTATGCTGGAAGCTTATGAAAGTGTGTCCAATCTTGGAGTCTAGTTCTGCATCGGATGTTGACAATTACAGGCCTGTGTTGATCATATGTAACTTTGCTAAAACTGTAAGGATTAGTATACAACCGAACTTTGCCAGGAGTCCGGCCGCTTATCTCAATATGACAACATGGATTTTTTGAAAAAATGATCTAACTATTTCTAATCTAGCTGTACTAAATCGCTTTTTACGTAAATCACAAGATCGTTGCGAACAAGTTTGACGTTGTGTATACTGACTTTTCAAAAGCTTTCGATAAGCTGGAGCATTCTATACTATTTCATAAGCTTTCTGTATTCGAATTCAGCGCTTCTCTTCTATAATCTTGCAATTATAACGCTAAATTTGGTGTTCCTCAGGGTTACAATCTGGTCCAGTTTTTGTATTCATTATTTATAAATAAAATTATAAATGAGCTATACAATGAAATCTGTATTAATCGCTTACTTTTTGCTGATGTCTAAATTTTTTTTGCTACATCATCTTTAGAATGAAAGTGCGAGTGAAAACTTCAGTTTATTCTGTTGTTTCTTCGGCCCAATGATAATTTCATAATTCAATAACTGCTTTTTCAGAGAGTACCTATAGTATGTACCAATGAATGAGAGACATGCTTTCGATAAACCCTTAGTGAAATCCAAATAATGATTAGTCATTAGTTTCTGAATCCTGATGATATTTTCGAAATCTGGCAACACTGTATCACGCCGGCATCGTCGCCTATGCGATTGCGAAGTCAGCCAAGCATCTCTTGACATGGTCACAGAACTGGTTTAGTAAATTAGAGCCATCTCTGACCACTCTTACATTCTCATTGTCCCGCTGGTCTTGTTCTTGTTTCTATCTTTAACCGAGAGGTTCTTGGCTGCCATTTTCGTCTTGTTGCCAAGCAGTGTTGTCGAGCTTATATGTTTTGATGAGATCTAGAGGATTATTTTTTACTATTTTTCAGTGTGTGAATACTTGTCATTAATGTTGCAGGAGCTGAAGATAGAGTAGTTGTATTTGTTTGTCAAAGTTTCTTGCAATAATTTTTCATTTTCTCTCTTAAGGATTGACGAAGGTAACAAGCATTTTTGAGATGCTAACTTTCTGTGATAATTGTTCCAGACCGGTGATTATAACAGCAAACTGAGTTTTTGAAAATTCCATAAGTTCTTTCAGCAAAACTGTCTTGAGCGTTCTTATTTGGAATTAATGTTTTTGGAAAACCCTGAACAGTTTTTCATTCACTTCGCAGCACAAGTCTGGATTGGGTCAAATGCCACCTGATGAATCGGCAGCAGCTAATGCACTGTATTACTGACTCAAATATTGCTAATATTGAATATGGAGTGCCTCAGGGGTCAGTTGTCGGTCCAACTCTGTTTCTGTTGTATATCACGAGACTGAACATAACGGCAAAGATCACTCGTTTTGCAGATGACACGACCTTCTTATAGCATGCCAAAACAGCTCAACAATTGCAAGAAAAAATAGAGAGAGAGAGAGAGAGCAATTATAAAAAAATTGGTCAAATTCTTAAGTAATTAACTTAAATAAAACCAATATCATTATACTTCGCTGCAATCTTCTCGACATATCTATCGCTAATGACCACTTATGCAACAAAAAATCAACTAGGCTCCTCGGGTTAGATTTCACTTCAAAACCCTCTGTAATCTGGTTGTTATCCATACGGGTAATATCTAATGAGTTGGGACTTCATACTTGAGTCTCATTTGAGATATGGCATAGCATTTTGGGGGGTTCCCAGCCAATATCTACGTCACAACGTTTCCGTTCTACAAAAAAGAGCTCTGAGATACATGTGCAAAGTTAAACTAAGATATTCCTGTAGAGAGTTATACAGAGAACACAGTATCTCAACAGTTGTATCCATTCATATTGTGGAATCAGTCAGCTTCATCCATTAAAATAAAAATCTTCTTGAAACAACTGATTCCCAACACAGCATTGTACAAAATAACTGCATTAGATTACCAGCATTATGGTAAAAGATAATGTTATCTACAACGGTTCAAAAAGGTCATTCAAAAAAAAATTTATACTGCAACCTCTTTATGACCCCGAATACTTTAACCACCACATTTTAGCTTTTTGAAATTTCTTTTGTCTTTAATTCTTCATGTTATCATAAAACCATATTGAACCGACGTCTTGTACTTACTTTGTTTATTTACTTTCACAAGTTTTATTAACCGGACTTTTAATAATAAATATAATATGTATTGTTGTTTTCATAATTTCATGTTCGTATAATTATTTGTAACCCTCTGATTGTTTGTAGTTATGTACTGTACAATATTTTCTGTTGTAAATGTATGTAGGTACCACATTCTTATTCTTATTTATATGTTTATTCTTTTAATATTGTGACGATTATATAAGCTTTGCCCCACGCTTTGTCCACGAGAAATACTTTGTTCTTCTGACAAAAAAAGATCTTTATATTTGAAGATGCTTTCATATAATGTTTCTATGTGAATACTTCCTCTACGTTATTTTTGGATACATAATAGTTCTAATAGAAAAAAGGTCATCCTGACCTCCATTTGGAATATTTTATATTTAAAATCAACTTTAAAATGTTCAACGGAGTAAAATAAATTTGCACAACTGTGGAAGTTGTGAACGAAAACAATAGTATGAGAGAGAATAAAAGAGAGAGAAAGAGAAATAAATATTCCTTTCATCCACTAAATTCAAACTGAACTTGGGAATAAACAGTTGTAGGAATATATCACAAATAATTCGAGGTAATGAAATGAATTGTAGTGCAAATTATTAATTCCGCTTATAAATACTGTAGTGTTTCTTAGTTCCTCTTGTATTATCCCTACCAATTATATCAATATATATAACAATAAAGTTATAAATTGCGGCAAAATAAAATATTCATTTAAATTTGTGGATACCCAAGTAGCACACCTATATTGGTAAAATATTGTGAACATATTGGCGGAATATTTGAAATGCAATACTGGCGAGAAAAAAAATGTGAACATTTGGCGATATTGGTCCAATATTACTTGAATTGAATTGGGGAAGTATTCTCGAAGCAATATTGTCCTCAAAATATTTGGCGATAATGGCACAATATCGCTGGTACAATATTCTGACAATATTGGCAAAATATTCAAACGTTATATTGCCGAGAAGTAAAATGTTAACATTTTGCGATATTGGTCGATTATTGTTTAGACATTTCAAAAATAGTATTGGTGAAATATTCTTGAAGCAATAATGGCCTCAAAACTTTTATCGATATTGGTACAATATCATTTGGATATATTGGTGGAAGTGAACATATCTTGGTAAATTGATAAATGTCTTTTAGTTGATCAAGGTGACACCAGAGTCCGCCTTTTGATCGCCATAACCACTGGGTAAGCTATCTTGAAAACAAGGTATTAGAAGTATTTAATATATTTCCGTAGGTTTTAGAAGACTTTCTATATGTAGAGCCACCTAGCGGATTTTTATCCAGGTTTGATCATGATATAATTTTAATATGTTTCATTGAATATTCGGCCAATATTCAAACTTCATCTTTATCTAGATGTAGGAAACAATATGGAGACAATATTGTTTTAACGATATCGGTGAATATTATCAAACCAATATTAACCCAATATTGATTTATAAGATTTGTTGAATATTGGCGAAATGACATTCAACCAATATGTAATCACACTTGGATATACAATATAGTTTTTATTCCTAGAATCGATATGAGGGAAATATTGGGATTGCAATATTTATTCTAGAAGTTGAAAACAATATGAAGACAACATTGTTTTATCGATATTGGTAAATATAATTGAACCAATATTGACCCAATATGAGTTATTACAACTTGTTAAATATTGTTGAAATGATATTCAACCAATGTGCTATCAAATTTGGAAATACAATATAGTTTTTCATCCCTAGAATCGACATGACTGGAATATTGGGATTGCAATATTTATTCTAGATGTTGAAAACAATATATGGACAATATTGTATTATCGATATTGGTAGAAATTATTCAACCAATATTGACCCAATATTATATGTGACAATCTACATTCAAAACAGGTTCAACCAAGCTTTCACCAATATTATTAATACAATATTGTTTTTTGAATATTCACCTATAATCTCTATATTGGCCCAACATGGAACCAAGATTCAGCCGACATAATGTGCTACCTGGGTAACGATAATCTACTTTCACTATTTAGAAATTCTCATCATCATTTTTAAGTTTTCGTTGAATTCAATGAAAAAAACAGACTTTTCTGTGAATAATTCTGTCTTGTTTTCTGATTTAGAAATATTCCTCCCATGCTTCGTCCTTCTTTATTTCTAAACTCTTTAATTCATCAATTCGGCTTTTCTCTTATAATATTATCATAATCAAAGTAGATTTCTTGGTATAAAACTAGATTATATTCTTCACAATGGGACTGTTTACACACGAGAAACCATTAAACGCTATAATTGCATGTGTAAATCTGGCAACGGTGTAATTTACTCTCGCCGGCATTGCTATTGCATTATCTTCTACTACCAGTTTTTGCCGTAATAACTGATCATTTCATTCTGTGAAACTCGTTGGCCGCCATACATATCACGTCGATTTCTTTATAAAACAGTTTAGCTTCTCTTTTTATACCACCACTTTTGCTTCCACTGAACTTGTACGAGATTCTGAAGCTCGTCTTTAATGAGTTGTTCTTGTCATTTCAGAAATTTATAGTTTAATTCGTGAGTCAATCTTTTATTCGTTACTTGATAAATCCAGTTCTCGAATGAGAATACTTGGTGTAGGTACGTACTTATTTTAAGGGAGGCTTCCAGAAAACGTCACCTGACCTTTGATATAGATTTCCCAACAGATTGAAAAATATGAAGGATTTGAATTGCTGTCGTCGTGATCGGTTTGCTTTTTGTCACGTACTGAGTTACATATCAGGTGATTCTAATTCTATTGTATGTGTGGGGAATAACAACACCAATTATTTGTAAAAGTTGTAGCCATTAGAGTTATAGATCATTTGGAAACAAATAAATATATAGAAACAGCCTGCTATCACCTCCTGAATCATATATACACGGAGATTGATAGTAATAAATATGTGATCTCTCTATTTTTCGTCTTATCAAAAGCTTTTGATACAGTGTGCAAACTTGAATAAAGCACACTATGCCATAAAGCAGTTGAAATCCAGTTTGGATGAACCTGACTTACTCAACATATATGCTATGTCCCATCTTAGTTTAAATGTTACGGCCTGAGGCAGGGCAAGGTATTTTTCCAGAGTTTTCTTAGTGCAGAAACACGTCATAAGGATAATTTTCAACTTGAACTTCCGAGATAGTTGCGGATCTCCCAACTGACGAAATTACCAGGAAATTTAGTTTCGAGAAATTTTTACGAACGGAAGTAAATACCAAGAAACAATGGAGCACAGAATCCATTCGAGCACTGGGTAAGAATACCATTACATGGTACACGGACGGGTCTAAAACTCCCGACGGAACTGGAGCAGGAGTATTTGGACCTCGTACCAAGTACTCCGAACCCATGGGACACTTCCCCAGCATTTTTCAAGCGGAAATTCACGCCATAGCAAGATGCATTCATTTCAACCTCGACAGGAACTACCGGAACAAGGAAATTGCAATCCTCTCCGATAGTCAAGCAGCCATCAAAGCGTTGAGCTCATATAACATCAACTCGAAGATGGCCTGGGAATGCCTAGAAAAACTTAATGATCTAGGCAGGAACAACAAGGTGATCCTCCTCTGGGTGCCTGGGCACGTCGGAGTAGAGGGCAATGAACAAGCAGACACCCTGGCACGAAAAGGGGCATCAACGCCACTGATCGGGCCAGAACCATTCTGCGGACTTGAAAAATCTCACTCCCAAGAAGAACTCAATAAAACTGAAGAAGCAATGAGAGCAACATACTGGCAAAGACTTCCAGGGCTAAGTCAGGCCAAAGATCTCCTCGGCAATTTCAACCGAGCAAGATCGAAAACACTGATTAACCTCAGCAAAATTAGTCTAAAGACAATCACAGGATTTCTAACGGGGCATTGCAGACTCAAAGAACATCTAAGGAAGCTAGGCTTGGAGGAGGACAACACCTGCAGATTCTGTGGGGAACATCCAGTAACACCTCACCACATATTGAAGGAGTGTTATGCTGTACACCACAAAAGATTAAATATACTGGGATCACACCAGCTGACTGGAAGAAATACCACATATGGACCCCCTCAAAATCCTAAAATTCCTGAAGGAATTGAGGCTTGGGGGGCTGCTGTAAACGAGAACACCTTGAGATAGCAGAAGAAGATGGGGCCCAATAGATCTAACTAGGTCGCAGCGCATCAGTCACCATCCATACCTACCAATACCAATACCAATAGTTGCCAGGCCATTTTATAGATAAAAGAATATTGACAGCCTCATCCATCTTCATCCTCAAATGCATTATGTTTGTAAGGCAAAACGCCAAATTATATGAGAAAACTGCTACAGAACGTAGTCACAATACAAGAAATAGTGATCTTTTGAGAATCACACAATGCCATTACTTGCTTCAACAAGTTACCACATGCAGTCAAAGGAATCAGAAGTGATAAGATATTCCATGACTGTAATAAAAAATTTCTTGTAGAGAAATGCTACTATAGATAGATACCAAGATTTCCTAACTGACAATCTCACAAATAACTTCAACCAAAGTGTTCCCAATTTTACTTAGGGTCAATTTTGTGAATGTTTGTAAAATGCTCCCATATTATGTATGTGAGTTTATATGTGTATTTGTATATATATGTAGGTAAACCTCTGCTAGTTTTAATTTTTATTTTATTTAAACTTTTTCAAAACTGACTTACCATCTGTACCTAGTGTATAAAAAACGGTCAATAAATATTATTACTATTATACAACATTTAGGCAATACCTAAAGGTCCCAATAAGAAAAAACTGGATGAAACCTTTAATAAGTTCAGGTCGTTCAGGCATTAAGTTATGAGTTATAAAATATTAATTTTTCATGCAATAAACGAATTATGTTCATACCATGAAAACAAATATTTATCTGAAAATAATTTTGAAGTTTTTGTCAACATACTGAGCACTTTACGTAAAGACTGTGCAGAGCAGTGCGTCAATTTCTCTTAATTTTCATTCCTAAGTCAATGTCACGCAGAAGTTCAGATAGCATCTACACAGAAAATGAGGATCAGCGATATCATCTTTTACTGGCACACCATATGAATTGGTCGACAGTTGGAAATACAGAAACCCTAAAAAAGACGGTAGCAAAATCAACATACATTCCTCAACGGTTGAAGTGTACTATCAACTCTTTCTATAAATGTCTCCTGGAATCGATGGCATTTTTACAGGCCTCCTACAGACACGGCAATAGAAAATACTGCCACTATTGATAAAAACAACCAGATTTAGTCTAGCTCTTCGGTATACACCGAGCAAGTGGAGAAGAAGAAGGGTAACGTCAATTCCTAAAGTAGGGAAGAAAGACCCTACTCTTTTGAAGTCGTTCAGACGGACCTGTCTCTCAGTTTCCCTTATGATCATGGAACCACTTGCTATAGATATGATGACGGCGTAGTCATCATGGCCAAAGAACTGTCTGCACTCTTACTGAGCGAGGGATAAAAATAACCAGAAACTGGTGCCTCTCTTTGGGGCTGAGAATCAACCTCACCAAAACCACAGTTGTACTTTTTACGAGAATAAAAAATGGGATGCAGATACGTCCCAGAAAAATAGTGGAGTTGTATCGATGGATGTATACAGTGGAAGTGATGCATGTGATCACCTACGGAGCGATGGCATTGCGTGGCTGGACTACACCAGCTACAAGAAAAACATTAGAGAAGGTGCAAAGAGTGGCATGTCTTTACATAACAGGAGAAATAAGATGGAATGAAAGGAAAACCGCTCTTCCTCAAGGACTCACCTCTTGAACGGGTCGCGAAACTCGCCAACCTTTCAGCAGATGAGATTGCCAAAAAATTCATTTTAGAGAAAAACTTCCACACTGAACTGAGTAACAAGAAAGAATGGAGCGCAGAAGCAATTCACGATCTCAAACAGAATGCCATAACGTGGTACACAGACGTGTTTAGGACCTCGGAGGTGACTGGGGCAGGAGTATCTAGGCCCAGAATCAAATACTACGAGCCTATTGACAAATACCCAAGTATCTCTCAGATAGAAATACACTCTACCGAAAGGTGTACTGTAACTTTTTTTTTCCTCTGAGTTGAATAAAACGTACAATACCATTAGCGTGGTAGTCGGTTGAGCAAGTAGGGCTGAGTTGAAGTGTTCTATCTGAGAAATTTAAGTGAAAATATTTTTTCGAATTTCAAAATGGTGGCGCCCAACGTGGGGCGCTATTTGTTATGAATTGCTTTGTATGTTGTGGTTGTTCTTGATATGATAATGTTTGTTTTTGAAATGAAATTAAAGTATTGTATCTTGTGTGTGAACTGTGCTAAGGAGAAAAAGGTAATTAAGAAAAAAATATTCCGTTAAAAATGTAGAACTACTGGGCAAAATTTCATTTAAGTACAAAATTTTCTAAATAATTATGTTCAACAATTTTTATTCTTCAATATCATATCAAAAACAACATTATAACAAAAAGCTACCACAACTTAAACCGCCTTATGATAACCGTCTTGATATGTTGAGGCAAGTGATTATACATCTCAACCATATTATAATGGAATCCCCAATAAGGTTTGTTGTGGGAAGTGGTAATTTTAACCCATTAGTACGTGTGTCGTACGGGTTGATGGAGCTTGGAACATGGATATATTCTTGTTCATGAGGCATACCGATTCCAGAATAAAAAGATGAAATTACTATCAGAATGAGGGAGATTGGGCGAAGATTTGAGGGATCGTCTACATACGTTCGGTAAGTTGAGCTCCTTTCTTTCTCCAAGCAAACGCACTCAAAATATTTAGAGCATAATGCAACACGACTGTTTCCACGAAGATCTTCATATGCTGGACATACGAGAGCAAATCCATAATGATCTCACGCGTATCGTAGCAGGCCCAGCATCTAATGTCATCATCACACAGCTTTGGTGGAGTCTCAGCAAGGGGACTTTTTTTTTTCTATTTTCGCTGTACTATCTAGTCTAAATGTAATAAATCAATTTAATGAATGCTACGAGGAACATTTCGTTCATTGTTGAATAATAGTTGTTATTTATATTGGCGATAAAATTCATGTACCAATTATTTTCAAATAGCTAATGGCAGTTCAATGCTCTATTCATTTTGTCATGAAATTATTTAGTATTTCCATTTAACTTAAATCACACGTGTTGGACGAAAATGAGAAATATTATTTGATAAGTGAAAATGTCGGTGAGGGAATTCATTGGAACTTCACTTCTGCTGCAAGGAGTTTTGAAAAACACGAATAGAGGAATTCTGTATTATTCAGAAAACTTCGTAATCACTAATTAAAAGAAGGTGGGAATTGTACAAAAGAGTTAAGTGAGATTTTTCCGATTTTGAACTCAGAATTTCCGTGATCAAAGTCGGATTTTCCCTGCTTGAAATCGGAAAAATAAAATTCCTAGTCCGAAATTCCGGGTTTGAACTTTGAAGGAGGAAAAGTAAAAAAAAAACATAAATATGGAGAGAAGATCAATTAGTATTCCAAAAAACTATCGACCATGAAATTATTTGGTGAATTCATCAGCAGTGAAAGTTACATTGCTGTGCCACATTCGACACCACGAAGCCTGTCTCCATGACAGTTTTTCTCTACTCATGTATTGGATGTTGCAACTTTTCCAATATCTCATTTTCGATAAATTTTTTGAAAAGAAACAATTGCATTCTAGATTTAGAACCCTTCTTAAATACTTCCATTTTCATTGACCAAGAAGAAAAATGGTAATTTTTAATTATGCGGTATATAACTTTCAAATTCCAAATATCTAACAAACACTATTTGCTAGTTTTATGCATTTTTCAAAAATTTTGGTTAGTGTTGTTTACTGGTTTCAGTTTAACTTCTGTCCATTTCAACTGAAGATGAGCATTACTATGCTCGAAAATATTTTTTTGGTTCACTGATTTATTTGTGATGCAAATCGTTTAACAAGATTCTGCCAAAGCTTTCTTGTCAAACGCCCCTTCACATTGGGGTTACATATATATAATATTGTGGAGACTACTTTGAGTTTTACTTAGCTTCTTCCCAAGGATGTAGTAAACTTTTTGAAAAATAACTCAATTGGGATTAACGAATCTAACTACAGTTTTTCAGTTTCGGATTCAATGTTAAAATTAAACGAGAAAGAATTCAAAGAGAGAAAATATTATTTTACTATTGCAATTTTTCATTTCAATGAATTGTTTTTTTTTGTAATAATAAATACAAAATGAAAATGATAATGTTAAATCGGATCACTTTATCAACACACGAAAATACTAAGAAACATGATGCTGATCTAAAATTCTCATTCCTGGTGAATGATCCATAATCTAGAGTCCCTAGCGTTCTTCATTATGAAACTCAACATTTAATTTGCTGAATTGAAAACTTCATTTGTGTGTGAGAGAAAAGTGAACTTTTGATTGAAATTAATTCCAAGATGCTTCGTCTCATTCATCCTGTTGACAGCGTTAGCATTTTATTTTATATCAAAATTAATCAATAATTCTTTTTTTTAGTGAATGATAAAACGTCAATATGCAATTGTTAATTATTTTTTGAACACCAATCGAATACTAAATTCATTGAACTCTATAACTCCTGACAATCCTCACAGTTACTGATGACTCTAAATATCTTCAGGCCATCAGCATATAGTGGTGGCCTAGAGTAGTTCGATCTCTTATCAATGTCATCAATAAAGAGTAGACCGAAGTGGTCCTAGGTTTATACCTTGAGGCACTTCGGAACTAAGAGTGTATAAAGGTGACTTCATATTCTTCAAAATTTTTCCTATCGAACAAATAATTGGTGAACAGTTTTATGGAGCTGAAGAGGTATGAAGAGGTATTCAAAAATGAAGTTGGTCATCGGCTTTTTGTAAGTCCGTATATAAATGAAGTGAACTTGCTAACCCACATCCAGAGCATCAGATACAAATTGAGGAATACAAGCAAAATTGGACCCGCTGATCAGTAGATTTAATGTTTTTTTTTACATAAGTCGGTAGAATTGGCCGTTCTCAAAATGAAATCAAAGATGAAGTAATGCGGTTGGTAATGGGTTGATACAAACTTTCTATAGAAAATTGGTTGTTTGATCTGGACCAAAGTAGAATAAGTTTGTCTTTTAATTTCTTTGCTGACTTCTTAACATCTTTTTCTTCATACATCTAGGTATTTATATTTGGCCAATCATTCAATCATTAGTAATATTATCAAGTCCATTACATAATCTCTCATTTACAACCCACTTCACTCAATGATTGATGCATGAATATTTCGACCCACTTTTCGTAAATGCAGGTGTTTTATTCTGACCTCCCACAGGTCATACACTTACTTTATTTATTGGGATCGACATATTGGCCTCAAAAATATACATTTTCGGTTTCGGTTAATGAGAAGCTGAAACCGCCAGGAGAAGCTGAAAACGTCAGTTAAAATAGTGCTCCCATTCCTAGCGTAATAGTTGAAAAGAAACCACTGAATTGTAATCAAATCAGTGTTTTTATGTTTCGTATTATTGCCACGAGTAAAAGTTACGACACATTTTTGTTACTATTTTAAAACTGTGGACAATCATCCGTATAAAGCAAGTCAGGCATGAAACAAATAATTACAATGAAATTTGTTTATTTATGGAGCAATTTGCTATGATTTTTAACCATAAACCACGATGTTTGGTACAGTTCATGTCAAAATAATAGTGCACTGTTGATTTACATTATGCGATTGGTCTACTTAATTCTCAAATGAAGCAGGAGTTGATCGTTAATATAAAGGACGAATATAGCGTGTTAAGTAATGTAATAAACTGAAGATGAACCTTATTATGAAATTATGTTACGACTGGTTTTGAAAATTCCTATAGCTGAATAGTTACACAACTTTGGCCTATAAGTATCCTACCGACTTCATCAAAGATATTGGAGAAACTGACAAAGACATGTTAGGGGCGAAATTTAGAAAAGGAGAGCAGTGAATGTGCAATGATGTGTCACGCCTCTAACATACCCAGTAGCTCAGTAGGCGTGGATTCGACAATAAAAATTGATTTCGATAAGATTGAAATATGGGGTTAATTTTCCGGTGCGCCACGGATTTATCGCTAGTGAAAAATCCGAAACCACCCTGATGGAATGGGACAACCCACTGCACTAATATTACTAAAATATTAAACAATAGATACCCGTAAATGGAATAATAATAATATATAAATATGTAGAGGTTTTGTCCTCCCTTACGCTTAGATAACTTGGACCAGAATAAAAGAAATAGTCATGACCCTTACTAATAAAATATATTGATGTATGTTACACAAATGTACCACCAAGATGGATTCAATAGATTGAGAGTGGGGTACTGTTTACCTAAATAAAATATTGAACCTCCAGTGAGGGCTATGCCGGTGACGTCACGATAGCTTACAATACTGATGCCTTAGGGGCAATCTCTTATGTTAAACTTATCTGATCATTAGTAGGTTTCCTTAGTAAGACAGTGGGTACGTCTCAATCAATCTAAGTATCAGTACATCTGGGACGAACACCCTCAACGAAGAACACCAACAATGGGGACCAACAGCGAAGGAACGCTGAACAACAGATATACAGCTGGACAACTACAGTTGAGCTGGAACAATCACAGTAGTGGAGTCGTGGAAAGACAATCGTGTAGCAACGGAACAGTGGAACAATCACATGAGTGGAACTCCAATAAACTGTAGCAGAGTAGTAGCAATAAACCGTAGTGGAGCACTACCAGCGGCGAAGCAGTAACAGTAGCAAAGTAGTAGCAGAGTGGTAGCAAGCACTAGCCGCAGCGGAGCAGTAGCAAAGTGGTAGCCGCAGCGGAGCACCCTAGAATAAACAATACCAGTCTGACTTCCGATTACACTTGTATGGGGCCATAAATAGAGCCCAAATGCAAATACTAACCTCTATTAAGTGGGAGGGTTCTGATAACAGCTTTGATGGTCTGTTTGCTGTCTGATAGCGAGTTTCTCGTTCCAGTGGTTTCACACAATGATGAAGTGACGTCTAACCTCAAAAATCCGCAAAGCGAATGGAGATTTCTCAAAAATATATAGCGTCAAAAATCGCAAACAATATGAAAAACTCTCCAGATATGAATTTTCCCAAGATCCATCAACGATGATCAAACTTTAATTGAAAATCTTCAAAATAGGTCAGTCACTCACCAAGGACAAATAATGAAATCCGAACACCGGAAGATATGTCTCAGACGTCAAAGTCAAAACTGTCAATATCTTACAAGGCGCTTTCTTGTTCGTTAGTGTTCGGTGGGATCAGTCCAGGAACTACCTCGAGCTACTTGGAGCGATGAAAAGAACACCTTAAGATTCAGTGTTGCCAACTGAACCAAGACGAAAAAGCCAGCCTCTCAATCTCAGAACCAAACACAAACAAACAAAAGGTCAAGTATTCGAATGTGAAGTAGGTACCTCAATGACACAAGATAGAGATAGAGTAGAAATGTTATGGTTTTGTGTTCTAAGCACAAAACAATAGACTAACCATAAGTATGTTTACAAAACAACGCTGTCATATTGCAAAATAGAACAACTAATAACTTTCATTAGCTTAAGGCCGGTTCATTTCCGCTCGAACTAGTATAGCAAAGGTAAGTATTAACATTCGGAACAAGCTATACATGACAACGATCAAGTTGTCATTTTGATACAGTGGCGTACAGAGTGGAAAGTGTATATCCATGACAGAGAATTTCTGATCTTATTGTATTAAAACAGAAAGGGTTTTCTAGTGCAAAATAAACCCGTAACAGACAATCGCGATCACTAAACCCTCAACATTTCAAAGAACAATCTGGACTTCGAAAACTTCGAATCGAACTCAATTCTGTATCATCGAGATTTATCGATGGTAGCCGAGTAAAAGACAGGTAGCTGAGTGGTAATGCCGATGTTTTCAATCACTCTGGTCAGTCGAAAGTTCAAACCATAGCGCCGGCAGTAATTTTTCGGGTGGCCAGAGAAAGTGCTAGGAATCGCACGTAAAAAGGTAAGACCTCGTTAATCCTTGGCTCGCACAAGTTTCGGCTTCTGAGGGCTGCCGTTCGTAAGGGGACGACAGCTGGTTAACAGAAAAAATTAGAAAATGGTTTTAAAAATCATCATTACGTTCATATAATTCCTATTCGGACCCCTTTTTCATCATTGTATCTTATATTCACTTGTATTGTTAAACCCTTTTATGAAAAATTCCTCTGCCATTAATTTTGCAATTAATAATAATAACTTTATTCACTTAATAAATAAAGAATAAATACAAGAAATTGGATAAATACATGTACGAAATGAATAAAAACTTTTGCGATAAGTGCAAAGCACTTGTTTCGCGAAGAAAAATATTGCAAGTGGAAAAAGTGAACTATAAATAGGTACAATCTAAAATATGTGTAAAATCTAAAATATCAAATGTAAAATGTTATATGTAAAATGTTTAATATAAACTGTAAAATGTAAAATATGAAACATGAAAGGTCAAATGTAGAATGTAAAGACAAAATGTAAATAAAGTGTAGAATGTGAATAATAACAATGATAATTATCAATAAACGATGAACAATGAACAATAAACGATGAAACAGTAGGCACATAATAGTTATTTATGTACCAAGGGTATAAATAGATGTTTATGCCCTGAGGGCGACGTTTTACGAACCCGAGGGCCTCTGGCCTGAGGGTTTGTAAGTCGCCCGAGGGTATACACATCTGTTTATGCCCGCGGTACATACATAACTTTATGTCATACTAGTTCGTTATTGCAATCCAATCTCAATACAAATCAGTATTTTAAAAAATCCGGTTTGAATTGATAACATTAACACTATCGATGCTAGGTGAATGTTGACAAATGTAAATGTCATAAAATCAAAATAATTTTTATATGTGTCAAAATAAACGAAGATTTTGGAATTCCTGACGAAATTATTGAAAAAGCAAAGAATGCAACTGAAAATCTGTTGCCAAAAAGTCTAAAGAAGCTTAACTATCACCAAATCTTTTAAGAACTGCCAATTTTATGTTAATTCGTCAAAATAATGTTCATCGAATATTTACATAAATTACTATATTCCGTTTGTAATTTCATTAATAAAGGTTATTAAATGAGTTAAACAAAAAATTATTTCTCTTTATGTCCGCGCGGGCCATAAAGTGAACTTTATGCCCGCACGGGCATAAAGTACGACATTAGATAGTTGGTAACGAAGCAATAAAAACAATAATGAACTAGTATGACATAAATCAATAAAACAGTATATAAAAAAACGTCTAATAGATATTAAATAGGGTACGCATGGAAATTAAATTTTGAAATTGTGGATCAATAAATTTTTTTTATCACTCACTCGAATAGCCGTAGCAGCTCAGTTCTTTGGCTTTGAAGGATGTGCTTCTTCAATGCTCCTTTGAAGCTGCTGAAATTTACAATAGAATTTATTATTTCAGGAATTTTACTGTATAATTAAGGGGCGAAATAAGTAAAAGAGCGTTTAGCGACGACCTTAACCATTAGAGATGTAATGAAATGATTTCGCTGACGAGTATTATACTTATGAGAAGGGAGGTATGTTTGCTTGCGTGATATTTAACACTGAAGCATAAAACATACAATTGTCTTATGTCTAACATTTGTGTTTCCGTCTATAGATCATGATAAGGATATCTATTGTTTTTGGAAAATATCAGTTTTAAAAAACGCCTTTTCATAACTCGAATAACATTAAAATGATTATTCAGAGCTCCACCCCTCACTGCTATTGCTATTGCATAGCGAATGTGACTTACCACAAGAGAATAGTACAAAGTTTTTAACTACTTCAACGCCAGGATTTCTTTGAGCTTCCTAAATTTCAATAAAATTGTCCTCATTTTATTAACAGTATAAGTTATATGTAGATCACATTTTAGATGAATATCAATAACTATTCCCAATTATCTCACTTTGTGCTCTTGTTGAATATGGAAGGGTGTTTCAGTACCGATAGTTAGGTGGTCGAATGGAGGCATTCCAACAGAATTACAACAGAACGGAAAGTAACATGTTTTATCTACATTCACAGTTAATAATTTTTTATCGAACCATCAACCAAGAGGAAATTCTGTATCCGCTTTATTTTCAAAAAATTCCAGTCATCAGCTTCATAAAAGATGGGTGTGTCATCTGCAAATCCGATAATGTTTCCATAATTATATAAAAAAATTGAAGAATTCCCACAAAAATTTTTCTTTGTACTATATTTTTAGTAAGAATGTTTTTCACGGATACAATAAATTTGAATTTGAATTATTGTTCAATGAAAATATTTTATTGATATATATATATATATATATATATATATATATATATTGAATAATGTTGGTCCGAGTACAGAACCTTGAGGTACGCCACAGTCGATCTTCATTTCACTACTCAATTCGTCATCAATTCTAACTCTCTGGCTTCTTCCCGTCAAGTATAACTTTCGAATAATTTCAAATTATTACCCCTCATTCCAATATCATCTAAAGACTGAAGGAGAAGATGATGACTGACAGTGTCAAAAGCTTTCGATAAGTCTATGAGAGATGGTTTACTTTCATTCAGAGCATCGGTAACTTTTGATGTCTTCTACAGAATAGCATCATGAGTTGAAATGTTTTCTCTAAAACCAAATTGGCTGTTTGAAATTATTTTATATTTATTGAGAAATGAAACAAACCTCTTTCTAATGATTTTTTCGAATATTTTTGATAGATGGGTAACTAAAGATATTGGACGATAATGTTTGATAACAGATGTATCCCCCCCTTCAGAAGTGGTATAATGATCGATTTTTTGAATTCAGTAGATTATATCCCTTCTTCCACACATCGATTGAGAATATGAGTTGAAGGATCGACAATATAAATTGATATTAGTTTTATAGTTTCCGAAAACTTGTCACCCCCGAAGTCGTTGAAAAAATTGAAAATCCCGTCGCTGGTGGCTGGATGATGACGTATTTACAAGCTTTAGCTTTGACACACTGTATACCTAAAAACAAATGAATACGCGAATAAAACTTACAGACTTAATGTATGTTGTCTCAGAAAAACAGCTTTACATGTTGACTACAAAACTGGAGCTGGTTTTTGAGCGTAGTTTAGTATATAGTTATGATCCTAGCACGTTCGTATTCCAGAGACTTCAGTTATACACTGGATGATTCAGTTAGTTAATGAGTCATGTTTACTCATTTGTCATCAACTTGCTGCTAAATAAATCAAAGCCGTTTTGTTATTATGAAGATAGAACGTTTCCTAAACCGTTCTACTTTTTTATTTCAATTCCAGTCCAGATTTTCATCTAAGGTAATTTTTTTGATCCAAGGAAATAACCAAAATAATATCACCTACTAATAATTTAGTTGTTTTGTTCAATTTTTGCTCAATCAGAGAAGATTATTCCTATACCTGTGATCTGAAATATATTCCACCTCATCTTTAATGTATTTAAAAGTGCACAAGTCCGAGTTTCTGTTGATTATTATCGCGAAATGTGCGTACGTGAGGTAAAATGAGAAAGAGGTTCCAGGACTGGCCCTTGTGACACACCATATTTAATTGTCATCTTGTCCGAGAGCTCCTTTAATCATAGTTACACTGAGTACCTTCTTCCAGATATTATTCCATCATAGGTAAACCAATAACACAATAAAATTCAAGTGCTAGCGAACGCCTTACTTAGAAATACAGGTGTAATCAATGTATACAGTACGATGCAAATGTATGGAATAAATTCATTATTTTTTAATATAAACATATTTTGGGAAATTTCTCAAACACGTCGATTTTCTTTTCCTAATGGCCAATTTTTGAACCCTACCCAAAATATATAGGGTTATCCGCAATTGAGTAAAAATGACTTTAGTGATATTTTTAAATGGGACACCCAGTGTATTTTTCCATATTTGGTTAGGGATCGTCATTACAAATCCAGTGATACCAGGTTTGATGGGATTATGTCAAACGGCTGTGGAGATATGAGCAAAAAACTTCTCTATATTCCCAATGAGTGCGACAGAGACTTTTGACCTTCCGAACCAAGTGGAGTCTCAGTCATCCTCATTGGACATACGAGGAAGTTTTTGTCCATATCTCCGTAGCCGTTTGACGTAATCCCATCAAACCTGGTATCACTGGATTTGTAACGACGATCCCTAACCAAATATGGAAAAATACACTGGGGGAGTAAATTTTACTCGAATGCGGATAACCCTATATATTTAGGATGGGGTTCAAAAATTGGCCAATCGGAAAAGAAAATCGACGTGTTGGAGGAATTTTCCAAAATATGTTCATATTCAGAAATAATGAATTTATTCCATACATTTGCATCGTACTGTATATTCTTCCTTCAGAATCATGGACAATGTTTTAAACTACAGGAGATGGTTGTATTGACTGTGATAATATTTTTCCTGAAATAATACTGAAATTTTTGTATTATTAGTAATAATTCTCAATGAGGCTAGTGAAACATTTTATTTTTAGTATAATTGCAATAATTTTTCCAATAATCTCCCTTTCTTTCATACAGTCTGAAAATGGACAGGTACTGATGGATTCATTTATCTGACTGATCTATGGTTGAATCACCATATCGATAATTTGTTTCAAAATAATTGAATATGTAAATATTGTTGGGCATCGCCCATAATATATTTTTTTAAGTAATAGTTGAATAGCAACATGTAAAATACTTCAGCGTTATTTTGAAGAGTCTTGTACTCACCAATAACATGCTTTACTTCCATTAGAAATACCTAAAAGTACAGTTAACTTTATCTTTCCGAACTCTGAGGTTGTTAAGAGTTAATTTTCCAATTTTCATAAGAACACCATGAATCAGCTTATTTATAATTGTTAGAAGAAATAGAAAATCAGTACTTAACTTTGGCAAAACCGAATTGTTAGGAAAATAAATAAAATACCTGAGAAATACACAGAAATTATTAAATTCAGTAGTCACATCAAAGAGGTAACAAATTATCACATAGTGAAGATATTTGGAAAGAGACACAACATTATAAGAAAAAAAAGCCTTCATAACCTCCCCAGCCTACGCCATGGATCAGCGTGATACTTCTGAACAAGTTTCACTCGAACCTCTCCGACTCCGGCACCGCAAAACAATTTCAAAGCCACACTTTTCGAACAACAATAAAATCGCATAATAAACAATTGAATTCTCGCTCTGGTGCATCTCGAATGCAGGCTCGGCTAACCAAGTGGAGTTGCACTTGAGTCAAGGTTAATATGCGATTCAACAACACGCTTCCCCTCATTCTTCCGCGGCCGCCATTATTTATTATACATTGTTTCCCACTCGTTTGTTTCATCAGACGCGAGCCTCCGGGCGCATAGTTTTTTTCCTACGAACGCATTCCTCTAGACGGAATTAACGCTCTCGAAGGCGTGCGATTTTTTCTACCATCTCATTAAAATGGAGCGAATAGTTTCCTAGTCAGTTGTCATATTCACGAATTGATGATTCCATCATTTACTGATGACGACAACTCGTTTGACGACCTGTTTCTTAAATCCCTCTTTTCCAATAGTCCTACTACTCCCTGGTTACTTCCCTGGCTAAAACCGTGACTGATATTGAATTACATCAGACACATACTTGGTGTAATGTTGTTCAACTTATTTTGTTAAAAACGAGTTTTTGAAAACTTCTTCCAACTTTATTGAACGAAATCACATCAATCAATTTTGACAACCTGTCAGCTCTGATCTCAAAATTGGGTGAACACTACTTTTCCTCCACATTTCAAATATAGGCTATTCTGGGTAAACTCACGAAAATCAAAATTCTACCCAATGGTAATACATATAAAATATAAACAAATAGAAAAGATACAATTTTGATAGAAAAATACACTGAAATCAGTATTTTACAATTCTCATTCATTAAGGGTGCATTATTGAACCGTGGCTAACCAGAGTTGGTCTTTAACAAATGAAACACCCAGTATATTTTAAAAAATTCCAATCCGCAACTTCCTTGGCTGCTCAACGATTTTTTAAAATATGAATTCCATTTCAGCGTTGTCGAGTTATCTAAAAAAATCTATTTTGTAGACTTTTTTTGAAAATCAACCATATCACATTTCGAAATATTAGTGATCTTTTGGAAATCGTTAGTCAATATCATGGAAGTATAAATACAGATTGATTCAGCATTGCCATACCTATACAACATGGATTGTTTTGAAGTCGCTCATTTTGTAGGCGCGCGGACTGCGGGGAAGAGAGAAGGTAGCGATAGACTGTGACCTTTCCACAACCGACAGTAGCGCACGTATTCGATAAAAATAGGGTTCGATCACAAGAAAAAAAATGTTGAATTTGAAATAATGATGAAAAAATCAACGAAAGTGATAGAATATACATCCGATGGAACTTCGTGAGAAAGATAACTCGTATGACATACCTGATGTCATGCAATATTTCATTGACTGAGATAGTATTGATCCTTATAAAATTAGTTTCACAAAGTTTGAAAAATAAATATGAATATACTTTTAAATTTAAAAAAAGAATAAGAAAGTATTGACTGAAAAATGGTAATTTATATATTCAATGTTCTTATATAGATATTATTATAAATGAAAATTGTGAAGAAAAACGCAGCAAAACCTAGCAGACTTTGGAACACATTCAGTTGAACCAACTTTTTCAACCAAGTCGCTTTTTCTGTGACATCAGCTGGAAACCCAAGGATAAATCCAAATTTTGATAGACATTTCCTTTTGGCAACCTTTTTTTTAAATGCATCATCCAAATACCTAAAGAAGTAGTAAATGTTTCGTGAGGTGTCTATTTCATTATCTCCTCATATGAAGGTTTGAAAACACGTATTAATTTCATTTTGTTCGGCGAAAACAGATTGATACCCAATGTAACGCCTATGATAATTACGAATGGAAACTGATATTCGGGTTCGAACACATAGATTGTTTGCAGACCCAACAAGATTGCACCATTATGAGTCTCTGTCTATTATATTGCAAGTATATAACACAAATGAGTTCGGAAAACACTATTTCAACAATAATCTGACAACAAAGCAATAACAGAATATGACAGAACTGTCAGAAGTTTACTTTGTGGAAAACATAAACATTGATATTCAACAGCGTTGACAAACGACCAGACACAATAAACTCTACACATCCATTTGAAGACGCAAGTAATGATTTTTTTCGATAGTTTGCGGATTTTGAAACTTGTAAGTAATACAGGTTTAAGTTGCATGATAATGTCACCATCACCATCATTCATTCTTCGAATGTTATCGAATGGAATACGTATAGTGACACAATGTTGTCTATGATAACGACTTATCACCTACGAGATGTGACAACGCCCAACTCAATTTCACGACTTCAGATTGTGACCATTCACGACTGCAGACCAGGATGTAAACAGCTGGGTCCAGTACAAAACTTTATTGGTCCATGGTCGATATGGTGATGACAACTGTGAATTTGGAATAAATTGTTCAGGATGTTCGGTTCAACAACACAAACTTGTCCATTTTCAAACATAGATATTTTGATTTTTCCATATACAGCACCCTGTATATTTTCATTTATATCAACTCTTCCCAATGTCATGTACCCAAAACAACCCGTTTACGAGATATTCTACATCCAAAAGATAAGCATCTTTCCACAGAAAATATTGACAATGCTGGTATTTTGTATCATACTTAAACTTTACCTGAAAAATCATATTAACTCAATGAGAATACAAAACATCATATTTATTCGAATCAGATGAGACAGAAGTCAAAAATAATTAATGCAGCAAATGTTCAATGTGCCATCAGTTTCAGGTTATTGCAAAAAATGTTCAAAAAGATCTAATTGTTCTTTCTGAAAATGCGTATCAATTAAGAACTTCTCTCCTGTCTCTGGCGATATCGATGCCTCTGCTTGGAGTTCTAAGGCATAGGAGTTCTAGCAGCATCTATGAGAATAAACCGTTTCCTTAAGAAAATCCAAGGGCGCTAAATCTGGCGACCTAACATGCCAATAATGTTCAGAATACTTCCCAATTCCACCTACCGCCAAATTTCTCCAGCTCATTCTCCAAAAACTCAGAAACTTCTAGTATTGACATTTCTTCTGAATGAAAATGGCCCCAGAATGTTTATGTTCGAAATGTCGCACTAAATACTGACTTTTTCGTAATGATTTGAATTTGGATTTGTCTGAAACCACCACTGATAGTAGATATTTGCTAAAGATAGCCTCATTGATAAATTCAATTTCACATAGCTTTTCTTCTGTCTTTTCCACCTGTTCTTGAACCTAGAAATAAAAATCGAGTCAGATATCAAGATTTTAATCCAATTGAGGAAATTCATTTCCTTGTCTTTCCTCCAGATTATTCATTTTCGGTTTGTATTTTTGCATGAAATAATTAATTCTCTAGAACTATAAACTCAAAAAGTGAAATAATTTTCTCTATGAAGACATGGTTCTATTAAAAGCTGCAGTTCCTCTGCTATTTCGAACATTTTCTTATGAGAATTCTTCAAATTAATATTCGCGCTATATTTCCCTTTTTTCAAAAAACGCCTCTTCAACACATCTCTAAATTAATTAGAAATTCTTGATATGCCATATGGTGAGAGCAAATCATATTCGAGGGTATCTGGTTTTATGACTTTGTTTTATAGCTCTTCCCAAGATTTCTTACGGAACTTCAAATGAGGTTTTATGGCGTGTTTCGGAATCAAGCGTAAAATGATCTCTCCTATCAGAATAATTACGAAGGTTCACATGAATGTGGTTCTGCAATTTCTTTGTTTTATGGCACAGGGTATTCAACTTCTGAAATTTGTTTATTTTTTCAGGTAGTAAAACACTACAAATACTTCATTAATTCAACAACAAAATCAAATTATAGAACATAAACAATTAATTCACTATTAATAATACTCGGAACTCTTGAAGGCGCATTCGCTATTTCACTTGAAGGAAAACCTGGAAAACCCATGTTGTTTATATATTTGTTTTTAAGTATATTTTAATTGATACTTTTAATTGTAGTCAAAATGGATAATACGTTTTTGATAATTTTTATTCAACTAAATTCGACTGGCATATTGACATATATCATAAAACGACAGAACATAGAACATAAGTCATAAAACACAAATATAAGATGAATCGAAACAGTTCATGAAAATATATTTGACACACTCCCTTAACAGTGAGAGTCATCGACAAAACTAGCACTCCCTGAAGGGAAAAATTATTTATGTTGATTTTATCATCTACTAATAAAATAATACTGAATTTAGAAATTTCTACTAAGTATCGTTAGAAATTTCTTCCATCATAATGTCTCTAAATTGCTGAAACTTCACTCGTTGAAGAGGCTTTGTAAAAATGTCAGCAAGTTGATCTTCTGAAGGACAATGTTTGATGGTGAACCATCCTTGGTTTAATTCATCATGGATGAAATGATACTTGATTTGAATATGATGGCTGTTAAATGACATCTGTCCAGACTTTATCATTTTGATTGCACTTTCATTATCCACATGAAGAACAGTCATTATTTTAAAATCCAGTAGTTCTTCAATGAGAGTTGATATATTTCATTTGTGCACAGCATTGAGCAGCTGCCACATATTCAGCCTCGGTGGATGATCTTGCCACAGTTTTTTGTTTCTTTGAACACGAGGCAATTGGTCCATTCCCATACATCATTACAAAAACTGATGTACTCTTGCTATCAGTCTTGTCACCTGCATGATCTGCATCACAGAACACATGTAGTTGTTTTAAATCATCTTTGTTTTTGCAGCAGTATTTGATTCCTAAATTCGAAGTTCCCTTCAAATATCTAATGGTTCTTTTGACATTTTTAATGTTTTCAGAAGTAGGGTTTTGCATAAACCTACTTTCATATCCAACAGCATAACTCAAATCTGGTCTTGTCTTGTAGGAAACATAAAGAAGACTGCCTACAGCTTCTTTATAGGGAAACTCTTTGTTGATTGACAGTTTTTGAGTTTTTTCTTCTTTAACAATCGGTGTGTCTTTTACCAGTGAATTTTGCATAAAATATATTTCGACAATTTGTCTGCTGTATTTGGCTTGACTAATTAGATATTCCCCTTGTCGCTCTTTATTTCAATACCGAGATAGAAATGAGGATTTTCATTTATTTTGACTTCAAAGTTTTTCTGCATCTTCCTCAATATGTATTTCATTTCCGGCAAATCTTCTCCAAGCATCAAACCATCATCAACATGGATAGCCACAGAATTTCTTCTTTTCCTTGGGATTTCTGAAGACACACTTGTCTGATTTTAACTGGATAAGACCTTCTTGCTTTAAAAAGTCTGTTAGTTTCTTGAACCATTGCAGGGGGCTTGTCTTAGACCATATAGGGTTTTGCTTAGAAAACATAGTTTTCCAGGATGATCATAACCTTCAGGAAGTTTTAGGAAAATTTCTTCTTTGAGATCTCCATTTAGAAAGGCTGATTTGACATCAAATGTTAGAAATTCTAGGTTCTTCATAGCTTCTATAGCAAGTAATGTTCTGAGAGATGAGGCTTGTAATACACTACTATATGTTTCCTTGAAATCAAGTGAATTTTTTTTTGCTGGCATCCTCTTGCCACAAGTCTGGCCTTGAAACGACCATCGTCTTTGACTTTGAACACCCATCGGCTTGAAATAATTAGTTTTCCTTTAGCATATTTTTCATCTACCAATTCCCATGTTTTAGTTTGCATGAGACTTGTCTTTTCTTCATTTATAGCTTCTTCCCATTTGTTTCTATCTTTACCATTCAGGCATTCATGAAAAGTTATTAATGCTTCTTCGTCTTCATCTTCACAGTCGAGGACGTAATCATCAAGCATCTCGGTTTTCTTCTTTGTCTTATTGGTCTCAAATTCAGGTTATATTCTTAATCAATCTCATTATTTTCTTCAAGTTCACTTTCTGAATTTTCATCTTCTGCTTCTTGATATTCTTCTCTTCTTTCTGCTTGTTCATCTTGTTCTTCCTGATCAATTTCTCTCAATTCATGCTCAATCTCTATTGAATCTTCTTGGGTTTCAAATTTCATTAAGCTTTCCACAATAATATTTAAACCTTTATCTTCATCTGATTTTTCAAAAATATTTGTGGGATGTATGTCTCTTGACAAGTATACTCTTTTTGTTCTTGGGTTTCATACTCTGTAGCCATGAGGTGCATATCCAACAAATACACCCTTTTCAGCACGGTCATCTAATTTTTTTAAATGATCTAATTTTTTTGTATAAACAATTGAACCAAAATTTTGTAGATTGACTAGGTTAGGTTTAGTTCCATTCCAATTTTCATAGGGTGGTACATCAATTGTTTTTGTGGGGCTTCTGTTTAACTGATCTGCAGCAGTTAGAACTGCAAAACCCCATAGTTGTGTGCTCACCGAAGCTCTTATAAGCATTGCCCGAACCTTATTCATTAAGGTGAGGTTCACTCTCTCCGCTACACCATTAAGTTGAGGGCTTTCAGGAATGGTGTAATCCAGCATTATACCTCTTTGTCGACACCAGTGTTTGAACTCATTACTCCTATATTCTCCACCATTGTCGCAGCGTATCTTTTCAGTCTTAAGAGTGAAATGAGCTTCAGCTTCGTTAACATACTCCTTCAGGTATTCTTCTGTTTCATCTTTGGTATGCATCAAGTAAACCTTGAGAAAATGGGTGAAATCATGCAAAACTGTTAGAAAGTATTGTTCTGCATCATATGTTTTAGGTGATATTTTTCCACATACATCACTGTGGAGAATTTCAAGAGGCCTTTTTGCTCTCCGTCTTTGGGTATTAAATGGATTTCTTACTAGCTTTCCAATGGTGCATGCTTCACAAAACTCATCTGGGTTGCATTTCAGTAGAGATTCGTCAGCACCATCACATAGCTCGGGTATATTTCTTAAATCCCTAAAATTGAGATGACCAAGCTTATTGTGCCACTCGATAACTATTTGCTTTTGAGTAATTAATGATTCTGATTGATTTGCCAAATCCACTATATATAGGCCTGACTGTGTCTTGTTTCCTTCTAGCACCACATCTTCTTCTTTGTAAGTAACTTGTCCGAGAACAATTTTAACCTTTTCTTTATCAAACAAGGTAATAGCGCCAGCATTTGTAACTGCACTGACGGACAGGAGATTCCTTGACAAATTTGGAACGTAATTTACATCTTTCAGAACAACAGTCTGTGTTTCAACATCACCAACAAGGGTTGACACAAGATTTTCACCTTTCTTGGCACATCCTATTTTTATTTCTTCAGTTTTTTTTGTATTTATCATTATTTCTTTCTCGTGTGAGAGATGGTCAGTTGAACCACTATCACATACAAATTTGGTATCCAAATTTTTGTTAATATTTTCTTTACAAGAAGTATGATGTGTTTCTGCCAGAAAAGTGACTTTGCTATTTATATTCTTTCTTCCGCTAACTGTGTTTTCATGCTCATTCTTCCATTTGCACTTATTTTCTGGATGATTGGTTTTCTTGCAATACTTGCAAATAGAAAAGGTTTTACCCAACCAACAGTCTCATTAGTATATATTTAACTTGTGCATCTTTGGTTGTCCATTCTTCTTTCTTTGTAACAACAGTTCCACATGACTCCAGGGTAAAAGTACCATCTACTACTTGCATGAGTCTTTTGGCAGTGAACAATATATTGAGTTCAAGTTCCCACAAAGGAAATGAAGCAGCATCACTTAGCTTGGGTACTGATTCAAGCTCTTCTCTTGATGTAGACATGTTGGAGAAAAAATTGCACACCTTTTGGACGATAGGATAGATAGGATAACTTCTTTATGAGTATTTGTATTTTCAAACTATTTTCCGCAGGATATAGACTGGACTGGGCCCATAACCTGTTGTTTATATATTTGTTTTTAAGTATATTTTAATTGATACTTTTAATTGTAGTCAAAATGGATAATACGTTTTTGATAATTTTTATTCAACTAAATTCGACTGGCATATTGACATATATCATAAAACGACAGAACATAGAACATAAGTCATAAAACACAAATATAAGATGAATCGAAACTGTTCATGAAAATATATTTGACAACCCACAACACCATCAGAGTTCAGATCATCAACTTATTCATAGAAAAAGACAAACGCTTCCCTCGGAAGATAAGAGAATCCACATTTGAGACAATAGTTCGAATAGGGATGTTTGCAATATGCCGTACAGTATTCGTTATTTGTGTTTTATCTGCTTTGAAAAAGAGATCGCGTCCATTGAAGAATTTTGTTATCTTCTCAATGGTGTCTTCATATTTCCCTCCCAATTTTTTTGGATCTGGTTCGGATATGACCAATAAGAAGTCATCTGCGTATGGAATAAATAGAATGGGCACTTATACCGATCCTTGTGGGACACCTCAAACCAAGTTCCAAGTATCTGACTGAATGATTTTTGTTTTTTTCCTCCTATTGGAAAAGTAAACTCACTCTTTGTTTTCGATTCTCTAAGAATTAAAAACAGATTGCTACCGTCCAAACGTGCCTCTACCCTATATCAAAAAGGTCTATTGTGGCCGATTCAGATACATTGGTGCCCATCCAGGGTTTTTGAAGCACGTGCGATTTACACGCATATGCATTTTTGACGCTTGTGCCTGAAACTGCACGACAATTCACAAGGTCATATTTCATTTGGTTCTGTAATGATGTTGTCAATACTGGAAGAATGAATTTTGAGTTTTTCAAATTATTCCGCCCTATATTATCTCACTGGAATGTGAATCTTTTATCCTTGGTTTATTTATATCAATCTCATTTTATCCTATAACATATTTTATGGATACCTCAGCTCCTACAACGAAATATTTATGTATAATTTGGAAGTCTGTAATTATTTCAATCATTTATGGAGCTGTATCTTTATTAATGAGAAATGAATGATAGTGGGTTAGACCATGGTTGAAAGAAAGAAAGGATATAAGAAATTTTAAACTTGATCGATGATGTAGGAGATGATCCTGAATGTTTCAAAAATTCTGTCAGAATGAGTGAACATACCTACCTTTCGAAAGTTAGGTACTTTAACGAGTAGAATTGCTTATAGAAAAAAAAATCCTTCATTCAGAGGCACTATTTCAGCTTGTGAATAGGCTTATATAACCCACCCTTACGTTCTCTCAGTGTCGGTCACTCCACAATCTCTGTAATGATTCCAGAGGTATCCGATGCGAAGTATAATAAATACTCTAAAGAATGGTTTTTAAAGATTTGTATGATTTTTCTTTTTTCATTTTCATACAGTTTCCCTGGATATTCCATCTATTCCTAAACGAATATGAAAACATGGAATACATCCTGAAAATAATGCAGAAAAGGATTACAACTTTAAAGTATCATTGTATCAAACGAACTGCAACGCAATCAAGTATTATGTTTAATTGTATATTAGTATTCTATACAATTCTCAACCACATTATTAATATCTCATCCAACGAAAGTGATTATCCATCTTTTTACCATTGTCAGGTTCCGAATGAAATAGAAGAGTGGATTACTAGAAAATAACCATATACAGAATTGGCAATTTCCTGAAGCACTAGGAGCAATTGATGGAAAACTCCATCTTTCAAGCACCTGATGCTGGTAATGGCTCAACTTTCCCAAACTGAACTACTTATTTATTTTTGTATTGATGAGGGTACAGATGGGAGAATTTCAGATGGTGTGTGTTCTGTAGAAGCCCATAGTTCAAGTTCCTGAACCAATATCACTACCAGGCAAAACTAATCCACTTCCATAATATCACCAACGAGATGCAGCCCTTGATAATAAGTTACATGAAACCATTTCCTTATCGAAACAAGTTGGTGAAACTATTTTCACCTGCAGCTTCAGTAAGGCTTGAAGGGTAGTTGTGAATTCCAAATGCCTTTGGAATTCTGAACAAGGAGAATAATAATAATTTTTAGTTCAGGATACAATTGTAGAATTAACACTTTGTTATTACATTTTTCAATACTTTGCCAAGTTCAGTATTGCCAACACCAAAATGCTAGGGATATTTCATCAAAAATGCATCTATGTTGGGAAAACACTAGACCGTGTGCATGCTCACCCCGCGTTTTTGACGCAAACCGGCAGGCACAGGTGTGAACATCGACAGGCAGGCATTTTTCATGCAGGGTCAAAAACCCTGCATGGGCACCCATGTATCTGAATCGATCTTAATGACTGTAAATTATTCAATGCTCTTCCTGAATCTATAAAATACTTGAAGAATATATGCATCTTCAAACGAGAAATAAAACATCTTCTCTTGAGTAAGTCCTATTATTCTCACTTATATATTGATCTGTCTGTGCTATCATTTTTATATCTACACCTTAGTTATATAGTGGCATTGTCACATTAGTGAACTTGTAAAGTAATTCTACTTTATTTGTATTTTTTGTGACTGAAAATGAATGAAATGAAATAAAGAATTGTACCCATTACAGAAGAACCATTGTCCCTTTGAATTGCACACTTCTTCCATCAAAAATGTGGTATAGAAGGGTTATATTTTGTAGAGTTGCCCAATCTCCTTCCTATCTCATGGATGAAAGTCAGAGATTCACGGACGAAAACACCAAAAGTTTCGACAGCTATTTGATAACTTAAATAATTATTTCCAGGATTTTGGTATTTTCTCCTTTCTAATTTCTCGCTGGAAATGTTTGCAGATTATGAAGTATTTGTTAAGTGAGAACTGTGTCAGCATAAGTGAAGTACCACAGGTTTACCACATTTTCAAGATATATACCGTTATCTTGGCTAGTACGTAAGGACTCTAACACAGATGAAATACCTGTCGATCATAGGTCGTTTAATGATATCATTAATTTGTAATGTATTGGTAAACGACCTGCACTTTAATTACAAGTCTAATTAATTTTGCAACGTAGGCATGTACCATCAAATTGAATTTTATTGAAACCAACGAAAAAGTTCTGCGAATTGACATTGAAAAAACTTACTTTCACAAGATACATTTTTGAGAATTTTTCATGGACTATTCTTCACGATTGTTTCAACTTTAAACTAATAACCTTTTTCATAAAATAAAACATTTTAAATTCTTTTCTGCTTTCCATATTTTGTTTACTGGTAAATGTTCTCATAACGTATGGTCCGAATATTTTGGGAAAAAATTCACTTGGTTTTGATCTTCGTCGAGGTATTTATAATCTGGTTGGGCAAATGACAAAACGAGAGAGTGTCGATATTTATCAAGATCAGAACATAAGTAAATCGACAATATATCGTACAATCAAAGATTGTGAAGAATGGATACCATGTATAAACTTGACAAAAAACGGTCGGCCGCGGGTTTTGAGAGGGAAGACTCATTCAAGCAGCTAAACACAGAATTGGGATCTCACAGCGAAAACGCGCCAGGAGATTCCATATTGGAAAGACTACGGTGTTTGAGACGCTATGAAGACACAATGTTTTTTTCCGGAAAAGGAGAAGAGCTCCAAAATACACAGAGGCTCAGTTACAAAGAATTCCGAGATGTTGCCGCGCGTTGAGGCGAGTGCATTTTGCCAACAAGTTGATCGTGATGGACGACGAAAAATATTTCACTTTGGTCAACTCTGAGATGAAGGGCAATGATGATTTCTACACGGACGATTACGCAAATGTTCCTGACGATGTGAGATTCAAGAGCATAAAGAAGTTTGAAGATAAAATTTTGGTATGGTGTGCTGGTTTCATTTCACAGCCCAACATTGGCGTTGTTCATGGTGAGGCCTTAAATGCAGAGCAATATATTGACAGACATCTTTCTAAATTGCTTCAGTTTTTGAATACAATTCATGCGAATGACGAAATTATGTTTTGGCCAGATCTTGCTTCATGCCATTATGCGACAATCACAAGGGATTGGTATGAGGCCAACAACATCAACTTTATACCGAAAGTGGACAGTCCCCTCAACAGGCAGGCCCAATTGAAGACTTCTGGGCAATATTGAGCCGGAAAGTGTACAATAACAGATGGAAAGCACAAAATCAAGAACAACTCCGACGTCGTATATCGGGAAAAATTAAAAAAATCAACGCTGATGGGGTCGTCAAAAGAATGATGCAACGCGTTAGGGGAAAACTTAGGCAGATCGAAGATAACGGTCCCTTGTCGATTATTTGAACTTTAGATAGTGATGAGAATAGGTAAGAGATATTGTAAGATTATTTGTTAATATTATAAAAATATATTTATAAAAGTTGTCAGCATCTGATTTTTTTCCAAAACTTTCGGAACATACGTTATACCATATTATTTTTGTAACATCCTAGAAATATTATTATTTTTAACGAATCACCATTCAAACCATACACCGAGAGAAATCCAGTTATACAAGTTTTTTTTTTCAAAAATATCTTATAGCTGCTATATAAATTATTTTAGCAACTACATTTTTTTTTCAAAACACTCAATTTCTTTTGAAAAGGTTACCTTTTAGATTCAATGAAGGGCACGATTGTGGTCAAATGATGGAATTGAAAAAACAAACTATAATTCACATTTTAACTGTTAAACGATACCTTGTAACTAGTAAATAGGTGTCGGTTAGTAATGGAAATGAAACTGTTTTTTCCACCACCTCTGATCATGCACCTTCTTCGTCACACACGTGTTTCCTATGATGTTTTATTTCACTCACCCCTAACAGGCCGTTTCATCATCGGGTCATCTGCGCCATTTCAATTCTTATTGTCAATCAGTTCACGTGTAGATTTGGTTGTGTGTGCAAGTGCAGAAGTAAAGGTTAAATACGCTTTGTGTATAGTTTGTTTCTACAAGAAATAAATTTTGGGTAAGTGCCTACCTGAGTGTGAGTGTTTTCAACAGTTGTTTACAATTATTGTATCCATTGTTATTACTTGTGGGAGGTTGAAATCAAACAAGTAAGTATTGGGCGAGCTTGAGGGATGGTGCATTTTATTTAATTTAAGGCCTCAAATCCCCAAAAAAAATTAAAAATCAGACACTATATTTTAATTTCTTTAATAAATGTTGATCAATTTTTCAATGAGTTTCAATACTGAACTGTCCACTGATAAGTATGGACAACGAATGTGTCACTATTTCAGTAACGAAATTAAATCAAATATGACGAATCTCTATAAAAAAAGTAGCTTTTTCACGATATCTATAGGATTGAAATTTTTAAAAGCGTGCTTGTTGAATTCTTATTCGGAAGATATGACACTGGCACTCACCGTGTTGCAACTTCTGTTTAACCTGTTTTTCGTAGATATTCAGAATTGATGATACTCATCAAATGGCAAACATTTTCGCTTCTAAACACTTTGTATCTGACCAAAACGTTTTTGAATAGCATACGCATGAAAATAACCTTCCTCTAGAGCTCTGATAACATCATTAACGCCAAAACACCACATCAACTCCTTTAAGTTGAAAAAAGTCGAATAGCACATGTGGTGATGTTGAAGAGTTTTTGAGGATTAACAGTTTGGCAAAATTTGGAAATTTTAATAATTCAGTTTTGATAGCCTCTACCTCATGTGTACTAATGATCCTAATTTCATGATTAAAACTGTTTAAGTTTGTAAAATGATGCTCAACAACTGTAAATCCTCAGAAACTCTTCAAAATCAGCTAAATCGCCACATGTGCTATTTAAGATTTTGTGACAGTGTTTTGACGTCAATGCTATTTTCAGAACTGTACTGTGAGAAATTATTTTCATGCAGATTATTCAAAAACCGTTTAGCTGGTAAAGGAAAGTTTTTGGATGCAAAAATGTTTACCATTTGATTGTTATACAATTTTTTTTTAACCACTATAAGATATAGTATAATAATGAAATACCAATCATTTAAATAATAAATCAAAATTAAGTCTTCTTAAAAAGAGTATCTTTTCATTTTTATAAAGTCGTCATTTAATATCGAAATGCCAATCATTTAAATATTACATTGAGAACGAGTAAGCTTTATGTAAGCATCTTTTGATTTTTATAATAACTTCATATAATATTGAAACGTCTTTAACCATTATATTGGAAGCAAGTAATTTCGATATGACAATATTTTCATTTTTATCCGAGTGTTCTTTAACAGTAATACAACTTTTTTGAAAAAAATACCCTGATCATTCTGAAAAACTTACTATGTTGGCGCCTATTCAATTCAGAAATCTTTTAAAGGTTATACAATTTTGTATAACAGGTAATAGATGATTTCATTGAAAATATGAACAGGATGTTCATAAAGTCAGTTGTGGAATCATCTGCGACTGAAAGTTAGAATTTAGTCGCTATTTTCCATCGTACAAGATAACTTCTCTTGGAAGGGATTCATGTCGTAAAGAGAAACATTCTCAATTGAAAATTGAATCAATACATGACTCCTCTGGAAATGGAAAAACCCTACGAAAAAATTGAAGTTACTTTTTTGCAATATCTAACAGAAAACAACTACTTCAGACTACATCAGATGTAGTTCAATGTCCAGCGTGGCTTTAGCCGGGGAAGTAGTTGTTTTCTGTTAGATATTACAAAAAAGTAACTTCAATTTTTTCGTAGGGTTTTTCCATTTCCAGAGGAGTTATGTATTGATTCAATTTTCAATTGAGAATGTTTCTCTTTACAAGGTAATAGATATTTCTCTCGGTGTAGACTAGTCTTATTGATAGGATCCCTCCTTGTCTTATAGAAATGCCTCTGCCTACGCCACTGATTCAGATACGGTTTCCATTTGCCTTAATTATAAGTTGGGCGGCTTTTTAACACTTTTCGATAATGGTACGCTAATTGATTCGACGTGTTTATCAATAGCTGCAGCTTTTCTTTTTGCTTTTTAGAGTAGAAAATACAGTTTATCTCTGATATAATATTTGTTCGTTCATTCCATTGGTGATATTTCGACATAGAAAAAGGGTGTGTTCCCTTTTTCTACTTTCGGAATTCCGGTATCCGAATGTAGTAGCCGATATGATGTGAATTATAAGAGGAAATGCATGCGCTTTGACCAACGTTTTTCTGGAAATAATCGCGACATGTCTAATAAAGTTTTTGCCACAGTTCTTTCCTGAATTTAGTTTGGATGAAAATTATTTCAGTAAGTTTCTATGAATAAGAAATTTTTATGATCATACTTCCTCTGGATGCATTTTATTTATATCCGTCAATGTCCTGGTTCCCAGCAACAATCAATTGTTAACCTCAATAATGAAGAAAATTAACTCATCAAGTATGAAATTTATAATTTATAGTCTGCCATAAACTTATGATTTAATGGGTCTGTTTTCAGAGCTGTGTCCCTTCAGAAAGGCTAGCAACTTGCCGTAGCACGTACAGTCTTTAAAATTGAAAGTTGTCTCTACAAACTTTGATTTTTATTTCTTGACATAGGCTTTTGTATGTTTTAACCTTTCACAATCTGAAAATAAGAAAAATGCTAATTCTAGGAAATCTATTCAAGTGTAGAAGTCTAGATGAATAAAGTTGCACCAATAATTTACTGCGTTTATAAGACTGTTGTCTTGAATACAAAATTTCGATAATGTATCGTATTCTGAATTTGCCTACCTATCAAATTAACTAAAAAATACTTCTCCTTTTCAACACACGTTGACGTTTCTAAGACCAATTTGTCTCCGTTATCAAAACTCGCTGAAAACTCTATTTCTATCAGAAGTCGTGACAAAGCCAAATGAAATTTGTTTAGGCTGACATTAGCTATCTTGATACATAGGGTGTCCGGTATCATTCGTTACCATTCTGTTATTCATTACTTTGAGAAGAGGCAACCATTTCGACAGAGTTTCTTGAAAAACAGTTGTTCGATAAAAAAAACAGGCAGTTTCCTTCAACTTCATCCTTTCTTGATTTGATTCTCTCATTAACATGTTCGTATCAATCCTGAATATGTTAACCCGTTAGCGCCCAATTTATTTTTTTTAATCAAAATTTCAAAATATTCACACAGGTTACTATTGTGACTCTATAGATGATGTCTAGGTGGATATAATTTTTTTTCAATTCACATTTTTTATTTTAAGGGCCGTCCTCATACGAGGACGCTGGGCGTTTTACATTGAAAATTATGGTCGTAGTCACGTCGTACTGAAAAAAGTCATTTGCAATAATTGTGCTAGAAAGAAACAGTGTTTTATTTCAAATAGTAAGAAATTACAATTATGATATTAAATAAATGGAATAAAGTTACAAGAATTTATTTGGCAAGTAAGGATTTTTCATGAAATTTGGGAAAACAGGGAATGCAGAGTGTTACGTTACATTTTCTGCAAAAAGTACGTGGTTTCCCTTTACATAAAATGAACTGACACCGGCGTTGATTATTTCTTTTGTCCATTATATGATTTCTTCCATCAAATCTAACATCATCCAAAATGTTAGCTCTTGATGTTGAAGGTAAACTTAGCGGTCTGCCCTTTTGTAAACGTTGACCATGACCTAATTTTAGATATGGGACAGCAATATTCCGGCGAAAGTCTTTTATTGAGGTACACTCCTGTGCATGAAGTAAGTTATATAAAACGAAACTGTTAACTATGGCCATGTCCACGATACGGGTAATCAAACACCAATACCACTTTTTACCTCTGATGGCGATTGAATGTTTTTCAAGTAGCCAATCGTGGTGATCAACACCACCCATATGTTTATTGTAGTGGTGTATCAGTTTGGGTTGTGGAATTGCACTATATTCTTTTTTATCCTTATTCCATCTCTGGACTGCACATTTTGGCTCAATAGTATCAAAATTACTTCCCATCGTGACACATTTATTGTCATTCCATCTCACCATTAGAATCTTGTTTTTTTGGTCGAATTGGTAATCAACGTCCCCCCTTTTTGACTTTTCCACTTGTTTCACGGGTTTCAAAGGGCATTTTCCAGTCCTATCATCTCGTATTGTGCCACTGGCTCGAAATCCTTTTTCTCTCAAGATTTTCAACAAATTGTAACTACTGAAATAGTTGTCAAAATGAACTGTATGTCCATACGGGTCACCTACCACAGACAGCATATTTGTAACAACTCTTGTTCCCAGAGGGTCTTTTGATTGATTTGCTTCTTTTCTACAATAGAGAGAAAAATTGAAGCAGTATCCACTATCGCCACACAAAGCCCATAGTTTGTAACCAAATCTTATTGGTTTCCCCCTTATAAATTGCTTCAGTCCATGGTGACCATAGTACCTTACCATCATTTCATCAATAGATAAGTGCTTCTGGAAAATTCCCCATTTCCGAAAGTTCTCATTTATATCATCAAGAAGTGGTCTGATTTTGAAAGCCCGATCATGTTTATTTTCATTTGCCTTTGCATTATCTTGCAAATGTAAAAATGACTTTATTTCTGAATATCTATTCCGGCTCATGGCATTCTTCACTAATTGTATGCCCAGATCTTCGGCGTCAGACCAATAATCTCTTTCACTTGGCAGTGTATGATATCCGGAAAAGATCAAAAATCCAATGAATATCTTTATATTTTCAATTGTCATATTGAACGTTGGTTTATTTTTTTGTTCAGTTGCATATCGAATTGTTTCATCCAAAATTTTCTGAAAAAATGTTCAACTTAGATAAGGTAGGGAGCATTTTGGCGAATAATTGTTCTGGCGAATCAGTGGTATTCAAAAAATCAAATTGTGGATCAATTTTCTTCCATTCTGGATTTTCGTTCTTAGTTTTTGTGGCAGTTTTCCGTTTTCTAGCAGTTTCATTTTTATTGCCTGAAGAATGCGATGACTCTTCATGCGACGTTGACGGTACTTGTCTGGCAAAACTTGATAAAGGAATATCATCATCAGAATCATTATCGGACGGCAAATCTATTTCCATTTGTCCTGCAGACTCTTCATGCGACGTTGACGGTGCTTGTCTGGCAAAACTTGATAAAGGAATATCATCATCAGAATCATTATCGGACGGCAAATCTATTTCCATTTGTCCTGCAATGTCCATTACAACTGGTACGTCCAAATCCTCATCATTGATGGCTTCCTCATCAGTAAGTTCATCCACTTCAGGTGGTAAAGCTAAGAGATCAGCTTCAATTTCGTTGGAATACAGATATTCAGCAGCCTCTTCCAGTGTTTTGAAAACTTGTCTTGATATGCTCATGTTGAATAATTCTGAAAAATGAAAACTTTTTTCAGAAAAAAAATACCAAAATATGACTGTAATCCCAACGTCCTCATTTGAGGACACTACAGTTTTTCAATGATTTCAGAAAAATAATGAGCAAAGTATAGTTCTGTAATATACCATAACAAAAGATATGTGTTTGAAGTTTGTAATAATAATATGATAAACACTTACCTCTAAATATCTTGAGAAATATAATAGCAAATATCAATAAGTACAGAACAATTGATAACATACAGTTTCGGCGAATAATTCAACTGATTCACATCGAACTCAAGAGTTAACTGAAACTGTTGGGGTGGAGTCCGACTATTGCACGTGCACTTGGCTAAAAATAGATCCGATTTTATTGTTTCCTAGAAATACTACAGGGTTGTCTCCAGCCGTCTTCAAACGAGGACGCTGAGCGCTAACGGGTTAAGATAATTTAGAACCAGTTATTTTTTCGATTTCTTGTATAATTTGATGTTCTTCTTGGCGCATAGTCAATGGTCTTGATGGTTCACCTTCCACCACATGAACAAGGTATGTTGTAAACACAATTTTTTCTACATTCCACAGTTGGTTTTATATGTGTGAGTATTGATCTCAGTGAAATGGTTTTACATTTTTCTTGAGAACAGACTTCATAAGATTCAAATCCTCTTTCAGGTCCTACATTGAATTGCGAACAATTTGAGCTCTATTGTTTAGAATTATAATGGAAATATCAAGATTTCCATTTCTTTATTTTCAAACTGTGAAAGGTCATAATTCGTCAACAACTCATTCAAATTGCCTACTTTCGCTTCATTTACTGTTATTTTTTAAGTCCAATATTAATTAAAATACGAGGGCTGTTTGGTAACTCCGTGACTATTTGAATAAAGAAAAAAAAAATTGGCAAATAAGCGTTTTATTTTTCAACATAATCTCCTTTTAGATCAATACATTTAGTCCAGCGTTTTTCCAGTTTTTTTATTCATTCCAAATAATAGGTTTTCTCAAGTCCCTCAAAATAGGCGTTTGTTTCGGTTATAACCTCTTCATTCTACCCAAATCTCTTACCACCCAGCCATTTCTTCAGGTTTGGGAAAAGAAAATAGTCGCAAGGGGCTAAATCTGGAGAATATGCTGGATGGGGTAGTAGTTCGTAGCCCAATTTATGAATTTTTGCCATAGTGACTACACACGTGTGCACTCGTGCATTGTCTTGATGAAGCAGCACTTTTTTTTTCGCTAAATGTGGTCGTTTTTGCCTCAAATCAATATCGAATCTGTCTAAAAGCTCTGAATAATATTCGCCGTTGATCGTTCTACCCTTCTCTAAGTAATCTATATGAATGACACCGCGTGCATCCCAAAAAACTGTGGCCATAACCTTGTTGGCTGACAGACGCACCTTAGCCTTCTTTGGTGCACGTTCACCAGTTGACACCCACTGTTTTGATTGTTCCTTGGTCTCTGGGGTATTGTGATGGAACCATGTTTCGTCTACGGTTATATAACGGCGTAAAAACTCGCCCGGATTGCGATTGAACTTTGCCAAACACTCCTTTGAAGTGGTCACACGGTTGCGCTTGTGGTCGAGTGTGAGCAATCGCGGCACCCATCTCGCGGATAGCTTCTTCATGTCCAAATATTCATGTAAAATGTGATGTACTCGCTCAGTTGAGATGCCTACAGCCTCAGCTACCTCACGTACTTTTATTCTCCGATCGTCCAATATCATTCCATGGATTTTATCGACGATTTCTGGCGTGATGACCTCTTTTGGGCGACCTGAACGTACGGCGTCACTTGTGCTGGTACGACCACAACGGAACTCAGTAAACCACTTCTTAACCATTGAAATTGATGGTGCAGAGTTCCCATAGTATTTATCAAGTCTTTCCTTGGTTTCAGTTATGGTTTTTTTACGCAAAAAGTAATGCTTAATCAACACACGAAATTCACTTTTTTCCATTTTTGTTAAAATTCACGAGGTTGTCTGCTTCTAATTGCTGTCAAACACAAACCAAATGTCGCAGCTTGCTCAAAATTTGACAGTAGTCTATTGAAAGATGGTGGTTGACAGCAGCAGTGTTGCATTTAAAGTTACTGCGCGGGAAATTTAAAAAGTCACGGACTTACCAAACAAGCCTCGTAAATTCAATTTATTAAGGCATCAAACTAGTATTTTTTCCCTTACTTTACAAGATACTTTTGTTCTTCTAAAAAATTACACGCAGTCCACGTTTCACTTTCGTATTTTGTGAAGTCTTCATATTTTTGTCACCCATATAGTTTTCTTGCCTACTGAATGTTCTGCGTATAATCCCACACATCATTCAATATTTGTGCAGTTTGAAGATGACGTCACTTTTACAACTGACATGACAGTTTTGGAAGATGAAACTTGACGCTTATCCTATTGCATTTTTATTGACTTCTATTTTGGGACGTCTTGTATAATTTTATCTAGAGGCCATAACTTTCGTTTTTTTTTTTTAGATGTTCAGGTTATTGGTACTGCATACCTCACTCAAGCGATGTATCTGATTCTAGGTCACCTGGATTTTTTTTCGTCCGCATATAACATTATATTCAAACAGTACTTTCGCTCTGGTTCATCATTCTTTGAGAATGATTTCTATAAAAAAGTAGATTATTTCTTTTCTCGTACCATTGAAAATTAATGTTCCTTTAAGTTAAATCTTTTTTACAAATTATTAACATCATAACATCACAACATATAATACATTGATTACTTATATTTCGGACGTCCATCATCTTAATTGTTGAAAGATTTCTATCTCTTTCAAATTTTTCCACAACGTTTCGATTGCTTGAATCCGCAATCGTCTTCTGGTGAATAGTGACAAAATCAGATGCCACGCGACCTTTTATAGGTCTATAATTAAAGTGTAATTACGCGCGTGTAATTACGCGCGGTTACACTTTAATTATAGACCTATAAAAGGTCGCGTAGCATCTGATTTTGTCACTATTCACCAGAAGACGATTGCGGATTCAAGCAATTGACAAGTTGTGGAAAAATTTGAAAGAGATAGAAATCTTTCAACCAATAAGATGATGGACGTCCGAAATATAAGTAATCAAGTTACTACATCGTCTAAAACATTCAAACATATAATACATTAGTCACAAAATATAATAAATAAATAAACTTTATTCACGTTAATTAAATTAAACATAGAGAAAAATCGGCTCAAAAACATCGTGAGTAAAGAAAGAAGAGTGATAAATGCTAAAGCACTTGTTTCACAAATATAGAAACAATAAAAATTATATAAAAATGTGTAAGTAAGAGTATGAACAATTTTTATAATGAATAACAGCAATAAATAAATAAAAAATCAGACACACACCTATACACGCATATACAAATAATAAAGTTAAAATGTTCATTGTGATTCAATATAAAATTATAAACATAAACAAGCAGATATATGAGCTGGGTACATAGAGTTGATAAAAATGGGTAAAAGTCAGAAATAAATATAAAAGTAAACAATAGAAAATTAAGAACAGTATAGAATGGTATAAAAACATTTTGGTGAAATTATTACAAATGTATTCAAAATAGTGGTAAGCAAATAAAAGAACCAGTCGCACCCCTATACACACATATACAATATAAATATAAAATATTCATTGCGAATCAATATAAAATTATAAGCAAGCATATTTTTATTTTATTTAGTGAATTATTTTTTAAAAATTTTTCAGTCATCAAAGAAAGAACGAATCATATTTCTTGGATTTTCGTTTATGAACTCTCTCAATCGTTGTTTAAATTTTCTTTTCATATTTATACATTTTAATTCATCAGGAATGCTATTATATAACTTGGGTGCTAAGTAGAGGAACATTGTCTGTGTTGTAGCCTTGACCATTAACGGTGGTATATAATGATTTGTTTTTCGTGTATTGTAATTGTTGGTAGGTAGTTGGTTGAGATGCTTTGAGTCGTGGTACTTTAGGCATGTGATGAAGAAGTGTAATTGTCTAACGTCCAAGATTTTTGATTCAGAATAAAGTAAGTCAGATGAATATCTGGAGTTTTTGGAAAATATTAGTTTTATGAATCTTCTCTGTAGTACTTTCAACTGATTTAGATGAGTTTTTAATGCTCCACCCCATGCCAGAATTCCATAGCGGATATGACTCTCTACTAAACAGTGATACAAAGTTTTCATTTGATTGAAAGGTAAGTTGTCTTTGAGCTTTTTGAATTTATACAATATACATCTCAACTTTTTCACTACATACATTATGTGTGAGTCCCATTCCATATGACAATCAATGATCACGCCCAAGTATTTGATTTTTTTTCATAGGTTCAATAGAAAAATGTGCATTGTCCATGTTTATATCAAGTTTGCCGAGACTAGGCAGGCCACGAGAGTTACAACTGAATGGTAAATAATTTGTTTTTTCCATGTTGATCGTAAGTAATTTATATTCAAACCATTTTTTTATCGAATGAAAATCAGATTCTGCTTTTTGTTTCAGATTTTCCCAGTTATCAGACCTATAAAAAATTGCCGTGTCGTCAGCAAATCCGAAAATTTCTCCATTACTATCGAGTGAGAACAGTCCATTTATATAAATGTTGAATAAAATGGGTCCTAGGACTGTTCCTTGTGGCACTCCATAGTCAATTTTTTCGGCATCGCTAACCACACCATCAACACTCACAGCCTGAGTTCTATCGCTCAAGTAGCTTTTGAAGAGTTCTAAGCAAATGCCTCTAACACCAACGTCTTCCAATGAATGTAAGAGTAGATCATGGCTAACAGTGTCGAAAGCTTTTGACAAATCTACGAATATGCACAGACATGGAAAGCTTTCATTCAGAGCTTCCGTTATTCTCGATATTAAAGCTAAAATTGCATCCTGGGTTGATATATTTTCCTTGAAACCAAATTGATTCTTAGAAATTATGTTAAATTTGTTCAGAAAAGAACTTAATCTGTTTTTTAAAATCTTCTCAAATATTTTAGAAAGATGGGTTATTAGAGATATCGGTCGGTAATTGCCTACTTTCCGTGTATTCCCTTTTTTATGAAGAGGAATGACCACTGTGTGTTTGAATGCCGATGGATACTTTCCAAGTTTCATATACAAAGGTTAAAAATTTGCATTAATGGCTTTTGGATGTAACAAGAAATGATCTTCAGAGTTTCGGCTCTGATATTGTCAATTCCTACTGCTTCTTTATCTTTCAATTGATTTATTATGTTCTGTATTTCAACTGCCTCTACTGGAGTGAGGACGAGAGAATTAGGTACAGAAGAGCGTTTTGGAACGAAATTGGGGTCTTTTTTTATTTTACTGGCTAATTTCCTACCCATTTCTGCAAACCTGGAATTGAATTCTTTTGCTATATGTTTTTTGTCTACCAATATGCTACCCTCCTCGCCTTCAATGGAATCTATAGGATGCCATGTTTTTTTTGTTTTGCTTATTTCCTGTACCACTTCCCATAATTTTTTTGTATTGTTGTTGTTATGTTCAATATGCTTTCTATAATAATTGTATTTGGTTTTTTTGATAAGTACATTCAATCTGTTTCTATACTTTTTATATTCTGTAGCATCTTATTCATTGAATTTTTTTCATTTATTGACTTAAGTAAGCCGTTTGTCACCCAGGGTGCAATTTTCTCGCGTTTCCTGTAAAGCTTTTTTACTTCTGTACATATATTCAGTGCCTCTCTTCTTCTTCTTCTTCGTTTGTTTTATTGGTTTCTGACTCCTCGTGAAGTCAATTTCACCAGATCAGGTGTTTACGAGCTTTGATGTAAGGATTGAATATGAGGGAGGTTTGTTAATTTTGTTAAAAGGATGAAGTAGTTGTTATGACATCTAAGGATATTGCGTAATAAAGATCCACTGACCAATAATAACACTGAAACAATTACATAGTAGAAAGCCCATGGTTAGTAAAGTGATTTCAAAGAACGAGTTTGTAGCAGTGTTCGGATCGTTTGTTGTGAATACTTCAGCCCAGGATATGTTTCTGTATGTTTCATAAAGTTTTTTTGGATTAATAAACTTTGTGAATTCGTTTTTGTTATCTTTGAAACTTATGTTTTTCATAACAATTTGCAGAATGGTTGCGTAATGGTCTGTAACGGATGTTTCAAGGATTATTGGAATGATTCTTTCGTGAATGTCCACTGCAGATTTCATGAAGATATGATCAATACAGGAGCGGCTGTTTGCCTGGACTCTCGTTAGTTCATTCATTGTTGAGATATACCCATATTCGTTTAGGACATTGAGATATTCGGAACAAACATTCTCGCTCGGGTCTAACAAATCAATATTGAGGTCTCCTGTGAATAAACATAAATCAACCGAATTTTCTTCGTTAATTTCGAGAAACTGATTCATGTTATTGATAAATTCTTTGGGATCTGAATCAGGGGATCTATAGACAGCTGTGACAAGTAAACTTTCTTTATCATTGGAGTGAATCTTTATTTGTATGGCTTTGATTTTTTGGTGAATTTCTGATATTTTATATGTATATTTTAATGATGATTTTATATATGCAACAACACCGTCATTTTGATTGAATTTACTCTCGTTATATATCATATTATATCCATCAATGTTAAATAAGCTCTGGTCTATAATATTCCAAGTTTCTGTAAGAATCAGACAGTCAATATTCACATTCAAATTCTGTAAAATAATTTTGAATTGGTCCAAGTTTTTGTTTATGCTACGTATGTTCATATTTAATATTTTAAAATTATTGTGGATATCATTAATTTTCAAGATTTCGGTACATTCTGAATTGTATGCGATGGAGTAGGTTTCAATGTTATTGACTTCAAAATCTCGTATATATTGGTCCATTTTTATTATTCCCGCATGAAACTATTTGATATAGAAACAATTTTTTTTTAGTTATAATCGTTAAATTTGAAAAAAAAAATTATTTATGAGTTCATGAGGTGGATTTTTTGCTTCTTAGTGCTCTACTATCAGCGGTTTCCTTGTTTTTCACAGGTGGGTTCACAGCTCTGTTGGTATGGCTTGCATTAGTTGATGTTTTCGTATTGATTGTAGTGTTCTTGCTTGTCTCAGTTGGGAAAATGAGTTTCTTCTGAGTATTGGTTGGTGATTCTGCTTCAAGTTGCTCAATATTATCGGATTCCTTCCCTGTATTCAACTTCTCTTTTATATCCGGAAATAATTTTTCGAATTCATCTAAGAAACTAGGTCTGATTGTTGGAGTGGCCGGAGCGCTATTGTTTTTCTGATTAGGAGTGTGATCCAATTCTATAACAGAGTCGTCTCCAGTTGGGTTCTCTAGTTCATCAGCAGTGTATGGTGTCGCATTTACGTACAATTTGAAATTTTTTATTTGTGCTGTATGGTTATTAGCTCGAGCTTCCTTCAAATGTTTCACAAGTATTCTATTGGTTATTTGATCCTCTGGACGTAGGTCATTTGTAATGGAGATTCCGGTTCCTTTCAATTTATACAATTGCTGGAAAATGTTTTTCTTCTGAAGGTATGAAACAAATTCCACAATAATGGTATTTTTCTTCCCGATACTATAGATGTTATTTGAATCCTTTTCTGTTAAATTACCTTCAAAGATTGAATTGAGTTTTGTGAGTGTAGTATTTATGAGATGTTCTTTTTCTGTTAGAATCCCAAAGATCACTATATTATTTCTTTCATTTGCTCGTTCAATGGACTTTATTCTTTCTTCAATCTTTTGATGTTTCTCTTCAAGAATTCTTAGTTTATGACTTATAGTTTCATTTACTAATTTAATTTCCGCTTTTATGTCTATTGTATTTTTCTCAATAATTTCTTTCAGTTTATTGAATAGTTCCTGGTTTGTAAGTTGGCTCATGTTTTGATTCCCAACACCCGTACTATTATTGCTTCCAATGTATGCTATCGAGATTAGACTCTTGCGGTAAAAACGATTCTAGTTTTTTCAAGAATATGTGGTCTTTTATCGATTCATGCACGAATTTGATCAAGTTCTCAATTTATAGTAAGGGATTCACAAATATCTATGTACTCACTCGATGCACCTTCAGTTCATCTATAAATTGATGTAACATTCACATACGAACAAAATCACATTTTGTACGACCCGAAAGTACGTGTGTTGTACGGTTCAACTTTTGGATTTTTTATGATAATACGTTAGTTACTTTATAATATCCTAGATACCAAGCTAAAATGACAATAACGTGACAATAACTAAAGTTGTTGATTTTATTTTCACATCATCGTTGCCAATGATTCGATGAAGCTTTGAATGTAATAGACCGTCAGATAGTGACAGATTTAGGTGCCCCATTTTCACATACAAGCCTCGAATAGGGTTGAAAAGTAAGTCGATGTTGAGTTAAATGAAGGGAAATTTACGAGTGGCTCGTGGGGAAAACATATGGAAAAATCAAAAAGAATTTCCATTAAATTTTCCAACGACAAAATCTACTTTTCCAATCGCGCCACTCAAGCCATTATGTTTTTCGGTCTAGTGACGATGTAGGTTTTCATAGTTTCGATGGGCTTGCGTGGAAAAATCTGTTAAAATCTAGATTTTTCTTTACAAGATTACAGCCTTATTTTAACCCTTTAGCCACCTTCAACACTCAAGCCTTTGATCTTCCGAAGCCAGGTTCTACTAATTAATGATTAGATGAACACGGCTCGCGTTAAAATATGGAAAATCGAATTTTTCATGGAAAATCGAATTTTTCATGGAAAATCGAATTTTCCATATGTTTTCCCCAGGAGCCACTCGTAAATTTCCCTCCATTTTACTCAACGTCGATGTACTTCTCAATTCTATTCAAGGCTTGTATGTGAAAATGGGGCACCTAAATCTATCACTATCTGACGGTCTATAACTAGATTATAAGGCAATTTGAATAAATCTCGGAAGTTGCTTCAGGCGACTCGGAGCAATATCATCAAATTTTATTTTGCATCTAAGCATCTAAATGCATTTTTTAAAATTTAAATGGCATATTTCAACACACCGTTCTTCAGTTTTTTAAGAAGATCCAAGACGCAATTATTTGAATAATAATATCCTTTGTCGGGGCGTGGCGCAGTGGTTAAAGCGTCCGACTCTGAGTCGAAAGGTCCGGAGTTCGAGCCCCAGTTGCGGCTGGGATTTTTTAATTTAATTTGACCGATTAAATTATCTAAATCTCGTGGCTGGACTGGGGTGAGTCCTGCACGATTCACTGTTGCGTTCCAATTAACAGTGCTGCTCCTAAGGTGGCGCATGGAGTTAGTAACAAGGCCTATCCAGAACACGTGGCTAATGACCATAGTAGTCGATGCCAAAACACCAAAGAAAAAAAAATAATATCCTTTACGTTTACTGTTGGAAATGTCCAAAATGGCGGAGTCTTCATTGCAGTAAAACAGCGTGATCTAGATTAAAACTAATTGTTCATTTATTAAATGTTTTAAATCTCTAGATTTAAAACTTTTATTTACCACTTTAAATCCAATGTCTCTCGTAGGAGTCTGTTTACGTTTCCTTTCAAAACCAATATGCTTTAGTATGTTCAAACTCGTGACCTTATTGATTTAAAGTGGTCTTTCGCTCGAATGGAATCCTAGCCTCACAAATTTTGCCGGTTTTGTGAGTGAAGCGTGTAGTGAGTGCATTTTCTTGTAGTACTTGTCGCTAATACTTTCCATTTCACCTGTTGGTTCAAAATTTTATTTCACACTTAAACATGCGGACTGCACTGGTATAGCTTCTTGACGAGATGACGTTTAATCTGAATGTGGAGGGGATATAATTAGTTTTAATTGACTAAATTAAAACCTTCAAACTTTATAATATTCTTAATATACTCATTAAAAGGTAAAAATTATGTTTTTGGGTTTAATGTGGTATATTGAATGTATAGTCTTAGGATAAAATAGTTTCCCTAATGGGTTTTAGAGAATACTTCAAGGATACTCCATAAAACTGCATTAAAACTATTTTTCCTAGAACGGATTGTTTTAAAACCAACTTGCTATTTAATTCTAGATAATAGCAAATTAGTTTTAAAATAGCCAATATTAAGAGTAACAAAACCAGTATAGGATCAATAGGCTATCAAGAGCAAATAGCATTTTTATTTTTATTCAAAGAGTGCATTAAATTCTCTGTTTGAGAATAAGTGGTCTTAAGGAACTTTTAGTTTATCTTAAGGTTACTTTAAATCCGATGTCGATTTATTGAACATATTAAATCATTTTGAAAACTTAAATAAATAGAAACTGTTTTAAAATTGTTACTTGGGCTCGTCGCCTAGCAACGTCCTCGATTATTATAAATCGCATAATAATCTCGTTACATTATAATATCAGCATTCATATAACACCTTTTGATACCTTCAAAAAATAACCTCTCCTTTCCGACTTATTAGACGGAGTGTTTTTGTTCGCTTGTTTGAAAGCTTTTCCTGATCCATAAAGTCTACATGAGTTCTAATATTTCATTGTTGAAGGGGAAGAGTAATATAGCTTCTAAATTCTCTTGAAATGCGTCATAAATATAATTAACACCCTAACAAATGGTTGCAGAGATTGATTAACTACCTATCTCCTTCCGAAGGAACTTTCGTAACGGTATCAACCTAAATTAAATAAATCACTTTCTTTACCTTTGCAAAAAAATGGTTTCAGTAAAGTTATAACATACAGGGTCCATAAAAAAACAAAAGAAAAAGTTTGCTGGAATATAGTTGTCTGACTTTGCAATTGCAGCATTTTGACGTTCATAATAATCACTTAATGCGAAATGGAGATTCATGTTGGCGATTCATTGTTCAGATAAGATTAGATTAGCTTGTAGGATGGGGTAGTGAAGAATATGCGGCTTCACAAGCACTTCGATCTAGAAGCTTTTTTGCTTGACTTTGTCCGGGCAATTTATTTCATTGAGATTCCATTTCTTTGAAATTCTTCTTTCAAGAGTCCACAGAAGGGTTCTGGGACTGGAAATTGTATGGTTGTTCCTTCTTTGAAAGTGCAGTGACCTGGCTCCAACATCAGAGTGACGTGGTTGTTTTCTGTCAGTTGTCTCAGGGATTGTTTGCATTAGACTCACAAGTATATGGCTTCAGAGCTTTCTGACGATGTAATGATTTTTAGCTCCGGGTGACCCTTTCATGGACACAAATCTCTACAACATGCATTTCTACTTTAACCCATTCACCCATCTTGGATCCATCGATGGACCATGCCGATGTATCCCTTCCCAGTTGAGGTCCATTCTTTATGTAAATTTGGAGGTTGTTTATGACTGTTTCATATAATAATAATAATGATACTTTATTCATCCTTTTGATCACACACGACTTAGGACGAGTCAAAGGGCAGAAGTGCCTAGAGCAACCTTATCAAAATTCAACAAAACAGGTCTATAATTTACTAGCATTTTTGCTGAGTGGCTCGACCAGTATTTTGCGGCCAATCCTGACGAGGATAAAAGAAGAAGAAGAATGAGGAAGTGTTTAAAGTTTTGAAGAACATTTGTGATCCAGTTACTCCAAAAGATAAGTCAAGAAAATACTTGGGGAGCAATATAGAAAACGAGTTAGTATTTATCGCCAACGAATTTTATTCAACAACTTGAAGCAGACAGGAGAAAATATCAATTGGTAATTTATTAACCGAACATGTGTAGGAAAAGTACGTAATTGGTATGAAGACTGGTCGAATTTTGGAAAGACTTTGTGAGGAATCCGAAACCAAACCGCTGAAAGAACTTTTCGAGATAGCGTTAGCAAGAGAATTTTCGATGACTCAGAGGAAATCAATGAGGTCCAGAAAGTTTGGAAAAAGTCAGATAGGAAGACGAAGCCAAATGAGCAAGAAATCAGTGTTGGTGATTGAAAAGTTTATTTGTTTGCAATAAAGGAAACCACTCCTACAATGTTGTCAATATAACGAAAAATTTTGATCCCATTGTTGTTGTAGGGGGTTGTAGACCTTTTATTGGTAGAGCTTTACATTCAAAGTCGATATTTTGAAATCTGTCACTGTCAATTCAGTAGATGATACAGTCGACTAAATAATCTATTTGGTGAATGTTTAATATTATTCATTGACGAACTTGGTCTCTATAAGGGTAATCAAGTTAAATTAGAATAAAATAGATCAGTTGAGCCAGTTTTTCACAAACCTAAACCTGTCCCGTTCGCTTATAAAAATACAGGTGACATAGAACTTAAGCTACAAAAGGAATGGGTTATTGAAAAAATATAATATTCTGAATGGGGAACTCCTCTAGTTGTTGCTTTGAAACCAAATGGAAAAATAAGACTCTGTGCCAATTACAAAATCACGATTAATAACCATTTAGCTGATGTTCACCATCCTCTATCAAAAATTGGCTGTTCTACAGGGTGGAAAACAATAAACCAATTTATATTTGAGAAATGCATACAATCAACCATGCTTGGAGTACCACCCAATGTATTTTTAAAATAAAAAGCCTTCACAGCTTGTGCCATTTTGAACAAGCTATTGGAAAAATGTCCATTGGTATACCTGGTGTCGTAATTTTTTTGGATGATATAGTTATGCCGGTGTAGTTGGGGGCGTGGTTATGGGGCCTATTGACATCCTATTGGCTGGTGCTCGATCGATTATCAATGGAACTTTCCTTTTTGGCTACGAAAGCCCTAATAAATTTATTGATTTATTTTCTTTATTTTAAGTCGAAATCTCAATGAATTTCTATTTCGGGAGCTCAACGAACAAAACAAAAAAATAACCAACCAAATATGTCCTTCCTATCGTCAGTTATGATCCAAAGTGCATAAAAAAATTTTGCTTTTTGCAGTTTGTCTTCATTTTTCGACTCTCCTTTGTAATTGTCCTGATTTTCTTTGCTGAAGACTTGTGCATGACTATAACGAACAAACCAAAAACAAGAAATATGCATATCAACATCGTTCAAATCGTTATCTTCAATTTTTTTACAATTTTCCAATTTTCTGAGAAATTTCTTCAATCGGTCCAGCCGTTCTTAAGTTATGCATGCATGCAACTAACGATAGAAGATATATTGTATACTTGCCGACAAAAACTTTTCTATTGTATATTCATTCGGATTTTCACGTTGTTTATGGTCCATTTGTCATTATTAGATGATAATCTTATTTCAGGCAAAGTCGAACCGTTATCACACAAAAAATTCCAAAGGACTTATGAAAATTACTTCAAGTATACTCGTAATCGTTGATTTCAATATTAATGGAATAGTTAACTTATTACAAAGGAATGATTCAACAGACATAATTATTTTCCAGAAGGAACAAATTTATTATAATCAACACTAACGAGCTCACTAGTAGGCCATGCATATAATAAGCCCCATAATATGTCCGCCCCCTTCAGTATACCGAAGGTTATACAAATAACTACTTCTGGTTCTGTTAGTTGGTAACAGAAAAATATCAATGCCAGAAATATGGCATTGAAGTTTGTTATACTGTGATTGACAGATCTAATACAAATTAAAAAGAAAAATCGAAATCTGTCAGAAAATGTCAACCGGAAAAATTCGAAACGCATAGAAATTGTTAACAAAATTTGAAATGGGAATTGAATTATATTTTCGATAATGTGACACTTGGCCACCCAGCTATTTGAAATTTTTAAGTTGATGTGCACTCCGCGCCATCTATCAAGCAAAAAGTAGTATCGGTAATAACATTCAAACCGGTTTTCGTCCCTTGTTTGTATGTCGAATCATTCAGAAGTTAAGAGGAGGGGGGTTATGAAAAGTCGCACTGTGTTATTGCACTTAAACATTTTAATTCTGTCATTTGTAATCATTATTTATTTATGTTAATTGAATGCCATTATTCAATATTAATTTAATTAGGTGTTTTTATGTTAGATTTGTTCATTGTTAGCCAGTAGCCATATAAACTTTCTTGGGACCTGCAATTGTTTATTAATTTTTATCTCTATGAATTATTGTTACAGCTTCTACGAGGATGTATTGATATCTAGTTAGCCTAGACCAGTTCTCTGCATAAACAAAATATTGCGTTACCATAGCAACGAACAATAACTTATTAGAAGTGTCAGTGTAAAGTTTGACGTCAAAAAAGTAAACCAGAGTTACGCAATAAATTAAAAGAAAAAATATGTCCACCGAAATTGTGAAAATCAAAAAATTGGAGTATCGAGCCATCATCAAGTACCTGCATTTAAAAGGGTTAAGAGGTAAGCAGATTTACGAAGATATGCTTAATACCCTTGGTGATCAATGTCCTTCGTATGCGACCGTCAAAAATTGGACTGCAAGCTTCAAAAGAGGTAAATTTTCCATTGAAGATGATGACCGATCGGGAAGGCCAGTTTTTGTGTCAGTCCCCGAAAATATCGATGCAGTTCATGACATGATTTTAACAGACCGTCGAATTGGGCTTAAACGGATATCTGAAGCACTGAATATTTCATACGAACGCGTTCATCATATAGTTCAAGTTTAAAAAAAAACTGTTTTTTTTCGTTAACCAGCTGTCGTCCCCTTACGAACGGCAGCCCTCAAAAGTCGAAACTTGTGCGTGCCAAGGATTAACGAGGTCTTACCTTTTAACGTGCGATTCCCAGCACGTCAATTTGGACATGAGAAAATTTGCTTAAAATGGATCCCCAAATGTTTGAATGTTGACCAAAAGCGTGCAAGGGTAGTAGCATCGCGTTAGATCTGTGCTCGATTTGAAAAATTGTTACTATGGATGAGACTTGGGTACATTTCTACGATCCAGAAACAAAGCAACAATCGATGGAATGGCGACACTCCGGTTCTTTGTTTTTGCAGGACAACGCCTCTGCACACAAATCTCATGTTGCCATGCCAGAAATTCGTGATTTGGGGTTTTGAATTACTAGAACACCCACCTTATTCACCAGATTTGGCTCCGTCCGACTATCATCTCTTTCCTCAACTGAAAAAAAGTTTAAAAGGTCGTAACTTTTCTTCCAACGAGGAGGTAATAAAAGCTGTGGAGGTCTGGTTTGCAGAGCAAGAAGATTTTTTATTTTTTTTAAGTTCTAGAGATGTTGCAGGTTAGCTGTAATAAATGAATCCAATTAAGAGGAGAATATGTTGAGTAATAAAATATTTTGACATTGAAATTTTGTTTGGTTCTATAGAAGGCTAAGAATTTTTCAATATATCCTCGTATTAATTAACATTATTATACGTAGTAGTCACATAACTGTTTGTTCCTTTTTTGAAAGTTTGATATCATCCTTATTTTTTATGTTGAAATGGAGGTTTAAGCCAACAAAAGAGTTCATTGAAACACACCATTGATTGATCCAGAAAAAAATAATTTTTCAAACTGAAATGTCATGTTACCGTGAATTGATGGAATTGTAAAAACCTAACTAATCACCATTACGCCCGCTGATTCACTGGATTTTCAAATATTTTTTTTATTACACCTGCATCATAATCCAAAATCCAAAATGTACTGAAATGAGTAGTTACGTTACTATACAAGCACCTTATTTCAGGTTATCACAAACTGCTTATAGTTATTTATTGTATAAGTGTTTTAGATATCATTTTATTTGCGCACACACTTTACTCTATTTATTGATCCCAAGAAACATTTCTGTTTATATAGGGATTACATTTTTATATAAATTGTATAACGTCAATTAATATTTAATATAAATTGATGAAGAAATAAAACAATTATTAGAAAAGGAATGATGAGAATAATTTGTGGAATGAGAAAAGTCGTAGTTATCAAAGCAAAAATAAATCAAAGCAAAAACAGTCAAAGGTGAAACATTGTCGTATTATAGGAATTGAAGTCATCTGTTAAGTAAACATTTCTTTAAATTCATTTTTGAATTTAGTTCTAGTCCTAATTTCTGTCACAATTTTCCACTAAACCATACAATATTGATAGCCATTTCTTTCTCAATGTTTCCTGTTTTAATCCTGAAAAAAAAAAGTTTGAATAAAAATAGGTATAATCTGTAATTGTCTGTAGTGAAGAAAATGGAAAAAATTTAGTTATTCTTCAATCTACTAACAATTTAGAAACAAAATGATCTTGAACTCACCTCTGAGAAAACAATATAATTTACGACTTTTATCGGTATTCTTGCAGGTTTTCACTGCACAATAGGTACTCCACTTTCAGAAGAAAGGAATATTTGTATCAGTAAAAAAGTAAACAACATATTCCTAAGTTTGATCATTGATAGCAGGCTCATCAGAAGATCTTGCTTTCTTTTTCTTTCCTGTAAACCTGCTAAAATTATTTTGAAAATTTCCAATGACATGAAAATTGACTTTTGACATGTGTCACTAGTTCAAACATCGTACCTAATTTTCGTGGTGTTCTTTGGAACATTGGAACTATTTAGACTCCACCCATTGGCCATACCCGTAAGAAGGCCAAAGCCTTCTAGGATTCAGAGGCCCTATAGTTAATATAATATCGGCGCCTTCTACGAGAGACTAGACTAGCTATCGCATACAGGAATCTTATTTTTCTTCATTAAAGAGCAGCTGTCCAATAACTCCCAGCGTCCAATGACTGGGTGGTTACCCTATATCTTTAAGGTACTTGAATTTGTAAATGATCATCCTCAATTTCTCTAAAACAAAATTAATATGAGCATCCCATTTGAGATGAGATTATAATAATAATAGTAATTATTGTAATCTATATAATATTATAGAACTAACTGGTAGTGAAAGGGTGAAACCTGCCAGAACATTACAACATTAATAATTGACTGTTTTCCTTTTCCGCAAGACCTAACTAATTAATTTCGAATTTCTGAATAAAGCCACCCCGACGAAAATACACTTCCAATTACACTTGCCGGTTACGCATCGGCTAAATCCAGTAGCGAGCCTCAATTTCAACGGTGACCTAGTTTCGTCGCCGACCTACCCCAACAACTGTGAACAGTCGATTCACCCTGGAATGAGGCCAACGGCGCGATCGATTTCCGTCAGGATGTTGAGGTGGATCAGGATTCGGGGCGAGTACGTGCCATTTTCACGGTGTGGATTTCTTGGTGCCCGCCTCGGAGCCTCCATGCAGAAATGATGCGATTATGGCCGTCATGTCTATGTCGGTCAAGAGGGCAAGGTTCTTCAGCGCGATTTTTGGGACCCGGATGTTGATTGTTAGAGAGTTCGGAAACGAGGACAAACGAGGGTGAGCCGGAATCAGCTGATTTCGTGTATCTGTGAAAATTAGGATTCTAGAGTTCAGTCAAAGACTATTGTAGAATAATTGTTTAGCAGTGTTTTTATTTATTTTTAATCCTCACAGGGTCATTAGCGGAGGAACATAAGAAAAACAGAGAAAGGTACAAAGTCACCATATTGAGTTAGATAAATTGATCTTCTTGATATATAGAATGACACTTGCGAAATCACCATTCAGAGCCAAAGTTAAGTCACCGGTAAGTAAGTCTGAGGTTATTTCTTTCTTGTTCATAGTTTGGGCAGGCGAATATATGTTCCACTGATATGCTAGAATCGCAGTATTCACAGCTTTTCGGGTCTCTCTTTTCATTATATGCTGGTGGGTAAGTTTGGTGTGTCCAATTCTTAGGCGGGTTAGGATAGTTTGATCTCTTCGACTGAGTCCAAAATAGTTTGGTTTTGCCATGTTATTGTTTATTTTGAACAATTTGTTGTTAATTAGTGTCTGCCATCTCTCTTTCCATATTTTATTGGTGTGAGTTTTTATTTCGTTGTATATGTCTTCATGTGGTGTTCTCTTGATTATTTTTGCCTCCGGATTTGCAAAAGTGTTGCGAGCCATAGCGTCGGCTCTTTCATTACCAGGAATACCAGTATTTGAAGGAACCCACAACAATTCGATATGTTTACCATCTTCATACAATTCACACAGGTTTGTCTTGATATGTTTCAATAAGGGATGCTTAGGGTAAAGCTGTCGGGATCCTTCTATAGCACTCAAAGAGTCTGTAAAAATCACAGAATTGCCATTCATCTGCTTTGCTTTTTGAATTGCCTGTGCTATTGCATGAACCTCTCCAGTGTAAACGCTACTATTTCCTGGTAATTTGTAGCATTCACTGCCCTGGTCACTCACTAATCACTGCTGTTCCTACGCCTTCTTCGGATTTTGATGCGTCGGAGTATTATATGTGGTTGAAGTTGGAGTACTTGAATAAGATCATATTGAACGAATTCTGAATGAGCTTGGTGGGATTATCATTTTTCGGAAATTTTAGGAGTTCTGTGTTGCAGGAGGGTATAGCTATTGTCCAGGGAGGAGGAATATCCGGATTTATAGGATATGTGGAGTTTAGATCGATAGTACTCGACAATTTTCGGATCCGTGCTTGCAGGGAATTTGCTGTGTTTTGATTTAACAGCCTATGGATGACTTGATTTCTTCCTTATGTACCAACTTTTCTACTGGCAAGTCTTAATCAGGTGGATTGAACATTTAATTAATTGAATATCAGATTAGAATGACTTTTAATCTGTCCTCTCTTAATTTATGTAAATATAATTCAGAGCGCTGATTGGCCGTTAGCGTGTGAATTCTTTAAGCTAGTGAAATAATAAGTTTTGTTCTATTCTGTCCAAAATACTCTCATTTAACAGAATAACACAATTCAGCTATAAAACCCTCATTTGTGATATCAATCATAACAATGATTTTACATACCGAAATACTCTGTCTCCGTCGTCTTTCATTGTAGTTTCGACATACGTGAGGACACCCATATGTACTGGTTCACTAATATTCTCACTGACTTTGATAATATTGATTGCTTTGAATTGATTCAAATTCTATTAAATTATAAGGAAACTCAGTTGGATTTGGTTGTTATCAAATTTACTGGCTAGGAAAAGTCATGTTAGAAAATTAGAATGAATAGATGTAAAAAATGACTAGACAATTAAAATATTTGATCTAAGAACTGAAAATAATACTTTAACATATACTGTAGGCTTTCTGAAATAATTCTAAGTACAAAAACAATCAACTCAAATCTTTAAATAGGTTATTCAAAACTCGAAAATGACAAAACTAACTTTGACGGCAATCCAACGTATTCATCTGTACCAAATACCTTTCCAGAACACACATGGATATCAAAACACGTTTCTATACGGCTGCGAACTAGTGACTTGACTTTAATGAATAATTATGAAATTGCTCGGTTCGGGTTCCGAGACCCGATTTATCACTATATGAGAACTACAATTTACTTGAATAATTTTAGAAATGCAAGTGACTCGAAAAATGATTGAAGTTCGACTGTCCTGAAAAATGATTGAAATTTAACTTACTGGTTCAGAAACTACATTTCAACTAACTTTTTCTGACTTCGCAAAATATGATCGACTTACTTTATCCCCCTTAACGATTACTCAGTTTTTAGCCACGCCCTTCGACATAGTCGCCGCGAAGAATTTTTGGTACGGATGAATCGTTTTGAGTGACAACTCTGATAAATAGACTTTTCCAAATGATAGTCTGGGTGGACACTCCGTACATACTCATTAACATATTATGTCATTTTTGAACATTTAACTTGAAAGAAAAATGTCCAAAAAACTTACATATTCTTTCAAACCGCCCCTAACCCTAGTACAAATATATTATGGCGAATGACATGTCGATTCGATTCCGTTGTTTGATCCATTACGTTTTCCCGCATTTTAAGTTTGGAGAAACTGTATCAATCTGTGCTATTTTTACTCCTTTGTCCGCAGGTTTAAAAGGGTCCCTCATAAAAATAGAAATCTCTCCAGAGAAAGAATGAGTTCATGCCTGCAATAACCCGAAAGTATGGTTTCTAACATAATTTTGTATTGTGACAGGTTTCGTCTTTCAATAATCAATTCATCAACTCTTAAAACAATTGAATTGTAGTTTTGGGTATACTACAGCAATTATGTGGTTTTGACATCCTCCGTTCAAAAATGAGTTGACCAGTTGGGCTAGTTCTTTAGTGTAATCTTATTGCAACGACATCCACTAGCAGTTCAACTGCTACAGTTATTACAACATAATTCAGCGAATTTTCAAACCTAAAATGTTATTCCTCAATGCCGCTGGTTTGAGTTATGTTTTTATTGTATTTCACGAAAAACGAGCTAGGTGATTTACTGATATTGGTTTCCAAATACTTAGAAAATTGGAAAAGTTATTCCAGTTCATAAAAAAATCTGTACTGAGGAATTGACATCTAGGCAACTCACATCGCACTTGCTTCACAACAAGGAATGGGTTCGCCTATCTATATAGATGTACTTGAGAAAAATTCCCCTCGAACCGGGTCAGCGGAAGATTCAACGGCCAACACATCGAACATAGGATAATAACAATGTTATTATCCTATGTTTATACTGAATACGAAAAGATATAACTAATAATTTCAATAAATGAGCCATTTTCATTGTGTGAATTAGTTGGTAACTCTTAACAAATTTGGATCAAACAAAAATTATTATAGTACCTAATAAATTTTATGATATTGTAGATCTCAAAACTGACAACAGTAAATCTAACTTTCTGCAGTTTTTTTCCAAAAGGTTTGTGTTTAGATATAATTTATTTAATTACTCATTTAATTACTCTCAACACCCTCTATAATACAGATGTTTGTAACATACCATGAGAAAATCCGTTACGTTTTTCCTACCTTCCTCATACCCAGTCAGGGATGAATACTCCACCATTAACATAAACAGATTACTTTTTCAATAAAATCTAGTGCTTCTTAACAAGGCCTCGTCTCTCACTGCTTGAATTCTAATTAAGTCGTGAATAAATTCAACGATGAGATGACTAGATTAAATACCGCCAACGCGTTTCTGGTTTGAACCAGAACGAATATTTAGGAGAGCGATTCACCCTACAAAAATTGAGAAGTCTGGTTAGGTGTCTATCTATTTTTTTCTATTAAAATTATGTTATTATAACTCCTAAATGATGCGTATCGAAACAGCCTCTATTCAATATGCATTTTTTTAGTTTGTCGAAAAATCAGTCTCAAATAGTTGTATTCAATATGCAGTCTAAAATAGTCTTACGATAAAGCGCTGGGGGTGAGGTCCAATCTAAATCAATCAAAGTGTTGAAATTATTTGCCAACTTGAAAATGGAAACCAGTGGTGCCCTTGCTGACATACTCTTGATATATTGAATGGGGGTAGAACGTGTTCGACGAGAAGGAACGTTAAATGGAATCACATAAAGAATCTGTGAGGAATTAATTTTATTATTTATAATTTCTCAAGGTCCTTCTTTGTTCCAAAGATAGTATTTTAAATTCCGATCTCAACTGATATGTTCTTATGGCTGTTTAAAGTATAAAAATCTTAGTAATTTATACTGAACCTTTTCCATTTCATATAGATACGTTTGATACTCCCCAAACCAAATAATGGAGGCAAATTCTAGTTTAGGTCTCTCTAGAGAATAATATAATAACTTAATCGTATGCATACTCGAAAAGCATGATGATGATGAAAGCATGATGATTACAAAACATAGAATTATATTTGCTGATTTCACAATTTTTTTTAATATGACTAGAGACTGAGAGTTGTGAGTTATAAGTTACTCCAAGATCTTTTACTTCTGTTTTTCTTTCTAGGACCTCTTCATTCATTTTATACCCAAAAATAATTGGTTCTTTTAGGCGAGTTATCGAGAGCACCGAACATTTTTTCAAATTGAAGTATAATTTATTCTTCTGACTCCATTCCAAAATATAATCAATATCCTTCTGGAGCCCTATACCTATTATCTGGCTTAGAAGATCGATTAGCCCTAAATAAGTTACTTCTCAAAAAATTCATGGTATTATTACCCGCAGAAAGATTTTCTTCTGGATAAATATAAGGACTTTTTGAACTTTGCTGAGTTTTATAGTCTTGATATCCAGGACTTCAAAAGAAATATTCTGGAGGCAGAACTGTCCTTGAATATTAATGGCAGCTAACTCCCCGATCAATATTTGACCCGAATCGCCTATAAATATCCCGTCCAACAATGTTCTTTCACTAAATAAAAGTAAACCAGCAGCTCGTTGAAGACGAGCTCCGGCTCGATACAAGAGTAGGTACCAGTACCGTCTCGTGACGTCACGTCCGGCATAATAGAACCGGCGCCTTGCTCCAGCAGAGCGCGACCCGACCAACAGGTTGAAAATAAAAGTAGACTAGAGAATATGCAGTGCAAGTTTAATGTCAATGCAGCCAAGCCATCCATCTTTAATTCAATGTTGAGGCTGATTCTATCCTCATTAAACAATGAAAATTTGATATTTGGAAATTTTGCGATAGAGTTTTGTTTATACGCAGACTTTGAAGATGCTAATTTTTTTATGCTCGTGTCGTAGGAAATAGTGATTTATGATACAACTTCATGGAGTGAGACTTTTTGTATGAGCGTGAAGTCTGTTGAATGACGCCAGTACAATAAAGCTCTTTACGAAACTGGATCATACAATATTTTTTACAACAGCTATATTGACAAATTTTAGCAATTGTTGAATGTTTTATCATATGAAGTTTCCAATTTTCGTCGTACAATTAAACGATGACTTCTGTCTGTCTGTCTGTTTGAAAATTGTGAGTAAAATATTACTTTACGCACAGTTAATTTTATTACGCACTTGTGCTAAAAAGACTTAGTTTACGCACTGTGGACAGTGCCCTGTAGTAGAAAGATATATTTTCCTACGACCACATGCCAAAATGACAAATATCATCCTGGAGTTGAAAAATAAAATATCATTGTAAAGTAAACTGAGTATTGGAATAAAACTTTATTAACGCATTTTCCACGTCGAAAGGATAGGTAATAATATTAATAAACGTCTTTCATTCTTTCAGTAATTTACAATACATTTATTGAGAGTTTATTGAGAAAGAGAGAATAGGGCGGAGTTCATCAATTTATCTGGAGATCAAATCTCCACTTAATTTTTCTTCCACTAAAAGCTGTCAGCGCTGCAGAGATCAAAGTAGACACTTCAACAGTCAAAATGATCACCTTCGAAATACAAAAAAATATCATGACAATTGTTCGTGAAGATAAGGGTATTTTTTCGAACAATGTACATATCTTGAAAATTAGTCGTTTTCTGAATTGCAAAAAAAGCATGCTTATTCGACATCAAAAAAGATATAGTTTTACTAATTTGCATGTGAATTAAATCAATTATACGCGAGAAAAAAATTTAATAATGAAAAATCGGTTTTTCGTCATTTTGACGGTTAATTTGAAGTTATGTCAAAAAGTGGTGAATACAAAAGTTTTCAATTTAATTTTTTTATTACCTACAACTTTTTTATTGAACATTTTCCGCTAAAAGGTCACGTTTTGCCGCAAATCATAAAAAATGGTTTTCAAACCCTAAATTGCAACCCTATTTCACCATTTTAAGTGCTTTCATGTTTAAATATTTTTTTTCTTAAAGTTGGAACCTCATCAATATTTTAGCGTTTAAAATTCGTTATGGCACCAGCCTAATTTGGAAACTCTGACGATGGCGTTTTTTTATACACAGATTTTGAAGATGCCACACTAATTGCAAATATTTTTTTAATAATGTCGTAGAAAAATATTTTACTGCAGCTGTCTCGAAAATAAAATTTTTGGTATAGTTTATTACATCGAAAGTACCACCTTACACAATTGGTACCGAAAGTAGCTATTTTCGGGACGGTTTTTCTCACTTTCAAAACGATTTATTTACTTTCGCGACGATTTTGTGTATCTATGTACACGAACACGAACTTTGTATTTTTTATGACAGCGCTTGTCATGTAACATTGGTGTGTGTTTTTTGCTTTTTGAATAAAAAAATGGAAAGCAGTAGGGAAAGTGAGGCTGAAGTAATTACACATGAGATTAGTGAATCAGCTAAAGCTAAAGTCAAGAGAGAGAGGTATGAATTGGATTACAATTTATTTCAATATGGGGCAATTATAAAAATGTGCATAAATATAAAATCTTACAGCCATGTCTCTGGAGCAATTACTCGATGGTTAATGGTTAATGGTTAATTCCACCAATGATATTAAAAATAATATAGATATAAGCCGCTATAAACTTAAAAATGCAAAAGTATTGAATAAAGAAAAAACAGTTCACTTCTTAATAGAAGCTGGGGATACTTCTACCTAATGATAAAGGTAATATAATCAAATCTAATTCTTTTTCTTCCTTGTGATTTTTTTTTTATTATTATTTTAGTTTGCATTATCAATTAGTTTGGCTGGCGTTTGTCGCCGTGAAGAGCTTTGTAAATTGAATCTGGATGATATACAGTGACCGCCAAAAAGTATGCACCATATGGGAAAAATTTTTATTATTGGAGTATTGGAAAAAATATTCTGGGGAAAAGTTCGTGCATATCCGATAGCCTAAAAATCGATTTTGACACATGTCACGTGATCGCTAGAATGGCGGCAAAATGAAAAAAATTGCAATGCAAATGCAAAAAAAGGGGTAAGCTGGCAAGATATCAAAAAAAGTTATTTGAAAAAGTCACTTAGAATTCAATTTTATACACATAAACGAAGTTTCAAGAGATAATTCAAAAAAATTGAAAATAGCAATTTTTTAAAATATTTTCCCATCTATTTAAAAATATTATTTTTTTTTCTTATGAATAGCTTGACTATACTGAAACATTTGCATTTTAATGATAATGACAAAACTTTCTCATTTTCTCCACACCAGAGGGCACTAAATTGAAAAAATGGGAATTTGTCAGAACCCTTGCTGTTACATCGGTTCGTATCTAACAGTTATATCCGAATTCCACGACCATTGTGATGACATGACGGTGTGGAGAAAATGAGAAAGTTTTGTCATTATCATTAAAATGCAAATGTTGCAGTATAGTCAAGCTATAAATAAGAAAAAAAAATATTTTCAAATAGATGGGAAAATATTTTTAAAAAAATTGCTATTTCCAATTTTTTTGAATTATCTCTTGAAACTTCGTTTAAGTGTATAAAATTGAATTCTTAGTGACTTTTTCAAATTACTTTTTTGATATCTTGCCATCTTTCCCCTTTTTTTGCCTTTGCATTACAATTTTTTTCATTTTGCCGCCATTCTAGCGATCACGTGACATGTGTCAAAATCGATTTTTAGGTTATCGAACATGCACAAACTTTTCCCCAGAATATTTTTTCCAATACTCCAAATAAATTTTTTTCCCATATGGTACATACTTTTTGGCGGTCACTGTAGAACATAAGACAAACATGTTAGTGATCAAAATTCCTAAATCTAAAACGAATATGGAAAGACCCTTTGTCGTCATTGAAGAAAATAATATTTATTTATACAGAAAATAGTTGATTACGTCAAGCAAGCACACCACATCGTAGATTACTTGTTTATTAGAAAAACGGAAAATACAACCTATTGGTATTCACACTTTTAGAAAAATCGCCTGCACAATTGCTGAATTTCATTACCGAATCCCAAAGAATACACCAGGCACTGTTCACGCAGGAGCTCAGTATTATTTCTTCTGCCACATTTACAAAATATTCATTGAACTCTCCACCCAACAGAGTCCAACAGAGTTTCAGTGGTTTTTTTTTCTTTCTCTGCCTATTTGATTATTTACTCATTTCTAAATTGCTTTTGCTTTGTTTAAGGCTTCTCGAATATGGTCTAGTGTTATGATATTTTCCTTTTCTTGTATTAGCTGTTCTTATTCATATTTTTTTAATTTGAACAGTTCTTTCAGATATTCAGTGTTAGATAAGTTAAGTTCTATCAATCATCACAGGACTGTTATATTTGCATGCCTTTACCCTTTTTATATCAGCATCATCTTGTATGTTCTTGAAATGTGCATTATTTCTAGCAGTTTAAAATTGTTAAACCAATATCATGATAATATTACAGAGTATTCAGGAATATCTCAACGCACATATTGGAAAATGTGTATCACAAGAGAAATTTTCAGATACAGGCCTTGTAAAATTTAGAACACATTTTGTTGCTAATATTTCATCTGTATGCTGAACACAATAATTGACTGTTTTATTTTTTTTGCAACTCCTTAATTATGGCCCAGGTTGTTTTAGATTTGTTGCATGAGTTTAATATCAAACCATCATGATATTTTCTGTTCAGAGATTGCTATTGTTATTCGATGGAATCGAAGCCAACTTAATTTATTTTATGTTATGCGAAGTTGTGACATAACAAAGTATAACATAGTATATCGTTGAAATCAGAATGAAACTCTATATCATTTTTTAACAGTTCGATATGACGCCCACAAGAAAAAATTAACTTGATGATGGTGGCCAAGAGACGAAACGTCAGATGATATTTCTGAAAATGCCGTCTCATAGCAGGTTCAAATGGCAATGAAATGTGCTGTTTATTTTTATATCCTTCATCAAATGACGCCAGAAAAAAATTAAAATGTTTTTTTCAAAATTTGGGTTTTTTGCGGATATCTCCGGATATACTCGGAATTTTAAAACTTTCTTAACGGCATGTTGTTGGTCACCTAAATGCACAAATTTGCCCCGACTTAACCATATTCATATCTTTTATAAATTCCAAAATCCCATAATGATGGCCCTCGAATTTGAATTACCCGGTATACAAACGAAGAGTTTCCGTCTCCTTCCAGGCGTAACCAACTCGGTATATTATTTCACAGGCAACCTTGCACACTCGACTTCCTAAACGAGCAAATTTTGTTCTTCCGGCTTTTTCGAATTAAGTACAGTATGTTTTTTGGTATCGTTTCATTCTTATTGCTTACACGGTTCGTCGAACAACAAGATTTAACGACCTCCGATAGTATTATTTACTTTCCCGACCCTCGAAATCTTGATGGATCGTAATTGAGATAACGCCTTGATGAAAAAGTAATTCGTTTGCATTGCCAGTACCAGGAAGAGATTTTATGTCGGTATTAATTTTTGTTTTACTCCTATAATTTTTGTCATTATTATCATTTTATTATTCCAAAATAAAACATATTTTTTAATAAAAGTTAATATTAAGTACTATTCAAACATGAGGTTCCGTTGGTTTCATACGAAGATTTAGTAAATTTTTTTGTTGTAAAATTTGTTTTTGTAAAATTTGTTTTTGTAAAATTTGTTTTTACGAAACTCCCAGGTTTTCGGAGAAAACCCCTCAAAAGCAGAGCTTTTGCGAGCAAGGGAGATCCGGGACCTACAGTTTAAATAAAAGTGGAATCCGAACCACTTCAGCTCAGTGACACACGACCGGGGATCGAACCCGGACCGTCTGGGTGGAAGCCAAACGCTCTAACACCTCGACCACTTCGCTTCAGATACCCAGGTGTATTAGATTCTGATAACTACTCCTATGAGACAGTATCTTCCTTTTTCACTGTCAGCCATTTTTCTTTCTCTCTACTAAATTTCATATCAATTAATATAAAATGGGGCTTAAAGGGGCATACAAAGTCAAGTGGTTAAAGAAAAAAATCAATTTTGAATGAATTTTCAACAATTTGGGAGTGCATTTATTATAGTGCACCTTAAATAATTAATAAAATAAATCAATGTACCTGATATATCAATATATCAATGTAGTTGATATAATTCTAGTGAATCTGGATGCAACGAAAACGTTCCTTGTCAAATGCACTGAAATGCGTGCGAAATCTTTAAAATTGAAACACGCCGTGCTAGAATAGTGCATTGTGTATCTAGTAGTAAAAATAATACATTCCCGGGCGACAATGTAAATTGCAGTCTGAGAATGTGCTTTTACTACGAGGTACACATACCATTTTTCCTGAAATCGCAATCAACATTATCATAAATTAAGAAATTTTTATAAGTGCACAAAACTCTTTCATTGCCATCTCATTGCCTATGGAATCATCAATCACTATTTGTTTATTGTTGGTACAAAAGTCAGAGATTTACTACCTGTATAAGCCCTAAAACTTTTTTTGTTAAAATAAGGAAGTTTCTATTAAATTCTGTAAATTATTATCTAATGCAATTCCTATCGTGGTTGCGTAGAAGACTGCAATTTTTAATTCAATAACATACTAATACTTCAAATTCTATCGAACCTATAGAGACCCTCTTCTTTCTGTGTCTAGTCCTTTCATAATATCATCATAATATCTTATGATATACATGGTGGGTCACGGTCGATCGTACCTTAGACGTTTACGAAGAACGGGAAATAGGATCATTCTGAAAATTTGGTTTCTCAAGTAGTTGCTCTTGGCCTATCGATCTAAAATATTTTCAGCAATGCAGCTTTGCCGCTTATACCAGAAAGTAGCAGCATCTTTGTTATTTCAAATAGGTCACCCTGTATATTACCGCATTTTTGAACTTGTCATTCCTTTCTGATCATTTCTGCCTTATATTCCCCTATACCTATCTCTAACGGTTTTTGAGATATTGGTTATTTTCCATATTTTTTATCCAAAACATAGCTCTAATTGAATGTTTATTTCTGCGGTATTTAGATTTTTAGGAAGTTGCAATTTTGAGTTTAGTTCATCAAGATCATGTACATTGATTCTGTATAGAGAAGTTTGTTCTGCGTTATACAGGGTCGTTCAAAATTCATGACCTTAATGCTAGATACGAAAAGGGTTGAAAGTGCGTTTTTTTAAATGGAACATCCTGTATATTATGAAATATCCTGAAAGATGACAAAATTCCCTTCGAATTAATATTTCATGTTCCTATACCTAAATAGCCAGAATTCCGAGATAATAGCAATTTTCACTTGTAATCTCCCAAGTGCTTGAATTATTGCCGGAAATTTTTCGAGTACATGAATTATTTGAAAATTCATGTACGAGATAAATTTACGGCAAGTAATTCAAGCACTCTCGTGCTTGAATTAATTGCCGTAAATTTATCTCGTATATGAATTTTCAAAGAAAATTCATGTACCTACTCGAAAAATTTCCGGCAATAATTCAAGCACTTGGGAGATTACAAGTGAAAATTGCTATTATCTCGGAATTCTGGCTATTTAGGTATAGGAACATGATATATCAATTCGAAGGGAATTCAGTCATCTTTCAGGATATTTCATAATATACAGGATGTTCCATTTAAAAAAACGCACTTTCAACCCTTTTCGTATATAGCAGTAAGATCATGAATTTTGATCGACCCTGTATAACGCAGAACAAACTTCTCTATACAGCATCAATGTACATGATCTTGATGAACTAAACACAAAATTGCAACTTCCTAAGAATCCAAATACCGCAGAAATAAACATTCAATTCGAGCTATGTTTTGGATAAAAAATATGGAAAATAACCAATATCTCAAAAACCGTTAGAGATACGTATAGGGTAGTATGAGGCAGAAATAATCAGAAAGGAATGACAAGTTCAAAAATGCGGTAATATACAGGGTGACCCATTTGAAATAACAAAGATGCTGCTACTTTCTGGTATAAGCGGCAACGCTGCATTGCTGAAAATATTTTAGATCGATAGACCAAGAGCAACTACTTGAGAAACCAAATTTTCAGAATGATCCTATTTCCCGTTCTTCGTAAACGTCTAAGGTACCATCGACCGTGACCCACCCTGTATATTATGATACAAGTTTTATAAGACACCATTTTGTCGCACGCGTTGTTTGAAGTACGACGAGCGAAGCGAGGAGTGCTCCAAGAGAACAAGCGCGACAATGTGTCTTATAAAACGTGTTTCATGTACTTTTTTTTCCATTTGGTAGTTTTTTGTAGTTTTTATTAAAAAAAATTGGATTTAATATTAATAAATAATACCAGAAATATCGGGTTGGTAACATTGATAAAATATTTAAAATTTGAAGGATGCTGTCAGGTAATTCATTTGTTCGTATATATATTTAAATTTTGAATGCAAAGTCAGTAAATTACCTTCTTTAAAATGACTGATGAAGAAAACTTAAGTTGCACTCTCCTGAATTGAGAGTAATTGCTCAAACGGCTGTTTTGTTGCCCAAAAAATCTCGTTCAGTTTACGAAAAGGAATTTCACAATTTCGAAGTATCCGATGCCTCACCACACTCCCACTGCAGTCAAAATAACTTTTTAAACAATCAGACCACTGAGCATAATTTTGTAAACCCAGTCCGAGCCATACCAGCTTATTTAATTATAAACGCCCGAGAAACCAGTCATGTAACAATTAAAGTTTATAATAACTGCACCATCCAAGGCAACAAATAACACCACAACATTCAAAGGTTATTCGTCTTCTTTGTTTAATATCTGAAAATCCCATCCCTCTTGTCTGACGTTCATCTGACAGTTGATGTTACCATTGTTACCAATCTCGAAAAGATTTAAAATGCGTATCGAAATAGAAGCCATTTTGATACGTATTTGGGTTTCATAATGACTTCATTTTAGACTCGAAATAGAATAGTACTCACTTTTTTGAGCTTTCACTAAAACTATTACCGTTTCCGATATCCTCATGGTGGACGTCTTTACCTTGGACTCAATATATACTTTTTTTAAGTTCTAGAATAAGTAGAAGGTTCTGGTCTGAAACAATGAATTAGTTTGGCACAGAAAAATTACTTTAAAAAAATAACAATATTGTAATATTTACGAAGTAGAAAAACACAAAGTCATCTCTACAATTTAATATAACCATCCAATGTTATGTGATGGTAGATCGATCATGAAACATCGATCAGTTAAGTAGTATCAAAGTAGGCCATGTTTCGAGCCTATATAGGCCCATCATCAGCTAAACCAAAATTATTTTAAATAAAAATGTGTCACCACAGGATACCACTAGGGGGTATGTGGTTCCACTAACATTATATATTGTTTAATTTAAAAAACGTTCAAGGGAGGTTTAGAGCCTTTATCTCATTTTGAAAAGAAAGAAATCCAAAATATTAAGGGATGCTTGAAGCAAATACCCCTTTTAATTTTATTAAAGAAATTTATAAGCCACCACATGAAACAACGAGTGACGGTAGAATGACAGTAGTGAAAAGTGAATTGAATTAAAGTAGATAAAAAGAGGGGATCATCTGTCAAGAATACAAAATTGACATGGAACAATGACAGGAGAAACTCTCACGCACAGAACAAACTTGGAGAAGGGACAAATCCAACATCGCAACTCATATTCTGAGCGAAAGGGAAGTTCTCGTGTCATCTATCCATACCTGTAACCTATTGGGAATGAAAACTTAAGTGTGGAGCAAATATATGAAAGTACTGTATCCGTACGAACACCGCTCCGAACCACAACGCGAAGTGAGGCATCTATCGCCCATTCCTGGAATGAGGACAGACGCACCACACCACAGAAGCACACAGAACAACTATCGCGTATCCGCACAGAAGCAGAAGTTGGCCTGAGGATGAAAATACTTCAGTATCGCCAATATAAGTCGATTTTATTAGACACAAATTAAAATCCAAAAGATGATAGGTACCTAAAAAATATCAGAATAAATTCAAATAGAAATGCGAAAAAGAATATAAAACCTTCTGACTATGTCAATCGGAAAATAGTTCCAGTTTTATCATACCCTCTTATCACGCCCGAGTTGTTTTGAATATGTTTGCATATCTTATTATCCTAGGCCTTACGACAGACTTATAAGGAAGTGTAAAATTAAAACTTACTTGTTTAACATCAAAATGAAATCAAATGATAATTATTTGGGCAATTAAGGATACAGAGGACTCGATCATAATTTAGGACTTCAGGTGAATATATTAACACAAAAAATGATCATCTGGATGTTTTGCTCCAATTATTAGTTAGAGAGAACTCAACATATCTTCGCTGTGATTAATTTCATCTCAAGATACGGAACACGTTTTTGGAGAATCTGCAGTTCTTTCGGTTTTCACAAATATTTCTTCTGTTCTAGAAGAATAATGCTCATAAGAAGCCATATAAAGTGGCATTTTATCTCCGCGTCATACTTGTCTGTTGGAACGTCCAGTGTGATGTTAAAATTCCATGCTGAATTTATTAAATCGTCAAATTTTAGATTTTCTTTGTGGATAAAATGTATTGCACTCGTGTTTTAGTCGCTCGAACTATGTTCTCGCGTTTGAATATTCTTGCGTGGATAAAACGCTGTCCAAAAAAATCTTGCAATTATAACTGTTATCATATAACTATGGTGAATTTAAACAAGTTGTATATTATACGGTCTATAACTCACTAGTGTGCTGTGAGTATTGAAGTCTGGACTTTTTCTTTGGTGACTTACAGTGCGGACGTAAATTCCCCCCCCCCTCTTCCTTGTTAACTTCTAAGATAGAGATATCGGATAAAAACTTAATTTAAGTCCTATATCATTTATCTGGTTTACAAAAACTATTTTAATACATTGTTGTGTCAAATGACTCCGATGCCAACTCTCTTTTACGCTCATCCACACACTACTATCTATAAAAAAAGTAAATTTTAAACGATAGTGCTAGGGACGCTATCCAACTCGTGTTTCTTCTTCATTATTCTGATTGGTCCTGGAGTTGCGAGTTTTTCAGGTGGTTGTCAAAGAATATAGGGTGAGTGCACCAGTAATTGACCGAAGAGTTTTCTTTCACAAAATAGGTTATAGTAATTAAACCGTCAACTTTTCATGAAAATTAAAAATACATACAAGGAGAACCAATTTTTGGGATTCTAAATATCCATTACAATATTCTGAAATGCGTGAAGTTTTGGGGGAAAAAAAAAAAAAGAATAATAAAAGTCATGAATCACCAGTAATTGACCAGATAGAACCAGTATTTGACCGCAGTTAGCCCCAGTGGTTGACCACTTGATAAAATGAAATAAAACATGTTTGTAAGTAAACTTATTGACTAATTTTTATGAAGAAAAACAGATTGTTGTTTGAACAAAAACTCATTTTTAAACTCAAAATTTTGAAAATGTTCAAATGTCATCTTTATATTTGATTCGATTTCCAGTTGTTCCAACACTTAGGTATTCTAGTTTCTTCACAAGTTGCTCGGCATTTACAACACTTATATCGTTTTCAATGATTTTGAAAAGAATTTTTGCTTTCTTCTATTGGAGTGAAAGCATGTACTTCATTCAACCTCACCCGTGTCATAAATATTTTGAACAGAGCAAATATAGTTATGGTACGTTTTCTTTCTTGGGAAAGCAACCATATAAAAGTCACCCACTGCAATATCTTTCTTCAGTTTCTTCACTACATTGGCAAGTGGTGCATCTTCACTATCACTGCTGAAATGTTCTGTAATATCATCTAGACTTGATCCACTCTCCTGCCATTCTCCATATTCACTTTCCGAGCACTCTATTGCTTTATTGACTTTCTTTTTAACTTTTTTTGTTTCTGTCTTGTTGAGTGAAATTTTCAACGTATTAATTAAAGTGTACTCCATGTAGCCTCTCTGCTTGCCGAATTTTGCATATATTGGTAATGTCGCTCAGAGCCTGTTGCAATTGTGCCACGATATATTTAAAAAATCTCTTCTTAGGTTCATCCAATTTATTTTAGAAAATACAGTGGTTTTACTTAACCTATGGTTCAAAAGAAATAAAGTCAAATGTAGTACCAGTTATTGACCAAGGCGAAAAACCAGTAAGTTGACCACAACAAAAGTGTGGCAACTACTAGAACCGCCTCGAAATACCTAAAGTTATGAAACAGACAGAGACGCAAGACGTTTGATTTCTTTGAAACACCAGTAGTTGACCAAAGTGGTCAATTACTTGCACTTCAACCAGTTGTTTCGTACCAGTGGTTGACCACATTAATTAAAAATGAAAAACACTAATTTCAACAGTAAATATAGTGAAAATATTTAACTTAATTCACCTAGCAACCAGTACATCAAATATGTTTCCAATAAAAAGTTCATCATGAACGGATGTTTTAAGATTGATAAAAGTGGTCTACTTACCGTGCTTATTGTCACATCACGTGTTCATTATTAGACAAAGAGGAAACATGTATGAACATGATAGCAGTGTTGCCACAGACCTATGAAATTTCGTGCGAGCACGCTCTGTCGAAAACGTGCGAGATTGTGATTAAATGAGTGAGATTTGGTATGTTCGGGTTTTGAGAAATATTGGTTTCAGAATTTCAGGATCATGCGCAGTTGATAAGAAATATTCGCTTCCCCTTAAATTTCATACACCTTTTTTCAACTGCGCATGCTCCTGACGTTCCAGAATTTGAGGTTGGTTCAGTTCAATGTACTCGAAAGTGGTTGAAATTTCGCCACCGTAGCGCTGGCATCTAATATTTTCAATTCCCAATAATCAACTACACTAGGTTTTCGAATATTTCTTCTTCTTTTACGTGGGAACTCAGCCGATATTTCCTCTTCTTTTATTTGGGACCTAGGCCTCTGAGGCTATTCTGTCATAACGTGCGAGATTTGACAAAGGGGAGCGAGAAAGCGAACCAGAGGCAAAACGTGCGAGATCTCGCTCGATCGTGCGAGCTGTGGCAACACTGCATGATAGTGGCATACTTCTCTATATACGTATTACGGTTAGTGGGGACATCTACGAGACAAAGGACCAATTGAATGAATGAAACAAATAGTAACTACCAAAACGCTACAGTTTCCTTATTTCTGTGCATTGAAAAAAATTGATCAATAACGGGGTGCTGGTCAACTACCGGTGCCTCCACGCTAGATATAATTGTTTCATCCCAAAAATATTCGACAATAGGTGAAAGGAGTATGAAATAGTATATTTCATTACGAGTTCAGTAAATAGGCTTTTTCCGTGCATGTTCCCGTGGGAGGCGAAGCCGAACACGGGAAGTCGTGGAAGCACGGAAAAAGCATTTATGGACGATTAATGAACGATATTTTTTATTATATCTACCTGAAAACCACAGATTGTTAAGAAAGATTTATTTTTAATGATGAAGGAACAAAAACATGTAATATTAATTGAAATATTTATGGTACACAAAAATATCCAGACATTGCCACAAAACAAGCGTTATTTACCCTGTTGGTAGGTAAATATTCAAACAATTTGCGATTTCCAGAGAACTGTCAACAAGATATTATTTAATTTTGACACGTAAAAAGGCAGCTATAATGACAACAGCGAACGAAAAAATTTTCCGTGCGGAAACCCTTTTTCAGTTTGATAAATAAGCATGTAAATATAGTGTTTTCAGATAGGTATAAAGAAAATTATCTTTCATTATTAAGACGATCAGGGAAACATTTTGAAGAGATTCAGTGAATCAAGATATTTTTTATTTTTCAATAAAATATTGCCTTTTTTCAAGATATCCATATTATTCGTCCTGCACTTCCCAAATTATATTTACCTTAATGGTGTTGCAGAATGTCATTTTTATTCGAAAATTATTTCTAATTGGATTGTGAATAATTCTGAAAAATTGAAAATATCGTAACTCCAGAATCATTCGATATAATTCATCAAACAAAAAAGCGTTTAAAAGAGAATTGACAGTTCCTCTAGCGCCATCTTTTGAAAATTACGTTTCAACTATTAGAAAAAAAAAGACTTGAAATCATTAAATCCAGTTTCTTTAAATTTTGAAAGCTAACCATGGGGCGTACCATTCACGTCCCATATACATAAACAATGAGTAACCATAAAAATCGTCACCAATTATCCCACTCATACATGATCTAATAGTTTGTTTTATTGTTACAGGTAGGTGTTTCCAAAAACCATCAGATCACTATGATGAAAGTAAGTAAATGTTTCCATTGTTTCTCTTTCAACTAAATACCCTCACTCAATCAGATATTGAGAAATTGAATATCAAACTCCCTCATCCAATCGGAGATTGAATCGCAGAATGTGTTTTCATACCCAGAAAAAAATCGTTTGGAAATCATTTAACAACATAACGTGGAAGATAAAAAAACTCCAGAAGACTCACAATACAACTACAACCTCCGAACATTGAGTGATCAATTGAGTGAATTGAAAGAATTGAACGAATTGAATGAATTGGACGAATTGAACGAATAGAATGAATTGTGCACTCTGTACAAATAATTATATACTAATGTGGTTACAAGATAATAGGTCCTGTATAAAAAAAACAATGTAGTGTGAGTATATTTATGAATATAACAAATTGTGTAAATCCCGTTTCTTTGATCCAGTTCAACTATATTTTCAAACTAGCTTTGGCATCGACTGCTATGGTCATTAGCCATGTGCTCCATACGCCACTTTAGGAGCAGCACTGTTAATTGGAACGCAACAGTGAATCGTGCAGGACTCACCCTAGTCGAACCACGAGATTTTAATAATTTAATAGGTTAAATTAAATTAAAACATCCCAGCCCAACTAGGGTTCGAACTCTGGACCTTTCGACTCAGAGTCGGACGCTCTAACCACTGCGCCACGCCCCGACATAACCGTGACTATTACAGTAGAAATAGTGAACTTACCTTCAGAGTACCTTGTATGAACGAAGCCATCTTGAAAAATAATCACGAGTATGTCAGCTTAAAGTAGTACAATACCCTCTTCTTCTTTAATAATTTCAACTTAAACAGGTCAAGGATTATAATCATTCATTATGGTATTTTTTTTTCTGGCGCACTATACTCATTTTTTTTGTTTATTTCACTGTTTTCATCATTTCGTTAATATTTGTTTCTTATGTCAATTTTTTTAGATTCAGAAGGGATTCATAAAAAAAGTTAAAATTAATTATTGTTGTGAACGGACTAAAAAAATCATAATAAGAGTTTTTGCTCAAATGCCTCCTCGCTCTGCACATTGAAAATAATATTTATCTGTGATTGAATAGTGATCTGTTTCGAGTAAAACTTATTTTACCTACTTTTACAGTTATGGGTCACCAACCCCATAGGGTTTTCAAATATTTCCCTTTATTCGAAAAAGATCAATAACCAGACCAGCTTATATTCTCGAGCGGTTTATCGGCCTTGGCCTAATGCAGGTGCAGGGCTAACAACCCCTGAGGTAAACAAACCCCCGTAAAGGTTGAAACACCATCTGTCAGGTTTAGAGTGCCGTCGGTAACTTTCATCCATGATAATTTTTTTCTATCTTGGTCTATTCCGGGTATAAACATTTGAATGAGAAAGGCTCGGGATTGAGGTTGAATGAAGTTTAAATTAAAGAGATTTTTTTTAAATGACTCAGATAACGGCCAGCGGCTTTCTATAGGTGACTATAAAAAAAAAGTATAATTAATTCTTTGATGTAGTAGCCTACACCGATGAAGATTACTGATCAGGATCGTAATGGGTTTTACAACAAATTTATATTCCCCTTTCATTTATTATGCAGTATGTGACAAAAAGTTTGTATTGATGGTACTAGTTCGGAAACCTCGAATCTTAAATCAGGTGAACCTCAGGGCTCTATTTTGGGTCCTTCACCATTCAGTATTTACACATTTAATTTGATAACAGTCTTCAGCAAAGTAATATACATCTGTATGCCGACGACAAGCAGATATATTATAGTTTTCCTTCATTTATGTATGAGAACGCTAAGTCAATCAGCAATGAACTCAATTAATTTTTTCGAAGCTACAACTGATCATTGTCTTGTCGTCTACTCAGATAAAGCTAACGTCGTGATCTTTGGTCTTAAGTAAATGAGAAATATAGTAAACAGTCACATCGACATAAATATGATGAACTCTAGGATTAAAAGATCTAGGCGTGCTTCTGGATCGTAATTTTCGGATTGAACATCATGTAAGAAAACTTGTCAATATATATGGAAACAGGCATTATCTATCCTCAAAATTGAAAAAAAAACAGTCTGTGAAACAGTAGAGTTATCACACTTCAACTATGCTGACGCCGTGTATGGACCACATCTAACCGAAATATACAAATTCAGACAGTACGAAATTATCGTCTTCGCCTGATTTTTGATATCAGAAGGTCTGGTTGACTCAATATGAATAATAGCAGAACTCTACACGCTAATGTTCTATATTATAAAATCGTGACAAGTAAAATGCCATAATACTCACATAGAAAAATAACATACAGTACTGATATTCGTAATATAAATACTAGCTTAAAAAATTTTTTGACGCCACTCATATTCAACACTCAGTTTTTCAAGAGATCCCTCAGCTTTGACAATGTAAAAACTATAATTCTATTCCAAAGGAAATCAAATCAATAAAATTGTCCAGGTTCAAACAAAAAGTGATATAAATCGAATAAATAATTCCGTCACATTTTTCCCTCTCCCCAATGCATAATATTGTTTTTTATATATTTTTTTCTTGTCTCCATGTTTCGCTCACTCACAGAGATGTTTCAGGTTAAGTGGAAGAACAGCTTTCGTTTAGTTTTGCTACACGAAAACTGAACTTCGCCTCTTATTTTCTTTAAAAATTATAAGCACAAATTATAAATTTCTTGTCAATTATATAAAATAAGTTCCTAGACGACTGGAGCAAAAAGAGAATATTTTTAATTTACACCCTCTTATTGCAATTGACAGACAAAGGCATGGTCTCTCAAGCGGGTTTCTGTGGGAAGAAAAAAAAATGTAACTAATGGAGTCATAGAAGTTTCTTCAAAAAAGGGTGTATATAATATATATATTTTGTTTTTTAATTTTCTTTTGAAATGTCGTTTTCATTGTGACAGACAGTATTCATCCAAATCAATTCTTTGTCCAGTAATTTGAAAATATGTAATGAAATTTTAGTTTTGTCCAACTAATTAGAATGGAACATTTATGTTGGCAAAATCGCAGCTTGGCTATGGAAAAAATTTACATATCGATAATTGCTGAAACAAACGATATATGTATTTCATGAAAAATATAAAACAATCGACAATTTCAGACAATAAAAATAGAAATTGCTAACATGAAATCTTTAGTACTCGCTTCTGGTGATTGAGATTTTTCTTGATTCAAACAGTTCAAATTATTTGTTTCGGAAAATATAGTGGTTTGATTAATTTTCTTCTACATTTTGATTTCAATGCTATAAAACAGTTATAACATAACTCTGTTCCTTCTTTCCTTGTTCGACAAGGCTGAAAGGCATCTGCAATGTACCTTAATGTAAAACAAATAGTTTTTCCTAATATGCTGGACCATAATTTTGAATATTTTGTCAAAATTTATGAATTCATTATGGCGGCTCCAAGATGGCGGACGAGATTTGTGATTATGATCAGATTCTATTAAAAATGTTATATGGAGGAAATTATCGCGGTCAGAGATTAGATTTTTTTTTCGACAACATTCATAACATCATGATGGCGGACGAGTTTTGTGATTATGGCCCGAGTCCATTGAAAATTGGTATGTGAGAGTTTTTGAGGTTGGATGTTATGGTCACTTTAAAAATCGGGTAAAAAATATATTTTAATAAAACAAGCTTCTATTCAAATACACAAAAAAGTAACGAATACTTATTTCATATGTGTGACGTAGGTTATTCTGTGAGCAACAGTAACAGATTCAAAAGATTGTCGCTTTTGCATTCAAACTGAAAACTTTGCATTTGATTAAAAGCTTGTCTAGTAGTAAAAGCAATACATTCCCGGACGACAATGTAAATTGTTGGCCGAAGCGTTAAGCCGAGGCCAACAAATATTGAAGTCTGGGAATGTGCTTTTACTACGAGGTACACATACTATTTTTTCTGAAATCGCAATCAGCATTATCAAAAACTACGGAATTCTACATATTGTTTACGTGAATTCAATAACTGTCTTAAATGTAAACAAGCCGGCAAAAATTTTCCCGTATCGTTTTCGATACGGGAATAGTATATTGAAGTCTGGGAATGTGCTTTTACTACGAGATACACATACTATTTTTTCTAAAATCGCAATCAGCATTATCATAAATTGAGGATTCGAAATTACGTGCTTTCCTGAAACGTCAAAGTGACAACTATGAACCAAAGACCGATTTTGACTACCTAGGCCGGCAGAGTACTTTCTCGGGAAAGTTCGTTGCCTAGCAACGGACCAAAATACTGGATTAGCGTATTTTGAGGCCTGCAGTTGCTCCGAGAAAGTGGGCATTCTTGAACGATTTCAGAAAAAGTACTTTCCCGTACCGTTTAGGTCCGAAAACGGTCCGGGAAAGTTCGTTGCTTAGCAACGGACTAAAATACTAGATTAGCGTATTTTGAGGCCTGAAGTTGCTCCGAGAAAGTGGGCATTCTTGAACGATTTCAGAAAAATATTTTTTCACCTGATTTTATCTGTTAGGTACTGATATTTGTAAATTTCTTTTTCAATATTATTGATTTTTTATCCCTTTTTTTAATTCATTAGAAAACCAAGTTAGATGGTTCCATACAATCCGGTATTATACAGAATCGGGGAAGTTTTGAATGCGGTATTACTCCCTATTGCGTTAGTGAATTCCGGAAGGGTGGCTTCAGAGGGTAGATGGTTGGCATATGTTATTCAACTTTTCTGTTAGAATACTTCCCCTTAGCCTATATTGTTGAAAACAAAGAACGGCATGTGACTACTATCTGTTTATTATACACCCTCCCTATTCATGGTATTTAGCTGATATTGCATCACAAATATCTACCAGAGAATGGCAGTAAGTATATTTGAATCGTGTACAACCACTCCAATTCTCTTTGTTTTTCATCCAATCATTGAAAACATCTCGTTTTCAGTTCAATGATTTTTGATTTAGCTTGAAAGTGAAATGATTTTTGTCGTCTTCTTTTCCAAGTGTATTTCAATTTTTTTGTTACCAATTATTTTTTAAGTTGTGCTTGGAAACTTCGTTTTATGGCCAAATAACACCTTTCCACCCAAAACGTAGAATCTACCTACACTAAACCATTGAGAAACATACTGTTTCATGTAGGAGATCTGGATGAACCATAAAATTTGAATCCAGACAGTTCAATCCCAACTATAGCAAAACTGGTGAATTGAAGAATGACACTCTTTTTATCTACTTAGGAAATACTTCGGCGTCACCGGACGTGACATAAACTTTCGATTTTCAAATGGAAAACCTGGTATATTTTCAATTTTTTAGTCTCCATGTCTCGTCACTTTTTGGGACAATTTATTTTAAATTTTGTAATTAATTTTTCATTTAGAAGGTACGGATACGTTCAAATCACTTATTTCAGTCGTACATTTTTTTGAAAAATATAGCTTTACTGTTTTGGGTCTACGTACTACCACGTATAATTTAATTTTTAAATCTGTATTTCTACCTACTTTTGTTTAAATGGCAACATGGTGGCTCATCGGGTTAGGGCAAAATAGCAGTTTATTACTTTCGTTGTAAAACTTAAGAAGATTACGATTGACCTTCCTAAAATGAATCATATTTTGAGATTAAGGTTCAAATGCATGAAGAGTAACTTGTAACCAACAAAACTGATACAACAAAATCATTAAGTCAAAAACTAATGACATATCTCCTTGCATAAAATATTACAATTAACTTGTTTTTTAAACAATAAAGTACACAATAATTACCTCACTAATTCTTTATATGGGTTCATCAAACCAAGCATAACATTTGTTAAAATTCGGAAATATACTTTTGATCACAAACCTTTTACTCAAATCGTTGAACAGGATGAAAATTGTTCAATTTTAAATATGTTATATATTATGTAAAATTTAAAATTTCACTTTGATCCATGGACTTGATGTTTTTATACGGCTTCTTGTACACCTCACGAGTAAGTAACCTACTTTTCTAAATTTTCCTAACGTTCAATTTTTCAATTTATCAATTTCAATTATTACTTACTCACAGACTCGCACTGATAATGACTTAACAGTCGACAGCGCTTTGCTACGATTTTTAAAATAAAAATATTTTGCATGAAATACAAATTTTCGTTCTTCAAGTATATTGAAGCATGCACACAGCTTGACAATTTCACTCAATTTTACTCAAGTTACTATTGGGTCTATATGACTCAAATAGGAAACTCATTCCAAAAATACTTCCTTAATAAATTATATTTACCCTTATTGAAACTAAATGAAAACTTTACTTTACTAGATTCTTATAAATTGTTTTGGAATCATTACATTTTTCAATTTGAATTAAACAAATGACGTCCACTGCACTTTTTGTCCAATTCGAGAGTGGCTATTTTTATCTGAGCTGCTCTAACTTCTCTAAAACTCAAATTCATTCAAAAGTCTTCGATTTTCAATTCATAAAATTTCTTTCAAACTATTTCACTTTTTCAGATAACTGTTAGAAGCGTTCCAAGAGAATACCAATACCTCTGGTTATGGAATACACATATTTGGACAAAATAACTATTTACTGGCAGAGACCGTACATATTTTGCTCTTACTTCCTGTGTACCCAGATCATCAAATGTATCCTGTGGAAATCGTGACAAATATTTCAATCCAAACTTCGCATCGGCCATTTGATAATTGCAAATAAATTCAGTTCGATTAATGACCACTATTTAACTACGTTGTAATTGCCATTTGCTAAATCGAATGTAATTATTTTTTCTTGAAAACTTACTATATGAACAAAAACCACATTTTTAGATTCAGTACTATTAATTACAATTAATTATATTCAGGGTTTATCGAAATAACAAACAAATCGTTAGAAATGAAATTTAAGCATTTTCTATTAGGTATTATTGAATCATCTCAATTTATTGCGAATTTTTTATTTCGATATCAATCAATCAAAATACACTTTATGGTCGAAAGATTTTTTACATCTCGTGGACAAAGTCTTGTAAAACATCACTTATGTAATTAAAATTATAAATAAGGATAAATAAAACACATTATTCTATACACTAAATGAATAGAAGTATGGTCAGAAGGAATGCACGTGGAAAGTCAGACACCTCTGAAATAAATTACAAGCATATATATATATATATATATATATATATATATATATATATATATATATATAAGTAGAAAAGTTATTGGGTATAACCCTCAAAATGTTCTGCAACCGTAGACACGTGTTTCGAGCTTAAGCTCTCATCAGTACGGTAAAATCAAGTGCGAAGATGTACAACACTTGGATGTAAAAATAGAAACAAAGGAAGTCAACAACAGGAAGCCAACCACACATTTGTGGCTTCGGTTAGAAGACCTTGTGCTTACAAGGCAACAACTAACGTCGCCACGGAGGCAGCTATAGCCACCAGCGTGACAATCCTACCCAGGAAAATACAAATAAGGATGGATTTAGCGAGGGGCAATATATGAAAATATAAGTAGAAAAGTTATTGGGTATAACCCTCAAAATGTTCTGCAACCGTAGACACGTGTTTCGAGCTTAAGCTCTCATCAGTTAAAAGTCAGTTAAAATAACAAAATACACATCCACATAAAATTCATTACCAGTATTGGCTAAAAGATCACAAAAAACACAAAATCACAAATCGAAGTTTTCATTAAAATATTTATGAACTCCACCAAAGTTCGAAAAGTGTGCCGGGGAGTTTGAAATAAATAATTTCGACAAAAATGTCAAAATACCCTCCTCTCCACCCATTCCCACAAAGTGGAAAATATGAGGCAAATATCTGACAGAAAACAACCACTTCTCCTTACGGGCATTAAATTTCATCTCTGTCATCAATTTTTGCAATATTCCTCAATGGGCAATAATATTCAATGCTTGATTACAATTTGCACATGCAATAGCGTCCGCCTTGAGGAACATTACACAAATAGCTGACATATGTAATTCAGTGTCCGTAAGGGGGAGCAGTTGTTTTATGACAGATGGTTGCCTCATACTTTCCACTTTGAGGGAATTGTGGAGATAATGGTATTTCGACTTTGACGAAATTATTTATTTCTATCAATAAGTGTTTGACACATTTCCTAAATGTTTAAAGAGGTGCAACATATTTTACTTCGTTTTGATTTCATTGAAAATATGAACAGGATGTTCATAAAGTCAGTTGTGGAATCATCTGCGACTGAAAATTGGAATTTAGTCGCTGTTTTCCATCGTACAAGATAACCTCTCTTGGAAGGGATTCATGTTTTAAAGAGAAACATTCTCAATTGAAAATTGAATCAATACCAGAGGAGTCATGTATTGATTCAATTTTCAATTGAGAATGTTTCTCTTTAAAAAAAATATTTTACATCATTATGTAAAGTTTACAACAAAATAAAAGAATCTCAATCATCTCTTTCTGTTATTTTTTTTCATTCACAAAACTGCTGAACCTATATACACATATTTTTCCGTCAACCTATTGCACCCCTACGCGCAACCCTCGTGCGAGCTAGGGAAGACGTTATTTGAGTACGAATTGTCGAATCCCATCTCAGTTTAGGTTTTGACTGTCCAAAAATTATCTCTTGAGACTATAATATAATCAGGTTACCACTCTTCTCAATTATATATACAATCTAAGACTGAAATATACATTAAAGCTTTCCGATACTCATCAGAAATAATGATTCCCACATACATCGCTCACCAGCTTGCTTACTTTCCAGGAACACCCTAGAGGAACTCACTATTTGGAAATAACTTAAAAGAGATCAGTCCATCTTGGTCCTCTGTTTTCCAACATTTTTTATGAAGAATGTTCAATTTTTGTTATTGAGACCTTGTCAAGTTTCGACTAGACGCAGATTCTCAGTTGCTAGCAGGGAACGTAAAAATATCTCATTGCAAAATTCCAGGTACTCCTCACCAAGCAGGTATGGTTTGCCATCCCAGTTATGTTCCTTACTATCTACCTTTCTCTCTGACAGATCTCTCCACGAGGTGGTTGATAGTTGATAGTTTCATCCAACACTGGTGTTCCGCAGGGATCCATTTTACCACCATCATTGTTTCTTCTTCACATCAATGATTTGTTATGAACTACTTCATGCCTAGTATCACAGCTTTGCAGATGATAGCACCTTTCATACCACTTTCTTTTCCAATGCTCCCAATATCAGCCCATGACCCCCAGAAGAGAACGAGGGGAGGAGGACGTGGGCGATATAAATATAGAAAATTCTAGAATGGAAAACTGACCCATCGAGCTCAATCTTTACATGCCGAACATCTCTTTGCCAAAGCCTGTTCCATCCAACGAACGGAAACATTGAAACTCACTGCCTCGGAAGGTGTTCCCTGAAGCATACAGCCTGCAGAAATTCAAAAGAACATCACTTCCTACCAACCTACCTTCCTTCGGCTCTTACATGTTTCCTGAATATTACAAGATTTTTCTTTTGATGAGAACCAGAACATAAAAAAATAGTATTTCCCGAAACCTTTATTCTTACCAAGCTGTCAACTTCTAGTATATAAACTGAATGTGAGTAAAATTATTCTGGACTGTCATTGTCTAAAAGAGAACAAAGAAAAATTCAATTCTCTGCAATTTTTAATCACGACGTTTCAACTGTCAAAATCTACAGTCGTTATCAAGTGTATAATGCGACAATCTCAAGGATACTTCTTATATATGCTGTGGATAATTTTGTGTCATTAGCCTAGGGGTAATTTGGCGGTATTCAGGTAAGCTTCTTAATTACAGTGCCAGGCCCATCCGGTACAGCATTGTTAATTTTTATCACAATTTCAATTGATCCATGCCTCTAATTAAGGGTTTCCACACATTACGGATTTCTATGCTAGCTTGACTGAAGACTTTGTTGTTCATAATGTATGCACTCTCTTTAAACTTCCTTCTATACCAGCCCTCTTCTTTATGGATGACTTCGGCTTCAGTCCATTTTATGTTGTGTTGGGTCGTCCAGATCCGCTATCCCTGACTTTGATGTTTCTCCTCGTTGAGTGTTTCTCTTGTGTTCAGCGAGTCTAACGTTAAGTGGTCTCTTAGTTTCTCCAAGATAAGCTTCGCCGCATTCACAAGGGATGCGGTAGATGCAGTTTTTGGAGTCAATGTCAGCGTTACGTGGTCTCGTCTTTGTGAGATGGCTGCGAATAGTGTTACCTGACTTGAAACATGTCCGTATTTTGTATTTCGACCCAACTCGCTTTATTCTTTCCGATAGACCTCTAACATACGGAACGCACAGGGTGGCTTGTGTCGGCTCGTCTGGTTTCTTGATCTTATCCCCCCTGCGGGCTAGAACCTCTTCTATATGTTTTTTGGGGTACCCATTTCGTCGCAGATCTTTCTTGATATTCTCCAATTCGATGATAAGACTTTTATCTGTGTTACATAGGTTGTAGGCACGGTCCACCAGCGATCGAACAACCCCTCTCTTTGTAGCACCATGATGGTTCGATTCGAAGTTCAGGTATTGTCCGGTATGAGTCGGCTTTCTGTATACTGGCACTTATCATTGTTCTTTTGAACTTTCACGTCTAGAAAAGGTAAACCGTCTTGGGTCTCCTTTTCCATCGTGAAGTTTATGGACTTTCTGATGTTATTCAGATGTTCCAAAAAGACGTTAAGGTCCTCGTCTCCGTGTTTCCATATGACAAACGTGTCGTCAACATATCTCAACCACATCTGAGGTTTCCTATATTCCATTTATCCATTTATCCTATTCCATATAGATGTTTGCTACCAAGGGCGATAATGGGGATCCCATCGGTAGTCCGTCTTCCTGGGAGAAAAAGCGGCCTTTTTCTTGAAAGTAACAATTTCGCAGGCAACATTCTAGCAGGTCCATAATGCCACGTACTGGTAGGTTCGTCCTGTTCTTCAGCTCTATGTCTTCTTGCAGATTTTTTCGAATAATTTACAAGGCCTCTTCTACCGGGACGTTGGTGTAGAGACTTTCCACGTCAAAACTGACGAATTGGTCTCCTGGTACTACTCTGACCTCTTCCAGGATCTCTACAAAGTGCCTGGAGTTCTTCACAAGCGTCGAGGTATTGCCTTGCAGTGGTTGGATAATCGGCAGTAGGAACTTGGCTAGATTGTAGGTAGCTGAGTCTCTGGAGCTGGTTATCGGTCTCAAAGGAACTTCTGCCTTGTGGATTTTTGGTAGTCCATAAAGGTGCGGTGGCTTGCTGTGGTGTGGTGTCAGCATTGATCTTTCTCTATCTGAGAAAAATTGTTCGTACTTTTTTAGCGTCTGGTATACCTTTCTTTCTATCGTTGCAGTGGGATCTTTAGCCAATCGTTTGTATTCAAACCACTTTCAAACAAACATATAAACTGAATCTTCTCATGAGATTTCCTCATTTGAGATTTATTATTATTATTTTTCTTCCGTAATAGAAAAGATTTGGGACTTTTCATGAAATCGTTATTATTAAATATGCTGGATTACTTTACAGTTTTGATAGCTTTTCAAAATGTCCAGTACTTGTAATATTTTTTACAATTCCCATAACGCATCATGCATTTTAGAAGTGGCCCCCGAACTGAACCCAGTAACTCTTCTTTTAACGTTTGCATGGTTTCATTGAAACGCTCAATTTCACTCTGTAGTTTTTTCTGCAATTTTGCTAATTAAAAGCGAGCAGTTTCAAATTTAATTAGATGCAAACTGTAGGAAGAATGAATACATAGATTGCACTGATTGTATGGCCGAGCATCATGGGAAAAATGCTGATAACCTCCACTTACATAGTAATACGAGCCTTTTTATCTGACACAATTTCATTATGCCGCATTTTTTCACTTGCCAACTCATCCTTTATTAATCTGATGCATAATGATGCCTTCACACATAATAGAATTAACTTTACATTCAACAATTAAATGTTTTGAATTCGTGTAGGTATAGTTCCGTCAACAAAAACAAGGAACAGTCTCTAGTTATATGTATTCTGAGAGGGCCACAAAAAGTGGCTTATGGGTCAAAATTCCGTAACTATGATCTGATGTCCGGCATCTTTAAAAAAAAATCGGCAACTTTTAGACAAGAGTAATTGAGGTATACTACTCAGACATATATTCCCGATATACCCATTCAGAAACTTTCTACAAATTTCTACTATAAATATTTTACATGGTGGTTCTTCGGGTAGTAAGGCGTATGTTGAGAGAAGATCTCGACGTTTCGCCAACACGAGTGGTTAGCATTTTCAAGAGAATGTTTCTGGTTTTTTATGTCGCTGTCAAATGCTTGACATTTGTTATACCTTGTCTCAATAAATACCTGTGATTTGACGTTCTTACATCTGATTGGTCCATAGCGTTAGCTGACATCATAGAATCGTTCGTAGAGTTATTTTGTGGATAGGGAGATAATTGAGAATTTTTGAGAACTGTAAGCTAAACCTTGTTCAATTGTAGTCCTTCTTCGGTTCTGTTGAAAATGCTAACCACTCGTGTTGGCGAAACGTCGAGATCTTCTCTCAACATACGTCGGCCTTACAACCCGAAGAACCACCATGTAAGTGACGATGGCCGCGAAAGCCTTTCACAATTTATAAATATTTTGTTTGTTCAAGCAAAGTGATTAAAAATAATTTCTCTGGACTGTCACTATACTAATAGTCCAAGATTCCAGGGCCGTCAGACGTTACTTATTTTTAAACGAACGAAATGTGTACGATTGAGTAGTGTTAGTATGTATTATGTTCGCATGCCTACCTGCTAGCTTGACCAGATGACCATGGTGGGTTAGTGGACAGAGTAACTAGCTACCACCCTGGAGCTCCGAGTTCAAATCTCGTCTCCAACAATTTTTTTTTACCAGCAGACGCATCACACTAGGGTCAGGGTCATCTCGGTTGGAAACGGCTTCGACTCTGGGAGGATTTTTGTTCAAAAAGAAATTTAAAAGAAAACAGAATTTTAGTATATAATAGTTATTTGTATTACTAGGGAGGAAAGTGCCACTTTTCCTCCCGCAGGATGTAGTTTACTGCCCGACGCGAAGCGGAGGGCAGTAAACATCCAAGGGAGGAAAAGGCACTTTACTCCCATGTAATACATATGATTTTTCCTCCTACCCACTCAATAAAACCTTTTTGTGGCTTTGTTTGCAAATAGACCTATTCTTACTTGATGGAAAGTATAGACAATACAGTCATGTGTATCTGAGAATCTGCGGTAGTGCGGTGGTGCGTCTTGGGCTTGTAGTCCGAAGGTCCCGGGTTCATCTCCTGGCAATTACAACTTCTTTTTTTTTTTCAAGAACGTTATTTTACTTTTTTCTTGTTAGTGATTTGAATTATTGGACATTTAGATAGCTTATACATTTCGGATTGCTATTGAGTGATTTTCTCATAAGTAATGTTATGTGCCTGTTTGAATGAAGTGTCGAAATTTTTTTTTCTAAGAGCTGCGCTTGTAGACAAAATAATGTGTGTATTTCGAGCACAAAGTGTCATTGTCGTTCTCCAAAGATTAATCTCTTTGTCGAGCAATAATCAGTCACTTTGCGCTCTAAATACACAAATAGCTATTAAAGAACTAGAGTAGAAGTAACATTCATGTTTGATTTTTACCAGAATACAGGATATATAAGATGTTCTAGAAATTACGGAAACAATTTGATTATAATAGATTCACAAGTTTCATCGTTTACAACTTACTTGAAATGATGGGGAGGAAGAGTACTTTCATCCCTAGGGAGGAAAGGTAGTTTCTTCCCTAGGGAGGAAAAGTGTGAGTTTCCTCCCTGGTTTGAGGGAGGAAAGTGTGTACTTTCTATAGGGGTAGGAAGAAAAAGATTTTGTTAAGATTTCCTCACAAGTAAAATCCCAGGGCTTTCAGACATAACTTATTTTTGAAAAGATGAAGACTTTGGTTCTGAGTGGTGTCTCATGTACTTTTAATATCTGCGTGCTTGTGGAGTTCGCTCTGTGACACCTGGGCAGGTACCAGGTGAGAAAGGTAACTAAAAATAACAGGTACTTAACCTTAATTTGTTTGGCTGATTTTTATATGTACCTATTTTGTAGAATATCACTCTGAAGTAATTTCAAAAGTGTCAGACGCTTTCCATAGACCAGAACTTTTGTCTGACGCTTAAAAGCTCCACAAATTACTTCAAAGTGATATTCACCAAAATATACATAAAAATCAGCCACACAAATTTAAGTTAAGTAACTCTTATTTTCAGTTGCCTTTCTCACCTGTTACCTGCCTAGGTGTCACAGAGCGAACTCCACAAGCACGCAGGTATTAAAAGTACATGAGACACCACTCAGAACCTAAGTCTTCATCTTTTCAGAAGTAAGTTATGTCTGAAGGCCCGGGGATTTTACTACTACTACTACTATTGAAAGCTATAGTTTCTTTGGAATTGGTGAATTCAATTGGCAGTTTTGCCCATTCCAACAATTTGTCTTTTCAAAAATAAAAGTTTTTAAAAATTTGCTGAAGAAGCTTTCTTCAAAACTACACCTAAAATTCGAAAAATTTAAAATTTAGAAGGATCCGTATGTGATTCCTATAACTCAATAATAAACAATTATAACTAATATAAAATTCAGCCGCCACGGTAATTCAAATTTTTCAGAGTTTTCAAATAACATAGTTACAAAATTTTGACCCTTATACCTTAAAACCAGAAGTGTTATTAATAAACAAATTACTAGACCTGTATACAACGAAGTTACCATGGTTTAATCTTCACTTATCAACTTAACTATCAACTAATCTCTACTATCAATAAGTTTTATTTTACGTAAATAATATAATCGTGAACTCATAATCGAATTGACAGATAAATCTTGTTTATTTCAGATGATTGAATTAAAATTTATTGTTTTCTTCATTTCATGGTAAACATTATTATAATGACATTAAAATTAATTGAATTCTGATAAAATCTTGAAACCCTCGTGGGTGTCTTACAAGATTTTGAACGTGAATAAAGGCTACTATAAATATTGATTTATACAGGAGTTTCATGTTTTTTTTCCATATTAAAATGTAGGTACTTCAACATTGTTATATTTTTTATCCTCCTAATTAATTTCTTCCATGAGAAATATTTCACTATATTTTTGTGACGCTTGAATTTTTAGTTCTTTCTATAAAATATTATGTGCTGACAATTTTAATGAATATTCACATCTGGTAAAAAAAATTTGATTGGTAGATTTAAGCATGTAGATTCATTAAGTTAAATAAATTGTACATGAAAATACGTATCCTAAATTGACAGTTTTATTCTCAGTAAAAAGAAAAACTAGAACTCAATATACATAGTAATTTCATACACTTATAATATACAAAGTGAGTTGGTTAAGTTGGAAGAGGACTTAAACATGTTTTTTTTTAAATTGAATATAGTTTTTAATTTTATCAGGGTATGAACTTAATATTTTCTCTGTTATCGAGTATAAACTCTTTCAGTTCATTTCAAAAAGTGATTTGAAATTTCTTACACTTTTCAGATTTTGTGCTAGACAATTTTAAATTTTTGGGCCTGTTGTACATAGCATTTTTGAAATAAAGTTGTTTTAGTTTGGGGTGTTCTCATGTATCTACTTTTATTGTGCTGTGATCGTGGTTCTTGGTATTTTTTTCAATTTTGTTTTTGTACATTAATTTGGACACACTGAAAATGTAAATTTTGTGTATGTCTATAAATCTTTTGTCTGAGAAGAGTTGTGTTGTTGAAAATATTTTTGCTTTCAATAGTAGAACATTAAAGATCCACTTTTGTGTTAGTATAAGTGTTTTTAGTTGGTTTTGGTAAGTACCACCACATATGATAATATCATAGGACAAAATAGATTCCACCATGCCTAGTTATTCAATATTTTCAGTTCCTATGGTTCCTTGACATGTACATGGATTCAGTTTGCAGTTGAAGTGAAATTTCAATAAGGTCACAACAGGATGATTTAAAATACTATTTGAAAAGGTAATAAATTTAGTTATTTGGTAGTTCAAGCTGAGTAGATTACTACCTAGCCAGCATTCATTTTGTATAGGCCTCTTTCTGTCTATTTTTTTTTTGTTGTTTCCCAAGTAAAATCAGTGTCATCGGCGTATGCAATAATATCTCCTAAAATGTCAACTTTCAACATAATTTTTTATATAAAGTAGGAGAATCACTTGGGACCAAGAACTGTTCCTTGAGTGATACCACATTTTGTTACTTGAGTTTCACAGAAGTAGTCGTTTATTTTCTTCTTCCTACGGTCAGTCAGATAGTTCTTAAAAAGATTATATACATAATCCCGCGGATGCCGTAAGGTTCAATTTTTTTTTATTTCGTCAATTTCACTCTTCTACATTGTGATACAACGCCAACCGCCTACCGGCGTTTTTTTCGAATATACAAACGTAGAATTTATTCAACTAGAAATAATGCATCGCTTTATATTCAACGCACTGTGTGTGTACCACTCGGTACCACTTCAGAAAAGACTTTCGTTCCGAATGCTTCAAATGTATTTCGGCAACTTATTATCACGTTCGACACAACCTAAATTCGGGTAACTGTTAATGGACAGATCATAACAATGGAGAGATGGTGTTGTTATAAAAAGCGGTTTGAAGTCTAGTTCTTGTTCTAGATATTCGAGGGTCTCACTCATTCGGAGGCAGTAGTAGAATTTTACCTGGCATCCGAAATATTTTCGTCGGTATAACGGTACTCTGTTTAAATATAGTACGGAGTGGACCGTTGCTAACCCTCAGATTACGTGGATGTTTTGGGTTTAGCGTGGGGTGGAAATGTTGGCTAGGTTGTAACAAAATATGCGTCACAATCATGCATATGTGCAGGAAAATGTAGTGGACGTGAGATTATAGTACAGTCATCTGCTACTTTAACCTAGAAAGTTTTCCGAGAGTTTTGAAAATGGGTGATTTTATAGATTTTTAGGTGCTCTTTTCGAATTTTACCTTTTGGCCACCTTGTATCTTTGCCGTTCGCGCCGCCATATTGCAAAAATGGAGTAGAAAAGCAGGTTTTTGACAATATCTCCTTTCCGAGTCATTTTACGAGGAAATTATTTAAATATAAAATTAAACTTTTTTTTTTCTTTGGTGTCTTGGCATCGACTGCTATGGTCATTAGCCTCATGTTCTGGATAGGCCTTGTTACTAACTCCATGCGCCACCTTAGGAGCAGCACTGTTAATTGGAACGCAACAGTGAATCGTGCAGGACTCACCCCAGTCCAGCCACGAGATTTTAATAATTTAATCGGTCAAATTAAATTAAAAAATCCCAGCCGCAACTGGGGCTCGAACTCCGGACCTTTCGACCCAAAGTCGGACGCTCTAACCACTGCGCCACGCCCCGACAAACTTCAATCTCCTACAATTTATGTCTCAGCATTTTTTTCGTAAAATCAATAGTTTCTGCGTACTAGCGCATTGCAAATTGTTACTTATTGCGAGTTTTTGCGTAATAACTCGTTTCCACACCACCTTGGTTGAAACATAAATTGTAGGAAATTTTGTTAATACATTTTTTCTCGTAAAATGACTCGGAAAGGAGATATCGTCAAAAAACTGATTTTTGACGCCATTTTTCCAATATGGCGGCACGAGCAGAATAGATACGAGGTGGCAAAGTGGAAATTTGAAAAGAGAACCTCAAAATCTATAGAATCACCCATTTTCAAAACTCCCTGTAAATTTTTCCAGGTAGCCCCTTTTTTTAACCAAATGACTGAAGTATTACTGAAACAGTTAACATTTTTAATGCAATTCATATTTGGTTCAAACAACGAATTGTTTTTGTTTTAAGATCTCAATAAAAAAAGTGTATGAATACAAAACATATTTAGAAAAAATAACAGTTGAAACTTTTTTAGTATTCAATTAAAAAAAAAGCGATTCGTCATAAAAATATCTGCGTGGTATGAAACCTAAAATGTGACCATCAATGACAATTTTTTCAAGACTTATACGAAGGCTTTCAAAAAAAATATGAAATTTTGTTAAGAGTCAAAAGAGAGACAAAATCGAAAATTGTTAGTAGGGAAAGTTGATTAGAGTTGAAATAGTATATAGTGCAACAAGTGGGGAAAGTTCAACTTTTCTCACGCTATACTTTTCCTACAACTGCAAAAATTAAAAAAATACAAGTAATATACCTCATTACTTATTTTTTCCTAAAACTGCACAACTACAATAACATTAAGGTATCCTACCTCTAGACAGAAATAGCTATTTGTATTACTAGGGAGGAAAGTGCCACTTTTCCTCCCGCAGGATGTAGTTTACTGCCGACGCGAAGTGGAGGGCAGTAAAAGGCACTTTACTCCCATGTAATACATATGATTTTTCCTCCTACCCACTCAATAAAACCTTGTTGTGACTTTGTTTGCAAATAGACCTATTCTTACTTGATGGAAAGTATAGACAATACAGTCAAGTGTATCTGAGAATCTGCGGTGGTGCAATGGCTAGCGTCTTGGGCTTGTAATCCGAAGGTCCCGGGTTCATCTCCTGGCAATAACAACTTTTTTTTTCAAGAACGTTATTTTACTTTTTTCTTGTTAGTGATTTGAATTATTGGACATTTAGATAGCTTATACATTTCGGATTGCTATTGAGTGATTTTCTCATAAGTAATGTTATGTGCCTGTTTGAATGAAGTGTCGAAATTTTTTTTTCTAAGAGCTGCGCTTGTAGACAAAATAATGTGTGTATTTCGAGCACAAAGTGTCATTGTCGTTCTCCAAAGGTTAATCTCTTTGTCGAGCAATAATCAGTCACTTTGCGCTGTAAATACACAAATAGCTATTACAGAACTAGAGTAGAAGTAACATTCATGTTTGATTTTTACCAGAATACAGGATATATAAGATGTTCTAGAAATTACGGAAACAATTTGATTATAATAGATTTACAAGTTTCATCGTTTACAACTTACTTGAAATGAGGGGGAGGAAAAGTACTTTCCTCCCTAGGGAGGAAAAGTATGAGTTTCCTCCCTGGTTTGAGGGAGGAAAGTGTGTATTTTCTATAGGGGTAGGAGGAAAAATAATTTTTTCGTATGCTAATTCATACTTTTTTTTTAAATTTCCGGCAACAAATCCAACGTTACTTTCGCAGCTTTTTCCAATATCTCTGGCGGAGTATTATTATCAAAATCGTTACTATTGTTAGGATCCATATTATTTATTATGAGTAAGTATGTCTTATTGAAATACTATTCTATAGAAATTGCGATTTTTATGAAAGCACGACTGAACAGCAGCCAACTTCCTAGCCAACTAGTTTTTGTCGATTTTTGTTGATTGTCGGCAAAGTGCCGTGAGAAAAAATATTTCTCGCAGTATGAGCAATACATCGTTTTGAAATTAAGTAAGCTATGAGAAATACGCTACTTTTCATAGCAGTTGTAGGAAAAGACCTATTCTCTTTGGTTTGAATTCAAAAAATTATGGTATTTGATTGGTTTCTATAATATGAGGAAAATTGTCACTGGAATAAAATTACAGCAGAACAGTTTTCTTCAAATTCACTACCACACATTTTTTACACCAATTTCTACGTAACCTCGAGACTCAAGTTGTTCAATTTTTCTTGGCGTTCCTCTGGGTTTTTGGCATCCGCTACGGTCGTTGTATCATCTGCATACAAAACTATATTGTCTGTGCTTATATGATTAGGCTTTCACTGATGAAACCAAGAAAGATGATGGAACCAATTTAGAACCATAAAGAATCTGAAGATCACTGTCATTCTTCGGCGACAGACAATTGTCAACTTCAACATGTATCTTCCTGAGAATCAGGTATGATCTGAGCCATTAAAAAAATACAGTTTTTATGATAAAATATGGGGATCAATAATATCGAATTCTTCCGATGAGTCAAAAAAAATTGCACTGACATACTTTCTTGTATCAAATCACTCATAGACATACTGGAATAAATAAAGTGCAGAATGCACTTTTCGTTGACCTAACGATTTCAATTCTGAAACTATTGCAGGGAGATAGGTATTAACCAATTCTTGTCAATAAGGTTTAACTGAAAGTCCTTTTTTTATTATAATTTGATTTCATTTCATTTCATTCACTACAAGAAGTATAACAATGAATAATTATATGTTATTATATCTCAAAATTCTCCTTAAATTGTCTGTATTTATGTAACGTGTAACAACTTAAGTGATCTGTCTAACCAAACTGTTTTCCTATCCCATCAGAAGAACCACCCTGTATAGCTTCCGTCTCTGAGATGATTACTATATCAATTTTTGGTACCAAGTAGTATACCGGACGCACTTTGAACTCCTCCATATAACTGTAAATTACTTTAATTATTCTTTTCGATTCAGAGAATTTGCCACCTAATTTTATAAAGAGAAACCCGTGGACCAGAACATACGTATACGAAAGAGTTTGGTTTATCTAACCCACTTTGATGTGTCAATTGTTGCGCTAGGAACCAGTTTTATATCTGTTTATATTATCTAAATGAACATTATTCAAGACGTGATTTTTTTGCGAGTTGGCCATGTTGGATCATGGACACTTTTTGTTCAGTTTCCATTGTCAGGCTGTATTGTTCAAGGCGGTAGAGCAAAACTAATTCAAGGATATATTCAATTCGACACTTTCCTAGTTGTGGTTTATATTCTGCACTGGACATGGCCAAGTGATTTTTTTTCAGTCCCAAAACAGCAATTTCTCTGATATTCATGAAGTTGCAGTGAAGAGCGTGTGACCGCTCTTTTTGCTGTTTTCCTACAAATTAGTGAATAGGATTTTTGAATAATCAAGAAAAAACTTTTTCTGAAATATAAGTTTTGTAATAATAATTGAGATGTGAAATTACAATATTCCAAATGCATACCTATTTATTAAAAAAAAGTTATGGTTATCTTGGAAGTTTTCAGTCGAATTTAATGGAAACGTACACTTGGTTTTAACAACAGACAGACAATATAGATAGATATCGTTTATTTGACTACGTTATGTAAATAAAAACATTTGTAGCAAGTCAGGAATACAAGTAGGCCTGATGCTAAAATTAGGAAATCACATAAAAATAAAAATATCTATATATGTGTATAAAGAAGTATATAGTATAAGAAAGTAAAAACATAAAAATATTATACAAAACACACAAATATATAAGTACTTACATTAATTAGGATACAGACAACTAGGTAGGTAGGTATATGTGCATATACTACATGAATACACTAAGTACACATACACATACACACATATACGCAATAAATACACACAATGTATACATCAACTGTTGGATACTGGTACAACAGGTGGGTTAGCCATATACTCTTCTGCATTGTAATAACATTTTGAGACTAATTCCTTTTTGATGAAATTTTTGAATTTATGGATTGAATATTTTTTTACTATTTGTGGAAGCATGTTATACAGATTTGTATTGACGGAATTGGATGCAGACTTATGCAGTCTGTATCTGAAGCCCTAATGAGTGCTGAACTACGAGTACTGTAATCATGGAAGTATGCATTAGTATTGAATTCATTTACATGTTCGTGGATGTCAAGCAGCGTGTGATAGATATATAATGTAGGAAGGGGCATCAATCCCAAATCCTTGAATATAGGTCGGCAAGTGTCCTTATAACCTGCATTCGCAATTATTCGAACCGCCCTTTTTTGAAGTTTGGAAACTCTATCCGAAGAAGAAGAGTTTCCCCATAAAATAATACCATATCGGAGATGTGAATAAAAAAAGCGTAAATAAAATGCAGTCAACAAAATCTTGTGACTAATTATGAATTTCAATTGACGCAGCAAGAATATGTAGGTACTTAGAAAGCTTAGAGCATAGATCATCAATATGATAAGATCAGTTGAGATTATCATCTAAGGTAATCCCTAGCGGATTTACACTTTTACCTGATTTCACTTTATTATCAGACGAAAGAATTGGATTTTGTGTTTTGTCTTTATTTAAACTCAAAAGATTTCCAGGGAACCACTTTTCTGTCTGATTTTTCAAAAGTCTCATTGTTGCAACAGGAGACATGGAGATCAAAGTTATTATATAACCCTGAATCTATTTTTGAGTTTGATTTCCAAAGCTATTTCGATTTAAAAAAGAAATCAATTACAAATCTTTTACTTTCTTGAAAACGATATCTCAGACTACTGCTGATGGATGCCAAAAAATATAAAAGCGGAACAAATCAACGAAAGTTGACCTCCTATCGAAAAAAGTAATGAAAAAGTTGTTGAAAATGAAAAGATCCACAAATTTTTCATTAAACATTTTTTCTGAAAAAATCGGAAAAACCAGTTTTTCAGTTAAATTTTTTTTTTACGAAATTTGGTGAAAATAAAACGTAATATGTTTCAAGTAATCTGTAATTTTTTCTAACGGAATACATATTTTTCCGTTTTTTTTCGACACATTCCGAAAAAACGACCTCATTTTCAACTGAAAAGTATCACCTGTAAAATTCGTCTTTTCAAGATCTCCACCAGCCAATTTTTTCGTTGAAGCGTCTACTTTCAGATTATGTTATGTGGACTTTTTTCTAGAAAACGCGAAAAAATTAAAAAACAGATTTTGAAAAATCAATTTTTTTAATTTTTGTGCTCAATTTTAGTCGGTTTAACGATCAATAAACCACCAAAACCATTGGAAAGTAGACATTTCAATAATTAAGACAATCACTAGACTTTCGAAATACAAAAAAAACAAGACAATTGTCCGTGGAAGATACGGGTATTTTTTCGAAAAATATACATAACTCGAAAACTAGTCGTCTTCTGAATTGCGAGAAAATCATGCTTAATCGATACCAAAAAAGACATATTCCTACAAATTTTCATATAAATTAAATCATTAATACGCGAGAAAAAACTTAAATACTGAAAAATCGGGTTTTCGCCATTTTGACGATCAATTTGAGGTTATGTCGAAAAGTGATAATTTTCCACTAAGAGGTCACGTTTCAAAATTAGAGCCTCTACAATATTCTCCACCTGGTCCTTGTCTGTTACCTTTTTTCTTATTATAGGCGTTTAAAATTCGTTTTGGCACCTGCCTAATTAGGAGCCACCCCCTTTCCGAGTACGTCAAAGAGGTTCGAGAAAAATTTATATTTTGCTGAAAAAAAACGTCTAATTCAGAATATAGAAAGGTATATTTCCACTAGATTTTTCGACAAACATACAATTTTTACACAAAAAAAACATTAAAACCAAATTAAAACGGTTTTTCCGATTTTCCCGGAAAATTTGGGGTTATGTGGAAAAAACTTGACTATAGAAGTTGTAAATCTTTTTATTGCCAACAACTTTCTTTCTCAACTTTTTTTTTGTAGGAGGTTAATTTTCGTTGCAAATCGTGAGAAACCATTTTTACCCCCAAAAATTCACCTCTTTTCGCCCTTCGATCATAATGAATTTGTTATTTATATCCTTGTTTACTCTTTGTTCCTATTTTAAGGTAACATAAAATTAATATTGTCGAAAGGTTTCAACTGGTAATTTCAGTAATTTTAATAAATAAATATGAGTTTAGAAAAAAAAAATTTAAAATTGATTTTTGAAAATCTTTTTTTTTATTTTTTCGCGTTTTCTGATAAAAAATTCCACAGTAGTGCTACTCTTTTATTACTTAATCTACAATTAGACGCTTCAACAAAAAAACTGGCTGCTGTCGAGAAAAGATGAATTTTACCGGTGAAAATTTTCAGTCGAAACTGAAGTCGTTTTATCGGAATTTGTCGAAAAAAAATGAAAAATCTGTATCCCGCTACAAAAAAATTATAGATCACTTGAAACATAATAAGTTATATTTCCACCAAATTTCGTGAAAAAAAAATGATTTTTGCGTGAGAGAAAAGTTAAAAACAGAAAAATTGGTTTTACTGATTTTCCCTGAAAATTTGAGGCAATATGGAAAAATGTATGATACAAAAGTTGTAGATCTTTCTAGTTTCAACAACTTTGGCGTTTTTTGATAGAAGGTCAACTTTCGAAGTCATTCGCGAAAAAACGTGAAATATCACTTTCAATCCCTAAAAGTTCACCCTGTTCCACCCTTCTCCATTTTTTCTACTCCAATTTATTTTTCCTGTCATTCGAACATTATGTTGCTCCTGTTCCAGTAGATCTCATGTTGCTGATTTTTTTATCTCAAAAATGCATCAGCACTGGTCTATCTAAGTATCTAGTATGATATGAATTAAAATATGAAAACTTAACCTAACAAATATGTTTGTGAAATTATTGAATTTATTGGAGACAATTTGTAATTTCTTTGCGTTTCATATTATGATAAAAAGTGTTACTCTTATCATTGAAATTTGAGTTTTGCATGATCATGGACTGAAACCTGTCATGAAAGAAGGTTTTGAGAAAGCTACTAGTCTCAATCTACCTGTTGTTGATTCAACAATGGTTCTCGATTATTATTGCTTACAGATTATTACAGATTTTACCGGAGCTGAAATGAAGAATGTAAAATCAAGCAGGTATGAGTACAGCAAATTTCTGTGTTGCAGCTGACGAACTAAACAGGAACAAAATACTTTTTTGATGACATTTCTAACTTTCAAAATAAGACCCACACTTCACGATTGCACGAATAACAAGACTCTTTTGCTTATGACTCTTATGAGGTCTGTTGATGCTTCAGTATCACTAGCTTATGTTTTTATTGACTTTATTGAAATTATGTCAACCAATGGCACGAGACGTCACTTGTATTCGTCTATAGAAATACCGGTAATATTTCGCGCAAATTTATGTAGTATTTGAATTCTACTCCAATCTTTTATTTTTCTGGGTCAAACAGAATCGAAAAAACAAATTGAAAATTTCTGTTTCATTCAGTTTGACTTGTAAAAAATTTAAATTAAAAATGACTAGTGTAATTCTCTATGATCTCTACAGTCTACCGCTGTCAAGACAACCCGCTGGCCGCAGCAAGTAGCTCCAACCTAACGCGTGTGCATGATTGATCAGCTGTAGAGTACATAATATTGGATATTCTAGAGTTTTATCCCAACAACAAACCACTGTTTTTATCACGAAGACGCGTGTTTCGGATACCAAGTGACCAACTTCTCGGGGAAGATTAAACTGATAGATAACTGACCTGACATTGGAGAACCACAGAGCAACGGTAATATTCCCTCCAGTATTTCTAAAAGCGACAATTTTGGTGGTTCTTCTTTCCCCCTCCCACGGCCGCTGAGGAGAACTGGGGCATTTTGCCCCAGGGCTCTAAATTCTAAGGGCGATTGAGGCCTGGTTTAAAAATCCACTAAGGACTAAACTTAACAATCATAAATGACAGAATAATTTTTTTTATATTTAATTGTTCGTCAAAACCTTATTACTTTTAGATGAAAGTAATGATTTAATGAATATGATGAGCTCACGAAGCCCAGGGCCGATTCACGCATAATGGGCTCATAACCATGATTCAAACTAAACTAATACACTACTTGTGCCTGATTTTGATTTAGGTAAATTATTAGATTTTTAATTCAAAGTACCTATCACATAATATATGTTATTGTCATTGCCAACAGTATCTATAGTATATCCCTTATCAAATGTCCCTAATCATGAATGGGCTTGGGTCAAACAAGGGTGAAGATAGGATCAACCATCTATTGAATATGAACTCGTCAGAAATGTCAGTTTTGTAGAAATCATCAACGAATTTACTATAGTAAAAGCTAGAGCTGTAAAATAGTTACATTCGCGCTATACATATCTATACTACTGTTTATCATAGATAAACATGAGCTCATTATGATACAAGTACTCGCTTTTTATTTAATGTTACCAATTAAAAAGGTGTATTCCAATAAATGTAGGGAGGTCGGATTGGTTCTTTTGCTTACACCTCACCAGTAGAACACGCCATTAAATATAGGGGGCATCCGTCTAAGCAGGGCGTTTTAAGGGTTACAGGCGCCTGCGGCTAACAATTAATCGGCGCCTGCACCGAGTGAAATTTTTGTCTCAAAAAATAGTCGTGTTCAAGCCTTGTTCGAAAATCTGTCAGTTTGAATTGAAAAAATATTCAATATAAGTAAAAAGGCATGAAAGATTTCTAGGTTAATACAAGCAAATGCAAGGATAGGTATATCTTATTAATACTCATAAATAGAAACAATAAAATAGTCACAAACACATCCTTGAGTTGGCGAAAATAAACATACGTAACATATGAACAGGTACAAACAAAAACAGAACAGAACAAAAATAAAAAATAAATTAACAAATTCTTTGGTTGGTAGCATTTTGGCTAGCTGATTAATTATTGAACCCAAAATATTTTTTTATTTACTAGCATCAAACTCCACCATTATACCACAAACAAACAACATAATCTGAAAGAAAAAAATAACAAAGAAAATCAAACACTGGATAGGTACGTATTTATTATCATTGAATTCAAAACGACATTTTTCTTGACTCGCAGCAAACTTCACTTGTGAAAAATCGATTTTATCTAAAACCTCTGACTAAATGGAGAACAGACAGAGATTGCTATTTTTGGAATCATCTAATGAGCTCCTCATATAATTTTTCACCCTTCTTAATTAAAAGTTGAAAGCTTGCACTGTGTGTGTGTTAGATAGGTACAAATCTTGCAAGCTGAATTAGAATCACTTCCTCTCATCCTATGGAATTGAAATTTCACAAGTTGGTCCAGTTCCGATGACAATACATTAATGTCGAAGAAATTGCCACCCCCTGCCCCCGGAAAGCTAGAAAATGCGTATGGTTTCGGAAGTTTTCTTGATGGATTTAGACGTCAAAAATTACAGCGAAAAAACAATTAGGTAGAGAGAGCTCGCACCCCTTTTTCTCGAAACAAGTTGGAAAACTCGCGAAATTAAAATCCGAAAAATCCGTAAAAATAGTGAAAAATATCTGACCGCCGAATATTATGGTTAAAAAAATTTTACACACCCTTTCTCCCCTCAAAGGCTAGGTAGAGGCTAGATAGAGAACGCAAAGATATTCGGAAAATGTTTCAACAGTTTGGGACATGGAAAATAATGATGGAAAATATCGATCGAGGGGCTCGCCCCCGTTTCCTGACACGAAAAAAATTAGGAAATCTCGCGAAATAGAAATCGAAAATATTCGTAAAAACAGTGAATATTATCCTACCATTGATTGATACGGTTTCAAAAAAATATGCCCCTCTCCCCGCTCGAAAGATAGATATAGAACGCGTAGAAATTCGAAAAAAATTTCCAACGGTTTCGTACATGGAAAATTACAACAAAAAATATGTCTGCAGGTGGGCTTGCTCCTTCTCCTCTTTTCAAAAAAGTTGTGAAAACAAAATCGGAAAAATCCGTAAAAATAGTGAAAAATATCTAACCATAGAATAATATAGTTTTGAAAATTTTCACTCCCTATATAGATTGAGAATGCATAGAATATTGGAAAACATCCTGATTGTTTTGGACGATGAAAATTATGACGAAAGAAAATATTGTTTGTTTTGCCAACTATATTATGCTGGGCTTGCACAGTACACAAAATGCAGGATATAGTACTGTCGACCATGCCGTTGTCTATCTAGGCTCAAAGCTCTTCGCTGCTGGCCAAGCATATATGTATTTAAGTAGGGTCAAATCACTGGAAGGTCTCATTGAAGAACTGGATCGTAGTAAATTAACAGGCAAGCCACTGTGCAACAATGATGCAATAATTGAAATGAACATCCTCAGAAACGTATCCACAGAAAACTTTTTAGAGAAAAGCTTTTTTTTAAATGCACTATCAAGAAGAAAATAAATTCTAAAGTGAATTACACCCATCATTTTGTTACATTATAAAATTTTAAAGTTTAAAATTAATTTACAATAAGAAATACATAGATACTTGTCGCGACAAGCTTTTATACCAAACAAAATTTTATAATGTAACAAAATGATGAGTTTAATTCACTTTAAAATTCATTTTCTTCCTTTTAGTGCATTTAAATAAAAGCTCTTCTCTAAAAAGTTTTTTTTACGTTTATTTATTTCAGTTGAAAACGACCTTTCGCTTGAACAGTTTGTTGCAGGAATACGTAGTAAAGTTCTCAAAGCCACATCAATATTTGAAAAAGTTGATGTGATTTTTTGTTCTCTTTTGAATCTGAGTGATTGCTCAGTAAACGAACACGACTGGTTGAATCCTCCGATTTCGTTTCCAGCCCTGCCAACTTTTGGCTGTTTCCTAGAATCTGCTGGCGCCCCTAAATTCTGCTGCGTCAGAGCCTAATCAGCCTTATGGACAAAACGCTCCTGCGTCTAAGTGTTTGTCCCAGGCCCCCAAATGTCAGGTGGCGGCCCTGCCTCCCCCTCCAATCACCACGCCACTGTACCAGAACCTCATCGTATTCCAATGATCGCTGCCCAAACAAACAGAACCCAGATTTGTGTTCGAGTCAGAACCCGAATCCTTTCGAACGTTCGATTCAACATGTTGATTTGTCCTCATTATATATGCCGGACCAGGTGTGAACGCTCTGTTAATAATTCGCATTCGTAATTGGGCCTCCTAATAATGAAAAGTGGTAATGTTTCGTTTCAAGGTCTGTGGAGCATTCATTAACCTTTTAAGGTTACGTCGGAGATATCGACTGTCCGACGCGGATTTATTGATACTTTTTGAGAGTGAATTAACTGTTGGCACGACAATGTATATTGTTTTGTTTCTTTTGGGTACGTTTAAGTGGTGCCATCTAATTTTTATTATTATCGTTTTCTACTTACTATTCGATCTTATCTCGATTGCTATTGTCTCTTTCAATTATTTTTTCGCCTCTTCTTTCAATTTCGTCCTTCAGTTTATGGTTCTTTTTTTCATAATTCAAGTCCATCTCATGTGACTTTCCAATAACTCCCTGTATTTCCCTTCCAACTTTCGGGACCATTTGTATGGTTCCACCTCTGTAGCAGAAGTTCACTTTGGTCTAATTTCCTCCTCGTTCATAATTTATCTTGTTTATGTTTCGACCTAGTTTTTGTTGTTGTTGTTGAAGCGACTTTTCTTCCCATTCTAGCTGGTATTTTCTATTTTGATCTTGTTTCCTTCTCAGTCTAGTTGGTATTGATCTCATAACTCCCATTGAATATTTTTCAACATTTTTCCATATAACACAGCTGCCACCAAATGTTTCAATTGTGGGTTTCGTGGACCCAGTACTCGGATTTGCAGTTATCATCTTTATAATTACTATGAGCTTAAAAAATGACGTTCAACCCTCAAATAACTTCATACAATGATTCAAATCAATGGTATTTCAAAATATACCAGTTGAATCTCGAAATTAAGCCAGATATGATTAAATATAGTCAAATTTTTGAGAGTGCAAATGGCTTCTGTGAGTTGTATATGAGATATTCTCTCGATAAATATTATACAGTGCATTCCATTTAAAATGAGCCACCCTGAATAACGTTTGGTACAATGATTTTCAGGAAAAATGAAAAAACACGTCATCAATAGTATAACAATAGCACATTTTGACATATTCACATTTGATGTTGAGCATGTCACCATTTTTTTAAAATGGATAGCCCTATATTGTTTCGCATTATCAGATGCTCCATGATGAGCAGATTTCAACAAAGTATAATACATATGGTCTGAAACTTATAGTTCGGGAGCTACAAATTATTTGAGTAGAAAACGAGCCGACCTGAATAACTTTTGGAATAATGATTTTCAGGAAAAATGAAAAAACACCTCAACAATAGTATACAGGGGGGCACATTCTGACATAATCAGATTTGATGTTACTTTCTCTATCGCACCCCAGAGCATGTCACCATTTTGTTAAATGGATTACTCTATATATTTTTGCATTATCAGATGTTCCATGATGAACAGATTTCAACAAAGTAGAATATATTATGGTCAAAAGCTCATAGTTTGGAAGTCAAAAATTATTTGAGTTGAAAACGAGCCACCCTGATTGAACTTCTGTACAATCCTAGGTTTCATAGGTGTTTTTCTGAAGTATACTTCAAAAAAGTCTTATTTTGCCTAGTTGAGTTTGAATTCGATATTGTCTTCATTTTATATTTGTTCATTCTACAATAACGATTACCTAGGTGAAGTTACAATTGGTGTTTCTGTTTTTGTGAATTCTTGAGGAGCAATGGTTTATACGCTTCGAGAACGGATTGAAATAGTGAGTTTGTACTACCAGAAGATGATTTCAATAGACGTATCGAGTTTTGTGAAAGTTTCACAGAACGCATCAACTTGCATCAGAATTTCTTGTTTAAAATTTGTTTTTCGAATGAAAGTACGTTTAGTTTGAATGGAGAGGTGAATCGGCAAAATTGTCGATAATGGAGTGATACGAATCCTCATTCATACCGTCTTCATACCCAACGACCTCCAAAACTGAATGTTTGGGCAGGAATTTTAGGTGACCACATCATATGATCTTTTTTTATCGATGATAATTTGACTTGTGAGATATATTTGGATATGTTGGAGAATCGAATAATATTGTGCATCAATAGAGCAATTGAGGAGGATATGAATTTATTCGAAAACGAAATAGTTTTTCTGCAGGATGGTGCACCTACTCATTATGCAGCTCCAGTCCAACAATTTTTGGATGATCATTGTCCTGGTCGCTGGATTGGCAGAAGAGGTCCTACAGAATGGTCTGCGGATCTCACTCATTTAGATTTCTTTCTAAGGGGTCATTTGAAGTCTAAAGTGTATGAGATGGGATCAACAACATTAGAAGATTTGAAAGAGAATATCATGAGGCATTGCAGAGAAATAACTCCGGAGATTCTCACCCATGTGAGGACGGAAATGGAAGCTCGTTTATACCATTGTATGGAAGTTGGTGGAAACGTTTTTGAGCATTTACTATAGATTTATTTTTCTTCTCATTGTCAAGTCATCAGATTTTGATTCAAGAATTTGTATTTCAAAATGTGGCCTTCTGTATATTTGTTGACCGATTCTTTTATTTTTACTGCACATCATTGTTTCAAAAGTTATTCAGGGTGGCTCGTGTTCAACTCAAATAATTTGTAGCTCCCGAACCATAAGCTTCAGACTATATGTTTTATATTTTGTTGAAATCTGCTCATCATGGAACATCTGATAATGCGGAACAATATAGGGTGATCCATTTAAAAAAATTGGTGACATGCTCTTGGGGTGCGATAGGGAAAGTTAGATCAAATGTGAAAATGTCAAAATGTGTGCCCCTGTATATTATTGTTGACGTGTTTTTTTATTTTTCCTGAAAACCATTGTACCAACAGTTATGCAGGGTGGCTCGTTTTAAATGGAATGCATTGTATAGAAGGGTTGGTTACGTCGATAGAAAGTTGCGGGATGATTTTCTCTCAGCAAAATTATTCGCGATCAGCACGTAGTGGGAGACATCTACATTTTGAAATTTGTACAAAAACTCCGGGAAAACATACTTTCTGTCAGGATGCCACTAAGTGAATATATGAGTTTAGAGGCAAGACATTAAAACGATTAATAAAAGGGTCATTCCATCTCAAAAATTCCGGAAACTAGTTCATCAAGGAAACGAAATTAACTTTGTAGACAAAGTCCAAAAACTCGTTGCTCATCAACATTCTTTACCTTATATCATAAAACATAATATTGCCTCCACTTCGATCACAGGCTTACTTTTTCCGCTCAAATACTGGAAAAATTTAGACAAATGGACCTTCACCATAGGCATTCCTGAAGAAGCACTCCAGCTGAGAGTTAGAAATAAAGTTAAATAATTAAAATATTTCAAAAAGACCACAACATAAATAAAAAAGTTTGCTTTGTTTTCCCGAAGCTTTGGTGTGCCACCTGGTGCCAATGGTGATCGCGAATACCGCAGACTCAATGGAAATCGAATCACTTTGTACTAATCTTCATGACTATCAAATTCAAATATGCTTTCTTTCATTCAACTACATGTGCACCTAACCTAGAAAGTGAAAATCTAATTTACTCATTGTCCACAAACATGCTTTTTCCTATAGGTTAGTTTTAGTGAAATCTGTATGAGTTTATGCTTACTGTTTGGAAAATGCAATATAGATTGTTTCTCTTGAAAGCAGTAGGTCAGTAGGTATAATAGGAGGACACTTGTATCCTCTGTATTTCTATGAAAAGTTATGTGACTTGGTGGATTCCGTACGAAGCTTGGTCTTTCGAGGACGTACAGTAGGAGACAGTACAAGTGTGCTTCTTTTCAAACTTGTTGATAGTAGACTTGCGAGTGCATTTCGATCCGGTGGAATTCTATGAAAAGTTAAGTGACTTGGTGGATTTTGTTCCAAGCTTGGCTGGCACATTTTCTCTCGTAGATGAACATGGGGAGAGAAGTGACCTACTAGAACTCTGATCGATACCTAGAAGAGACACCGATATGCTAGGAGTAACATGATATAGCTGATAATGCTAACCACTTATATTCCAATCCATTTGTTCATGGTTTATCTTTTCTATAGGATAATAAAGAAACCAATATATAGAAAATTCTTCTTTTCAAAGTTTTGCTAATTCTGACAGGCAGGCATAGCCAGCAACAGGCCGTGCATTTGTGTTGATAGTTTTGACATAAATGGGTTGATGGTCGTGAGAGAGAGAGTCGAAGTTTAAAATGATCATTAGTGAAGTAACGAAAAAAATATATTTATCGACCTTTGAATGTTACAGCGTTGTAAGTCCATATTAGGAAAAAAATAATATTATGTTTCTGCTCCACGCCTTGGTATCAACCAGACTTGGCAGGCATAAAAGTTCCGACTAGTCGATGTCCTTTGCTAGCTGTTATGCTGTTCTGTGGCGAACTTCACCGGGTTTGTTTTCGTAACGTTTCGCAACGTTTTTTTTTCTAATACTCATAAATAAAAATTTAACTACATTTCAATTGCATCTTCGATTAAGAAACCTGCATCTTTGTAATACATATTTTCATGTCCTATGGACTAACTGTATCGAAATATTCATTTCCTACGACTTTCATGGGCTAGATTGGCATTATATTAACGAATTTTGAAATAATCAAGACTACAGAACAAGATTCTTCCTATGGCCACACGATACATTCGGCTGGATACGTTGCGTGAAATCTGCGGCGTCGACTCTGTTCTGTCGATAGCTACCATATAAGTTTTATGAATCTATTGAGCAATAAAACACTTTGATTTTTAGGCTTGGATTCACAATAAAAAAGTTATATTATTTCATACAAACTAAAAGCCCTCAAGTCAAATACTTGTCACGATTGACTATAGTCTATCAGTTATCATTTTGCCAGAAAAGTAACTTTTAAATGTCACAAAAAGATCAGACGTGTTTGAAATTTATTTTAGTTCGCTAGACGTCGTTAATAATTTTTAGTTATTGGTCGTTTATTCATTTAGTAATTTCTAAATATTAATGTAAATCAATATGCTGAATAGAAAATTGAAAATCCTTTTGAACGCGGTATCGCACACTACCACTTTTCATTTAAAATTGTTATAGGAGTAACTATTACCCCTAGGGGTTGAAAGAGCAGGTGCATAATTTTATTGAGAAAGTGTAGTTTCATTAATAAAAATTTACCTCTTTCAGGATTTTTCATTTGCTTTCATAATTACGTAGAAAATGAATTTAACCGTTACTTTGGGACCTCACCGTATATTAAATTCAATCATCTTGTCGCGGATGCTCATGTCTCCTAGTTTTTCCTCCTAGCATTTCTCGTTTGATGAGAGTTTTCCTGCAAAGAACCGAGTACACTTTGGACCATAATCGATGTTGTTTTTCAAGATATTAATTGGAAACCACAATGACAGATATTGTGAGGCCCTTTGATCCGGTTATGGTATATGAATTTCTATATTCCTATAAATCATAATTGAAATTTTCTGATCGAAGATCAATTTCTCACGTATTGAACCATAAAATTACTAAGCACAATTCAGAAACGGGTTTAATATAAACTGTTCCAACAAGTGATAGTCGTGAAGTTGGATATCACAGCAGAGACGACGATTAAACACTTTTTTAAGGGGTCGCAAGAAGATATTTTGATGAAAATCTCAAGATAGTACCAGTTATTGGTATTCAAGATATCACTGAAGCCTAGAGTTAAATCAAAATAAATAACATACTAAATTGATGTCAATTATTATCAGATAAAATTTTGAAACTAGGTTGATTCTCCTCTTAATTGAAAACATTTGAAATAATTGAACCCTGCTCCAATAACCATCCACATTTGGTACCCATGCGTATAAGAAGTAATAAGTTTTATTTACATTTTTCAGTGAAGAACTTATTAATGATATAATTATGTATAATAAGTACCTGATTCACAATATTTAAATTCAATCTTTTCAAAAATATCTCAACCCTAAAATAGTTGTAGGTTGCAATTACTATCAACATCCTCTGAAAATGAAATGGATATAGTTACGGATATAGTGCACAAAGTGTTACTTTTCCGCACGCAAATACAGTTAGACAAGCGACGCGAATAAGTTTTTGAATGCACAGAAAATGTACTTTGCGCATGTGTTAGGAACAACTTCAACAAAAATTACAAAAAAATTATAGTTTATTCAATAATTTTCAATTAAACTTGAAAGAAAGAACTAAACAACAAAAAATTACATAACAATGAAAAATAATAATAGAAAACTCAATTATTCGTTCATAATATTTATAACAAAAGAGGAATTATTGATGTTTTGCAAACTGATTGCAAATCTGCTTCTAATTTTAACAGCGTTTAAACCTTTTCATGATTTGATGGAAAGAAAAGTGTCGGTGTTCGTATATACAGGGTGTAACATAAGTACGTTAAAATATTCGAGTGACGTATTCCTGAGACAATTTTAAGAAAAAAAGTCCATATAAACTTGTGTCCGGAAATGCTTCGTTTCGGAGATACAGGGTGTTGAAATTGAATTTTTTTGTTCGTTTTTTAAAAGTAACTTTTGCAAAAAATAAGTTATTTGCACGAAATTTGGTACCCGGGGTTTTTTTGACGTGGGAAATCAAAATTTCGTATTAATTTTCATGTAACATCTAGAGGGCGCTGCGTACGCTGTCATTATTTATTTCAAATTGCCCTAACATTTTTGACAGTGAACTTTTGGTACTTTTAATGAAAAAACCTTATTCCCATACCTTTTCCAAGTAAAAAAGGTACACTTCCTCAACAACGCTGGAGGTGATCGTTTTCGAGATATTCACAATTTTCTATATCGATACATGTTACTTAGCTCCTAGGGCGCTAAGTGAAGTTGCTGAGAACATTACAAAAACTAAGTATGTGGCAGATCTCGTCAAAATAAACTACTTTTTTCCTATGAAATGTTTATCAAAAAATGATTTGTTTTCGAGATACATGGTTGAAAATTTCCAAAACATGGTTGGTTTTCGTCATAAGTTATTTGCAACTGCAGTTATTTTCATCAAACTTTAACACAGACTTCTTTCAAACTGAGCATTTTCAAACTGCTCAATCATTCGAAAATAAAAAAATTGGCAGGTTCAATTATTCAATTAGAAAGTGCTACATTTCGGAGTTTGTAAAAAAAACAATTCGGAGAAGTACTATGATATTTATTATGTTTCCAAAACATGGTTGGTTTTTGTCATAAGTTTTTTGCAATTTTAGTTATTTTCATCAAACTTTATTACAGTATAAGACTTCTTCTAAACTGAGCATTATCTGCTTAATCAGTATAGCCAAATTTGATTTCAATAATTTTTGTCACTCTCCGCTTGCAAATTAAGTTAATTAAATCGAGTAGGCTATGAAGGTTTGTTTATAAAAACAGAAGTTCGCTATCACATTTTTAACTATTCATTGACAAATTCACAGTTCGGAGTTTATAAAGTAATTTTCTGGTACCATGCCCGAATTTACGAATGCTGAAATGGCTGATATGATTTTTGCATACGGCTTGGCTGACGGAAATTCAACCGAGGCCAGACGCATCTATCAGGAAAGGTATCCCCAACGCGTCACTCCTTGTGCAGCGACATTTGCGAATCTTTTCCGGCGACTTTCCGAATCTGGAAGCTTTGAAAGAAATTCTGCAGTAGGACGGCCACGGACTACAAGAACTGTGGAATTGGAGGAGGCGGTTCTCGAAGAAATTAGTGAACATCCAGAGACAAGTACAAGAAAAATTTATCAAACTTTAAATGTGAGTCACATGACCGTTTACAGAATTTTAAAGGAACAGCAATTATATCCTTATCATATTCAGCGTGTCCAGGCACTTACGCTATGTGATTTTCAACCACGTATCGAATTTGCTCAATGGCTTCAAAGAAAAGTCGAACAACATCCCCAAATTTTATAGAAAATCCTCTTCATAGATGAGGCTAATTTTTCAAGAAATAGTATCATGAACTTCCATAACAACCACATCTGGGCGGAAGATAACCCACATGCGATGACGCAAACTCATTTCCAAGATAGATTCTCTTTTAATGTATGGGTAGGCATAATTGGGGATTATTTAATTGGGCCCTATTTTCTCCCCTTACGTTTGAATGGAGATGCTTACCAACATTTTTTGGAACACGAGCTTCCCCAGCTTATGGAAGATGTTTCCCTTGGTCTCCGAAATCACTCTTGGTTTATGCACGAAGGAGCCCCTGCTCATTTTAGTCTGATAACAAGAAATTTCTTAGACGTAGCATATCCTCAACGATGGATAGGAAGAGGTGGCACTCAGCATTGGCCCCCGAGGTCACCGGACCTCAATCCCGTCGATTTTTTCTTTTGGGGACACCTAAAATCACTAGTTTATGCTAGCCCCATTGAAATCAAGGAAATGTTAAGGGGTCGCATCATAGCTTGATGCGAAACGATAAGAAACACTCCCGGCATTTTTCAACGGGTGCGGAATTCTTTGATGAGGAGAGCAGAAGCTTGTATTACTGTTGGGGGTCGTCACTTTGAACAGTTGCAATAGTTGTTTGTTCAATTTTTATGTGTTTAATTGCCTAATAAATATCATAGTACTTTTCCGAATTGTTTTTTTACGAACTCCGAAATGTAGCACTTTCTAATTGAATAATTGAACCTGACAATTTTTTTTTAACTTCCATTGATTAAGCAGTTTGAAAGTGCTCAGTTTGAAAGAAGTCTGTGTTTAAAGTTTGATGAAAATAACTGCAGTTGCAAATAACTTAGTTTTTGTAATGTTCTCAGCAACTTCACTTAGCGCCCTAGGAGCTAAGTAACATGTATCGATATAGAAAATTGTAAATATCTCGAAAACGATCACCTCCAACGTTGTTGAGGAAATGTACCTTTTTTACTTGGAAAAGGTGTGGGAATTAGGTTTTTTCATGAAAAGTACCAAAAGTTTACAGTCGAAAATGTTAGGGCAATTTGAAAAAAATAAAGACAGCGTACGCAGCGCCCTCTAAATGTTATATAAAAATTAATACGAAATTATGATTTCCCACGTCAAAAAAACCCCGGGTACCAAATTTCGTGCAAATAACTTATTTTTTGCAAAAGTTACTTTTAAAAAACGAACAAAGAAATTCAATTTCAACACCCTGTATCTCCGAATCGAAGCATTTCCGGACACAAGTTTATATAGACTTTTTTTCTTAAAATTGTCTCAGGAATACGTCACTTGAGTATTTTAACGTACTTATGTTACACCCTGTATTCTTGCTGACAAAGAAACGCAGTGAAAATCTTTGTCAAAGTCGAAAGGAACATTTATTGTTACTTGACAACATTATAATCATTAAACAAGGTACTTAAAAATTATATAATTTTTTATTTTAAGTAAAAGAGAATACAGTTGCAACGGCTATGAGATTTTTGAGTAGCTTTACTTTTCCGTACTTACTGCGGAAAAAAATCCGCACGGCATGCGTAAGAGTGTAACTTTGCGCACGCTGGTGGCAAATAGTTATTTTTGTATCTAGTGCGCGAAATGCTACTTCAGTGATCGAGAACCGATTTTTTCAACGAGTCGCAGCCGAATTAAAAAAATAGTCGAGATCACCAAAGCATTTCGCGCACGAGATGCAAACAAAATTTTTTCTACAAACGTCAAAAATATTGTTCTAAAATGATTAATATGCTTAGCTTAATATGAAAAATAGTATTGAACTGGCTTAAACTGTTTTTCCAAATCAAGTAATTACTGTAAATATGAAAAAAATGGCACTGGTTGACAAATATTTCAGAGTGACAGTTGTTGAAAATTATTTTAGAGTGACTGATATTTATAACTGTAGAATAATGGAAATTTCGAGCGACGATGAACTAAGCAGAACCCCACCTAACTTTCTTTGAATTTTGCTTGATTGAGGAACATAAAGGTTAAAATATAAAAATCCCATATAGTTTTCCTGCATTGTGCGAAGTAAGTATTTCGCACTGAAAAAAAGGGTCACTTCGCACATTGTTGTCAATGTGCGAACCTTGTCATTTTTTGACGTTTGCAGAAAAAAATATTTTTTTGCGCACGCTGGTGGCAAAAATTATTTTTTTTGTTGATTTGTAATCATCTACGAAGGCGTAGAACGGAAATAATAATAATAAATGGCCTTTTTTCTTTTGGCGTAGTTTAGCTAAACTATTCTTCCAAATGCGATATTTTTTTCTTAATTTCGAGATGTAACTCGAAATTAGTGTTAATATCTAGTTACAACTTCATTTCATTTTCAGGCTGTGGAAATTACAATCCCAAAAACAAGAATCAAATGTACTCGTTAATAACTAAATAAATTTTTTTTCGGGTTTATTAAAATATCTGTTCATAAGGTTTGTGGGAGACGCAACAGTAGTTACATGCAATAATCCATTTGAAAAGTATGTTGATACTAATGTATTTGTACTGTGCTGTAGCATATTCACACATTTCAATGTCGGTCAATGCTCGATTGTTTCCAAGTAAAAAATGATAATTTGCCCAATCTCTGATTTAGATTATTTGCATCCGTGTAGAAAAAAAATCGAAAATTTAAACAAATTTGGCTTTTTGAAAAGTCAGAAATATACATATATACTGAATAGTGGTGGTCCCAGAATGGATCCTTGTGGTATACGTTTTGACAAAAGTAAGGCATGTCCGTTTATAATAACACGTTGGCTACAGTTACGCAGATAGTCCTCAATTAAACAAGTAGCCATGCTAGAGAAACCAAAGAATCGAAGTTTTCTGCAAGAGTATTACAATACGGAGCTTGGAGTTTGCTTTCATCTGTGTAGCTTTGAATATTTCGTCAGTGATAGATATGTATCATACATCTTTCCATGTAACAATTGCCATATAGTATGATTCTGAATACAGGGTGAGAAAAAAGTTATAATTCAAGTATGGTGTTTTTTTTTAATCCTTGTTTTTCGAAAAAACAACTGTTGAATGTATTTGAATTGAAGTATGTGATAGTGTCATGCAAAACAGCACGGGTCCTTAAACTTCTTTATCGGCCAAAAACTTTTGAAAGGACAGCTTATTATTTAAGTAATAAATTGACTTTTCCAGAGCGATAACCGTTTGAAAAATATTTTCAGGCTGCTCAATGTGAACATTGATGGGTTACAGCCCCACGTTTTTCCTGTACACCATCAGTGATGATTTTGCATTGTAGTTGATCTGTTCCAGAGTAGTTTTGAGTCTAGGGTAAGCCCTAGATACTTCACCTCTTGCTGCCATCCTAAGTCTGCTCCGTCGAGGCGAACAGTCCTTAGGTGCTGAAACTTTGTTCTTCTAGTGAATGGTACCACTGTGGTTTTTGATGAGTTAATTCTCAATAACCCCACAGAGACGCACCATCTTCTGGTAGTCTCTAGCTCCCTTTCTATAAGATCGCAGAGGGTTCCTTCGAATTTGCCTTTGGCCATAATGACTATGTCGTCAGCATATCCAAGGCAAGTGACACCGTTCCCGGTAAGTGTTTCGAGTAGTTCGTCTACTACGAGACTCCACATCAGAGGTGATAGCACCCCATCTTGTGGGCATCCCCTGTTTGTGCTAATTTGGAAGCAGATATCGCCCACTTTCGTTTCAGCAGTTCTTATAGCCACCATTTCGCACATTCACCTGCTTGTGGTTCTGTCCACTTTGTTGTTCGTTAGGGTCCTATTTATTGCTTCGTGAGCAACAACAAAAATCTTTTGTTATTATTATTATGTAATTTTAACATCCTCACCGTCCATTAGGCTTGTAAAAGAAAATGTAATAGTCCAAAACAATGGCATGCTGATTGCTCACACCTACAAAACAATTATTCGTTTTTTCTAATTGCTCGCTGTATTTTTACTATTACTGTCGTCCTCCGCCGACGCACCTGACGTACCGACAAAACCAGAGAGCGTAAGCGCTAGACAGAGAAAACGCTAAGATGGCCGTGACAGTGGAACAAACATCGAGCTGACGGCCAGGTAAACCCATAGGAATGTACGGGGGGGACAAGGTAACAACCTGTTGTGACGTCACCGCCAGTGCCCCTCTCCACTCTGCCGAACACACCGACATTAGTGCTGGTGTTGTGGACGAAGAGTGAAGTTGAAGACCCAGTTACGCACGTGGTTCGCTTTTCGCCGTGTTCGTGACGTTCGATGCCCGCGTTACCCTTTTTGTCGCACGCCGCGTTACCCTTTTCGTGACTTCGGGGTAGATTCGGTGTGACGTACAGCTTTCAGTATCTCGGTGAGTGTGTCGGAGATTTCAACGCTCGTTCGGACGAGGAACCCTCGATGTTCATAGGGTGTTTCGAACTACAATGAAGCGTAGGTGGTCCGGATTACAAACTATTAGGGTGTCCCCGGACGAGAGCAGCTCGGAAGTTACTTCTTCCACTCTAGTGATGAGTCCTGCCAACTCCTTGGCGTCCACGGATATCGGGGATGTTGATCTGGAGTTCTGGGACCTGGATCTGAACCACCAGCATCACGCGAGGAATATTATTATTCAGAATGGTTACGGTTTGACGGGGACTATTATTTCTGGTCATACTTTGGCTAAAAGTGACACCAGTTCAATGTCAGGTATGTCAAATTGGGTAATAATATTGCGAAATGTGTAGTGATGTCTTCGAAATCAATAGGGGCTAATGTGATACACCTTGGAAAGTGGGGCTAACATGATACCCCAGAAAATTGTTTGCATACTTCAAGCCAAAATTAAGAAACAAAAAATACTGACCAATTATTACATATAATTGTTGGGCATAACGAGATTACTCATTTTACATAAGTGGACAATAAAAAATAAATGAAATAGCATTGCTTTTTTAAGCCAAAAAATTTTAAGTGAGTGAGTGTAAACTTGTATTCTAACTCCGTTGTTTATTAAAGTAGAAATGTTTCAATTCTCCACCCTTATTGGGGGACAATAGCTTCATGTTTCTGTTTTTGGAAACTTTACAATTGTTGACAGTATCACGAGATATATGACGTCACATATTGGGGGTTATTGTGACACAGCCGAAGGGGCTATCTTGATATTGCAAAACTTTGTAACATATATTAGGTATTACATAGTTTTTGTACCATGTTTTTGAAACATATATAAAAATGTGTAAAATGTTAAAAATGTTAATTTTTGTCAATAAAACAAGTTTGAAGCTTTACTTGATCTTTCTCAAGTTGTCATTTCGAGCGAATAAAATATTATCATGACATATTATATTAGCCCCAGAGCTGTATTATTTTAGCCTCGTATTACTTCTATTAACAATATCAATTGAAATACAATGCTTTATCACTTTAGTCCCATTATCATATCAAATTAGCCCCACCAGGCGGGGTTAATATGATACATGCACAGTTTAAACTTCTTTAATCATTGATACTGCAACTAAATTTGTTTTTGCACCATTAATAGACTTACCAATACGAAATACATGTCCCAGTATTTTTATAAAATGGCTCAATGTGGGTGGTTAGGAAATATATAGTGAAAAGTGTATAATTTTGTATCACATTAGCACCGATTGTCCCTAATTTGGATCGAATGACCTCTTTATAAGTAGGTTTAATGAAATCAATTAGTGAATTCAAGTGAAATGTTCTTCACTCTAAAAACTCCTGAAATATTGACATTTAACTAAATTGAATTACTTTGTTCTACTTTTTGGATAGCAATTCATACTATCGAGTTGGTATATGTGGGACCCCTATATTTTTTCACCCTTCCATTATGGAAACGCTTCAGTTATTTTGAATTTAATCGAAAGGTTTTGTAGGAAGTGGATGAGTATCGTTACTATTTTCAATATGGATTGTTATTCAGTCGCAAACTCCTTTTTTGCTGTAGGGTGAAATGGGGTAAGTGTAATCAGAAAAAAGATAGTTCCACTTTAAATAATAATATCAAGAAACCTAAAAGAGATACATTTTAAATTTTTCACAGAGGTACTACCTATCTAATCGTTAAATAACTGAAGTAATTTATTTTCTTCTACTAGCTGAAGAGCATTTTTTATAAACAAAAATAATAAGTTCGCTGATTGAACTTACCCCAGCATTTGGGGCAAATATAATTAGGGTCTGTCATGCTCATATGCATCGTATGATACAGTATTTGGGGCAAGAGTAATAAAGTATGAAAAATGCAGTTTCAACCAAAAAAATTACCCAATATCTCAATTTATAAGGAAGTTATAAGCTTTTTTGTGGAATGAGTACAATTCTAAACATGCTCCTAGAAAAGTTTATTGAAATATATTAACATAACAAACAGTACAATGTACTTAGTTTTCCCTTTCACTCTTAATTCTTCTCTTCGTCCTAAATTTGGTTATGGTAAAACTAACTCAATTGATGGTCTATTTGTTCAGGCCAATGATAAATCGAATGTTGCAAGTTTCAGTCGGATTTTTTCAGAAAAATAATCTTGGACAAACATAGACTGGGGCAAATGTAATCAGCGATTATATTTATCCTAGTCTCTGTGATTACACTCACCCCATATACAACTTTAAGTGGGGTTAACGTAATCACCACTATTTTGCTTTTTGTCGTCATCTAAATCGAAATGTCATCAGAATCTGATTCCTTGTTGAAAGTAATCTAAGGAAGCGAAATTCTAAAATCTCATTGGCTTATTTGTATTAGCAATATAACATTGAAAATTCCAATTGATACTCGCATAACAAGTGAAAATTCAGGTGATCTATGAAATAACTATTATTTTGAACTAAGGACGTTGGAAAGGATAACAAACATCATATAAATGCAACAAAGGGGTACACTTTAAAATTTTATTCAGAAAAAAATTTAAAAAACACAAAAGTTAGAGAGTGCCTGATTACACTTGCCCCATGATTACATTAACCCCACTTCACCCTATTGAAATTATTCTATTTGGAATGAATACAGCTTTAAATTATTTGGTATACAATTAGTCTTTCATTTGGGTCAAGTATAAAACTGTGTCAACGTTTGGATTGTTTGGTTTTTTAATTTCAACACTGACTTCAAAAACTATCATTGTTTACATAATTTTAATTCCGAATGATGTTAGATTTTGGGCTTCCTTCGTAAATATCAAATTTACCATCGATCCGGTAGATGTCACTACAGGAAAAAATCTAATTTCGTCAAATCTAGTAAAAATGGCTAGCCACCCAAAAAACTGAACGATCATGGGCTGTATATATATAAATAATGATATTAAGTACCTCAAGGAATGAATAGGGCCAATAATTTCCTCATTTGAAAAAGATATTCCGCAATTTTTTCTTCTAATATTTCCGCACAAACAATCTTTTTCTTTAAATTTGTGAGAATTTTCTAGACCAATATCCGAGCCAATATCTAAAGTTTTCGCGATGAACATGCCATTTTAATGAATTGTTTTTCTGACACAAACACATAAAACATGATAATAACAGTATTTTTTGTAGAAAATTCATAAAGAATATATGAATTTCAAAAAAAATCGTGAATAAATTAAGAAAATCACAGAATATGTACGTGGCAACTTGTATCTGATTATTGTGATTGAAGAAAAATATACACCGGAAGTAGTAGGAATTTTATGTGTGTATATATACCAAGGGTAAATACAAACCACTTATAGTCATTTATCTAAAATAGAAAGAATACTAAAATTATACATAAAATTGAAGTAAAAGCAACTGTAAATATTTAATACAAACTACTATACACTACATTCACACCTATACATATACACATTCATATACGTTTATACGCATACATTTTAGATAAAGATACATGAAAATATAATTAAATCTGAAATTCCTTAAGCAAAATTTTAAAGGTAAATGTAAGGGTGTCCTTTATTCAGTCCATCCAAACAGGGACTAAAGTGTTTCATTTAATACCTAGGGACTGAAGTGTTTTATTTTTTCCCTAGAGACCAGAGTGTTTCATTTAATCCCTAGGGACTAAAGTTTATGGAGCACTATTTAGTGAATGTTTGATATTGCGCTTCGTACATTTCACTTGATTTTGTTGACAAAATACCTTCGAGTAAATAGCGTATACCAGGTATTCGCTTCCTTGCGTCATTCTAATTTGAAGACAAAAATTCATAACATACCTCATACAGTTTTTGAATAGGTTATTAAAAGCATTTGTATGACTGATTCTCATTATCCACATTTTGACAAGTGACTTATATTTCAATTTTATTTTTCAAAGGAGTTGTCATATTTTTTATTGTAAATTATGATAGAAGCTGTCTCTATACTCAATCAATTGTATATTTCCTTCATAATTGCGTCCATAAAAATAAATTATCCTAAATTGGAACTGAATATTTTCCATGCATAGTTAACAAGCCGTTACTGAACACGGGTGTTAGTAAAATGTACAGTCATAAAAAAAGGAGTTCCCTTTTTTCTACAAAAATGGAACACCAACAAGGAAATACAAATTGGTAAAAGAAACAATCAAAGATAGGTGTTAGTCTATCGTATGTTCGTAATGACGTCCAGTGTTTTAAAAACACAACTGTGACCTGTTATAACAATCTGAGTATCTGACACTCATTGCGTATTCTGTTCTTGAGATCTATGATATTTGCAAGGGCTATAACGTTAACACATTCTTTGAGATAGGGCCCGAGAAAAAAGTCCAGTGGGGTAAAATCTGGCGACCTACCAGGCCATTTAATCCCCGTACTCGACGTAGTTATGATGGAAATGTAGAATGCTTTATAATGATATATAGAATGATTTTTTTTTCTTTTGTACTCCCAGATTTATTGTATTATTATTTGAACTGCAAATAAATTATTATTATTATTATTATTATTATTTATTTTTTTCCCGTTGGGAATGTACCAGTCAGGCCCTGTCTCCGGTGCTCCGATACATCCGGAGGGCGCGCTGGTGTCGTTAACCCCAATAACCACTCCCTACGTCCGTAGGGTGAGTGACTATTGGGTCCGAGAATCATGTGCCCTGAGTAGACGGAGCGAACCAAGGATGACGGCCTTCTGCATTCTTGCTGCTAAGATTTCTGCCATATTACGGCAAGCAGATATTATCTTCAAGTTGGAGAGCAGTGTGTCCATCATTCCACCAAGGACACCTATTATTATTATTATTATTATTATTATTATTATTATTATTATTATTATTATTATTATTATTATATGGCAGTGAATAACTGGAATCAGTCATTCAGTCGCGAACCACTGAAAAAAGGAAGGTACGATATGGTTTCTTCTTCAAATAAGAAAGTTACAGTCCACTCGTAGAATTGAATGTGCCTATTTAGTCCCGTGGTATATATATATATATATATATATATATATATATATATATATATATATATATATATAGTGTGTCCCACTTTGAGCAGCCACACCCTCATATTTCGTTGAGCATGAAATAAATAATTCGAAATTTTCTTTGACTCAAGTTGTAGTACTCGGAAATACCTACCTTTATGTTTACGGAACCTTTGTATATCCATTTTCCACGGGCTAACTACGACCAAATGAAAAGTGAACCAAATCTCAATGCTTGAATCATTTGAATATACAGGGTATCATCTGTAGCTGGTAGCATTATCAACTCTAATCCATAAATAATGCTTGGAAAATTTCCAATTTGTCTTCTCTTGTCACAGAATTCCCAAAAATATTTAATTAATACTTTGAAAAATAGCCAAATATCACTTTTCCAAGGCTAACTCTGATCAGAATGAATGATACCCTGTATATTCAAATGATTCAAGCATTGAGATTTGGGGGTTTTAAGATGTTCTGAAACAGAATCTGGTGTTATTTTTGCGATAAAAAATGCCTAGTATGTTTTTCCCAATTTTTCACTTTTCATTTGGTCGTAGTTAGCCGTGGAAAATGGATATACAAAGGTTACGTAAACACAAAGGTAGGTATTTCCGAGTACTACAACTTGAGTCAAAGAAAATTTCGAATTATTTCATGCTCAACGAAATATGAGGGTGTGGCTGCTCAAAGTGGGACACACTGTATATACACTCCCAAAATTACTACAGTGATCCTCAAAAACAATACGGTGTTAGTCTACACCGTCGTCATGTATGATATCACTTTGTTGTTATAACTGATAGTTAATAAACTGTTTTGATAGTAAACAACTTGGTAGGTTTTGAAGTTTTTATAATTATGTACTAATGAGGTGCAATTTCAATTACCTGATAATTATTCACCATTTTTCAATTAATAATTCAGAATTAGCCCTTAGACATGTTCTACAATGTTGTTTTACCAAATGCGTTATATAACCAGATTTTTTTAACACATTATTGAAGGTGAACGTAGTATTCTATGTTTAAATAGTTGTAGAGAAATGAATATTTTACATTACTTTCTGTGATACCTTTCATAGTCTTGTGAATTATCATTAATTTCATAGTGATCTATGTGGAGTTTTTTCTTGTGGAAGTCGTCTGATTTATACCCTTCTATTACATATTTATCATATTATTTTCTAGCTTCCGTTGTCTATTCAGCTTTGGAACCTATCTGGATGAAAGGTGCTCCTACTGAATACTGTTTCTATTTTTTCTATTGTATTCTTTTTGGGGTATGTATTCATCTACCATTTTTTACATTCACGGTGATATTCATGTCGAGAACATATTCGAATACCCTGGTTCTTGCTGAAATCATGACCGATGATTTCATCTGTTTATAAAGAATACAAAGCCCATGTTTGTTTCAAATGAGATGGTGTTTCAATTAGCAAAACATTCAGAATGCCTAATGTTCGCCGATAACCTTAAAATCTTAAAAATTATTCAAAAAGTTAGGGATGGCCTATTATTACAGAAAGATTTAAATAACCTATGTGATTGGAGTTGTAGACATAAACTAGTTTATGACATTGCAAAATGTAGTGTTATGTCAATAACACGTACGCAGAATCCTGTGATTTTCCAATATATGTTGAATGGAGAGATCCTCAACCGTTTTACAGAGGTAAGAGACTTATGTCTTGTATATAATGACTCATTATCTTTCACAACCCACATTGAAAATACAAGGAAATCTGCAAACAGAATTTTGTGATTCATAATCAGATTAACTAGAAATTTTACCAATATATTTACGCTACATACTTTCTACACACTTGTCAGGAGTAAACTAGAGTATGGTTCTGCGAATATCAATCGAAATTATTCGAATTAGAGAAATTTCAGAATAAATTTTTACGATATCTTTTTTTTTCAAAAAATATCATGTTCGTCCAGATTACAATACGGTGAGGTCATATGAATTGAGAAATGAGTTTAAAATATTGTCTTTGGAAAATAGGCGGAAAGTCGGTTCACTATCATATTTATTCAAACTTCTCAATAATAAAAAAAACTCACCATATTTATTACCATTAATAAGATTTAATGTTCCACCCAGAAGAACACGTTTTTCGACCATGTTCACTATACCACTATCATGCTCCGAAAAGGCCCCTCTTGTAGGTATGCTTCGTCTTGCAAATGAATTCAATGCTATGACAGACCTGAATTGTCCTCTGTCACAAAAAGTGTTTAAAAAAGCAGTTGTAACTCATATTATCGAATAACACTTTGACAACAATATTTCAAGAATTCGCGTTTGCATTCAGAATCAATCCTAAGGTATTCGACTGACATAACGGTCATTTTATTTAATTTTTTTTTATTTCTTGTATTTTAGTTAATTTTTTTCTTTTTACCAATATTGTTTTTAAGCATGTATGCAATGTTTGGATGAAATAAATGAATAAATAAATGAAAGTACACAACCCCATTGCACATAAGTTTCTAAATATTTCAGAATTTTTTAATGAAATTTCTCACTATTACGCCGGTGTTGAACTCCTACGAATACATATGAAATCTAAGTCTAATTAGTAGCCCATTTGTAATAATTTAATTCATTTCCTATTCAATTACTCCTAACCCTCGTACTAACGGAATTTGTGTGAATGAAAAGTAGGGGACAAGCGGAGGATATAATTTTTAGGGTTCGACGAATGCAATTTTTATGCACGGGGCATCATCGCATACCATGCGTGGAGCATTAATATGCAGATTTTGTTGCATTCTTTATTGGCGCAGATGTTCTCGTGTACAGTGTTTGTAATAAATTGAATTGAAACCAAAAGTTGTAGGATCCACTTTTGGCAAGCTGTCCGTTTTGCTTTCGTTTCGGGAAGGTTCTTGTTGGGATCGATATTGAGAATAGTTCATATCCTTGCGAACAAACGCAATTTTTTTGCTATTCGCAAATCGCAAAAAAACGCCGCATGAACGTTCATACGGCAAAAAAAATGTTTTTTTTCGTTTTTCTAAAATATATCAATGATCCCAATCATTTGAACATGTAGGAAGTTGGCTGTGTGGCAGTGTTTCTCAAATAACATTATCTGTTTCAAATATAACTTGTGATACGGAGGATTTTCAAAGTCGCCACACAAGACATCGATCTCATCTTGTATCTAGAAGCTAAGTACGTTCAACAACAAATAAGAAAGACTATGCAGTTATGATAGATATACCTATATTCAGATTGAATCTGCAACCTATGATGTCTTTGAAGAATCAGAAATGTATTAGATTTTTAACACGGCTCTAAGTTGAATAGGGCAAATAATATACAAATACCCATGTTATACATATCATACATTTGAACTCAGTCACAGCCAGCCTTTCTGCAGAAGGAACGGTTTTAAACCTAAAGACATCTTCTATTTTGTCCCAGTGAGGACACCTAACAGTTCGTCAAACTACGAGAGAGCAGGTCACCCAAAAATAATTGAAATGTTTATTGGGATCATATATCCGCATCTTCCTAAATGAGTAAAATTTGATGAAAATTATGTACCTAGTATCATATAATTTCCACAGATATTCCATAATTAATTTAAAACGTCTAATACTTGAAATGAAAGTAAATCTCTTTGTGATGAAAATTAATGATTTTGTCTAAGGTATTTCAGGTTAAATAAATGGCGAAGGTACATTATGATCTGACCTGAATTTTATGATTCCCTGGTTAGTCCGAATTCCCAAAATTAAATTACTTATTTGAACTTTATTGCTGCACTCACCTTCACCCAGACTATAACATATTTCAATGTACTATGTAACAACCCTGAAAAAATATTCTTGGAGGAAAACAGTATGAATCGTTAATATTAAAAATATACATAGCAAGCTGAAACCATAATAAAATTTATCAATAATCTTCATTGAATCAAAAAAAGCAAGCAAACGTACGTTCTGTACTTATTCTACATTGTTAACTCACAACATAAATCTGGCTGGAAGAAACAATTTTGACAGCTCTGTGACTTGAAAAACCGTATTTCTCATTTTTTTCGGAAAGTTCTTTGTTCAAAGCGAAAATGCAATTTTTTTTCAATGTACATAAGATCTGAAACATGAAAATGGTTGTCAGAATGGAAATTATCAGTAGTAAATGTTTTTTTGCATCAATAAATGATTTCAATTTTGCTTCAACCTTTGAACTCAATTATTTGATTCTCTTTGTGATCAACAGTTGTATTGCTTCTTCGGAGGATAACATTCACTGGAATTAGAAATTTTAATACCTAAGCATTCTCAGTTCTTATTCTCCATGCCATTTACATGGAGACCCCTTTAATTTTTGATAAAGAACTTAGTGATTAAGCCCGTTGAGGATGCTGTTATTTTATAATTTTGTTTGGAACTCTTGTATAATGAGTTTTATAATGAAGGTCAATAAAATTAACTCAAAGTGTTAGATAACTTTGTAATAGCTTTAATTTGTTTGAGAGATTATTCTCCTTATCTTGATCATAATATTTGTTTAAATATTGCCAACATGACTCAGCTCTTTCATTATTTATTTCTTCTAAATATTTCTGAGTCCCTTCCTTCTATCGTATAATTAGAAATAAGTGTCTTTGAAAACGGAAATAAAATCTATAAAAATGACTTGGTCAGTAACTCATTAATTTCTTAGAAAAAAAAAACATGCGATATCATCAATGAAGTATCGAAAAGAAATAATAAAAAAAAATCACTCAACAGTCTATCTTTCAAAAACGAATGCAATTATAGAAACAAAAAATCTAAAATTGATAATTTTAATGAATACTTCACCACTGTGGAAATAGAGATGACAAAGAAAAAGAAAATAAAGAAACCTTCCCTTTTTTAATGAACCATCGATCTCAGCATCAATTTTTCTTCAACCTGTCACATATAATGAGATCATTGTTCTCGTGGCCAAATTGAAAAATAACTGTGTCACTAGTAAAATCATTAAAATTATCCACAAAGAGTTTGTTTTTCCGTTGATTCATATTATCAACCTTTCTTTCAAAAATTGGAAAATTCCAAGGTAACGGAAATAATCGCTAGTTTTCCCAGAATAAAAATCAGCTGAACACGAGTCTTAAATAATTACCAACTTATCTATGTGATAAATAATTTGGCGAAGTTATTTTAAGTGTCAAAAATAGACATTTTTTACCAAACATGATGTCATTACTGATAGACAATGTGGCTTTAGAAACAATCCAAATACTGAGAAAGCAGTTTAATGAGATTTCATTGAAAAAACTGTAAATGCCTTGGATGGATCAGAACTATTTGTTTTGATCTAGCCAAGGCATTCGATATTGTATCAACGTATGTATTGCTAAAAAAATTAGAAAATTGTGGAGTTAGACGTAATGTACTTAATCTGATGAGAGATTATTTGATGCTGAGATCGCAAATTGTGAAAATTGAATACTGTCTTTGTGAAACAACTGATATCAAAATTGGTGTCCCGCATGGTACAGTATTGGGTCCGGTACTTTTCCTCGTATACATCAATAGTATAACTTCAATAAAAAAATTCTAAGGGAATATAATATTATATGCTGACGATATAGCTTCCCGAGACCCATGACAACAACTAGAAGCTGACTCAAAAAAATTCTACGGAATCTACGAATATGGCTCAACTATATTCTTTAAAGCCACAACTCAGTAAAACCAAATTTGTATCGTTTTCTATTTAAAATCCGAATAGCCTCTCTTCAACTACCTTACCTTACACGATTGTAATAACGCGAACAAGTGCACTTGCCAAACTAAAGAAAAATCATCGAATATGAAACATCTCGGTATTACTTATACTAGATCAGCATCTAAGGTAGGATGATCATGTAGCCCATGTAACATAAGGGCCCAGACAACTTGTTCTTAAGTTTTATAGATTCAGATATCCTGAACAAAAAAAAAACAAAAAAATCTTTAATATGATACAGCTCCCAGGTTAAATCATTAATTAAGTATTGTATAACAGAGTGAGGAGGTTTGTATGATATTTCTTTGAGTAAACTGCAATCAACACATAATTCCTTATTGAAAATGATATTTAAAAAAAATATACTCATCAGGTCTAAAAGGATATTGATGCACTGGATGCAAGAGGATTAAAATAAATGTTCTATGGTGTTGGCCTCTAAAGATTATATATTTATAGGATGTTCCACATTGAACAAAAATATGTCACTCCCATAATTAAGCAAACTAGATTCGTTGAAAACAATTCATGGTATCACCAATTTTCCGAAAAGCACACATACAACGATATATCTAATTTGTATGGAATTGAATTGTACAGTTTCCTACCATATAATAACATAAAAACTATCAACTCCTTGCCTATGGAAATGAAAACTTACTAAAACTTGTCTTACTGAAAATAAACCACCACTCATTGCTAATATCACCTCACTACTTTCTCGTTTGGTTGAACTAAACTCTCGTCACACACATAGTTCTCTCATTTGTTTTTAATTGTTATTATTTTCGTAATCTTCAATATAGACCGTTAGATAGTGACAGATTTAGGTGCCCCATTTTCTCTCCAACCTCACTCCAAATTATTTATCACATATATAAGTTGGTAATTATTTAAGACTCGTGTTCAGCTGATTTTTATTCTGGGAAAACTAGCGATTATTTTCGTTACCTTGGAATTTTCCAATTTTTGAAAGAAAGGTTGATAATATGAATCAACGGAAAAACAAACTCTTTGTGGATAGTTTTGATGATTTTACTAGTGACACAGTTATTTTTCAATTTGGCCATGAGAACAATAATCTCATTATATGTGACAGGTTGAAGAAAAATTGATGCTGAGATCGATGGTTCATTAAAAAGGGAAGGTTTCTTTATTTTCTTTTTTTTTTGTCATATCTATTTCCACAGTGGTGAAGTATTCATTAAAATTATCAGTTTTAGTTTTTTTGTTTCTATAATTGCATTCGTTTTTGAAAGATATACTGTTGAGTGATTGTTTTTTCATTATTTCTTTTCGTTACATCATTGATGATGTCCCATGTTTTTTTTTTATTTCTAAGAAATTAATGAGTTACTGACCAAGTCATTTTTAGAGATTTTATTTCCGTTTTCAAAGACACTTATTTCTAATTATACGATAGAAGGAAGGGACTCAGAAATGTTTAGAAGAAATAAATAATGAAAGAGTTGAGTCATGTTGGTAATATTTAAACAAATATTATGATCAAGATAAGGAGAATAATCTCTCAAACAAATTAAAGCTATTACAAAGTTATCGCACTTTGATTTGATTTTATTGACCTTCATTATAAAACTCATTATACAAGAGTTCCAAACAAAATTATAAAATAACAGCATCCTCAACGGGCTTAATCACTAAGTTCCTTATCAAAAATGAAAGGGGTCTCGATGTAAATGGCATGGAGAATAAGAACTGAGAATGCTTAGGTATTAAAATTTCTACTTCCAGTGAATGTTATCCTCCGAAGAAACAGTACAACTGTTGATCACAAAGAGAATCAAATAATTGAGTTCAAAGGTTGAAGCGAAATTGAAATCATTTATTGATGCAAAAAAACATTTACTACTGATAATTTCCATTCTGACAACCATTTTCATGTTTCAGATCTTATGTACATTGAAGAAAAATTGCATTTTCGCTTTGAACAAAGAACTTTCCGATAAAAAATTAAAAATACGGGTTTTCAAGGAAGTCACAGAGCTGTTAAAATTGTTTCTTCCAGCCAGATTTATGTTGTGAGTTAACAATGTAGAATAGGTACAGAACGTACGTTTGCTTTTGCTTTTTTTGATTCAATGAAGATTATTGATAAATTTCATTATGGTTTCAGCTTGCTATGTATATTTTTAATATTAACGATTCATACTGTTTTCCCCCAAGAATATGTTTCCAGAGTTGTTACATAGTATATTGAAATATGTTACAGTCTGGGTGTAGGTGAGTGCAGCAATAAAGTTCAAATAAGCAATTTAATTTTGGGAATTCGGACTAACCAGGGAATCATAAAATTTAGGTCAGATTATAACGTACCTTCGACATTTATTTAACCTGAAATACCTTAGACAAAATCATTAATTTTCATATCAAAACGATTTACTTTCATTTCAAGTATTAGACTTTTTAAAATAATTATGGAATATCTGTTGAAATTATATGATACTAGGTACATAATTTTCATCAAATATTACTTAGTTAGGAAGATTTGTATATATGATTCCAATAATCATTTCAATTATTGTAGAGTGACCTGCTCTCGTAGTTTGACGAACTGTTAGGTGTCCTCACTGGGACAAAATAGAAGAAGATGTCTTTAGGTTTAAAACCGTTGCCTTCTGCAGAAAGGCTGGCTGTGACTGAGTTCAAATGTATGATATGTATAACATGGGTATTTTTGTATATTGTTTGCCCTATTCAACTTAGAGCCGTGTTAAAAAATCTAATACTTTTCTGATTCTTCAAAGACATCATAGGTTGCAGATTCAATCTGAATATAGGTATATCTATCATAACTGCATAGTCTTTTTTATTTGTTGTTGAACCTACTTAGCTTCTGGATACAAGATGATATCGATGTCTTATATGCCGACTTGGAAAATCCTCCGTATCACAAGTTATGCAGTTGTTCAGAAATAAAAGACAGACTTATGAGATAAATTCAATCACGAGTGGAATTTTATTAGACTATTTCACGAAGCATTAAAAGTATGTATTATGAACATGAACAATCAATTCATCATCACCATAATCAATTAACTACAATCATAAAAAAATCATATATCTATCAAAAATTTATTATATAGTTACGATGCGACTCATTTTGACGTTTTCGCCACAATTATGATCTGTCAAAATGTCAAACTTTGCTTTGTCATCTATGGTTACATCGTTGAAAACACCAATGCTGACAGACCAATCAAAATTGAGAGACAGCTGGTGTTTTCGCGATAATACAAGTTGTCTTTGATTTGTGATTGGTCAGTTTACGTGAATATCTTAAGAAGAGTGGAATAGTCAGATCAATACACGAAAAATAGATTTGTGATGTACGATAAAACGCCTTTCACGTGGTTTGAATTAATAAACAGTTTGTTATGTCACCTATCCATTCAAAAACATTTCCGGTTCAATCCAAATGCAGTATAGAATATTTTACCAAGTGACTATTTGATATACCCAAAGGTTTGAGTTTAACTTCTTTTCAACTGCTTCGTTGCTGCTATTCTGGTTTCATTGTGAACTAGAATGATGCTGTATTGTATCGAAACAAAACTATAATAGGTCAAGCTGTAGGTAAAAGTAAGAGGCTCTTTTCACAGAAAATAAAAGATGCAAACGGTCTATACTACTTTTTATAAGGTAGTTCGTAAATGAAAACCCCGGTTTTTGCCCCAGCAAAATCGCTTTGTGGAATTTTTAAACAAGAAAGAGTGAAAAAAATTATAAATTTTTGTTTTTTTGCGAATATCTCAAAAAGTATGGGAGAAATCGTTAAACGAGTACGCACTGATGATGACTTTATAGTCGAAAGCGCTTTGCTATGATTTTATAAATAAATTTCTGCACGAAATACAACTTTTCTTCATTCAAAAACATTTATAACTAACAAAATGCATTAAAACAATCTGAGTTAGTACAAAGCAAAAAATACAAAACATTTTTTCTGAAATCGTTCAAGAATGCCCACTTTCTCGAAGCAACTTCAGGCCTCAAAATACGCTAATCTAGTATTTTAGTCCGTTGCTAAGCAACGAACTTTCCCGGACCGTTTTCGGACCTAAACGGTACGGGAAAGTACTTTCCCGTACAGAAAACGACCCGAGAAAATTTTTGCCGGCTTGTTTACATTTTAGACAGTTATTGAATTCACGCAAACAATATGTAGAATTCCTTAGTTTTTGATAATGCTGATTGCGATTTCAGAAAAAATAGTATGTGTACGTCGTAGTAAAAGCACATTCCCAGACTTCAATGCTTGTTGGCCTCGGCTTAAATCGCCTCGGTCAACAATTTACATTGTCGTCCGGGAATGTATTGCTTTTACTACTAGATACACAATATACTATTATTAATGTTGGTAAGAAAAAAACTCATCGATTGTGTAGGAGCTAATTTGAAAAAGTAACTGTTTTATTTCATATTTGAATTCTTGTTCCTTGGTAATATTTAAAAAAAACTCCGGAAGTGCATTATATAGTCTCATGCCCAAAATCTCGAAAGACTTATGACATAGAGATAAACGTGATTTGGGTATATGAAAATCATTTCTGACACGAGAGTGTTATAATCATGAAGAGATTTGTTTTGTTTAAAATCTTCTTTTTTTTTATGAATGTACCTGAGAGGGGCAAAATATTTAATTTTTTAAACAATGTTCCACACGATGTTGTTCGTGATGCGTTTGCAATAGTTCTGATAATTCTCTTTTGCGTCATGAAAACACCGTGTGCAGCTGGAGAATTACCCCATACAATCAGCCCATAGTTAAGTCTTGATTGTATCTGCCCGTGGTAATATAAAAGAAGACCAGAGTTGTCTAGAATTCTCTTCAGTTTCTTAGCAGGTAACACTGCTTATTGAGTACTTTTAATGAGATTATCGCAGTGCTAACGAAAATTGAGATTGCTGTCTAGAAAAATCCAAAGAAACTTTATACTGTCACACATTTTTATCTCACCACCGCATTTGGAAATAGATCATCATCTACAATTCGTATATAGTGTGTCCAAGATAAGAATGAACAGCATGGGGATATCGGAAACGGTAAGAGATACGGGGTCGTTTAAATTAGAGAAAAGTAGCGCATTTATGTGCCCAACAATATGCCATTTAGAAAGTTTTAATATTCCGAGTAGTTTCTGAGATATCCGAGAAAAACCGAAATTTGAGAATTTCGTTTTTATTTAGTCCTAGGTTTATTTTCAAAGGAAATGTAAAACAAATAGCACTTTGTTATGGCCACTTTTTAAGGACTACCTCATAACGTAAGCAGAATTTTTCTGCGACGTTTCGTCTTTTAGAAAATATCATCAACTTTTTATTTTTATATGGGCCGAAACTAAAGTATACCCTGTATACGACTCCATTTTTCATTGTGAATACAGCAACGAATCACTCAATATGATTTCAGAACCATTTCTCGCGCAAAATGAAATTTAGTGATTACTTAACTTTTTATTCAATTTTAGATAGTAAGCGCTGGAAAAAATGACACATAATGTTCTGTTGTCATAATAATACTGTAGTTTGCTAGAATTTTTGACATATTACCGTTCCTACTTTTACATCTCGTTACCTACCTAATTTGTGTTAAAAATGGAAAACGGCAGCTTTTCGAATACTGAAAAATTTGATAAGTTGTCATGTTACATTTTGTGCCAAAAAAAAATGTGTTGATGCTGAACGTGCGTACTGTAATAAGTATCCAGAGAGGCGACAACCTGGTAAATCAATATTTAGACGGTTAGTTTTTAATTTAGAAGAATACGGATCATTCAAAAAACCTGTGGTTTTCCGACAAAAGCTATCTAATGAAGAAAGTCAGCGTGATGTGTTACAGACCGTTGTCGAAAATCCTGAGATATCCACTCGCACCATTGAAGATAATACCGGAGTAGCCAAATCCACCGCTCACTTCATTTAAAAAAAAAATAATTATCATCCATATAAATTTAGGATTTGTCATGGACTCAGACCAGGTGACGATGCAAGGCGAAGAACCTTTTGTGAATGGTACACTAGAAAATGCCAAAACAATGAAAATTTCCCTTTCAAAATAATTTGGTCTGATGAAAGTATGATTACCAACAATGGTATTTTTAATATGCGGAATGTTCATTATTGATAACAACAAAACGCGTCGCTTCCCAGGACAGTGGATTGGTACTCATAGTGATACATCCTGGCCTGCAAGGTCCCCCGACCTAACCTCACTAGACTTTTTTCTTTGGGGATATATCAAGAATCAAGTGTACTCTAATCATATTTTCAAAATGAAGAAGATTTGCTAAGATCGGTTACTGCATCCTTTAACAATATTTTTCCGAATATGTTAACTCAAGTTTTAAATTCGTCTGTGAGAACAGCGTACTTGTGCTTAGAAAATAACGGCGGGTTATTTGAACACTTGTTATAAGTTTCTGTTTATTTTCCTGTAATACGTATTAGCTCCTTGTTATTACATTACTATTGCATTTATAAACTAAACTTTCGATATTGCGACTTATCTTTGTATTCAACAACGCAAAAATTCCGGCAAGTGGTAAGTTAAAATTTATACTTCTATAAATAAAACTTATTAATTTACTTCATGTATCAAAATGACATTTTTTCCAGCGCCTACTATCTAAATTGAAGAAAAACAGGTTAAGTATTCACTAAATTTCATTTTGCTCGGGAAATGCTTCTGAAATCATACTGTGTGATACGTTGCTGTATTCACAATGAAAAATGGAGTCGTATACAGGGTATGCTTTAGTTTCGGCCCATATAAAAATAAAAAGTTGATTATGTTTTCTAAAAGACAAAACGTCGCAGAAAAATTCTGCTTTCGTTATCAGGTAGTCCTTAAAAAGTGGCCATGACAAAGTGCTATTTGTTTTACATTTCCGTTGAAAATAAACCTAGGAGAAAATAAAAACAAAATTCTCAAATTTCGGTTTTTCTCGGATATCTCCGTAACTACTCGGAATATTAAAACTTTCTAAATAGCATATTGCGCTACTTTTCTCTAATTTAATCGACCCCGTATCTCTTACCGTTTCCGATATCCCCATGCTGTTCATTCTTATCTTGGACACACTGTATTTTGAATTTTCACCTGGGAGGTGGTAAATGTGTTTAAAATGTCACTGGAAGTTACTCTAAATGCTTCAAAGTGCACCCAACGTCGCCCAAACTCAACTCGTATTAACTTCAGCTCGACTTCGGGTGACTTCGGTCGCACTTTGAAGCGTTTTGATCAACTTTCAGTGACATTTTGAACACATTTCCCACCTCTCAGTGACATTTTGAACACATTTCCCACCTCTCAGGTGAAAATCCAAAATATATAAATTGTATATATTGATCTCTACTTCCAGATGCCGTTCACAGAATTTGAATACGACGATTTCCCTCATATCTTGCAAGATGTGCCCTTGAATTGTTTATAACGCGACTGTGCAAAAACTACACATCGGGCAGAAAACATCTTGCGCACAGGTGAAACACATATTATTATCTACCAGTTTCTGCAATATTGTTTGTCCAGCTTCAGACATATAAAAATTATAAATTTTTGAAAAATGGTCTCTATCGAGGTTTTCCCGGATTTCCTCAGTGGAAAATGCACCGATCCGGTAGTATGAAAATCCATTTTGTAGGTTTCATAAATCTCTACAAAAGTTGAAATATTTCCAAAAAACCAAAAAAGTGGTAATTTTTTCACTATTGCTAGATTAAAAACTTCCACAAGACGATTTTGCTGGGACGAAAACTGGGGTTTTCCTATCTTATAAAAATGAGTATAGGCCATTTCCGTCTTTTATAGCTTGGTCTATAAATAATTGAACCTTTATACCTTTGCTAACAAATCTTAGGCATTGCTCCTGAAAATACTAATTTGATTAAGTTTTTCGTAATCGCACGTAACATTTGGATGCCAATAAAGGACATGAAACTCCGGCAAAAAATAATTTACGAACGTGATGCCTTCGAGCTATTTTCAAACTGATTTATCAAGTGAATATCTTCAACTATTTCATTAGAAACTCGATAACAACCTTGAAATACTTTGAGAGATTCTACGATCCTTTCACCGATTCTATAATGAGATTCAGCAATTACTAAACCACAAACTCAAGTGCAAAGGGACATCGTATTTTCGAGACTGCTTATTCGAAAAGATATGTTGATGCAAAAGTGCATGACAGTTTCGATAGTGAATCAAATAAAATTGAAGTTGTATTTTGATATGGCTTTTCAATACTGAATGTGTTGAAACGGGGTCAATGAGTTCCTAGAATGTGGGATTTATCAATACTGCATTCAGATTTATTTATTTATTCTTGTAGCTTGAAGCCTGGTCAAAGAAGTGGTTATATCTTTGTAGCAAAGAATTTTTTGTATGATGTTTGAAATTCATACTGATATACAGTGTTATATAGATCTTTGACAGCAAGAAAGCAGAATAGTCATTTTAAGATCACACTTTTGGTAATGCTAAAAGTGTAATTTCGAGGACGAAGACCTTTTATTGGAACACTTATTTTGATTTGTGATAACAAATATTCAGATCCAATCTGTTTGTTAAGAATTTTAAATATGAACATAATTTTAAATTTATTTCTCCTTAGTTCTAAATTATCAATTTTCAATTCTTCGCGAATAGGCTGACATGCCTCAAATGAAGGGTTAACCTTGTGTTTATTATGATAGACATATTTCATGAATTCATTTTGAAATGTCTCTATATTTTTCCTTAAAGAAAGCTTTGATGTGGATTATTATATAAATAAATGATATTGTCAATGTTACTGAAATCTCTTGTTACCTAATCTTTTAATGAATCCCAATAATTGCATCCCCTTGGTGCAAATATTGTTTATGAGGCATAAGATGTCCGGAGGACTGCTCATTGCTAATATCCTATACAATAGGAAAAGTTGGGTCGAAAATCCATCAGAAAACAACTACTTTCCTGGCTAATGCCACGACGAACATTGAATTACATCTGATTAAATTTCCGTACAGAGTTCCTACAAGGTTATCTCTGCAATTGCTTGGTTGCATGGGTTGCATGAGCAACACTCCGAAATCGATATATAGGTGGTCCGAATGTTTCGATGAACATTCCCATGCAACCAAGCAATTGCAGAGATAACCTTGTAGGAACTCTGCACGGAAATTTCATCAGATGTAATTCAATGTTCGTAGTGGCATTAGCCAGGAAAGTAGTTGTTTTCTGATGGATTTTCGACCCAACTTTTCCTATTGTATAGGATATTAGCAATGAGCAGTCCTCCGGACATCTTATGCCTCATGTCATAAGCTCATTGTGAACTACAGATTTCTTTTCCGAAATATTGTTTATTTGCTCCTGAAAAGATAAGTTGCACTGAAAAAGTAAACCCAAATCTGTTATACTTGTAAACCTAGCAATATGGTAGTCATTGATTCTGTAAATGAAATGGTTTGGATTACAAGTTTTGGAAAAGGAGAACATTACATTCATCAAAGTTGAAGTTATTAATCATTAGTAAGATCCACAATACCATACGCATAAATGAAAAAGTTCACCACGAACAGCGAAAGCTTTATGGTCTCTCTTTTTTATTCGTTTGTATCAGATAATTTGATATGTTTGTTATAATATTTTTTTAATATTGTATTTGATTCATGAATAAAAAATTATTATGATATTGATATTACTGCATAGGTCATTGACCAGTTGAAAATACTGCCAATGTCATTTTGTAGTTCAAAGTAATCATTTAAATCTTTAACACGTCTAAATACTTTCAAATCATCAGCATATAGGAGACTCTGAACTTAAACCTATAGGGAATTCATTAATAAACATAATGAATAACAGAGGGCCAAGATTAGATCCCAGACGTAGCCAAGAATAAGAAATCCTTCCTCGAAAATTTACATATTGCCACCTGCATTTCAAATAATAAGCAATCAGAGCTGCAACAGTGGAGTAACTGAGACCGAATGAGTAAAGTTTTTCTAAGAGTATGCCAAGTATGTTATCTCATCCTGCACAAGAAAATTTGAAATAGGTCAAGAATCTGCAATTACCTGATACAGTAACACTTTTTTCATGATATTTTTGCATACCCTGCTTGTCATAGTGCATATTATAGTATAATTTTGCTTGAAGTCGTGTTAACTTCTGGTCTTTCATATGTAATCGTTTCATTCGCCAAATCGCAAAAACCCCTACCGAATGCGCCATTTTCTCTGTAACGAACCAATTAAAGCCGGTGTTGTGAAAGTGTTCTTTCTCGATGTTCGTTGTGCAATGTGGCGATCTTGACTTGAAAGTGACACCAATACGTGCTCCGAACTAGGACATCATCGAAAACGTTCGCGTTGCGAGGTTGGCTTATTTCGCCGCTCGATATCGCTTCGCACGATATGTGGCTCATAATTTGACTTTTTTTTATGCAAATATTTAATTGCGGCGTTAATTAGAAAGTGGAAACGATAGTGAGTTTGATTTGGACGCCCCGGACGTGCTCCTTATGGACTTTTTAGCGTAATTATGTTGGGAATACCTGATAATGAGCTCTTTATGAAGGCTCCCATAGACCCGACGATGGGGAAATTTCAATGTTAAGAATGAGTAATCATACAGAGCGAAAGAACAGTCTGGAAACGGCCAATTATTAATCAAGTGTGCAAAAGGATATGCTGATGTTGTCGATTCCGGTTTTGTTTTATACACCGTTGCCAGATTGACCTTTTTCCCTTAATGTTGGTATGGCAAGGTTATGACGTCATAAAACTTAGCACCTCACAGCTGATTTTTTTCAGAATAGCTCATATAGAAAATTCAGTGATAACATTTTCTGGCATTCTTGATGTCGCATGACCCCAAAAAATTTCGGGGGCTCTAAATAATAAACGTCCCGGTACCGCTAAAATATAACAAACGGTCTAGAACCGTTTCTCAATGCAATTTAAAATAAAATACACGACATTGAACGCCTTCCTTAAGGTCAGTTTGAGTACATTAGGAAAGATGCTTTCCTTTTTTTTGACCAATAAAAAGAAAGACGGAGGAGGCAAAGACTTATTTGTTATCGAAATCCTGCGCCTACATTACCAGCAGTCTTATATTTTGAGGATTCTGAATCTCGATTAGTACCTACGTGTAACCCATAGATATAATAATATCTATTATTTCATTTCTATGCTGTAAACCAAAATATACATTTTCAATATACCCTGGCTAAATAGACCCTGAGCACAAATCACTTTATTTCCTTCGCTGTTATCACCCTCTCTCGTAGATTTTCACGAATAACCATTACCGATAAGGAACAGATATTTCGAAACTGATCACAGATGACCAGAGATAAGTTGAATAGATTAATTTCATTTGAATTTTCTCCTGGATGATTAATTAGCCTTTTATTTCAAATATCACGTAATTTTTTTCTGCAAGAAACAGTGTAAAACTTTTGCGAAGAAACTAGTAAAAAAAAATTCTCTACTGAAATATGGCTAATATTCATGGCGGTTCAATTATGCACAAGAAGAATTTATTAACTATTAATAAATTCCTTTGTTTGGAAACAATTATTTATTCATTCACCGGCTAGCCAAAGAAAAATTTTTTTTTTCAAATCAATCTAATGCATTCTAGCACAGATTAACTCATTTACATTACAAATACGCACTTTGAAAAATCTCACGTCTGATTGGGGAAGTGGGGAGGAGGTTGAGCAAAATCTCACATCTTACCTAGGGGGGGAGGGGGTCGAAAAATCGCCAAAATTGTCTCACGTAATTGATGGATGCCCCCTATTGCAAAAGGCAAATTCGCAAGGACAGTCTCAGAGCTTACACAACAGCCCTGTATATAAGAGACAGGTAGTGTAAAGAGGAAGAGCTGACAGTGATCACTCATTAAAACACAATAGTTACATTTACACGAAAAACAGAACTGAAATGACTCAGGTCACCTGTACTGAACGGGATAGAAATTCTCTTTGTCCAAGAGGCAAAATATACTAATCTTTGAACATAAGTCAACATGAAATCAACTCCTACAAAAAGTTATAGGAAAAAGTAAATGAGCTTTCAATCTGTGCAGGAGAATCTACGGAAAAATTTGGGGGCTACAACTTAAAATGACTAACTACATGGCTCTATGCCAGATTCATCAGACCCATGATAACGTAATGGTCGGTGGTATAGTGGCCAAAGGTAGAAGTGGTTCGACAGCTCAGAGGATTGCAAAGACAAGCATGTCTGAGTGCCACCGGGACCATGAGAACAACCCGAACAGCTGCACTAGAGGTCTTGATCGACTTGCCTCCACTACACATATACATTCAAAGCGAAGCTAGGTCAGTCGCGAGCAGGGTGCTTAGAAGACAATCACCCATAAGCAATATGCACGAGAGAGACTACAACAAGCTAGACGAAGAGTTGGTAAACAACCCTGTTATAAGAATGCCATCAGATGCCATACTTCCCAGATATGGCTTTAATAAAACTTTTAAGACAAGTATAACGGACATGGATGCTTGGAAGGGGAGACCTCCCGTCAACGCCGAAATCGTTGTCTTCACGGATGGCTCAAAAACTGAAGAAGGCTCAGGAGCCGGCATTTATGGAACCAAGCAGAAGATGACGATCTCATTGAGCTTACGCGAATATGCAATAATATTTCAAGAGAAAATCGTCGCAATGCACCATTGCGATCGAAAGCTAATCAAGTATTTATCCTTATCATATTACTTGACAACGACGATGCAGTACATTTCCCCTACAAAAATCATGTGGACCTCCACAAGTTCCCAGCCCCTCCAGGCCCCTCCACTAGCTCAAGAAGGAGCAAGTAAGGCCCTGAATGGCCCAGAACCGTTTGCGGTATATCAAAAGCTGTAATAAAACAAACACCAAATCATGGATCCAATAAAAATCTCAAGAATGGTGGAACAATTCACCAGGAATGAGACAGGCCAAAGAGTTAATCAACCAACATCCACAGAATATCTACTAAGCCAGAAAAGGAGCACTACTAGAATATTAGTAAATGCTCTTCCTTATCATTTTTAGGAAATAGACAAAATATTGAATACACGTTTGAAATTAATGGTTCACCACTGAAAAAATATCAACAAGTAAAAGATTTAGTTTTAGAATATAGTCAAATGATTCTAGGAAAGAAGCTCAATTTAAAAAAAGCAAAGGAAATAAACGCACAGATAAAAGCGCAATTTTGAATAATTAAGCCCACAAGAAATATCCACACGTGGAAAATTGCACACATGGATTAAATCGCACAAAGAAATACCTCTCATGTATAAATGCGCATATAAAAAAAACACAATGATGTGCGGTTTTTTCCGATGATAAAATTAGTTTCTGTCAAAAACAGTTGTGTCAAATAAAGTGTCTAGTTTTACTTAATAATCCCCCGTCCAATATTATCCTCAGACAATAATAACCTCATGCAAAATTTTGCTGTCCAATTATTAGTCTGATCTAACCTTAACGAACTAACCTAGCTCGCAAGTTGGGAGCTTGGAAGTTGAAGAAAAATTCATTTTGAGGGTAGTATTTTATTAGTCCAATCTAACCTGACGGGGCCAGGTAGCCGTGTGGTTAAAGCGACATTGTTTCAATCACTTTTGGCTGCCAGTCAAAGGGTCAAACCCTAGCGACTGCAGAACTTTTTCTGATGGCCCGAGAGAGTGCTAGGAATCGCACGTAAAAAAGTAAGACCTCGTTAATCCTTAGCTCGCACAAATTTCGTCTTCTGAGGGCTGCCGTTCGTAAGGGGACGACAGCTGGTTAACGGAAAAAACACTTTTAACATTTTTTTTTAACCTGAACGAACTAACCTAGCTCGCAACTAATAGAAATATAGAAAACTTTGCGCGATTGTAGCTAATTCAACAGAAAAGTATTATGAAACAGAGGATAAGTTATATTATTTTAGAACAATAGCTAATCCACAGTAGTTTATATTTCTGTTACAGTTCTTTCCTTCTTATATTCTGTGGAAATTTGGTTTTCCTTAGAAATAAATTAATAATACGAGTTTACGCTTTTTTCTATGTGCGCATCTTATTTTTATCAAAAAACAGATCCTAAACGTTTTGCAGTTTAAACCTGGGTCACTCTGTGTAATGATCTGATGAACTGAAATTACTTTGTGCTGACGTGAAGTATAGTAAAAACGGCTGAGATGTACGAATGTCATATTTTCAATTCGCCACTGTCTGCGATTCTAAAAACTTTTAGAGCCATCCTCGTATTTCAATCTGATCGTCGAGTTTTTCATTCTTTTGTTACATGAGATCAAACAGAAACCACATCAGCAGTTGCCTGAATCGGTTTCTGATCTGATCCGACAAACCATCTGCAGTCAGTCACTTTTCAGTCGATTGATTTGTTTTAACTCTCACCTGCCTGACAAATTGGGAACAGATGTTAGAGCCAACCCTGAAATCTCTAAATATCCCTGTGACCCATTTGTCCTCTAGACTGCCTCCTAATGACCATATTGCCAATGTATTTCGGTAATTGCTGACATCCAGTTCACAAACATAAAAGAACAAATATTTTTGTACGTAGTTAAAAAAGGTGACATTCATTCAGCTTGTTTATCGATTTTTCGAATGTATTATTTATGATTTTAACGAATTGTACTCCTTCCGTTTATGGATGTGAAAAAAAAACGTTGGAAAATATATTTATATGATTCATTCCACATGATCATTGCTTTTGAAAGCATATTTATTTGTGGTAACATCTAGTGGCGTCTATGAGTATGAATTTTACAATAACCTACGAAAACTACTCTACTGATTGGAGTGAAATTTTGCTAGAACATGACTAGCTTTCACACCTAGATTGGCCGAACGGTCTATAGGTGTCTGATTTTCAGCTAGCATTGGATGTGAGTTCGAGTCCCGGTACAGGAGAAAATAATTTTTAAATATGTAGGTCTGGATAGACGCCCACTAGGCCTTGTTTGTAAACAGGTATGATATGGCTTGCATAGGTGTCCCGTTTAGAAGTCGCACAACTACGTGGGCAGGTTGCTGTGCGTTTTCTGGGTTTTCCTACTGCTGAAAAGTGTCGTTTTTCATTTTGATTGCTTTTCCATCTGTGTGACCTAAACTAGTAGATCTCTGCGGTAGTATATCTCAGAATAAGCATGAAAGGTGTACACTATAATTTTTCCACCACAATATAGGTATTTCGTAATTTTGTCACACCATAATGGTACTGCAATTATTACAATATATTTCATGAAATTATTCTCAATGATTTTTCTAAGAGGATTTATTGTGATCATTCACAGAACAAAACAGAACAATTTTTAAAGGAATCAAATATGATCAAAATAATAAAAAATAATATATTGTTAAGTCTTTGTTTTCTAGTCCCTTATCTGAAATGAGAAAAAAATCGCTCTATGAATACGTCAAAAAAACAGTTAAATCACGTGTCTGTAAATTCATGACAATCTGTAGAGCATTCAACATATTTTTCAATTAACAAATTTTGTAATTTTTTTTCCACTTTCTTTAATATAAGTTGTACCATCAAATATGTTACGTCTCCTAATATTGTTATTAATAATAATAATCATATGATTTTCCAATTCAATAGTATTCAATTCCGAAGTTTCAGTAATTTTAAGTCCCTCTAGCCCATTTCATCGAAACTGCAACTATCTTCTTGTGTTTTAACCTGCATACACGATATTTTCACACTGTAAATGTTTCAAAAGTTGAAAACACTACAGATGTTGGAATGCTTTTACAAATCGTGTAGCGAATAATTACGATGTAAAAATACAGTATTTGCCATGTACTTTTACATGATAAATTATTACAATATAGAAAGCAGATTTTTTTTGATGTTTTACCTAAGTCTCCATGACCAATATTGTTAAAATAAATCTTATAAATTTTCACAACACAAATCACGGAAAACTAAAAATTGTTCGCCTAAAAATATATACGAGATTTAAAATTACTGTATCAGTCAGAGAATAATACCTACTGACTATAAAACGTTTCCGTTTAATATTCAGAAAAATAGGAATTCCTAGATATATATGTTATATATTCAGTACATATCACCAAATATTACCGTGATTTTTTGCATTAGGTAAAAGCTTGAATTAACTGGCTTAAATCTACGCAATTTTATAAAATAATAATGCAAATGCTGTCAAAGTTACTGCGAAATGTCAAAAAAGTTATATCAGATAGACGTTGCCAGAATTTATTCATCATCATCAATTTCGTATATATTTGCAATCAAATTCGTTAAAATAACGACAGTTCAGTAGCCAATGAAGTCATAGAAAATGAACATTTCGGTAGAGCTATAGACAGTAAAAGTACATTTCAGCCTTTTCACTGAAAGTATATTGCTAGCATCTCCGAATTTCCAGAAAAAGTCTGCATCGTACTTGGTGCATTGTCGTGCTTTGACTTTATCAGCTTGAAAAGGGACATTCTCAATTTAAAATTGATCCAAAATATGTCATTTGCCATTGTAAGGTTAACTTTTGAAAATTATGATATTCTTTTTTGGTGAATACTGACGCTGTATCAATAATAACAATGAAAGGAGAATAACAAATCGTAGAAAGATAATTTGCTGGAAGAAATCCTGGCTTAATATAGAAATAGGTGATTCAAATATTTCTAACGATTTCAAAGAATGTGATAATATGCTAGCTTATAAAACATACATTTTACAGTTTTTGCTAAAAAGTCTATAAATAAAACCAAATTGCTCGGAATTGACCTTGAAATTCAGAATTGTTCCTATAATTTTGTCAGCCTTTTTGTTACAATCAAAAGTCTGAGAGGCATGCGCAGTAAGTAGTCACGAGAAAGAGGAGAGAGAATGGAATTACTTTGAGAAATGAAAATATATTACAATGTTTTATCGAAGACGCACTTGTAACTTGAAATGCACATTTTTATTCAGTTGTTGCAAAATAAACTAAACCATCGCATCGTCTGATTATATTATACAAGAATATATAAGTATAATAAATAAAGGAATCTGTAATTTGTAAGAGACAAAATCTCTTGACAGGACAGCTCATTACAATTATTATCCTATACAATAGGAATATTTGGGTCGAAAATCCGTCAGAAAACAACTACTTTCCTGGCTAATACCACGACGAACGTTGAATTATTATATAATAGAAGTTATTTATGTCAAATTTAATCGAGCGCTTCTTCTAGATGTTGAGAAGAGCTTCCTTGGATCTTGTTATAGCACTGAATTCCTGCAAGATAAGTAATAGTACAAATAATAATCTATAGTTCAGCTTTGGATATACTACGTGTTGAAACATCATCCTGGTAAACCGAGACAATATATGTCAGTGCATAAATCTGTTACATACAAAAACGATGCTTCAGCATTTATTGAAAATTGACACAGTGCAAACAATGATTTTTTCCAGGGTTTGTTGAACTCATCAAGACGAAAACAAACAGTTAAATATTGAATACCTCAATTTATCGAGAGGTGTGATAAGTATGCAAATCCATTTAAAAATGAACCCACTTGTGAAGGTGACGTGGATGATTACATAATGACTAATCGTCCAAGATCGGATTTTCCCAGAAATGATTATATTCTAAGTGTTCAACTACCCCCAGTCTTTTTGAAAAAGCTTTTGAGAAGGTCAACATAAAAAGTGTTGTTATAATGAGCATTAACAGAACTCCAAATTTTACTTGTCGAGGAAATCACATGAATCAAAAAAATATTATTTGATAATATAACGATAAACAGTACCGACATAAAGAACTGCCGAGCTTTTGTCAAGTTTTCTTAATTACAAGTTCAGAGATTGTTTCAAATTCAAACGAAATCCAATATATACCTTTTAATGAATCCCTTTTTTGTATTATTATTATTACTTGTGCTGACATAAAAAAGTACGTACTGGTATCTGTGAATCTATTACTTTAGCTATGTTGCTAAAACTTTTCAAACGATTGGTCTGAAGTTTATTAACATAGTTTGCATACGTGGAATGAACATAGTTGCCATTTTCAATTGATTCGCCGTTTCAAATTCCACAAGGCCGGTGTTTAAATTTTACATTATATGCCATCATCTAGTTTCCAAGTTGTCAAATCTTAGAAAGCATAAAATTTTTGTAAACCTTCTGCTTACTGCAGTAAACTTTTAGCTCCTGAAGATGCTAATTTTGTTGGCGAAACGCGCGTTGAGTGTAATTGTGACGTAATTTTGGTGTTTGGCTAGTTTCTTTTTCTTGAATTATATTCACACCAAAGGTTCCAAAGTATTCATTTATTTGACTCTTGCAAGCCATTGCAGCTGATACAACTGGTCGACATAAAATGGGGTCATGAGTCAGAAACATATCAAGTGGTTCTTTTCTGATGTGAACTGCCTCAAAAAAATAATAGCAAACCAACTAATGCTTCTTTACTTGATTGGAATCAAAAGGTTTTTATTTTTACAAAAAAAAATTTTTGTTTGTTTCAGTCATAATATCATAATATCATAATATCGATATTTGTTGATAAAACAATTAGAAAGCTTCTCTTGCAGTGGATAAATTCAACATGGTTCAACGTTCAGTAAAATAAACCTTTCTCACTTTGGTCTAGTAATGGAAGGGATTGTATAACAGTGAGTAGTATCTCTCTAGAGACGTAATTAAGGCCGTTATCTTATTATTTTCAGTTACACTAGCAGAATTCTTACAATCTTCATGACTTGCTTCAATAACATCATCAGGTTTGTCATTTTCAGTAACCCAATCAACATTCTCAATATCACTTGCGATGTGCGATTCAGAAAATTCAGCAAATTCGTCTGTTTTTGATATTCTCAATAATTCTTGAGCAAGATTTTTTCATTTAAAATTTTGGAGAAGAAATTAAAATATCTCCAAAGGCACTACCAGCTGAAGCTCTCGGGGAATCCCGAAGCCACTACGAGTAATTTATTGAAATCAGAAGTGTGCATATTTAAGTATGGGCTCGAAAACTATGTCGATTTTTTTTTATATTCAACTTTCATTGTTCATTTTATGATAAGTACCTTGACAGGTTAGAATTATTCGTCTATAACCAAAAGAATAAATAAAATTAAAATTATTACGTTATGGATTACAATGACTGAAAATCAGCCCACAAACTGTGTCCTAGTTTACAAAACGTGACACCATGTTGTTTTCAATGATGCGAAGTTTATTTTGAATTAAAATATCGTTGACTCAGAATTGTTATAAAATATATCATTGCGAAATAGACAACCTACTAAGCAATTGAAAATGTACACAAATGAATACAATTCATAAATACGTCTTGCACAATAGAAAACAAATTTTATCTCAACGTTGTCCCTTTCAATTATCAAGAAGAATGAAAAATTATATTCATCATTAGTGATGGAGGACTTAGTTGGACAAATAAAAACAATCCTTGTTATTGAGTGATCACAAACAAACACTAGAAACAGTGCACAATGTCTTCTTTATTATTTTGCACGTAAAACGAGTTTTATTCAATATTCCGTTAGATTTGATCATTTGCAACCTATTTGTATTCAGCAGCTACAACAATTTTCAGCATTGTTTCTATTTCCACAAAAAAATTAGGTACATTGCTTAAGATTATTTGCAGGTCCCCCTCGATCTTCACCCGGTTTAAATTCACTATTGAAATGAAACTTATAAATTTACGATCAATTCTCAAAACTCTCATTCTTTGAGAGTATCAAGAAACTATATAGATAATAACCAAAAAATTCTATCACAAATAATAACAGATTATTAAAATAGTGCAACAAAATTTCTAAACATGTTCATATCAATGATGGAACGAAAATGTATCCCTGATTACATAAACAAGAAATTTGTTCAGTATTATTTTTTTTTTCACCTATTTTTCTGAACTCTTAAATCTATCATAAAAATAGAAAAAAAAAATTGATATGCTCGTACTGGGGAACAACGATATTACTAGCATAAGTATATATTTTACACATGAAATCAAAATGAAAGAAATATTCTCACATTTAAAAGTTTTTTTTTTGTTTTTAACAAAATAAGGAACTAATTTTAGAAAGCCGCAATTATATACAAAATGTCTGTTACTCCTTACCAGGAATCTCAACCAACTCAAATATGTTTTCGGTAATCAAGGTAAACATTTTTCTCAAGCAAAATTTCATCAAGTTTGAATTAAAAAAATTGTTTAAACGAATGGTGTTCGTTCGGAATGGAAGAAAAATATTTTTTTTCTACAACCGCTTACCAACGTAACCTTTGGCGCTTTCAGATCTCAACGCAATGTTGACGTTTTCCCAGAAATGTCATTTTATGACAGCTTTTTCGCTATATAGCTAAAATATTGAAAAAATTCGCAATCACCACAGCTTTTGTTAAGAAAGAACCTATTCTTGCATGGTGGAAAGTATAAACATTACATTCAAAGCACTTTAAGTACTGTGGTGATACTGAGGTTATTTTCGCTGCCTAGTAAATCTGAAGGCTTGGGGATCTATCTCAGCATTCGTTATTTTTTTTCCTTTAGTAAGTTATTTTCCTTTTCTTAGAGATGTTAATTTTTGGATACTTGCATAGCGTATACATTTGGGATCACTATTGCCTGTTAATTTTTTCATAGGTAATATTATGTGCCTATATTGAATGATGTGTCGATCGTTTTTTTGTCTAAGAGCTGCTTTTGTAGAAAAAATCATGTGTGTATTACGAGCACAAAGTGTCATTGCCGCTCTCAAACTCTCATTGTCGAGCGGCAATCAATCACTTTGCGCTCTAACTACACAAAAAGCCATTAAATTATTGCTAATTTGAATATCTAGTCAGACGTAATCTGCCATGAAGGTATTTTTGGAAAGGTTACTTTCTTCACAATAATTTTTTTCTATTAATTTTTGCAGTCAAGGAAGATGAAACACCAAAGAAATGTTCGCCTTTCCATATAGCAAAACGAAAATTGTACAAGACGAAAAATTATATAAAATATCCAAAGCTGTCTCTAATTTCTTTCGTTTGAATGCTGTCCTATTTATGCAGATTACACACCTACCATCTGCCTTAAGAATCTGATACGCGAACCTTTTTGCAAATTTCAAGGTTACGTCGAAATTAAATCGAAAGTCAGGTGGCCTTTTGAGCATCTGCTCAACTTCCTGGGCGCTTGGATTTTTTTATTTTATTCAGATTCCTTTCATCCTTCCTACTATTGTGTTTCACATAAAAAGCTGCCGTGTGGCATTGATCAAGGTGGATAAAAGTGTGTCAAGGTTTGAGGGACATATTTCATCTAGCTGATTTTGGAATTGATAATTCTTGATACCGTGACGATTTGAATAAAAAACAATTTAAAGTACATTTTTTATATTATTCATTGAAATTGTTAGTATTGATGGTATTTTCTTCTTGTTCAAATTCGAATATCTTAAGCGGCTTTTATGCTAATAACTAAAAATTTAGTAAAGAAGTTGGTTTTCCAAAATATCTTATCTTAATATATATTTTTAATGTTTTTGTGAGTTTACCAAAAATGAAAAACAATCTAGAATACAAAATCACTTCCACAAAAATAGCATTTCAAGTTAACCTTCAAAAATCTACTAAATATCTTTGTATGTCCGTTTGTTTATTTTCTTACATTTTTTTCTTAACGTCATATGGGAAAAACATTGACTCTGTTTTTATTTTCTTTCCAATCCGATTTCTACCTTAGTGTTGTCGCTGCATCAATGAGTATGTACTGTCTTGTAGATTTTCGTTTTTATTTTTTATATGTCTGTAGTACATAATTTCAAAAATCATGCATATTTAATTGCAATTGTCAGAATTGATCTAGATAGATACAGGAGAATCCACTGTTACAGAGGGTGAATTTAGTTAACTCCAGAACAGAGAAAAGAAAACTATAACATTCTCTTCAACTTCATATGTTGATTCCAGTCAACCTTCGAAATAAATATACAGGGTGTTTCTTAAGTACGTGTAGAAAATTCAGGAGCGTATTGCTGACATCAAAATAAGAAGAAAAGTTCCTATAAACATATGTCCACAAGTTATTCGTTTCTGAGATACAGAGTGTCAAAGTTGAATTCTTATTTTTATTTTTGTTTTTGAATAATTTCAAAATAATTTTGATATTTGGGTAAAGTTTGGTATCTGGGAATATTTATTATTTAGTTTGTGTAAAAAAATGTATTCTTGATGGAGGTCACTGCGAGCAACTGTTTTCGAGTTATTGAGATTTGAAATAATCGATGCAAGTGATTTTGAATGACAAGATTTTTTAATTCAAAATAAATTCAATTAGAAATTAGTTTTTTTAATATATAAATATTTCGAAAGTTATTCACAAAAAACAAATATAATAATTAAACTTTGACACTCTGTATCTTAGAAACGAGTAACTTGCGGACATGTGTTTATTGGAACTTTTTTTCTTATTTCGATGTCAGCAACATGCTCTTGAAGTTTCTACACGTTCTTAAGAAACACCCTGTATATGTATTTTATCTTATCTATGGTATCACTAAGTATTTTTCACACTTAATATTGTTATTATACTTCGCAAATGATTTATTCAAAACCAATCATGCATTTGAAAGATAAGGTGTCTTACTTTAATTGACTGAATACCGTTATTTTTATCATCTAAAATACTACTAAATTATCATTAAGGATCATTAACCTAAATACTACTATCAACAGTCATTAAGATTCGCTTAAACAGACAAAAATTCAATTGTGAACGCGTGTTTCACATAAGGAAGTAATTTCCTTTCGCGTCCTTCACTTAAAATTCAACTTCATATCAGATATAACTATTCAGTCAGAGGATAATTGAAGGTAAGATTGAATAGTAATAGTTCCAATGAAACGTAATTAGTTTCAGAATATATCTTCATAAAAAAGTCAGTCTATTGATTCATTCAGTGTTTCATTTTCAACTGAATTCAGGGAGAGGAATCCATTCATTTGGAAACTCTGCTTCAAATATCTAAGATTCTATAGCAAATCAAGTGTTTTGAGTTTTGTCAATCTCAAATCAGTTACAATGATACATTGAATTTTGTTTTTCGGTCTCAAATAAAGATTAGGATAAGTTTCTGCCACTCACATTCAGGTATTTTAATTCTTATCTTTTATTTTCATTATTTTTTCTCATTGACTTCAGATTTATCATTGTGATCATCCGTGCAAAATGTGATTTTTCTGTGCAAATAAGAAAGTATATGAGTTACTATAATTTTATGGAAGAGGTTTCCAACATGGTGGATTTTTCTATTTTCCATATTTAGCCATCCAGCTTTGCGTAGTTTGTAAAAACTTCTTTTGTGTATTCTCATTCCATAAATCAGAAGTAAACAAGAATTTTGGACTTTTTGAATTTTATGTTCATACAGGGTTCTAATCGGCATAGTTGAAATTCGACAATACTAAATTTTCACAAAGAGTTATTCTTAATTTTGTTGGTAGATAATGCTTCATACCGTAAAGATGAGTAAGCCCTTTGCAACAATTTATTGATATGTTTCTCAAATCCAAGGTTAGATTTCACCAAGACTTTTGACTTCATCAACTAATTCAATAGTTTCGTCGATTATTTTCATATCAAACAAGTTTCGAATGGCATTTCGTTTATTACTAAGCCCAAAAAAATTATTTTAGATTTCGTTGGATCCTTAATTAGACAGTGATCTGTTGCGTTTTTACAAATCTGTCAACATCTTCATTCAATGTGTCACAAGCTTGAATGGTTTCATGGGAGACAAAATTGAAATAAATTCTCGTATTATCGGCTTACTGTTGAAGTAGGTTACTAGAGTACAAAGCAAAAAGCACAGGGCCCAAAATCGAGTCCTCAGAGTTACATCAATTATTGTCCAATGCATCTCAATATTTGATTGGCATCTAGGGCCGTGGTGGTCGGCTGGTAGTGCGTTTGCCTCGCATGCGTGGGGTCGTGGGTTCGATTCTTCGGTCTCGTGCATGGCATCACACGTTAAAAGGCAAGGGCTGCGTCTTCCCTAGCTTACACAAGTCTCTTGAAGACTTCTGATGGTTGCGCGTAGGGGTGCAATCGGTTGACGGAATTAACAATTTTAACAGCAACAAACAACAAAGAAGTAACAAATACGTTGCGGACATAATTCTACTCAATTTGTCAACTGCCAATCAACCAATTGGTAAAAGAGTCTACAGACAAATCATAAGAAACCATTTAAAGATAAATATGCAAAGATCATTATAGCATACCCATCGATAGGTATTTATTTATCAATATTTTCTGCTCAACAATCCCCATGGAAATTAAACTCGTACGCCTATGAACCGATCATCTGCACGTCGTTTAAAAACACCTCTCATCAAAAAACGTAATGAATTGCAAGGCGAAACACCCAAAAATTAGGGTTAATAACAATGCACTCATTGTGAAGAAGAAGATGAATGCATTTCTCGTTCGTAGTTTGCCCCAGTAGAGAGCTCTCCACCTGCTTCGCAACAGAGGTCGCGCAATGTCATGGTCATGGCCAACCAGATCAGCATCTGCAATATGCAACTGCACACTGCAACTCGCTTATTATTTCCATAGACATAATAGATTGTAAACTTGCCTCTGCCCTATAATAACATAAATACGTCCGTGGAACAATTATCGAGGAAATTGACTGCCATTGAATTGTTATTAGTCGACCAGTTTTTGTTTTCAGAAGAACAGAGATTGTTATTTATTGCCCTTTTAAATCCGGTTCGAATTTGGTCCGATTGATCAGCGTTTTTATAGCTGCTCGTAAATTTTCCCGTGACGATATTCGTTTTTATTGAAGTGGGCAGTTTTACTGTTAAAAAATTGCTGAAAACTGGTTTTATGAGATTTTTTTTTATATAAACTTAAATTATTGCAGGGTACAGACCACCTAGTGGAGATATACCTAACAACCTACTTGAATAAATTATTAACTTAGTCTCTAGACCGAAAAGTTAACTTTTTGGTTAAATCTTCTTCAACGCGAATAGAAGGTGATGGAAGTTCATCCCCTAATACCTATTTTTTAGGCGGTGATACATCGTCACAACTGTCCCTCTTGTTTGGATACCAATACTCTTGTCTTCCTTGAAATCCATACTCAAACGTTCCCCAAAACTTAATTTCTTGGACTGTACTTTTGAAAACCCACTGATTTGATTTAATTTTCTCGATCTTTTTGAACTAGTCAGAAAATTGAAAAATGGCAATACCCACGGACTTGATCATATCTCAAATAATCTTCTGAAAAAATGCTTCGGATGGATCAAGGGATCACCTAATTCCTCTATAGAGGAATTATAAGGTAGAATTATGGATGAAATAGAGGAATCAGGTTATCCCTTGATCAATCTGATAAATCTCCTTGAAAAGTTAAAATCTGCTCTCGTCGACAGACATGCTAGTCTTTGCACTTTCTCCAGGATTTTTTTTGTTGTGGCCATTGTCGTTGTGGTTGTGGCCATTACCCATTACCGTAGCATTCTTCCTTAGAAATAGAACTTCTTTCGTCAAACCAACATGGTTTCATGCAAGATAACAGCACCGAAACAGCTTTGTATGATTTCTTTAAGCATGTAGTAACAGCCTTGGATATAGCAACTTACAGATTTATTTTATTCACTTTTCTATGGCGACAGACATGAAGAAATTCTTTTGGAGAACTTAAAATACGTTTACAAAAATAAACAAAAATTCATGGCAAACCAACAAGACCATTCATATCCAACTAGAGCTAGAGGTTTGCTAATACCGAATTCCCACCGAACCTCTTTTTATCAAAAAAGTCACCGAAATTGTATAACAAGATGCTTCTATTAAGGATTCAGTGAATATTCCCATATTCAAGAGAAAACTGAAAACATATCTTATAGGAAGAAATTGCTACTCCGTTGATGAGTTTTAAATATTTTTGTATAACTTAACTCAGTTTTATATGTTTTCATCAATTTGCTCATGTCAGTTTGTTGTTTTTATCTATATATTTTTAATTTTGGCACTGACGCCTTCCTTGTTACTGTATGAAAATGTATCATACTTTTTAATAAGCGAAATAAATATTATCATTATTATTACAGGATTTTCCTCCTCGTGAGAATCAGAACATAAAAAAATAAAAAATTCGAAAACTCCAATTCTTGATTTTTGATACAGGCATGAATCCATTTATTTTGTATTTTTGCTAATTTGTATAAGTACAACTAATAATACAGATATTTTAGTCAAGACTGAGGTGGAAAATTACTTCTGAAAATCCAAATACACTAATTAACGACATGATATTTCACCTTCTAGAAGCGACTACCACTTCAAAAATTCAATATTCATGATCATAACTCCTTCACAGTCAATCAACTTTCATTGGAAAATGCTTTGGAGGAAGTAACCCATTATTAACCTCAAACTTTCCCTCTCAACACAAGGAAATTTGATATAAATTCAGCTTTGGTTTCTCGAAGAAATTTCTTCGAATTCTAGGAAATAACTAAGAAGATTTCAGGTAGATACTAAATGTGACCAAAAATACGCTAAAATTATCTGAGCTCAAGCAGGTAGCTTCCCTCTTTTTCCGATTTGTATACCAATAACTTGAAAGGAGTATTCAAGAATTTACAAAAGTAATCCTTATTCCAACCCACAGTTTTTGTTAATTCAAAATGTTTCCACCATAGATTAATCGGGGGCTTATCCACGGGGGGTAATAGGGGTAATTACCCCCTAGAACGATTATGTTATGGAAAAATTAGTAATCCTTGAATTATTTTTTGAGCAACTGCACTTGAAAATAAACAAATGCAGTACTTCCACATTACCACAAAAAAATATTGACCTGAACCTCACAAAACCGCTTGTGGCACTATTCACAAGTTCTCACAGCATGCCGCTTATTGGCAATTCTTTTTAAATATATCCATCTCCCACAAGGACAGATCCTGAATACGCCTTTGCTATAGATGAACGTTGCTAGATTTTTTGTTAAACTGACTTTACGTAACATCAATTACATACTTGATCTGAAACCTAAGTTATGGAAAATATGTTAGCTCAGGTGGTATGAATGGTATACAGCCAACTACGACTCGAATGTTCAACAATATTATTTAGTATACAAGTTTCGTTCACAATTTCGATGCACCTATAAATATAACTTGATGAGGATGACTACCATGTAATAGCCAAATGCATACCCGATTCTATCACAACTTGGCGCCCAACGTGAGACGTTGGTTGTTCTCACAATGTCACTTGAACGGGCTGCTTATAACTTACGTTACTGATAGAAGCTCAGAATGTCGTAAGCTAACCTAATTTTTTGCGATTAAGGGGACAATCTATTAAATGACATATCTCTTCCCTAGCTCAAGTAATTGGTTCGGTGAAAAAAATACATTTTTGATTTGTTTCAAAAAGTTGTTTATATATTTATTGAAAGTTTGATTCTGTACGAGGAAATTCGTTTCTTGACATTGTTTTTTTTATTTTAACCTTGCACAGTAAGAAAATTAAAAAAGGGACATCAAAGAAATCTTTACAAGTGTAGAAGGGCAAATGAATTGATAAGGACTTATAGAATTCCTTCATTCAACATTTTTTGTTTTTGAAATTTATTCTATTATAGAAAAACTTATATCTACTGATTTTATATTTCTTTGTTGAAGAATTCTCGTCTTTTCTGAACGAATAATTTATTTGCATATCGTCACCGACTGACACATTCATAACATGATCTAATATTTCTTTTTTTATTTGTTACAGGTAGGTGTTTCCAAAAACCGCCAGATCACCATGAAATGAGTACGTGAGTGTTTTTATGTCGTCTGTGCCAAACGAATATCCAATAATCGATACAGGAACACCTTCGCATGTATAAAGATCAATTCACGAAAAACGAAAGAGGTATTATCACAATCCCGATTCAATTATCATAATTAATCGAAAAATTTGCATTAATCAAGCATTATGAGTGCGTATCGGCGTGTTTTTGTTTACTATATAAAGAGACTAAGGAACTTCGTAGCCATGAAAATCTGCCGATCGAATTAAACGATTCTTAACCTATGACGAATTTCTAAAATTATTGAACGCGTACCTTCAACATTGAAAAATGACTAGGAAACTACTATTATTAAATGAATCATTGGTCAAGCATTCATTTACTACTTTAAAAAGTTGTCTACTCTGGTTGTGTTCGTTAGAAAATTATTCACTATCCAAGAGACGAAGGATACGCTTGCAGCATTCAGTCATTTACAGGGTGTTTCCAAAACACATTCTTCTACGTACATGAGGATCAGGTATGTGTGAAGTAATCTGACATCACGTCAGCTTTGGTTGTGATTAGAAGTCTAGAATTATTATAAAAAGTACCAATGTACAAAATAGAATGAAGGTTTACTTCTTTCACATCGGTTTCATCTTTGCCTGAAACTTTCATGAACAAATTGAACTGCTGCTTCTATAAGATCCAGTTTTCAGCAAAGTTCGAACGCGAGAGAAAACAATTGAAAAGGTCATCTTCCGCGTTTACTAAACCATCTGATGAAAGCACAGAGGGCTCCGAAAAATCTGAAGGAAGGGTATCATAACAATTAGAAAACCTGTTAGATTGGATGACTATATTTTGAACTGAATCGATATTAGGTAAAACTTTTCAATTAATAATATGCTTTTATGTTAACCCCTTATTTTTGATTTGCATTGGTTATTGTTTTCTTTTCAACTTTTTCATTTATGGAAGGATGTGAAGTAATCTGACATTACGTCAGCCTTGGTTGTGATTAGAAGTCAACAATTATTGTAAAAAGTACCAATGGATAAAATAGAATAAAGGTTTACTTCTTTGGGTAGTATCTTTTACACTATTCCATTTTTTGTGTGTACTTTGGATTTGAAAGGAACCCATTACCACTCTAGAACTGTATACTCTTTGCTCATCTACATCATCGAGCAGGAAGGATGTGAAGTAATATGACATTACGTCAGCCTTGGTTGTGAATAGAAGTCAACAATTATTGTAAAAAGTACCAATGGATAAAATAGAATAAAGGTTTACTTCTTTGAGTAGTATCTTTTACAGAATTCAATTTTTTGTGTGTACTTTGGATTTGAAAGGAACCCATTACCACTCTAGTACTGTATACTCTTTGCTCATCATCTCCTTCATCATCGAGCAGCATAACACTGCTCCGTCTCATATGTTACTAAAACAAAAAGTGTGTATTTCTCTTCTGGAGATCCAATACAATGCATCGAAACCATAATGCTGGGGATGCAAACATAAATATCAGACACCTCAAGAAGAACATGATTTAGTAGAAAACTGTTCCAGAACTATCGTCTCTAAGCAGGCAGCATACCATAGATGGTGCAAAACCCGGGGCCCTGAGACCAAATCATAATATGTTGAAGCTAGAAACATATGCAAGGATACAATCAAATCCTTGATAGATACTTACAACGACAAGAACACGTTGAGTGTCCTAACGGGTCTCGCTCGTTTTGGTCTTTTGCCAAACCTGGTGGGAAGAAATTTTAGTTCCAGCTCGTTTCCTTGCCTGACCAAAGAAAATGGAGCACTGGCGACGAATGCCCAGGAAAATTTGTTACTAACTCTACCCTGGATTAATTGGGAAAACTTCCCCATCGAATCTGGAACATGATGCAGTGGCATATGATATGTTTCTGTGACGAACTCCTCCCTCCACATCAGATCGGTTGGATCTGATGACGGCAGAGGGGTTCTCAAAACGTCCTTGGACGCCCACAGCAAGGAGAAACTACATACCGATGATGAAAGAGCCGAAGATCAGTGGTATTGGTTGTATGTACAGGGAGATACGCTCAATAGCTGCTTTTCATCTTGAGCTGTGCGTGAAACAAAAAGACAATTCCATGGTAATTACACGATAAAGTTGCTATCAGACGAACAGTACAAGAAAATGTTTTAATTTTTAATAATTTTTTGCTTAGTCTAGCGCAGCATGCGGGTGAAGAACAGACGAGGTTGATACCTTCAGAAGGAATTGGTTTTGGTTTTAATTAATATTTTTTTAAATTCTTTTCAAAATTTAAAAAGTAACCTGGGCAGAACTAGAATGAGTATTCAACCTATGGACTCCAGATCTGAAACACACCTTTTCATATAAACAGGGAGGTAATTTGTTTTCTAGAATTTTTTGGAAAAGACATCTGGTGAGAAGATTTATTCTGTTAGCCATGTTAAGCTTCAACGAGTTTGTTGTCTCAAACATGAATTTAGGAGAACTTGTAAAAGCCAAGGATCATTTAATTGTCTTTTATTGGTTTAGGATACCGCTGACTGGTACCTCAACCAATGGTAAGATGAGATTTCGTTTTTTGGTAGGTCCTAGAACCAACGCTGATCTAGTCTGTGGATTTATAACAAAATAATGCTTGTTTGCTATGCTTATCAGATTGGAAATATCTTGATTGGTGAGCTGGAAATTGGGAATTAGATTGTCAGCAGGAAGAGGTGTATATAGTAAACACGAGAGGTCCTAGATCGACCCTTGGTGTACCGCGCAGGATAGTGTCAGCTGGAGAGGAGTCCTATCTTCAATTCTGACTACCTGGATTCTGGACTGGAGATAAAAAAACGACAACGCAATATCTCTAAAGCCAATGTGCTTCAATATCGCACACATCACAGCACAGTTGATAGTATCGAACGCCTTGTAAAATTCAAAGAGCGTAACTTACTTTTCATCGTTAGCTTTTAAAATATCGGCAGTGATATTTAGAAGTGCAGTTTCACAACTATGCTTTGGTTTGAAACCTGACTATTTGATAGGAATAAGATTATGTTCATGCACATAGTAGCGAATTTGATTTTTCACTACCCTTTCAATTACTTTATACATTATAGGCAGTTAAATTATAGGATTTATATCTTTAGATTCTGTGGAAATCTTTTTTTTTGTATAGGGAGTACAATAGCTTGTTTCCAGCAACTTGGAAATTGGCTTGTCGGTAGACATTACAATAGTTGATAATGTGACACATGTGCATGTGATTATATAGGGACGATTATATAGGGACAACAATATTAAGGCCGTCTATACCTGTAGCTGCAGTTTTGATTTTGTATTGAATTTCTTGCACCTCGTGTGCATGTGATTATATAGGGACAACAATATTAAGGCCGTCTATACCTGTAGCTGCAGTTTTGATTTTGTATTGAATTTCTTGCACCTCGTGAGGCTCTACAGGTTGAAAACTGAATTTGGGACAATTGCTCATTTTGAATGTGTCGTCATAAAAGTGTAATAATTCTGGGCAAACATCAATTTTATGGATTCCGTTGACAAAGTCATTTAATGCATGAACATCTGTAAGGTTCTCAGAGATTGGGTCGTTATCTTTTTGAGAAATCCAAGATTGTTTAAATCTTTCCATAGTCTAATTCCATTCATTGGATTTTTTTCGTTCCTGTGGGCGTTAGTTGTAAAATTCCTTACTTATTTGTATATTCATATTAATGATGCAGGATTACCATCAACTATTATTTCGAACAAAATAATTGACAAAATGGTTAAGGCTTTCGCTGCCGAAGTTTTCAGTGTCACAATTTTTACTCGGGTTTGAAGGCCATCGTTTTTTCGAATTTCTTCCTAACCTTTCGCTAGAGCGAGTGGCTATACAGGGTGTCAATTTGAAAACTTCCCACCCTTAATATCTTCCTTCCAGTAAACAATATGAGTAATCGAAAAAACAGGTCAATTTTATTGTCAAGGGGGACACTTTCACGGACTATTTGTAGCCCTCGTGGTTCAACCCCCTAGGAGGGGTAGATGTTACCCTTAGAATTTTAAATGGGAAGGGGGAGTCAAGTGGCACATCATTTTGATGGGCGTTCAATTCTTGTTCCAATGGTACCCTGACTTATTATTTTGTGATGAGCATTTTCCGAAAAATTGCGTTCTAAACTAACAGAAGTAATTATTAGAACGCCTATACTGAGATGCATTATTGTATTGACTCCCTTTAATAAAAATGGTTAGAAGAGTAGGTGGCACCGCTCCAACCCTTGAATGACAGGAATAAATTTATTACGCATGGGATTTTTTATTTGGTGATTATTTTCCTTCTACACAATAAAATATAATTTGCGAGAAAGACATTTCCAACATAAAATCTACTTACGCTTATCTTATTAGCTGTTCGAAATGTTGTCCATTTTGCTCTAAACAGTAATACAGTCTGTTTTCGAACTCCCCTCTAACATTACGGAAAACTTCACTAGGAATTGACCGGCATGCTGCTGTAATTCGTCTTTTAAGTTCGTCAATATCAGAAGGTTGTGTTTTATAAACAACGGATTTAAGATGCCCCCAAAGAAAGAAATCTAAGGGTGTTAAATCCGGTGATCTCGGAGGCCATTCAACTGCTCCCCTTCTGCCAATCCATCTACCCGGAAATCTCTCGTTTAACCACTGTCGGACGGGAAGAAAATAATGAGGTGGAGCACCGTCCTGCTGGAAATGTAACAGATCCTCCTGCAAAAGTTCATTACCTTCTGCATCAATTTGAGTTTCTAGCTCGTGAGTTATAAGAGGATCGATAGTCTCTTCAAGCATATCAAGGTACAGATTGCCAGTCAAGTTTTCTTCCAGAAATAATGGACCAAGAATGGCATTTCCAAGAATACCAGCCCAAACATTAACTTTTTGTGGGTGTTGTGTATGCCCTTCCCGAAAAATATGTGGGTTTTCGTCACTCCAATAGCGACAATTTTGTCTATTAACATTGCCATTCAGAAAAAATGAACACTCATCGCTGAAACAGATGTTTAACAGAAGATTAGGGATGGTATTGACTCGATGAGACATGATTTCACAAAACTCTATTCTTCTATCATAATCATCCTCGTGGAGCTCTTGAAGAATCTGCATTTTATATTGATGAAATTTATGCATTTTCAATGCTTTTCTTATAGTCTCGCGTGACATTCCCGTCTGTTCTGATACTGATCGTAAGGAGCTCGTGGGCTCTGCAGCAAATGTTCCCAAAACTTCAATTTGAGCTGCTTCATTTAGTACTCTGGGGTTATTTCTTTTTTTATTTGTCACTGAACCAGTTTCGTAAAACTTATTCACCAAATCAAGCACATACCGGTGAATTACATTACAATTTGGATGTCTTTCGTTAAAAAGACATGCCGCCCTTCGTGCGCACTTTCCAACTTCGCCATAAATTACAATCATTTCAATTCTGTCTTGAAGAATGTAAACCATTTTTACACTTTTATACACTTATTAAAGTAATTCCTAAACAGCCTAACAGGTACAACGGTATTCACAATACTACCACATAGTTCAAATTTGCTAACCAATTTTTTGCCGGAAAACAGAAACTTTTTACAGCAGAAGTAGCAAAAAAGGAAGGCACAATTTCTGCGATGACACTTAAAAATTCAGCATTTAATAAACACAACTTTACTACCATCTACGTTTTACTATTAGACTACTTTTTTATGTAAAGTGTTTGGAGCTAATGGCTAATGTTACCCCTAATAAAGGGTTGGAACGGTACCACCTAATATTCTAACCAGTTCTGGCCAAACCATGCATCTCAGTATAGGCGTTCTAATAATTACTTATGTTAGTTTAGAACGCAATTTTTCGGAAAATGCTCATCAAAAAATAATAAGTCAGGGTACCATTGGAACAAGAATTGAACGCCCATCAAAATGATGTGCCACTTGACCCCCCTTCCCATTTAAAATTCTAAGGGTAACATCTACCCCTCCTAGGGGGTTGAACCACGAGGGCTACAAATAGTCCTTGAAAGTGTCCCCCTTGACAATAAAATTGACCTGTTTTTTCGATTACTCATATTGTTTACTGGAAGGAAGATATTAAGGGTGGGAAGTTTTCAAATTGACACCCTGTATAGCTACTTCAGAGGCTTATACATCAAGAATAATCTCAGATGACTGGAGATTCCGTCTGCGGAGATTTTATTTATTCTGACTGAGGTAGACTTGTGCGTTGATTCTATCTGGATTTGGTACATTCTCAGTAACCCTAATTGGCCCCTTTCTACCTGTGGGCTTAATATCGTTGATATCCTTTGTTATTTCAGAATTGCTCATTACCGTAACTGGGTTAGGCATATTTTCCATAACATTAATTGACACCTTTTTGCCTGCTGTCCTCATGTCGTAGTTTTATTTTGTTATTTTGGAATTTCTAAGAATGGGATTCCATATTCGGTTGAGGTTCACAGCTTCTTCTTTTCTCTTTAAATTCTCCGTGTGTTTGTGGGTTTATATTGTCTTCCGTACAAGTCGGCTATGGTATCCCTGTGGTTGGGGGCAAGAAGTTTTATGCCCTCAAACAGAATCTCGTGGTTTCCTTCAAACAATGACGGCCTTCACCCGAGTGAAAATTTTGACACTCAATTGATTATCAAATTATGAATAATTTTTTTTCCTGGTGATTTTGTTTGATTTTTTTCCGGGGGATTTTTTCTGGAGATGTATTATAAGGAATTCTTTTCCTTGTTATAATTTGTATCTATCTCGTATGACAGTAATTCAGAGACTTTTATCGCAGAACAATGCAAGAAAAGAGAATTAACCTCGTACTTCAACTTATTATGAAGTCACTTCCAACAATTTCAAAACCGACTGGTACATTATATTTTCAAACAGTGTTAGCTATGAATCGTGCGTATTCACGATTTTTTTCCGAGAACAATGCACTTGAGTACACCAAGGCTTTCCCACGCTGTTACTCAGTGAAAGAAACAACACAATCTTCAAGGGCATAGACTGGTTAGTTGTTATACACGAAATTTAATGGTCCATAAAAAGCCACCGCGTTCAAATTTACCTATTCTCGAATGGATATTATCGTACATTGTAGTTAAAAACTAAAAGTGAGATATTTTGTCTCTTTTGACGATGTTTAGCTAGATTTGGAGCATTCCTTCTCTGTCCAGAGTTTCTTCTTAGATTTTTTTTTCTATTCTGGTTCTTACGAAAAGGAAATTCCTGTATGATGTTCAAAGAAAATTGGTATTCTTCTTGAATTTCTGCAGGCTGTATGCCCCAGGGAACACCTCCCGAGGCAGTGAGCTCTAAAGCTTTGCCGCTTGTTGAAAGAATACAGAGGTTCGGCATGTCTCCAAAAATATCTATAAAACAGAGACACATCGCTAACCTTTCTGCGGTGTTCCAGAGAACTGAGCGAGCATGTAAGCGAAGCATCACCGACTGGACCAGGCTATTTTTTGGACATAATATAAGAGATGGCCCTAAATCTGGTTAGTACATGAATAGATAAGGAGGGCCTAACCATTAGTCCCTCCAAATCAACTATTCCCCCTGTCGGGGAAAGCCAAATATCTCGGGGTGATTTCATACTTGAAGCTCACCTGGAACCAAAAGCTGACAAAAAAGCCAAGGCAACATTATGGTGAAACCCATGATCACATACCAAATATGCATATTTGGTATGGTGGACAAAGACAACACAAAAATAGCCGCGGCTGAGTTGAGCAAGGTACAAAGACTTGCATGCCTTAGTATAACGGGAGCTATGAAAACAACACCAACATTAGCCATGGAATCATTGTTGGACCTCCCACCGATTGATAAAACAATTATGGAAGAGGCAAGAATGGGACTTCTAAGGCAGAAATAATCGAGCAATAGATCGTACCACAATAAGATAAAGGATATAGTGGGAGGCAACATTCTTGAAATGGAACCAATGGACCACATGATACTTCTTCAACATTAACGTCGAGGTTATCATACAAGATCGAAGATGACAACATCAGGGGCAAACCTGGAGAGAGGATCTGGTATACGAACGGATCCAAAACCAAGGAAGGAACTGGTGCTGGAATATGAAGTGTGGGGAGAAACTCCCAAATAAGCGTCTCACTAGGAACAGACACCTCCACATTCCAGGCAGAGATGTACGCTATCTTGCAATGCGCACGAGAAATCAACATGAGGGAAATGCGCAATGCACGGATCAGAATATGCTCAGACTGCCAGGCGTCACTGAAGGCTCTTATGAACCCGAAAGTGACATCAAGACTAGTATGGGAATGCCGAGAAGAACTCAGTGTCCTCTCAGAACACAACAAAACAACTTTGATGTGGGTTTCAGGACACTGTGGCATCGAGGGCAATGAAAAAGCTGATGAACTAGCATCAACTAGAATCAGAAACGGTTCATCAACTCCATATATTGGCCCAGAACCCGCACTCGGGATTACTAAATCCGACATTCGAGGATGCATCCGGGACTGGATCAAACGAAAACAAAGGGAGAGGTGGAACGAAGCCCCTCTCATGCACCACGGTAAACACACATTAAAGAACCGTCAAAACACAAAACTGAAGAACTACTCAAGCTGAGCAGGTATCAGGTTAGAACAATAACGTGCTTTCTCACTGGTCACAACCCAATGAGAAAACCTGCACAAAATGGGGCTGTACAACGGAGAACTTGTAGTCAATGTGGTGAACAGAAACAGCCAAATACGCACTGACAGAATGCAAGGCATTAGACCGCAAGATACAGGCAATATTCGGGAAACCCAGGCTAACTCCCGAATAATACAACAGTCAACCGGTGAAGAACCTGTACAGACTGGTACAGGGGACTAGAGTTATGGAGTGGGTGATGTGAAACTAATTGGAATGCACAAAAAGCTCGAGAGGCTGCAGCTGGTGACAGGACCAGCACCCGAAAGGAAAAAAAAGAGTTTCAGTATATGTTAGAGTCTGCACTCCATATATGAGAAAAGTATTCTGGTACAGCTCGGATCTGTGCCTTATAAATCAAAATCAGTAGACGGGAAGTGAACTAGCTCTCAACTATTATTACTATACTCCTAACATAATTACGCTGAGTACTGTAAGATCTGCCTTTCTAGAGGATAGACATACTTGGGTTTTGTTCGCATTAAACTCTACCAAGTTTTTGGATCCCCATTGTAGAATTTTTGACAAGTCCTTATTTAAATCGGTCACGTTCCTCTCCCATTCTCTTCTGGTTTCACAGACTGTTATCGGAGTTTTAGAAGGGAAGAGAAAGCGGTATAAAGAGTACTATCATCCCCAAAGCTAGGCACTAGGATGTAGGAGGTAACTCAGGTGGAAGAATGCATACCAGCGGTACACCAGCATTTGTGGGTAGAGTGTCGGATAATTTACTCTGATGCATAATAGTAAATTTTCTAACAAGTGTCATAAACTTCCTTTCAGTAACGAATATTTCAAGCGGATCATGATCTAATCTGTCAGGCGGGTTTTTAACCATTGGAATCAAACAGTAACCATAGTCATATGTTTGCCATGTAACAATATAAGTAACAATATGAAAAATTATTATTCTTCTATTCCACAATCACCACATTAATGGAATGGAATTGTCTGAAATGAAATTAAAAATTATTTGTATTTATATAACGCGGCTGGCTGTGTCTACTCACTGGTAGTTCGTTGATTAAAATTGGAAAAATTTTAAATGCGCAAGAAAGTGATTGTGTTCCTTCCGCAATTCTTGAGGATGCTCCAGAAGCTACTCTAATTAGTGCTTGCAAAATCCAGAAAACATGAAAAAGCATTTGTCGAATTTAACGAATGGAAAGAAAAACGGCAGGTAATGACAATGAATGAAGAAGTTATGCTATCGTCTTTCTATAAGTTGAAGAAAAAATATGCAATTTCATCGTCTATGTATTTTCATTTTTTCACTAGTAGAAAAGTTACTTTATACCATTAGTGGATATAATAGGTCAATTTGTATGCTTCATGTGTGGATTAAACTCCTATTGTAATGTAAAAGTGGATAACATATTAAATCTCATACTGATTTATTACTGCGTGTCATAAACACTTGCATGAGTATACCCATAGGTATACTGCCTGTGCTGGTAGAGAAGGCTACTATTATTATTTGCCATAGCGCTCCGGGACTACTCACTGATTTTTGGTGTCCTATTTTCTTTTCAGCTGTAGGGAAACCCGGAAAATCTACAGCACCACCCCGGTTGATCGGTGTAACTCTAATGAAATATTATTTTGTTGAAACTAATTGTTTAAATAGATCAAACATACCATCGCTAGGTTGAGACAATAATGGTAAAGGAATCAATCAGAATTTGATTCGAGACAAAATTAAGACAGTTATTAAAAAAAATTATTTACGGCAGTCATGATGAATATCACCATATCATAACTTCTGAATTTATTTTCAGATTTTTCAATTTATGACTCTATTAAAGAGATGTAATGCTATGCCAAAAGCGAGTTATTCCAAGGCAGTTGATATTCATGTAGCCATAGCTAAGTATGAGCAATCTATTTAAAGATCAAAATAATGCATTAAGGGGTTGGAGTTTGAGTCATTTGTTTTAAATTTGATCAGGTGTTCATGAATAAATCAATAGGTATTTAAATAATGGGTTGTTTCGTGAACATTTTCGACAGTAGTGATAATTACTTGGATTATTTCAATGCGAAAATGTCTAAGTATGAAAAGAGCTTTGCGAACGTGATTAAAAAACTATGCTCGAACGATTTGTCAGATAGTGTCAACGATACAGTTTTATTAAAAAGACAATTTCAAATATTTACACATCGTATTTTCGGTTACGCTCAGCTAGATGCTCAGTAGTTTTTGAGATACCTTCCTGATGGTGGGTCTGCATGAAGAATGGAATAAAATTACGGAGAAGCCTATAAATATATTTTCAGAAATTGAGTAACAATAAAGAATCTTATGTATTTTTCGATAGAGTCGATAGAACAAAATCAAAACTGAATCCTTTTTTCACTGTATTTTTAGGATTAACTATTCGCATAGAGACAAAGTATTGCATAATTTTTCCACATTTGAATTCATAATTTTATTTAAAATTATAACACTGCAACACCCATTATTTTTAATCAATTTGAATATCAAATTGAAGAATGGTCAGTTCATGATAGGTCATTCGAGAGCAATTAATATGCATATAATCCTAAATTATTTGACGTCAAATATCAGTTGATTAGTTGTTCGAGGGCATACATTGAACAGGTGGACACAGATTTCAATTCAGAATTTGAAACGAAAACTATAGATACCTGGAAAAGTATTTATTTCTGGTACTAGAAACAAGCTTGATTAAGAATTATTATAAAACTTAAAAGGTTTTTCTTGTTTACTGGATTGTTGTTATTATGAAATGAGAAGAAGCAAACATGAAGAGTAATTACTCCCAGAATATTCAAAAGCGCAAAGTTTTGATTGCCGATAAATTTTTTCAGGAGGAAAATATGAAATAAACTGATAAAATATTAAAGTTATTGAGATTAAAGGTGGATCCATTTACTTATTTCAATATTGAGTCTCTCAGATTTTATGTAAGCAGCAGGTTGGGAGAGGCAGGTATAGCCGAGAGGTAAAAGCGCCGATCTTTTCAATCACTCAGGCTGACGGTAGTAGGTTTAAATCCTAGCGTATGCAGACATTTTTCTGATGTCACGAAAACTTTTTAGAGAAAAGCTTTTATTTAAATGCACTAAAAAGAAGAAAATAAATATTAAAGTGAATTAAACATCTCCATTTTGTTACATTATAAAATTTTAAATGATTTAAAAGCTTGTCGCGAGCAGTGTGTCCATAAAGTAACCCCCCCTGTTAACTTTTGAATGGATTGGAATTTTCGCATGAAATTTTTTTTAGTAGGAATTGTAGTTCATAAGCTACTTTGTGACGACAAAAAAATTTCTATGTTTCAAAATGGCGGCCCGACGACATTTTGAAAGATTTTTTTAAATGGCATGGGGTGTTGAGTGATACCTCATTCGAAACGTCTTACAATTCTCTATACATCCCCAAAATTTCAAACAAAAATATACATCCAAAACAAAATGGCGGTACATAATGTTAGAGCTCTGCCATATGAGGATCTTTTCGATTGCTATTAATGAGCTCTAGTAAAATCATCAAATCTTTTTTGGTATCATTAAATGAAAGTTTTTTTGTTGTCAAAAAGAAGCTTATGAACTACCATTAAACCAAAAAAAAATTCAAAACAGAATTCCAATCCGTTCAAAAGTTAACATGGGTGGGGTACTCTAAGAGAGTTCTTACATTATGTACCGCCATTTTGTTTTTGAAGTATATTTTTGTTTGAAATTTTGGGGATGTATAGAGCATTGTAAGACGTTTCGAATGAGGCATCACTCGACCCCCCATGACATTTGAAAAATAAACAATTTTTTTGTCGTCAGAAATTAGCTTATGAACTGTCATTCCTCCAAAAAAAATTTCATGCGAAAATTCCAATCCGTTCAAAAGTTAACAGGGGGGGGGGTTACGTTATGGACACACGGTATGTGTTTCTTATTGTAAATCAAATTTAAAATTACCCCAAAAAGATTTTTTCTCGCGACAAGCTTTTAATCATTTAAAATTTTATAATGTTAAAAAATGATGGGTTTAAGTAACTTTAAAATTTATTTTCTTGTTTAGTGCATTTAAATAAAAGCTTTTCTCTAAAAAGTTTTTTTTAAGGTTATATATTTATTTCTTTTTTTAGTTTTCTTTGGATATGTTTCTTAGTTTGTTCATTTCAACATTTTTGAAAAGAGGGGAGGAAGCGAGCCCACCGGCAGACATAGTTTTTGTCGTAATTGTCCATGTATGAAACCGTTGGAAATTTTTTCGAATTTCTCTGCGTTCTTTATCTAGCTTTCGAGGGGGGCAGAGGTGTAATTTTTTTTTGAAACCGTATTATTCAATGGTCAGATAATTTACACTATTTTTCGGATTTTTTCTATTTCTATTTCGCAAGTTTTCCTAATTTTTTTCGTGACACGAAAGGAGGGCAAGCCCCGTTCGATTTTTTACATCATTATTTTCCATGACCATGTCCTTGCGTTCTCTATCTAGCTTTTGAAGGGAGACAGGGGGAGTGAAATTTTTTTTAACCATAATATTCAACGGTCAGATATTTTTCACAATTTTTACGGAATTTTCCAATTTTAATTTCGTGAATTTTCCAACTTTCCTAAAAAGGGTCTACTGATCAGTGATTCGGTTATCAAGGAAGCTTTTTCCATGGGTCGCTTGCCGTTAATAAGTTGACAGTTCTCCTTTGACATTCGTTCTATGTGTATGTATCTGAAATATCAGAATTTACTTTAAAAAATACCTCAGTTACGTTGGTGTTTCCATAAGAATTGAGAAAATTTTGGATATTATTATTTCCATTGCTTTTAGGAGAAACTAGGTGAGACTGATGGAGCGGTAAGACTTTGGTTCTTCCCAATGACATATTACGGCTAGACTCCGTTATTATCATTTCGAGTACGGTCACATTCTAAACACAACTTTTATTGGAGCTTGTTTCGGAAAATTGTTGCCAGTCAACCCAAAAGTCGGCAAAGCTGAGTTTCTGCTGAATTATCTATTTGTATACAATGTATAAAATCAGATAATTGCCGCGAAACAAGCGGAAGTAAAAGTTGTGCTTAGAATGTGCCTCTGTAATGACCGCAGCTCGAAATGTAAATATGGAGTCTAATGGTAATATGTCATTGGTTCTTCCATGGGTCTTTGGTATGAATGCCACCACAGCCTCTCTCCAAGCTTGCGATATGTAACCATAGATGAAGCTGGCCTTGAACAGCCTTTTCAAGAAGGGCTTCATTATTTCAGGGCCACGTTGCAGTAAAGCCGGAAATAAACCATCCTTTACTGGCGACTTAAATAATGATAATAATAATAATAGGACTTTATTCAATCATACAATGAAAATAAAATACATAATGATAAAAAATAGATGACTGAACAGGCGAAGTGTCACTGTTAAACAGTGTTTTTCAACTTGACCTCATGGTTCAAAGCTTTTGATAGCCCGTTCGATTCTTTGAGTTGTGAAAATTTTCCCAGTTAGGCTTCTGCTGGACCTGTTGGGGTTGTGGAAAATTCCTCCCAGGTGAGCGCTTTATTGCTGTTCATTCCCCAAAGCCATTTTAGAACCAGGAAAGTGTATCTGCAAGACCAAACTTTCCTTAGGGTTATCATATCCTCCGTTACACCCATTACGTTTGATAACTGAACAAAACTGTTCTGATAAATTTTCAAAAACATTTTTTTTTCATTGTTCTCATTTACATACATCGATTCGAATAAAGTATTGTTTTCTCACTGTGTATATTCCGAACAGTGCAACAATTCTTCACTCAATAATTTCGTACTTTACTCCGCACTAGAAAGTAGGCTACTTTACATTCCGTCGTGTCCAATTTTTTTCTAGAAACGCAGTGTAATAACAAGAAGACAAGAACTATTTTGCATAGAACATGTACTTGACCGTGGAACATAATAATCGTACAAATTTCGACCCAGGGCGCAGAGGAGATCAAGTTGGCGAAGCCTCGGCATATAATCACAAGAAACTCAAACCCACCTACCGGATCAAACTTGCTACAAGTGTTAATACTTTATCATTACAAATAACACGAATTTATAAGCGACACTCAATCCGATCTCTTGTTATTACCCGCATCTCAACCGATAATTTCGAGTCAGACAATAATAATGATACGTACAGCCGTAGGATGATAATCAAAATTCGTTCTACCACGAAAATTACAAAGACGACATTGACAGAACGAGTCTCTGGCCATCACGGTCGGGCGAACAATCGTGAGAAGGCAAAGCAACTTGTACGTGGATAGCATTTTAATGTCATAAATCATAGAAAAAAAATAATACATCATCGTACTCCGCGCGACTACGAGACTTCCACTGATAGTCCAGTCAAAATATACATTTTACTTGGCCAAAATTCGCATAGAGCTGAAAATTGGCAGATACGTTAAATACATCATTATAAATGAAATGTAAAAAATCCCCTTCGATCCTACGTTTGGAAAAAAAATATTTAAGGTCAAACGTGCAAAATTAAGGTTATTTCAATTTTTCTCGAAAACGGTTGGTTTTATCGTGAAAATAGGTCAGACAAAAGTTGTAGATCATACAATTCTCTACAAAAATGGTTATTTTTTCTCTTACGACTTACCATTCGAGAGATATCGCGGTTTTAATAATTAGAAAATTCAGATTTTACATAGTATGTACACATTTCCGCACCACCTATGAGGTAATGTACTTGGCGCATTTTTGAACGTGGTTTCCCCAGTAGGTATACTCCTCGATCTATTGTAATAAAGAAAGTTTGATCAGATCGTATCCTATTGATTGAAAGAATGGCAATTTTGCTAATGATCAAAGTGGAATCGCTTGTTTTTTTCTAAATGTCTAATTCTACTTCGACAATTATTTCTTCGTCTTCATTTTCTTCTTCTTGCAGAATTTTTGTTCGCTGTACTAAGAAAGGGGATGCATCAATTGTCTTTTCATTAATATCAGAAATATTTTGTCTGGCCCTGACAAATGGTGGATACTGGCGAATGAAATAATCCCACTCTTTGACAGCCACAATTCTTAGTACAATCCGTCATGCATTTACAAAAAATAGTATTAAGCAGTTTTTCTGGAGCAGGCGGGAGTAATAATTATTAGTTGATTTCCAACCCCATCCTTCCGGGTCCAGCTCATTGTCTAGCCACACTTGAACTTGATAATACACACGATACAAGTGTTGAAAGGCAGAAGCAGATGTTGGAGGCAGACAAGACAACTGTACTATTTTATTATTCCATGCAGATTTTACAAACCTCAAATATCTATATTTGTCTATGGAATCAATTTGCAAGAAGAAAACGAATTCCATTTGTAACGATGTCGTGTGGAGAAGAGTCAATCTTTGTAAATACTTCTGCGCAATCAATTAAATCATTACGTTTTTAGAACAATTTAAATACTGCTATTTTACCTCTTTTAAAAATTGCTGATGTAGTATCGCAACCAGTTATTGCATGTAAAAATAAAATATGAGCTTGACATTTTGGATATGCAGTTAGACTTTATGATGAATATATTATTGATTGTACTCTAGCTTCCCCATGTTTCAAATGTGCAGTCAATAATATCAACAAATCAACATCTTCCCCAACAACGACAGTTGTATTTGAACTTTTCCATTGTTCTATTGATGTTTCAGTTATAGGGACATCAGCATCATTATCAGCTTGTTCTATTGGGATACCAGCAGTTGTGAAATTCTCATTTAATATTGAAATGAAGCGAGACTTATTGTGAGTATTTGCAAGAAATTGTTGTTGGTTCGTTGGAACTTCCATAGTTCGATCAAAAACGATATCAACAGATGAAGATGTTTTTGTAGTCCGACGACGTTGTTCTGCAGCTTTAATTTTTTTCGTATGATTAGTATAACCTTCAAATACAATCGTACTATTATGACCAAAATGTCTTTGTACATACTGAACATATTTTTCAAAAATAATATGAAATGTTTCATCTCGATCCCATACAACACGGTGTAATAGATACCCTCCATCGATGATGTAGATAGCATTATTGACAATAGTGTATCAATTTCGATTTCAATAAGCACGTCTGCTCACTGCAAAGGAATTTTCAAAACTGACGGTATGTACTGAGTAATTTCGTTTACATCCTTCAACAATAGACGAGAAAAGTAATGACGTCACAAATGTCATTCTTGTCAAAAACTGATTCCATACAAACCTCCGTCAAATTTAAATCATATTGTCCGATAACTCCGATATTATTTCCGTTAAAGTTTTTCAACTTCTTTTGCCTGAGAAAACATAATCCAAACAACCAAACACAATCTAATAAGCATCAGAGCAGCAAATCATCAACAGAGAACTTCACCTAAAATTCTTTGTTTGGAATCAGTTTTTGACAAGTATAACATTTGTGACGACACACTTTCCTTGTCTATAGGCAGGTTTGCGACCCTCCCCACTCGAACAATGACGTAACTAGCAAATGTTACTCAAGGTTACCGACGAAGGGAATTAGGGACTGACAGTATACTCTTTTATTTTAAAATACTCATTCAATTTAGACAATTTTCATTGTGTGAGTAACACAAATCAATACTTTCTCATTTATATGGAACGTCCGATGACGTGTACAGGCTGCATTTTTGTAGAAAATTATATGATCTACAACTTTTGTCTAATCTATTTTCACGATAAAACTCACCGGTTCCGAGAAAAATGGAAAAACCTTAATTTTGTACGTTTGACCTAGAATAATTTTTTTTGGCAGAAGTAGGATCGAAGGGGATTTTTCACATTTTATTTATAATGATGTATTTAACATCTCTGCCAATTTTTAGCTCTATGCAAATTTTGGGTAAGTTATGACTTATTTTTGTCTATTTTTACTGGATTATGACGTGAGTCCAACGCGGCGTTGTCATTGTTTTTGTTTACAGTGGCCCAAAAGCGTAGCCCTGAGTGGGTTGGAGACGGCTATTATTGTTATTTACCGTGACGATCCGGAGCGATTTTCTTAGTTTTGTTATGGTAGCGTTTTCGCAATATCAACTGTTGGACAACCTCGAAAAATTACCAACACCGCCCCCGTAGCACAAATAATAATAATATAAAATAATTATAATACTAATGACCCGAGACCTTAGACCATAATGCATTTTCTGTCAGCATGCCCAGCTTATGCGGTCTATATCCATAGGCATAACGCGGCACTACGATTGTTGTTTTACCATCTACGACACTCGTACGGTATAGACGAGACAGCGGTGTTGCCTTACGCTCCGGGGGATATTGAGTCAGTTGTGGAGAATGAGAAGTGCCAAATCTATTGGAACTACTTATTCCCCGCCCACAGGCAAGCACAAGCCAACAAACCTGATGTTGTTCTCCTGGACCACCAAAGCAGGATGATTTTTGTTGGAGTTTTCCGCTTCAGGCGAAACAAATATCGTTCGAAAAGAGGAGAAAAAACGGGCTTAATATCGAGATCTTCTCTTTGAACTCCGCAGGTTCTACCCAAACCATTCTGTTAAAATGGTGGTGCTGTTCATACAAGTCCTTGGTGGATTGATGGACACACTGCTCTCGAATTTGAAAATACTTTGTCTGTGACTATGTTTGATACTTGCATTCCACTGGAAAGCAGCTTCACGAATCGGTCCTTGTTCCCTTCATTGACCAGGAACTTATCCTGAGGTGTGGTGTTGACAGTCATTTTATCAAACACAACTTCTGATGATGAGTTTTACTTGTAACCTTCTTGCTCGTTCAGCAGTCTTGGTCCCTTGCTGAGAAGGATCTGTAGTGTATCCATCAAAAGTCATCATCACATAGTGCCATAGTGACGCTGAACGTACTGGACGTAATCCTGGCAAATCCCTCTAAAGGTCTAGCTTCTGTTCCATATAACCTTGTGCAGAAGGTAATAATCATCAAGGAATGTTGAGGAAGTTGGACGTCCTAAGGAAGTTGGAAGTCATGTGGAAGTGGTGAGAAAGTTGCTTATAATGATGATTTTGTTCCTTTACGCATACCGTCCTCATTAAACAAAGACATGGGGAATGGTTCCAGTTCGTACGACAGGTAGTCCTGCAGATCTACAAATTTTGTTCTGATACTTGTTTTCCTAGAATAGGCCATAACTGACAACTTACAAGGTTCTAAGGTTAGCAGTTTGACAAATTTCCGGAAAATGCGTTTTTTTGTAACTCTTTTGTAGCTAAAATAAGAAGTTATTAGCGGAAATATGAAGAAGGTACCGATTTTTTTCGGTTTTTTCAATATAGCAGCGGACGCGGAGGAGTGGGAGGAATTTTGGATTTTAAACACTTAGTAACCATCCTAGACAACATATCAAAAATTTAGAACTACCGGAAAGTGTGTAAGGTAAACACCATTGTATTTACTGGATTATAATAGCTTCGTAGCTTGATTAGGATGAGCAATACAAATTCACAGTGCTGCTTCTAAGGCGTATGGAGGTAGTAGCAAAGCTTATACAGAACACACATGATCGATGTTAATTCAACCCCGAAAAAATAATAATAGGAGGCTATTTATTATCTATACAGCATAGTCTTGATTAGAGAAGATCTGATATCCAAATAAACTGAACTTTATTCGTACTTTTTTTCCAATAGGAATGTGTAAGTTTGCAAAAAAAAAGTTTATCGTTCCGTTGTCTGTTGTTCCGTTAAAGTCTCCCGTAAACGATTATATTTCGTAATCAGTAATCAATCATTCGTATCAGAAGATACTCCTGTTTTTTTCATAAGTTTCTCGATTTTTTATAGTTTCTATAATTTGCAGACAATTAAAGACCCATTGTAAAAATCTTGTTGCGGATGTGAACAATGACTGGTGAGATGAGTTCAGGTTGAAGGCCACGATTGTAATTAAAGTAGAGATATAAATCACAAACCACTGCCGTGCTTGATATTAAAATCAAGTTAGAGTCTCATCCCATAAAAGTATTTTATTTAAAAAAATCCACTGACTTCAAAAAGACGACAATTCATTTATCTACTCAAAAGTAATAAATGATTTCTTCATCTTTTAAATATTTCAAAATTTCAAGTTGTTTCCTCAGCTCATAAGTAAAATACTTTTCATCTGCTTCTTTCTTCACATCGCTCTTGATGATGATGTTCATTGAAATAAAAAAAATATTGAAATTTGACAAATGATCTTCAACATAGTGTAGACGATGTTTTGACGTTTGTTACCATAAACTATTGTTTATATTCTTCACTGTTTAGAATAATCAGATGGTACGATATTGCGATCATATCTCGGTGGAAGACAACAAACATTTTATATTGAAAGGAACTGTTCTCGTCATCTTTTTCTGAAATATGGGATTCCATATAATTCAGAGTCCATTATAATTCAAAATATACACAACGCATTCAGTGAACAGAGCATTGCTCTGTAAATTTGTATGCGGATGGTATACATTGAGTCCCAGATAAAAATATTAATAAAATTCAAGAAATAATGTAGGATTTTCGAGTTAAATCGGGAAATATAAATTTTTATATTTAGTGTTATATTTTTGCTTGTGTTATTGTCAGAGCTGGAACCAAATAGGAAACATTCCTTCAAAGCAACTTTTTTATGCTTTTTTGTAGCTTATCAGTTTTGCTGTTTCACGTTTCGTTATCGTTCAAACATCATAAACCTGTTTTTTTTAATGGCTCTGTTTTGATAAACTAAGTTTTTAATAGTTTGAGGTATTTTTATTTTGTTTGACAACGCATATTTTTTTAATTTCATGTCTTTCAATAATTCTCATGAAAATTGAAAATTTAATCAAAATGGTTTAGTACGTCATATTACATAAATCAACAAATAATCTATAGAAAACCACACGCGAGCTCGATAAGTAGAAAATGAGTCACCAAATTTTTTTTCAGAGATTTTGCAATAGGCACTCGAAGTTCGAACCCTATTGCCTGACAACAAGTTTTCGAAAACCTGTCAAATTGTTTTCAATTCATTTTCACTCCTCTGTGATATTAGATCTGAAAATAATTCAGTCTCTCTTCTGATTTGAAGCTTCTCAAAAAAAATCTTAATGAAAGAGGGAACTTGGTGACCATGATTTTCCACATGCAAATATATTCAACTATCAATAATATTGACGGGGTTCCAAATAAAGCGATTCAATATAAAGAAGGTGGACAAATCGATTAATGATCTGTCCAGGCAAATGTAATTACAATATTGAAATGAATCGATACCTGTAAAAAATTAAAAAATTGTTGCATTCCATCCTTTCATTTCTATAGTCACATGAGACTAGCATTACTAGCATTCTATTGAAGTATTTTTTCAATAATTCTTTTCCGTTTATTAGTTGGATTTTTAATTTTAGTGCATTTATTCCAAAGAAATACCCTAGTAGTTTTTTCTCAACTCACAATTAAAACATTTTCATCTGCTTCATCCTTCTTCACTCTTGGTGATGTTTGAATTACTTGGCGTTCTCAAGATTGCTGAAATGAATTGAATTTTTGCGATTTTGATTCAATTTTCGTCTGACTTTTATTTCGGTAATTCAACACCCCACATACATTTACGTTTTGTTTCTTCGCAATCATCATCAGTTTTTTTATTAATGGTAGTGAGATGGGATTTTCATTCATTTAATAGATTTTTGTATCTATAATTTCTGTCCATGTTTGACGTTGATGTTTGGTAATATTTCGGATTTTAAAAATAGCCCAATTAATATAGTGATTGATAAGCATTAATGTTTATACAGTAAGTCCAAGATAAGGTTGTCCATCACTGGGATATCTGAAACGGTAATAGATACAGTTTTGGTTAAATGGGAAAGTAATTGCGTAACAGAAAGACCATCTATATGGAATTATGGAATTTCCAAAAATATTTCCGATTTTCAAATTATTTTGGAAAAATTAGTTTTTGATTTATTTAATTTTTTTCTAGTGTTAACGTCAAAGCTGGAACAAATCAAAATGTTTCTCTATAGAAACTTTTTCTTAGCTTTCTTGTTCTGATATCAGTTTTACTGTCTGTCGTTTCGTAATCGAACAACCATCACCAACTTAATATTTTGAATACGGCCCTGTTTTAGTAGATACAGAATTCAAAATTATTTTACATTCTTAATTCAGTGATGTATCACTCAAGGTTGCTTCATTATGTCAGATCAATTCCAATTTTTTTAAGTACTTTCGAGTTCCTACGGGCCTGTAATTGGATAAAAAAAATATGAAATTATACAGGGTGTTCCTTAAGTACGTGTAGAAAATGGAGCGTATTGCTGACATCAAAATAAGAAGAAAAGTTTCTATAAACATATGTCCGCAAGTTATTCGTTTCTGAGATACAGAGTGTCAAAGTTGAATTCTTATTTTTATTTTTTTGTGAATAATTTCAAAATAATTTTGATATTTGGGTAGTTTGATATCTGGGAATATTCATTATTTTGTTTGTGTAAAAAATATATTCTTGGTAGAGGTCACTGAGAGTAACTGTTTTCGAATTATTGAGATTTGAAATAATCCATGCAAGTAATTTTTAATGAGAAGATTTTTAAATTTTAAATATATTCAATTAGAAATCAGTTTTTTCGTAATCAATATTAATTTTGATTTTGTCATTGAAAAATCATCCCAGATACCAAACTTAACTCGAATATCACAAATATTTTGGAATATATTTACAAAACACAAATATAAGAATTAAACTTTGACACTGTATCTTCGAAACGAAGAACTTGCGGACATGTATATATGGGAACTTTTTTTCTTATTTCGACGTCAGCAACATGCTCCTAAAGTTTCTACACGTACTTTAGAAACACCCTGTATATCATATATCAGAAGAAAATCAAAAGTTTGGGTCGACATGTTAATTGATTTTTGGAAATCTCTTAAAAATATCGAATGATGACCGAAAAAGATCCGAAAAGCAATGAAACCGACATAAATGATATGATATTATTGAATTCAAAAAGGAACATTCGTAAAAAACAGGGCCGTATTCAAAAAAAGAAGTTGGTGGTGGTTGTTTGATAACGAAACGTCAGACTGGAAAACTTCACAAGAAAGCTTATAAAAAGTGATCCTGCACCAAGTCTGATGATAACACCAGAAAAAATTAATTAAAAACTCAGTTTTCCAATTACTTGGCCCTTGTGCTACTCAACTTTTTTTCCTATTTGAGCAAAACTGTATCTATAATCATTTCAGATATACCCGTGGTGGACAATCTTCTTAGACTCACTGTATATCATCGTGGCACAATTTACATCTATATTTTGACCAAAATTGAAACAAACCATTCAACGTAGTATCCAGAATGTCACGATTGTGGGGAGGGGGAACTTAGTTATTGAGGATTCAGTTTCAATAGGTTTTGTTGAATCACCAGTACTATACATGCGTACGAAGCAATTTTCTATTGTGGTAATTTTAATATTTATTTTACTGGTATTTTCTTATTTGTACATGTATTTTTTTCACCAACACTATGAAAATGTCGTGCCGATTGTATTATTATATTTATTTGTTCGCCAATTCATCATATTTATCATTTTGAGCGTTCGTTTCTTAAGCGTAGGGTTGTGGGTTCGATTTCCAGCATGGACACCGATCTTGTGCATGGCATCACACGTTGAAAGGTAGGGGCTGCGTCTTTCCTAGCTCTTACAAGTCTCTCGAAGACTTCTGAGGGTTGCACGTAAGGGTGCAACAAGTTGAAAACAATTTTAACAAATAACAATATCTTTAATTAATATTTATCATTCAGTTTTTACCTGTTTTTTGTAATATTTATAGGTACCTAATAATTATTGTTTTCTTCTTTTTCAATTGTAAAGGACTTTGTCAATAAGAATTGTGTTCTTCAGACAATGAAGTATATTTGATATGATTGATATGTCACAATCACAATCAAATACGAATTTTTCTTCAAAATAATTTATTGTATTCATAAAGATGATTTAACCGAAACATAAAATGTGTAAAACTCTATTTATTGCATATACTTAACTGAAATGAAATTTAAAACAGACAAAAAACAAACACCTTAATTCTAACTCTAATCTATAGTTCGTTTCTAATACCTAATTATATTTTCTAGCGTATAATATAACGTAGATCTAAAAGAGCTAAATTTGCAACTGATAGATGTCAGTTTTGGGAAGAACACTTCTGCCTCATTTCGAAGTATCAGAAGTAGTATCAGAAGGGATGTTATTAATCGATTTATTGAAGTATCAATAAAATAATTTTCGTTAAATTTAGGCAAGATATCTTTTAACTTTTTAGAGGTTATTGAATAAATTCATCCATTTCGACGAAATGGAACCCAGTATAAGAAGTAGGAGGTTATTGGGCTGCCTGAACTAATGTTCAACTATTTTTCCATTCGATTCTACCAAATGGATATCATTGTCCAAGATATACTGGAATATTCAAATGAGGACTTGATGAATTAATCAATCCGTACACAAAAAATTACATCGCTGTAGTAATGAGTAAAGTCTCATTGTAAATTAAACAAAAGTAATTTTCTCATCCTGTATTTCATCATAAATTTCGACAAAATAATAATAGCCGTCCTCTACCCGTCCAGGCTATGCCTCTAGGTACACTCAACCAGAGTTTATGAGGGAGTATTATTACTATTATTATTACCGATACAGTTTATAGTGTATCTGAATGTATTCATCGGTGCCATGGTACTTCTTGCTTCTTTGAAAATTATCACCTTATACCTATACATTCATCAACTCGTATCGAACGAAGAATACTCTAGGACTTCCACAATATGTTCCAAATTGTACCAATGAACCATTACGCAGTATCAAGTAAACATGTTCCGCTGCTATTTTTGGAATTCTATCAATAGTAAAAACGAATAAATTACCTAGTTATACAAATCAAATGCAAAACAGTGAGTGGAACAATATTCAATCATATAAGTACTTGTATAAAGATGTCAATTGAAAGGAAAAAAGAGTATACATCACAAACACATTCAGTTTTTCAAATTGTTGTCTACAAAAACAGATAAACATTGTCAATACATCGAATGCGATAGAAGGTCGGTTCTCTCAATTAGCGATTTATTATCTAATAAGTGTGATTTGACGGTAATTTTCAAGTTTTCCTCAGTAGCATCACTTCTCAGAACGTACAAACCACAAGTTCAAGTTATACAGAGTCATCGTTGAAACACACTTCACATGTTTCTTTTTATTTCGATACAGGTATTATTGTTATTTATATTTATAAAGCTGAAGAAATATGAATGCATGAATAATTACAATTTTTTTAAATTCTTAATGATGCCTTATGAAAATAAGAGTAGGTAGATCTGAACAAATATTAACAGATCTTTGATTGCGATAGTCATTCTTGAAAAGTAAACATTTCACGTCCAGTTTATAATAATTCACATTATCAATGTTTTAGAAAAACACATCATATTTAGTATTGGAGGTAGGTGTTGACTGATGCGATGTCATCGAATTGAGTCTATTGTGTCCCACCTTCTCTGCTTTCTCGAAGCAACTTCTCGAGACCCAATTACCTGAAGAATTTAATTATTTTAAGGGGCTCTTCATGTGAAAGGACATGGCACAAAATCCTATTAAAATGGCTTTCATCAAAATATGATAATTTTCATATATTTTGTTCGGTTCAACACCCAAGAAAATTTTGGCTAGTATTGAAGGGGATGAAAAGAGGTAGTAGTAGTAATCAAAACCCTCAAATCAATATAACAATAAGTAACATAGTGCGGAATTGGTATCCATAATGTTTTCCTTATCCTTCATACTGTTTAATGGGGTCTTGCAAATGTGACAGTTATCAATCGAAAAATGCACTGGAACTCCAAAGTATTTGATCACATTTGGCACCAATAATTCACTTTCAAACTACGCAAGTATTGCCAACTTCCGAGTTTTTTTTTGACAAATATGTAAATGTAAAGGGTTGAACTTCTTTCGTGAAAAATTAATCTCCTACGAGAACATGGACATTGGCCTTAAAAACTTGCTCAATTTGTCCAGAGTCTAGAAAGGTATAGAAGTTGCCATAATTATTTTTCGAAAAAAATATATTTATTGGTCTGTATAGGAGCAGTAACATTGGAGCCCCTACGGGGCAATAATAGGAAAACTGAGTTCAAAATTGATGCAGGAAGTTGAAGACGCAGAACAGGACTTACTGTGACTTGCCGATGGTTCCAAAACGTTGGAAGGCGTCGGAACCGGAATATATGGGATGAACCCAGTAGTGAAACGCTTATTCAGTATGGGTACACTAGCTACGATATTTCAGGCAGAGGTATATGTCATTGAAATGTGTGCAAGGGAACTGAAAAATCTACACCACACATGAAAAACAATAAAAATATTTTCAGTTAGTCAAGCAGCACAGCAGTGCTTTAATCCAACTGCTTTAAATCTAGAGCAGAATGGAACTGCAGAGACACCTTGAGACGACTAGCGCAACGCAACAACGTTACCCTAGTCCGGATACCAGGTCACACAGGCCTAGAAGGAAACGAAATTGCGGACGCCCTAGCAAAAAGGAGGGGGGGGGGGCGAAATAACGTTCACTGGACCAGAACAGAAAATCGGTTTAGCATATAGCACTGCCAAGAATGTTATAACAGCTTGGCCAGACAATAAAAGACTCGAGTATTGGCGTAGTCTACTGGGCCTAGACCATTCCAAAGCATTTATCACTTGTACAAGGAAAAAACAGGACTCTGACAAACTGCTAGAACTCAGTAGAGCACATCTCAAAGTTATTGGCCACTGCAAAATCAAACATCACATGCATAAAATCGGACTTGCACAAGATGCAGAGTGCCGGCTATGCATGGAGGATGATGAAATGGCTAAACACATTCTGTGTACATGCCCTGCAGCGGCCAGAACCAGATTTTCAATATTTGGCAATACGACACTTAGGCCAGAAAATCTGGTAAATTATTGTTCTACCAATATATTCCTCAATTTCGTTAAGAGATTGGATATATTGGGAGAAATATAACCATAGGGTTAGCCACAATAGGCCATTGGCCGCAGTGAAGGGCCTGATACGGGCCCACTCACTTTCAAACTCAACTTAACCTACTGTGACTTACTCTTCATTGTCAATCATTTTACTCTCAGCTTCATTGAGGTCGGCTGACCTGTTCTTTTTTCCCACTCCTGTGTCATATTCTTGGAGACTTACCGAACATCTCTTCCTCGTCGATCGCGTTCTTTAAACGAACTGTGGAGATTTGGAACTCTTTTTCGAAGCTCACAACCTCCAAACTTTTAAAATTAGTATTTGTCTTGGTTCTCAGGCTTGATAGAATTTTTATTTTCATGTGAATTGAAAGATGGGACAAGGCTATGTTTCAACATATATTGTGCGTGAATTTTAGATTCCCATCAGAATCCTTTTTCTCAGGCCAAGCTACATGATCTGTCATCCTAAAATACCCACGTGTGATGAACATCGTTTTCTAATTCGTTTATAATTGTGCTTGTTTTTTTGGCTATGGCGACTGGCCTACTCTAAAAAGAAAAACAATGGGTTTCGGTAATAAAAATAAACGTTTTCTCTAGACACAACGTTCGATCATGCATTTCTGATGAAGCAATTGTTTTCGGTGGCGAGAAAGAACGAACGAGGGTTTCGAAAACTCGTTTACCCGTTGTTGTTCGACGAGAACAGAGTGGGTAGATCTAAACAAATATTGACGGAACCTTGAAGGCGACAGGAGTTCATCTAGCATAGCACAGCACGCCTATGCACCTCAAAGATCATCTCTCTCCTCTCCACGCATCGGCCGTGAACGAACAGCACCATTCGCCTGATTTAATTGTTTATTGGTATATGTTACGCAAGAGTCAATGTTAGATTGTTAGATACTACCGGAGAATTAGTAGGACGATTCAGTACAGGCGTACTTCAAAATGCTGTGACTAAAAGTAATAGTATGTTAGTTTATTTACTTAATACATTTTTTTACAAACTTCAGATATTAAGGCGCGTCCTCACTGAGTTGACATTGTCGATCGACTCTGTATATCGACGATGTCGACCAAGAATTCGAAAAGACTGTCCACACCTGTCCACACCAAGTAGACAGAAAGTTGGTCGATCAATCGAAACTATAATTTTGTATGAAGAAGACGTCATAATTGATTTATTATTACTATATCCTTTATTTTTGTTAACTCTCTTGATGGCTGACTTTGAAGATTTTTTATTTTTTGTCCTACCACTTGCTTCTTCGTATTAAATTCTTTATCAATGTCCATCAGGGCATCGTGCCCTATATTTCGGACTAGAGCAGTTCCTGCAATCCTAAGGCTTTCAAGAAGTTCAGTATATCGGATGGCTTCAGGTTAGGTAGATCTCTCTCTCTTTTATTTGGTGTTCGACGAGGTATCTTACCCTCGGATTTGGCAGGTTAATGTATTCTGAGATAATGTCGATAGACTGGATAGAGTTTTCGTCATCTTCCTCACAAAATCTGCATTGGCCTTCTTCTTCAACTAATTCAAGTTTCTTCAGGTGTCTTCTCAACCGTTAGTGTCCTGGTAGGATTCCCGTTAGTATTCTGAGCTTGTTTTCACCCTTGCTGGTACAGTCATTTGATCTCTTCTGGGTGTCGTTTCCCAGAAGTATCTTGCCTGCCTCATTCCTTTTGATTCTATGGGATCTTTCGTTGTGTACTTTTTTTTCATAGTGTTGTTTTTACCCAGTTCATTTAGTTTCTCTAGGCACCCCCACACTATCGTGGAGTTGATTATTACATGGGAGTTCAGGGCATTAATGGCTGCTTGGCTATCTGACATGATGATACTCTTGTCTGCAAAAATTTCTGTCTATATTGAACTGGACGCTTTTTCCAATCTTTCCTTAGATTTCCGCTTGGAAAATGCTAGGGAATTTGACTAGACTTTCGGAATATTTGGTTCCAGGCCCATGCAGTTCCTTCTGTTGTTCTGGATCCACCTGTATACCATTTAATAGCACTTCTCTTGAGTCTTGGTGTCTTTGTCCCATTCACTGTTGCTACTTAGTTTTGTGTTGAATTCTTTCACAAACTGAAACTTTTTTGTGATCTCATCTTGATGCATATCCCAGGTTTGGATGGTTTCCAGGGAGGAATAGAAACTTGCGTGTGGTGTTTTCCTCTCTGGTCATTCTGAATGTTATCCTTATAGTAGCTATACTCTCCAATATAATATGGAGAGGTGTAAGGCTTAGGATTACTTCCAAAGCGGTCATTGGACACGTTCTCATTGCACTTGTTATGCATACACAGGCTAGTCTTTGGATTTTCGATAGATTTGTCCTTGTACTAGCTAGCTTAGTTCTGCTGCCCCAGACCACCGCCCTATATAGACATGCACATCCACTGCAGGGTCTTTGGGTCACATCCCCAGTTCTTTCCCGCAAAGTTTCTTCACACCATTAGTGCTTTCGTGGCTTTGTTCGTTACTTTCTTTTCGTGCTTATTCCAGATGACTTTGTTATCTAGTATTAGACCCAGATATTTGATCTCTGTTTTCCATTCAGTAACTTTCTCTTCTAATTCTATAGCTTTGAAGTTAATGTTTCTTTCCCTTGTAAAGGCAACTAAGGTAGTCTTGTTGGAGTTGACGACAAATCCCATCGATTGACACCATTCTTTAGTATAGTTTAGACTTCTCTGAACTGTATCACAGGGAATACTCTCGAATTTGCCTCTCGCGATTATGACTATATCCTTGGCACGATATACTGATCTCGGTCAAACCGTAGAGGAGTCGATCAACTATGAGGCTCTACATAAGTGGGGAGGCTACTCCCCCTTGTTGGCAACCTCTGCTTGTGCAGATGGAGATAGTGTCTCGTCCTATTTTAGTCTCTGCTATTCTGGTTCACAGCAACTGTGACATCCATCTAGTTGTCGTGTTGTCTACTTCTCTGTCTTCTAGTGTTTTGACAGCTTCGTGTAGCGTGTTATCAAAAACCCCTTCTATGTCAAGGAAGGCACATACTACCGATTATTTTCTTTCCAGTGCATCCTGGATGATTTCATCTGTCATTACCCTTCAATGCGGTCTGCGTGGATTTGCCCGTTTGGTATGCATGCTAATAATGATAATAATATAGCATTAATTCGCGGGAAATTTTATTGGATAGCTAATAAATTACAAATACCTTTTAGTAGTATCAGTATCTTTATTCAAGAAATTGCATAAATTGCATACAGATAAAAAAGTTCCTCCTTGTTTGAAGTTACTTATAGATGTGCTCGAGATTTATTTATTAATTCACACTTACTGCAGTTGTAAATATCACATATATTTGATAGTATGTTAGCGTTAGAACACATCATAGCTTTTGCACTTAAAGTGGTGTTTAATCTAGGCTCTGATCTCGGCACACTTCACCTTTAACAGCTTATGCAGAAATATAATTGATGTGTTCTGCGTTTTTCTAAATATATGAAATGGAATCTACGTTGTAAATTCGTATGATTGCCTACTCTTGAAGGATGAATTTCACCAACCTTGAAACATAGAAACTTTTTTAAAAAAGTTGTTGAGAATTGGATATGATGGAATTCCATATTGATGATCCATATTCTAGTTTGGAACTTACCACACTGAAGTAAAGAGATGAGAGTGCAGAATGAGAGTTGAATGTAGGTTGATTGTCAAAGTTCAGTCCTAAGTCTCTAATATTATCAACATGCTCTAGAATTCTATGGTTGAATGAGTGATAAACAGTACTTGATTTTTTAGTGAAAGTCGATACTTGCCATTTAGAAATAATTAGGAAAAGATGATATTTCAAACACCGTCCATGTAAATAGTTGATTTGTTCCTAGTAAAATAGAACAATCGTCCAAATCAGTTATAGAAGCATGTAATTTCAGATCGACCTCAAACATCAATTCATTACAATCAAGTGTCTCGCAAAGATCATGGGTAAATGTCAAGAACAATTAATAATAGCCCCAAGTTCGAACCTTGTGGAACTCTACTGGTTACAATACAAAGTTATATGACCAAAATCCGTTATATAAAACATTCTGTGTTATTTGAGTATAATATCAAAATGTTCAGGAAAATATTATTGAAACCCAAACAAGTAATTTTCTTTACAAGTATTTCATGATTCATTTTGTAGAAGGCCTTGGAGAAATTATTATACACCGCAACATTCTGTCCTCTTCGGTCTACTGATTCACATAAGTATTGACTAAAAATGGAAAAATTACTAATACATCTTTCATCTTGAATTTATGAATCCATGTTAAAATTCAGAAATGGTTTAGTTGCCAGATAAATGCGATTATACAATAGAATCTCCAAGACCTTCGCAGGATTATTTAAGATTATGTCTTTAGCAAAACTAAATTTCGCCTCTATCATCTGGTCTTCAATTTTAATTCTTCACGTCTTGGGATTAGGGGTTTTCATTTTAAGCTCCTACATAAGACATATCTCAAATCAACAGGGGGGACAACAATTGCCTTTGCCAATACAATCCCGAATGTGTACGAAACACCCGAACAAATGTTCACCCGTTTTACACTGTTTTTTTTGCTGAAAACCACACTTTGTATAAAATAAATCGTCCTTCATTTAACGGTCTCGAAAACAACATGTTTTATCAAAAAATCAACGATCTCAAAAACAAGAAATTCACGCTGATTCCTACACATTACAGCAAAATGTTGTTGTTTTGTGATTGTTGAAAGGAAGATTTTTTTTTTTTTTTTGGATAAAATTGGTGTTTTCAGCCACTTGGTGTCACTTGTCAAAAATGCAGTTTTTTATATCATATTGATCCACCCAATTTCATGCCATTATCTTCAAAAACAAAGAAGTTATAAGGAGGCCATTGGCCGCAGTGGAGGGCCTGATACGGGCCCACTCACGTTCAAAACCTAAGGGTATATCATGTGTCAAGATTACAACGGTACATAATAGAAATTTTGCAATAAGTGCATTCTTAATATGATTACTATTCGAGCGCGAAACTCTTCAACACGAGTAAAAAAAATCTTAATTTCTGCTAGTTTTATATTGTCTTACGAAAATACTGGATGTTTCCTATGACACACATAATTTTCCTGGAGTATCAACCGATTAAATCATTCATCGGTAGATGTAACATGATAATCAGCAATTAATCTCTGCTTACATTGTTTGTACACGCGGTATTTCGAAAACCTACAGATATATGTACAACAGCGAAGGTCGCTGGAAATTGATATAATTTACTCCCATGCAGATTCGCTGGCAATGTCAGGCTCTAACGATGAAAATTATGGTGTTATTACTTTTTTTTTTGTTGTGCGGCATTGGATTTTTGCGGAGAAAATTCCTATCATCATCGTCCAACGTCTCGATTATGAAACCAACGTAATCCGTCGTGTAAAGTAAAGCTGGAGGCTGCTTCTTGGAATATCGAGATGATCACACGATATTTTTCAAGGGATTGGATTTACTCTGTTAGAGGAGATTTTTCATTAGATTTGTTACATTTTCCATGATTGCGAAATCTTTTGATAAACATTGCTTTTTACCTATTACTTCAGTATTCGCTATTTTCATCACTTCCTTATTTCACTCTGGTAAGAAATATTTACACACTGTTCATACATTTTTCAAAAAGGCAGTATTTTGCGTCAGATTGTACTCATAAGTCACCATTTTATAATACGAGGAAATATTCAACAATTGCTATAATTTGTCATAATAATTTGTCATATAATGTTGTATGATACATTTTCTTAAACAACTTTTTTGTACTCGCATGTTTTGTTGAATTCGGCTTCGCCTCATTCAAACAAACTTCATGCTCATACAAAAATGTTCTACTTTATGAACTTGTAACATTATTATTGTATTTATAATTATGATACAAGTTCGTAAAGCAGGACTTTTTTGTATGAGCATGAAGTTTGTTGAATGAGGTGATTCTTTGACTTATTTTAAGGAAAAAACTTTCTGTCCTAAAAGTCCTAACTCTTGAGATACAGGGTGATGAAGTTTTGAAAAAAAAAAATCAGTTTTTTAATAATAACTGAGATAATATTGTAGACGTTTTTATAAAATTTGGTATATGTCTTCTATGCATCAAGGTGCATTTTGTAATGCACAAACATTTTCATTTTCTCAACCAGTGGCGTCCGTACGGGTTTTGCATTGAATATTTTTGGAGAAAAAAATACTACGCCACTGCTTTCTCCTGAAAAAAAAAATTGATCTCTTTAGTTTTCTTTGTCCGACTCATGGTTTTCGCTTAAAAAAATAAAAATGGTTTCATTTCAGGATCGATTCTTCAAAAATCTGATGTGCATCGACTGAAAGCAAATTGAGGCATCAGATTTGTCCCAAAATGAATGAAAATCCAATAAATGTGTTTCAAGAAAGGTACTTCGGAAGGTAGACCTCTAAGCGTCAGAACTCTTGAAATTGAGGACGCGGTTCTGCAAGAAATCGAAGAACATCCTGAGACGAGTCGTTTACGAGGAAGATCGCTAGAATTGTTTGGCATATTTTGGTTGATTTCTTGTTATACCCATACCATATTTTACGAGTACAGGCAGAGATTTTCCACAGCGTGTGAACTTCTGTCAGTGGTATCTTCAGAGTATTGCACTAAATCCGCAGTTTGAGTCACAAAGTTCGTTTACAGACGAAGCAAATTTTTCTCGGAATGCTATTCAAAATTTCCCTAACAATCATATGTGGGCGGAAGAAAACCCCCGTACCATAACCGAAACCCATTTTCAACACAATTTTCGGTTAATGTATGGCAGGAATTATTGGTGATTATCTAATAGGACCATTTTTTCTACCAGGACGCCTTGATGGTCGGTCTTATTTACACTTTCTCGAAGAAGAACTAAATGGGTTGATTGAAGATGTGCCAATTGCGTTAAGGAATCGAATATGGTACATGCACGATGGAGCCCCTGCTCATTTCAGTGTAATTGTCCGAAACCATTTAAAGACAGTTTATCATAATCGTTGGATAGGTCACGAAGGACCTCAGCAATGGTCAGCAAGATTGTAACTTGTACGTCTACGCCAATTTCTAGATGTAAGTATATTAGCTTGGTGCTTTGTTTTGGGAGTGTTATAGCGAATGCAAATATCCCAAACAATCAAGAATGAAAATGAACAACCTGACATTCATTCAGAAAAATCATGTAACATTTTATGTCAACTTCTGTCACAAACAAGATTTATTTCCAACATCACTCGTTATTGCACGTTCATTCAATCAGATTTAGAAGATTCATAAAGTAACTCATTAAGACATTACAAGTTTTTCCGTGGATGTAAAGCAAAGAGAGTAAACGAACAGGGGAGTTTAATAAGCTCTAGCCAATCAGAATCTTGTAGAATCAACGCGTCATAGTGACTTACTTGGCCATGAGTACAGAGTCGAACTCGAACCAAGGAACAAAACTGTCACCTGCTGTATACCAAGAGTGCGGAGTACGCTAGTCCGCCACTGTCTATAGAGAATGGCGGCCATGACATGTCCAACTACGTCACAAATGTTCTTTCATCTCTTTCTATTAGTGTCACCATTGTCTTATGGAGATTAGACTCTCCTAGTCAGAGTCAGATAACGTTTAATCTCTTTGGATGTAAAGTACTTCGATATTATGGAGAAGCTGCAGAAAACTTGGAAACAAGATCATTCAGCCCATCGAATCAAAACAACGAATATTTCGAAGATTCTTCGGGTTCTATGGATGGATCGTAAAACTACTTTTGAGATCTCTACAATGTAGTTAAACCGTATAATTTTTACTGGATGATTTATGTACGTCAATCTACATCAAAAGTGTATAATTAAGAGCCAATTTTAAATATCTTGAGGCAAGGTTCAATATAGACTATTAATGTTAATTAAATATCATTTATTTTTAATTAGCAAAAAAGGAAGTTCTTCGCTGAATCATAGGCTGCCACAAAAAATATACCTAAAAACTATTTCAGCTTGTACATTGATACTAATTAAAAATATTGTTACAGAATGCCATGTGCTAAGCGCACCAACAAACGACTTTCTTTTTAAACCCATAAAAATGATTTGAACAAAATGAACACCAATTCTACCGACATGAATGATGATAATAATAATTTTCCATCCGAATTTTGAATGGGAAAGTATAAAATATTGTAAACTCGGTAAAAACATGTTATTCAGTAAAACGTATATATAAAAACTATAAAATACAAATTATAAAATAATCAATATCTGTTTTAAATTATTCACTGAACTCCTTAATAAAATATTTGAAATGAGAATAGTTGAATCAAAAGAAGCAGATAGTTTAAAATCATCAAAATATTTTAAAGTACGAACGAATACAGAATGGACATGAAACGACAGTGAATAAAATCAATGTACAATAATATTATACAGGTATTATAAAGGTTGGAACAAATTCGTTAAAAGCTCGATACGGCCATTGGGGAAGAAAAGCTCAGACACGTCGATTTTCTTTTTCAGCTGCTCATTTTTTGGTATACTCAATTTTTTTAAGACGTCATCGCTGTTCGAGTTATGACGTCATTATAATTTTTTTTTAATGGCATCACCCTATTTTGATAATACCTTCAAAAAGAACGCATTTTTCTGTGTATGTATGTAATATTTTTTCTTATGTTACATAACCGTATTTTCGAGAAATAAAAGATATTTCATTCATAATTAGGTCTATTAACGTATTTCGACTTGAGGTATCCCCATAGAAAAATCCAGTGGGATTAGATCAGGAGATCTAGCTGACCACTCTAAAAATCCTCGTCTGTGATCGAAATCCGGAGTATGAGGGAATTTTTCTCAAGTATCGATAGGCTACTTCATACTCTGTTGTGAAGCAAGTGTGATGTGAGTTGCCTAGATGCCAATCCCGTCGTCTGGTGTTTGCTCGAAGTGTGCAACCGACCACCCGGGGTGGAGCTGTAGGTTTTTCCGGGTTTTTCTGTAGCTTAAAAGTGGATACGCCACCAAAAATCAAAAAGTCCTTCCGAAGCGCCACGGCAAATGATAATAGTAGCCGTCCTCTACCCGCAGACTAGGATTTTTAGAGTGGCCAGCTAGATCTCCTGATCTAACTCCACTAGATTTTATTTTGTGGAGATACTTCAGGTCGAAAGTTCACGTTAACAGACTTAATATTACATTATTATGAATGAAATATATTTTATTTCTCCAACATACGGTTATCTAACATAAGAAAAAATATGACATTCATAAACAGAAAATGCGTTCTTTTTGAAAGTATTATCAAAATAGGATAATGCCATTTAAAAAAAAATAAAATGACGTCATAACTCGAACAGCGATGACGTTATCAAAAATCCGAGTAGTACAAAAAATGCGCAACGGAAAATAAAATCGACGCGTCTCAGCTTATTTTCCCTAATGGCCATATCAAGCGTTTAACTAATTTGTTCCAACCTTTACGTGCTCACTGTATAAAGTAATCAACAAGAAGATAAACTTATGTTACTAAAACGGAACAATACAATAAATTTGTAATATCGCTATTCTTTGACCTATCAAATGCTTTTGATTTAGTGTCATTATAGTTTTTAACTGAAAAACTAGCGAGACTCCATTTTCCAATTAACCTAATAAACTGGATCAAATTGAATTTTATGGAATGGCGTTCTATGGCAGTTTAGTGTTCCGGGGTACGATCAGTCTTTCATGATATAAGATGGAAGTTCCGCAGGGTTCGGTATTGGAACCGTTATTATTTCTTTTGTTTGCAAATGACTTGCTAGAACATATGAATGATTGTCTCATTACAATGTTTGCCATAACAGTATCTGATAAAAATAAATTAAGTAAATTTGATCTTGAAAGCGAATTCTGTAATACCTACATAGTTTTTCTTCCTGGTGTAAAAATAATCGCTTAGTGTTGAACACAAATAAGTCAGCATTTATGACTTTTCACGGCAGAGAAGATCATCTAGCAGATAAGACATGCTTAGGTAATGCAATACATATAGGAACTGATATTAAATTTCTAGGCATGATGCTAAATCCCAGACTGACTTGGGTACTACAAATTCAGAGTGATTGCAATGAATTAAATAAGACTTTTTATGCATAAAACAATTAACAAAGTGAGTGACTATATAGGTCTAGCTTGTTAAATTTTTTCTCTCATGTTTCCCTGAATATCATGTCTTGGGTCTGAGGGAAAGATTTCCAAAGGCTTATAGAAACGCATGATAAGGCTGATATTTGGTTTGTCTTTCAGGAACAGCTGTAGCCAATTTTCGTGAAAGACAAATTTTAGCTGCTCCTTCAATTCATATTCTGAAATGTGTTTCTGATGTAAGGAAAAATGTGAATTCTTTGCAAACTGGATGTCCTCTGCACAATAAATTGGCAAACTCTATCAAGCAATCGAGTTCCGATCAAGCTTTTTGCAATAAGGCTAATGAGTTTTTATACGAAACAGTTTTTATAGTAAAGAGGAATACATGAATTCTTTGAATATGTTCTAGTCTCATAAAAATGATAGATCTTTATATTGTTAGTATCGAAAATGTGTTGGTAATGTATTTTTGAATTCACTATTACTTCTGTAATTGATTTTTGACTTACCAGATGTACCCTTGTACCAAAAAATGGCCAAAAAATGTATTCTATTATTCTATTCTAGAAATCTAATCACTCTTTTATATTCACCATATCGCCAATATTTTAACGTTGTTGGTTAAAAATTAAAAACATCTATTTTTAATGATATATGTATTTCCATTGTAACCAGTTTTATATTTTTGCATCACCATAGGAGGAAGACCGTTGCCCAAATGTCTGTGGTAGAATATTTAGATATATGTTTTTGGCTGGTGTGGCAAGAATATTCTGGCATTAGAAAATTACGCTTCTTATTGTGGTATTTAAGACTAACATTGACATAAAATAATTGGCTTGGATCAAATATAGGGGATATACATAGGAAAAATCGGTGAACCTGACACGGAATCGTGAGGGACTCTTAGTTCATCACTTTTTATTTTAGAAATGGTATCATTGAGACCGACATTGCTCTTACTATAGATCAAATAAGACATGAACCATATGAGTATTTTTACTTCGAATTCCAAGCGAACGCTTCTGTCTACCGCCCAGCTTTTAATCAGTTTTTTAAATCCATGATTAATCGATGTTTATCAAGATCAAATATAAATCTATTGAACTACTGAGCTGATTAGACTTGGTATAGTTGTAGGTCTGAAATGATAAAGAAGACTTTTGACTGATCTACTGAACCGTTCTTTCCCATTTTCAAGGTACTCTCGTTCAATATTAACAGTTGAATATTATGAATTTATGACAATTGTTATTAAATATTTGAACTAACATAATGTCGAATACGTTCCGTTTCACATAAACATACCGGTATGACGTAACTCCGTCATCTGGCCGATGAATTTCCATGCCGTGTCACGGTCATTGTCTAAGCGTACACACGCGCTATAATCGGTAAGGTTATGTACAAGACAGAAACCGAGAGTTGTTTGAATATGTTCTCAAAATACATAATGAATATTCCAGAAGTAATTGATAAAGTTCAACGTAACAGGTAACCGTAATGACCTGGTATTAGGTCTCGTCATAAGCAGACTCCTTACTATATCGAAATATTTGAAAGAGTGTACTTTCTTTAGAATATATCAAATAAACGAGAGTCATTTCGTATGACATCCCTAGGAAAATGAATGAAATGAAAGGTGATCAGAGGAAATGGAAAACAATTTCTTTTATTTTTGCATAATAAGGTTATACAAGAAGAAGAATTATTTATTTAAAAAGGTTTTCTTAGTAGGAAAACAAGAATTTCAGCCAGTTTTCAGACATGCTATCTCTCTCACTCTATCGGACGTCATACGGGCTATGTGGCTGGCGGTAGACGGTTGCGTTCATTAGTGCGCATCGTACCTGTACAGGCAAAATATTGATTTTTCAAATCAATTTTAGAAGGTTTCTTTTTTTATTAGTTTAACTGAACTTTTTGACACATGAATCAATTATTGCCAGATATCTTTATCGTTGTTTAAACTGTGCCAGACGCTAATTTGATTTTTTTTTTTTTCAAAATATTTTAGTATGACAGATTTTTGAGTTGTTTTTCAAGTATCCACAAACCCAAAATTGATTTGCCAAACAATAATTCGGTTGTTGAACCTCCAGCCAGAACGATTTGAAAGTGAAAAGTGATATGGTATTATTTTGCTTGGTCTAGAAATGGTTGCCAAATAATTTTCAGAGAAAGGACTAAACACCATTGAATCAATTTGTGGATGAATACGGTATCAAACATGATTAATCTCAACTATAAAAATAAACAAAAACTCTGATGGTTACATGAAAATTAAAGTTAGATGACATTTTCATTGTCATTGTCATCATCGTCTCTTTTGTTGTCGTTTTTTAATAAGTTATTATCTGTAATAGAATGAGAAATATTATAATATTTAGGCAAAGAAATTTATTAGTATTTTATTTTTAAATTTTACCTTTGATAATAATGTCGGCAACTAATGACATTGTACTTTGAGAATCTGCGCATTCGCAACAACTTCAGTTTTCTACATGATTCCACAGAACCCATAGAACATGATCCACTGTGAGGTTTGAGCGCATGCGCATCAACGCATTGTCGCTGCTGTCGTTTATGTCGCTTACGCAACTAGCACGTGACTGTCTTTACTCTTCAAGCATGCCCAATCATTTTTCACTTTTAAATCGGTCTGGCTGGGGGTTTGACAACTGAATTTTTGTTTCCCAAATTAATTTTGGGATTCTTAAAAAAACATATAAAAATTTCAGTCGTACTTTGAAAAAAAAAATTATTTAAAATTAGCGTCTGGCACAGTTTAAACAACCATAAAAATATCTGGCAATAATTGATTCATGTGCCAAAAAGTTCAATTGAACTAATTTAAAAAAAAACTTTCCTAAATTTATTTGAAAAATCAATATTTTACCTGTACAGGAACTATGCGCACTAATGAACGCAACCTCTACCGCCAGCCAGCTAGCCCGTATGACATCCGGAATAGTGAGAGAGATAGCATATTATCTAAAACTGGCAGACCTGAAATTATCTCTTATACTATAGCATAAAATGATATTGAAATGTTTCATCAATGAATAAATATAAATTAATAAAATAATTACCATTAACAGTACATAACTTTAAACCTTAATGATGAAAAGGAAAACGTATCATTATACAGATAATAAATTAGTCAGTTATAGTAGACTTTGTTAGTGAAACTGACAATGAGTATTTATTTTCTTTGGCAGAAAAAGGGTTAGTTATTGGACAAATAATAAAAACTGATTTATTACTAGCTTTCAAATTCTGTAACTAAAATTTAGACCGGTTCTCCCCAACCAACTGCGCTGAAATTTTGTACACATATCTAACTTCGAAGGCAATGCAATAACATATTACCATGGGCCCCCTTCTTCTTAAAAAAAGTTGCAAGAATTGGCAAAAATTAAATCGGAAAAATCTGTAAAAATAGGAAAAAACATTGGACAGTCGCATTTACAGAAAATGTTTCTCCCTGTCCTCTTGAAAGCTAGATAGAGAGCACGTAAGACGTGGAAAATTTCTGCAAAAACTCGAGAAAATAATATCGGAAAATCCCGCAAAAACAGTTAACAACGTCGAGTCGCTGCATAATTTGATTTCAAATAATTTAGTACCCCCGTCCATCCAAAGGATAGATAGAAAACGTGTGAAAATTCGGAAAAATTTCCGACGAAAAAAATTACATCAAAACCTTTGTGAAAACTCGCAAAGGTAAAATTTCAAAAATCTGTAAAAATGGTGAAAACATCGGACAGTCGCATAATTTCTTTGCAAAAAATTGTACCCCCTTCCCATTGAAAGTTAGATTGACAGCGTGTAAGACGTGGAAAATTACCGCCAAAACTCTAGAAAATGCATTGGAAAATCTTTAAAAAATAGTGAAAAACATCTGACAGTCGCATAATCCAATTTCAAATAATTTCACTCCCCCTCCCTTGCCCACCTGAAGACGAGATTGAATTAGACGTCAAGATTTTAATGAATTGAATTGTTATTCGTTAGAAATATTTGATAAATGTGTTGAAACAACTTTAACTTGAACCAACTGGCCACTTTTTGAAATTATGATCTTTCGCCACGTAAACCCAATTCCACATGTGAAATATTTATTTATTTCTCATGCTGAAATAAAAAATAACGGCTCAAATTATCTGACCTGTCAACTAAGTACCTGGGACTTTACGTAAACCTCAAAAGTACCTAGGTCTCAATTCACGTACATAGAAAGGCAATTGTAATATTTCTGATGCCGTACCAGTCGCCTTTACTCATGAACAAGCTTTTCATCCGAAGGAATGTTCGAGAATTTTCGACTTCCGGCATCTAGATGCGAATAGATGAGGTGGCTCGAGAACTTTCCGGTTATATTCCCTTCGAGTATATAGACCTCGCGGCAAACAGACAGAACCAGAGTTGGATACAGTTTTAGTTAAGCGAGATAAATTCTCTAGAACTTGTAGTTTGTATGTGGAATAAATGAATTAAAACCGTTTAGACTTTAAATATACTACGCAATTAATAGATGCTGTTCTCAATTTACGTCGACCCTGTCAATAGGTTATTTACTAAAACCTTTTCTGGTTGTAAGTTTTGATATGATTTCTCATTTGTATAGAACACTTATTCAAAAGTGACGTTAAGTTATGTGTAGTCAACAAATATGCATGACACCAAGGACATTTGTCGTAGTATCGGTAAAAATATACGCATTCATTTGAAATTTCAATATCGAAAAGTTCAAAAAACCTTTGTTTTGCCATTTATCATTCAATTATCATTACGTGAATAATAACAATAATTTCGTTTTTCAAGGAAACCGGCATTTTAGGATTGTTTTTGCTTCTCTAGTAGTGGAAGAAAATGTACCTACACCATTTGGAAATGTGGAGAATTCATTACATGAGTACTCAATATGTTTGGTATCCTATCCACTTATAAAATTTGTTAGAATTTGAATTGAGGTTAGAAAAAAAACACTGAAGTACAGTTATTTAATAATAAACATTCATAGTAGGGGTAAATAAAATATATGAACTTGATGAAATGAAATTAATTATTTCGATAAGTAGATATGAATAAATATTATACAGTGCGGCTTTTTTTAGTCCCCCCCTCTTAACTTTTGAACGGTTCGACATACAAACATGAAAAAAAAAAACTTTTGGAGGGTTTCACCGATACTACTTTTTGAAATAAAAAATTTGGTGATTGCTCGACAGAGGGCAACTCAATCATTTTGAATGGCATGGGGGGTCAAGTGTCACATCGTTGAAAAGATAATTCAATTCTTTTTACAACCATCTAAATATTTTTGAATTTTGTAAAAAAAAATCCCAATTTCGATTTATATGCCTTTCGAAATTTTCAAGTTGATGTGCCTCCAGCGCCATCTGTAAAGTAATTGAAATGATTCTGTTCTCAAAAAGTAGTATCGGTAATTCCCTTCAAAATATTTTTGGTTTCATTATTCCACATCAAACTGTTAAATTTATCGAGGTATGAGTAGTATTCAGATCCGCATTTATATTTGATATTTCGAATTTGAATTGCAAAAAAATCAGATGATTATAAAGAGAATGGAATTCTCTTTTCAACGATGTGACACTTGACACCCCATGCCATTTAAAATTTTTGAATTGATGTGCCTCCCGCGCCCCCTGTCTAGCAATCATTTCAAAAAGTAGTATCAGTAAAACCCTCCAATCGGTTTTATTTTTCATGTTTGTACGTCGAACCGTTCAAAAGTTAACAGGAGGGGGGACTAAAAAAAGCCGCATTGTATAAACGATATCTATAATGGCGGTTTCCAGGTGGTTAACATCTCGGAAAGGTCTGCACTTATAGACTGTTCGCTCCAAATACCCATAGAGAAAAAATCTAGTGGAGTAAGGTCTAGCAACCTGGGTGGCCAGAACAGATCCAATCTACGCCCAATTACCTTACCTTGAAATAGTTCGAAAATAGTTCTTATCACTTGCCTGAATATGTATAAGCGTTCCATCACATTGAAACCATGCGATTTGTTTCATCATTTGAAAACTGCAAGTAGGTATCTGTAAAATAAAATTTTCTCGGAAGACATATAGTTCATATAGACCAATCAGTCTGTTGTTTGAAACACTGCACCAGATATTTATTTTGTCTTCAGAGAATATTTATCTCGGCGCTCTTTCAGATACTACGGGTTTTCTCATGCCCACCACATACATTTTTGTGAACTGACTGCCACATTTGAAGTAAAATTATCCTGTCTGTCGTTGACAAGGAAAATTTGTATTTTCTTCTATTTGTCCTTGAAACCAAAAAGAAAATTCCAACCGTACATCGTAATCTCGCTCTTTCAAAACAATTATAAACTTTGGTTTAAACGGCTTGAATTCATTATTGTGTGAAATGTTTCTTAACAGCTTCCCTTTTAGCACCAGTCCTATAACAAATAACTAGTTTGTCCATGATCTACTACATCCAAGCCAACGCTTAATGGCGCCTCTTCATCATAAACTCTTGGATCATGGGGTCTTAAAAGTATTTTCCACTAAACCTGTAGCTTTAGATCATTCTGTACTCGGTAAACTGTTGGATATATTTTTCAAGGGTCGTGCATTGAAAATAGCAGTAACATGTCGATGACTTTCTGCGCAAATGAGCACAACTTCTATTTTTTTTTTTTCAAATGCGCATTTTAATTCTACTAGATGATGAATATGATTGTTTCGTACTTTCAGAGACACTATCCAAACACTTATTTCAAGAGATGGTTTTCTGGGTATTCTAACCATTTTCAGTGGAAGGTTAGAATACACAAAAAAAAACATGTCAAAAAAACAATTTTCTCCACTTTCAATGTCTGTCGTGGTATCATATACTTGTCTACCACTTTCCACTTTGTGGAAATATTTGGCAGGAAGATACTTCGACTTTGTAAAGTGAATTTATTTGAGGATATTGGGTACTGCCAAATAATTTTTATTGGGGTTATTATCACTAGTTTGGACCATTTTTTTTTCATGCCACATATAGGTACATCATGTATAATGGTGTACCAGAGTTTCGCAATTTAAAATTCATAAACTGAGAGCAATGAATTGCATCGCTGTAGGTTCTGATGGAATCTCTCTGAAAATGATCACGTACGTAGAAGAGCATTTAATAATAATATTACTTTAATATTCAACAAGGCAATCGAATTAAATCATTTTCCCTCTATGTAAAAGAATGCAGCTATTTATCTATACCTAAATGCAACTTCCCCACTGAATTAGCACATCTGAGACCTATCAGTATTCTCCCAATCTTTCGAAGGCATTTCAGAATATTCTCAAAGAACAAGTATTCGACGTTGTCATCAGTCTAAACATAATTTCAACTTCTCAATCTCGATTTCGCCCTGGCTATAGTACAACCACTGCATTTCGTTATATCACCGATGACTTGTTTCGGTCTACAGGTGAAATCTCGTGTCTTGTTTTTCTTGACTGTACAAAAGCATTTAAAATTGTTAAAATTTGTTGGTGAAACTTCAGGAACGATTCCTATTGAGTTTGGAGTACCTCAAGAGCCAGTCTATGGGCCATTACTGTTTTCTTTATATATTTGTGACTTTCATAAGACAATGGAGCACAGTTATATTGATGACTATGCTGATGATATTCAATTATACGTGAGCTTTGACATTAACAATGACAATTTAATATCAGTACAATTGAATGAGGATCTGAACTCAGCGTTCAATATTTCAACTACTCATAAGATTAATCCTAGTTAGTCCCATGCTATAATTATCGACAATAAATCTAAACGTGTAATGGCTGAGGCGGATTTTTGCTTTATCTCTCAGATGAACAAATTCCAATTGTCACCGAATGCAAAACCTTGGTTGTCTTGTTCAATCAGCAATTACGATTGACAAGGCACGTTAGTCACTTATGTCAACGTCCCTTCAATGAGCTGTGACAGTTATACCTCTCTAGCGTCATTTTACCCACCTCGATCATCTCTAAACTCTTATATTGCGACGCCGTCTATGGCCCCGCACTCTAGCAGAGTGACATCTTCAGATTGCAGCCAAATCAGAATTCCTACTTACGTTTTGTTTACGGTATTCGGAAGTATAACAACATCAGTTCAAAGTTTAGGGAATCCGTATGACAGAGATTGGAAGAATTGAGGAAACTTCATTTGCCAACATTATCTCACAAAGTAGTAACAACTTCATCACAGGCATCCCTAGCTATCAAATTGATCACTATAACAACAAATCGACGTATTGGGAGTGAACTACATACTTATCTTGCAAAGCATCTACTAGGGTGTTGGCCTCTCCCCACTCTCGGTGGTGGAAGTCAGCATTAGGGGCCTAGCCCAGCCGCCCCTCAATGGGCTCCGGTGCTGAAGGAGGTGTTAAATATTGAATGATTTTGCAAATGTAAATCAAAACTGACAATGACGATAAATATTTATGAATATTCGACTTTTGTTTCATTTGGTTGCACAGTTGGTTTAGTGCACACTACCGGATGTTGTGGGTTCGAATCCCGACTGGTCCACATTTTCATTCCAGTTTTTCATTTTCCATTTTTCATGACTGAATTGCCGCTAATGTATTTCTTTATATTGATTTAACTACGTTACTTCATTTATCAGCGTCCAAAAGTCACTCTATTGCACTTTTTATATAACTACAAGGAAGTCTATTTGCGGCATACGGTGTTTTGTGGTTTCCGTCGAAAAGGTCTTCATATCTTGTTAAAGTCATGTCATGGCGAGCTCTTACGATTGATATATGTGTATTCCTGTGGTGGAAATGAATAATTTAATATGGAAATGACTGCATAACCATAAAGATGTATCGTTGCGTTTGCCACCATAAGGAAAGACGAATAACTTCAAGAGAATAATGAATACCGGCAGTGTATGTATTATATTCCGATTGTTCTGATGAATAATGAAGGATAGTACTCAACAGAATGTACCAGTAATTTATTTAAAATGAGAATACACCTGATAAATTATCTCAAAAAAAACAGCAGATATTTCGAATAGTGAACGTTAGATTTGAAGTTCTATGATCAACAGCATTTGATACCGTAAGTAATGAGATGTTGCTGTCGATACTCGAAAATATTGGTATAAGGCATAACTGTTTCAAATTATTTGAAAGTTACATTGAAAAACGCAAAAAGTGCGTTAAAGTAAACGAATTCGGAACAATAGAGTGTGGAGTCCCTCAAGGCACAGTGTTAGGCTCAATCCCCTTCTCAGTACATGTGAATGATTTATTTAAAACTGATTGTAAGTGGAAAATAATCAGTTTTGCGCATACCACCATATTTTATATCTCTACGCCTGAAAATATCTTCTGTCCTATTGTTCTAAATGAAACCGTTCAAATTTATTAAGGGTGCCATTCAGATCCGCACTTATATTTGATATTTCGAATACATTTTGAAAAAAAAAATATTAACGATATTCGAAAACATTTACACATTCAACTTGAAAATGCTTTCCCATACTTACCCTGCTATAATAGCATTCTTTATTCTTTAAATGTTATTTTTTCCCTGACTATTGTTATTGCTATTTTTTTAAATCAATGTTTAGTTTCTAGGAGTGTAAATTCAGTAACCTATTGAATGTTTAAATCGTTGAATACATACTTTAAATAATTTGATGCACACCTACTTACTTGTATTTACGTGTTTTACCGTATATATTTCGCAATGTGCATATGTGTATTTACAGATATACTTATATTTTAATCATTTCAAAGCCCTTCATTTATAAAAAAATCGATATTGTTTGTAGGTGCACTTATGTTCTCCAGCAAGTGAAAACTTCAGTGAGACATTGCATGTGCTTATTTTACTATTTGTTTTTAATGGTTTGATTCGCTGAATTCACTGAGTCTGAATGCCAAAAAAACCAATATGTGAATCTCAGTCCGGATATGAAACAAATTGAAAATAAAGTTTCTTGATATAACCATTGGTAAAAAATTGAAGTTTGAAAATCACATCATATCTTTAAGAAAAATATTAGCATCAGGTTGCTATGCAATTAGAGTTATATCAAATGAAGTCGGTATATCTATGCCAGAAATACCTACTTTTCACTTATAGAGTCGCATAGAAGGTATGGCATACCCTTTTGGGGTTTCAATAGTCAACACAAGAGCCATTAGAAATATGTGCAACGCTAAAGCAAGAGACCATTGCAGGCCTCTTTTTCTTCATCAAAGAATTCTAACTTTACCCTTCATCTTCATTATGTAGACATAAACAACAATCCTCGATGCCTGTAGATACTCCAAGTAGCAAACGCACCAGGAAAAATTAAAACAACCTAAGCCTACTAACACCAAAACCATCACTAGCAAATAATGCTCTTATACAGGGTGTCAATTTGAAAACTTCCCACCCTTAATATCTTCCTTCCAGTAAACAATATGAGTAATCGAAAAAACAGGTCAATTTTATTGTCAAGGGGGACACTTTCAAGGACTATTTGTAGCCCTCGTGGTTCAACCCCCTAGGAGGGGTAGATGTTACCCTTAGAATTTTAAATGGGAAGGGGGGTCAAGTGGCACATCATTTTGATGGGCGTTCAATTCTTGTTCCAATGGTACCCTGACTTATTATTTTTTGATGAGCATTTTCCGAAAAATTGCGTTCTAAACTAACAGAAGTAATTATTAGAACGCCTATACTGAGATGCACGGTTTGGCCAGAACTGGTTAGAATATTAGGTGGTACCGTTCCAACCCTTTATTAGGGGTAACATTAGCCATTAGCTCCAAACACTTTACATAAAAAAGTAGTCTAATAGTAAAACGTAGATGGTAGTAAAGTTGTGTTTATTAAATGCTGAATTTTTAAGTGTCATCGCAGAAATTGTACAGATAGCCTTCCTTTTTTGCTACTTCTGCTGTAAAAAGTTTCTGTTTTCCGGCAAAAAATTGGTTAGCAAATTTGAACTATGTGGTAGTATTGTGAATACCGTTGTACCTGTTGGGCTGTTTAGGAATTACTTTAATAAGTATATAAAAGTGTAAAAATGGTTTACATTCTTCAAGACAGAATTGAAATGATTGTAATTTATGGCGAAGTTGGAAAGTGCGCACGAAGGGCGGCATGTCTTTTTAACGAAAGACATCCAAATTGTAATGTAAGTCACCGGTATGTGCTTGATTTGGTGAATAAGTTTTACGAAACTGGTTCAGTGACAAATAAAAAAAGAAATAACCCCAGAGTACTAAATGAAGCAGCTCAAATTGAAGTTTTGGGAACATTTGCTGCAGAGCCCACGAGGTCCTTACGATCAGTATCAGAACAGACGGGAATGTCACGCGAGACTATAAGAAAAGCATTGAAAATGCATAAATTTTATCCATATAAAATGCAGATTCTTCAAGAGCTCCACGAGGATGATTATGATAGAAGAATAGAGTTTTGTGAAATCATGTCTCATCGAGTCAATACCATCCCTAATCTTCTGTTAAACATCGGTTTCAGCGATGAGTGTTCATTTTTTCTGAATGGCAATGTTAATAGACAAAATTGTCGCTATTGGAGTGACGAAAACCCAAATATTTTTCGGGAAGGGCATACACAACACCCACAAAAAGTTAATGTTTGGGCTGGTATTCTTGAAAATGCCATTCTTGGTCCATTATTTCTGGAAGAAAACTTGACTGGCAATCTGTACCTTGATATGCTTGAAGAGACTATCGATCCTCTTATAACTCACGAGCTAGAAACTCAAATTGATGCAGAAGGTAATGAACTTTTGCAGGAGGATCTGTTACATTTCCAGCAGGACGGTGCTCCACCTCTTTATTTTCTTCCCGTCCGACAGTGGTTAAACGAGAGATTTCCGGGTAGATGGATTGGCAGAAGGGGAGCAGTTGAATGGCCTCCGAGATCACCGGATTTAACACCCTTATATTTCTTTCTTTGGGGGCATCTTAAATCCGTTGTTTATAAAACACAACCTTCTGATATTGACGAACTTAAAAGACGAATTACAGCAGCATGCCGGTCAATTCATAGTGAAGTTTTCCGTAATGTTAGAGGGGAGTTCGAAAACAGACTGTATTACTGTTTAGAGCAAAATGGACAACATTTCGAACAGCTAATAAGATAAGCGTAAGTAGATTTTATGTTGGAAATGTCTTTCTCGCAAATTAAATTTTATTGTGTAGAAGGAAAATAACCACCAAATAAAAAATCCCATGCGTAATAAATTTATTCCTGTCATTCAAGGGTTGGAGCGGTGCCACCTACTCTTCTAACCATTTTTATTAAAGGGAGTCAATACAATAATGCATCTCAGTATAGGCGTTCTAATAATTACTTCTGTTAGTTTAGAACGCAATTTTTCGGAAAATGCTCATCACAAAATAATAAGTCAGGGTACCATTGGAACAAGAATTGAACGCCCATCAAAATGATGTGCCACTTGACCCCCCTTCCCATTTAAAATTCTAAGGGTAACATCTACCCCTCCTAGGGGGTTGAACCACGAGGGCTACAAATAGTCCGTGAAAGTGTCCCCCTTGACAATAAAATTGACCTGTTTTTTCGATTACTCATATTGTTTACTGGAAGGAAGATATTAAGGGTGGGAAGTTTTAAAATTGACACCCTGTATATATATATATATATATATATATATATATATATATATATATGAGAGTAAGAAAATATAGGTACAATCATTTGCCCGAAAACATAAATTAAACATAAATTCTACAAAAAATTTAAAAAATAAAGAGAATTAAAAAATCTTGTAATTACAAAAGCGTACTACGACCTGCAGATTGCAGGAGTGCTACGAGGAAACAATATAGGCCATTTTAAATCTGGTTTAAAATTAATAATAACTTTTTTGATTTTATAATTGACTTAATTTTATTCTTCCATTACGTCATTTCTTAATTTACTTTATTGATTTTGTTCTCTTATTTTTCTCTTTTTGATTTATTCTAATTAACTCTGAAAGTGCAATAATTTGTAATTTTTAAAATCAACTTTCTGCTCATACTCAATATAGGTAGAAATACATCTTCATTGCTTTGTTAATAAAAATTATGTTTTTTTAACAATAAAGCACAGTTTTGATTTGAATTGATATTTATACATTCTTTTTTTTTGCAAATAAATAAATACTATTCTAATTTTTATTCCAATTTTGAAATGAAAAACGACATTCCCCAGATTTATTGTACAACTATTTCCAATAAAATTGTGTTTTTTACCAGGAAAAATAGTGAATAATAGTGAAAGCTTATAACTTAAAACTATCAGCTGTTTGTTTTTGACATTTATTTGCTTTTTTGTCAATGTTTTGTTACGAAATTTTGTTAGCAAAGCTCAGATTCGAATTCAGCACAGTAAATATCAAAAGTACCCCACAACTATCCCGCTAGGGACTATTTTGAGCACAAAATGGCTGCATTATAACATGGTTTGTTCAGTCAGATAAGTACTTTGAATTTATCAAAACCGGTTATGAATCAAGATTGTTATAAGTTATCAAAACCTGTTTTGAATCAAGATTATTTTCTGTTCGCTACTAGGAGAATGAAATTGAAAAAGTATTTCAGAAAACTAGTTTGAGGTTTAATGAATTATACACAATGGACCCAATTAACCAGATGAGAAATATTAAAACTACAAATCCTATAAACACGAAAATTTTGGGAGAGATTTCGGAATATATCGTTATGTCGATTCATATACGATTTTGATAAATATTTATCAACCCAAAAATAAAAAATTTGTCAAATGTGAAGCTGCATCTGCGTTTGCAAAAGTGATGTCACACATGGTAGGTTTACAATACCAAGAGTAATGGAAAAAGCACTCCTTTTACAGTGTAGTAACTACATGGAGGAATTGAATTTATTTGAAATGTGGAACATGGATTTAGAAAAGGAAAAAGCACAAAAGACGCAGTAAATAGATCAACTAATAACACTCTTGAAGATTTTCAAAATAAAAAACTGTGTTTGACCATCTTCACTGATCTATCGAAGGCCTTTGACTGTGTCTGTCATGAAAAACTCTCAGAGAAATTGGAATAGTAAGGATTAAGAGGTGATTTTAGAAAAATAATTTGATTTCACCCCAAAAATAGAACACAAAGGGTTCATTATCTTAAAAATATAAGGCACGAACGTCCAATCAAAAAGGGGGTACCGCAGGGATCCCTACTCGGCTCTTTCCTGTTTTTACTTTATGCAAATAATCTACCTTTATATAAGTCAACGAAACATGAGTTGCTGACGGTTCTATATGCAGATATCACTTCCTTTTCTCTTCATATTGATAAAAGTACTGATATTGACCAAATTTCAGCAGATGCTACAGCCCATTCCAATGCGTGGTTTGATAATAATGAATTATTTTTGAAAACGACTAAAACAGAGATGTTTATTTTCAAATTATCGTAATGCCCATCATAATGATTTCCACATAATCTCAGTTAAATTTCTAGGACTACATCTTGTTAATCTCTTACTTTTAGTACACATATCAGTAATATCTCTAAAATTGGCAAAATCTATTTCGCTATTCGGCGCAAAGCTTTAACTGTGAGCCAATAGCAGCCTTAAACATCACACTATGCGATGTTCTACTTGGTTTTGAGCTACGGATTATTGTGTTGGGGAAACGTAAGTTTAACAAAATTACAAAAGAGTTTTTACTTTACAAAAAGTCGAATCTGTTCAGAAAAGACGATTTCAGTGAATCACTTGCTGACAACTGGTGCTATTTTATCTTCAGTATTTGTTATCTATCATTTCTGTAATGATCGCATAATTCACTTATTTCTGTTCTGTTTTGTTTTGTGACCTTTTCTTTGTTACATCGCACTGTGTAATGTTCTTCTACTCTGTAATTTTAAACAAGGAAATATCTATCAGAGCACAGGGTGACTGGTGAGTTGATGTAATCAAATAACGGTCACAGCAGCTAATGAGTGATGATAACAATATATTTACACAGGTTACATTAAAAACACTTGAAAATTAAACGTACAGCTTGCTAATAAATGACTCTCAAGCTCGACCAGATAAATGCCAGTCGAGGAGCTTGATGAACGAAGAACATCGTGATTCGAAAACTGAAGGCCAACTAACTTTTTCCTCTAATCTTTGAAACTCTCTCTTTAGGTAGCAGGCCAAAAATAAAAACTCAGAGCTGATCGCATACGTCATAGCAAAGTTTCCCAGATAAAGGGCTGTTGACTGTACGTTCTAAATTTAATCCGATCATAACAAATATTACCAAATAAAAATGCATTGTTGGGCAAGCCCTTTTTGATAATCCTATTACACAAAATCTTTAAAATTTGGTTATAATAAATATGACCATGAAAATATTTAGAAATGTTGTGACAGATCATTTTATTTGGAAATAAAAATGTATTGTGGGTAAAGTCCCTACATATCTATAAATAAATTCAATAAGACTCCTAGAAGCAGCCGGATTATTGAATAACATTGTGTTGACGATAGCTTTGTTCCACCAATATTCACTCTGTTAATTCTGTGAAACCCCAGACGAACAAAAAGCGATAGGTAATCCCAAGTTCATCTCGAGTTGTTTTGCTGCACTTGCCTATAAGCATAACTTGAAAATATCATGAAGATGTTTTTCAACCAGTTTACATCTAAACCGGTCTAGAGCCGACTTGTAAATTCTTTACCGTCACAAAACGGAAAACAAAAAGGCAACATGCCTAGACGGCGAATCCAAATATATTCCGATTTTGAAGAGAAAAGTCAAGGCCGCTCACTGCCCCTTATTCACTGTCACCGAATACATAATGGTAAAAGTCCACTGCACATTGATCTACATAATCTAAGTAACTGCACATGGGCGGGCATAAGGGTTTGGATTAGCTCAATTAAACCCTGATCATTAATTGTCTCCTTAATTTCTTCACTTTGTAAACATTCAGTTTGTTTGTATTGGTTGTTTATTTATTTTGTTGTTTATTTTGTAATGATTTAACTTAAGATAATGGAAATAATCTTGGAAGCTTATCATCAAGTTGAAGGTCGTTCATTATTACTGATCGACAAGCGTAAGGATGCCTCCGAGAATTGGTTGTGCAGTAGACAAAACCCTGGAGTGGGGCAGGAGCTCAATCGCTCTGCCTTAGAAAACTGAATGAAGTAACCGTTTACGATAAATATCCGTCACCGGACATTACTGACCTACTTGACCAGTTAGGGTCATCTCATTTTTCACGACACTTGATTCAGCTTCAGGTGTTTATCAGATAGAAATTGATTCTGAAGACATTTCAAAAACTGCATTTTTCAGTACTGTCGTATGCTATTCGGATTGAAAAACGCGCCAAGTACTTTCCAACGCGCCATAGATAACATTTTTTTAGGAATGCAAAATGTCTAGTCTATACGACGTTGAGTCCACTTTTTGTGTACTCAAGTAGACTCAACGAGGGGAAACATCAAAATCGGGAATTGCTGACCACGCCTGGACAAAACACCACCGAATTCTCTGGGACGAAGCTAGTGTTCTTCATAGAGAGGAACATTGGTTCAAACGGAAATTTATGGAAACCACCTACATAGAAGCCAATGGTGCCTTCAGTCAACCAAGCGTGGAAATTAAAAACGTATGAAAACCACTCATGGACCGTTTTGGAGGGAGAAAAAGCGCGAAACCACGCGCGCCACAAGACCGCGCGTAATTACACTTTAATTATAGACCTATAGAAGGTCGCGTAGCATCTGATTTTGTCACTATTCACCAGAAGACGATTGTGGATTCAAGCAGTTGAAACGTTGTGAAAAATTTGAAAGAGATAGAAATCTTTCAACCATTAAGATGATGGACGTCCGAAATATAAGTAATCAAGAAAAGAAGATGTTAAACCCATCCTAAAAAAATGAAATGTGTACGTACAAAAAAAAGGAAGTCACATAATACCTAGGACTTACCGGTTATTCCCAAAGACTCAGTCCAAATTTATCAAAAATACAAATCATTCAACACAATAGCTAAAATTTAAGTGTGATGGCCAGGCACACAAAGCAGCTCAATAGGATGAAGCAAGGTCCAGAGGTTGGCCTGTTTGGTAATAACGGGTGCAGTGAGAATGAATCGAAGTGCAGTGTTGGAGGTATTGCTGAGGCTGCCACCGCTTCTAGTCTGGATCAAGAAGGAGGCAATGGCAGCCCATTTGAGAATGCGGAACTCTGGAGTCTGGGTAAGGGAAAATTGCGAAGTTGGCGGAGTAAAAGTTCCTGATTTTCGCCCTCAGAGTGAAAAGCGCACATGATAGACTGTGATGGAATAGACAGTTTGCTCTCACTATGGGTCCAGGGTCACAAAGGGGTGCGCGGAAACGAGGTGCCAGACGCACTTGCCAGAACCAGTTCTGTAACGCCGATCTGTGGGCCGAAGCCTGTACTGGGCATAGCAAGAAGCCAAACCTCTACAGCCGTTGACGAGTGGGTGGAAGAAGAGCTGAACGAACTTTGGAGGGATAATGACGGCTGCAGGCAGTCGAAAGACTTTGTGGACGACTTTAGTAAATCAAGGAAGGCATGGCTCTTAGGCAGAAACCGTCAAGCACTACGCTTCTTCATAGGAATACTAACAGGACACCACAAGTTAGGCAGACACCTATCACTAAAAGATATAAAATACAGCCCCACTTGTCGCAAATGCGAAAAATACGAAGAGACTTCATCTCACTTCCTCGGCGAGTGTGAGGTGTATGGGAGGCTAAGATTTGAAATCTTTGGAGTTGAGATACTCCAACAAGAGGAACTTACCGATCTGAAGTGGACGGACATACTGACCTTCATTAGGAGTTCACGAAGGTTCGAAAAGGAAGATCAGGATGAGGAATTTAGATATGTGGAAGACAGCGGATGCAAAAAGGATCCATGAGGGCCTACTTTACTGATGGCTGCGGCCTTGCCAAAAACTACTACTACTATCACTACGACTACTACTAATTTCAGTGAAAAATTCATGCCTGGAAAAGTTTAAAAAAAGGTACAGCTTTTTACTTTAGCTTAAATGCTACCCATTGTCTGGAATCCGAAAGCGATGTTTATGATTCAAATCAAAGGCCAAAATGATTATCGAGCTTTAATAATGAAGAAGAGGAAGAATCAGAAAAAGTAGCAAAAGCACATTTCCTATAGAACAGCCCTGGTTAGAAATATTATTTTTTTCAGATCTCCGATTCTTACCCCGTAGAAAAATTGCTGCGCCGTTCATAGACCTCGACTTCTATGGCGGAGTCAGAGGCCATTGACTATTAGTATGTTTATCTATTCACACATATACGGCGGTAGCGGCAAAAGCGAAAACTGGGACTGGAGAATCCGATGTTTTTTGTGTTTTTGGGTCAATACGATTGCTTGATTGATGTGATACGATGATAGTATTCGAGTAGGTAGAGGTAAAAGTTTCTCGCTGACCGGAAATTCTCGATGGCACTCGCCAAGTAGGTGAAATTGAAAGGTAGAATCCGATGGAAGAAGTTATAGAAACTACGAGATAAAAATAGATATCCGATGGGAGTACAAAAGAGGGACTGCAACTCGCTTGCAATGCAGGAGTTTGAACGAGTGCTTTTCTTTGATTAATGTCTGTGATTCGATCAATATTATTTTGCATCTGATTGACAAAATTACCTCATGATCTCTGACATCGAAATTATTTAAATTGGTAATTAAAAAACCTATCAGTGTCCAAATTAGAAACAATAATAATTCCAAATATAAAATAATAACAAAGTCGTTTATCCAGTTAGTGTAATAACTTGTGATTATATCGAACAGCGGAAGCTTGAAGAAAATCGAATGAATGAATTTTTGGAATCTTTGGTGTGAATACAATTCAAGAAATTAAAAGTACCCAAATACCAAAACTATGTTAAATTTACACTCGACGCGCGTTTTGCCAACAAAGTTAGCATCTTCAGGGGCTACTAAACTACTCATTCTAGTTTTACAATATTTATTTATATTACTTATCTGAATGGTTAAGAGCACTCATTATTCCTGCCTACATCAAATTCTCTTATCTAAAGGTTTAACTAATTTTTCGTATTTACCTTCTCCACTTAATTGACCACTCTTATTTACCTAATGTTTGGAATTTTACCTGCTCTAAATCTCATGACAAATTTTGTTTATGGAAATTGATGTCTTTATTATGAAGAGTAGAACCCTTCATTGTACTACGAACTTGAACAATGAGTTGTATGAAATAGGGCCCTTGTCAGCATTCGGTATGGTCATGAATCGTCCAGTTAATTTTAAACTCGTGTCTTAAATCAGTTGTCGTGATCCAAAGCATGTTAGAGTAGAATAGAACTTTAGTAATCCATAAAAAAATACCATAATTACATGGTGTTGGACAAGTCAACTATAAAGTATTGTGAATAAAAATCAATAGAAGCATGTCTTAAATATAGATAAGATACAATAAATAATAATATATTTAAAAGCTTGTTGAGTATCGGATAAAATTATAGTTCAATAATTAGGAACAATACCTGTTCAAAAACTCATTCACACTGTAGAACGTTTCAGATATTATCATCCTTCCATTACGTTTTGATACATTATTGATATCGCTCTCAATAAAACTGAGGCATTTCAAAATTAATATTCCTGAGAAGGTTAGAACTCGTTTGTTTTTAAATGCAGCAGTTGAAAAATAAGTCTGATTGGACGCCTTTGAGTTTTGAAAACCCTTTCCCAGTTACTTGATGAACCCCATGCTATAATATTGTAAGATATATGGCTATATGCAAAAGCATAGACAAGTCCTTCAAACTTTTTTCATCCAGAAAAGGTTACATTTGTAGTATGGCATAATATGATTTCTTGAGTTTCGTACAGGCATGATTAACCTGAGTACCTACTAAAAGAAAGCTAGGAGTCAAGAGAGGTTCCTAACGATTTTACATCTTTCGTAAATGAAAGAGTGAGGGAACCTCACGGCGCAGATAAGATCAAAATTGATACATTATGTTTTACCTTTGTTCAATAATAGCCAATTACGTGAACACCAACCCGCCAACTCATTGTAGTAACTTTAATGTATTTTTTGTAGCTCATTTGGGGTCGCTGCTGATTATGGTTGTATCATCCGCAAACATAGTGATTTGTCTTCAGCTAAAAATTTTCGGAAGATCATTAACAAAACTTAAGAAAATAAGTGGTCCCAAAACTTATCCGTGAGGAACACCCAGGGACCACAATCAATTTTTCTGGTCCCGAAAATCGGATATGAGCAATGTGCTCTTTGAACCGTACTTCCGTTGCCCTGCTAGTTTGACCCGAATACTTCGCAGTCCTTACAGCTAATTTCATAAATCCTCGACTCTTCTTCTTATCCTGACTTATCTTTGAGAGTACCCAGGATTTGTTGCAGTTTACAAAATAGCGAAATGGCTCACAAAAGTTTGAGAATCTTCCAATCAAAACCAAACTTGAGAGTGAAAAATGCACTAGAATGGACCTTTACATTTACGAATAAAAATTTGCAGAACTCGTTTAAATCGATAGTATCTAGTCTGAAACGTCCATTCAAAAAAGAGTTCCACTATATATTTTTTTTCATTTTGAAAAATTATCACATTTGAAAGTGTGCCGTTGATGTCACGTTCATGGGAAACACCATAATCCATGTTCCGAAACAGGCAAAACCATTCTCCTTAAAAATATAGCTTCTAGCTTGATAAAAGTAAGCCTTTGAGAAATAATTAAAACTTCGTCACTTGATCAAATCAGAGAAAAAAATCCAGATATTACCTACCTATTTTTATTGTATTTATAGCTCTCAAATTTTCTGAACGGACCTTCTTTTTGATGAAAAACGAGCATTGACAATACCGCAAATCGTAATAACGTGCTCATCATTCATCGGTTGAAATCAAATCAGATAAAGCAATATCTAGGATTTCATTGTGACTTTCATCTCTTTGAATTTGGTTTTTGAAGTATATTTTTCCGAATCTTTACTAGTACCTACCTAAAATTTGTTGGTAAAGGTAAGCTTATCGGGCTCATTCTCAAAACAAAAAGAAAAGTGGTGTTACTTACGTAGTTTTATCCCCTGAACACGAATCCGAAAGAATTTCGTGGGGTTCTCTTATACTTTTCGAGTTATGACGTTTTGAATCGTGAAAATCGACCATTTTCAAACACGATTTTTTCGGTAGAAAATGCCTCCTTCTTTTCATTGGCACTTTTTTGAGACCGTAATCAACTCATATTTCACAATTACAAGCTATAAAACCAAACGTTTTATACAAAAAATCAACCTTAAGTATACATAACCCTTCCCACATTTCTAGAACGGACGCCAATGAAGAGTGAGGTTAAGAATAGTGTAATATAAGAAGGTTAATTTTTTCCGTAAAACGTTTGGTTTTAGTGCTTGTAATTGTGAAATAAGAGTTGATTTTTACTGAAAAAATCGTGTTTGAATATGGTCGATTTTCAAGATTCAAAAGGTCATAACTCGAAAAGTATAAGAGACCCCCACGAAATTCTTTCGGATTCGCGTTCAGGAGATAAAACTACGTAAGTAACACCACTTTTCTTTTTGTTTCGAGAATGAGCCCGATAAGCTTACCTTACCAATTTATTGTTGATAGTCCAAGGTCTTCTTTGCAATGACTAAAATTTTAAATCTTTCTTTGAACTCTGCTTTGAATACAATAATAACATAACGTAAAGTACTCACTTGGAAATGTTCTTCACAATTAATAACATATATTTCCGCTTTTTACACAGAGTTTTTTCACTGCTTCAAAACACATTTTACGACGCGCTTCATCTTTAGGTGCATAAAATAATTGTTTATTAGAATTTTCACTGATGTTCAGACAACCGGATACAAAGCACTTCTTCGGCATGTTCACAGTTATTGCAGGGATACAGATACGGGAATAAAAATTGTAGAATACAAACAACAAACCGCAAACCGCAAAACCGCATTAACCTCAAATAAGAAATCACGTAGGGCCTGTTCGAGACTGGCGGATAGACATAGGCTTGCAATCCTTGAAGTGCGCATGTCGCATCAACAGAATAACAGGTTTGAATGCGTGGAAATTGATAACGTAGGTTTTGCAACAGAAACTAATTCGCCCACACTGAACCAACTTTGCCAGTGAATGCCTCCTTCTTTTTGAAAATGCATGAATTAGTTTTTTGCTCGCACTTTACATTGTATAAACCTAACGTGAACGCTAACCTAGCTTGCAAGTTGAAAATGCGAATTTTATTGGTCAAGAAACTAAAACTCTCAAAATTCCTCCTTCTTTTCACCAGCCCAATATATTTTTTTTAAATTTATTTATTGAAAGTTGAAACTGGCACTTTTTATCAAAAAGAAGCAGGCATTCACTGGCAACGTGGGTTCAGTGTGGTCGAATTGGCTTCTCGTGGTTTTGCACAAATACGTTTTGTGAGGAGTACTTTTTTAGTATGATCTAACCAAAACGACTAACCTTACGTAGACATTTGAATTAAATGAAAGGGATAATGAAAGGGAGCATTTTCTAAATTTTATTCACCTCACCCATTATATTATGAGAATCAGAGATTCCATGGTGCACAACTTTCACAACGTTGCCAAGTCTAGTTTTGATGTAAGTGACGTCACGAATCAGTTTTCTTCTGATTATAGAGAAACTATACCGGTGAGAAAAATAAATAAAAAAATCTCGAGTGATATTAGCGTATATACTTTCTCATTACAGTGTTTTCTCAAATCTCGTGGAAAGGTCCATTTTTATCGACATGATTAGGAACGTGAAACTGGAATTAGCGCGGAAATCTTGATCTCTTTTGATGTAAGTTCTGTTGGTCCTCTCGTTCTTTTCTTTGGGTAGTTTGTATTTGTTGAACTTGACAAAATACCAATCTGGGTTACATAAAAACATACACTGATTGCAGGAATCCCTAAAAGTATATAATCGTCGCATTTCCTTAACAATATTTATTATTTTAACATTGGGAATGTTGTGTTTTTATTTGGTTAATATTTGTGGAATTAATAAAATGGCAAGAACTCATTATCATATAACAAGATGATCTCACGTTTAAAATAAACTTTGTGAGTTGTTCCAGAATCTGGATAATTGTATTAAATCAAAGTTAGCTTTGACAAAACCACTTTTTTTGATTCTGCATTGTGAAAAAATTGTATCGTCTATAAATTGCAGCAACATGTGATTTTGCCGTTCATGAACTACCCACAATTTTGTCAAATTGCTATTTTGAATAGAAAATTTTATCAGCGGGAACCTCTACTCATACAGTGTGTCTCACTTCTCATGGAAACACCCCCATAACTTCCGTAATTTTCGACGTCGAATTTAGAAATTGGCAGAAATGAAATAGAACTGCCTCAGGTTGGTAGTATTACTAACGATTTATTTTTTGTTCTAGGTCGTGAAGATCTCTCCCCTCCCAGCAGTTTGAATGGATACAGTGTGGACAGTTGCGATTCTAAGAAGAAGAAAGGGCCTACACCACGACAACAAGAAGAACTGTGTCTTGTATGCGGAGACAGGGCTTCTGGATACCACTATAATGCTCTCACATGCGAAGGATGTAAAGGTGAGAAATAAATAACGCTATAATAGTAAAGAAAGTTGCTTATCTTTTGAACGGTGTAACTCTGCACATATTTATGTTAAAACTCAGCGCTATTAACATTTTTATGAATATCCACTTTTGATTTGAAAGAGGATAATAGTAAAGATAGTTCCTACTGAGTCTAGTTATAATCCAGTGGGTTTTTGTTTTCCTAAGTGCCAACCAACTGTCTGATTTTAAGTTTGCAATCCAAATTTCTATCGAATCCTCCAGACATTGAAATACTATTTGTCAATAACTCAGTTATAACATAGACGATAAGGTTGTCTACCCCGCTGATCAGTGCTGCCAATGGAAACTGTTCGAAAGGTTCACAAACGTTAATAGACTTCTACAAGCCCATATAACAATTTTGAGGGGTCATTTGACCCAGCATGAAACATATTCAGAACGATGCTGCTATATGAAAAAATAACTTTAGTCACTATGCTGTCAATTCTTGGTGGTGCAAATGACTGTAATAATAATAATAGTAATAATACTAATTTTTCATCTGAAGATGTGCTTTTCCGACAAAATATTCCTGTACACGTTGGTAGATTCTGAAATAATAACCTCCTAGAACCTACTGCAGTACAAAAATAATGGGACCGGAATCCAGTTTTTTTTTTAATTTTCGGAAATTGAAAACTTTTCCTGGTTTCCTGTATGCCCTTGCTATTAGAGATCTAATAGTGGAAATTATTACCATGCTCATTCCTGTTTAGGTTTATTCATTTGTGTCAGCAAAAATGATCTCAGCCTCTTTTTTCAAAAGAGAAAGACAAATTAATACAAGTGTTAGATATAGATGAACTGACGTCAAGTTCGATTTCAAATTCTGTCAAAGTATAATTTTGTCAGTCATCATGAAATGTCATAGGTTGCCCAAGTGTAATATATCTTAAAACAATGGTCAAATGAACGATTCGATTTTGTCTTGATTTTTAGAGAAAGCACCACCTGTAAGATTACTTTTAAGTTCCATATTGACCATATTATACCAAAGATGGCGTTTAGACTGCCATGACAGGTTACAGTTAGGCAGTGTACACTGCAGTGTTTTGTGTTCACTTCTTTGTACAGTCCTTCCATTGCAGCAACAGCTAGCAGTTGGGTTCTGGACCAATTGTAAAGACATCTGGGACCCATTAGAGACTGACCTTTCTTAGTTATGCCAGGTTTTTCAACACCTTTAATTCTACACTCAGACACCAGCTTAATACAATACAGTTTACTTCCAGTTTTTTTGCGGTGTTGCTCTTGATTACAGATTATTAATTAGGGTTCAGCTTATTTCCCTAGTACCAAATTGACAAACCCATTCAAGCTATACAAAAAAAAATGCCACCATAATCACCTTTGTCTTTTTTGAAAACAATATTCAACATTTGTGAGTAATTCAATTCTGTTTTGTCTTCAATTAGGTATTTAGAAATTTCCGATTGTTTTATGTATTTTTGGAAGACTAACTTGGAAACAGGTGGGTAGAGTTTCCTATATAAATAGGTAGGAAAAGTTGATTTTTGTTTTCATTCTTCAGTTCAGTTCGTCACTTTTTGGAGGTTTTTCTTGTCTGTCTTATGTAAAACTTTGTGCAGCTGCCACAATCAATCTATTAATACACCCCTCACTTTACTGATTTTTCATCTGTTGTGAAAAATATTTTAGGATGTTATTTCAGTAATATTGACTATTCTATTACATACTTACATTAGTAATTGATAAATTCGAAATTTTGGTTGTAATCTTTGAAGAGTTGATTATCGTTTGATCTAGAGAGTTTATTGAATTATCCGTTTCTACTCACACTGTGAAATTCTTTCATCCTTTTATAAAAGTTTTGTATCATTTCATTGTCATCTATCTGAGCTTCAAAATAATTAATTAAAATTTCTACAAAAAGATTCAACAAATTGGTCATATTATGAAGCTTTCAGGAGATGACAGCAATTCATTTATTCTGTGAGCGAATCCAACTTGGCATGGCGAAAAGTCCGAGTCTATTCAATACTTCAAATCTCATTCGATTCAAGTAAATAAATCTATATAAAGTTGATTCTGACCTACCAACCTTGAAATACATTTTCATTAAAAATTACATACTACAAACTCGCCTACACGGATAAGAATGTCGAATTGACACACAAACTCATTCAACCTAGTAACGAATGTGAATGAAATTAGAAATTGTTTCAATAAATTTCGAATAAATTACTTCAACGTGAAGAAAGTGAGTAGGTAGTATTGCGTTTTCCGTCGTCATTGTTTAGTTTTCGTTTCATACAGTATGTTTCGAATAGTCCTGTGACGATTCTGAAAATGGGTTACTTTTTTTTCGAAATGATGCCATGCTTTGTCTCACGGTTGTGTGTGTGGGTAAGGGTGTGGAATTTTTGGGTTTTCGAAGGAAAAATTTCCACCTATTCTAAATCCAGATATTGGTCTTGAATATTTAAATATAAATGTGTCATTTTTTATAAATGCATTTGTGTGTAATCTTTCGTTCATTTTTATATACACTATATTCATTGTTATTTTTTGTTTCTGTATTCTTCGTTTCTATACTCTTTGTTTCTTGTTTCTTTGTTTTTTTCTTCACAATTGGATTCACTCAGTATTTTCCGGTGCATGATTACTTTAGTACTTTAATGGAAGGAGTTCAAATTTTACTGTTTTATTTTACATCTTGTATACGGTAGTATTAATTAAGCCTAGTTACTTTAGCAATAAAGTTCAGCAATATTTGCATTTCTTTTTTTTTCATACGAATAGTAGAAAACAGTTTTATATTTCAGTGTGTCAATCAGAACGGATTGAGGAAAGAAACCGCAAGTTCAAAATAATTTTTCCGGGCGTCCAGGGCCGGTTTCACTCCAGCAATATTCCTCAACTTTCTCATTATGGACTCTGCCATCATCATTTTCTAGGAAAGTTTTCAGGATAGGGTGCAGAAAAAAACAACATATTCAAAATAATTTTTCCGGTCGTCCAGGGCCGGTTTCACTCCAGCAATATTCCTCAACTTCCTTATTATGGACTCTGCCATCATCATATTCTAGGAAAGTTTTCAGGATAGGGTGCGGAAAAATACCACATATTCAAAATAATTTGTCCGGGCGTCCAGCGCCGGTTTCACTCCAGCAATATTCCTCAACTTCCTTATTATGGACTCTGCCATCATCATTTTCTAGGAAAAATTCCAGAATATGGTGCGGAAAAAAAATCACATATTCAAAATAATTTTTCCGGGCGTCCAGGGCCGGTTTCACTCCAGCAATATTCCTCAGCTTCCTTATTATGGACTCTGCCATCATCATTTTCCAGGAAAGTTTTCAGAATAGGGTGCGGAAAAAAACCACATAGTCAAAATAATTTTTCTGGGTGTCCAGGGCCGGTTTCACTCCAGCAATATTCCTCAACTTCCTTATCATGGACTCTGCCATTATCATTTTCTAGGAAAGTTTTCAGAATATGGTGCGGAAAAAAACCACATATTCAAAATAATTTTTTCCGGGCGTCCAGGGCTGGTTTCACTCCAGCAATATTATATTTATATTTTATTTTATTATTTTTCCGAAACCTATCCTGAAAACTTTCCTAGAATATGATGATGGCAGAGTCCATAATAAGGAAGTCGAGGAAAATTGCTGGAGTGAAACCGGCCCTGGACGCTCGGAAAAATTATTTTGAATATGTGGTTTTCTCCCGCATCCTATCCTGAAAACTTTCCTAGAATATGATGATGGCAGAGTCCATAATAAGGAAGTTGAGGAATATTGCTGGAGTGAAACTGGTCCTGGACGGCTGGAAAAATTATTTTGGACATGTGTTTTTTTTCCGCACCCTATCCTGAAAACTTCCCTAGAATATGATGATGGCAGAGTCCATAATAAGAAAGTTGAGGAATATTGCTGGAGTGAAACCGGCCCTGGACGCCCGGAAAAATTATTTTGAACATGTGGTTTTTTTCCGCACCCTATCCTGAAAACTTCCCTAGAATATGATGATGGCAGAGGCCATATTAAGGAAGTTGACGAAAAGTGCTCGAGTGAAACCGGCCCTGGACACCCGGAAAAATTATTTTGAACTTGCGGTTTCTTTCCTCAATTCGTTCTGATTGACACACTGAAATATAAAACTGTTTTCTACTATTCGTATGAAGAAAAATAAGAAATGCAAATATTGCTGAACTTTATTGCTAAAGTAACTAGGCTGTAGTATGTTCTTTTTTGCACGATCCGTCAATTCAACGCATTCACTTGTTCAATTGAAAGAATAGTAGGTTGTATGTACAATTGTTTTTCAAAAAATCTGAATTTGTATGCTGGGCAGAGACCATGTTTCATTCGTAATAGATTCAATGCTTATTATAATTTACTTTCTGTCACTTCCTTGGTCTTTCCAGGTTGGTTCCGAATATTGAATGTTTCCGAGTCTGGTCCTGTAAGGATGTTGGATCCTTTTCGTCTGTGAATGTGTTCTATCTTTCAAATCTCCATGATTCTCTGTTTGACTCATCTCAAGTTTGACCTCATCTGTTGAAATGGGACTTCTATAATTCTATTGAAGTTCGCTTCACCTGAAATGTATTTCTTTGGATCACTTGAAATTTGTAACCTTTATAATTCCATTCTTTTTTCGCTCCTCATAAATCACACATATTGGATTTTAAATAAGGTTCTGGTAGATGAATACAAAAATTAATTCGGGGAAAAAAACAAGATTATCAATCTTTCTATTTTTGAGCTTTTTTTGGCACGAATCATGTTCATGTTTACAAAACAAAGCAGATGATATAGCTCAAAGTATAACCCCTTCATAAGTTAATTCCTCATCACCAGCAAATTTTGAATGTTTTCCAAGCTTTACTTATTGGGAAATAGTTTATTATGAAAATTATAGAATCACAATTGATAATATAAAACTAGTGTTCTATAAAGTTAATAAATTAGGACATACAATTTTTCCGTTTGCTCAAAACTTAATCAAATTACAAAACAAAAAACACTGAAGGAATATCCAAGATAAGACCAACATCAATCCTGCACTCACTTGTAAAAAAAAATCTAAATTGGTAATTACTAATACATATTTCGAAGCAGAAAATCAAGTAGCTGGTAGAAAAGATTGTCGAAAGGTTCCAGAGATCTGATCCGATTGCATATCACACCAAATCTTGCTTGAAAAATTTAACTGGTTGAAACTTGAGGAAAACCTCGTATATCTTGTTAGGGGTCATATTCATCGGACCACAAACACTACATTTCTGATCAATAAGACATCTAAAACAAAATAATTTCTAAAGGAAGTTCACCAAGGATGGGGTTTGGGACGTTGTTGATATTGAGACTGGCTATGATGCCGAGATTATGCATTCGTTGATGAATAATTATCGTATCGAAATCCAAACTATGAGGAATCTGTCTATGAAATGAAGAAAGCTAATCGAGTCTTAATAAATGGTTCATAAATATCAAATTTGTACTAAATAAAAATAAAACAGAACTTAAAAATTGCCCTTTGCCTATTGACCAAAACTAATCAATGATTTTTTTAAATTTTTCTTTCAATTTTATAAGTTTAATGGGATCTAAGGAAACCATTTTCACTGCTTTCTATCCCCTTTCATTATCTTTTGGTCCTGTACTTTGGGGCACTCATCTCATGCACAAATAATTTTTGAATGACAAAGAAAAAGTGTTGAGAGTTATTTTGGAACATAGTTGTCTAGAAGGGGATAAAGTTACATTTAAAAATAACAAACTATTTACTTATAGACGCAAGTAGAATATTTACGTCTATACATATGTGTATAAAGACTCATCACTCATATATCAATCAAATCAATCTATATGACTAAACGATTGGTACAAATGAGAATTACATGACTTAATCATTTCCGTTTTTCCAAAAATATAAAAGCCTAAACTAGGATCCTTTCTAAAAATGACACGTTTGAATTACGTTTCTGTTATAATTCTAACGAATTGTTATCACTTGTTTTTAACACCAAATGAAAAATTTAAAAGTTGTATCGATACAAATATTTTTTCAACAAACCATGAAATCTTTTTGTATTTTCACGTTGAATGAAGGCTATTTCTTTCTATTCTATTATATTCTATTCTTTTGCATACCATCCTACTCTACATGTCTATATTACCTCTTGTTCCCTATTCTATCCCATTCGTTGCTATTTTATCATGTTCTATCCTATTCTATCATATTCTATGCTATTCTATCCTATTCTATTCTATCCTATTCTATTCTATCCTATTCTATTCTATCCTATTTTATCCTATTCTATCCTATTCTAACCTATTCCATCCCAGTCTATGCTAGTCTAATGCATTACAGTATTGATTCATCTCTCTTCAATCAATGGATTAGTCTACTGACATTTTTTCTCTTGTTTCAGGATTTTTCAGGCGGAGTATAACGAAAAACGCTGTGTATCAATGCAAATATGGAAACAATTGCGAAATAGATATGTACATGAGGCGGAAATGTCAAGAGTGTCGGTTGAAAAAGTGTCTGAGTGTGGGTATGAGGCCAGAATGTGTAGTACCGGAAGTACAATGCGCCGTCAAACGGAACGAGAAGAAGAAGCAGAAGGAGAAAGACAAGCCGAACAGTACCACGAATGGATCTCCAGAAATCATAAAAATAGAACCAGAGGTAACTAAATTCTTACTTCATTCGACGTTTTATTGATAATGTGGTCATATTTCAAACAATGGATAGAAAATAGTAGTAAGCACCATTGGTTAGCGTAAATTCAGAGTATGAAGGCTAATACTTCCTCGTTATACTGTGACTGAATAATCTTGAGCAAATTATATCCATGTCCATTCAATTCATTATTCAGTTTTTTCATCATCTGAATCATAGTATAATTAGTTTAATGTAGGTATCATAATCAAAATTCTCTTAGAATCCTCGATCATTTAATGAATATTATTGCTTGCTATATGACCATTATTCACATTATTCGCAACTGAAACAGACAAAATAATAATAAAGACACAAACCTCTCTGAATGCTGATTTTAATGACACCAAAGAAATAATTAAAATTGAATAGTCCTTTCAGATATGGGAACTTAAGGAATTTACTACAATTATACATTTTAAATCATATATTTTCACTCAAAATGAATGCAATGCATTTTTGGATTGAATTGAATCATCATTCTGTTGCTAGAAGAATTATCTCAGATTTTTTTAGAAATATGAGTATCTGCAATAGAATATTTCATGGAATAGAAATATTCATTATTGCTTGTTTCAGGTTCCTCGTCATTTTTGGTCATTACAATAGTAATTACACGTGAATGACACCACCAAAAAAATTGGATCACCTATATTTTTTTAAGGTTTTCTGGTTTCTGTAATCTTGAATCCTGAAAATTCCGTCCAAGTCGCTATCGCCCCTGCTTTGGGACATCCTAATGGACGAATTAATTGAGAGTCGTTTATTTCTTAGGATTTGGTGACGACCTTGCGATTATTGCAAAAGCCAAATTCGCAGGGACAGTCTCGGAGCTTACACAAACAGATAATGTAATGAAAATAGTCTAAACTTCGTTTCACTAATTTATTTGAATAAAATACAACTGCTGATTCATTTCAGACAAATGCAGTATTTTATCCCTAAGCCACTCGTTATTAAAGTCTATTTGCCTACTATACAACTGACTGTAACTATCTGTCTGCCCTCTTCACTCGCGGCGCGGTATTTATCCACTAAGGTCGCTTTTCGAGATAGTTCTCGACAGCTGAGATTCTTCGCCGGTTGTTCGAATACTCGCTTCTAGATTGGTCGATCGCTGTTCGAACAGATGGCGCTCGGCGTCGGAGAGGTGTGAGCTATGCGAAGAGGCGACAAGTCCGGCTCCAATTCATTACAATAAATTCGACAGGTGGTGTTAAGAGGACACTGAACTCTCATAAAACCACAATGGTTGCATTTACACGAAAGAAAGTACTGGAAGGACTAAGGTCACCTGTACTAAAAGGGATAGAAATTCCTTTTGTCCAAGATGCATAAGTTAATGTGGAATCAACCAATGACATATTACCGATATACTTTGTCATTAACATTTCGAACTGCAGTCACATTCTAAGGACAATTTTTATTGCAGCTTGCTTCGCGGAAAATAGTTGGCAATCAACCCAAAAGTCGGTTGAATTATCTGCTTATATACAATGTATATAAGCAGATCATTGCCGCTAAATAAGCGGCAGTAAAAATTGTGCTTAGAATGTGACTCTGTGTTGACCGCAGCTAGACATATAAATAACGGAGTCTAACGGTAATATGTCATTGGAATCAACAACTACAAAAACTAATATAAAAAAGTACAGTAGCCTTCAATCTTTGCAAGAGAATGTGAGGATACCAAAAGTATCTACATGGCTCTATGCCAGACTCATCTGACCCATGGTAACATACCTATGGGTTCGAGGTATGGTTATGAAGGCAATGAAAGGGCCTATTCACTAGCCTGAGAAGGAGCAAGTAAGACTCTGAATGGCTCAAAACCGTTTTGCGGTATAGTAAAATCTGTAGAAATCTCAGAATGGTGGAACAGTTCACTAGGAGTGAGCAGGCCAGAGAGTTTATTAAAAAACCACTGCTAGCTTTCACAGAATATCTACTAAGCCAGAAGAGAAGCACTACTAGAATATTATTAGGACTTGTCACAGGGCATCAACAAACTAATGAGTACAATCAGTCTGAAAAAATACTATGCAGAGGCTTGAACCAAGGAAGCCCCAAACTAATCTAATCTAACTCGAATAAACTGCACGCTTATAATGATGGTATATCCATGGTTCCTTTACTCTTGCTTTGTAGTATATTTGACACAGAAACTTGAGAAGAGGGACAATAATTGACTATTTGTGAATCTATTCGGGAAAAGTTTATCAGCTCTTGTAAGAATTCAACAATAATGGACCAAGTTTTCTAGGACATTAATAAATGTTCTGATATCATAAGCCCCCCCCCCCCTCCCATTTGAACATTTTAAGGTCACAGTGCCCTTCTGGACAGCTGACATGTGGTTATTATATTAAAAATACTACAGTCCATTTTAGCCAGTTTTCAACCTATTTCGACATCGTGTCCGATTCAAAAGGAAATTATTATTCTGTATTCATTTGCGATTGATTGTGCACATGAACATTTTTCCATAAAAATTAGTTATTAATTCTCCCGGACAGACACTTTTCTTTCAGCTCGACTCCGACAAGACGGTCACCAACGGTACCAAGCCCACATTATCACCCGAACAAGAGGAACTCATCCATCGTTTGGTGTACTACCAGAATGAATATGAGCATCCCGCTTCTGAAGACGTCGAAAGAATCATGGTAAGCATTCCTTCAAAAGTCATTGTTGTATATACATTTTATATGGAGATTGAAACTGATGCAAAAATCCACACTTGTCTTTTGGAAATATTAATAGTCTTCAAGAACAAACAGGTTGAATGTCAAAAAATAGTATATTGTATAACTAGCACGAAATGAGCATTCCGTGCAAATTATACACTATACACTTTCTACGGCTATTACATATAATAGCGAAATGGTTTTGCAGCAGAGTTTTAAACTATAAATTTGATAACATTAAAAATCTCAAATTACAATTTACTTATTAACAATATTCACGGTAATATTGTAATATACATGTGGCTGTTAGTGGGTGAAGCATCTCGGATAAAGCTCATAGCAAAAAACCGGGTGTGAAGGGAGCACCTAACCACAGCTAACTCACCTTGACAGTATAATACTTATTTGTACTAGTTATATCACAAAAACGTCTGGAATAACATATTTTTTCATATAATTTTTAAAAAAATACAAAACAAGTTTATCGATAAAGATAGTAATTTACCTTAACAAGTAAATGAATGTCGTCTGGATCGTTTTTTATGAAGTTGCCGACTTCATCTGTGGAGAAAATTTTGGATTTCTTCAGCCTGTAGTCATCTGAATTTCTTTTAAGAAATGTTTTAAGTTTTGAATATTTTCCAATGTCTACAGTTCTGTTAAAATTCAGCACGGTCCTTATCATGGAATACAAAGTTGAGAATTTCAATTTTTGAGATAACTCATTAAAGTATGTAGGTAATACAGTTTCTGAATTTGACGCGTAACCATTTTCCCTTTGTCAATCTGCACAGGATTTGTAGGCTTTCACATAGTTTTCTTTTGATATTCCTGGAATTAAATTGACACATACCTGTTTTGCAGCTTCAGTATTTTCTTGGGAAGTCAGTTTTGCGTCACCTTCGCTGCTCATAATTTGATTCAAGTTCAAAAATCTGAAAACAGAGCTGTCAGTATTCGTTGCTTGAATTTTGACATTCCATTGGAGACGTGATAAATTGTAAAATAAAACCACAATGACTTCCTCTACCCGCACAGGCTATGCTTCTGGGTTCAATCATAAAAGTGTTAACGAGGTAGTGTTATTATTATTAAATGAGTGTTTATGAGGGAGTGTTATTAATATTAACGTTGATTTTATATTAGTAGTATAGGGACTATCTTATAATCTCCATTTATTTAAAAAAAAATATTTTAGGGTGCTCCTCTGGAAGGTGAAGAACCGGCTGACGTTCGGTTTAGACATATTACAGAAATCACCATCCTGACAGTACAGCTCATTGTGGAGTTTGCGAAGAGGTTACCGGGTTTCGACAAGCTGCTGCGAGAGGATCAAATCGCTCTTCTGAAGGTAAGGCACATTTCTGAAGTATTGTCGAAAACAATCTGTATAGATTTTTGGGTTTGAGGGTATTTCTATCCAACTGGAAAATTGCAAGAGTACAACCAGTTTCCAAAAAAAAGGAAAAAATACACCACTTAGTAACCAACGTACCGCACTGCTTTCTGTTAACTCGAAGGTCATAGAAAAATCCATCCAAGAAATAGTGTATTCCCAAACGAGTTTATTGATAAATTTTTATATCCGCTTTTTTTTAATTTGTGTCTTCACTTTCATTAACCTTTTCCAAAGAGATGTATGTATGTATTTTCATGGCGCCGTTTATGCATCTAAATTAATTTTTTTTCTTTCCGTACCTATTCTTTATAAGACATAATCAACTTTCATATATTGAGGACAAAGAATATGAAAATAATTATAAATTGCGCCGGCACAAATCTGTGCTGGCGATTAATGAAAGTAATATTGCTGCTTGAATTTCCATTGCACTCTTTGAAATAGAATTGAATTCACCGATGTTACTATGAATCGATCTGAGAAAGTTCCCATTATGATTTATTGTCAAAAAATGAGTTTATGTATATGTCTATAAAACCATGAAGAAGAAAAGTTAAAATTGAATATAGTGAGTGCCTAAAGGCGTACAATTTACATTCAAAACGATCTTTCTAAGGAAATATCTGAAATCCAAAATGAGCTGAATAATTTTTCTAGGCTCTTCACGTGAAAACAAACAAATTCAGACTTTCCAATTACCCAAAAAAGATTGACCTATAATCTCGAAAAATATTTTCGGTACTATTTAGTTTTTTTTTACAGCATGTCGCTTTTTGGCAATATTTCAAACAAATACCCCCCCAAGGACAAATCGTCCTGGATGTATACCCGTTAATGACATTAGTAAAAAAAATAACCACACATGGGGTATGGTCCGTAAAATTTTTGGTAGGTACCTACTTCGGTTAGTAATTTGACGGTGCATTTATATATTAGTTAATATTGGGGATTGCAGCAAAGTCAAAAGTGTACTCTTTTATAGAGTTTATTCCAAGCTTTCGTAAATTTTATTTACATCTTCAGGGAACTACAAAGAATTATTATGTCAATTTTACATGTTGATGTTATTAAATTTTACTTACAACTATAGTGAGGTTGTTTGACATGTTCTTAATGCTTTGAATAGTGACATTACAGTTTAAAATTGTAAATAATATGAAAAAAGACTTTACGAATATAAATAAACAGAAAATTTTAAAATTTCAGTCGAAAAACAAAAGACTTGTTGATTATATCTAAGGGATGTACATCAGGAGTCAACTGTCAATAGAAAAGAAATCTGTAATTTTCAAGTCAATGTAACCAACTGTAATCTTGTACCAACTGTTGAAAATTGAAATATACGACTGTTGTTTTGTAAGTTATGAAAAAATTACATTTCCAATTGAGTAGTTATGGAGATATTATTATTCATAGAGAGAGTGTGGTCTAACTAGTCAGCGACTATCCTTTTTTTCAATATAATAATATATAATTCCTGAAAAATTGGTGAAAAATTTGATGAAATATCAGTCATCAGAGCTACCTTACTTTTTCTTCGGTAGTTTCGAGATCCGCTTGTCGATTGTCATTTTGATTTATTTTATTAATTTACAGTTTTTGTAATTTTCAATAAAAAACTAAAATCATTGGATGAGGTAATGGGCATTTCCAGTATCTTGAAATATGCACTTTTTTGACATTTTATAATGGAGGGTAGTCTATAAAATAGTCATACCCATTTGCCCACCATAAATTTTGAAAAACTGATTTATTATTCAATATTGAAAACGCCAGTGTCTGGTAATATATGGAAATTTGGGATGGCGCGGGCTTGCCTGCGATTGACCAATCAGAATCACTCGCGCACTGACGTTTCCTGCCTCTTCTTCTGCGTCTGATCGTTTGAAATTGGTACTTGTTAGGCATTTTCAACAATTTTTAAATCTATTAATTGATAAAATAAAAAATCGAAAACTGGTAAGTTACGTGAGAATGTAATATTTTGAAATAATTTTTTTCTGAAAATTACTGGAAAGGTTCATTGATAACTGACGAAAAAAAAATGTTTAACAAATTTCTTTCAAAATACTCAAAATGTTGACTCAAGACAAATGACAAGGGGTCCGCATTTGTGGAGCTGGTATGTGATATACGGACCATACCCATGATGTAGGTGGGTAATTTTTTTTAGTTGAGAAATAGTTTAAATAGATTGCAAATGAATACACTCTTGTAGAAGCAACATTTTAATAGCAAAAGAGGGGTTCCATTCAATTGAGGTATTGCAAGTGTCAGTGTCAGTCAGTTATCAAATATGCGCAGAAGGCAAATAACCAGAAATTCCATCTACAGATATGAAAAAAATTCTGATATAACCAGAACAGTCAATAGTGAAATTAATATAATGTTACAATTGATGGAGAATCATAAGTTACATTTTCTTTTTTTTTTTTCAGGCATGTTCGAGCGAAGTGATGATGTTCCGAATGGCAAGGCGATATAATGCTGATACAGATTCGATTATATTCGTTAATAACGTATCGTATGATAGAAATTGCTACAATCTGGCAGGTATGGGGGATACTATCGAAGATCTGCTCAACTTCTGCCGGACCATGTTTTCCATGAAGGTCGATAACGCGGAGTATGCTCTGCTCACCGCCATAGTTATATTCTCAGGTACGGTATGGATGAACTAATTTCACTGAAAAGGTTTATATGATCAAATTCATTTTAAACAATAACAAAAATTCACAGCACGAACGGAAAAATGCAAATCTCTCGAGTTTCAAATTTCTTCGTATTGCCATCAAAATCTGACTGACGGACTGACTGAATATAGTTTCAAGATATACTTTAATTTACGCACAAAAAAACACTGTCGTATCAATTTTTTTATTTTACTAAAAGATAAAAAAATTGCGGAATGTTTTGATGCTTTTTTTGGCTTCAACTTCTTAATTTTATTAGGTACATGAAAAGTACAACAAAAGTTATTATTATCTCAAGCTAATGAAGGAAGTGTGTATGACCACTGAGTCAATTTCGTAAACATAATTGTATCAAACACAAAAGGTTCTACAATGCCATCCCAGACATGATTCTCATTATTATTGGTAATATAAATTTTCTTTTTTTCTTGTGAGATTTATAACTTTCGTAATTTTCATAGCAGCAAAGCATCAAGCGATCATATTCGTATTCGTTAGAATTCGTAACGTGTGATAACGTAATGGATCATAATGCACTCATGTTGTGGGAAGAATGATGGTGGTGGTGCACGTTTTCTGCTCATTGATGAACTAATTAAAGACTTTTGGTATTGGAAAAACTTATATAATAATTAAACAGTTGAATTTATTCATCCATTCTCCTTAATTTTTCGCAAGTATTTATTTTAATGTTAGGTATAATTGTTAAGATCGATTCACACCAATCATACTACAACCAAGCAATGGCAGGCGAGTAGAGCGCTTTGACCCACACCAAAAATTCATTCATAATGCTTTAATTTTCATTCACATTCTTTCACAAAATTTTTACAACTGTAGATTTGATTTGGCAAAATTTAAAAGAATCATAGAGGTGTAATATTTTAGTATGAAATAAGGTTTGATTCAACAGAAAAAGGTGGTATCGAAGAAACCTTCAGATTAGATGAAATTAATTTGCCACTTTTTCACTGAACAATCAAAAAATAAATTAATTCCAACGTTCAAGAGTAAAATTACTTTATGGAGTATAATTTTAATATTTCGTTCTCGCAAACTTAACAACTCAGGGTTTTTCGGGATTTGGGAGAATTTTCTGGAACATTGCACTCTATAAACTATGCCTGGGTTGCGTTCATAAACTTACTCTGAGTAAGGGCTGTCTACTCTGAATAGTTCGTAAATGTATACTAGACTCTGAGTAAGGGCTGTCTACTCTGAATCGTTTGTAAACGTATTCTAGCTTCATGGAGTATGCATTGAGAGGAATGATCAACATATACTTCTAATCACGTGATGGTACTATTACTCTACTCTCAGAGTAAGTTTATGAACGCAACCCTGGAGTAAAAATATTGTCATCTTTTGCCTGGGGGCTAAAGTGTAATCAGTCCGCAGGTCTGAGGTGAGTCGGCCATGTTGAGTAAGTGGCTACCTATAAACCGTTAGGACAACTAAGCCCGTAAAACAAAGATAAAAGTGTTGACTTCCGAGAACTAACCCGAATAGATAGACAAAATTATTATAAGCAATTGACATTAACAAAGTGTTATATAACAGAGTAAATGAAGTAATTATTCTATTTAATTTTTATATAGTAGCAAAGTTATACACGTAAACAATACCTCTTATCTACCAAAAGAATTACTGGATGAACGTTTGAAACAGTTTAATGAATTTTCCAAATAATATTTAACAATCAGGTTTACAGTTTCCATAATCATAGTAATATACTATTATGTAGTTATTTCACTAGATTTTTCCCATGTGTCTACTACCAGTACGGATAAAAGCCTTAAATTTGTTTTCGCGGTTTTTGTTACTTTTACGCCATATCTTTTTAATTTAATTTTCAAGGACTAATTATTATTATGGTTCGAGCTCAGAAGAAACTTAGCTCAGCCCATCGACTACTAGCTGTGAACTATCATGAGACTGACTGATGCGCGCGCATCCAAATTATGTCCTGGACAACACGAATGCGATTATGACAGTTTTCTTTTCCCTGCAGGGTCATCCTGCAGCCTTATGATGCTTTGCGATTTCTATTTTTGATGTTATGGTGGGATAAATTATGATGGTTTTCATTGACCCACTCAGTTTCAGTGCAGTCTGTAGATTTGGAATTATATTTTACAATAAAAAATTTAACAAGAACTTTTTTTCCAGAACGGCCATCGCTGATTGAAGGCTGGAAAGTGGAAAAAATCCAGGAGATATATCTAGAAGCATTGAGAGCCTATGTTGACAATAGGAGAAAGCCCAGACCGGGTATCATTTTCGCAAAACTATTGTCCGTTTTGACAGAACTTCGAACGCTTGGCAACCAGAACTCAGAAATGTGTTTCAGTCTGAAACTGAAGAACAAAAAGTTACCGCCATTCTTAGCAGAGATCTGGGACGTGGACCTGAAAACATAGTAGAAGAGAATGAGACAAAAACCCGGAGAACCCGGAAAGGGTGGTGCTACCTTGTTTTGCTGTTCGTTTGTTTTATTTTCATTGATGTACATAATAGAAGAAAGGAATCGGATCACTTAATAACGAAAAATGGCAGTTGGACAATGCACCACCAATGCTGGCTGTGAAATATAAATTTATTCTTTTTTTTACTACTAACACTCGACGGCACCTAGAAAATGTTATTAGTTAGAAATTACGTAGCTCGATTTTTCGTATAAGAATCAAACTATACGTAGATTTTATAAACCTCTATGAAACTTTTATAAAACTTTATCTTGGCAAAATGCTTACTTACTTAATTGGTAAGACTGGATTGGACTGAAAAATATATACAAGGTGCCTTCACGAAAACAAGGATCATAAGTCTGAGGGCTGGTGCAAGCGAAAAGATGACTAAAAATAGAGAAATGTCACATAGAAGTACAGGAGAAGATGCAGAGGAGATGATCTGGAAACGAAGATTCAAAAGTGCAATTTAATTTTTAATTGGTTTTTATGCACCGATTTCGGAAAATTGAGGGCCGAATTACTTCAAAAAACACATGGAAACAAAAAATTAGCAGCCGTCCGAAACGCAAGAGAGTGGGAGTGAAGTGATTCAAACGTAACGTCTCTGAACAGTGCTATTTTGACGTGTGCCATCTAAAATGGGCATAAGTCTGCGTACATAGGTATTATAACCACTTTATATAGACTATCCTGCCTTGAAAAACTATTGATGTTTAACTCTTTGGATGTGTAGTTAATAGTCTACTCATTTTTTATACGATATAGTTTCCGCCATTAGACTTTCTGCAGCTAGTTAGAACCTGAAGAGCAAAAATCTCGAATCTACATTTCACTTACAATTTTCGTTGATCATTTCACAAGAACTGCAATTTATGTTTGTACATATGGTATGTGTAAATTATACTACTCGGCGGAAGGCCAATAATGGATAACAGTAAAATTCAGCTCTTTGTGAAATGAAAATTTAATTGCTAAATATCTCATAAAAGATAACTACTTTCCTGGCGAATATCTCTGCGACTGCTGGAAAATTTCTACAAATAACTCCTTAAGGAATAACCTTCCAAATGCTTTAATGAGTCGAAAAACTCTTACAGGAGATTCCACTCTTATAATTTCAATAAATGAAGTAAAAATACGTGTCCAACAATTAGTTTCTGAACGGAAATAAGCTCCCTAGAATCGATTTCTTTGACCAGTGGCGTTTCAGTAAAGTATTGGCTGATATTTCTACTCTGTTTTTTACGTTGAATATTTATTGAAAACACCATATCGTCTGTATACCCCATTCCATGGATTGCATGAGTGTAAAATGGGAAGAAAGTTCCACGGAATCTCAGTTCAGATATCCTTTCAAAAAGAAGAATCGTAGACAAAGCAAACATCGCTATTAGTTCTTCTATAACTACACATAAGAAAACCCTGGAAAAGAAACCTTCTCACTCCCGCTTTTTTTCTCTTTCTTAAGTTATATGATGAACTGTCTGCCGAGACCATTTCGAAGTTGCGGAAAACCAAAATTCATGGCCGCACGTTGGGCGCCACGTTGTAAAAGAATGGTTTTTTATTTTGGGGTTTTTATGGGTATTCAGGAGAATGATATATGAACTTCAACTTAATTAAGAAAATTTAACTCTTCGTGCAAATGACGATATTTTACGAAAGGTAAAGGATAAGGATCGTATAGGCTACACCAGCTGGAATAAATATGCGAGATATGTTTTATATTGAAAAAGATGCCACAATTAGTCTATAGACAAAAATATTAATACACTCCTATTTCTCAACCAGAGGCAAACATTTATTCATCTGAAGAACAGAAGGTAGCAGAGGGAACGAGAGAACCTACAGCCTTTGTGCATTTTTGCTCTCTAATTCAGAGTTCATCAAAACGGCAAATCCCTTGTGAAGAAGTATCCCTTGCAAACTTCTTATAAATAAAAATTCATAACTGCTTTCTATAAAATAAATATTTAAGTTTTGTTCAATTTCAATGCAAGTGGTCACCTCTCAGTGTCGAGAATGTTTGCACGTTATTATTACAGCGTAGGTTGCATACAAACAGTGGTAAATAAATGCGCCAATAATCGTAGAGGAATCAGCCTGGAAAGTAGTTATGTTGTATCACCATGACAGTGTTTTATTTTAAATAACAATGTACGTTCGTAATAAATTATTTATTTCATGAAGGAAACCGTGAAATGTTGAGAAACATATGCTTTCAAGATTGTCTTCACGTTGCTTGTTATCTGAAATAATTGGTTTTCAAAAGTTATAATGGAAACGGGAATCCCAGATTTTCTGCTCTTCTGACCCAAGCATTAGATTTACTATTTACGTACATATAAACATATTTTTCATCGATGTAGATAAACATATTTTCATAAATGAGACAGAAGTATTTTCATTCAAACACATGATTTTCGCGCCATCTAATGCCTTATAGGAGAAAGTCTGGTTGTTACAAATTGAAGCTTAGTTTCTGTATTGCATTTTCCTTTTAAAATTCACCTTTCATATAATATTCTGAGAAGTTGATAAATTTCGATTTAAAAATGTTTAATATATCAAGTTTATTTATATGTTTGATGAAATATTTCATTTTGAAGCATTTGTTTCCACCAGACTTTCGAAAGCACATATTTGTTTACTCAGGAGTCAACCTAAAAACCTTTTGTCATCAGGTAATGAAATAATACCGGCAATATATTAAATATATAGAAGATTCGCCAGTATCTTTACAATGTCTAGTTTGTGATGTGATTCTTATATTCAGATGGCCTTTCGATGTAGAAAGTTGTTTGTAAATTGTTCAGAAATATATTATTTATCGTCGAGAGATCTGCAGATTTTATATTAGATAGATTCACCCTATTGAATAAGTGTACAAATAATCATGGTACAAAGTTTTTCAGGAAATTGTTAATATTCTTCAGCAATCGGTTGGCTCCTTTAGTTTGTCGTGTCACTTAATCTCTTTAGTTCATTGATAACTCGTCGGTTTCCACCAGTTGTTCAATTATCGATTATTGGAACATCTTCAAGTGATTTTAATAAACAACCAATTTTTACAGATCATTGAATTGTATATAATTAAAGTGAGTTGTCATTATCTAACGAGATTAAGAGATGGGTTTGTATTCACTGCCAGCAGTGACTCTGTCTCTCACCACATCATCATAATTGTCATGATACCTAGTGTCTCATTTTGATGTCTATGGTAGATGCCTTCTGTAATAACTGATCATGGCCCAGTCGTTTGGTTGTTCGAAAAAAATGTTTCTTTCAGAAACATTTCGTCCATTTTAATCCATCCACTTTTGATGAACCATAATTTATTATTGTCACCCAAATAAAAATGTCATCGTTTTTCTCAACAAAACATTGACACATTTACACAAGCAAGATTTTAAAATATCTTTCAATCAGTTAATTGAACTTCCTAGTGAGGATGTACAATAAGTATTTCATTCAGGTCGTCAGAATATATTTCCAGAGAGAGTAACTCTTTAATATTCTATCAGAATTTGAAGGAAGGCTATTATTATTATTGGCCCTGGCGCCCCGGGCGCCACAGTGATTTTGGGTGACGCACTCACTATTTCAGCTATAGTAAAATCTACAGCATCACCACGATACTCGATTCTTTACACAACACATTACACTTCTTCTGAACAAGGCGTGAATCACGAAACATTATTGGTTTCGGCCGCCTTAGAACCAACAATGAGTAATGAATATTAACCGAGTGCAATAGACATTGTTTCCTTACACGCTCAACCTCTAACAACAAAAAAATCAGAATTCATCGTTCATTATCTTATACATATTAGATTCAGTAATGTTCATACGGGTTTCATTAACTTGAATATCCTGTCTACAAAAGCAATTATTTTACGATATTCATTTCAAACGAACAAACATGAACACACACACTCATCATTGTGCGATACCTATTGGAATATTGGTTTAATTTTTCATCGACTCAGGTATTTTAGAAGGTATCTCCTTTAAATCCATGCAGTCTAAATGTAGTTTTTATCGCAGACTTTTTGAATACCAGACAGAAAGTTATTAATACTTAAGAAAGTCTTGGATAAATCCGGCACAAACTTTAAAATAAATTGACAAGTCGCGACAAGGAAGCTGGTTTTTCCTACGAAAGTACGTGTTGAGAATTCTCGGTATGAAGTCAACCGGAGGAAAAGCCATGTTCCTTGCCTCGTTTTGTACATTTGACACTGCCAAATTCTTTGGACTGCCATCAGGTTAACTGTAGTTTTTTCGTGAATGTATGTTCGTCCTAGAAATAAGGATGGCTGCATGGATTCGTTAAAAAATATTTAAAAAAGAACTGTACTGTTAATCGTGTTCGTGTTCGAAATTTCTCGTCGGAAGCTCGTAACGAGATGTTTGCTAAATGGTGGAAGATTTAAGAAAAGATCAGGTTTGCACGAAGGAAAGCAGGAATAATTTATTGGAAACTTATCTTTTATTTATGATCTTTTAACACTTAACAGAATATATTATTCTTGTATTAGAATGGACTCTTTTAACTGGTTTCTTTCGAAATCACTTCAGAACAGGAAATCGTTATAACTCAAAAATCACGCAAGTGTTGATATTTCAATAGCAGTCTGAAAGAACAGGTTTCCATTCTATTCGAAATGATTCTTTTCGGAATTTCATTCGAAAAAATGGTGCACATAATACAACCTTTTCAAGTGCGGACTGATTAATTTTTCACGCTAGGAATATCATACATATTGGGTAAGGATAAACAACTATTTTCAATGAGATAGTTTTGTCCTATTTCTTACATCAGTTCCAATAATTAAGATTGTACGTTTTATTTGAGAGAAACGATATATAAACTGCTGATAAAGTTCCAAAATGTATTTATAAGGCAACATCAATTCTCATCCTAATTTTAAAATGACAAACATTCGAAATAATTATGGTTTCATTAAATCTCATATTTCTTTCTTCAATATATTTTTCACACTTTTTTTCAATTTTGATTGCATATGTTTTGCTATTTTAATTTTTTTATATGTGATCGTAAATATAAAAAAAAAGTTTTATTTATTTCAATAATAGTATATTGTAATAAATTATATTTTTATCATGCCAAATAAAGTAAATAATTATGTAATATAGACTTTTTTAGACGATTTTGTTATGTGTAAATTTGAACTGAATTTGTAAAATATCAACGTTTTAAAAACGTTTTGAAAATTCCGAAATCTTTCGTTTTTAATATGAGGTATAAAAAAATGTTTGAAATGTACAACCATTCATTATCTAGTGGTAAGCTTTGGTTGTCAGTTATTTAGTGAAGAACATATGTATTGGATTTTTCCATACTGCTCATGGAAAATCTTTGAAATACTACTTAGTCTTTCAATCAACGATTTCCTTTTCTAAAGCGTGTATAATAATGTAAATATTGTGGTAATAATAATTTCAGTCACTTTGTTGAAAACATACAGATATATTAAGTTTGGACCCTTTTTGTTATCCTCTCTTGTCTAAGCAGGATTTATTTATACAATTCATTTTCAAGAAAGTATACCTTTTTATATTTAAATTCCTGCTTTCGCAATAGGGGCCATTCCTACTTAGAGTGAATATAATTAGATTAATTGAAAAAGTGCAATATGTACAAATTTTACTAATTTACTTTTTTATATATTAATTATTAAGTCTGTATATCAAGAATTATTAATTATTATCATGTGTTATTTTATACAGAGAATACTGAGTGGCAGTATTATACATAGCTGAAAACCGATGACATCTTACGCTGTCGTTTTATTATAAGACGCTTCCAACAGCCATAAACTTTTGTTTTATATATAAATGATACCTATATAGTTAATTTACTGTTGTACAGAACTCTATATTTTATTTTTTATGGCTGTTCGAAGTGCTTATGCCTTATCACAGTCGACCTGCAACATGACTTGTACTGTAAAATCGAGTGTTGTAAGCAATGACATGTTCGATGATATATTTTGTGCAGTAAACAGTAAATTAATAAGACTCAGGTGTTTTTTTTAAATTTCCCCCTTTCCCCGTGAAATATGAATATTATTTGGAAGGCTTCCACTGACGAATCAGGAAATACCTGATCAAATAATTCCTTTATTTAGTTTTATAAAGTAGTACATTTAAAAACTACACTTTAAAAATTCAGTTTTAAAAACTAATAAATGTAAATCACTATTTTAAAACATACAGATTAAAATTTGGTCCTATAAACAGATTCATATCAACAGATACCGATACAACACAGATAAAAATAACATTAAATAAATCATTTGGAGAAGAAAACAAAGTGTGCAGAATAATAAAACAATAGAGTTTAAATTTTTGCCTCAAACTACATTCCTAGAAGAGTGAAGAAAGAGTTTTAAATTATATTTAAATTTGATCAAGGAATCTGAGGATTTGATTTCTAGGGGCAGCTGATGGTTGAATCTGTTCAAGCCTTCAAAAATACAGATGCTTGTGTCTGTCTCTTTGCAACCAGTGGTATGTGGAAATCATTTCGTGGCCTTGTATTGTGGGCATGTACATCAGAATTGTAAGCAGTACCTGATTTTATTTTGAATATAAATATCAGAGAATTGTACTCAAAAAAGTCATGTGTTGATAAACATGTCCTTCAACATACTCAACAGATGTTTTCCATATGAGCATGACAATATTATTCTAATAGCTCGATTGTGAAGTTTTGTAAATCGGAATAGTTCATTTTGATAGTAGATAAAGTATTGTGGAACAGTAGGTGAAATGAGGTAACATTAGGGCGTTAAAAAGAATAGTTTTGGCGCATCCTGTAAGAAAATCAGCACATCTATACAAGTAATTGATTTTATATGAAATAATTTTGATTAAATTGTTTGCATGTTCTTTAAATTTGAGCTGTCTATCGATAATTACTCCTAATTTCTATCTATAATTACTTGCAAGCAAACGTAGGAAATACCTACCTCCGAAAATCTCTATGATACTTGGATTACCTTGACTTTCTTTAGAAATCCAAAGGAAATCAGTCCTGTGGATAGGATTCTGATATCCACTGCTATGACATACTTCTTCAATAATCCGATAATTTGTCTGATACCGACGCATCTTTTTGAAAGAATGATTTAATTTAATATCTAACAAAAGACTGATCTGACTTCATTTACATTCTTCTGATGACCAAACAAATAACATAGCGGAATGCTTCTGTAATTGGTCCCAGATGGCGATAGTGGGAAACAGCAGAGTTTTCAGCTATCTACAACTATTCAATTTCGTTTATTTAATTCATCCTGACAACGGAATGTAAATAGTGTCATTTACATGCCCAGGGCACCCAGGGCAATAAAATGACTTTGGCAAGTAATATACCTTCAGCTTCATTTTTATATCAATTTTTAGGTTATGAGACTTTTTGAATATTATCGTTGTCTGTTTATTCGATAACTTAGTTACGCGCACAAACAACTTGGAATGAAATAGCGGAACGAATAATCATAAAGGAAGGGTAAGAAAACAAACTTCAATCCAGGCAAATTTTGAGAAATGTCAACAAGCAGCGGGAAAAACGTAATAAGTAACACTGAATGTATCGACTGTTAACATCCTAGGCAAGCGACAAGCCTCGGCTCGTACTCGCTCACCTCAAATGTGAACACACGTCTTTACATTCCTTGTTACTTAAATAACTATTATTATGACATGTTACGACCGGTTTCGGCAAAAGCCGGACAGTAGAAAAATTAAAGTCTTAGTTGAAATTAAATTTGTTTTATCCTGTATTTCATCATGAATTTCCACAAAATAAATATATCAACAATCAAAAAGTTTATGCATATTCCTCATTCTTCAACAATTATGGAAACATGACATAGTTTAAAAAAAAATGTTACAATTGCTATTTCCGTCAACCCCTAGGTGCAACCCTCAGAAGTCTTCGAGAGACTTGTGTGAACTAGGGAAGACGGCGAAGACGCTATGCTATTACAAAAGAAAGTATGAAGTAATCCGAGTTCGATGGTTTTGGAGTATTTCCCACGCATAAGTGATTACATCAGATCATCTGTGCATCTTTCTATGTTGAAATTTGAAGATTTTCCTGAAACTACACCAATCTTGTGACATTTATATAGATCTGATGAAATTTACAGTGAGGAAATTGAATGAACAGATGTAAACTCCAATAAAGTGTACAATTATTGGGATTACTTTATTAGCAACATTCGTAGAAAAGTAAATACTATGCCTCTCTGCCAGTACTGCCACTGCACAATTTTGGTATGATAGTATGACAAACAAGAAAAAATAACACTATCAGCTGACACCTGTCACTTGTCATCCATCACCTGTCACCGATCAATTATCACTTACCAATCCTACCTCTACAATTAATATGGCAGCAAACGAAAACATGAGTAGCAGCTGAGTAGCTGTGAGGTGTTAAAAAATGCCAAAGTTCACCTGTAGGGGAAAATATACTCAGATCGCCTTATGAAGTGTAATAGTGAAACAAATATATACCTACAGGGTGTCACATGACGAAGAATCATTATTCACGAAACAACTTGAAATCCTCATACATTATTCTAGGTGAAATCAATCACTTCCAGTTTGCAAAGATAAAATTACAGAGAAACTAATGTTATGTTCGTGTTCGACATAACGTCTATTGCCGAGTCTATAATAATATCACAACTGAAGCGAAGTGGTCGTGGTGTTAGAGCGTTTGCATTCCACACAGGTGGCCCGAGTTCCATCCCACCGCCTATCACAGAGCTGAAGTGGTTCGGAATCCACTTTTATTTAAGCGTAGGTCCCGGGTCTCCCTTGCTCGGTAGGGGTCTCCGAAAACCTGAGAGATTTGTGAATACAAATTTTACAAAAATTTTCCAAACTGTAACCGAGCCAGTGGTTGCTTGTCTTGACATTTGTATGAAAACACGAGATCTTAAAAACACTTATTTCTTCTCTTCTGTAACTTACAAATCATAATCAAACAGAGGAATAAGTACAACCTAAGAAAAATAGAGAATCGATATTAATGGCGAATGCAGTGAAATATTCCACAGTTGACGTTGTCTTTCTCAGAGAAACTGTTTCACCATACTGTCGATTTTTATCGTGGAGATCATAAAAAATTACAGATTATTAAATGAAAAAATACTACAAACTTCTAACAGCATCTGCGCAGTTCTAAAAAACCGATACTGATACTCAATTTCCACTAATTATACTCACTAATCGATCGATGCGAACACAAAAACAGACACCCACAAAGTGATAAACATTACTCTTCGGAAATCGTTTCCGGAAAATTATAATTAGGACTGATTTTCCGGAATTCCACGTAAACATGGCGCTTTTTCATATCCAACAGTTTTAATAGTTCACCGAAAGAGGGTCTGTCTTCAGGTCTTTCTCTCCAACACCTCAGGATAACATCGCAAAGTTCGTCGGTACAAATTTCTGGGCGACCGAGACGTTTTCCCGATTTCAGGTAGTTGATAACCTCGTTGCACACCATTTCGCCGTAGGGAAATGCACCTGCAAAAAGAAGTTAATATTATTTAATAATAATAGTAAGTCTTTATTTCCACCTAAGTAAACAGAGATAAAAGCATCGTTCGTTTTATTCTTGAGTCTTCATCAAAACACATATGTACAGCTGCTGTATCGTTTTTATTAAATTTCTCCTGTTATGCGGATTGTTTTCCATATTTTTCCACGCCTCGCCATCATCTTGTAATACAGGCAAATGGAGTTTCACGATGCAAAAAATCCAGTAGTCGGTTTTATTGTCGTGTTTTTTTTTTTGTGCAAAATCCGAATTTCGAGTAAACCAATAAAATGTCCTGGTGTGTTTTGAGATATTCGCAAGAAACAACATTTTCGCACTATTTTTGGGTTTCAAAATCGCTACCCATTTTGAAGAAGACTAAATTTGACACATGTTGCATGAGCTCAACCGCTCTGTGTAGTCAATAGTTCCTGTGATTCGGGGTTTCAAGTATTTGTAATTTTTTTTCAAAGAGTGCATTAATTTGGAGGGGTTTTCTAGAAATTGGATTTTGGGATTTGATCAAAACCCTTTCCATGACTTGAAAACTCCGCGCGTTTTTGATAAATGTAATGTAAAGAGCTTGATAACCAATAGACATATTTTGAAACATTTCAGAAAAGGTTTGGAACATAACGAAACATTGGAAGAATTGCAACGAAACGACTAGAAATATAAACCATTTTTGTTCTGGGCCATAACCTCGAATTTTCTTACTGTGGTCTATGAATTTCTTGATTTTTCGAGAACCATGTTTTCTATACTTAGTACAGTCTTGTTGTCAAGTTGAGTTTAGATAGAATATTTTATTTAACTACGTTACATGTTATGAAATGTGTGTAGCAAGTCATGTTTGGTTTATGTATGAAAAATATATAAAAATGTAAAAATTTAAAATTGTAAAACAGAATTAAAATTAAAATTTACAAGTAAACAGCGTTACAACACAACTTTACAAACACAAGAACTCTGTAATTATATTTCTTCTTAAATTAAAGAGAAGCAGTGACATGTGTGTTACCACAAAAATGTGTTCTGAATTCATTGACAGAATAGAAGCAATACCTCAACAAATAATTTTTCAATTTCCTCTTGAAAGTTTTCAAACTGAGCTCCTTGAAATCTTGAGGCAGGATATTGTACAGAGAATAATCTAGTGAATTTTTTTGCGATACGTGCAGACGAAATCGATTTATTCTAATGTGATGGGAGTTTCGTGTATTGTGTCCGTGAATATGAGATTGTTTCGTCAAGGATGATTTCTTCTTATGTATCTCGATCAAAACGAAATATAAGAATAAAGTTGGCAGTGGCATAATTCTAAGTTTTTTGAAAGTTTCTTGACAGTGATCTCTGTATCCAATATTAGCCAGTACTCTCAATGCCTTCTTTTGCATCCTAAATATTTGAATGGAGTGACATGAATTTCCCCAAAGTTGTACACCGTAACTAATATGGGAATGGAATAGTGAAAAATATGAAGTTTTTAATATATTTGTGTTAGTGATGTACCTCAATTTGCGAAGGACAAATAGAGAACCTGAGAGTTTTTTCTTCAGTAGGGAGATATGTGCAGACCAGTTGAGTCTATTATCTAATGTAATGCCAAGTAATTTAACTTCATTAGTTTCACAATTAGACAAAATCTGATTATTAGCAGATATCTGGATGTATTGTGTTTTCTCACCATTTAGTTTCAACTTATTAGATAAAAACCACTCATTAGCGCTATTAGTTACCTCGTTGAGTTGAAACTGTAACATATCATTACTTTTATCCGATAGAATAAAAGTGGTGTCGTCCGCAAAGAGCACTGATTTGAACGGCATCATATTATTGCACAAGTCATTTACATAAATAACAAATAAGAGCGGGCCCAAAACGGACCCCTGCGGAACACCATGCTGTATGGTTTGAAAGTTTGATAAGTTACCGTTTATCATTACTGCTTGTTGACGATTAGTAAGATACGTTTTTATTAATTGAAGCGGAATACCCCTAACCCCGTAAAAGTTCAATTTTTCCAAGAGAATTTCGTGTGAGACGCAGTCGAACGCTTTAGACAGGTCACAAAGCATCAACGCAGTCTGATTGCCCTTCTCAAGTTCTTCAACCACACCAGACACGACGTCAAACACTGCATGTATTGTTGAACGCGACTTTCTGAACCCATATTGTGAGTTACTGAAAAAATTATTATCCTCAAAGTAGGCATAAAGCTGAATTTTAATTATTATTTCAACCACTTTACTGAATACTGAAATAATACTTATTGGTCTGTAATTATCAATGACTGCTGCATCTCCTTTTTTAAAAAGGGGCAATACTTTAGAGAATTTGAAGATGTCTGGGAATATACCAGTACATAAAATCAAATTAATCAGTATAGTGAGAGGTTGTATTATTATAGATGAAGTTTCCTTTAGTATTTGGCTATTGAGTTCATGGGTATCCGAACATTTGGAGTCCTTCAACGAATTAATCGCTTCCAAAACTTCTACCTCGTGAACTGGTCGAAAGAAAAAAGACTTACAAGGAGCAGGAAATTTTTTAAAAGTTAAAAGGTCTTCGTTTGTAACATTCGGGAGCGAATTTATGATGTTATGATAATGAAAGCATTGAATGAAAATTTGTTTTTGTCGAGCATATGTTTCTTGACATTCCTGTTTGGGATTTTTAACCTTCCACAGTCTGAAATTGAAAGAAATGTGAATTCAATGATCAATTCTGAGTATAAAAAAACCACAACTGAAGAAATGGAAAAAGTAGAGAAATACTGAGAGATCTAAATGTGGTGGCGGTGCCGGCGGCGGCATATTTAGAACTCTCATGGCTATCTAATGATATTTCTAAATAGTGGATAAGGTGGATATGTATTTAGAACTCTCATAGATATATAATGGTATTTCTAAATAGTGGATTTGGGGGCGGTGTATTTAGAACTCTCATGCCCTTCTGAGTAGTGGTGGCGGATCATCTAGAAGTCTCACATCTATCCACATCTACATGTATTAAATTTATTCTAGAAAGGGGATGATTTACCACTGATTTCAAATTATATTGTTTGATTTTTAGTTTCGATGGCGTCAGACATAACCTTCGGGCCACTTATGCGATGACGTCAGACATGAGCTTATGTGGATGTCAGAGGGCGTTACTTTGGTTCATAGTGGGGGTTGTTAACTTTCGATTATAAAAGGAATTAATTCGATACAGATTCAGTAGAAAAATATAACCATAGCAGTTAGCAAGTGGTGAAGAGTAATCAAGTGTGCAATACAAAGTGAAGTAAGTGTGTTTTCCTGAAAATTGTTTATATTTTCGTTATATATTCTCATCATGTCACTTTCGAAAGTAGATGTACAAAAAATTAATTTCATGATTAAACAAGAAATGGAAGTATTAGTGCAGAGGGTGTTATCATCACTGCCAATGAATGAAGCATACATGATAAAGAATATGACAATTTGTTCCACTCGCTTCGGTAAATCAATTTTATTAACTTTACTCGATATGAGAAATGATACATTATTCAAGACATGGCTACCGAAACGTGTAACAGAGCAATTCACTGATGATGATGTTACTTGTATCAATTCATCGGGTGGTAAATATACGATATCATATTTAGGTCAGAGTTCACAGAGTTTTGCAGGTATGAAAACGCGACCTTTAGTCGAATTCAATCTCATCGAATAATAGTAATACTCAAATAATTTATACTTATAAATAAGTTAATTCATAAGTCATAAGATGGTAATTGTAGAGAAAATATAAACGGTTTCACACATTGCTGAAAACACACTCTTCTGGAGATAGAAAGAAGTTTAAAGTTGATGTGAGTTATATTTAAGAGTACTCATAACATGTTAATTTAATAATTTCTGTTTGATTTCAGTTCAATTCTTGAAATATGTGGATACAGTATGCAAGTCAACATTGGATTGAGGCCAAGGATATTGACTCATCCATCGAAAGATTGTCTTCCGAACTCGAGGCATTGAGTGAGAATGCTCACCATGCAACCAACTATGATCTGAACGTGTGCTATGACGAGGAAAGAATCCAACACTACCTGCTTGACTACGAGAAATACAAGAGTGGTTCGGAACTATGTGACACATTTTTGGATGGGAATTTAGACCTGAATCAACTTTGTATTTCAATGATTGATTTAGATCTGAAGCGATTTCTGCACCGTCTTCGAACATACCTACCTGATTGGATCATTCAAAAGTTCCAATTGAGTTACGATAATCATGAAGAGATCGAAGATGGTCAAGAAAACGATGATGATGAGGAAGAAATTATTTTAGATTGTCTCCATGTACCCGAAAATTGTAAATTAGCCAGTGATAAATAAATAAAAAGCTATGTTCTATTCAAATATTTTATTTACCTATTCTCATTTCACAAAGCTAAAGTAAAAATTGATACGTATCTCAATAATTAGTGATACAAAGTGTATTTAAGTGAATAAAACTACAAATGAATGAAATACACAATATAATGTCAATATCTGCTGTGCACTGAACCATCCAATGCATTGTATGTTAGAAATGTATCATGCAAAATGAGTGCATATACTTTGGTGTTGTCTGGAAACTTAACCTTCCTGGTTTCAAACTCCAGCTTGATATCGATAGTTGATGATTTTGTGGCATTCGGTTGATGTGAGCAATCGATGACAAATAGTGGATTCTGCCGAAATTGTCCAATGTCCATTAGAGGTTCACTCATATCTTTGTCATAATAACTTCGTTGGAAGTTCTCATATGCATAATATGCTGAAGTATCTAGTTTTTTATCGAAATCTAAATTCCAACGTTCATATGGATATACTTCAGAGTTCAAGTACACTCGAATATTATTGATATCAGCAGTTGTGAATTTTGTGATGTCCCTCGTTCTGTCTTCAGATATGGAAGTGCTCTGAAATCCAATGATGACGTAACGAGGTGTTTCTAGAGCATTAGTCGTCTTTATAGCCCATATGTCTGAAGATGTTCCACGTAGTGATGGAAGTTCATAGAGATCCCACATGCGATACACTAACTTAATTTTCGCATTTAGACCACTTTTGTTGATCCTACTCAAAAGTTTGAGTTTGTGCTTATCTTCGGGCACTATATGTCTTATTTTCCATTCAATTTTATTGATTTCCATATCGGCATCAATCTCACCAATATAAGAGTTTTTGAAAGATCGTGCAATGATTAGAATCAATTCCTGTTTGGCATTCAAAATGCTTTTGTTGTAATCTTCAGCGAAACCCATCAAATATTTGAGTGGTAATTTACCACTGAATACATGACTAGTCACATCCAAGATATCCTGTTTGACTTCTGAGAGACCCCATCCAGTGGTCAATAATGTATTAGCATGCGATTGTCCAAATGAAATCATGGTTTTCATTGTAGATGTTATCCCTGGTTTTCGAACAACCGCCACTTGTTCACCACCCATTTCGTAGCGAATTTCATCAAACAGAAAAGCAATAGCGTTGTTGGAGAGATAACATTGTTTCGTCAAATCTTTCGGAGTGAATTTTCCTTCTATATAAATGAAACTCTCAGCAATGTCAAGTATTACATCTTGGTTATTGATTGCGATCCGAATTTCATCTGAATTTCTAAACAATGGTGATCCATATGGCTTGTATGTGTGCTCATGTAAACTTGTGAGGGAATGATCAATCACTGGTTCATCAAATATATTCAGCTTTTCATTATTTGTTTCGAGCACCATTGTTACTTCTTCAATTTAAGTCCAATTGATTTCAAAAATTTGAGATCTCCCACTGACAAAGTGTGTGCTAGCTGTTTAGCGTGCAGTTGCGGAATGAGCTTCTTTCTAGTCGAACCTTGTTTTATAATGGAATTGGTCTGTGTAACGTTTTCGATTCCTTGATGACTCTGTCTATTGTAACAAAAACCCATAATAGTAATTATTCGATCTTCTTCAATTCCAAAATGATAAAAATTTCTTCTTCACTTCCAAAATCAATGAGGTTATTCTTGTGATCCAAAATACGTATTGTAATGTTGTGAATCAACTGACGACCTTCTGGACTGATGGGCATATATATAATGTTGTGAGGTTCTTTTGTGAGATTGAATCCAGGTTCCACATCGATATCGAATGAAAACAGAATGTGGGATTCTTCATCATTAACATATGAACCAGAAATAATATTGCAATCCAAGCGAATTATTCTCACAGTTGTAATGTCTATCGGAAGTTTTGATTCATGTATCTGATTCGGTTGAAATTTCTTAGAATTGAATCCTATCATCCTTGCTATAGAGTTAGTGTGGGTAAGATCAATTTCATATTTCGATCGCATCTCACATTTGAAAGTGTTGTTATTTGCACGTAGGTAGAATACATCATCTGCTTTAATATCGTTTTGGTTTTTTCCATTAAACAATTTGAACATTATATGTTTTTGTATCACTGCATTGATCTCTTCAATTTCATAGGCACCACATGGAATTTTTATTGTATATTTTTGAAATATTGGTGATGTGTCATCGCTGATTATTAAACTGATTACATTGTTTTTTTCACTAATATTATTGATTGTGTTGCATCCATAGAATCCGAGTAGGCCTAATCCATAACGATTGTTTCTATTCAACTCAATGGGTGGAAAAAAGTCTGCAGTCAAGACACTCGTCCCGACAGCTTGTAGTTCGAACTTCCGTGACATGACTGACGACTTATCTATGACATCACATCAATTTATTGTTGGCTACAACACATTCGAGATAATGTACTACGTTTTTTCGAAGAGGTTTTATTGAAAACCATTTCATTTAAACCCATTTCATTTAAATCCATTTCATTTTTATTGGCACCAATATTCATGTCATTTATATTGCAATAACAACAGAATATTTTTCGCGGTGTAGGACCGTCATTTACATCAGAATCGGATATATCATCACCTCCTTTGCTAGCGTGATGCTCACTGCAATGTCTATATTTCATTATGTCGATATCATCTTGGAGATGTTTAGGTAACTTTTCCCTTACCCAAGCAATTTCATGTGCTGCACATGCAAGTATTACTTCTTTAGGCAAATTTGAAAGCATGACTCGATCCATTTTTGTCAAGGTGCGATATTTCGAATACATCTTGAGAGAATATCCCATCCTTTTGATAGCCTCTCGATCCATTTTTGGTGTGATATCCATTTTATGATTGGGAGAGAAACTTCAAGCACAAGTGTCCGCATAAAACTGTATTGAACTTCTGCTGGCGGTGATAGTTATACAGAATTTTGACACTCGATCCTTTTTGAAAGTATTGCACCAATTCCATCGGTGGGGGTAAATCACCAAAACTATCGAAATATGTTATTTCTCTTCCATATTTTTTGTATGCCACCCAATGTGTTCCTGGGCCACTCATTTCATCTAAATTTACGATGGCGGTCTCGCAATGACGTGGGCCTGAAGATGGTAATCTGTCCCGCATGAAAATACCGCGAAAATATGGAATTCTCATTTTCTTGGCATAATATTTGAGGTCGAGGTCGGTGAGAGGTCTTCGAGGAAGGGGATCAACTAGATTTTTGAATTGTATGGTTTCAAGTAGAGTCCCAGTCCTTTACGATAGGGTTTGAGGAATACACCACTACCGCTTTTACCCAAAGCAATAGTTTCCATTTTCTTATTGTGACGATTCGCTTCCATCAAAGCAACTCTACTTGCTTTGGCCGAATTTACAGCTTTGGTGATGCCTGAAACAGCACCTGCTAAACTTCCAAGGGCAGATAATCCAGCAAAAATCGGAATCAATGGTAGAATACCTCCGACCTTAGGAATCGGAATTATGCGAGGTGTGCGGATTTTTTTCTTTCCACCTGCAGCTTTGAGATATTTCCGAGCCGCTTGCAGTGCCACTGTAGTAGCCTTTTTTCTATTATTTGTTACGAATTCATCACCTCCAGCGTTTCTCAATACATTCCGCACTTTATGAACCACACCAGCACCAAATGCAACTTTTCTTATTTTATTTTTTGTTTTCTTGGGGCGGTTTTTTCTTTTCTTCTTGGTAGCATCCACACTGCATCCCATACCGAAACGTCTCTTCGTTTTCATAATGTTGGTTACTAGTAGGGCAGCTGCTCTTTCTCCAATTCCAGCGTCCTTTGATTTAACCCTATCCCAAGCTGTAAATTCAAGTTCTTTGTCTGCTTTATGTCTCGATGTGAGATCAGTTGGATATTTTGAATATTGGATGTCGTGACGTTTACAAGCAATATCCAATTTATTGATTCCGGGATCGTTGCGCGCTAAACGCTCTCGCAATTTTGTACCAGGTCCACAGTATTGATAACCTCCAGGTAAATGTAGCTCAAACGGTAGTTTGTTTATTATTGTATTAACAAAACCACAACCTTTTTTCCTCCTTTCACTAACGGTACGTCCGTATCGTTTCGTGGTAGCCATTTAAATGAAATGATCATTACATGTCATTGCTTACATAGTCTCCAACCACGGTACGATGCGCATTGTAAAGCAGAAAGAAAAGTTCACTGTAGACAATCTAGATGAAAAATTTGGATGTGGATTGAATGGACAGAAATCATTGAGGCATGGTCCACTACTTCCATCATCTGTTCGAGGACTCATAATTGGACCATCAAATTGTGGAAAGACGAATGCAATGATCTCTCTATTGACACATCCCCAGGGCTTGAGATTCACAAATGTTTATCTTTATTCGAAATCACTCAATCAGCCCAAATATCAATATCTACGAAACGTATTGGAACCCATAAAGGGGTTAGGTTTCTATACATTCAGTAATAATGCAGAGATAGTGGAACCATCAGATGCCAAACCAAACTCAGTCTTCATATTCGACGACGTGATATGTGAAAAACAGGATATTATTAGATCATATTTCTGTATGGGACGGCACAAGGATGTCGATTGTTTTTATCTTGCACAGACATATTCACGTGTACCCAAGCAATTAGTGCGTGATAATACCAATTTCATTGTAATATTCAAACAAGATGAGACAAATTTACACCACATATTTTCCGATCATGTATCACCCGATGTAACATTCAAACAATTTCAATTGATGTGTATTAAATGTTGGGAGGATCAATATGGATTTCTTGTCATCGATAAAGATAGAAAAATACATGAAGGTAGATATCGTATGGGGTTCGATAGTTTTATATACCCATGACATTGCATTCGAGATTCAATTGATTGTTGAATTCCATAGAGGTTACTTCATTGCCTTCTTCAGGTTAAAAAGATGAGCAAAATGAAGACTGATATTAATACGACTGCTGAAAATGAAGAAATGAATTTAAAACGTCAATTGGTTGAGACAACAGAAGCTGTACGGCAGAAATTCAACTCTATCAAGAGTGGAAATATTGAAAATCGAACGGTGCTCAAAAAACTGTATGATCCCATAACGAAACCATTGAACGTTCTATCTTCAGCTGCTGCTACTATGAGTCAAGGGAACTCTCGTTCCACTCCGATACATGCTACGAGTACCCCAATAGTAAAAAATAAATCTTTTGGTAGTGTATCTTCTGCTGATAGTGAAACGGATACAATGAAAGATGAGATGAGAACGACGCTATTCGAAACACCTTCATCATCTCGAATCAGTTCATCTGAACTGGACTCCTCCCCTTCCAATATTGAAGAAAATCTTGAGGATATACTGCAACATCATTTGAACAACATCAAAACTAAAAATGCAGCATATGATACAACATTTGGCATACGTTTGGATCCCTCCACACAAAAACTGAAAATGGGAAGTCTCGAAGTACGTTTCAGAAGTGGAAACATTTCATTTTGGAATGCTAATAAAGCGAAAAAACTTGAATGCCCAAGTAGTTCAGCTTTATACGATATAATATTTTTAAAAAATCCACGTGATGTCGATGATGAGGAAATTCTTCAAACATATACCAAGATATTAAAAGTAACGAATGCTCCATACAAACAACACCAATTGAAGAATGGTTTCAAACATACCAATTCTAAAAAATTTCGTGAAGTTATCAAACCACTATTAGACTCATCACATTATCCGATTAGAAGTCGATCAAAAAATGGAGGTGGGTTCAATCGGAAAAAAATGCAGAAAATGTATGATCGCAAACCAGTAAATTATGTGTACTGGAACTCACCTACAGAGTTAGTGGGTCGACTACGGCTATTAATTGCTTCAAAGTCAGCTGGCCACACAGGACATGACAATGAAATAATTTCGATAATCGAAGAATTACGAGAAGAAGGTATAATATATTGATAGTCTCAAAAATTTGATCAGTTTGTCCTCATTATTTGATGTTGTAACATTAGCGAAAGAAAGGATGGATAATCAAATAAGTGATGTGAAACGACAAGTGGTCAATGAATTACATAAGCCGGCAAGACGTCACTTCCCCAGAAGAATGACCACAATCAAAGGTTTTGCAGATTTATGGCAAATTGATCTCGCCGAATTACAACCGTATGCTAAAACTAATAAAGGATATCGCTATATTCTTGTGGTGATTGATTGCTACTCCAAATACCTATGGACAATGCCGGTTAAAAGTAAAACAGGTGCAGCTGTAACCGATGCAATGGCAATTATATTGAAAGAAGCCAAATATTCTCCGAAACATCTACAAAGCGATCAAGGAAAAGAATTTTTCAATACTAGTTTCTCATCTCTCATGCGGAAATATAACATCAACCATTACTCAACATTCAGCACCATGAAGGCGGCCATTGCAGAAAGGGTAATTCGAACAATAAAGACGTGGCTTTACAGAGAATTTTCAATGATAGGCCATAACAAATGGTTAGACATTCTACCGATCTTAACAAAGAAATATAATAACAAAATACATCGTACAATAGGTATGAAACCCATCGATGTGAAGCCTACAACAAAAATAAAATTCAAAAGCGCTGGAGGAAGCAAACAAATGAGTGAACATAAATTCCACAAGAAACAAAGTACACCTAAATTCCGATTGAATGATATTGTACGTATAAGCAAGTACAAGAATATTTTCGAAAAGGGTTACACTGCCAATTTCACAACAGAACTATTTAAAATTGTTAAAATCAACCAAACACACCCTATAACTTATATTCTCGAAGACATGGATAGGAGCCCGATTAAAGGATGTTTTTATGAATCAGAACTATTGAAAACGCAAAATCCTGATGTATACCTAGTTGAAAAAGTGTTGAGGAGAAAAGGAAATAAACTATATGTCAAGTGGTTAGGTCTTACTAGTGAACACAATTCATGGATAGACAAAAATGCTATGGTTTAAATGAATTTTATTACCTATTATTTTCAGTAAGTTGTATAATTATTAATAAACTATAGAAAATATACACTAGGTTATCTCATTTTAACACTTATTCCATATGATATGATACCACATCATGGAGTATGGTCAACTCTTGGAGTTCTACATATCTGCTTGAATATGTAGTTGGTACTCTACCAAATTCTAGAATATATTTGGCGAGTACGAAATGAAAAACTTAAACTTTTATTTGGAACACTTTATTTGGCATTGTGAGACATTTTACAATCATTTTTCTACAGCAATTCCGGGATACCGTACCACTACTCTGTCAGACGATTGATCCCAACGTTTGGGATGTTTCTTCTCCAATGCCACAACTCTTCCTTCCAGACCATCATATTTTTCAGTCATTGTGGATGTAGCATCTGATATTTTATCAACATTGCTTTTTAGATCATTGTATTTGCGAGCTAATACGATTCTCGCCTCCGCTATTTTATCATCAAAGGCTTGGCGAGCATCACGAGAAACATTACCAATTGTGGCATTTATCGCAGCCTGTAAAGCTGTGAGGGTAAGTGCTTTCGTTTCCTTGATTTTTTCATCGATATAAGATCGAGTTACACAATCACTTTCATCAATTGGTTCACCGGTATTTTTCAACCTTTTACCTTGCATATCATACTGTCCATCAGGTGAGAGCTTGTATCCTATACCTTGGGGCCCTCGAGATGCAAGAGCACCATATTTTCTTTTACGACCAAATTTGTCTATAGCTCTACTCATCCTTCTTCTCACAAAGTTACTTTCATAATGACAATTTTGAGCAATAATTTTCTATAAAACCATTTGATTCGCTGATACATATTTCAATAGTTGAGTATTCGAGTATTCAGAGTTTGGGTCATTGATTTGACATATCATCAAAAATAATTTCTGACCAGAGTAAAAATGAATTTTCCAATTGTTTTAGTGGAAAGAAAAGTTTGAGTATTTTATTCAGGTATTTCAGCATCCAGTAATGTGATTAGATGATCGAGTCTACTTTCAGGATCCATATTAGATTCATCTAACAAAGATTCGATCATCATATCACACAAACGGATGTTTTCATTGGGGTCATTTTGATAAAACTCGATATCGCTATGACCCCATGGAAGTGTATGCGTAGTATTTGGAATGATGAAACGTTTATCGTCATTGAATGATAGGGCTACCTTATTTCTGATTTCAGTAAACATATCATGTGAGACGCTTCTGAACGAGTTCATCTTCCTAAAAATGTTACCACCATTTTCAACAATTTTTTTATAATCCTCACATGTCAATTGGTTCTTTATTACAGATCTCTTCACCCCTTTGGCTCTTTTTACCTCATTTCCAACAGACTGAACATAGTATGCTTTGGCACCTGTGCCATAAAAACTTATAATAGGGTCGTTGGGAAACTCATCTTTGAAATTACCCAAGACTGAAGGTGTTACAGGTATATCGAATTTGTTACCATCAACATAATTTGACGTATCAAATCTACATATATTACTATTGATAAAGTCATAGAAATTTTCGGTTTGAACTCTCAGAATTAGTGAATCCGTATCAGTATACAGAAGCGACACGTTCCGAGCGAATTCTCTTTTTATACACCCATAATAAAAATCGTACATAACAGTCTTGGATAACTCCAAAACACTGAATCCTAAATACAAGGGTTTGTTGTAATGCACTCTTACTTTACCTAAATGGATAGCGACCAAATTTTCAGAAAAAATTGAACAACTTTTGAAGTTTGGTCTAGCAATAAGGGTAGAAGCCCCCATTTTGTTTTGAATATTTTGCCAATGTGTGATGAGCCTTACATCTCTTCTATTGTCTACGTTTTCCATCGTTTTACCATAAACTGAGTTGACCATCAGTTTATAAAAATCTTTCTCAGCCTTATTCGTTGAGTTATTACGCATTTGTGTATTGAGATCGATGTAAGGTTTCATCCAACATGACTGTTTGAATCTCAATATTCTGTGAGTGTGCATAACAATCAAACCATTGTTGATTGCCTGTTTCAAGTTTTTATAGTGTACTATATAGTTTCGTTTGTCATTCAAGTTTGGTATCAATTTGGGAATTTTACATTTCGAATTTGGTGGAATAATGCTTTCCACCAGAAATGGGAGATCAGCATGATAATCATGCAATTCTCGCGGGTAATGAATATCTACCTCGAGAACATATCCATATGGATCATCATCTCCCACATCCATTATGTCCAAATTCGTAATGTCTTCATGTGAGAGCCATGAAAAACCGTCAGTTGGTAATGCCTGTGACATACTATGTCCATAAAGATTTGTTGCATCTAAATATGAGATGAAAGATGATGGCTCGTTAGGATTGAAATCAGGTAAAAACTTATTATTAGCTACATGTTTCCTTTCACAACATTGACTAATCCCTCCACGTATACCTTTTTTGAAAAAATGTAGCATATCTATATCGGTGAGAAGTTCTAACTCAATATCTGTATATTTCAACATTGCATCCCAAGATAGACCTGGTGCACTATAATACTGAGCTGGATCCAATTTATAAGTATCTAAACATATTCGTCTAAAATTTTCGAATATATCGCATAGTAATAATACATAGGATTTCAAATATAAGTCTGAATAATCTCGCAAACTCTTACAGTCGAATAGATTCCAAACAAGTTGAGCCCTCATATAGTCCCCATCAGATACATGCTCTTCATTCAAGTTATCATAAAATTTATTTTTACTTGGTAAGGTAGTAACATTCAATTTGTCGATATGGTCAACAAAACTATAAGGAAACACACCTTTTTTTCTCATCAAATTGAATTTTACTGAATCAGGAAAATGGTTCGACATTTGTATACATTGCTCATCAATTAAATTAGCACCCAGCTTTTCCAATGAACTAGACATAAACTTGAAACTATCGATGAACCTCAATTTTAAATAATTCTTTTTCGTTTCTCCTTTTTTATTTTGATAACTATGTGTGTAGATGCTTTTAGAGAAAGAAATATACTTTTCTTTAGTTTGTGCAATTACTTCAACATTATCATTTTCCCTATACAATTCTTTTATAAACATGTGGCAATCGTAACCACTCATATTATGACATATAATTGGAATGAAAGAGGGAGTTTTGAAATTCAAGTTACATATAGAGTGCGCTGCAGGGAATCTTTTTTTACCACTGATGTGACAATGATCACGAACCTTCACATCCCCATCTTTGAAAGGTTTTTCACATATACCACATATTGTGGCATTTTTATACTCAACTTCCTCTTCAGGGGTTTGCTTATGCATTGGTTTCATAAAGCGAAGATGTTGATGATGAATATTTTTCATATCGTCTTCGATTCGCATCGTGAATACCTTTGCAGCATCAGCACCATTATATGTAACGAATTTTGATAAATTATCATCAAAAGAACATTTTATCAAATATGCAAAAGAGTATGGCTCATGTTGAAAGGTTCTATTCGTGTATGAGAATTTCGGATTCGGTTCATTGGTTTGAATTGGTTTCAACACAGATTCGAAATCTGCGTACACTACAAATGGCACCACCATTTGTCTTTCGAAATTTTCGAATATCAGTTTATTACCAGTCATCATTTTTCCATATTTATTGATTTTTAACTCATTTTGCGGCGTTGTTGTATAAACATGATTACAATCATGCATCTGATGACGCAGGAGTAATCGCTCGTCTGAAAAGTATGCTAAACAACCATCACAAAAATATTTTTCTCCGTTGTGAGCTGAAATTTGACTGGATATCAATCTTGAGAGATTTTTGATCCAAGAATAATTACAATTTCCCATATCGTCTGTAATAAGTAACAAATTGACATGTCTTGTGAGTTTCCTTTGTGAATATCGTAGTGGACCCACAACTTCATACTTGACTTTACTATCTTCAAATTTTGATTCTAAACCATACACATTGACTGAAATGTCATTCAAATTCTCAAACGTTTTGATATCACGTAATTTGACTGGAAAATTCATACCCGATATATTCAAAACCGTGCTATAGTGGGGATATGAAGACACTAGCGAAGTGTTGATATCAACAGGATATAGTGCTGATGTTATAGCCCACGCAAAGCAGTGTTGATCATTATTCATCACATTGACAACACCCCTCTTCATCTCAATAAATCGTGGTAGTTTGATGTAGGAAGATCCGCCCAAGGGGGTATACTTATTTATGTTCACCTCAAGAAATATAATTTTTTCACAACTCCATCCTGAAATAAATGGTCAATTATTAGAACTACCATTTTGAAACAATCACATTTCATTACAAACCTGAATCACGCTCAGCAAATTCCGATGTTTGAGCGATGATGGTGTCTCGGAAGGTATCGAATAATCCATTCAAGTCAGTGGATAGATCAGCTATACGATTTTGCGAGTTGAATGACTTGATATCCATAACTTCCTGGGTTTGGATAATGTAACTACCAAATACCTCCATGTTTACTTTGACGGAGTTGTGCAACTTGATGATTTTTTCCAAAACACCAATTACTTTACATTTGATTGCATTAAAAAATGGACTATACTCGATATAATCATTTTCAGCAGACACCCTGTAGCTGGCAATTCGACACTTGAATGCGCTTTTGATTTTTTGTACTCCAACACCCAAATCAACACATGCATTTGTTCTGTGCATGAGTGTCCTCTTGTGAGAGTTGATTTGGGAATGCGGAATTGTCACATTACAGGAATCACACTCATAAAGTGGCAATACAGGAGAGTTTGTTCGTTTTTTTGAAGGACCTGCCTGATGCATGTCTCCCTGATTGGATTGAAGATGATTACCACTAGTAGAAGCTCCATTATCCACTTTTACTCTTTTCCTTGAAGAACCAGCTAGAGACATACCTCCTTGATCAGGCTGAAGATGAGCACCACTAGTGGACGTTTCATCAGTACCCTTCACTCGATTTGTTGAAGATGTCGCTGAACAACTTCCACGCTGATGCCTGAGACGGCTATCTCTTCGTGTGAAAGATTTTCCACAAATGCAAGAAAACATGATTTTCAACTATATTTTTTTCGATAACACACACGAGTTGCTTTCGATAATACACGACAACCTGAAGAATCTGACTGAGGAAAGAGTTCAACACATCACTTATATACTAACTAGAGCGGTGGCGTGGTTGTGGGCGTGGCCTTCTAATACCAACATTGGACGTAAATTGGTCGTGATTACCGCAGGTAGTTGTTAAAATATCATATGTTATTGAATCCCACACACTCATTCAAAGGTAATCTCAAGGTTGTCAATAATAACCTTGAAAAATTTTTTCCTAGAACTCACACTGATGTACTACTTTTTTATTTGTACCAGAACCCGTAATGATGTACTACTTTTTTAATTTTCTATTTCGACTATTATTACCAAAATACCAAAACAAATAGCTCCTGAGTGAGAAACAAGCGCTATAGCACACCGATCACTTTGGATCAGTGATTTCATAGACATTTTGAACTGTATAATATTCTAATCTCCACATATATTTTGCAGTCTGTAGGTGGATTCCAATAAACATAATTCACAGATTTGCGATCATACATTTTCTGCATTTTTGTCAGATTGAATCCACCACCATTTTTGGTTCGATTTCTAATTGGATAGCTCAAAGACGATATCTCCCAATCCAAAGAACTGCTTCTCCAAATATTTGACACATTGGCGAGTTCACCAAATTTTAGGAAATTTGGATAAAGTATCTAAAATTTGTTGAAGCGGGACTCAGCAGTAGTTCTTTAGATTGGGAGATTATTATCATACAATATTATACAAAGGCAAATGCATGCTGTCTTTTTATTATGATGATACAATCACAACCATCTCATCCTAAATAAATAAATTCTCCTGTATTGGAGTGATAAGTTTTTCATAAATGATGTGAAGATATAAGATTCCATAAATAACACAATTGTTCTCTTCGAATATATCTCACTCACAAACTTGGTTTTTCCTGGAACACCACCGACCCCTTCTCAGAGAAATTATCGATAGTTGATGCACTTTTGGAATATTGCCCAACTCTATATATGTTGTATGAAGTATCATTTGATAGTTCTCATGCGACTTGAAGATTATTCAAATTTGAGAACGCCCAGAACATTTGTTTTCTTAAAGAATGCCGCATCTTTTCTGAAACAACGTGTGATTTATTAACGAAAGTACCTCTCAAAAATTTGATTTAATGTTTCATATTGAGAGCTACTTCACTTTCTGTCAACTGATCATGATTCATAAGACACAGATCCAATCATTGGATTGAATCGGTCTCTACTTCATGGAGATTTGCTGTAGAAACACCAAGGTAAGACACGATTGAATTTTCACGGAATTTATTATACTCACAACATGTTTCGCTACAGAATACCAAAAGTTACAGTGTAGCAAAACATGTCACAAGTATAATGAATTCTATGGAAATCTAATCGTGTTTCACCCTAGTGTTTATACAGATCCAATTTGTTACGGAATATTGTTCCAATATAATATGACGGTAGGAGAAAATAGAAACAACATTATCATTTCAGAAATAGTTTATGTGCTAGAAAAAAAAAGAAAACTCAACAAATCATTATTATTTTCGAATTAGTATAATGAAAAAATATGAAATACAATTTTTATTTATATTAATAAATTATTCATCATCACTTTGGAATGCGTTATCAAGTTCTTCACGCCATTTTGTATAAATAGATTTAATTTTTTTATAATCATCTGTGGAATCTCGAAGCTCCTTCTCAGATTTCTCAAGACGTGATGTGATCTGACGGTTATTTGCCTCAATCTCTCTTTTCAAATTGTCCAACTCTTTTCGCAATTTGGAAATTTCCAATTTATGTGAAGCGATTCTGTTATGAATCTTATGAGATGTGTCTATTTTGATCTGCACTCTGGTGGCGTCTTGTTGACAAAGATGGACCCCTTTTTTGGCAGCGATAACCCGTTTTTTGTAACGTTTCTTCCTCTCAATACATTCCTTAATGGGTTGGAAAAATAATAATGAGGTTTTTGACTTCACTCCCGGTGGTATAGAAATAATCAGCGGTTCGACGCGTTTTTTCTTATTTGATAAATGTTGAATATCGCCATCGGTTCCATGTTTCACACTTTTTTTTTCTTTGTTCGTGGTTGCTAGAATTCCTTTCGAGGTCGATGGTGTGGAAATAATCAATGGTTCGATGTGGCTCTTCTCTTCGTCGGTTGTTGCTTGAATTATTGGTTCATCATCTACTCTGGTGAGATCGATATGGCAGTCTTTCATAATGCTTACTTCTGTATCTGACGGCATCTTTGGGAAGTCACATTTATTCATGATATCATTGGATGGTTCACAAATAGTACGATGTTGAGCTCCATTCACCATTGTTCAGTAAGTGTCCTCCGATCCAACTGTTTCACTAACACATCCCGATGTCATCTTTAGAAATTCATCCATATCAAGATTGGACATTTCGCTGAGGTGAGCACCATTAACATGCTGTTCACCTTCATTCAACACTGCCTTGAGAGATCCCCCAGATGGAACTATCTCGCTACGTTCACATAATAAAATATTTTCCACAATAATGACTGAAGACATTTTTATTTTCTGACTCAAACTGAATAGCTGTAGTTGAGAGATGTAAGTTGAAAAAACTACAGAGTTCGTGAGAAGACTTTATTTTATACCCATAAAACCATCCCGTAGAACACACCCAATTCGGGGCTTGTACAGAGCACTCATTGGTTAAATACAAATAATCAATAATTTCACCCTATTGAAAAATCAATAAATCACTGCGACAACCAATGACGATCACCATAATATCGATGGGGTAGAACATAGCACACATTGGTTGAGACAAAAATCAATACATACTAATACACCCCAACCAATGCACGAGCGTCATATACTAGGGTGACTTATTGATTATTTGTATATGCCACCCCATTCAAGCAGATACCCTCTGCCTTCGCCAAATATTTGAAACATCGAAGAGTTCATCAAATTTGGATGACGTATTTAGGTGGAAAATTGAAAAGAAAAAGAATTAGTATCGTCTTTGAATAATATGCAACGATTTTGAAGTAATGGGCGAGGTCTCACTTATACCTACAAAAAAGGGTTTTATATCTCAACTTGCCCATAATCTATTAATTTTTCTTTGGTAAAAGCTGAAAATAATCGGTTATAGATATCCTAGATGAAATAAAAGGTGAGCAATTTCAAGAGTTTTGTCTCACCTCACATAACCCTTCTGCGATATATACGGAGGGTCTGAAAATCATGGATAATTTAGTGAATATGATATAATTTTATTGAAGCAGGAACCAACACCGTCTTTGGACTCATTGCAACGATTTTGAAGTAGTGATACAGGTCTCACTTATACATACAATTTTTTTTTTCTTTTGATTCCTCATTTTTCATCTCGCCCATAATCCAATAATTTTTCTTCAGTTAATGTTGAAAATTATCAGTTATTCCATTGTTCAAATAGAAGTAAGATAGTTATCCAACCTTATGGGATTAATATTGGATTCAAATGGATGCGAGATGTAGATGGCGATAGTGATCTCGCATCCAAGTCATGTCGTAACTTCAGTGATCTGGCCTCCAAGTCATGTTATAACTTGATTAAAACAATAGTAAAGCATTAAAATCAGGTTTTTTGACGAACCCTGCATTGAAATGGCGTCAAATATTCATGTTTGTAACTAATCACGCTAGATGACACTCGCGTTTGGAACCAATACCGATTCCATAGGTATTGACTATCTCACTTCTATTTAAACAATGGTTATATACATCCTATATGAAATATAAAATATATAATTTCTAGAGGTTTGCACTTCACGACAGTGTTATTGAATATATGGCAGTTACTCGTACTTTCGTACTTCACGCTTGAGCTGGGTTGAAAATAATTTCTATAAAAATAGAGTTCAACATATCGAGGGCCAAAACGTAGTTCCTCGTATGTATCAATATTGTCGAAAATGAGATATACCATTGAATTTGAACTTGCTGGCTCTATATGTCGCCCAAGAGATGATTCTTGATGATCTGAACATAAATCTTCAATTTCGAATAAACAGTTCCTTGTAACTGAAATTACAAAATTTTAAAGGCAGCAGCTCGTATTTGTGTCTCCTGTAAAATTACGTTTTTGTCTCGAGGAACTGCGTTTGGGCCCTCGATATTATCCGACACATTCCCACGACAATACAGCAATAATTACCTAACAAGACATTGTTATGCTCAATCGGTTGGATGATAATAAAATTGCTAATAAAAATTAATTTCTTTCGAGCCAATTCCGAGCTTTGTGTGAAGAACTAATGCGGGTGTTTCACACACTTCCACAATAGGTATAATGATTTCACCCTCTTCCAGAATTTCCCTCACCGATACAGCAATAAATTTTATTACGCTGTAATATTATTTTTTCCCTAAACTACAATTTCTTCGCTGTGATGTCCACCATTATACTCTTTACATAATGCAAACGAATTGAATTCATCCCTAATTGCAATATTTCCCCCATGAGCATGCTACATTAATATTTGTTAATTCATTATCTCCAGAATAGGTTCCCATATTCGCAATATGCAGTATTATAGGGGTATGATTAATAGGGTGCACACTTCTCAAATATTGAGAGCCGGACAAAACAAAATATTGGCAATAAAAATTAATGTTTTCTCGAGCTATTGTAATATGATTTCCCCTAAACTTCAATTGTATATAATGTTCACATTTATACTCCATTCATAATACGATCGATTATATCGACAACTAAACTATATGGGTGATTAAATGACACCCTTCTCATAGATATTCCCCCTATGAGAAAGGATCATATTTTTTTACGAAGGTAGAGGGTCCCTACTTGGATATGAATATAATCAATAGTCACCCTAGTATATGAGGCTCATGCATCGGTTGAGGGTGTATTAGTATGTATTGATTTTTCGTTTCCACCACTGTGTACCATGTACTACCCCATCGATGTTATGGTGACGGTCGTCATTGGTTGTCACAGTGATTTATTGATTTTTCAATAGGGTGAAATTATTGATTATTTGTTTTTAACCAATGAGTGCTCTGTACAAGCCCCGAATTGGGTGTGTTCTACGGGATGGTTTTATGGGTATAAAATAAAGTCTTCTCACGAACTCTGTAGTTTTTTCAACTTACATCTCTCAACTACAGCTATTCAGTTTGAATCAGAAATTAGTTCGATATCAAAGTGTTAAAAAGGTCAAATAATAATGGACTCCTGGGACTCTGACAATTATCTTCCCTATGTTCCCGATCTGACCAGAAATATAGTGAGATCGCCACCAAGTAAAGGCAGTAAGGAGGAGAAGAAACTGTTCAAAATAGCAGAAAGACGACGCCATAGACAAATGCAGGAGCAGAAGGACAAGACAGACGGATGTTGGGACAAAGACAACCCCTCAAATCCGACGAAGCTAGCCGGGAGCCAAGCGTATTCGCCTCCAATCATCACCGCCGGACTAACAGAAAAGGTGCTTCACAAGCAAGAAGAATCCTGGGACGGAGATAACTATCCGTCCTATCTGACCAAACTAGCCGGGGCCATGTGAGATCTCCACCTCGTAGGTGTTCGAAGAACATTTTTACCACTATTTAAATTTTTTTTGTAAGTTACAGTAAGATGCTCAATATATAATATTTTTATCATTATTTTTTATCATTATTTCAATCCCTCTCCTTGAAATATTACACCACATACTCAAATACTGACTGGAAAACCATAAAATATCTGTTCAAAGCATATCTAGTTTCCTGAAAAACAAAAAAAAACAATATCAAGTGTTAAGACTAAAAATTGAACAATATAATTTGAAATCAATAATAATCCTTCATCCTCAAATACTGATTGAAAGCCCATAAAATGTATGATTGAAGCATATCTGGTTTCCTAAAAACCAAAAAAAAAATCAAGAAGAAATTAAACAATATAATTTGAAATCAGAATAAATTCAATACATGTAGATGTGGATAGATGTGAGACTTCTAGATGATCCGCCACCACTATTCAAAAGGGCATGAGAGTTCTAAATACACCGCCCCCAAATCCACTATTTAGAAATACCATTATATACCTATGAGAGTTCTAAATACATATCCACCTTATCCACTATTTAGAAATATCATTAGATAGCCATGAGAGTTCTAAATATGCCGCCGCCGGCACCGCCTCCACATTTAGATCTCTCAGTATTTCTCTACTACTGGAAAACAACTCAGGGTGAACTGAAATTAGGTTCCATGGTCCTCATCAAATATGACAATTCTCCTCCTCCACGATGGAAACTAGGACGCGTAATCAAATTATATCCAGGCAAGGATGGTGTGTAAGTATAGAGTTCCATCAAGACCACAACAGGAGACATCAAAAGGTCCTACGCCAAGTTGTGTCCACTCCCAGAACCAGACCAGATTTGAAAGTGCCCGCTCGGAAATTAACTTATTTTCATGACTTTAAAAGTGTTCGTATTTGTGGTGAATTTTTATTGACTACGCCACTGGAACTATTTGCTTTATTTCACATTATATCAAGGTGGCAGATGTAGATGACATGTAACGTCAAAAATACATGTATTAGAGAAGACAAAAATATAGTTCAAATTTATCAATTCAAAGAACGTATTTACTGTGATGTATGGTCATTCCCAGGCTTGTGCTCCTGGATTATATTTTAAAAAAGAATGTCAATTGGAAAATTATTGATTAGAAATGTCACTGTCTTTGTTAATATATTTGATACTGTTCTGAAAGTATTAAACGTCGTGTTCATACAACCCTTGAGTGTATAACTCTTCACGATAAGTGGTTTATCTCCAACGCTCATTCAGGCTACAACAACGTACATTACATGGTGGCAGTCGGTTAAAAAAACAACGCGTGAAGAAGTTGTAACTGGAAATATGGTTTGCTGACGGTGAGACGTGGTAGAACACACAAAAATAAAAGGAAGAAAAGTGTGTGACTGATCTGAAATAGCTTGCAGAAGGCGGATATCGCGGAAAAAGCAAGAAAAATTAAGTTAACTAACAATCGAAAATGAGCGAAAACGCAAAATCACCTGGTGAAATGAATTTCAAAGGAAATGTTGCCTCGAATTGGCGTCTTTGGAAGCAAAAGTTTAATTTGTTTCTTCTGGCTAGCGGAAAAATCAACAAAAATGATGAAGTGAAGGTTGCTGTATTATTAAACCATCTGGGAGATGAGGGGTTGGAAATATACAACACGTTTGATTATGAAACGGAAGGAGATCACAACAAGTTATTAGTAGTACTCAAGAAATTCGATGAGTACTGTGAACCGGTGAAAAATCTTGTTTTTGAACATTTCAAATTCTTTAAACGGGACCAGATGTCTGGAGAAACGTTTGACCAGTTTGTTACTGCACTCAAACAACTGTCTAACTCTTGTGATTTCAAAGAACGTGACACTATGTTATTAGATAGAATTGTTCTTGGAATTCGTGACCAAACAATGCAAGAAAGGTTATTGTCAGGCCATGGAAAATAGTTCTGCTCAACAGAAGGAGATTTCGCGTGGAGTGAAGAATAATTTTGTTACAGTAGATGCTGTACACAATCGATTTGGACAGAAACCAATAAATTATAGACATAGCTATAACGATACTAGATCTCACCAGAATAACCGAAATGATGGAACTGCAGTGTTTGATACTGGTGAAAGTTCTACTGGCAGACGTACCACAGAACAGAGTAGGCCAGGAAATATCTGTAAATATTGTGGATGGACACATCAACCAGGAAAATGCCCAGCTTTCAACAAATATTGCAGTAAATGTAATAGAAAAGGACATTTTCGTAAATTTTGCAGGAACAGGTGTGTTCATGAAATAAATGACTCGGAAATTGATTCTGATTCTGACTGTGAGTGTTATCGTACTAAATCTGAGCCTGATTCGGATAAAGACAAAACAAACATTGTGTGGACGATTTCAACAGTTAAACCGCAAGAGACTGAAGTAGTAGGTGTAATTGAATGGTTCGAAAAAGTTCTGTTACAGAATCAATTCATAAAATTGAAAATCGATACGGGCAGTCAAGTGAACATTTTAAATAAAGTGGATTTTCAAAAACTTGGTATTTCTCACTCAGAAATAAACAAAACGTGCACAAAACTCTGTTCTTATTCGGTTCATACTATTGACATTATTGGTCGCGTAAACTTAGACTGTGAATATAAAAACGTAAAAAGAAAGTTATTGTTCTACGTATTACAATCTGGGGACAATTCGTCAATTTTAGGACTGAACTCTGCAAATGATTTGAAAATTCTAAAAAGCGTCTCACAACTAGCTGTTTGTCATCCGAACAATGAATCGGCCAAGGATATAATTACAAAATACCAACAAGTATTTTCTGGTATTGGTAAAGTTTCGAAAACATACAGTATTACACTTCGAGATGATGCTATACCTCGTGTTGCGGCAACTAGAAAAATTCCCGAAGCTTTAAAAAGTAAAGTCAAAGAAAAGCTGGATGAAATGGTAGCAGAAAACATCATGGTTCCTGTAACTGAACCTTCCGAGTGGGTACATCCTATTGTTATTGCGCCTAAGTCCAACGGAGACATACGAATTTGCATGGATCCCCGAGCATTGAATGTATATATTAGAAGAGAATTTTTTCAAATTCCGACTCCGGATACCTTATTCTCTGAGCTTGCTGGTGCTCAGTATTTTTCATTGCTTGATGCATCCTCTGCATTTTTACAAATCCCTTTAGATTATGAAAGTTCTTTATTGTGTACCATTTCAACTCCTTTTGGACGTTATCGATACCTACGATTACCGTATGGTTTGAGTTCATCTCCCGAAATTTTCCAAAGATTTATGTGTGAAACTCTTAGTGACCTTCAAGGAGTAATTTCCTACTTTGATGACATATTGATATTTGGTAAAACATTGGCTGAACATAATAAAAATTTAGAAACAGTCCTTGATAGGATAGCTGCATCTGGATTGACATTGAATTTGGAGAAATCTAAAATAGGTGTTACGAAAGTTAAATTTTTGGGGCAGATAATCAGTGACAAAGGCATTGAAATTGATAATAAAAAGACGAAAGCTATTCTGGACATGAAACCGCCGAGTAACAAAAAAGACCTTCAGAGATTCTTAGGCATGATTGTGTATTTATCAAAATTCATATCCAATCTTGCCAGTGAAACAACAATTTTGAGAAAATTATTATCAAAAAATGTACAATGGCAGTGGTCTGACAATGAACAGAAAGTATTTGACAGATTGAAACAACTAGTAACATCAACACCGATTCTTGGTTATTTCGACCCCAATAAAGAAATTGTGTTGTCTGTGGATGCTAGTCCCTTCGGAATTGGAGCTGTTATCATGCAAGATGGTCATCCAGTGGAGTATGCTTCTGTTTCGCTCACTCCTACACAGCAACGTTATAATCATATTGAAAAGGAGTTACTGGCAGTAGTATTCGGTTGCGAACGTTTTCATTACTATGTATTTGCTCGAAAATTTGAAATTTTGACTGATCATCGACCTCTAATTGGGTTGCTCAAGAGATCACTTGATGAGATGTCACCAAGAATACAACGTTTGGCTCATAAACTGCTTAGATATTCATTCAATCTGAAGTATGTTCCTGGAAAAGATCAACAAGTAGCTGATACTTTGAGCAGAGAACCATTAGATGATGAAATTGATACCAATTATTTACAAGATAATTTGAGAGTTTATTCAGTGATAACGACATCTACTGAGAACGAAAAAAGACTTCAGAATGAAACTGATTGTGATGATGAACTGAATAGAATAAAATTCTATGTCCAGAATGGATGGCCGATACACAAATGTAACTTACCTTCAGCTTTGAAAAAATATTGGCCCATCAAAGAGGAAATTTACCTGCACAAAGATATTTTATTCTACAGGAAACGAATAATTGTACCAAACATTCTTCAGGCGGAATTCTTGAATTTGTTACATAAATCCCATCAAGGAGTAGTATCTACGAAACTTTTGGCGCGTGATTCAGTGTACTGGCCAGGTCTCTCGACAGACATAGAGAATACTGTTTTATCCTGCACGATATGTCAAAAGTATGCCAGATCGAATGTAAGGGAGCCTTTGCAACAACATGATATTCCTGACCGTCCTTGGCAGAAAATAGGGATGGATTTCAAAACCTTGGGTCCACTGAACTTCATTGTGATTGTTGACTATTTTAGCAAATTCATTGTGGTCAATAAGATACCAAGCAAAACAGCAGATAGTGTTGTTTCCTCATTAAAAAACGTGTTTGCAATCAATGGTTTACCACAGGAAATTATATCTGACAATGGTCCTCCATTCAACTCCAGAGACTTTCATAACTTTGCGATGAAATATGACATAAGGTTGACAACATCAAGTCCAACATATGCTGCTTCAAATGGTATGGTAGAACGATCCATCCAAACAGTTAAAGGATTGCTTGTTAAATCCTTCGAAGAAGGTACAGATCCCTTCTTAGCGGTGCTGAACTATAATGTGACTCCAAAGCAAGATTTACCAGCGCCTTGCGACTTATTGATGGGACGAAAACTTCGGACAACTTTGCCAGTGGCAAATAGTTTACTAAATCCTAAATATTCTGTGGGGAAAATCAAAGAGACTTTGAGATGTAGACAATCCAAACAAAAACTTTACTTTGATCAAAGAGCGAAAAAATTGTCAAAGTTGAATCCTGAACAACCAGTGTTGATGCAAAAAGGAATCAGAAAATGGAGTCCTGGAAAAATTATTCAGATGTCTGGTTGCAATGATTACCTTGTTGATGTTGATGGAGCTATTTATCGAAGAAATCGTAAATTCCTCAAACCTCTTCGTGAAAGCCATACAGATATTGACCGGGGCATCAAGGATGAACCAGAGAAATATTGTGGGGAGACGGATCGTACTGAGGAATGTCGTGCACTGAATGACGATTCGCTTGTGACTACAAGAAGTGGTCGGGTCGTCAAATGTCCATCTAGATTGAATTTGTAAGAAGAATCGATTGAAGAAAGGGCGTGTGATGTATGGTCATTCCCAGGCTTGTGCTCCTGGATTATATTTTAAAAAAGAATGTCAATTGGAAAATTATTGATTAGAAATGTCACTGTCTTTGTTAATATATTTGATACTGTTCTGAAAGTATTAAACGTCGTGTTCATACAACCCTTGAGTGTATAACTCTTCACGATAAGTGGTTTATCTCCAACGCTCATTCAGGCTACAACAACGTACATTACATTTACTTCTAAAACCAATACTGAACAATAATCCAACAAGATTCGTGGATGTTACCGGATATGCGAGCAAATGGATTAATGATGATATAATTGTCAAAAATAAAATATTCTAGGGAATTTCACGGTAGTACATTTTTCAATATGACAAAAAATTCCCTAGGATATTTTTATTTTGTCCATTTCATCAGTGTTACTTCAATTCATGTATCCGGGAACACTCGTGATTCTTTATAATTGAAAATTGTATCCGTTTCAACCCTGAACCATGTCAGAAAGGGTCTAAAAAATGTCAGAGGTTTCAACCAGAAAATCATTTGAATAGAGGTACTGGTAATATATAAAGGACTTCGGATAAGGATTCAGTCATGCCACCAGACAACTTTTGGCTTTAAAACTACTGGCACGTTTTCGGCAAGTTTTATTCATGTCAGGGTTCCTGGCAGCCTCAGGAACCCCGTAATATGATTGAAATTGTTCATAACGACGGGAATATTGAGATTTTCCATAAAATACAAAACCCTAAGGACTTTAATTTTTTTTAGGGATTTTTCTCACAAAATGGCGCTAATTTCAAAATATATCATTTTCCTGAATTGAAAAAAATTGCGTATTTCATGTTTCCTAGTTGCCAAATAGTTGATCGAACTAGAAAATATTCTGAGTGTTAACTTTCACGGACAAACAAACCTTATTACCTTTCTGATTAAAATGCTCTTGGCCTGAATACTTTGAGGTTACATCACAGAATTTGTATTTTGTTTCAGTTTTGTGGGTGTGTTACATTTATTAATCATAACTGTTAAAATAGTTGAATATCATTTCTACTTTTGAACTTTTTCATGGAACGAATGTGCACTGACAAATAAATAACCCTACACTCAGTGCCGCATTTGCCAGCTAGCATGCTACCAAGTACCAGTTAGCAAATCAGCCAGTAAGCAAATGCTACGGGCCCCGGGCCTGGGGTGCCTCGCGCCTGTGCTCAAAGTATAAAAAAACTATCAAGTAAGATATGTTTTTTATACCACCTGCAGAAAATGAATAAAGTTAGAAATGGGAATAATAACTATTGCGTGGAATGAAATTCTAGAACACTTGCAATAAGCGACTAACGCTTCGTTGCAGTCGTCCGATCAAGATCTTAACACGAGATAGGTACGCTATTTATAAATCATTACAAGGCTACTTCCAAGCAATACAATCCAAATTTTCAGATATAGAGGCAAAAGCCAAAGCCCTAATTGGCTGTGAAGAATATCAGCAATCGACTTCAAGAAAACCCAAGCAAAATACAAAGTACGACCATTTCAGCAGCAGCTCTACTCACAGACCTCATAAAAGACGGCTCTACTACACTCGAAGAAGTTGTAGAACATCAAACACCCGGACAACGTTTTTAAATTCATGTTTTTACTGTAGTAATTGTCTGCATTAGCTAAATGCATGGAAGCTTACCATCAAGTGACTAGTGTATTTGGAATACTTCGGCAGAAAAGATCTTAAAAAGAACTATCGTCAATTATTTCCTGGACGATCGATGTGGAAGGCAGTCTGGGCAATGAACTGGTGAAGTTTGCGAAGCTGCTGAAAACAGATGTGGCTGCTGATATTGACAGCAGAAAGAAAAAGCACGAGGCTTAGGAACTTCAAGTTTATAAACTGTTGACATAAAATTCATTGGAATCGTGTTTCCCAAATGTTGGAATAGTGTTTCGCATTCACTTGATTTTGATAATCACCAACTACAGCGGAAAATGTTCTTTTTCAAAATTAAAGCGTTTTAAAAATGTGTTAAGGAGCACAATGGGACAAGAACATCAAACGACCTCAATATAATGAACATAGAAAGTGATTAACTTAGAAATATTGATTTGACGAGTGTTATCTCAAAATTTGCTCGGATTAAATCACGGAAAGTCTTTTTGTAAATATGCTGTTTTATTTTATATTCTATATTTTAATACTTAATGCATATCAAGATGATATCAAGGGCCTCTTGTTCACATTTGCTACGGACCCCACGGTGGCTTTATCCGGCACTTCCTAGACTAGTCACAATACCTCTTTCAATAACAAAACTCTAGCTCTAGTTTTGAATTTAGCGCCATTTTGAAAGAAAAATCCCGAAACAAAATTAAAGTCCCTAGTGTTTTGTATTTTATGGAAAATCTCAATATTGCCGTCGTTATGAACAATTTCAATAATATTACGGGGTTCCTGAGGGTGCCAGGAACCCTGACATGAAGAAAAAATGCCGAAAAACGAGCCAGTAGTTTTAAAGCCAAAAGTTGTGTGGTGGCATCACTGAATCCTTATCCGAAGTCCTTGGAATCCTCCATGGGATTAACTGTCCGCAATGTTGGTGCTACTGGTAAAATTGGTAGGCCTTGATAAAAATGTTTCCTTTGAAATCTGCGCAATCAGCTGTTTATTATTACAAAGTTGTTTCTGAATTTGCGGCGTTGAATAAATCTGGCATAAAAGCAGATACAACTTTTCTTTTGAATAGAAGTTTTAGTGTTATACGCAAAATGAGTAACTGGAATACCGAAAAACAAAAATACCTCTCGATGGATACTGACGAAAAGAGAAAATTATACAAATCGTCTAGCAAACAACTACAAGAAATTCCCACTTGGAGAGAATATGCTAAGGAGAAAAAGCTTGTCCCAAAAATAGATTTGTTACCAGAACACAAGATTGACGGAGCAAAAAATGCTGTATTGGCTGATAAGATTTCATATTTTTCTGGAGATATTACTCAGTTAGAGGTGAAAAAGGGATTGATTTGAATTCGGAGTATATCTGTCTTGACATTATTATTAAATTTTGATTCCTTCTATTAATGTCACTCTGAAGTAAACTTAATTTATTTTATTTTCTCTCTGGTGTTTTGGCATCAACTGCTTAGGTCATTAGTCATAATTTCTTCTATTAGCAGAAGTTTTACAATGCATGAGCTAGTGTAATCCTTATTTGGTAAATTTTTAAAATACATCTCCTGTATTTGCTTTTGTTGATTCAGCTAAACATTTTCAGATTGATGCTATAGTAAATGCAGCAAATGAAACTCTTCGTGGGGGTGGTGGAGTAGACGGGGCTATTCATAGGGCTGCTGGGAAGATGCTCAAAGAAGAATGTATAACTCTGGGAGGTTGTAAAACAGGAGAAGCGAAAATTACTGGTGGATACAAATTGCCAGCTAAATGTGAGTTTCAAAATTAAAAAAGAAGTTTTGCCAAGAATTGCTATTAATGAGACATGTTTTTAAACATCTAGGTTATTTTGACTCAATTTTTATTGAAACCTACACTGCTTCTTCAGTTCCTCAAAGGTTCATAGGACTCTCCCAAACTTTCTGTAATTTCTATTTTATTTTATCCTTTTAGCAATACACTAGGTAATTTATTTTATTTAGTAATACCAAATTTTTACCTTTCCAGTCTTTAATACCAGGGTGTTTTGAATTCACAAGGGATTCAATATCAAGAAGTTTCACAACTAATGTGCATTTGAAATTGGTACTCCATGAAAATGCTTCGTTTCAACATTGATGAGTGGATGTACACATGAAATCATAGTGAAATTATCATCAAATATATTTTGTATATGTATATTAAATATATTTTGTGAATTCCGATTCATTAAATATATGGTTTAGATGAAAAAATTAGGGCTGACATCTTTCATCAGATGTTGTGTTAAATGGATCTCAAAATTGCTTCAACCCACCCATTTGAACATATGTAGCCAAATTCAATTCACTGAAAAATAGCTTATGAGTGTATTCCAACAAAATCTTTTTGATCAGTGTGAAAGCAGCCACAAGTTTCAGAGTTTGTAGAGCATCTATGATGGTAGTGTATGCATTTATGCAAAAAACTCCCTATTTACGCTTTGTATAACCAAAGGGATTGTTTGGGTTTGAGTCTCCAACTTTTGCCAAAGGAGCGCCAGTGATGTCCTTGCCCTTGATAGCACTTTTTCCAGAAGTTTGTTCTAGGTGAGCTTCGAGTCTAGACTATTTTCTTTTTCCTGATATCTGTAGGATTTCACCAAAGATTCCAAGAGCTCTGTTGGCCTCTAGGTTTACCTTCCAGGTAAAAGGGACAATCGTGGTTTAATGAGGGTTGACCTTATGGTTCTCCCTCATACATGACTGAAACTCGTTGCTGTTTTTACACTGATTAAGTACTTTCAGTTGCTCATTTATTTATATTATCAGTATAGTAAACTCATCAAAATATTTTTTTGTATTTGATGAAACATCCTGATATTTTCTCATAATAGAAACTTCAAAGTAACAACGCAAAATATGAAAATATCTTTATTCTTCAATTCTTATCCTCCTCACAGCTTGTGAAATTGTTGTTCACCAATTGATACAATTTTTTGCTAGGTTTTTTGCCATAATGTGATTTTGTGTTAACGTAAGTCAGTACTGTAACTGTATTAATTTTGCAGATGTTATTCACACAGTTGGCCCAATGGGGGAAATACCGGATAAGCTTAAAAATTGCTACAGAAACAGCTTGAAGGTCATGCTAGAAAATAACCTGAAATCCATAGCATTTCCCTGCATATCGACTGGAGTTTATGGTTATCCCAATCTGCCAGCTGCTCATGTAGCAGCATATGCTGTCAGGAAACATTTGGAAGCACACACAGAAGCAGTGGAAAGAGTTTTATTCTGCCTCTTCATGGAGGAAGATAAAAAAATATATGAGGGACTGTTGCAGTCCTATTTTCCAGTGGAATAATTTCATCTCTTTGAATGAGGGCCAGAACAAAGCTGCCATGTACACCTTTAGTGTGAAGTCATTAATTAAATAAAAATTAACTATTTCATTTTTATTTAGTACCTATAACCTAATTTATTTTGATATTCAAATTGTTTTGTTCTATCCCTTCTATGTCTAATTATGAGTTATGACTGCTGTGATCAAGATATTGATCTAAATGACTGTGTATTTTAATAAGAGATGTTAATAATGGAACTATTATAGTTATTAAACTTTTACCAAAATATTTTCATTTTTGGAGTACATAACTTTCTTTGTATCCTAAATTTAATGGGATTGATCATTTTGATATTAAGATTGGTAAAATTTCTTTTCATTTGTAATTTAATCAATCATTTGATCATTTATTTATGCAAGCATCACTAAATGTCGAATATAAAACCGATGTCTGGCCTAGATTCATTTAAAAGTTAGAAAATAAAAATGGTATAAAATGAAATGGCGACGAAAAAAATGTACCAACTTTGAAGCATTATTTTGTTCATTGTTTGTTTTGTAGAAAGAAAATGGAGGAAAAATCCTTTTTTTTTAGTACATATAAGTATGATGAAAAACTTGCTACAAATGTTTAATGGGCGAAGACACGAAAAAATGCTGAGGAGAGATATATTGTCGGGTATTTCCGTTTTCACTCGTGATAGAGTTAGACTTTCCAGTTTTCACTCGTAACTTATTGTTCTTATATTCGCTTTGTTCACTACTTATTTGAATGATGAGAACGCTCAGGTTATCATAACAATAACTAGTATCTCCCCCCAACAGCACGAACCGCGTTCCGTAAATAACCAATTTTTATGGTCATTAACTCACCTTATTGTATATACCTCAGAGCAATAAAACATATGGAAATACCATTTCTACATGCATAACACGACTTGTTATGAAATCTGCATAATAATGCTTTTTATATGAGAGTTTGTCGGTGAGGAGAGACCAATTATTGTTATGATGATACCTTGGAAGCAGTGGCATTTTCATCATTTATATCAGGAGTGAACAAGCCGAAAAGAGGCGCTTTCCAATTGAATGCTTGTTAACTCTGAGTAGAACCTGAATGTCAACTGAACTGAGTACGTGGTTGAAAGTAGTCGCAGTAACTCAGAGCTATTCCACAGATTACATACAAGGGGTTGTATGTAATCTGTGGCTATTCACTGGAAAACTTGGAAAGCGGCTCTGCTGGAGTCACTAGCAAAATATAATGGAAACTCCTACCATATGACGAGTGTAAACGGAAATACTCGACTAGGCTGTGTCAAGTCACCGGATTTATCTAAGCTGGGTCACCGTTCAGTATAAAGTATGACGATGAGTCGGACCGATCAGATGATTGAAAATATTGGTCACATATCAAACCTGTCCTCGACGTTTACGGAGTGGTCACGGTCAGGTAAAGTAGGAAGAAATGATAGTTTCTTAAAATTATAACATAAAAAAATTCGAAATATATTATGGCAGACGATAATTTCAATAAAATTTAAACAAAGTGAAACTAAAAGGGCAATTCATTTGTCGTTTACTTATCGTAATTATGAAATTGAAAAAGCTAAGAAAGGTTAACCATATTGGTCAGACGAAAGACTTGACTCAGCTTATATCTCCTTAATACGATCCGGGGTAAGATGTATATAAACAGTGCTAGGTATTCAGTTCAGGTGAGGATCAGTTCAACTCAACAGTTCTGTGGTTCAACTGGAACAAGTCATGATACTACAAACGAATTATATTTTATAGTATCATGGTAACAAGTGGAAAGAGCCTGAGGACCAAGGACATTGATCACTATTTGCAGAGGATAGGATGGCTCAATCGACTGATGATGTTATGGGCCTGACAATGACGTCAGCGTGATGCCTCCTGATGGATTTACTAGGGGCATGATATGTATACAGGGTGTTTCATAATAAATGCGCAGGACTTCCGGATGTGATAGCTCGTTCAAAAATATGAAAAAAAGTTTCTATTAACTTACCATCTAAAATTCAACATTTTCGAGATACAAGGTGTTGAAATTAAAAAAAAAAATTATAGTTTTTTGCGAATATCTCTGGAACCGTTTATCGCACAAAAGCAGATTATGAATGCATTTTCTACTCATAATAAGCTATGTTTTGTGCAGATTTTTTATTTTTTAAAATGCATAATTGGTGAAGATTTTGAAGGGGTAGTGGGTGTTTTTTCTCCAACTTCTACGCCACTGGAAAAAGTATGAAATGGTGCATTTTAGAGGATAAGTTAATAGAAACTTTTTTTCATATTTTTGAACGAGCTATCACATCCTGAAGTCCTGCGCATTTATTATAAAACACCCTGTATATGACATGGAAAAACATGAGGAAGGTATCGCGGTGACGTCAAATGAGGTACTACAACATAGGGAACGGGCTATCCTCTACAAATAGTGTTCAGCAGAAGGCCCTTCGTGATTCGAACACTGTTCATCATTGCATAATACACTAGTTCGAACCTGAAGTGGCATCTGGAACGCCCCTCCTTAGTTTTGCTCAGGGTTCTTATGATAGGAAGGGGTTATGAAATAAGTGAGCATATAGACTGAGGAAAGGGAGAGAATCACAGAACTCATAATAATATATCTTACGACATTATGAGTTCTGTGGAGAGAATACGCACAGAATAAGATATAAAAGTATGAGTTCTGTGGTTTTACGCACAGAACTCTATAAAAGTATGAGTTCTGTGGTTTTACGTTCAGGAAATTGTGGTTCTGTGTCAAAGTTTGACATTTATTTTTGACATTGAAGAATAACAAATAGAGCTTTGTAAATAAACGTAAAATTGTAATGTGTTCTTGAAAATAAGGAGAAATTCATAATATTTGAAAGCCTAATTACAATGGCAACACAAGAAAAGCTCCAGAAATCCCTGGAGGCTCTAAAAAACCTATCAAAATATAATCAATCATCTGAACCCTCAAAGTAATATAGGTATATTAGCTCCATATCTTTCTGAAATGTCTGATTTAAGGAAAAAGGAAAAAATACAATATTGTTACATCATAACAGAAGCTATCTCAAATCCTACTATCCGAATTTCGACAAACTTCTATTCACTACTAGGTAGCAGTGTGGAAACTTTTCTTTTGCTATGTGATGATCAAGATGCTGATATTCGGATGACCAGTGAGGAATGTTTGAATAGAATCATAAGGGTATGCTAATGCTATCGTATAAAATCAAGCAACCTACCTGTGGTAGGAATTTACCAATAAAATTGAGGATACACTGTATTTTTTTATTTCAAGGCTGCTGATGGTTACATAGGCAAGATTCAAATAGAACTGCATAAAGAAATCAAAAGGAATGGGTCAGTCAGACCTCTCAGAGCTGCTCTGTGGCTTTTTTCTGTTCTTGCACACCACATAAGACCTCACAAAGGCAAGGCCTATGCTGGGAACATGTTTCCAAGTTTGGTTAAAATTACTGAGCGAACAGAAGAATCATTGCATGAAACTTTGGCAGCTAGTTTACCGAAAATAATGAAAGCTCTTGGCTGCTTTACCACAGAAAATGAAATAAAGGTGAATAATTAAATTATTATCTTATTGATTTGCAACTTAATTTTTTTTTCAGGTTCTCTTGAAAGCTTTCTTAGTAAATGTTTCCAGTGACTCAGTTGTTGTGAGAAGGACTACTACAAGCTGTATTTTAACAATCTGCTCACATTGTAGAAAACCTGATATACCGATTATATACTGTCTTGGCTACCTTTTGGGTATGTGCACTCTAATACTGTTATGTGACACCTTTAGTTTTTATACAAAACTGTCACAAGACTTCTACGTACGAGAAATGACAAGATATGTTTTTCATACCATAGTTACAGCATTGTTTATATAGAAGTAAGATAGTCAATGCCTGTGTAATTGGTGTTGGACGCAAACGCGAGTGTCATCTAGCGTGATTAGTTACAAACATGAATATTTGACGTCATTTTAATGCAGGTTCCTTAAAAAAACCCTGATTTTAATGCTGTCCCATTGTTTCAATCAAGTTACAATATGACTTGGAGGCCAGATCAATGAAGTTACAACATGACTTGGATTGCGAGCTCACTATTGCCATCTACATGTCGCATCCATTTTGATCCAATTATAATCCCATAAGGTTGACTATAATATTTCCATATAAATTACAGTTTTCTGCAACGGTCAACCCTACTGCTAATGCATTAATGCCAAATCTCAACATTATTAGGAGTACTGCGAAATAGCTCACAGGATTATAAATTATTATCTGGTGTTAATTGTGGTAATGTGGTTCAATGCATTATATAGCTATATTACGGATAGCCGGATTACTAGTAATAATAATAATTATTGCAATTCTTGTTCGTTGTGGAGATGATTTTGTGATTTCTTTTTCTTCAATAATGAATTATTTATTTACTGTATTATCTACAATAGAGATATAGCATATAAATAATATGTATAAGGCGAAGGGTAGTCTTGACTGACTAGTTGAGGAAAAATGATGACTGCATCCTCAATGCAGTCAAAATACTGGGCTATTCTAAATAATACTCTTTGTTATTTGGTCGAGTTTTCGGAAATGTTTATTTTCCTTATCTAGACATTAAACATGAGGTTTATAGTAACAAGCCAACATTGATGAGACACATACAAAGTCATGATTCATGATCATTATTATAATTATTTCGGTTCAAACTTTCCTATTATATTTTTTCAAACTTGCACACATAACTCAGTATGGGGTGTTGAGTTTGAACAATGAGGTCTCCATTCAAGACAAATCTGAGGTCGCGCGCAACAAATTTCCTGAAATTTGTTGACATAACACAGCAATGGACATTGAAACCGAATAATGGGGCCCCTGAGGTCTGCATCCAACTAAAACCGGAAGCACTACACCTTTCACCAAATTCAAGGACAATACTCTTTTTTCTTTTCTTATCTTTTTCAGCTCTTCGTATAGGCTTATTGTTCAATGGTTTACTAAATATTCCAGTTTTACAGTATCTCCGTCTTTTTTTGTGAATGTAGACTTCGCGGGCTTCATTACTGTTGATTAGCGACCTCTACACCTCTACAGAGCCTTGTCAGTGAATTTAGTGAAACTAACAGAGCCTCTAGTTTTTTGTTGTGTGGAAACCTCGGGAAAATAATTTTTCGAGATCAGTTGAGTCCTGTCTGTGAATTTGGTGGAATTCACAGTGCCTCCATAATTTTGTTGGGTGGACACCTCGGGGACCTCGTTTTTCGAATACTGTGGGCCTCTGCTGAGTCATATCTACGAATTTGGTTGAATTTGTAGTGTCTTCGCTCTTTTGTTGGCTGGAGACCGCGGTGATCTCGTTAATCGAATTCAGTCGCCTCTTTCGAGTCTGTGAATTTGATGAGAGTTGCAGTGCCTCTGGTTTTTGTTGGGTGGACACCTCGGAGACTTCATTATTCGAATTCAGTGTTCCTTGCTGTGTCTTGTCTGATAATTTCAGGAAATTTGCAGCGCCCCCAGATTTGTAACCCCCGTGCCGAATCATATCTGCAAGTTTCGGAAAATTTGCGGAGTCTTCAGTTTTGTAATGGGTGTACTACACCACATTTTTCAGAAACAGTGATGTATTTTCCTTGTCTGCAAATTTCCGTTGATTTGCAGAACATCCAGGCTTACCATGGATAGAGACCTCCTTTTGTTCTAAAAGGGGTTATCTTTTGAATGTATTCAGTGTTTCCAAAGGTGGGGACCATTTTCTTTAAAGTTGGTTCATTTTTTTTCTTAGATTTTGGTTTATTGATGATGCCTGTGCAGTCAGTTTTCCTGTGGGAGGAGATCTTGGGAATCTTTGGTATTGCCCCTTTTTTCCGGCTCACCTGTATTTTATTTATTGTATTCATTTCGTTTGTTTTTCTGATATTTGGGGTTGCAGTGCCCATGGGTTTGTTATAGATATAGTCAGTCCGTCCTTGATCTTGCTTAGATTAGATTTGCTTTTAGCACAAACAACAATATTGTTGGTAAAATTCAAAAAGAACAGCTAATATGAACAACTCACTATAATTAATTTTTATCAATATTTTTCAAATTTGTAAGCTGAACTCCGCCTATTATGCCGTTATTTTTTATGTATCTAATGTAATGTTATTTAAAAACAACTGGAATGGACAATAAAGACAATATTATGATTATTATTATTATTTTTCAATTCTGTTTTGCGTCCTGTTTTATTTTCAAAACTGACATGTTAAATCGCAAAACATAAAACTTATTACTTACATACTTCTTCAATTGTGTCTGAGGACTCCAGGCTTTAGGCGGACCAATCCAACATCCAACTGATGAACTGACAAACCTCTATCGAAGTAACTTTCATTTTCCAAAAATTAAACAAATTACATCGGTTACCGCTGTCTAGAACTATTGGCAACGCTGTACAGTAAACATGACTGTGACAATAACTCTGTGCAATACCTTGTGGACAGTAGCAGAACTATTTTCGTCTTTTCGTTCATGTACTACAGAGGGTTCACTTACTGGAGCGATTTACCGTTTTTTGTCCGATGCTTTGAAAATCATTATTAAAAATATAAATCGTTTAATTTTATGTCTGAAAACTAGTATGAATAGTTCCTCAATGTTCAGTCTTCTAAATTTCATATAAATATCACTTGCAAAAGCGATTCTTCTCAACTGTCTTTGATTTTATAATAAGATTTTCAGATTTTTTTTTGAATTGTGAGGGAACGTTGAAGTTGAAAATTCAGAAAAAAATCATGATTATCTTTTACTTTGACATTGATATGTTTTTGGGAAAACTTAAAAAAAACCTCTAAAAATTAGGTTTTTATTTTTTTCCTCGAAAACTGTTCATCAGATTTTCTTCTACATCTCTCTAATTATTCAATTTGAATGCCAAAATAACTCGAATTTTTTTCAGACTTTTTAAACTTGCCGTTAATTTTTTCATTGGTTTATATGAACCTTAATGGATCATTTTTTAATTAAATGAAGTCTCAACATTATTATAAGTGAGGCCAAAATCATGATTCACTTTCATTAGTTCAAAGAAGAGATATACGGTTAGCAAAAAATCGCATTAAAAAAAATCGCATTATAAAAAAAATCGCAATATTTTTTGTCCTCAACTAATTAGCGACAAAAAGGCAGACAATTATGGATACTTAGAACAGTGAAAAAATAGAAATTACGGAAGTTGTTTCTCTTACTTCATATGAAACTAGCGAAACATCGCATATTTAAAAAAAATAGCGACACATTTTTTTTCTCCTCAACTAATTAGCGACAAAAAGACGGCAAATTATGAAATAATCCTTTATCAACCTTTTTGAAGTGAAGAAAACAGAATTGTTTGGGAGATCGTTTAATAACGAACAGTCGTTGCGGACCGATGATGAACCTTTTACTCCCATATACACCTACTAAGTAGGCTTATTAAGGCAAGTACCTGACAGAAAACAACTACTCCCCTGGCTAAGACCACGACGGGTATTGAAGAAGAATTCTGTTTTCTTCACAATAAGCCTACTTAGTAGGTGTATATAGGAGTAAAGGGTTCATCATCGGTTGGCAACGACTGTTCGTTACTTTTCGAAGTTGCCTCGCTAACTTCATATAGGTAGTAAATAAGGACACAGCAAAACTTTTGGGAATTTACTTGGACACAAATCTAAAATTTGAAGAGCATATAAGAAACTTGAATAAAAAAATAGCATCTGGTTGTTGTTTTGAGGGTGGTTTCTAATGAGTTGGGATTTGCTGTTGCAAAATCAGTTTATTACGCACTTGTGGAATCTCATTTGCGTTATGGTATATAATTTTGGGGAGTTTGTAACAACCAATTGTTTCAGTCAGTGTTTATATTACAGAAGCGAGACATTGTGTAAAATAAAATTTAGGGACTCATGTATAACAATTTTTATTGAACATGGAATACTGACCCTTGTTTAAATGTTTATTTTAGAAACGGTTTCATTAATCCACAAAAATAGATTAGATTACGAAGTGAATGATGTCCCCTATTATACTCGTCAAAACGAAAATAGTTTAAAGCTCCCATTTCGCATGACATAATTCGTCGGTTCAACGCCAAAACCGCAAATGTGCTAATTTCAGGGTTCTGACTGCAATAATAATATGTAAAATACTGAATTTCTACCAACATTTTCAATGCCAAAATCACGAAAGGGCTATTAGTTTGTCTACTGTGAACGAGAATGAATTCGCTATTGAGAAAATTTAGCAAGGTTTTCAAAGCAAGAAGCACGAATATTCTTAAAACTTTTCTTATTCGAAATGACAAAATGCACATTCGTGGTTTTGGCATGGGCCCGACAAATGTAATAAAAGACTCCCTGATCTATAATTGAGTGAAAATGTATAACAAATTTCCTTGTGAAATTAAGGAAAAATGGTACAATATTTTTAGAAATATGACAAAAAACTACTAAGTGATAGGACATATTATAGTTTAGTAGAGTTTTATGATGATTCATTTTGATGGTTACTTTCGTAATTTTAAAATAAAGAACTTTATGTTTAACATATTTCTTATTTTAACCGTAACATATCTTTATCATGCCTGCATTGTTATTATTTGTCTTTATTTTAAATTTTAATAGTTTATGTATTACATGTTATTTATAACTTCACCTGTGTTTGTCAACAATAATTTATTCTTATGTACAATAAACATATATATCATTAAGTTCAAGTTACAAACTCAAGAAGTTTTTACTGTTTCTGATTATTCAATGTTATAATATCTTCAAATATACCTGTAAATACAATATAGGAACTAGTCAATTTCTACACTCTTTTTCGAGTCTATTGGGTTTGGAGGAGACAAAAGCATTTGTTTGTTTTAGATCTGCTAATTCCAATAAATGAGGATCACTCTAGCTCACTGATACTTGGAACTATGTCTTGTATCAAGTCTTCGATACCGAACTTGTTTAGTACAAATAGCGATTGGAATGAAAAAACCAAGAGTCTCGTCAACGAAAAGTTACTGCAGGTTTTTGAGTTGTGCTTGCATTATTTGACTCACAAAGATCATAATATTATTAACGTATGTCTAGAAACATTAAACGTATTATTACAAAACTGCCCAATCGATCTAAGACAAATATTTCTTCGTGAGAAAGGACTTGGTTGTCACAGAGTTTACACTACTGATTCTTCAAATACTCTAAAACATCGATCTCCAAGTAAGCAGGTTTGTCTTTCTTTCATTTTCTATACTAAAACTTATCATTCAAGGCCAACTCAGTGTAGCTACCAATCTAACAGCTGAAGATAATTTATTTTCCGAATGTGATCTGACAGAAACAATCCATTCAGACATTGAAAAGTGGATCGACGAGTCCAAATTATCGGTGATGAACATTACATTTGCAAAAACTAGAGATAAATCTGTTTCATTGGACAAAATCAACAACGTTGGGTCAGACACCCAGAAAAATCTTGATGTTTGTGATTATGGAAAGTTGAATGAATTGAACAGAGAAAACTTCGTCAGCAAACTGAAGACTCACAGTATGGAGAATACCTTGGATATTCTCAGTCTGAGTGAGAATTCTTCAGAAAAAAGTTTCTCATTGAGCACTGATGATAAAATTGTGAATGTGGATGAAGAAATTCTGGTAATTATGAATGAAAAATGAAAAAAATAACTAATTCCCATTTTGTAGTCCATATCATAAGGTGACAATTTTTATTGTAGTTTTTTTATTCTCACTATTTCTCAATTCGAAATGTTCTGCATCTTGTTTAAATTATTATTCAGAAGACAGATTCATAATATTTTATATTTGTTTGGCTATTTGCCTTTGTAGAACTCGATAACCTTTGGGTTTTTCCTGTTTGCCAACAGGGAGAACCCTTTTCAATAGGGATAACTGTCATAAGACTGCCTATATTTGCATAGGTCTGATTTATAGAGGTAATAATTGACAAATCTTCGAACTTTTTGTACCACCTCCTTATTTACTTAATAGCAAGAGTCCAGGCTGATGATTTATAACTTATTATTATTATTTATACTGCTAACAAACAGATAAACCTTATTCATGTATATAGTTTGGATATATCAGTCAGAAGTGAAAATAATATAAATAAAATAAATATTATAAAACTAGACATACCAAATTCAATTGAAAAAATATATAACACCAGTATAATTAAAATAAATCACATTTCTCAAATGATGACAAATTACATCTCACATTCAACACATAAAAATAAAAAAAAAATAATTAAACAATTAAGAAAGTAGTCTTAAGATTGAAGATTGATAATGAAGGTTTTAAAAGTGGTTTCACTGTCCTAGAGTCTTATCAGGTATGTTATTATTTATTTCTTCTGAGATCAGTTATAGCAAAATTAAACACTGTAATGGTGATAGTCCCCCATTTAAAAATTATTTTGGCTATTTGCCTTTGTAGAGCTAGAGAATCTTTGGGGTTTTCCCTGCTTACCAACAGGGAAAAAATCGATTTTTTTCTATGAAATCCTGCCTTGTTTGTTATATCAAAGGAAAAGTTCTTTTGCTCTCCCATAATAGTTTTTTATACAGTGTCCGGCATAAAGTTCGCAGCATATGGAAAACTTTTTTATTACTGATTTCTCAAAAAAAAAATTCTTGATGAAAACCTCTGCTTCATCCCAAACCTAAATTGCAAATACCAAAATTGAATTTTATACATGAAATTATACATATGTAGTGTTCGTTAAATTTTCCATGATAGAAAAGTTCAGAGAGATTATTACAATCTCGTTACGGAGATGCGGATCTACGATCCCAATTAATATTGTAATTACTTTAGGGTGACCTGGTTTCAATTCGAAGAACTGTTGTCCACAGTGGGGACAAAATTGAAAAGGGTGTTTTCACGTTCAGAACCGTTGCCTTCTGCAGAAAGGCTCTGGCTGTGACTGAGTTAATATATATAATATTTATAGGTAGAAATGTATTATATAGGAAGAAAGCCTTTCACAAAAGGTATGATTGTTCCCAATTACCTCCACTCATAATTACACTGTTGACCGATTTTTGAGATTGATTTACTATTTTCAGGAAATTGACATTGGCAATATACTGGAGGACATTCCTCTACTCTACTGCATTCGGCTGATCTCAAAGCTTTTTTTACTTAGCGGAACTCCTGGTGTCTACACCTCCGACAAATCCGTCAGAGTGTCTGTTAAATTCCTGGCGTTGTCCTGCCTCTCAACTATCTTTCGTCTGTATCCTACTGGATTTTTTGTTCACCTGAGTAGAAACTTCACAAAGTGTTCAGAATTGTCAGGTAAAAGGATCAGCGAACAGCGTATATCTGATGTACTTCTGTTCAGGAATCATTCAGATCCCCAGTTGCGGGGTGCAATCAGAACGTTGATCGGTAGTTTCCTGAAAACAGTATCTAGCCTATGCGAGGGTGGGTATGAAGAATGGGTCGTATCAAATTGTGATAGTGCTGACCATGCCAGAATGTTGCAGACTGAAAAACTTATTAGAATCTTCATAGAGGTGAGATTTATTTCAACATACCTCCTGATGAACTATATATATTTTTTGTTCAAGGGTCTCAATGATGACTCATCGACTTGCATAAGACAAACACTCATCAGTTTGGATACTAGTCTGAAATTCATTTTGGAATCTCAAACTGGAAATTCCATCTTTCTTTTATTGAATGTTTTGCCGGTATTATCGAAAAATCCGTATTGGTTGGTTAAGGTTAGTTGAGGATGAATATACCGGGCGGCTCTGAACCAATTTACCCCCCTGTATCTTCGTTGTCATTTTGTATGGATGTTTCAAAATCGGTACATCGACTTGTTGTCATGAATGTAAAATTAACTGGTTTCAAAAGGGTCTGGCTGATATGACCTTCTGGAATTCAGTTTGTATAATAGAGACGACCAACTTTCTGAGGTGGAAAATTTAATTCCGAGTCAAGTCAACCCAATAAATCCCGTTCAGTAAAAGTTTCGAGCACGTTGTACAACCTCCATCCCAGTCAATCTGGTGCAAATTCATACAATTATCCACAAATATGCTTTTACAGGTGTCGGGATTGTTTCGTTTGAAATCAGGCACAAGAAACCGTTTGTTGAAGACCCTACGCCCCCGAAAAGTACGGCCTTCCTGCTTATCGGAACTAGCTGAACTCAACGAGTCAAAGACGTACAACGCTATCTAACCCCGATGGAACGGATTTACGGCCAGAAGGGGCAGATTTCGTTTATAACTAATACGTAGCTCGCGATGATTAAATGACGTTTTCTAAATGACCGACCAATACGTTTCTCCGGAATCGTTTGTCATCTACATTCAAATTACGATAACCGGTGAGCAACAGGAGTGGGTAAAACCTATATCGCATATTCTAGTTCCCTAAAAGCACAGTGATTCGGGACTAGCCGTTGAGATTGATATACAGTGTTGCATTACATTCACCTTTAACTCTCCGTAAATCAAATCCTTAAAGATAGTTAGATATCAGTAGTAGCCGCCTGCGTAATATATTGAATTCATTAATCAACTACATGTATGCAGATATTTTCCCAATTTTAGTTTTTCAACATTAATACACTCATTTGTAGTATTTTGTTAGAAAATTATCGAATTAAATATTTTGTTGCGTCCGAATTTACAGTTTCAATAATAATATCATAGCCAATTGAGATGAAGTTAAAAGATCCAATATAAATGAAGGTTTCGCATGGAGATTACCTTCATAAAAAAATAGGAAACAAAAAATGTTTTTCATGTTTTCGATATGGATTGAAGTTTCTACCAACCTGAAAAATTCCTGTTAGCATTTGAAAGAATGGGCGTTGAGAAATAGAGAAAAAGAAATATCGAAATCAATAGTTTGTGGATTCGAAGTATGAATGTGATAATATATCGATGGAAGGGTAATTCTATACACAGTCGCGTTTAAAAAAATTTTTCTTCGGTTCAAATCGGAAGTGTTATATTTTGTTGCATTGTACATTCGTGACATCAAATCGATGAACCGAATTTGAAACATTCATACAAAATGATTACGAAGATACAGGGGGATAAATTGATGCGGGCCCCCCGATATTTTAATTTTATATTTAATTCGAAAATTTTCAGGTGTCCTTGTGCGAGTTGGTTTCAAAAATTGATTACATCAGCGTACACCATGTGACGGGAAATGACGATTTTCAGAACAAAGTGATTAATAATATTTTATTTGATCTTTTAGAAGATAGTGATCAGAGAGTTAGGACTTCTGCTGCTACTAGTATTGTAGGGTAATTTATTCTTACATACTTCATAATAATTATTCATTGCCTAGTAATACACTTTCCGAAACCTTTCAGTGGGATGTGGAGAAAATATTAAGATAATGTGATTTAAATATGCTCTCATTCAATATCGGCAAGACTACAGAACGTCATTAATACTTTTTCTCTTTGTAGATATTACCATGTTATATCAGTTATTTAGTACTGTTATCAGCCTTCAAAATTAATTGGTCTGATGAGGCACTCTTTCATAATAATGTATTCATACTGGAAGCTATTAAAAAATCTAGGGGTGCTTTGTCGGGAGATTGTTTTAATAACTAACTTTTGTGCATCACACTAAGTAATTTAATCCAGGTTTTTCGGAAAGTTGATAGCGTTGCCGGTTTGCGAGAGAATTCCTGTAATTATAGAGTTTTGATGGTCACCCTTTATACACCGGGTGAGTCTGAGAGATGCCGCACCCGTATTTTTGAGAGATGGCGCACTCGTATTTTCGAGAGATGCGCCCGTACTTTTGAGACATGGCGCACCCCTATTTTTGATAGGAATAATAATCCGATTCAAATCACGAATATTTAGGGGCTATTGAAGAACTACAAGATATAAAAACTGATTTCAGGGGGCAACATGTTGTAGTCCTTAGCTATGAAATAAATGAAACTCCGTTGGTATGTATATAAGGTGTGCATGGGGATTTTCAATAGATCTTTTTTCTAGTGTTATTATTTTCTCTCAAGAATTTGAATTAATTGGAAAGGTAGGGGGGCTGTTTTGACTTGATAATTTTATTAGCTAAAGTAATTGCATGTAGAGTATTTACGCAAGCCTATAATCGAGCATATGAATTTTGTATATTTTTAATTTTCCTTTACTTTGTTGGGTCAGGGCAATACCGTAAACGGAATCGCAGTTGGAGATTTTAGAGAAAATCAAACTTTCACACTGTTTGATTTTGATGTGCTCAGGTATGGTATGTCTTTTGGGGTACAGTTGTCTTATCATGGCATAGGATAATTTGCAGAGGGTTTGAACGTTTTTGTCCGAGATTTGTACATTCTGGTGTACTGGGGTACTGTTTATTTAAATATCCATTATTGTTTGTTCAACTCAATCTCGTTTATTGGAGTTACCAAAGAATATTATTGACGATTTGTCAGGATTCAGCTTCAAGTTATGGGGGTGTATCTCAGACTCACCCGCTATAAATATATTCCAATTTGGACAAGTTTTACACCCGAATGAGTCTTTGAATAAAAAAAATATTTGATTTGATTTGAAAGTATACTTTGATATATGATATTTTTAGGATCATTCCACGATTATATTATAAAGAATATTTTCTAAACGAGGATGCAGCCACATCGAAAGCTACACTTGAAACAAATCGACTCACCCAAGGTCTCATAGAAGTCGAAACGGAAACGAATGTGAACAAAAAACACTTCATAGAGCAAATGCCGTTTCCATTTGACAAACTCTGTATCGAAAGATGTGATAGGGTCGATTTTACTCTGTCCAAAATTATTGCTAGTCTATGTAAAATTCTTCTGACATCTACAGTTAAGCACTTGGTGGTAAGTTGGGTTTTGGAAAAAAATCTGAAAATACATTTTATTTGTTAGGAACCTCAATTGAAAATATGTCTCTTTGAATATTTTTATTGTACATGGTGTTTACGAAAAAGGGTAATAATGTACCAATGGAAGTACGTAGATGATTCAATATAATTGAAAATGATTATTTCCTTAAATCAGCCTATACCAATTATAACCATAGGCGTGCGAAACCGTAAGGGGCAATAACTTCTTCCCGTATTTTTTTATGCCCGAGTTTTTGACATCTCTGTTAAAACTGAGTAAATAAGTTTCTCTTCATAAATTGCTGTGGAATCAACCGTTAACGAGATATTCCACTTTAATGTAAATACTGCATGATGAGAATTTCAAATTGGTTGGAAAATCTGCCAAGAAAATCAATTTACTAGCTTTTACGGCTGAAGATCTGAAACGGTGAATAGTTCCTAAAAGCAGCATAACCACGTTAGATAGCATTTCTTTCTTGTACAACTAAACAAAATACGAGTTTGTACAGTGAGGCGAATAAGAATTTTTTGATAAACAGTACTAATTTACTTAGTTGCACTTAACTGTACTTCTGCTGCTTCGTCAGATACGTAAGTACACTGAGAAAACCCGGAATGCATTCATGACCAATTCTGTCTTTTAGAAAATATAAATTTATGATTTTATGTTGCCCAAATTTTCTCATGAAAATTCAAGGTGAAAGTCAAAATGTCAAAGTAGTCTGCATGTCATCTATTCAACTACCATATGGATCACCTATCGGAACGAGGCTAATGTCAAATTCGGGCAAGATAGACTGATAACGGAAAATTAAAAATATCTTTAACCTGAAGCGAGGTAGACTGGATGTAAAAATTAAATTGAACAGCCCGTGTTTGACGGCATACATAACACCTTTTGAAAAAGCCACCATATCACGTTTGGGGAAGACAAACCGATGAAAAATGAAAATATGCATAGACAGGAGCCAGGTAAACGGGAATCAAAGACTGATTCGAACTGACCGAATTTTGCTTCATCCAAAGAGATTTTGATTTCAACGGAAAGGAGATATAGTTCCGGAAACCGATGCAGCATGACCACATTCGATAGCATTTCGTCTACAACTAAACAAAATTCGATTTTGGAAAGTGTGGTGAAAACACATTTTTTGATAAAACGGCACTAATTTTCTTGGTTGCACTTAACTGCACTTCTGCTGCTTCGTCAGATACGTAACAGCTGTTACTCGAATGAGCGAGAAAAAACGGAATACAATCATAACCAATGTTGTTTTTTATATGTTTTTTATGTTGCCGAAATTTTCCCATGAAAATGAAAATTCAAGATGAAAGTTGAAAACCGAACAAATTCGCTGAAAATTCTAAAAATTGATATTTTGAAACTAAGTGTTCAAAATGACGATCATTCACAATTTGGAAAGAAACTGTTGCCCCTTTCCGGTTTCGCACGCCTATGGTTATAATTGGTTTTGCCGAGTTTATTGAAAACCATCACTGATTTTAAATCGTGTGTCAACTTTCATTGATGTATATCTCAACGGATTCATGAGATATTGAATGGAAATCAGTTTGAGAACGTCTAATTTCGAAGGGCTGTAGCTGCTTTAGGAATTATTTTCTGATCTATGCTATGACGTACTTTTTTTTAAATTTTTGCATATAGAATCAGTACCCAAAGCTTGTTACCCTATTTCGGAAACACCCTGTACATATAAAACTAATAATCTTTTTTTCAGAGCGGATGCATTGAAACATTAGCTCGACTTGCAAATGCATTTCCTTGTACAGTTTATAAAAACAGCTGGTGCACCAAGGACTATCTATTTTTCAATGAACTGAAAATTCCGGATTTATTGAAGTTTTGTCTCAGTTTGTTAACCAATTCGGTACATGTCTATGGGCTACAAACTCACATCGATATCTTGAGTTTGACTACTAATATATATGCAGGTAAAATATAGTATGTAAATATTTAATATTATTCCACCACAAATAAAAAGCTAAGAAATACTTGTTTTCCAAATAAATTTAATAGTATATCTGCCTCCCTCAGAATGAAGTGACTTCTATCTAATATGATGTCATTTTCAAACTACAGAGGGGGGTGGAGTGAGAAAGAGAGGATGGGGTTCATAGTCAGAAAGCATGAAGATGTAACGAATGTTTTTAAATAGTTGACTAAACAGTGTAATTGATGACTTGTTTATTTTATGAATATTTCCACTAGAAAATAACCTCATCCTTAATAACCGCCTTTCTCAGAAACATATTGTGTTTTGGTTCAGGTACGTTGATGACATACTAGTAGGTTTTGATGGTTCCAACAATCAATTTTTGAACTTCCTCAATAGTCTGCATATAAAATTAAATTCACTGTAGAAATTGAACAAAACAAGGAGCTTAACTTCTTATATTTTAATATTTCGGAAGTGAATAATGGTTTTCAATTTAATATCTACCGGAAAAACACCTTCACGAACTGTACATAAATTACCCGCCTTTAGGTCAATGATACGTAGAGCTTTCGCAATCCCTTTACCTGACAAGAATTTCCATGAATAACTAAAAATCATTAAACAAATTACGGTAAACAATCAGGTACCAGTATCTTTATTAGAACAGTTAATATTAGATAAAACTGAAAACGGTTATAAGAGAATTATACCCAAATATCAGAGAACACAATACATGTAAATATAGTAGCATTAACTACTCAGGTAAACTTTCAGAAAACATTCAAAAAACTTTTCTAAATACAAAATACCAGCTTTCAAAAGTAATAATAATTAAGGCAGAATTCTGCTCAATGCAAAACCAAAACGAGATAGAATGAAAAAGTATGTTATACTATATAGAATATAATATGGGGAATGCTCTGCAATATATACAGGCCAAACCGGTAGAAATTTTGACGTAAGGCTACGTGAAAACGTCTCTTTTGACAAAAATCAAGAATCAAAACTCAAGATAAATAAAGATAATCTCAAAATCCTACACATATGTAATAAAGGAATGAAAATCAACTTGTGGGAAGCCATGGAACTTAATGATTCGATTTAAACCCGAAATAACGTATGGTCCGAAAGATTTGGGAAGAAATTCACCTGGTTTGATTGAATGACAAAATGCATTTAATCAAGCAGGTCGTGGAAATTAAATGTCACCCGTCTTGTTATCTAAATAATCAATGCAAAAATTGTTGGTTAGAGCTTACCAAAATGTCTTATAAAATTGATCTTTGTCGAGGTATTTATAATCTGGTTGGGCGAATGACGAAACGAGAGATTGTCGATATTTATCAAGATCAGAACATAAGTAAATCGGCAGTATATCGTACAATTAAGATTGTGAAGAATGGATACCATGTATAAACTTGGCAAAAAAAGGTCGGTCGCTGGTTTTGAACCAATTAAGAGAGGGGAGACTCATTCAAGCAGCTAAACACAGAATTGGGATCTCACATCGGTAACTGGCCAGAAGATTCCATATTGGAAAGACTACGGTGTTTAAGACCCTATCAAGACACAATATTTTGTTCCGGAAAAGGAGAAAAGCTCCAAAATACACAGAGGCTCAGTTACAAAGAATTTCGAGATGTTGCCGCGCGTTGAGGCGAGTGCATTTTGCTAACAAGTTGATCGTGATGGACAACGAAAAATATTTCACTTTGGCCAATTCTGAGATGAAGGGCAATGATGGTTTCTACACGGACGATTACGCAAATGTTCCTGACGATGTGAGATTCAAGAGCAAAAAGAAGTTTGAGGACAAAATTTTGGTATGGTGTGCCATTTCTGAGGCTGGTTTAATTTCACAGCCCTACATTGGGGTTGTTCGTGGTGAGGCTTTAAATGCAGAGCGATATATTTATCTTTCTAACTTGCTTCAGTATTTGAATACAAATTATGCGAATGACGAAATTATGTTTTGGCCAGATCTTGTTTCATGCCATTATGCGACAATCACAAGGGATTGGTATGGGGCCAACAACATCAACTTTGTACCGAAAGTGGACATTCCCCTCAACCTATTACAGGCACTCCCAATTGAAGACTTCTGGGCAATATTGAGCCGGAAAGAGTATAATCAAGAACAACTCCGACGTCGAATATCGGGAAAAATTAGAGAAATCAACGCTGATGGGGTCGTCCAAAGGATGGTGCAACGTGTCAGGGGAAAACTTACGCAGATCGAAGATAACGGTCCCTTGTCGATAATTTGAACTTCAGGTAGTGATAAGAATAGTTAAGAGATATTGTAAGATTATTTGTTAAGATTATGAAAATATATTTATAAGCGTTGTCAGCATCTGATTTTTTCCCAAAATTTCGGACCATACGTTATAGAACCCTCAACGAGCAACTCGATTTATGTAGGTCTCCACTCTTTAAGTTATAAGTTTGACAACCAGGTAATTTCTATAATCTCCAGTGTTAAATTTATATAGTTGGCACCCCTGTTCATTTAATTACTTCTCCATCCAGCTTACCTACAAACTCCCTATATAACAATGTTTTTAGATTCCTAATGTATCAGTTATAATACTTGATACTGGGATGAAACCCGAAACCTGCCGTAAAAATAAAAATATAATAACCAGTGGTAATTAGACACAAGTGTTTTTCATTAAAGTTGACTGAACAAAAACTCTACTAATCACACATTGAAAACACCATAAAATATACTTAAATGGCACAATACTGCTAAATGAAATACACGCACCAACAAAGATTTAAGGTTTCCCCAAACCAACGCGGGAACGCGGGACGAGAGCGGAAGCGGGATGAATGCGAGACTAAATTCGATAGTGGGATATGTAAAAATACATACTGGAGTGATTATTCGTTTTCCGAAATGCAGACAAGCAGGGAAATATATATGGTTTGCTATTTTCACTGTTTTCTAGCAATTCGCAATGTTCCCATGTTCCGTTCCCGTTCCCGCTTTGGTTTGACAGAACCTTTAATATCTTCAGAAACAAAAATGGAAAATTGAAAAATAAATTCTTGAATTACTTGTATAACCTTACAACAAATTGCATTTGAAAGAATCATTTAGTTAATTCAGTTCAATGTATTTATATACTTATCAATTTTTAATACTGGAAATGATTCATCAAATACTTGCCTATCCGGTCTTTGTTACAAAATCATTAACTTGATTTGTTTTCACAGTTGTGCCAATTTGGTAAATCGAAATGAAATAGATGTAGTATTATTTCACACTTCATACTGAATATTTCTTCATTTTCAGGGCAGTCTTTAGCATTATTGAAGCCTATTAATATCGAAAGCACCAACTCCATGTGGAGTATGTTCAGTAATGAGGCCTTTCAAGAGATATCTGAAATCTACTTGAACCATATTATAAAGTTGTTGAATATTTATCACCATGTTTTGAACGATTTAAATCCGACCCAGCCTCACCCCAAGGTGGCACTACCTAATCTTCCCGCTCCTAGTACTCTGTCTCCTATGAAAAGACGAAAAAGTGATCTCGATAGGAAGACGATGAATGCAATGAAATATGACAAAGAAGATAGATCAGATAGAAAGGACTATATGAAAACCAGTTCGTTGGGATGTTTCGTTCAGTCTAGTCATTACATGAAGATATTTGACATGGTCAAGAGTTCATTTTCGAATTATAAGGTAAGTAAAATACTTTTCTTTTGGTAGTACAATGGCATTTTATAATCTATTAATTTGCCATTAATATTAAGGTGAAACAAAGGGTTTAGATTAGGTTTTATAGTTTGAAAAAAAATTGTTAGAATATTTAAAATTTGATTATCAGCTATCCCAAGGACATTGATAACTGAAGAAATAATTTTATCACAGTTTTCGAAATTGAGATAAAATTATGAGTTACTTATCAAAGTTCGAGGTGAGATTTTTTTTTGATAGGCAGTGATCGACATAAGAAATAAATCAAATTAATGATATGTCAACTTCTTGACATTAGTGATAACTAACCGTGAGAACTATCCATGGGTAGTTATCAATGTAATGTTGCTTTTATTGGTTATTTCGACACACACATGACTAGAAATAGATAGAAGAGGGTATGCTTTTCTGGATCCCATGCTCCCGGTCGCGTATTGGCATTGTCTCCCTTGGCACACCACATCCATAGAAAAATGTATGCCGAATCACGGAAGACAATGTCCTACGATTGGCGCTTTGTTAGGCTGGACATTTTCTCCTGATGAATATTCAAGCGTCTCAATGCGGTATATTATGTTCCGAGACAATTCGCATTAGGAGGGACCATGTCTCCTGCTGTTTGGCGTTATAGGTATCGTATCAATGTTGTTTGTTTCCGTTTGGTCATCGTGTTACGTGGTTAGTTTGTCTAGTAACACACGCCTTCCAGTTTAGTGCATTTATGAGTAAGGTTAACCCAAAATGGAGGAAACCGAAATTTTGTAATAAGAATAGTGCTACATCAATACATTTTGCATTCAATAGCGATTTTGATTACACATGTAGATTTCGTTTTCATCATGACGAAAAAGAAAAACTCGCATCTCAGATTTGTGACGTGTAAAAGATTTTCGCGATCGTTGTTTCATTAATTGGATTGTGGATTGTGTCGATTCATACCTGCAAAACTGTGGGCTCAAACGTGAGACATTCGCCAGCTTGATTAAGAAAAAAAACATTTAATTGGGGTCTGTTTCCTAAATATCCCGTAATATTGCGTGTATCGTCATGGTAGCTTTTTCACTTGAAGAAGACCGAATCGTTTTCTGTGTAGTTTGTACAATTACTATGGATGTTCATCAAGAGCCGTCCGAGTCAATCAAAATTAAATTATTATTGAATGAATGATGAATGAACATACAACAAAATGAAAGAACTCATTAATAATAGTCAACAATATAAGTTAATTGCACTACGAAATTTAGATTCCGCCACAACTATTCAATGTAAAATGGTATTTGAAGTTTATTGAATTTCCATAAAATTCAATTGACAACAATCACCAATCACCATATTTCTAAAATATTGACAGGACTAAAATTCTATAAGAACGCCATCTCTGAAATCGATTTAATGTATTTTGTCTTCTAAAAAATCTAAACAAAATTTAATCACTCGACACAATAGGATTTTTAGGCATCTTGAAGTAGACTATGGCTCAATTGTTCCCTTACTACAGGAAATGTTTTGTAAAAACGTGTAGAACCACTCTGATGTCATGATAAAGGAAAAATTATACTTCAAATTGTGCATATTATTAATATGCAGCTCTAATAATTTCTGTATTTATTATTCAATTCATTTGGAAGTAAATACAAACAAGCTATATTTCCAGATGTCAGTAGATTCAGATTCTTCGCAAACATTTTTGGAGTTGCTGGTAACAACTCTCCACTCGCTCTCAGTGTCGATGGAAGTGAGTTCGCTAACAGAGTTTGGCAAAATCGCAGAAGACATATTGGTTTATTTACGTTCTACTTTCTCGGTGGAAGCCTCAGCAACAGTGGAATGTGTTCAGCAACTGTTGAAATGCCTATTTGGAACCAATTTGATGGCAAACATAAGCGAATTCGCAGAGAAAAAAGCTACAGAAGAGGTACTCCTTCAGTTCCAGTGGGATTTATTCGTTTACACATTTTTTTTAGAGTTGCGAGCAGGGTTTTTATCACAACGTTTTCCAAGAGCCGTACAAACTCATTTCCCAGTTTTTCGTGGCTTTGAATAATATTAGTAGGCACGATTTCGACGATGACAGTACGGTCATGGGATATTTGCATAGGACGGATGTCAAAAGGAGGTCTGTGGTGTTGTCGAGGAGCTCTGATAAAATTTTAGCAGACTATATCAGAATTTTTGAGCCAATGGTTATTAAATCGTTAAAAGTAAGCTTTTCCCAAAACGAAATCATGTGTGGAAACAGTCCTTCTTTCGCGCTACTTTAGTTCTAGAGCTGAACGACAAAAAAAAAATGCATTTTAGGTAGACTGAGATATCACGTCATGCTTGTGGTCTACATAAATATCCTTCAGACGTAGAAAAACCCGGAAAAACCTTCAGCACCACCCCGGCTGGTCGGTGCGCATTCCAAGCAGGTATTAGACATTAAACTGTTAATCTAAAAATTGGCTTACTCAATAAATCAGTTGAAAAACTGTGATTATGGTTAGCCTTCAAAATTTTACAACGGAACCCGTCAGCAGCGCGTTAGACTCTTAAAAACAATAAGCTTCGTGAAATTGCTTTGTAAAATATGAAAATTGGTCTACAAGTGGTTGATATTATTAAAAAAATCAAAAACAGACCAGCCCCGAAATTGTATGTATCAGTCGATAGACCCTGTTTAATATAGCAGGCTTATTATTTTAATTTAACACATTCACTGCCCACCGTAAAATAGAGCATTAAGACTGGTTTCACCTTGTTTTTTTTCAACGAAAAATGTGAATTAATCTGAATAAGGGTTGAGAAAAGATCTTAGATTGAGGATTCTTATTTTTTTTGAAAAAAATACAAAAACGCGCCAGGCGCGTTGTGGGCACTGAGTACGTGTCAACCGAGCTCTTTGCTCAAGAACGCGCTCAGCCGTCTCATCATGAGGGTAAGTAAAAAATTGAAAAAACAAAAAATGTAATTCATTAATGTAAATAAGAAACACAATAACAAAATATCTGGAATACAAGTAAAACTAAGAGTTAGATAAAGCACAGCTGAACGAATCATTTCTTTTCATGAAAGATCCTGAGATGATCATCAGAATCACTGCTAACCTGGTAATCAGGATCTTCATCACTTTCATTTAGAAAAGGATCAGTTTCTTCATCAACTTCTTCGAGAATATCAAAAAGTTCAGCATCTGTAAGAGCTTCATGTTTATATCGATCATACTTTGCTCTTTTGGAAGGTGGTTGAATCTCCTTAGACGGTCCAGGCTTTTTACAATACCAAGTGTAACGAAACAAATGACCGATTCAATGTGTACAGTGTGTGCCACTCAACGCACCAGCCGCGGTCACTTAACCAATCTATATATGTTGGGCTCAATTTATAGGTGAAAGAATATAAGTTCACTTGTTTTCTCATTCTTTGACAATTCTGATCATCAATTTATCAATTCAAACATTTTTCATTTTGATACTCACTGCTACCAGACTTAAAACACACACACACACAACAAGGAAACAACTAAATGAAAATGTAAATGTGGTTAGAGTACGGAACCACCCACTTCATATGGAATCTTAGTAACTTCTGCACGCCCTACCACAATATAATACCATTCCAGCTGTGCCCATCATTAATATTTGCTTTTGAATATGATGATGTCGAGAACGCTCCTCGCGCGGTGTTGGCACATTGGCCAAACACAAGTCACGCACTAGGCGCGTTGTGGGCAGTGAATGTGTAATTTAATGATACAATAGTACTTTTACAAAAATATTAACAATTACATCAATCTGAATCGCTTCTCCAAAATTGTAGGTTTCGTCAGGATCATCTTTTTCTTCGATGTCAGCATCTGCAAATTTAATAAAAGTGTAATGTGTTTCACTGAAAAGCACAGATAAACGTGTTGCCACGTGATATTTGTTACCTGAAGCATCGTTTGATTGAATTATGGCGTCTTTGATGAATATAACACTATAAAATAAATCACGTGTTATATTTTTCTAGAATATGGAATTAATTCCAAGTTTATTTTTAACGGAAATGGGAACCTAAAATGTGCTATCGATAATAAGGTCCAAAGGACCAGAGTCTATCTAAACACAGCAAAAAATTAACTGTGTGTCTATTTTTTCCGGGGGTGACTTTAAGCCGATGATAATCCGTTTTTATTGGATGGAGGCTAAAACGATAAGCCACCCTTACTGAGTTGGGGATGGCTTGGATTCAAATAAGAAAAAGAGTTGCATACGGGGCAGGCAGAGTTACAGTCTGCTGGTAGGTAGTCAGTTTATATTCCGAGACGTTGTTAGGGAATTTTGAGGAAGTTTTGAAGTACGGGGTACTTCAGGGTTCGTAAACGCAAGGCGATGTTTGTTTGACTAAATTTCGGGTGTATTATTTGTGGGAATTATTATTTGTATTTTAATTTTGTAGTTTCACTATCCTTGGTGGAACAGTTCGTGTTAAAGTGGCTTCAATTATCGGTGAGAATATCTATAATCCATTTAAAGATATACGTGTGTAGATATTGGTTTTAAACAATCAAGGTGTAGCAATAAGACACTGGGAGGAGTGATTAAGTGGGCCCCACAATACTTTCTCTTATAATTATTTTATTTTTTCCAAATAAGATTGTTCATATTTCTGTCACTGATATTCGAATTTTAGGGAAACACTCCCATCATTTAATAATTTTTTAGCAGTAATTTCATTATTCTGCCAACTTTAATATTCAATAAAGTGGTATTGAGTTGTGGAAACTTTTCTGGTGATTTAGTACCTCTATTAGAAAGAGGGAAAGTGTTCCTATATAATTTAGAGATTGAGGGAAACGCTCAACAATCATGATGTAATTATTACTTTTCATTTTATTATATCATTATTCTGCCCCCACTTTATCAATTAACTAGGACGGTTTGTTAGAGATTTTGCTTGTGTCATTTACTCTACAACCCCCCTATACAAATCTACGCATTTGTGAAGCCGAAGTCGAACCCACAGTAATCTTCCAAGATAGTGGTGAAATACGAAAACCAGTAGCTTTGAAAAAGTTCAGGCGTGATTATTATTATTAGTATTTTTAGAAAACCATCCACTTATTCGAAATCCGTGTGATCAAAGCGGATTCCAAAGCAATTTCTGATCTGATGGCAGCGAATTATCGCACTGCTACATTTAATTAAAAATAATCCTTCGGCTGGACAATCCCATATATATGATGTTGTGTACCGTTCTGGTGGAGATATATCTTTAGGATAGGGAAGGGATCACCTCAGCTTGAAGGGTATTACAACTGAGGTAAAGACGATGCGATTTCCACATATTACATAACACTCGCGACATGTTTCGCTAACACTGGAGCTTTATCAAGCGATTAGTAAACTAAAATATTTTCGGTTGAAATCTAACTTAATTTTTTTTAAATTGTATTTATGTTAGGTATCCACGGAAAATATTTTAGTTTTGAGGAAATCTTATCGTCTTTGTCTTTACATCAGTGTTATATATTATGGATATTTCCATCAAATAACGTCAAAAAAAGTCTTTGATGAATGTGGGAATTTGCTGACCTTTAAATCAGTCGAACTCGTAGCGAACCTCTGATTCTTATCAACCATTTTCCACAGCTACCATTGTTGTTGGTATTTTTTGTTGGTATTTTTTTGTTGTTGTTTTTAATTAATATTTGTTTGATGAGCTCTGCATGGCGGAAAATTTGAAGCATCGTAATGTTTTCTATGGATTTTAAATGTCTCTTCGTTATCCTAACGTATACGATTTTGAAAATATAGCGAGACGAGCTTCATTGGCGTACTTGATTTTTTTCCAAACCAAAACCATGGTTAGTTCTCGACTAATAGGTCAACCTGGACTTGATGACATAGCACCTATTTTACTTTCGTCCTTGTTGTTAACTTAATGTTGGGCTGTTTCCACTCACTGGTTCTCACTGTCATGGTATACAACATAAACTATTTTTGATAATATCCACGTTTTAGCAATATACCGTAACAAGTGATGTTAAACTACAATGCCAAGTTTTACAATTGCTGAGCCAGCTTGTTCAGCTTCGAGTAAACTATTGTTTACTGGACTCCGACCAAGTTTTCATTGGCTTTGTTATTAAACAGTTTGAGTTCATTGAGGAAGGTCAAATGCCGTAAGTTTAATATATAATTCTATATAATAGACTAAGTAATTAAATCAAAATCTACTTCCTTGGCCGATACCTATACCGATATTGAATTGCGTTCTATGGGTGTAGACACTGATATCATTACATATCACTGTAGAATCACTGTAGAACATTTTCAACGTTCCCTCAGGTCTACTGAAGAGTTGATACCAAAGATCTTCCAGTTCCTAGTCCAGCTGTCTTATAGCAAGCACCATTCCAAATGCATCATAGAGGTTCCGAAAATAATCCAACTTTGCGACGGTTTAATGGCTAGTGGGCAGCCATCTTCAACGCATTGCATACCGGCCCTTGAACCTATCGTTGAAGACATATTCCTGAGTAGAAACAAATCGAACACTTCGGATATTAAAGAGTTGGAGACTACCCGTGAGGTTGTTCTATCGATGTTGTTGCGTCTATGCGATGACAGACAAGTGCTAGAGTTGATAACTTTGATTCTGGAAGATAGCAAATACTGTACTGACAATACGGAGAAGTGGTACGATTGGTCTAAAAGAGTCTTCAGCGTCGTGCTTCCTAAGCTGAAACAGAACAAGCTCAAACTAGATAGTTCTGAAGCTCTGTCTTCGATGAGAAAGTTCATTTTAGCCTTGAACCCCGAAGTTTTTAAACCGTTTGACGAGATTATCATAATGTTTTTTCAGGACCCACCTCCAGTGGTGAGTATTATAATTATAAGTTGAAATGATTATCTCCCCTGTAAGAAACTTAATCCACTGACTTTATCTTAATCATTCAAAATATTTTCGAAAATATTTTTTCTATGCCAATAAAAGTGCACGAGTTTCTGTTTTTGGCGGACATGGTTGTTTCCCATTGCGTTGAACTTCAGTTCTTCAGAAAGGTCCTGAAACGTATCCCTGGAAAACCTCACATCTGGTAACACACTTCAGATTCGATTGCCAGTACATTTTGTTCACACTGACATGTGATTATTGAAACATTTAGTTTGTTGAAGAAAATCTAATGTTAGATGAAATTGATAAAATATTCATGACAGCTAATATGGTCTAGGTAGTATTTTAGAAGTAACTGAATCTCAAAAACGAAAGTACGGTACATACATTATTCTTAATACGTTTATATACAGGGTGGGGCACCGAAAACGAAACAGATCGAATATCTTCAAAACGCATGTGATGTGAATAAAATGCAGAAACAGGTCGATTTTTAATCCAAGGGGGACATCTTCCTATCATAACCTCAACTGGTCATAATTCCGGTAACTATGTATTATGTAATTTTTGTTAGAGAAAAAAAAATTGCGGTTGCAATATGGCGGACGAGTTCTGTGATCATTGTCCGATTGAATTAAAAAGTGGTATGTGGGTATTTTCGGAATTAGAGATTATGAATTTGTTGTCAAAATTCTCAAATTCAATAAGATGTTTTTTTTTGTGATTATGGTCAGATTCTATTCAGAATTGCTAATGATGGGTAAAATACTATTCAATCAAGCTAGTAACGTACCTCTAAATTTATTAATTTATAACATTATTCTATAATTTATACAGTCGAAGGCTTTGGTCAAATGAAAAAAAAAAACATTCATAACTTCTTGATTGTTCATTTAATATTATGGTGTGTGCATTAGAACTCATTGTATTAAGTTGGAGAATGTGATGATATGTGACTCAGATCAAGCAACTCTCCCAGAATATAATATGCAGACTTGTACGATATAGTTATGTTTATTGAATTGAACAATTTCCTTTGTCCGTCAAAACATTGACACACACAAATCTTAAGTCTTGTGAAAGAATTGGTATTCAAAAAATTTTTTATTCCTTAATTTTCAGGAAAGCAGTTCAGCATCATTCTGCGGTTGGTTCTCTAAAGTTCTCATTTTACTCTTTATAATTACTCATCTGAAAGAAGAAACACTCCTATCAAAAATTAACAAGCTGAAGCCTGAATTTTCTCCGGGAAGTATTTATGACAATGTTGTCACAAAGGCAGATCCACTAAATGTTAATAACAACGCGGATACATTTCAAAGGATTCCTGATGAGTTGATTTTCATCAGGTTACTGTTTAGAATTGTGTCCATAATGGCAAAGCAATGTTTGAGTGTTGTGAGGGATGGAAAAGATATATTTCTTATCGAGCAGTTTTATGGTTTTCTATTGCAATGTTTGTATTTATTTCAATCAGGTAAGCATCTTAGCATGATTTTATGTTTACATTTTATTGTGTATTGTTAGAACACAAAGACAATAATCTTGATCAAGGATCACATAAGTCGACCTATAAATAATTGTCAATTAGATAAACAAAATTGATCGAATATAATTTAATAACAGTCAGTCCAATAGACAATGAATACGAAGTCAATTTTCATGTATTAACATCGGATAATATAAATGGTGTTATTAAATTTAACCAGTTCAAACTTTACTCCCTCTTCTATTATTCCATTAGACAGTGTAAGAAACTATTACTCATTCTAACACTCATTGAGACGATCACAGTTGAGTCAAGTCAACATTTAAGGATATTATACAAAGCTTCATCAATATACCTCAAATCTAAAATTAATTTAATGTAATAAATATACATATTTACACGACAAAATCGGAGTTGCACATAGCTATATTTTTATTCTACTTTGGAGTTTTCTCAGTGAATAATTTAAAAACTATTTTTTCGCGTAAGTTAACGTTTCGTTCTTGACTAAGTTCAGGAATTCCACTAACTCACAAAAAATCCTCTGGTGTTAGATCTGGGAAGCGTGTAGACTATTCTACTACTTCACAGTTTCTAATCCATATTTAATAGGAAATTCTTTGGTACGGGAATACACGCAACTACAACGTATTAAGAGCTGGAACTTCAATTATCCCTGAACAAAAACAGATACTGGCAAAACAAAATGTCTTAATTTTCAAGTTTCAGTACAATATTTCCAAGCTTTCTCGAAAACTCACATTCATACTGGATGTTTATTATGAAATATTTCAAATTTTTCAGGTAACCATCGTAGGATCTCAAACACAGCGCTGAAAGTTGTGAATGAAAATATTCCCTTTGACGAGGATGATGTGATACAGTTGACTGACATTAATAATAGTCTCATTAATTTAGCAGCAATCCATCCGATTTTGATCGCTCAATGGTGCAACTGTTTGACATTACTTAACTATACCGACAAATATTTCTGGTCGAAAATTTTCGCAATTGAGGGAAAAGTGTCAAATGATAGGTGAGAGAAAAATGCTCAGCGAATGTCGGTTTCATTATTTTGTTTTCAGCCTACGGAACTCTTCGATTAATCTGGAAATTATGAAGGTCGGAGCTGCAGTTTCATTTTGTGATTACTTGGTACATAAAATCTTGTACGGGTGCAATAGTCTTAATTAAATTCCGTATTTTTTAATTGTAGACTGAAAATATATCCAATGTCGACCATCTGACGTGGTTTTTAAAGAACAACTCGGCGTTTCTAGTAGATTTATTAGCAGAGCCGCCTGTTTTAGAACTTATTTCTTCCGTTCATAGAAATCCTTCCTCCAGTGAAGTCTTCATAAAAACCATCTCAGGACATGTTACAGATTCCCTTCCTGTATGAAAACCAATAAAACCTAGTTTTTGTTCCCACTAATTTCTGAGTTTTTAGTCCGTGTACAAAATCAAAGTATTGAAATGTATCGAGAACTGTCATCAGTCACAAATAGGTGCTATATTGAACCTATTAATTCCGAACATGTTGAAATGCCATCAAGCAGTGGTAAACCGCATGGCTGCCAATTTAGCTAGTAGAAAAATTGAAATGCTATTAACGATGCCTATGGAAGATGTCAATGATCAGTTGACAAAAGAAACTTTGAACAACATACAGAAGTCGCTGGTTTCCTTAGACCTCGTCAAAAAGTGAGTATCATTATTTAAAACACTACAGCCTTGGCAAAATTTTATTAGTGTTTCAATTACATCTGGCATCACTGTTTTTCAGGAACGAAACTCTGCTAAGTTTATTGAACAAACTTTCTGTGCAATATTACGATCTCAGTCCGATAGAATTCGAACAAAGACGAGTGGTGAATCCAGAGTACATAAAAAAATTAAAAGTCAACAAGACATGGTATTTGTCCCAAATACAGGCTAAGTGTAGCGATGCCAACATCGAAAATGAAATGGCCGAATTGTTGAGTCAAATCGAATACAACGAAATTATTAGCTTCATGTGTGGCAGTGCATTCAACAAATCCTGTCTGAATGGTTGTTTGAGGTTGGGTTTGGAGAATACTAGAAGACAAAAGTTGACGGCTGAATCCGACTTAGTCAGTGCCACTGTTGACTGTCTGTTGAGGGATATTGCTAGTTTGGCAAGCAGAGTGCCTTCACCACATCAGGTAAGGTTGAGTTCATAAAAACAAGACAGCTATTAAATGGGGCGTGTGTGATACAACCAGCTCAAACTCAAACAATGACGTTATATAACATTGGTACTTAACTTAACAGTTTTTAAGACGTGGCCATCGGAATGAACAAAAAAAATTTAAGGAATGATTCAAAAATAAACAAAAATCTGATGCAGAAGCGAAAAAATAGGATGTTCCATTTATTTCTGTGAAATATACATTTTACATGAAATTGAATACAAAATTAATGTATTTACTCACCGGAAAAAGATACGAGACAAAACTATCAAACAAAGGTTCGCATTTAGTGCCCGTCATTTGTTTGAACACATACTTCACAACTGCAAACCCTGTAACCACATATCCTTCGCAAAATATCGATAATTCAAGTCAATGTCTGAAGTTTTCAATTTATTGAGAAAGATTTTCAACTATAAATAAAAATGTAAATTGAAATTGTAATGTATTATAAACTATAAATGTGATATTCTTCCCCATCTGAACATAAGTCCAGATGAAAGAGAGTACCACCACCATATCCGGGGCGATTTGAAAAAAAATTGGCACATTTGCTATTCCAATTGCAGGAAAAAATCCCGAAAAACCTACAGTACCACCAGAGGAGTCACTGAGGAGAGAATGAGCGCATGAAACTGTACGAGAATAAAAATAGAAACACCATCACATCAATGACCCCTTCAATAAACGATATTTGAATTCAACTATGTTCGATTCAGGCTTGAATAATTATGAGTTTCATCCATCAATATAGAATTCTTGCAAACTGCCATACACTCTTTCAGACATCAAACACTTCACATCCTTTTTAAAAAGTGCCAGGAATCGCACGTAAAAAGGTAAGACCTCGTTAATCCTTGACTCGCACAAGTTTCGACTTCTGAGGGCTGCCGTTCATAAGGGGACAACAGCTGGTTAACGGAAAACCAAAAACATAACAAAACCAAACCGAAAAAGTGATTTGATACTTCTAATCTTTGATGAAAGGTGATTAAACATCTAACATCCATAATAAATCATTTGATTTTTGATCAGAGTACTTATAGGGATTGGCAATTTCAATAAATTTTTTTGTCCTAATATGGTACCAATAGTAAAATTCTGTTTTATGCTCATATCAAACACACAGTTTCAACTAGGAACAACAACTGTTAAAATTTTGTTTTAAAAGTACAGGTCGACATGAATGCCGTTACTTTGCATAAATATCGCAGAGCACGCTTTTGCAACATTACATTCTGAAATCGGTAACCACAACAAACTCCTCAAATACTATTCCATACCGCAGATGCGGTTCAATAAGAGAATGGTACACAGGAAGCTGAAAATTCATTTTATACAACTTTAATATTATTGTGTGTTCAATAAGCTTCAGAAATTGTCAAATACGTACACATTGAGATTCTTGTAGACAAACTTTTCAGAATCTGAAAATTTTAACAATAGCAGGAGTATACATTATGGAAGCTTGCACATATATCTACCGAAATAGAAATATATTAGCTGCTAACAGAGCCTACCATAATCATTCTACACGAAATGCCCACTTATTATTACCTAGTCAACATCGCACTGCTCTCTACCAAAGAAACTTTGAGTTTCTGGGCTGCAAACTTTTCAATAAACTCCTTGATAGCATAAGAAATTCTGGAAATGTACATATCTTCAAATCAAGACTGAAGCAACTCCTTTTATCAAAGACTTGCTACAGTATAGACGAGCTTTATCTGTAATCCTATACATATGTGTATATAGGAAGAAACTATATTTATTAATTATTATTATATTTATATAGTATGTGTGTGGGTATGCATGTATGGGTGTTTATATATGTGTGTATGCTTCTCTTTATGTTTATATATGTTAAATGTTTCTACACATTCTCGATTTTAATACTTGTGACATTTTCTATTTTAATATAGTATAGTTTGTTTTATATATATATATATATATATATATATATATATATATATATACATATATATATATTTTAGAAGACGGGTATGGACTAGTTGAAAAAAACTAAGTTTTGGAAAGTATCATAAAAAGAAACTTTTCCTTGAGGTTGCAGTCAATTGGACTGCAACCTCAAGGAAAAGTTTCTTTTTATGATACTTTCCAAAACTCAGTATATATATATATATATATATATATATTGTAAACTGACGTTTTTCTCTTTTTCATTTGTACTTCTGCTCCTGTGGTTGTACAGATCAATCTGAGTAAATAAAGAGATTATTATTATAATGTTTTTCATGTAGCTCATAAGAAAAAGTCTAGGGGTTTAAGGTCGGATGTTCTAGCCGGCCAGCGCTGTCGTAATGTATCATCCAAATAACATCCACTTGTTCCAATATGTGTGCCAGTGGTCCATTACTGACGTACTACGTGCCATGTTCGTTAACGTAACTGTACTTCTAGAAAAGTCGGCAGCTCACTCTCCAATGTAAGTCATTTGCACTAGTTAGCCTCGATAGTGAGGCCAAGAAGGAACAACACTACCGATATGCAGAAGCCGGTTGAATTATTTTACAAATATGCAATTACTTGATGGATTGGAACGTTTTCACCAAGAGCTGCGGTTGGATATGCGGAAATGAAGGGGTCATTGTTTGTATTTTTATTCTTGGATAGTCGTCTGGTGGTACTGTAGGTTTTTCCTGCAGTTGGAATAGCAAATGCGCCACCTTCTTTGTTAAGTCGTACCGGATCGCATGTGGTGGTGGTACTCTCATTCATCTGGACTTGTTTAAATGGGAGAGAATATTACCATTATAGTTTATAATACATAACAAACAAACATTGAACACGTTGTATTATATTACACTCTTGTGAGGCCTAAACTAGAATTCGGTTCAATAATCTGGAATGGGGGATCACAAACTACTCTAAAATCATTAGAAAAAGTCCAAAACAGGTTTCTTCAACATCTGTACTTCAAAAAGTATAGAATATGGCTAGATTACAATATTATTAGATCATCTCAGCTCAGGATACAATTCGGTGTTATTTCCTTGGATAATAGGATAAAATTGAATATACTATCATTCTTGTATAAAATAATAAATTACGAAATCAGTTCTCTTAGCTCTTATCCCTTATCCCTTTTAATATGTCTGCCCGCCGAACCAGGTTCCCTTTAATGTTCAATACTTCGTTATTGTCCATCTCGCACCCTTCTTGCAAACATGCTTCGACGGGCCAATTACACTAATTCATTGATTGATTTAGATTGGTCTATGACATTCAAAAGACTGAGAAAACTGTTTAATTTGTATTTGATATTTATATTTTTCATAGCTTGTAATTTAATATCACTGTATATATTAATTTCATTAGGCCTGTATGAATGTAAATAAATAATTAATAATTTTAATTGCCATTTTTATTTATAGTTGAAAAGCTTTGTGGATAAGTTAAAAAAACTTCTGATATTAAAGTATATTCAGACTATGACAAATAACCCGAGTCTCATCAGAATTACAACTTATTTATACACTAATAACATGATGGTCCCCAGCAGAGAAAATTAATCTAAAACGAATAACCTTTTTTACACAGCAATATGCAGTGCAACTAATCCATTGCCTACATACAGTTACCTTGCTACAGTACTGTTTGATAAGATGAGCGATAGTTTTGAATGCTTTGAAATAATTTGTTCTCAGATGTGGTTTCGAATTAAAAGACCAATTTTTAACGATAATGATTATTAAAGGATGATATTTTGTAAATATCGTTAGAGCAAACGTTTTGCTTATAACAGTTTTTTTCTCAAAAGCATCTTTGTTTGAATGTGACATTACAAGTTCGACTTTTCTCAGATCTTTTCTCATGTCATTCTGTGATTTATTCAGACTATTACTTGTGAAATTCCATTTGAAGTTAAAATCAGTTGAACCGTTCATATACTGTAAAAAGAACGATGGACCCAGAACACCATTTGGTAGCCACATTTGATTTGAGCTTTTATCGCAGAGTGTCCTAATAAAATTCAATATTAATCGATTCACAGCCCAATCAAACTCATTGTTTTCAGGTATTCTATCCTTCTGAAAGGCAACAGTGTGCAACGGAAATGGATTACAGTGCAAAAATGACGGAATTTTTCCAAAATAGAGAATGTGCTAATCTCCTCTGTAGTATAGCACACTGCATTCCTACATTTATGGACTATATAGAAATAAACTTGAGTAACAAAGTATCCAACAATAACCTAGAAGACATAATGAAATTCGGTGTGGTGTGTTTAGAGTATATAAGTCACCTAATCTTGTTCCAAAACGGCGATTTCAAAGTACACTTTACGGACATGTTTCTGAACTCTAGTAACCACATTTTCCGAAACGCTGGCGTTTCTAACCTATTGGGACTCGACTGTAACGTGTCGTGGCTCTGTTCTTCTGTAAATAGCATCTATCGTCTTGTGAATTTACTGCTGAGAAGTGATAGACCTCTCCCGAGTATACCGGGTTATTCCTTGAACGAACTCTTCAGTGACGAAGATACGATCCCTGCAGGACAGGCCGTACGCCAAATGTACACTTTGTCCTGTTGGTTGTTCGAACACAAGGCTGTGAACCAATCTAAGATACCTGATTTCCTCTTCAGACCAATTAAAAGTTTAGTGATATGTTTGTCGAGGTTGCCGCTAGTAAACTCGTATATTTTGATACCGCATCGAGCTTGGAAGACGGGTTGGCAACCGGATGCGATGTCCGGGGCGTTCAATACTCAGGTTCCTGCGTTGCCCATTGAGTTGCTCAAGGAAATTGAGATCTTACAAGAATATATTTTCAGGTATGTACAAATGTTGAATTTAAATGATTTAATATTCGGAAGAATTTATATTGTACATAGTTTCATTAATTAGTAGAACTTTTGAGATTAATTAGAGAGTAATTGCAAACTGAAATAAGTTCACTTAATTACAAGAAACTTTAATTAAAGTATTGTGATTTGTAATTCTGTTTCGTAATGGTGTTATTGCAACAACCTTCTTTCTAGGTGCTTTTACTTAAACTTTATTTTGACAAGTACGTCAAAGTTCAAATATTTTCATCTATTCATCCCAATCACCATTCACCATCTCATAAAATCATTGGTCTAATATCATTTGTATGTGCTGCCGAATAGTTTACAAAGAAAATTATCAACTGCAGCATATATTTTTCACTCCTGCCCAAACAGCGCATCCATTTGCAATATGCTTACGGCACAACTTGGAGAAGAATAAAAACGCTTGAACGCGGGACGGGAGCGGGAACGGGATGAACGCGAGACTAAATTCTATAGCAGGATATGTTAATATGCATACCGGTGGGATTATCAGTATTGCGAAATGCAGGCAAACAGCGAAAATTGTTTGGTTTGCTCCGTGCACTGTTTGTCTAGCAATTCACACAGTTCCAATTTTCCGTTCCTGCTCCGGCTCCCGCGTCCCGCTTTGGTTTGAAGAAAACCATTGTACGTAATCTGGAACGTTTTTATCTTTTCCGTCATGATGACCTACTTTGAACTCACAATTTTCTCACATAAAAGCTTCTACTATGTTTTGATGTTCACTGCAAATTTATAGGTTACGAGTTCAAAATTCACAAAAATTTGGCAAATATGTCAAAAAAGACGACTTAAATAAAAGTTTCTATTCCTTCATTTAAATTAAATACGGGATGCCTGTATTTTAATAAACGAAAATTGTAAATGACATTTTGAATATATGTCAAATAAAGGAAAACTTTATTAAAGTATCATCACATTAGAGGTTCCAACAACTCTCTGTTATTAACTAGTCTGGCTAGTATTGAAATCATAGAAAGTACTGTCACTGGATTCATCAGTGTACCAAACTGATGCATCTTGTGAAGAAGCCCAACCTTGTATCAACACCCAACATTTCCTTTTTGGATTCCAGAGATCAAGTAGCAATCTATTACCGTGATACCATGGTTTCAACAGAAAAACAAGACTATTCAAATATAAGATATTAAATATAATTGAAAACAAGGAAGGGAAAATGTACATAAACAATTCAGTATATCATATAATAATTATAAATACGAACCTTATAGTAAGCTCAAGCATAGACAACATTATATACTTCTGTTTTAAGCATTAAAATCAATTAAACCGATAACACACCTAGTAATCAAATAATATCAGTATTCATCATTATACACCAACCACAACGTGTACTAACTGTACACAACTCAAGTCTTGTTCAAGTAAATTCTTGAACAAAACATTTTAAGAGCACGAACCTTCATTAAAACAATTCAAGCTAATTACATGTCCAAATATACATAATATTGGCGATATTTAAAACCAAAATAAATGTACACTAGTAAATGCTCTCCCGTTTTATGAAATTTAATAATAACTTCGTTGTTCATTTAATGGATACGTGTATACACAGTTATCAAGACAAAAGGGCATCTTTTATAGATAGATAGATAGATCTGTATTGGTCATATTACACAATAGTGCTTTGAAAAGTCAGTAATAAAATAAAACTAAAAAATTAAATATTAATATAAAATAACAAAAGATAAACAATCTTTGTCGTTAAAAACACTTGCACAATAAAATGTAACAAACAGCAATACGTAACGATACATTAATCAATGTATATGTTGTGAAAAATCGGTTGATAGGAACTCATCAAGATCATAAAACGCATTATCAGCCAGGAACCGCTTGATAACAGATTTGAATTGAACACACTCGAGAACTTGGACATCGTGTGGTAGAACATTGAAGAACTTGATTGCATAATACCTAGTCCCATTTCTCGTTTTCGAAAGTCTCAGATAGTGTTAATGTATCATATCTTTGTTTCGCGTTGTGTATGAATGTGAACTTTCATTTGTCCTATAGTTTTTCAAGTTTGCTTTTACATGCATAAGACATTAGGCGTTTTCCATTTCAATTCAATTTATTTTCCCAAGAAACGTACAGTTTATAAGAGGGAAAAATATCACATAATGCAAATAACATGAATAAAAATCATGAAATCAGAATTACAAAAGATTCAATGGAGCAAGTACTTCTTTAAATTATTTTTAAATCGCAATTTACCATACGTTTTTAAACAATTTGGAAGTTCATTGTAAAACTTCACACCATCAAAATAAATTGATTTCTTTCCAATATTTGTTTTAATTTTGTTGACATATAAATTTTGGGCTTGTCGGGTCAGGTGATTGTGTTGATCATTATTAATTTTGAAAATTAAAGTGGAACGTTTCATGTTATTCTTAACAAGATGAATGAACGTGCAAATTTTCAATTTGTATAGGGAATTTATATCCAGTAGCTTTCTTGGTTTGTACAAGTTTACAGTTGGTTCTTGGTAATCAAGTTTAAAAATACATTTAATAATTTTATTTTGTAATGATTTCAAAGGTTTAAGCAAATAGGTCGAAGCAGTGCCCCAAACTGATATCTGATATTTAGGAGTGTGAAGCCCCAGACAAGCCCCTGAGACCGGAAATTACTATCACTAACTTTTTCGCCAAAAAAACTATGTATTCGCGTTTTGACTTTTGTCTACTTATGCTTCATGCACCAATAAAACGGGTGGTGCTCGAGGGGCAAGGGGAATATCAATCAGTGCTTGAAGCCCCACTAAATGGAACGCATGGTCATACGCTCAGAGGAGCTCCTTACGTTAAATGGAAAGCAGCTATTGTAGTATGTAAGTACATTGCAGAGTTAGTATCTTAAAATGTTTGAAAGCACCCTTATTATCATCTCTATAAGGCAATCCAGCAATGATTCTGACCGCCTTCCTTTGCATGGAGAAGACTGCTGAAGCGTGTGCTGAGTGGCCCCATACTAATAGGGCATAATATATTGTGGACTGTATCAGTGCGTGGTAAGCTGTTAACAGTGCTGAGTGTGACAAGCAATTTTGCAGGTTACTTATTAGAAAGATTTTCCGTGATATATTTTTGCAGACAAAAGTCGTATGTTCTTCCCAAGTGAGTTTACCGTCCAAGAAGACACTTAAAAACTTAATGCAATGAGAGTAATTTAGGTCTCAGTTAGCGCAATATTAAAATCTCTATTTGAATGGGCGAATGAGGTGTCGTCAGCAAAAAGAGTAAACTTTGCTGAAGGAGCACTATTAGGAAGGTCGTTGACATAAGAAATTTAAGTCACCTACCCTTGCATTTCCGATAACTGGGTCACGTTCAGGTTATCTGCAGTCAACTTATTTAATTAACAATTGATTGAGTTAAGCTCCAGATAACTAATAGTTTAGACGCTTAATGACATTCATTAAATTACGTTTCACATTCTAACCATTAGTTAATATGTCAAAAGCGAAAGTTGAAGTTGAATTTATACAACAATGTTAAGTTTATGCTAAAAACCTTTGATGTTACCGCTATGTTTATGATAATGCTTATGCTAAAGTTGACTAAATCCACCCTTAGTTTACGAGGATACAACATTATTCCAGTTTAGAAATAAACATCGGTAATCGAACTCCGGACACTGTACATTTCTTTATAGGTTATTTCACTCCGGAAACTTTAACATCGATAATTGAACGGTCACTTGGTAGACGTATTCAGGTCACTGGTCAACTTGAATATGATCATCCTCTTTTCGCAGTATTTATATAAAATCTTGATGCTTGGCAACATCTGCCTCATCCACGTGTGCGTCCAGCATTATGACTTGTCACCATCAATGGGCTATTATTTTAATTAATTACACCGAAATCATAGGAGGATTCCTTATTTACGAGTGATGAGCTGTCCCGAATGTCAAATTTAATTGTGATATCCACTCAGAAAGACGTAATTCATTGAATAGATTAACTTTTACGACGTCCTGAAACAGATGTTTCATCTTTTGCTTATCCAAGGTGGACTTGTGAGCTGGCACTTTCATTTTCGTGAATTTAATTTGTTTTGCATAACGCGGTGTAAATAATAGTGGCGATCGGATCGCTGCAATCCCTTCCCGAGGTCCGTTGTCTGTGCAAATTTGGTCATTGTTTACGACCATTTCATACTTCCCAATGTTGTAGAGGGTGTATTCGTACATAACCTCTACCTCCTGCAGAAAGGCTGGCTATGACTCTGAGGTGATATGTATATTTTTATGCTATTTGCCTTATTCAACTTGTTTAAAAAAATCATATGTTATTTTTATGTTTCAAAGCTCTGCTAGCTTGCACTATTTTTATGTTTCAAAGCTCTGCTAGCTTGCACATTGAATCTGAATAGTTATCTACTATAACTGCATTGTCTTTTTTATTTGTTGTGGAAGAATGTACGTACTGCTGTCTGTTAGCTTCCGAAGACACCATGACATCGACGTCTTTTGCATTCCGAATGGGAAAATCCTCTGTATCACAAATTATATGGGCTATGGGCCGTGGTGGTCGACTGGTAGAGCGTTCGCCTCTAGTGCGTAGTGTTGTGGGTTCGATTCCCAGCAACGTTTATCGATGCTATACCTGTTTCTCTCATCATTTCAAAATCTGGTACGCTATGACACGCTTGTCTTGACATGCTTATCTTTGAAACGATCTAACGTCCATCTCTTTCTATCGCCGATTGACAATATTACGGTCTCTCTCACAGACTGTCTATACCACAGTCCTCATCAACTCTGAACTTCTTGGTTTATATTCTTTGTAGAAACATCATCACAGAAATATTTATATCGGAAATATTTGTATGGTACTGTCACAGTATTATGCATAATTTAATGTAGCTTATACTGTGGAACATTCGCCTCAAAGTTGCTTTTCCACATGATTCACTCATTAGGTTATCCGTATCATATGCCACTGGGTTATTGATCTGTTAACCCTTTGCGGTCCATTTATATTCTTGTACTGTCGGGGCTGCCCCGACAAAGGACCGCAAAGGGTTGAATTAAGAACATTAAATATCAAGTTTATTCTATTTTTGCTGGTGACATTACTATATTTTGGCATCACAGTAACAAAAAGATCTAGTTGAACTAAAAACGTTTGGATCAGAAAAAGTTACAGTGGTGTGAATCAGAGAAAAAGTAACGTGATAAATTTCAGATATCATATTTTGTAATAATACTTTATTAGACCATTGGGATTAGGAAAATGATATAGGACAAGTCAAAATTGTGGAACACTAGACTAGAACAAAAATGGGAAATAATGGGTTGATTAACAAATATTGTCAAATGAAACATTAGCAAAAGGATGTAAATATAATATACCCATACTCAATAACAAAAACAATTAAAAGAATTTAAAAACACATATAGACTGAAATAAATATCTAGGGTAATTGAAGTTTTTCGATGTGGTTGCAATTTTGAAATGATCCAAAAAAGAGAAAATACGCTGTTGGGTACTAAGTAATAACCTATTAGATATAACCGACTTCAAATAGCTTGTTGATTAAGTCACCTGAAAATGTTTTAAAGCTCTCAAATGTTACAGTTCCTTCAGATCAAATGAAAGCATTCTTTATTATTTAATCTATGAAAAAGCGTGTGAACAAAAAGATTTCAAGAGTAGACTATGATATTTCTTTATATTCTATAGTAAGTTTTAACTTAATACTACAAATTGATCTGTAATATTTCACGTTTATGTATTGAAAGCTTCAATAATTCCATAGCCACTGAGTTACTTCCTTTTTAGGATAATCTTTCTTGGTTGGACATCCCGCCAGCAATTCGAAGAAACTTGGATGTGTCTCCTAAGTGTCCTTTGTACTCCCCTAGACAATCTGGATCTTCTTGAAGTGAACGAAGCTCTACACGCATCAAGCCTGGCTATTAAAGCTATTACTGCGCTATTACTTGAAACACTGACAATTTCATCAGCTGGTAACCCAAATGTTTCAAAGATCATCCATATTCCAAGAAATTCTCCTTTGGATGATGGTAGCATTGGGTAAAGTATAACAGGAACGAAGAAAGCATTTCATAAGGTAACTTAATTCCTAGGGTTCGAAAATTGCACCATATTCAAAACTGCATCTCACAGAGTTTCGACAGTTCATCGGATATCTATAAAAATACCAAAATTTTTAATGTATTCGATTGCCATAATTTGGAAAAAGTCGGTAAGGAATATTCGTCTGGGCAAGTTTCTATCGCATATTTTCTGAGTGCACTGGGCCTTAAAGATTCGGAAGATTCCTCAGCCGCTGAAATATTCCGGAGTAGGAAGAATTTGCTTGAAGGTTGTGGATTGGATGTAAATTCTTGTTTGCAATTTTTGATTGATTACTATACGCAACTTATGAAACCACATGTAAGGTTATCTTGAATATCTTCTCTTTCGATATCATCAGTTGATTTTTATTCCAGTCCAATACCCATATACGGGTCCTCCACGAAGCTGTGAGATCTACTCTGATGATATCTGATCTTTTCTCAGACAAATCGCAGTTTTCTTGGATGATGGACGTTTTTCTGGAACTCTCTAAGTTGCATTCGGTAGATGAATTTATGCATCAATATTTGATCGTAGGAATTTGCAAGACAGTTGCTGTTTTATCCCCAGTAAGTCTTGTATTCGTCAAAATATGTTAGTACTGAAAACAAACTATTTTTAAGGAATTAGAGGTTTACGAGCAAGTAAAAAAAATCTTAATGGAGTACCTGAAGAGCCCTTATTTATCATCTAGGATGTCATGTATACAAGGACTTCTATATATCTTAGAAGGTTGCAAACTGAACAATATAAAAATTGGTGGAATATCTGAGGAATTACAACTGATTTTGCCGTGTGCAGTTGAATATGTTCAGTTCAATTTGAATACTACAAACAGGTAAAGTTAGAGGGAAATTAGGTTTCATAAAAGTCTAGTATTTTTTTTAAGCGTTTTGAAAAAATCTCAGGAACATTCCACGTTGGTGTGGTCTTTGGCATTTTACCTAATTGAAAATGTCGAAGAAATTCATATGGAACAGAATTTCGTTACAAATACTCTTTTATGTGCCTTAACCACAGTGAATAGGAGTACATTGAACCCATTAGATATATGTATAATAAAGGTAAAAAACTTCATAAAAAATATATTTGATGTTGACATTAATTTGAACTGAAGGGTCTGGAGAGATTACTGATAATCAAGAGAACCTCCTTCATGGAAAAGGTTGGAAAACAGTTTATGAAACTTACTGTGGAGAAAATGAGGAATGATAATCCTATATCCGCTCTACTGGGAACACAGTTGCTTTTGAGCTACATGTATACAGGTAATACAATTTTATATAGTGTATACGTTATTCACACTTTCAATTTGAATGCTATAGCCAATCCTACTTACGATTTGGTGCTTTATAAAAACTGAAAAAAAAAAACGGTTACATATCATTTTTAAAAAGCTTTATTTGTTTCAAAAACATTTCTAGTACATTCTTATCTAGAAACGCTAAATAGACAATTAAACATTTAACATATCGTAAATCCAACTATGAAGTTCATTTCGACTGCAGAGTGAATTTCACTGAGGAATATATGGTAGGTACATATAATATAAAATTTTCAAGCGCTGCGGAATTTTGGGAGTTGTTTCGAATTTACCAAAAACTATTTAAATTTTTTAGAACTTTGCTAGGTACCGATTTGATCGGTTGTTGTTGATTTCGTGACTGTAAACTTTTCGGTGCATTATTTTTTCATTTTATAACCGAGGAATATAGATTTTGTGTGTTTTAGTTTTTGCCTTCAGAATGGTCATCACTAATATGCGATTCAATTTGGCTTCATGTTATGCAACAATTTCATCACAAGAATAGTGTCTATAAGGCTACTTAACTTTGTCGGTTATTTCTATATAATAGAATTGACATTGGAGTTATTTTCAAAGGAGAGAGTTGGATTAGTCTCAAGAAGAACGCTGAGAAAGATTTCAATAAATTTTCGGAATTTTTTGCTTAAAAAAACTATCCATAAATTGGGATAAAACAGTTTTTATGCCCTTCACCTGTAACAAATCAACATTGCCAAATTTTAAAAAACCTAACGTTGGAAATCAGGAAATTAAAACAAATTCATCAACAAAATATCTTGGAGTGATATTAGATTCACATTTAAAATGGGATGAACATAAAGTTATTGAATAAAAAACTCCGATTCCTAATATTTAAATTTAAGACATACAAAAAAACTACTTAACTTAAATAAACTGAAAATGCTATACACAGCTTTAGTAGAACCGCATTTAAACTACGGAGTAATTGCTTGGAGTGGACTTCTGAAAAGTCACTTGGATATCTTAGAAAAAACTCAAAAATGGATCATGGATATCTTAGAAAAAACTCAAAAATGGATCATAAAAATTATTTTCAACAAACCTTTCTTGTATTCCACCGACGTTTTATTTAAAGAAAATAGAATCCTTGACGCTAGACAACTATACTATAAACAAATATCACAATTAAGTGGTACAAAAATAAAAAGACGGTTCAACCTGAACTTAAAGAAAAACACACCCTTAAACAATTCATAGCTGGACTCACCAAATGGCTGCTAAGTTATTCAAGAACTGATATTCATGCTCTCATAAATTTTAGTTCATAAACTTTATGTATTTTGTTATATGATAAACTTATTTTGATGCTTTTATTGGTATACTATCATAAAATTACAAAATAGTTCTAGTATATAAATTTTAAAATGCTCATGTTTATATGTTTTTATCAACTTTTTTTATATTTATTTGTTATTGTTGCATAGCAAACTTTTATTTGATGTTTTTACTGGTAGACATTCTTAAATGTACAAATTAACTTCTGTTCAAATTTTAAAAAAATTCTCTTGTTTACACATTTTTCTCTTTTTACATACATATATACATTTGTTATTGTTACATCGTAAACTCCGGTAAACTCTTTTTATATTTTTACTGGTAGACTTATACAAACCATAAATGAAGGTTAAACTTTATTGCATAAGGACAATGAGACCAACGAGCAAGGAAACTTTTTTGGGTATTCGTTTGTTTTTGCAGAATCATGTTTAACTGCTATGGTTTTAATTATGATGTAGAAAAGTATTGTACAGGAATAAACTATTATTATTATTATTAATAGGTATACATTGTCTTATTACTTTACAGGGACGTATTACAAAAAATGAATTAAGTTATTCCGATTTCTACTTTGAATTCTTTCGAAATGTATGCAAAGGTACAAATGAATTTTTTACATAGGTAATGTTAGATAGCGGTTTAATTCGAAATATCTTCCAATAATTGCAATGGATTGTTATGTGGCTCATAAGATATTTAGAATATAATCTTCAACAACAGAATCGAATGTGACCTCTCTTAATAACATAATCAAGAACCAAAGTTTTTTTGTTTAAAGTCTAAGGAACAGATATACTTCAATTCTAGTGAAAGAAATAACAATATATTTCTTCCTGTTAGAATTATGCAACTCTAAGCACCCCTTACTTTCGGTCACTTCGGTATCATTTGGCACGTTTGCAACTTGTGTTCCACATATGGAAGGACTTTCATCATGCCCAGAGCTGGTTGAGTATTGATGATTTATTAGATCAAAATTCTCTCCCTTATTCAGAACGTTCACCTCCATACGAAAGATAATCCGCAGTGCCTTGAAGAATTTTCTGATAGTTGGTCTTAACTTTTTTCCGGAAAGCGCCACTTCTTTTCCATTTTCCATTTGATTATTTGTGTTATTGACGCCATTTTACATACAGTACGATGCAAATGTATGTAATAAATTCATCATTTCTGTATAATAACATATGTTGGAAAATTCCTCGAACACGTCGATTTTCTTTTACGATTGGCCAATTTTTGAACCCCACCCTGAATATATAGGGTTATTCGAGTTCGAGTAAAAATGACTTTAGTGATATTTTTGAATGGGACACCCAGTGTATTTTTCCATATTTGGTTAGGGATCTTCATTACAAATCCAATGATACCAGGTTTGATGGGATTATGTCAAACGGCTGCGGAGATGTAGGCAAAAAACTTCCTCGTATGTCCAATGAGTACGACTGAGACTTCACACGATTCGGATGGTCAAAAGTCTCTGTCACACTCATTGGGTATATGGATAAGTTTTTTGCTCATATCTCCGCAGCCGTTTGACATATTTCCACCAAACCTGGTATCACTGGATTTGTAATGACGATCCCTAACCAAATATGGAAAAATATACTGGGTGTCTCATTTAAAATATCACTAAAGTCATTTTTACTCGAATGCGGATAACCCTACATATTTAGGGTGGGGTTCAAAAATTGGCCAATCGGAAAATAAAATCGACGTGTTCGAAGAATTTTCCAAAATATGTTTATATTCAGATATAATGAATTTATTCCATAAATATGCATCTGTATATACACACTTGAGAAGTCAGAAAGAGACTGAATCAATATGGTGTATTCAAATGAAACACTACGTTTCATTTTGTAAAAGTACTTCTGAATATAATTTTTTGTTCAATAACATTTTTGTGAGACCATTTAGGAGCGTATTATTCGTACAGTTGTAGAATAGTTATTTATCCGTTTTTGTCGGGAGCATATCGCTTTCTGAAGTAAAAGAGGGCAGGAGATACCAATACAACAATTTCAATGTGTTGAAGAATTTTTATAAACCATTCATATAATATCTGCGAAAGAACAGAATAGTTCCTGATAATATCACTACAAAGCTACTAGACATCACTTTGGTCCGTTAAGCTGAAATGTCGGAAAACTTAAATTGTATAAACGTTTAAGAAACTGTTTCAAGATCATCCTTTTAGATATTTTATAATTTCACTCTAGAACGTTGTCAACAATTATCTAAACAACAACTTGGTTTCAAAGAAAACAATCATGTTCGCAATGGCAGTCGCCAATGAAACTGAATTGTTCTATTACCTGAAAATTATAGAGACAATTTGCCAAAAAAAGGAACTTAACTTATCTGTGGTAGAAAATTCTCTTAGTGACTTATAAAGGGAAAACGAAATCAGTATACGGTATTAGTCATTTCAAATATTATGATAAATAAAATGACAAATGAACTGTTGACTTTCCAAAGTTTTATGGAAAATAATGATGATCTCAATGAGTTATATGATAAATAATTAAGTGCCCATTCAATAACTATTAGAATAAAAAGAGACTCTAAAGTCTAGTTCACAAGTGAAATAGCAAAATTGATAAAAGTGCGAGGCAAATATTTTTGGCAAAAGAAACATAATCTTGGATTTGAACATTACAGTAATTTGTTTGACTGTCAAAATGAACTTGTTATTACGACGGCGTTCTGGTGCCACGGCAAAAATAAAAAAATCTGTCAATTGACACATTTAATCTGTCAATTGACACATTTAATCTGTCAATTGACACATTTAATCTGTCAATTGACACATTTAATCTGTCAATTCACACATTTAATCTGGAAAAAGAGTTAATATATTGCGTAACATAAAAATGCAATACAATCCATCCAAATCAATGATAAAAAACTGAAAACTCAGAAGAAATTTTTGAAGAATTCAAGGAACACATTATAACTGTTGGAGAAAGGCTATCATCTCAAATTCCTGTTCAACTGTTCAACTCAAGACTTCCAAGAAAAAACGGCGGCATCATCGATATTTTTAACACCCCCAGGCGATAAGAAATTTTGAGAATAATTTAAGATCTGAACCCTAGGAAAGCTTGCGGATTTCACGAGATTGATGTTGAAATTGTCAAAATTATCAAATCTGAAATTGCACCAATTTTAACAAACATATATTCAAAATCATTTGAGTTGGCTATAGTACCAGATCAAATTGATGAAAATTGCTCTTGTATCACACACAAAGAAAAACTTCCAATCTTTTCCAACATTTAAGAAAAAGTCGCATTGGATCAAATAAGAATAGCAAAAACAAATTGAATTATGGTGTACCACAGGGATCTGTGTTGGGACCTATGCTATTTCTGTTTTATATCAATTCTATTAGTTTTTTTTTAAATTGAAAGGTGCTCTCAAATTATGTGTAGATGATACAACAATCATTTATTCTGTACCCGATCTAAAATTCATTGAAAGTGATATCAAGAATGATATTTCCAGAATGGTTACGTTAAGTTTTTCTATATCCTCATACATATTCATATCGACAAAAATAATGAGAAATACCTTATTCATATTATAATATACAAAAATTGTATAACATTTTCTGGTCTTTATATTGATGACCCTCAGTTGGCAAGAACATCTAAAAATGATCCGAAAAATATATCACCCATAATCGGAATTCTTTACAAACTTACTTAAGAAGTACTTAAGAAAGAAAAATTTTGATAAACATTTATTTCAGTTTCATATGTTCCAGATTGCAATATTTAGTTTCTATATGAGGATCTGCTGAAGCTTCTGTATTAAAACCACTTAAAAAACTTCAGAACAAATCAATTAAATGAATATCTACATTACTTCATCTAGAACCTACTGAAAATTAACATGGACTAAAAAAATTATTGAATTTGGATTCACTTTATAAATTGGGAGTATGTTCATTTATTCATCTTAGCAGAATTATAAATAAACATACCAGTTTAAATATTCATGACAACATTCCAATTAATAACCATGGATCAAGAAATGTTCATGAACTGCAGACTGATAGAATCAGGGTTGAATTTGGAAGAAAAAGTATAATGCTAGATGGTATACTCATTGATAATAAACTACCAAGCATTGAAAAATATGAAACATTATTTAAAATTGAAGCAATATTTTAAAAAATAAATCTGATCACACATTTATTATATTATTACTTTTTTTTTGTTTGTTCATCTATTTACGATTTTCACTTTTGATATATCCCTAATATCTGTTTCTTGGGAATAATAAAGTTACTATTATTATTAACTTTGTAAACCTGTAACTTTGTTTTTAGATTGTGCCAATCACTTGCAAAATGTACAAAATTCCGACAATACACCTACCAGCCCTGATCATCTAGTGCAAACAATGGAAAAAATATCTGCGATATTCGAACGTATCAAGAGAGGTTATGTTCATGAAGTTGAGATTCTATGCTCGGTGTTACCAGATATCCTCAATGACTTCTTTTCGCCGTCCGATATCCTTACCAAGGTTATAGGAGAATTCTTGTCTTCTCAACAACCTCACCCGAAGTTGCTCAGCAAAGTAGTGTTTCAGGTAATACACTATTTTAGTGCGACGTCATGTCGCTTGATTTGGTTGGTTCAAGTCAGGATTCATTATCCAAACAATGTGTTTGTTTTCGGTTTTGAATGTAATATTTGAGTTGGTACTGATTTTGAGACCTGTTTACTGTTGATAAAACTCGTATGATTATTACTGAGACGTACCCAAATGAAGTGGTAATCACACTTTTTGAATTCAATATGAATTTTTATAACTTTCTCTCCTAACTCCAATAAACTTTGATATATTTGGAGTGCTTTTAGGGTGAAAGAGTCAATTGATAACTAAAAAACGGTTCGTCGTATCGATTTCAAACAATGAGAAGATTCTAGAGGACGTTTGATTCTAGGTACGTGCTGTAATGGAAATTGAAATTTCAATCCACTTTTTCACAAAAAAATATCTCAAAAATGTCCCGAAAATGCAGTTACTTTGAAGCAATTTTTTGGGTAGATGAACAAATAATTTCAGAAAAAACATTACAGCACTTACAAATATCAACGTTTTACCTTTCTTTTGATATCAAATTCATTTCGATTGGATAAAGATTGCTTCAAATTTTAATGGAAGAGAAATACCATTGCAGCTACCTCGATTATCTGTGAAAAGCATCGTGAGGTGCTGCCGCAGACATAAGTACATAGAATCGAACGTCATTTAGAAGCCTGTCCTTGTTTGAAATCGATACGATGAACCGTTTTTGAGTTATCGACTCTTTTACCAAAAAAACCGTTCCAAATATGATAGCGCTTATGGCCCCTTAAATTTTCGAGCTTCCCAGAAATACAAGAAAAATTTCGTATATATTTTCTCAAAATCACCACCAAAAAACTATCACACGTAAAACACCATAAGCAAACGCATTGGCTAGATAATAGAACCTGACTTACACCAACCACAATTGAAAGCGTGACGTCATGGCTAATAAGGTCTATTGACAATATTCCACAGGCTATCGGTGATCGTTTTTTCGCTATGATATTTGGCTTGACATATCTGAAAGTATTCAATAACTGAAATTGAAAACAATCAGTATTTGGGACTAAAGTAAAAAGATATGTATTTATAATAATATGCTATAAACTATGAATCTTTATATGAATCAGCAGTTGCTCTTTCACGATAAAGCAGAAAACTGGTAAACCCAATAGAGGACTTCATATAATGATGTAGTGATGCCACCACACAACTTTTGGCTTTAAACTACTGATACGTTTTTCGGCAACTTTTCTTCATGTCAGGGTTCCTGGCAGCCTCAGGAACCCCGTAATATGGTTGAAATTGTTCATAACGACGGAAATATTGAGATTTTCTAAAGAATGGCGCTAATTTCAAAATATATCATTTTCCTGAATTAATTTTTTCCTCGTCGCCAAATACTTAATCGATCTAGAAAATATTCTGAGCTTGGTAACTTTCACGGATAAACAAACCTTATTACCTTTTTGATTAAACTGGTCTCTGCCTTTCATTCAATAACTTAACTTTGAGGTTACATCACAGAACTTGTATCAGTTTTGTGGGTACGTGTTACATTTTAATCATAACAGTTAAAATGGTTGAATATTATTTCTACATTTGAACTTTTTTATGGAACACTGGTACACTGACAAAGAAAGAACCCTACACAAGGTGCCGGATTAGCCACGTATAGCAAATTAGCCAGTAACCAGTAAGCAAATGCAACGGGCTCTGCGCCGGGGGGGTCTCGCGCCTGTGCGCAAAGTAAAAAAAAAAAACTCTCAAGTAAGATATGTTCTTCATACCACCCACCGAAAATGAATGTAGTTTGAAACGGGAATAATGACTATAGCGTGGAATGAAATTGACTAACGCTTCGTTGCAGTCATCCGGTAAAGATCTTAAGACGAGATACGCTCTTTATAAATCATTAAGGCAAAAGCCAAAACCCTAATTGGCTGTGAATAATATCAGCAATCGACTTTAAAAAAACGCAAGCGAAATACAAAATAGAATTATTTCAGCAGCAACTCTACTACACTCGAAGAAGTTGTAAAACATCAAACACCCTGGACAACGTTTTGAAATTCATGTTTTTATTGTCGTAATTGTTTGCATAAGCGTTAATTGACTAGTGTATTTGGAATACTTCGGCAGAAAAGATGTTAAAAAGAACTCCAATTATCGTCAATTTTTTCCTAGACGATGTGGGAGACAGTCTGGGCAATGAACTGGTGCAGTTTGCTAAGCTGCTCAAAACAGATGTGGCTGCTGATATTGACAGCAAAAAGAAAAAGCACGAGGCCCAGGAACTTCAAGTTTATAAACTGTTAACGGAAAATTCATTGGAATCGTGTTTCCCAAATGTTGGAATAGTGTTTCGCATTTACTCGATTTTGATAATCACCAACTGCAGCAGAGAACGTTTTTTTTCAACGTTAAAGCGTATTAAAAATGTGTTAAGGAGCACAATGGGACCAGAACGTCTAAACGACCTCACTATAATGAACATGGAAAGTGATTAACTTAGAAATATTGATTTGACAAGTGTTATCTCCAAATTTGCCAAGATTAAATCGCGGAAAGCCTTTTTGTAAGTAAATGTGCTGTTTTATTTTATATTCTTTACTTTAATACTTAATGCAAATCAATGACCTCTTGTTCACATTGGCTACGGGCCCCAAGGTGGCTATATCCAACACTGCCTACACTACACAATATCTTTTCCATAACAATGTTCTAGCTCTAGTTTTAAATTTAGCGCCATTTTGAATGAAAAATCCCTAAACAAAATTAAAATCCCTAGTGTTTTATATTGTATGGAAAATCTCAATATTTCCGTCGTTATGAACAATTTCAATATTTCCATCGTTATGAACAATTTCAATCACATTATGGGGTTCCGGAGGCTGCCAGGAACCCTGACATGAAGAAAAGTTGCCAAAAAAACGTGTCAGTAGTTTCAAAGCCAAAAGTTGTGTGGTGGCATCACTGCATCCTTATCCGAAGTCCTCCATTGGACACTTGATAGGTGTTGACACCATAGACATATAATAATATGGACTGGGTTTGAGAGAGACCATTGCTACCGGAGTAGTGAAGAGCATAGATTAATTATAGGCAAAGCATTTTGAAAGTGTCTAGACCATCGTATAAGGGATCGGTAAAAAAGATAAAAATCCCGAAGATGTGTTGCCTAGTGACGACGTTTGGAACTCTTGCAATCCCGGCCGATGAAACATCGTTACGAAATTGAGTCAAAGTCAAAAGTCAAAGTTAAAATATGCTTTATTGTCGGAAGTTAATGATAAACTTATTGATAAAGCTTCATTGTATTAAAGATAATTTTGAAAAATTTATGGAAATTAAATTAATACCTAAACACTCTGTGATTGACTGGATAAAAACATAATAAAATATAACGCCTTATAATTTCCCGCGTTCCGGAATCTAGACAAGTCCAAAATTGATAATTGAAAGTCACGTGACCGCCAGTCCATTATGGGTATGTTCCGTTAATCAACCGAATTTACCAAAGTTTTCAGAAGTGGTAACAACACTTTTGACAGTGGTTATCTACTGGTAACTACGGTTGTGGTTTATTTACGGAATGCCAGTCATTTGTCAAATTACAGTTTTGATCGTTTCCCGTGTGTTTTATGTTTTTATTTTTTCACTTTGCTTGATTGTTAAATTTTTCTCTATTTGCTTTTAATTCGTGTTTTTTACATCCATTACATAGTTATTATTCATATGATGTGCCTTGGAACTGGATGCCGATGATGATGCCACATTCAGCTTGAGGATAATGAGATATTATTAGAATCCTTTAATGAAGTTATACAATCATTCTGCTGGCTTGACCTCAATAAAAGTCCTGAATATTTAGAATTTTTGTTATCAGCCTTATAAATCCGTTTCGTTTTATAATTCACATCAACATTTTTGAAGTTTTAAAACATTCATGCTTTGTCAAAATTTGATTTTCAATTAGGGTGCCCAAAGTTCCTAGTTCTTCTGCAGAGTAAGCACAAGCGAAGGATATATCGTCCTGTAATTAAAAAAAAAACGTCATCAAACTGAAAATGTATCGAATATTACCGGAACTTAACTCAATAATTAAAATGAGAACGAAAACTTAAGCACGTCAACGTCAACAAACAATAATAAACCGAACTTACCAGAGAAAATCGACGGTCGTTCTGGTGACAGAGAATCTACCGCTTTTTCAGCAACCAAGTTCCGTAAATACCTTGTGTTTCAGGAACCAACCGAACATTTTATATTTACGGGACAGAAAACGAGTAACCAAAGTAACCAAGTTCATTTACGGAACATATCCTATGTTTGTTTATGGTTGACACTTGTCATTGTATCAATTCAGTGTTTCAAACATTCAAAAACAATATTTATTACCAACTTGACAGCAAAAAAACGATCACCGATAGTCTGTGAAATATTGTCAATACTCGCCTATTCCAATAGTATGTTGGACAAACAACCTGAATTTGCGTTTCAGGTATTCCTGAGCGCCATCCAAAGAAATCAACTGTCGTTATTACAAGACTGGGTAGTTTTTAGTCTGTCAAATTTCACGCAGTCCTTCTCCATAGGCATGGCTACTTGGTGCCTAACCTGCTTCTTCATCAGTGCCAGCACAAACAGCTGGTTGCGCTCATATTTTTCTTACGTTCAAACCAGAGTGGGCAGATACGAATACGAAGACAGGAAAATGTTGTGTATAGCAGGAGCAGATTTTTATAATAATTTAAACAATGACAAGCAACAGCGAACGTTTGTTGATAATTTTAGGAAAGTTATGGACCAGCCTGATACTCCATATAAAGATTTGTTATCGTCACTGTAGATAAGCTAAAATACTTTATTACTGTTGACTGTTTGTGACCATACATTTTCAGAATATATCTATTGTAAAATACTGATTCTATCTATTTGTAAATAAATGTTTTGAATAAATGGTCTATTTTTTGAAGGTCAAAGCGGCGAAATAACATTTTAGCGTATCGAAAGAGAAGTTATCGCCCAGGCTGAGGAAAAGTTCCGCCTCCACGGCAGTATTATGCAACGATAAGCTATTAATACACGAGCACGAGCCGAAGGCGAGTGTCGTAAACTGTGCGAGTGTATTAATAGCCATTACATAATCGGTGCATACACAATTTTTTCTACGACCCATAAATTATTAACTAGAACAAGAATTCATTTCAAACTATTTATATTTTAACATATTCCATTTCAGCAAAAATGAAAATACGTTTTTAGTATCCTTTTTTATCACAGTGACCCATTTGAAAGCGGTTCACCTCTAAATCTGTTTTTTTTTTCAATAGATAGAGCATTAATAGTTCGATATTCGAAATAAAAATTTGAAGGCATACTTCGAATTTTTTTCAAGGCCATGTCGTCATAAATTACAATCTTGTTAAAAATATTGTTTAAAATGCTCTTTTAGGTCGTTATCATAGTATGGTATATGTCCATCAGAACATTGCAGTTATTTGTAAAATAAATTAAATGCTCTTCACATCAAATAATCTATAATAACCAATATTGATAATGAAAAAAAGATAAAAAAAAACAAGGAATCCACCCACATTGGAAAAAAATTAAAAAATTTTGAAAAAAAATTTCGCACGAAGCGAAAAAAAATGAATAAAAATTTTTGGAAAAAACAAGGTGTTCACCCATTATGGAAACATTAAACTTTTCCGAAAAAATAATATGAACCCCAATCGAAAAAAAGGAAAATTTTCCAAAAAAAGTGTCCACCCAAACGAAAAAAAAGGGTTCACTTTCCAAAAAAAAATTCTCCGAAATAGAAAAAAAACAAAAAAATAATGTGCTCATTGAAAAAAAAAAAATCCGAACAAAAAAATGTGCACACAAATCGAAAAATTAACAAAAAAGACCCAACCTGGCAAAAATGAAAACTGTCCGACAAAAATGAAAACTGTCCGACAAGGTGTTCCAACCATTTGTAAAAAAAATAAAAATTTTCCGAAAAAACCATCTTGGAAGAATGAATATTTTCCGAAAAAAAAAAGAGTTCAGCAAATTGGAAAAAAAAGAAAGTTCACCCATTATGGAAAACATCTTGAATAAAAAATTATAATTTTCCTAAAAAAAAATATTTTCACCCAAACCGAAACAAAAAAAAAAATTAAAAAAACAAATTTTCCGAAAAATGTTTACCCAAATCGAAAGAACTTTTTGGAAAAAACTAGATGTTCACCAAACTTGGAAAAAATGAAAATTTTCCTTAAAAAAATATATACACCCAAATTTAAAAAAACAAATTTTGGAAAAAAAACAAATGTTGGAAAAAAAAATAATATTTCGGAAAAAAATCCACCAAATCGAAATGAAAACGAAAAAAATACATTAAAAAAATCGTATTATTGAAACAAATGATAATCTTAAAATTGCTTGAAATACATCGGTTTCCATTTTTCTCTAACTCGATTCAAAAGTGCAAAAACCTTGAAAAAATTGCAAAATCTCATTTAAAAAATTATTCATTAGAAATCAACAGACAAATCCTGAACTTTCAAGTAATGATGCAACTGCTTAGTCCTGATAATGTTTTATTAGAAATTTATATAAATATTACAAACAAAAATAAAAAATAACAAACAAAAAAACAACTCTAACATTCAGTATGGTGGGGAGCCAACCCGTATCTTTTTAATGAAATCATCCAGCGGACAAACCTGATGATCCGTTGTCATCTTGCATTGCCAGTGTATGGAAATCAGCATGATCAAGAACAAAAACACGAAGATAAAGGCCCACATCATGGCGATGGTGAAGTTCGTGAGCCAGCTTCTCCTGAAATACATACATACTAATTGAACAAAAAAAGTGACAAAAATACTATTAATTTACTATTTCACCATATACTTTGAATAAATTGAAAAAAAATTACATTCCAAAACAGGTTCACAATGTTCAAAGCTATTTCAATCGAACTAGTTCTAAATTTCAAATTAAAAAATATATTTGGGTTTTTCTTTTACTTTCAGTATGATACATCCAGAAAATATACAAATTTTAAATTCTCAATGGCTGGTGTGAATACTATACCGGGTGTGTGCGGAAGGTGGCTCGCCACTGTAACTTTTTTGTTTTTGAAGATAAACACTAATAGGTGTTAAACAAAATTCCGTTGAAGAACTTGAAAAACTATGTTATATGTTTCATAAAATAAAGCATCTGTTGGTAGATTTAAACGCATCGAGTAACCTGTGACAAACACAACTGATAAAACAATATCATTAAGGAGGTCGACTTCTTATTTTACCTCGCTTTTGCAAAAGTAAATTAGGTATTTATTGTATAATTATTTAAAGAACATGTAAATGATAATGTTCATACAAGAATATATTTTATTAGCTTTTATACTATTGATCTTGTTTCATCATTTGTGTCGGTCACAGATTGCTCGATGCATTTAAATCTTATTTTAATCTCTTGAGATCCTTCTTTTTGAGAAATTTCGAATGTAATCTTTGAATGTTTTTAACGAAAGTTTGTTTGGAACCTAATAATGTGCAATATCAAATTAATCGTAATCAAATGCTCTTTTTTTCCTTTCCAAACAAGCCACAATGTTGCCATTATAAAAAAAAAATAGTAATAGAAATTTTGTATAACAGATACATTTGTCTCAAATACAGTAAAGTTGTATTGGTTTCAAAATTTCAGGACTGAAATTAGTGATTTGAAGATATCCATTGCCCTCTAGAATAAAAAATAAATTTCAAAATGAGAATAAAATTCGGTTACAAAAAGTGACAAATAATACATGGTTGTTTCAGTATGACATATGGAGACAAGAGAAGTGAAAATATACCTGGTGTCTTATTTGAAAATCGAAAGTTTTTGTAACTTCTGGTGAAACCGGAAGTTGCATGAAGATAAGTTACTTGTCAAAAGATGCAGTTTTATGTCCTATATAGATACTCAAATTTTTTTTCCAATATCTTCAAAAACAATAAAGTTACAGGTGCGAGCCACTTTCCGCGGACAACCGGCATAAAACATAAATAACTACCCAAACACAAAAATCATGTCAACTGCCCAACCTACGTTTCGCCCAAGAAGTAAGCATCATCACAAGATTTCTATGTAAAGATTGGGGCAAGCTGAAGGACTCAGATTTTTGTAGCCAATGATTCAACTTTCAATCATAATTCAATGATAAAAGTATAAAATGAATGTATACCCACTTCTCAATAAAAATTGTGATCAAAGTGCAGCGTGAGTTTTTAAAAGAAACAATATAAAAATGTATAGTCGATTATTATGATTTCTATGATAGAATAGCATGAACAGTTTAAAACTTTTTCTTTATTTACATATTTTTTTAAATGCAATCTTTAGAATTACAAAGGATCTAAAAAACACCAAAACAAAGAAAGAATCCCTTTAATGCCAATTTCCCAATTTCTTTTTTGGACAAATTATTTTACATTTTTATTTCAAATTCAGTGATATTTCTACAAATTTTTATTACTTCGGGTTTTTCTTTGAATTTTGAAACAGCTTCATGACTGAATCTTTTCTGGCCAATTACAGAGTTTGTAGATTATAGATGGAATAAGTTATGTTATCGTGTACGGTAATTGTGAATTCCTGAACTTCTGGTTAATGTAAAATAAGATTTCATCATTTTATTGATAATAAGGTAATACTCTTTGAGAGTGGCCATTGCATAATGCCCATTCAAAGAAAACACATTTTCTTTGAAGGGGCATCATTGAATAAAGTTGATTTGCTGGAGTGTCAACTAGTAGATCCAGTACTTTCAACATTCTACGTTCAACGTGTATACAGCGGAGATTTTATTAAAATTATTTTTTAACAAGGCCCCCATACATTAAATATTTGATTCTACTGAGAATATGTGAAAATAAAAATATATTAGCGATGTTGGGATTCAATAATGGTTTTTCAATTATATCATCAATGTGTTTCCCCCACCTTAACTTATCATCACACCCTGTAATTTCTTGAATTTTATAATTCCTTGAGAAAAAATAAGCTGACTTTGCTGAATTATCCCTGATTTCTCGGCGCTTTTGAGAAATTTAACTTTTTCTCAAATTGTAACGTTGACACGTGTAAAAATACAGGGTGTTCTATTTGACGACAAAGTTATTGGAGTTCAAATGAGTGGTAAGTGTACCAGTTAACATGAAACACAATATATGTAGCACATTGATCGTCCATTTAGCCTCAGAAACCAGCTGGAAGGGATTTGAGTGACCAGTCAAAATTTTGTACACCTACCGTGGCTAATTCAAACAATATCGAATTTCTTTGACAAAAAGTAAAATATCTCAAATCAAAGAATAAACTGAACCATAACTTTTGTCACAACGGTGAGAGTTAGGTATATGGACACTTTCGCAAAGGCTGCCTATATTTTTATCATGAATTTCAAGAATGAAAGAAAATACTTACCATGCATTTTATTTAATAAATTATTACTTTGAGATGTCATGAGATGTCAGACTGTTTATAAACATTTCAATAATTTGTGGTGTATGGATCTTATATAAATAATTTAAAGCAAAAAAACTAAAAACAGATTAATTCATACCATAAAAAATATAAACAAAGAAATGTCGTTGATAATATCAAAGTAGAGGAGGCTTTGAATATATCACATAGGTACTGAAAATTAAAATTATTTCCTTTGTGAAAGCATGTACTTTTTCAATCGATTTTTAAATTGTGGGATGTTTCTGGAATTTTTTATCTCATTTTGGAAATCTATCAAAATCTATTAGCGCTGAATGTGCGAACCTTTTTTGTCCAACAATTGAGCTAGCCGTATCAATATGGAACAAGTTATGTTGCCTAGTATGATAACTATGAATTTCAGAATTTCTAGTTATTGTGAAGTTTGATTTAACTTTCTTATTCACAATGTCGAAAGACATTTTTAAAGTTTCTATTGCATAAAGTTCTTCTAACTATAGTGCTCTCCAAATTGTTCATAAATACATCTGCTAAAAGTGGACCAAGGGCGGAACCCATTGGTAAACCTGCATATTGTTTATAAAATTTGTTATTGAACTGTTAAAAAATCTGATCTATGCATACATCAAAAGCTGTCGAAATTTCAAAAGAAGTGATATGGTCTACTTTGGCTTGATATAATTTATCTAAGGGCCAACTTATGTATCATTGTCATTATCATAGTTACTGTCTTAATCATAAAATGAAATCATAACTGTACATGTACAGTATGGGCAATTTCTTCAGTATTAGTCTCAATCTTAATCATAAGAATTTGACCATCAAAGTTGGAATTTTTTTATTTTTATACTCGTGATTAGGACGACAGACACAACGCGCATGCGCATCGAACATATTTGACAAATGTCATAAATAATTATTTGTTTTGACTTGTTATCCTTGTTTTTTGTTATTGTTTATTGTGTTTCGGAAAAAAAACGAGCCAGGAAAAGGGTACTCTTAAGATGTCTAAAAACCATGGTGTGTCGACTCATTCCTGCAAAACTGTGGGATAAAACGGGAGACAATTCGCCAGCTTGATTAAGAGAAAACAAATGAAATCGTGACCTGTTTCCCAAATATTCCGCATTTGCGTGTACCGCCACGGTCGGTTTTCCTGTTAGGGTAAATTTACAAGCACAGAAGTTTTCAAGTATTGTCGACGGATGAACTGAATAAAGAAACCTAATTATTGAAATTTACTAAATCACTATCACCAATCAGTTTTATTTGTTACATTTTCGACTTATTTTCATAATTTTTTACTGAAATGCAATTAACTACAATAATAACCACGCATTTCATTTGGAAGATTCGAAATTAAGCTTCATGAAAATTCACCATTAGAACCTGTCAATCTAGTGCTAATTATAATCTGAATGGCGGGATTCCGTGAGATATATTCGTGGCATTATTTTCATCAAAATGTTTTCTAATAATACAAGATATACTATGTGATAATCTTCATAATATGGTGGTACTCACTTTCGGTATATAGATAGATAGATAGATATAGATGAATTATTTTGTTCGTCTCTCTGGATTGCCCACAAATGATACAAAAACGGAACATGATCAAATTATTATTGTACAGACTACACAGAAAACGATTAGATATTCACAAATTTTATTCAATGTTTCACCAACACAGCAGCTTCTTCACTGTCTGATTGAATAAAGTTTGTGGAGATCGAATCGTTTTTTGTGTATTTTATTCAATTACTACGGATCTTCATCAAGTAACGGCCGAGTCAAAAAGACAAATTGAATTATCATTGAATGAATGATGAATTTCTAAGAAAATATGCAGCAAAATGGACAAACACATTAATAATAGTCATCAATACAGGGAAATTGCACTATGAAATTTAGATTCCGTCACAACTATTCATTTTTGAACAGTAAGTTTGTTGAAATTCCATGAAATTGACAACAGTCGTCAATCACCATATCCCTGAAATATCGACAGGACTAAAATTCTATAAAGGCGCCATCTCTGAGACCGATTGAAGAAGCAGACCACTATTTCATTTGTTTATTTGTCTTCTGAAAAATCAAGACAAAATCGAATCACTCGACACACCAGGGTTTTTATACATCTTAGGTACTCTTATTGAAATGTTGAAAAGTGTCACCTTCTTTGGGATAACACGACACTCATGACAGTGTGGTCATCTGTCAAGTTTTTATTTTCGAACTAATACCTGTGATGCATAAAATTTCTTAAGACAGGTCTATTCACTATCTTTTAACGATATCGTTAGCAGTCGTAACCAAGCGATCAGCCGTTAAATAACGATGAAATCACAGAATCATATTCACTATGTGCTTCTTCATCGTTATTTAACGATATATTGTTGCCAAAACATCGCTGAGCAGACGACACCTATTTGGCTGTCATAACTGTCAACGATAATAGACGTGTTCAGCAAAAAAATTATTCTCACTCGTCCTTTGCAAAATTTAAATAGTAATCCAATAGAAATGGATCAGTTCGAGCGGGACGTATTGGTTGTAATCCTAGAAGAACTGCGAAGGTGATATGATGATTTATGAAGGTAAATCAGATCACGTATCTGTTGTTCCGTAGAGAGTTGAATCAGAGATTCAATAGATAGCCGAAGAATATCAGCAACCCTCTCGAGACTCCTGAAGATAATTTTTGGACGGATTTTAGATCAACCAGAGAACTGGCGTGGGAGTTATTTAACGAAATGAATGATCACTCCTCTGTAACGTCCCTCAGGAATACGAGGAGACCTTCAGTTATACAAGTAAACAAAAAATAGTAAATTTCCATTCAATAACCAATAACATAGTTTTCTTTTAGCATTGCATTTTTTTGCTCATGGCAATTACCAGAAGTCTATGACAAAATATGAATCGTGTGTCGTGTCCCAGTCTCCTGTAGGCAGCAGGTGTATTCACGAAGTATCAGAAATAGGAGGTGCAAAGTTTCTTTGAGAATTTCTGGTTTACTTGGTTCATACTTATTTGTACGAAAACACAATTTCAATTTATCCAAATATACGGAAAATTGTATTTATAATAGTTTCACTACTTTTTTCACAATTCCGTGATATTCACCATTTCCATAATTGATTCAAGTTTCCATAAAATAGCCACATAACTGAAACATTAGTTTCAAAATTTTGTTTTCATCCGTCATTCAATTACAAAACATGAATTTATATGTACTACCCGTCTCAAAAATTCAGGTTGGTCGTTATTCATTCGGTAACGATTGAAGCCGTAACGACATTGTTTACAGAATACGAATTTCTGAATTGTCGTTTAGATTGACGTAATCGTAAATTGAACTACAATCGTTAATCAACGACTCGTTAAATAACGACTTTTTAGAGGATAGACCTGTAAGACTAGGGCTGTGATAGTGATTATGACTATGATAATATGTTGCATAAATTGGCCCTAAAATGAGAGACCTACATTCGTTGTATGGCATGTTAGAGAACATACTTTTCACATCGAATGAAACTGATATGACATTATGTGGAGTGGTTTTTCAAAATGACATACCGAACATGAATTGACCTTTTGACTAGGAAAAAGTGATTCGACGTTTTCGAATCATTCCTTGGAATGCATTCACAAGTTCCCGAACCTAAACGATACGGAAATTTTACACTATGCAAGCAAAGGATTGAAATTCAATTATTTAGAATCCTTAGGCAGCTTTCAGACTAGGCGGAACGCGGATCGCGGAAATGTCAAATTCCGCCAAAAAAAGTTGACTTCCATTCAACAATTTACTCCGGAATGACCTTGAGCGTAAATTATAACGTTTTGATTGGCCTAAAATTCAAATTTGACATTTCCGCGATCCGCGTTCCGCCTAGTCTGAAAGCAGCCTTAGAAGTTCATAAACAATCATTAAGGACGTAACCTACTGAATGTTCAACTAGATTTGGTATATTCGTCGGTTTTCAATGCAGCACACTCACATTGTTGCTTGTAAACAGGGCCCAGATACAAAAAGTCGTTAATGACCGTTGATCAACGGTCATTAATAACAGTTATAGCCAAGATTTAAGGGTGTTTGAAGAATAGCTGTTCATTTTCAGTTTAAAGTATTCCTTTGATAATGTCCATATAGGACGAAACTGCAGAAACTTTAGTTACAAAAATAAGTGGCATAAAAACACAGAAAGTTTTATTTCTCTTACTCCCTGTGTAAGTAGCTAGTACCTCGTGATGATGATAACTGCTGGCGACACGTGGGTCCAGTTCAAATGACATAGTTTTGAGATTTGGGTGGTTTTTCAGCCGTATGCATAGTCAATCGCCAGCGACCCGCCAGAGTTTCGCCGTTCTCTACACAAGGATTATAATGCACAGTCGAGCTCCAAAAAAGTGACAACTACGCGATAAGTCACATTTTGGCGAAACGCTGGCGATGTACCACTTTTTTTGCAGCTCGACTGTGCATTATAGTTCTTGTGTAGCGAGCGGCGAAACTCTGGCGAGTCGCTGGAATTGACTATGCATATGGCTGTTTGTGTTTTATTCCAAAATTTATTTGTACTTTTTTTTAATAGAAACTAAAGGAATGTCATTTTAGAAAGCTAAAAGTTATCCGAGAGATCTATCTAGTATTGCAGAATAAGAAAGAAATTACGTTTTACACCAGAACACACCTATATTCTTCATTCTTCTCTTTGGTTGGATTTGACTTGGCAGGGGGTTCTTTGGGTTTCTTTTTGAAATCAGTCTTATCTTCTACCGGATTTGAGTTTCCTCCACAAAAATCCTTCAGTTCGAAAAGTTTTTCTTCTCTGGTCCTGATGAATGAAGAAAAAGAGAAACTTGAATAAGAGGAATTCAAAATGAATCATTATTCAATGTCAACCCTTCTAAAAATAATAGGACTCGACAAATTTAACGCAAAAAAATAACGTGAAGCAGTTTGTCTCTACCCCCATTGATGCTAAAAAACACTTTTTTAGAATAGAAACAGTTTCAATTTCATATCTTCTGATAATATTTTGAAATAAACTATCATATATTTCTTTAGTTTCATATCCAATATCAAGATATGTTAAATTTTGGTATACAGGGTGTCCGGTAAACCTTGTACAATATTGAAACTAGTGATAAACTAGATCATGACCTTTCAGAATATCGGAATTTTACCTTAGTAAAAATCTCACTGTTTTCGAGATAATGAGCATTTTTTTAATTTCTGGAAAATCACTACCTCACCTTGGATTTTTTAATGCCATGTATACAAATTGGGATGAATTTAAATATCTTTGCTGCTGAAGATTACTGATGAGTGATGCTTTCAGACGTACGAAACAGTTTTTCAGATAACAAAACAATCTTTCAAGAAATGAGGGTAAAATGACAGATTTGAGTTACACCAATTTTTTTAACAACAGTTTGACATTGTTTGAAAAAACATAACCAAGTGGAACTGGATATTCATTACAAAAGAATGCCCATTTTGTCCAGGCTTCACTATGGTATAAAATATACGATCATTATTTTTGGAAGGAGTAGAATTTCGATAATATTAGAGTGTGATGTTATTCTGAGCTAAAATCAACTCCATTAGACTTTGTCAGTAATGTCTTTTATTTTTATCCTATCAAGATGAAATGATTAAATAATTATGAGTAATAACGAATCAACTGTTTAGAAGCATTCAATGAGATGTAATGAAGTAAATACTAATTTAACGTTTTTTTTTTAAATCAAGATATACTATAAACCACAATAACGATTATTCAACATAGCACTGAATAATATTACAAAAATGTTATTTTCCATCCAATCGTACGCAGAGACGACATATTTTCAAGAAGAACCTTTTCAAATGCGTTATAGGTTATAGCCCCCAAATCAGCGATTCTATGAGCGGCATTGTGCAATCGGATATAGTTCTGCATAAAGCGCTGCTGCAGCAGTAGCACTACCTCCACATTCACCATAAATGTTATGCATTTGCGCATATTCTCGGGGAGTATGACGTATGTACGGCATGACAAAGAAATAAATACCAATGAACGAAACAAGCGGAATAATTTCAAAAAACTACGATAGAAGTCACAAGTTGTTCAAACAAAAGTTTTTAATTTTCGACAAGGATTCATCTCTTAAAAAAGTTTGCACTTATTTTGTTACACCCTGTATATCTGTCGGTCTCTGAAACTTCGTTGGAATCTGGATTTTGGACAATTGCGAGATTTATCATAAGAATTTGTATTAATCGGTGCCATGTCGGATAATCGACATTTAATTTTGATAATTTCATTAGGCCTAATTACATGAAAAGTTAATTTTATTGACATACTATTTAATGCTACCAAGCATTCTTTATTATTAATAATTATTTCCACTTTTTATCTTGATAAAATCTAAATAAAATAATTTTTGGGAGTAAGTATAAAAGTTTATCAAATAAATGAATTATTTTGGAACCTTTGGTGTGAATTCAATTCAAGAAAAAAATAAAATACCCTAACACTAAAACTACGTCACAATCTTAAAATCTTAAAAGCTTACTTTTAGCTCCTGAAGATGCTAACTTTGTTGGCGAAACGCGCGTCGAGTGTGATTGTGACGTAGTTTTGGTGTTGGGTAGTTTCGTCTTTTTCTTGAATAAAAGTTGATAGAAGCCTAGATTAAAACCACGCCTAATTCAATGGAAACCACTTCTTCTAAAAATAATTATAGTTTGTTTTATACCATGGTAGAGTCTGGAAAAAATGAGCATTCTTTTGAAATGAATGTCCACTTCCAATTGGTTATGTTTCTTTCAGATAATAATGTCAAACTTTTTTTAAAAAAATTGATGAAACTCAAATCTGTCATTTTACCCTCATTTCTTGAAAAATGTTTTCACTTTCTGAAAAACTGTTCTGTACGTCACTCATCAGTAATCTTCGGCAGCAAAGATATTTGGATTCGGTCCAATTTGTATACATGGCACTCAAAAATCCAAGGTTGGGTAGCGATTTTCCAGAAATTCATAAATTGCCCATTATCTCGAAAACGGTGATATTTTTACTGAGGTGAAATTCCGATATTCTGAACAGTCATGACCTGGTCTATCATCAGTTTCAATATTGTACAAGTTTTACCGGACACCCTGTATATATGCAGTTTCTTGCATTTGGCGATGATGCTCAGATATTTATTCATTTGCAAAAACACTGCAGGATATTTCAAATTTTGCATTCATTATAAGATGCTGCTCAAATTTGGAAAACACCAGTTAGTCCAAGAAACGGGGAAGCGGCTCAATGTTAAATGTGCAAAAATTAATATCGGAAAAACAAACAAAAAAAAAATGAGCGTATGGGAAATTAAAATTCGGGATGAGTCTCTATTTAATGCGACTCGATCCTGATTACCGAACATAACCTGAAAAATTGGCAAAATTGCGAATAGCGGTGTTTTGTTGATAATTAAAAAACTACAGCTCCGATAAAAAAAAAGTTAAATCAGGAAATTGTAGGTATTAAAAAGATGTATCAATTAAATAAGTTATAATTTTTTGATATCATTGATACTTATCGAGTTAAATCGGAAAAACCGTGAAAAATCGGAATTTCTATAACTCGTTCATTGTGAGGTATTGAAAATTGTTACTTACAGTTTTGTGTAGCCTATTGCAAGCCGAAAAAGTATTTTTTTTGAAAAATTGATAATGATTATTTTTCAAAATATTTGAAGTTTTCTCAAAAAAGATGCTCTCTCAATATGGCTACTCTTGCTCGGGGAATGATGCTACAGTAACGATTCAGGGCTTATATTTTTCTGTAAGAGTTGTACTTTCATTTTATCGAATAAGTTTATTGATTTTTTTAATTTTAAGTGTCAAAAAATTATTTAAAAAAATTATTTTTTCTAAATAAATTTCTTAATTTTGTTTTTATAGAAATGACTTTTATGAAAATAGATTTCTAGCATGATTTCACGCATTGAAAAAAATTGAACTTCTACGATCACTAGGAGCCAAGATAATTTTTTTATTTAAAAAAAAAACTGGAAGGCGCAATAATCATCGTACAGCAGTCACCTTCATGGATATTGAGGTTGAATGCCTATATTTTCAATAAAAAAATACTACGATATGTTTAGTTCATTTGCAGTATAATTAATTGATGAACAAAGTGAGGCGTGCAGACGGGGAGCAATGCAATTCTAGCGGGTGGCGCAGTGGTGATACAAATTATGTTGACATCAAAGAAACTTTCGTTCTGACAGTGTTATTGAAAAGTCGTTATTGATTCAATTTCAGGTACTAGTGTACATTGCAAAAGAAAACGTACCTGAACAACAAGTTACAAGTTTTTTTATTGCCTCTGGTGAGTACTCATTTTATTAAACATAACGGTTTTTAATTCAAGATTAATTTATCATTTTTAGATATTGACATACAATGACAGAGACTAATGAAGAAGTATTTATTTTGTGTGATAAAAAATGGAGATGAAGGCTATAGAATCACTTATGAAAGCAAGTAAAGAGATAGGAGATAAGAAATATATAAAAATGAAAGATGTAGCGTTCCTAGATGTTCATCTAAGCCGCAGAACTGTATACGTCAGACCGACTCATATTCAAATTGCAAAGAAAAGTATTTCACAGAAAATTACGCAGTCAAGGAAAGAGGAAGCTCGCCAATTCTACTTTAGTTCATTGTGCTTATTTTGTGGTTGTGATACAACTGAAACTAATAAAGAAAAAATTAAGTTATTTATAAGTAACGATTTTTGAATATTTACCCCCTCTCTAAATTTTCCCGGGCGCTTAAAGCCCGGATTTTTGATTATTTGTCCCCCCCTTCCCCCATCCAAATCGGATTTTTGATTATTCACCCACCCGTCCTTCCTCCTTCAAATTTTCCATATATTGAAAAAAATTCACATTTTTTCCTAAATACACAAAAAACTCGAAAACGAGATACTTATCGAGAAAATGTATATGAACAGTTTCATTGATCTCAAAGATGTCTACAAAAAGTTCATATGACATTTTTTGATATCTCAAAAAATAAACAGAATATTGATTTTTTTTATAAAAACATGCAAAAAATGCGTAAAATTTTTTTAAAGTCATTTTTTGACCCTTAAAATTGAAAAAATCAATATACTTATTCGATAATATGAAAGAACAACTCTTACAGAAAAAAATAAGCCATGAATCGTTACTGTAGCATCATTCCCCGAGCAAGAGTAGCCATATTGAAAGAGCATCATTTTTGAGAAAACTTCATACATTTTGAAAAATAATCAATATTTATAAATTTTTTCAAAAAAGACTTATTTGGCTTGCCATAGGCTACACAAAACTGTAACAATTTTCAATACCTTACAATTGACAAGTTATAGAAAACCCGATTTTTCACGGTTTTTCCGATATAACTCGATCAATGATAACAAAAAATTATAACTTATTTAATTGATAGATCTTTTTAATACCTCCAATTCCCTGATTTAAGTTCTTTTGATCGGAGCTGTAGTTTTTTAGTTATCAACAAAAAACAGCTTTTCGCAACTTTGCCGATTTTTTAGGTTATGTTAGGTAATCACGATCGAGTCGCATAAAATAGAAACTCATGCTGAATTTCAATTTCCTATACGCTCATGTTGTATGTTACTGTTTTCAAATTTGACCAAAGTGTTTCAAAAGATCGTTTTTTTAGTAATCTAGTTTGATAAAAATGTATCCTTTGTAATTTTAAGACTGATATTCTCAACAACAATAATTAAAATTTTACCAGATGCATGATTTTTACAATGAAAATGAAATAGACAATCAATAGAGATTAACAGCATCTAGGTGTATCGGCTGTAGTCTAAAGCTATGTCTACAACTGCGGTAGACACTACCAAAAGCGATGAAGCAACCCGGTCAAAATACTCGTGTTGGTGGCGTGATTCCAAATGAAACTGTCAAAGGAGGTGGAGCCTTCAAAGGTTTAATCAATTAGTTATCTTCAAATTCTCATTTATTTCATTGCATCCTTGTGTAAAACACTGAATATCTCCGGAACCGTTCATGCTAGATGTAGGGAATCGTTCACAAAAGTCCTCCGTAATTGCGCGTGGAATCAATTTAATTAGAAAAAAAAAAAGATTTCCATTTGAAATTGAGTGACGATCATCTTTAAATGGCTTGAATGATTAATAATTTCTGAACTCTCTTTATAATGAATTCGAAATGTCGGTAATGATTGCCTATATTGAAATATTTCTAAGAAAGTGGGGGTGTTGTGGGAAATTATCCAACTAGTATATTATACTTCATACATGTAAATTATTAATTAGGTAATATTTCACATATTTCAATTTCAACTATTATTTTGTATCTCCTTTATATATTTCAATATAATCCAGCCAAGGTCTATCATAAAAACAAACCGGGAATTTCCAAGCATAACATTCTACCAGTGAACAAAGGACCCCGCACTTTGTATAGGTAAAATGGTTCTCGGTGAAATTGTCTGAATTTTTAGTATATTCTAGTATTCGATGTACTGATTGTACGTTGCAGAATCGCAAAGTTCGTTGATGGATAGATTTTGAAATACAGGGCGTTTAAGTTAAAAATCAGTAACTATTATTTAATTATTTTCTCGGGATTTGAAAGTGCCAAGTGCATTTTTTTTCGCTCTTATTATCAACGTACCTTCATATTACTAAATATCGTTCAGATGGTGCAGATTATATCGTTATGTACAGAGTGAAAAATAAAAACATTTTAGTAATGTCTGAAAATTCGATGTAATAATGAAATATTGATAAAATTATTTTGGCATGCAATATACCTTTCTTATTCCATCATTAATCACAATTCATACATTTCGGACAGGGTAATTTAAAAAAATTGGTGAAATATATAGCCGTTTCTTTCCTACATAATATCCTGTATATTTAAGTGAATTATCATTAATCATAGTGGGACTACCTGTAGCGGGCACTACACAGCCTACTGTAAACATCCGTATGCGAGCACGTGGCATGTATATAATGATTCAAATGTGTCCCCAATTTCATCTAAATCCCTCGTAACCAGTGATGCCTATGTTCTCTTCTATGAGCCGGAAGGAACTTGATCACAACTTTGTGTTCATATTTACTTAGTTTTATTTTTAGTTTCATATTTTTAGTAATTTGTTGATTGAACTGTATTTATATCTTTCAATATAATTCATTTTATATTCATTATCATCCTCCGAAGATAGCAGATACCGAATAAACATGATTTCTCTTGGGATATATAGGGTGATCATGAAAATTTTCGATGATAAAAATGACAAAATATCAACGTTTCAGAAATCACCCTATAATTCACGATTAACTCGGTGAAATTCCTTTATTATTATTTAATATATTCATCATGCTCTCCTCAACACTGTCCCATAAATTCAGTTTCCTACTATGACATAGCAATCATGGGAGAGGCAAGAATGGGACTCCTGAGGCAACAAAATACGATCAACAGATCGGATCACAACAAGATAAAAGAAATAGTGGGAGGCAACATTCTTGAAATGAAACCAACGGACCACATGACTCCTAGATACTTCTTCAACATCAACTTCGAGGCTATCTTGCAAGATCGAAGGGAATGGACAGACGACAATACCAGGAGCAAACCTGGAGAGAGGTTCTGGTACACGGACGGATCCAAAACCAGAGAAGGAACTGGTGCTGGAATATATAGTGAGGGGAGGAACTCCCAAATAAGCGTCTCACTAGGAACAAACACCTCTGTATTCCAGGCAGAGATGTACGCCATCTTGCAATGCGCGAGAGAAATCAATACGAGGGAAATGCACAATGCACGGATCAAAATATGCACCGATAGCCAGGCGTCACTGAAGGCTCTTATGAATCCGAAAGTGACATCAAGACTGGTATGGGAATGCCGAGAAGAACTCAGTGTTCTCACAGAACACAACAAATTAATTTTGATGTGGGTTTCAGGACACTGCGGTATCGAGGGCAATGAAAAAGCTGATGAGCTAGCCAGAAAGGGCTCATCAACTCCATATATTGGCCCAGAACCTGCACTCGGGATTAATAAATCCGACATTCGAGGATGCATTCGGGACTGGGTCAAGCGAAAACAAAAGGAGAGGTGGCACGAAGCCCCCCTCATGCACCACGGGAAAACATACATTAAAGAACCGTCACAACACAAAACTGAAGAACTACTCAAGCTGAGCAGGAATCAAGTTAGAACAATAACGGGTCTTCTCACTGGTCACAGTCCAATGAGAAAACACCTGCACAAAATGGGTCTGTACAACGCAGAACTTTCCTGCAGACAATGTGGTAAAGGGACAGAAACAGCCAAACATATACTGTCAGAATGCGAGGCATTAGACCGCAAGAGACAGGCAATTTTTGGGAAACCCAATTTAACTCCCGAAGAATACAACAGCCAACCGGTAAAGAACCTGTACAGACTGGTACAGGGGACCAGAGTTACGGAGTGGGTGCTGTAAAACCAACACGGAAAACACAAAAAGCCCAAGAGGCTGAGGTGTAGCTGGTGAAAGAACCAGCATCCGAGGAAGGAAAAAAAATGACTAGTCTCATAGTAATTAATTGAGAAACTTATTAACCATTTGCATAACGAGTAGATGGAACTTGTTCACGCGTACATTCTACTAGATTTTTCACAAATAGTGAAACGTGAGAATGTGGACATCAAAATAAATGTAAAAGAGGGTGAAGATTAGAGATAACAATCACATCAGGTATACGAATTTAATAATGTGAGAAAGTTCAGTGAATTTTGTTGGTTTAAGCACTGTCGGAATAAAAAACGAACTATCTGGGAAAAGTGAAAATGATTGGTAGAACGCTTTTATTTCTAATAGGAGAATTTGAAGCTGGGCTGCCAAGGTTTTTTTCCAATGCGTGTTCCACTCGTATAGAGGTTTTCATGATTTTTATATTTGCTGGTTATCAATAGAAAAATAGACATCTATTATATTTCACCAGTATAGGTAATTCAATACGTAAAGGTAATAATAATTATAACTGATAGAACTAATTGATTTTTCTTTTTCATTCACTTTTCGTCAACGACAGAATCGAAATGTACCCGATAGCCGATAGGATTTTCTTGTTGTATGAGGAACGTAGCGCTGCTACGGGGTAGGTGGATCGGTTAAGGCTGTTCTTTGTCACCTTCAGTGATAAGTGATGTCCCGTACCGGGGCCTCACACACGATTGGGCGAGTCAAACTATCCAAGCATTAAGAATTTTCTTTGGCTCATGCCTTAGTTGTAAGTTGTAACTGATGTGTCGTATATTCAGTCAGTTCCTAAATGGTAAATGGAATTGGATGGACCGTCATTGGTCATCACCCTGCATATAATGTTACATTTATTTTGATCTCCACATTCTCACGTTTCACTATTTATGAAAAATCTTGGCCACTAGTAGAATGTACGCGTGAACAAGTTCCTTCAACTCGTCATGCAAATGGTAATAAGTTTCTCAATTAATAACTATGAAACTAGTCATAGTAGGAAACTGAATTTTTGGGACAGTGTTGAGGAGAGAATGATGAATATATTAAATAATAATAAAGGAATTTTACCGAGTTAATCGTGAATTTCTGAAACGTTGATATTTTGTCATTTTTATCATCGAAAATTTTCATGATCACCCTATATATCAATATTTCATTATTACATCGAATTTTCAGACATTACTAAAATTTTTCACTTTGTACATAATGATATAATCTGCACCATCTGAATGATATTTAGTAATATGAAGGTACGTTGATGATAAGAACAAAAAAAATGCAATTGGCACTTTGAAAACCCGAGAAAATAATTAAATAAAAATTACTGATTTTTAACTTGAACGACCTGTATTTCAAAATCTATCCATGAACGAAATTTGCGATTATGTACGTTCAATCAGTACATCGAATACTACAATAAACTAAAAATTCAGACAATTTCACCAAGAACCATTTTACCTATAAAAAGTGCGGGGTCCTTTCTTTCTCATAATCCGATTCAATAGGTACCTTGGATAACGACCATAGCAGTCGATGCCAAAAAAACAAAAAATTAGTACCTACGATTAGCTAAGCTTCGTCGGTTTTTCCAAATTGTAATCGATTGGAAATCCCCAGGATAATCTTTCGGTAATTTCATTTACGGATTTCAACGTTCGCAATCAGTCAACCGACAGACACGGCAGATATTCATCGTTATTTCAATAAAGAGATTTATCAAATGTTACCGTAAGTGTTCGGCTCTGCCACAGCAGTTAATAGTTACCCACGAAAAATAAAAAATAGGTGATAAGGTCCTAAAAGGCCGATATTGCCATATGTGTACTCACCTATATGGGGTAATCTGTTCTACTTTGGCTGCATTCTGCTTGATCAATGCCATGTAATTTGTAACCAGATTCCAACACTTCATCATCCGGTTTTCGCACGTCAGTATTCCTAACTGACCGGCAGACTGTACCATTTCTTGCAGAAGGAACCTCACGTCTTCAAGTAGGACAAACACTGGGTTAATAGGATCCGAAGCGCCTACAAATAACTCGAAAGTTAGGTGTCTGCAGAAAACACCACAAAAATGTATTTATGTCCATGCATTAATTTCAAATTTTACCCATTATGTTCGAAGAATCCACAACTACCAAGAATTTCGTGGGTCTATTTTAGACCTAGCGAAGATATAGTGTAGAATATCTTTTTGAATAGATTTTTTTTAATATACTACATTTTTAAATAGACTAAAAAGAATTTCTCCTCGAACCAAACAGATTTATAACCCCGTACAGATTCCTAGCTCCATATAGATCGTTCTGAAAATTTATGATTGTGAATTTTTAATTGCTTTGAAAATATTTGTAAGGTTGGTGATTCAACAACAATTTTTATTGGAGAGGTTTTGTTGTGATGTGGATCAGTTTAGTTGAAGAAAAACTAGTGTTTCTTACCAACGTTTTGGATTCTAAATTCATCATCACGGCTCTGTATCAATGAGTTTTATATATATATATATATATATATATATATATATATATATATATATATATATATATATATAGCGCCAACTATCAAACTGAGGACACACCGTAAAATCAACGTTGCGAGGACCACTGGAAGGAAAGGTGCTAGACACTCGTCATACCCTTTTCTGTTCTTGTTCAGAGTGGGGGGCACCAAGATTCTCTAATATACGCTTGAATTACTGAACAGTTCAAATTTGATTTTTACGAGTATATCGGAACCAAGTGAGGACCATACTTCCGTGATATCATTGAGAGGTCCGTTTATTTGTCAGCAGAATCCTACCAAACTGAGGTCCGTATAACCTAATTATTAGTATGAGGTGTATAAAGTGAGGACCACTGAACGTTGCCAAGTTTCACAAATTTCTCTTCACATACGATCGGCACTTTTACGGTACATGTGACAGTACAGACAAGCCAAAATTATAATTATTGATAGAAATGGATTAGGCAATCCAGACTTCTGCATTCAACCTATACAATAGGTATAATCGTCGACAAGTATCTATCAGAAAACAACTACTGTCCCCTACGACAATTGAATTAAAACTGATAGATTCTTGGCAAAGTATTCTACAAGAACTACTTTGCAATGTTATCCCAATCTCAACACCAAAACATGTCTCAACCCACATGGTTTTGCCGATCATCAGTGTATCTAGTTATTTTCTGTTGCCGTCGATTATACCTATTGTATAGGTTGACTGCAGAAGTCTGGATTGCCTAATTCATTTTTATTATTAGTTTGATGAGCTTCTGCCAAGTAGTGTTATCAAATATTTTCTTCCGAAAATTATGATTGTAAGTCAGTACTGCATTGTATATGGAAACAATTCTGGCGGTTTATTCGTCAACGAAAGCAATATTCAGTATTATTTCGGACAAAGTTCGATACGGAGAGTATGGTGAAAATTATATGAATTAAATAAAAATATTGACATATCGTGAGTCGCAGAAATTGACATATTTGTAAATCGCGACTGAATTCCTGGATGAGGGGTAATTAATGCTTGGAGGGCACCATTTGTTTGGTGGGACAGTAGGATTCTTATGTTGTTCGATGAACCCTAGCACTGAAGATATGCAAAAATCTGGAAACATGTCTGCAGATGGTCATTCAAAATCAAATGATAAAAACAATAATAAATCGTCTTTATATTCTTCGGTACGAAATAGGCGAAGTTTAGTTTAGGTCTCTCTTACACTTAACCTAAGTAGTACAAATGAGAGATGAAATATAGGTAGGAAAGTCATTCATGGGGTCGAGCAAAACAAAATAAAATCATTGCAAAGCAGTAGTGCTTCATCAAAACATATAACCATGAGTAAAAGAGTTAGGGTATTAACGAAATTTGGCTTTCAATTTCTTTTTTCATATCAAGATAATTGAATGTGATTGACAAAAACGGAAATATAGAATTCAATTGCTTGGTAGTTGAAGTATGAGGCATTATATCCACTATTTGATCACAATTAGCACTTGAAATTGTGACCGCTTTGAGGAACGTTGCAGAAATAGATGCCAGATATAATTCAATATCTGTCAGGGAGAGAAAATCTTTTCTGCCAGATATTTTCCACTTTGTGGGAATGTGTTGAAAGATAGGTATTTCGATTTCATTTCATCCAATGAAATTCAGTAATTAAAGGCATGGTATGTTTTTGAATTTTGTTAGGATGGATCATAAAACGAATACAACGATGTATTTGCAGAATATAAAGAACTGTTGTAATTCGACTGTATCGAGTAATTCATAAATAAATTTATATTCAGTATCTTTATAGTGTCATTTGTGAAATCTGACAAAGTCAAGTCACCCCTCTTTCCAAAAATCTTTCTGCAAATATCTGACAGAAAACAATTACTTTCCGAGCCAATACTGCGCGGATTTTTCAATATTTTTGTGTTCCATAGAAGTTAGCGAGTTTCTGAGCCACTGAACGATTGTCGTTTCTTTAGACAGAATCTAAAATTGTCAGTGTGTGTTTGGGGGCTGCACTCCTCATATGGAAACTGTCTCATCTAAGTGAAAATTTTGACGAAAAAAATTCTCTCTGTCTGATAATCGAATAAGTAAGGAATATAAGGCAACCCTCTGACAAAAGACAAGTGCTTTACTGGCAAATACAGCGTTGGATGATGAATCATATGGACTTCCCTTTGATTTACATTATACTAATATCTGCTAGACAATCGAATCAGAATCGATTAAATTAGTCCATCTGAAAGAAAGATTGAGGAATAGATTGAAAGATTCGTAAAAAGATAGGAGAATAGGTGAAACAAAGAATAAATGTATTCGAGAAAATATTAAATAAGAAAGAGAAATAACAAGTGACAAACAAATAAAAAAATCTGCATTGTTCACAATGAACGCTTGTCAACAAAGAAACAAGGTGTCCAGCCATACCAGGACGGTGCTAATTGTCTTAATCCTATACGATAGGAATAAACATACCTAATATGACTATTCATTGAATCATAAATAGAAATGAAATATTTTGAAAAAGGCACTGATTCCCGTACTTATCTGGAACACCGCAAAAGGGTTGGTGAACTTGTCTTCCTTCTTGAGATGTTTTGATAACCCAATCTCTTCTGAACTATCTTTGGCCGTTTCACCTTTATCAGTTCCATCAACAAGTTCAGTCATCACACCTATTGTTGTCACCTTTGATACTGCCGTCTATTCACCAGGACTCATTTTTTCAAAGAACGGCGAAGATTTGGAGATCATTGACTACGGAAATGTTCGGCCTACATACTCCAAATGTTTAAGGGGAACCCCAATTCCTAGTTACTTCATCTTGATTCCGAAGATGTTCTCGAAATTTTACAGGTGTTTGTTTCTCTTTGAAAGCAGAAGAAAATAGAATAAACAAATGAATATATAATAGTTAGTGGTAAACAGCGGAATAACAAAAAAAAAACTTTAATTTGTAGACGCTAAAAAGGAAAAAAATTATTCAAAATGTTTTTGGTACTCATTCAAATGCACAAAGAGGTGAAAATCATTGCATTAAATGTGTGATGTAGCTGAAATAACAATCCCTAGCTTTTGAATGTGTTACTCACAGAATAACCGCCGTAACACATCTGAAGCAGACTTTTTCTTTAGTGTATTCAATAGCAGTTTTAAAATTTTCTCTATCCCAATGTTATTCATTCCTTTTCAGTGAATTTGAATAAAAGCTTGTCTTTAAATGTTTTTTTTTTTCGTATTTTTAGTCATAAGTAATCAGATACTCCTCGTTCTGTTCATTTCCATAAGAGCTTCAGTATACCAGGGCTTCTTGATACTCAATATTGTGCATTCTAACTCTTCGATCCGATGAGCATCCAATGATCGATTGAATCATGAATCGTTTTGTCAAAATTCACGATCTCTGACTTCAAAAACCTACACATCAACTTTGAATGAAAACGAACAAAGGTCACAGAAACTTCGCAATACTGACACCTCGAAAACTCCCACATAGTATTTCTGGATCAGATGATAATTGCAAAACTCGTTGGAAAAAATCATTTCTGTAAAAAAAACAAACAACGGGTATTTTAACTGTTTCACGATTTTTCTACTTCGGAGGGTTGTTGAGGGGTAGTTTTCAATACACAAATCATTTTACGCTAGAGAACGTATTCAGTAGGTGTCGATTAATTCATTTCCTAAAAAAATCTCGAGCAATTGGTATTTCAACTGTTTCAAAAATTTTCTACTTCGGTGGGTTGTTGAGGGGTATTTTTAGGTTCACAAATTATTTCACACCATGAAACATATTCAGCGGGTGCGGAATATTTGATTTTTATTTCAATTGTTTCAAAAATTTTCTACATCAGATGGTTGTTGAGGGGTAGTTTTTGGTTCACAAAATATATCACCTCATAGTACGTACCGAGCCGGTAAACAATAGTAAATTTCCGTCAAAAAAACTTCGAGCAATAGGTATCTCAACTGCTTTAATTTTTTTTACTGCAGAGGGTAGTTGAAGGGTCGTATTTGATTTACAAATCAGTTTTCCTTATAAACCGTATTCAACAGGTGTAGAATAATTTATTTCCATCAAAAAACCTCGAGCAACGATAATTTCAACTCTTTCGAGATTTATCAACTTTGGAGGATTGTTGAAGGGTAGTTTTCATTTCACAAATAATTTCACCCTATATAACGTATTCAACAGGTATAGAATAATAAATTTTTGTCAAAAAATCTCGTGCAACAGAAATTTCAACTGTTTCAAGAATTTTCAACTTAGGAGGGTTGTTAAGGGGTAGCTTTTGGTTCACAAACTATTCTATTCTCTAGACCGTATTCAGCAGGTGAAGAATAATTCATTTCCGTCAAAAAAACTCGAGCAACGGTCACTTCAACTGTTTCAAGATTTTTCTACTTCGGAGTGTTGTTCAGGGGTAGTTTTTTATCCACAAATTTTGACACACTATAGAACATATTCAGCAGGTGAAAAATAATCAGTATCTTTCAAAAATATCGAGCAAAGGATATTTCGAATGTTTGAAAACTTTTCCAGTTCAAAGGGTTGTTGAGGGGTAGTTTTTGGGTTAATCTTCATTTCACCCTGTGCAACATATGCAGCAGTTATAGAATAATTCATTTCTGTCAAAAAACCTCAAGCAACGGGCATTTCAACTATTTCAAGAGTTTTCTACTTTGAAGGGTTGTTGAGGGGTAGTTTTTGATCCACAAATTTGTTACCATGTAGAAAATATTCTGCAGGTGAAAAATAATTTATTTCTGTCAAATAATATCGAGCAACGGTAATTCTGAATGTTTCAAGATTTTTCCACTTTGGAGGGTTGTTGAGGGGTAGTTTTTCATTCAAAAATTATTTCATCCTATAAAACTTATGCGGCAGGAGTGGAATAACTAATTTCTTCCAAAAAACCTCAAGCCACGGGTACTTCAACTGTTTCAAGATTTTTCTACTTCCGGAGGGTTTTTGAGGGGTAGTTTTTGGTTCACGAATTATTTCACTCTATCGAACGTATTCAGCAGGTGTAGAATAAATCATTTCTCAAAAAAACAAACAACGGGTATTTTAACTGTTTCACGATTTTTCTACTTCGGAGGGTTGTTGAGGGGTAGTTTTTGGTTTACAAATTATTTCACTTCATAGAATGTATTCAGCAGGTGTAGACTATTTTATCTCTGTCAAAAAAAGTCTAGCAACAGGTTTCTCAAGTATTTCAAAAAGTTTCTACTTCGGAGGGTTGTTGAGGGGGAATTTTTATTTGACATATCATCCCACCCTGTGAAACGTATTCAGCAGGTATAGAATAACTCATTTCTGCAAAAAAATCTCGAGCTACGAGTATTTCAACTATTTCCAGATTTTTCTACATCGGAGGGTTGTTGAGGGGTAGTTTTTGCTTCAGAAATGATTTCATCCAATAGACCATATTCAGCAGTTGTAGATTAATTAATTTCTGTGAAAAAACCTCTAGCAACGGGCATTTAAACTATTTCAAGATATTTTCCATTTCGGAGGGTTGTTGAGGGGTAGTTTTCGATTCACAAATATTTCACCCTACGGAAAGTATTCAGCAGGAGAAGAATAAGTCATTTCTGTCAGAAAAACCTCGAGCAACAGGTATTTCAACTGTTTTAAGTTTTTTCTACTTCGGAAGATTGTTAAGGGGTAGTTTTTGGTTCAAAAATTATTCCACTCTATTGAATGTATTCAGCAGATGTGAAAAAAATTTGTTTTGTCAAAAAACCTAGAGAATTCGGCATTTCTATTGTTTCAAGATTTTTCTACTTGGGAGGGTTGTTGAGGGGTAGTTTTCGATTCACAGATTTCAGAATCACTGATTTACATCCTTAAAAAACAGGGCAATTTGAATTAAAACTTGCAAAAGTAAAGAAAATGAGGTGAAATATAGTGATACCTATTACCTAATAAACATCAATGTGTTCAGCGTAACACGATATGTTGCCACATTTTCGGACCTCACTCAGTGCTGACCATATAATCCCACAAGGAACGGAATACGCACGTACAGAAAATATACATTCTCAGCAGCGCCTTCAAGTGACAAATCCCCAAACTACAATATACGACTTTTTCTATATTTCTACCAAAGTGAGGACCACATATTTCACGCGATATTTCAACTAACAGTAGTGAATGCACAAAAAGGAACGAAACACTATATCTGTCTCACTTAGAACGATTTTTAGGTTAGTCACTGAACTTGTACAGAGGAGGATCCTCCACACGGAACGGCAGAAACGTTGTGAGGTCCGTATACGGACCTCACTTCGACATGGTCCTCACAGCTTCCGTAATTTTTGCACAAGCGGACCTCACTTTATACGTTGGTCAAATATATATATATATATATATATATATATATATATATATATATATATATATATATATTTATATATATATATATATATATATATATATATATAGGGTGAGTCAACAAGATTCCCGTGGTCGATTGCTCCGTTTTGAATCACTATTTCGATTTCTTATATTTTTTTTGCCAAACGGACCGTTTAGGACTATCTTCCAAAATTATTCTTATTCATACAGGGTGCATCATTGAAGCGTGGCTGACCAAAGTTGGTCTTTTTCAAATGAAACACCCAGTATATTTTCATATATTCCGATCCGCTGTTTCATTGGCAACTCAACGATTTTTTCAATTTTGGATTCCGTTGCGACGTTGCCGAGTTATCTAAAAAATATCTATTTTGCAGGCTTCTTTTTGAAAAATCTCATATTTCACGTTTCGAAATATTCAGTTGAGATAACTCGGGAATCGATAGTCGAAATGGTGAAGTTAATTGTGAATATGGTGAATATTGTATTAATTATACAGGATGTTCGGTACAACAATACAAACTTGGCCATTTTCAAACATCAATAATTTGATTTTTTCAAATGGAACACCCTGTATATTATCATTGATATATACTCCTTTTTAATGACTCTTCAATTTTTATTCTTGATGTCATGTGCCTAAAACAACCCGTTTCCGAGATATTCGACATCCTAAAGATGGGGGTCTTTCCACAGAAAATATTGACAATATTCGTATTTTGTATCATATTTGGAATTAAACTTCATAAATTATATTAACTCAATAATAATACAAATTATCATATCAGAAGAAAGAAAACAACAATAATTAATGCAGCAAATGTGCTTGCCATTTTCAATAATACACAGTCCCAATCTATTCTGGAAACTATTCTCCACACGTTCCGGCATGTCTTCTGAAATTTCCCTGAAGGCAGTCCGAATTCTTGCATTCATATTTCCAGGAGTTGTAGGCGGAGTTTGATAAACAACCAATTCAATGTATCCCCATAGAAAGAAATCCATTTCCATTTTTGTGAGGTCCGGTGACCTGGGAGGCCACTGAACTGGCCCTCCTCTACCTATCCATGTTCCACGAAATGTATTGTTGTTGTACTTCCGTACATCAGTCTGGTAATGTGCAGGCGCACCATCTTGTTGGAGCCACATTCTCTGCCTTGTTGCCAATGGCAGATCATCTAATAGATTGTATAGCTGTCGCAAGAACCTTAGATATTCTCTTCCATTAAGATGACCGTTGAAAAAAAAATGGCCCTATCACTAGTCCAATGATACCTCCCCAAGCAATCAGTTACCAACGTTGTTGGTGATTGACATATCTAACGAAATGGGTATTTTCACTTGCATAAGAGTGCATATTATGCCGATTCACATGGCCATTGTTGTGAAACGTGGCTTCGTCCGAAAATAGAACATACTCAAAAAAATCAAGTTCTTCTCTGATTTTATTTACACCCCATTGGCAAAACCGCATTCGCTTTGGAAAAACTCTTTCAGTTAGCTCCTGCATCAACTGCATATGGTATGGACGGAAATTGCATTTTCTCACCATTCGAGAAACACCACTTTGTGATATTCCCAACTCCCTACTCAGAATACGTGTACTCACATAGGGATTCTCGGTAATATGTAATGCAATATCAAGAGTATTTTCATCATTCGTTACAGGACAGGCACGTTAAAATTTTTTGTGAATTACTGTTCCGGTTTCCTCAAATCTTGTTTTGAGGGCTTGAAATGCTCGCATGTCTGGTAGTCTTTTCTCAGGAAACTTTTGTTGGTATAATCTAGATGCCAGTAAGCAGTTACCGTCACTTTCCCCCAAAGCATAAACCATTTGAACCATATCCTCTAAACAATAATTCATAATGCCACATTTGTCAACACAACTGGATTGTAGTTTGACAGTTACCTCTATTTACAAATGCCGAGAGTCATTTTATTCAGCGGTATTCATGGATAACTAAACTAGAAAAAATTGTAAGTTTTCAAAATTTCATTAGCTATGCTAGTTATTCATAACTTTTCAAGAATGCTCTTGAAGAAGAATAATATAATTAAAACGGCATTAAGTGTCAGTATTTTCTGTAAAGAAACGTGTAGGTGAAAAATATGCAAGATTGTTGATTTGCCATTGAACAATTCCTTTAAAAACCACAATATCTCGGAAACGGGTTGTTTTAGGCAGATGACACTAAGAATAAAAATTGAAGAGTCATTAAAAAGGAGTTGATATGAATGATAATATACAGGGTGCTCCATATGAAAAAATCAAAATATTGATGTTTGAAATTGGCCAAGTTTGTATTGTTGTACCGAAAATCCTATATAATTTATACAATATTCACCATATTCACAATTAACTTCTCCATTTCGACTATCGATTCCCGAAATATCTCCACTAAATAAACGTGAAATAGGAGATTTTTCAAAAAGAAGTCTGCAAAATAGATATTTTTTAGATAACTCGGCAACGCCGCAACGGAATCCGAAATTGAAAAATTCGTTGAAAAGCCAATGAAACAGCGGATCGGAATATATGAAAATATACTGGGTGTTTCATTTGAAAATGACCAACTTTAGTCAGCCACGCTTCAATGAATAAGAATAATTTTGGAAGATAGTCTTGAATGGTCCGTTTGGCAAAAAAAATATAGAAATCGAAGTAGTGATTCACAACGGAGCAATCGACCACGGGAATCTTGTTGACTCACCCTGTATTGAAAAGGTCAAGAAAATTGTAAAGAATCTGAAAGAATATAAGATATAGTGCTACAAGGATTTAAAACATTTACAGTGAATTAAAATATTCAGAAATGGTGGGGACTCGCCAAAAATTTATTTTTCTGAGATCAAAGGAATGAAAATATACACCGACATACTAGAAAAAAATAAAAAAAAAAAAAAAATACGGGAAAATAGTTAATAATAAGAGTTCGAGACTAAACAATACTGGGATAAAATTCGAAGAATATCCATGAAACCGTTTATGTTTCTTTTTGTAACAGAAAAACAATTGAGGTAAAAAAAATATGCACTGATATTAACAATTCCAAAATCGCATTCTCATACAACACCGTTAGAGAAAGGTTTTTTCACGCATAAAAAACACGCACTGATCTACAATGAAACGTAATTTATAAAATTAACTGTAACATGCCAATATTTGAAAAACCGCAAATTTGAACATGATAGGGGCATAAGAAAACTTAATGTAAAATCCCACTACCCTAGTAGAAAATAGAGAGAATGGTTATACTTTTGATTTCACAAACCACATCATCCTCAAAAAAAACCCTACCTATCAAAAAAACTTCTTAGCGGAAAATTCTCCATCAAGCAGCCTCAATGCACGGCCTATTTCAACTTGATCAGTCAAATTCCGAAATGACCTGCTATCAATACTAATTTTTTTGACACTACACTGTTTCAACGGTTTCACAGATACTCTTCGAATTTTATTCCAGTACTGTTCTATCTCGAACTTAATATGAAGAGTACTGTCCCGTGACTGTTTTTTGTAGTATGTTCGAGTATATTACAATTTTAATTAGATTGAACTCAGAAAAACTTATTTTAATTCACTGCAGATATTTCAATACTTGTGGTATTGTCTTTTATTATTTACAATTTCTTGACCTTTTTCAACAAATAAAACCCATAGTTATTGAGCCCCGATGATTGACTCATTAAAATCCGAAACGTTGGCAAGAAAACAATAGTTTTTCTTCAACTAAATCGATCTATATTCCAACGAAACCTACTCAATAAATTATTATTATCATTGTTACAATCTTAACATTTATGCTATTTTTTTTCGGGTTTCGACTGCTATGATCATAGGCCTTCTACCAACATAATATATTATCATTATTATTTATTAACATATCCAGATGTATGATTGAAGCAAGCTAAAATTTTAACATCAACTGTAAAAGTTGCATTGTTATACAGACCTGAGCCATATTCATATTCAGGTCTCTAAGGTTGGATTCAGTCAACTTTAGCACAAGCATTATCATAAACATAACGGCAACATCAAAGGTTTATTAGCATAAACTTAACATTGTTGTATAAATGGATCCATTTCATATAACAGATTCAACTTTCGCTTTTGACATATATTCAAGCACAATTTTAAAATGATGTTGACTAAATGCACCTTAACTCATCAGGAAGTTAGTTAAAATCGATGGCAAAATTGCACTTGGACAGAAAACAAACAAAGAAACAAACGTATGAGGCGCGCGCCATTTGGGTAAAAGTGTTTTTGAAAATATATTTATATATCTATAATTTTGTGTCAATATATTCATTAATTGTAACAATATTTTTATTTATTTTAGATCAAACACCATATTATACTTATATTTTAAGAGTTACAATTATATAAACACGTGACTTTTCATATATTTATAAATTCAATCTATTTTATGTCTAGAGATGGTGCAACCGAGGCGATTTGGTATACGCTCGAGAATATGGCAACAGGGCGAAGCCCATAATTTGGATACTAGACGGATGGTATTGCTGAAGCCAGAATGAATTCTCAGAATTAACTGAAAGGTAGAGAATAGGGACAAAAGTCCAATGACAACTGCCTGGGTCACTGCTATCTATACCAATGACTTCGCCTAGTTGCCATGTTGCCATATGTTGAAGCGTGTACTGAATCGCGTCGATTGCTGCATCTCTCGACATAAAATAGATCGAATCTATAAATATATGACAATTAAAGTTTTTATATAATTGTAACGCTTGAAGTGTAAATATATTGTATTTGATCGAAAATAAATATATCGGAAAGCAAAATAAAAAATATTGCTACAATTAATAAACATATTTACACAAAATCATATATATTTGAAAAACGCTTTATACCCAAACGGAGTCTGATGCAGACAGGCGGCCAAGGAAGTGAGTTGATAAAAACTTAGTAATAACGTAGTAAAATATTTCCAATTGTATTCAACTTTCACACTGTCGTGCATACCCCAGGAGACTAAAATTTAACAAGGAGAGTTTAATCCCCATATGACAATGGGGACACTAGTAGAAAGAGATGAAAGAACATTTGTGACGAAATGTGACGTAGTTGGACGTGTCATGGCCGCCGTTCTCTATAGACAGTGACGGACTAGCTCTTGGTATATGAGAGTTACTGCTGACTTTGTTGCTTGGTTCGAGTTCGACTCTGTACTCATATCCACGTACGTCACTATGACGCGTTGATGCTACAAGATTCTGATTGGCTAGAGCTTATTAAACCCTCCTTGTTAGTTTGGTCTCTTTGGTGCATACCTACCTATACACCTGTGGTCCCGCAGTCGCATAGATATGTCTTTTATGAGGTAGAAGCACTTCTTGTGCTGGTGAATACATTGCTGATTCTGTTTGTACAGTCGCTCTTTGATATCCCTGGAATCTAGAGCGATTTGAATGGCAAAGGTGGTGAACAGTTTTTCGGTTTCGTCTTTGGAGAGTTTCTGCCTGAAATTTTTAAAGAATTTAATAACCGAAGGTATGGAGAAACTTCAGCAACTCAACTCTTTTACTTTAATTATGCTACTCACACGATTCCAAATCTAGTTATAATGAAACGATGACAAAATGAGACCATTTCAAATTCAATTAATTTTAACCCTCACTACAACTAGAGTATCTAAGTTGATGACTCTGGATTTCAACTTCAAGTTTGTACCTTACAGTAAACTTTTCAAGCAAAAATCGTACAAAGGTATAATTTTATAGTTAATAAAGTTGATATATAAAAGTCATATTTTTCCAACTCAATTATTTGCATGAAGTTTCTGAATATCTGAGTCAATGGACGAATTTGGTAATTTTTAATAAATTAATATTCCTTGAGCATACACAATAAAACACTTTTTGTCTATTTTCCACGATATTTTTATATTTGTTGACTATTTTCGGTCATTACACCATTTTCAAAACTAACTAAATTACATCCAAATCTGAGCATTTATACCTACATTGCCTATACCTAGGATTAACCTTAATTATTAGCAGTATATCGAATCTCAGAATCAAAACCAATGATAAATGAACATAACAAATAATTTGATAAATGCAGGTTTGGTAATTGGGTTATAAGTTCAGGAGAGGGCTATAGTTTAAATCGAGTTGTTCGTTGAAGATAGATGAGATGAGATAGAATGAGGATTTTTCTTTGACTTAATTATTTCCATAGATTTCAACAAATTCATCATTTTCCCTTTTTCGCATGTGTGGAGGATTTTTAAATTATCTTTACTAGCAGATATCTTCCTAAATAATTTAGAGAATGATCTCATTTTGAATAACTCTCGTTCCCATTAACATATTGTGTACTGGTTTTCATATGTGAATGACATAGTGGTAGGTTTCGATGGTTCAACGAGACAAATAACTCATTACTTGAAATTCCTCAATAGTCTACACGATAAAATCAAATTCAGCGTAGAGATAGAAGAGAATAATAAAATATTTTTTTTAGATCTGACAATATCCAAAAACAATGATAAATTCGAATTTAACATTTTCCGAAAAAAACACATTCACAGATTGCACAATACCTTTTGACTCTTTCAACCCGATTTCATTCAGGGTTATTCAGGTGACCATTGAAAACGGAACAACATTGACTGTCGATCAATTATTGCCAACTTTTCAACGTTGACTAAAATTTCCTATTCGGGTGACCATTGAAAACAAAACAACGTTCACTGGAAATCAAAATTGTTTATTTTTCAACGTTGTTTTAATTTTCCTATTCAGGTGACCAACATGTATTGAATTTTTATCAACCTCTTGTACAAACACTGTTGGTTATTTGGCAAGTAGATTTGGTACTTGCTATCAGCTATTCAACGTTGTTTGTCAGTAAAATGGCGAATAATGGTTTTATTCTGCTAAATGAATGTTGCCAATGATGATGAAGAAAGGTAAAGAAAAAGTTTTCACAAAAAGAATTCCTATTTTTGGAATAAATCAAATAATATAATAAATGGCTTTATATTTATCTTAGGGATGTCTAGCTAAGTTATCCTTCCATATTCACATTACAGAACAGAGTTTTGAGGAAGGAATTGAGGGATCAAAGCGATCCTTTAAATATGAATGAGAATCAATTTTGTGTATCGCCTATCAAGGGACATGGTGAGTCAGTTGATCGAGACTCTGGAACCTCACTTACCTCAAGGAGTGAGGGAGGAATTATTGATCTTTAACAAATTGAAAGTAAATATTCTTGTTTAACAGAATTTATTTTTGTCATTCCTGTAAAAAAAAGTTATATGTAAATTAAATAAACTTATATGATACTTTACTTTTCCACTTCACTGTTTCCCTATATTTTGGTCCCATAACAAAAGTTGATTTCTGCTTTCTTTCTGGCTTGTGTAGACCAAGTTCAGTAATTTTCATGCCAACGATTATCAACTTATTCAGAATACTTAGTGGCCAATTTTCCAAGTTAGGTATTCCTATTATATATTATACCTATTTCTTGTAGGTACCTGAATATTTCTCTAGCTTTTTTATGGTTTCACTAGTCCATTCCAGAAAAGTCTATTGAAGAGACAAACCAAAATGACCAAAATTCTCCTGCCGTACCTTATGCCATTCTTTTTGATTTCTCATTGGTCCCTTCAAAGTGTTTAATTCATTACACATTTTAGCAAATTCGTCATCCAGAATTTTTCCCCCCACTTTGAATTTTTCTAAGTATTGGAGGTATACTTTGCATTGCTCTGCACTGGTTTTTTTAGATTTCGCTTCAAAAATGAAACATGTTCATTGATTTTCAAAAACATGTATTGAAATCAAATTCTGGTACAAACTAGTCGTTATTCCTGTGAATAATTTTAAAACAAATTCAGATATAAATATTAGTCTCTATTCTCCTTATGATATACAACAAACACATTTCAGGTATTGATCCTCACAGAGCTTCATTTAACACGAAATTTATCACGAAATCTATGAATACTACTGGCCACATTATCAAGTGCTCTGGCAATATTTTCCAGTCCTTTTCTCTCCATCTCCTGTCCATCTTGATATGCAGTGAGCAGAGGATTTTGGGGCGATTTTTCTGTTTTTGTGGAACTGTTGGTGCCTCCACTTGAATCATCGAAATATCCTCATTTTCAGATAGTCTTTCCTCAGTTTCACACATTGTTGCCTCATCTGCAAGTACAAATTCAGCAGCAGCTGCAGTTACTCCTTCAGTATCTGATACACCAGCTTCCCTAATTTCTTCCAGCTTCAGGCAGTTCGAAACCTGCCACAGCCACTGATCCCGTTAGCTATAAGATCTTTTTCTCCAGGCTAGTCAGTTCTTTTTTCTCCCTAGCCCTTTTACTGACAGCACTTTTCCACTCACGAAATACCTGTAATATGAGAGTAATAAAAATATATTCTCTTCATACCACACAGATCATTATAATTCACTCACCTTTTTCCAGTCATGACTGCTAAAGTGGGGCCATCGCCAGTGGCGTTTAATTCCTCAGTCATTTTCCCGTACTTCTGATTTTTTTTGGGGTCATCCCAAGGGTTTAAATTACCCATTCTCAAAATGTATTTTTTTTTCCAAGTAGTTCACGTATATTTGTAAAACGAAACGAATCGTAAATTCGTAAACAAAAACAAATTCCAAAAAAAGTCAACATGAAGTTAGCGCCAAAGCATAATTTAGGTGTTCCGTGAATAAAATAGCCAACATCAACCCCATTGTTATTTCAACGTTGAAAAAGAGTCATCGTTGGGAATGAGTGGTCACCTGAATAGGTTACTTTGCTCAACGTTGAAAACATGCATTGAAAAGTAGTTGGCAATTAATCAATGTTGCCTCGTTTTCAATGGTCACCTGAATAACCCTGATTGTCTGCATTCAGGTCAATGGTGCATATAGCTTTCACAATACCCCTTTCTAATCAAAACCTTCGAGGTGAAATCGCAATCATTGAACAAATAGCAGTTAATAAAAAAGTACCTATTACTATAAACAACATTCTAAAGAAATATCAACAACAATCAGTAATGAAAGAACTATTACATTCAATTTCCACAAAACCAGAACACAAATATTTTAGTATCAATTATGCACGTAGAATCTCCAAGAATATTAAAAATTATCTTTCAAAATTCAATCTACAAACATCCTACACAACCAACGGGGATTTAGGATTATTTAATGCCAAACCTGAATTAGACAAAATGAAGAGATCTGGTATTAGTCCGGTAGAAACAGCGGCGAATTCGCTCGTTTTAAAGTCTGACCCATTTTTTCGGTATATCAAAATGGGACCTGTGCAGGTCGATTTCTTATGTCTCTCCACACATGGAATGCAAATCTACGATACGCCAGCGTGGTCGTGACAAAAGTTATAATGAAAAATCGAAAAAAAAAAATGGAATATTCCAAAAATCAAAATGAAGGCGCTATAACTCCTAATATGAAAGAGATAATTGAAAAATTCTTTCACTGTTCGAAATGCCTATTAACGTACTTTAGAATGGGTTTTCAAAGATTTCCAATGAAGAGAAGAATTTTCTGAAAATTAGCATTATTTTGTGCCGAGATTGAATTTTCAATAAACTGTTAAATTTTCAACTCGCTGAAAGGCAATCATCATTCATCCAACTGAAATTCTTTTCACATTCAAAACTGCGCAATTTTCCCAGCAACATTTCATTCCGATTATGTATAGATCTATCATTGATAATGAATTGGCTACAGCAATCTGAACGCGACAGATACAAGGACCGCATGGCTCTTCGGTACGCTACCGCAAATAATGGTACACCAACATACTACCCGTTTTTATGCAGTTAGTAGTCCGGTGGGAGCGATGGATTATCCTTCATAATCGCTATAACTCCTAGTATAATAGAGATAATGGTAAAATTATTTCACTATTTGAAAGGCATATTCGCGAACTTCAGCATGAGTTATCAAAAATAAAAAAAAATAAACTTTTTCCAAAAATAACTGCCGTGCCGAAACGAACCAAAGAAATACCATTGCATTTTTTGGAATATATGCCCCAAACATATTTTTTCCCAATTCTAAAAAATGAAGTAGTTGTATCACATACTGTCAGTGCATGCATGGAATGCAGGCAATCTATCGCAAATAGGTGTTTCCAAAATTTTATCTAATTCGTGAATTGCCATAAATCTTTCTCTCTCTTTCTCCATGAATATTTTCTTCGATCGCATATATTCATTTTTCAAATAATAAAACAGAAGTATGACAAAGACGTCAGTGTCGTCCGACTTTATTATTAAGTTATTATTTGTTAGAAACGTGTAGAATCAAGCATGGTGCCATTACGAATGTCAAAAGTCTCCTGCGAAATTTCAATGAAATGTTTATGACTGAGTATCCCACAAATGAATGTATAAAGTGATTCAGGTATTTCCTTTCTACAAGTTGTTTCAGTCAATGCTTGTGAAGTGGGATAGGTTGATTTGTTTTTGCAGCGAGCATGCCCTATTATATTTTGTCGCAAAATACCTACAGCTTTCTGTAAAATGCTTCTATCATGCTCCATTGATACATTCAATTCTTCTTAAGACCTAAAAGATCCAAATCGGATCTTTTGGCAATTGAGAAGATCATAAACGATATCTGGAGAATGTATTCGATTGTAGGTTTGCCGGATTTACAAGAAAATGCTAATCTTTTTCCGAAGTGGTTTTCAAGGGACTTCTTCAAAAAGTTTGGATTTAGACTAGGATCCGCAATTATTTTTTCTTCTTCGATACTTTTCATTAACTGAACCAACACAGCTTTGATAGTTTTGATTTTAGTACCTCCTACTGTTCAAAACCTACAAATAAAATAGTAAATGTACTGTTTTTGGGACAGAATTTCCACTTGAATCATATTTTTTATTCCTACTGCTTTTGATGTTTCTCGTGCCGACATATTTATAGTAACAGGGATGATGATACATAGCTTCGGAAGCAATTAAATCTGGGAACAATTCAAATTTTTCCATCATCACCCAATAACCATGCTCTGAAGCTTCCTTTAAGTTGCTTTATTTTTTTCCCAGATTCAGTTCCCATGCAAGCCTGAATTAACACATTTTCCTTGTGGGTGCCACATTTACCACAAATCAGACTCTCAGTAGAAAGGATGAAAATATGATCACCATCCTTACTACGTTTGACTTTGGTTTTGGTTCATTGGTTACCTCTGTAATATTGATACTGCAACAAAATGATTTTCTACAAGTCCTATGAAATTGAATTCCAGCAGGATTTTTGTTCATTTTGTTTTTTGCAGACAATATTCTCTTGGATATCTCCTTACCCCCGGAATTATGAGGTGCCGTTTGGGTAAAAAGTGTTTCTGCAAATATGTAAAATTTTGTGTAAATATATTTATTAGTTGTAGCAATACTTTTCACTTTGCTTTCTGATATATTTACTTTTGATCAAACACAATATATTTGCGTTTCAATCGTTCCAAATTAATAAAAATGTCAATTCCCATATATTTATAAATTCGATCTATTTCATGTTGTCTCGAGAATATAGCGGCCGAATGATATCGCTGCCACCAGAATATATGCTCAGAATATGTTTTCATTAGTCCTTAGAACTGACAAAATCAAAGTGTGTATTAAATCACGTTTGCTGCGCCATCTCTTGACAACATAAAATAGATCGAATTTATAAATATATGGGCATTCACGTGTTTCGAAGTATTTGCAACGCTTGAAATGTAAATATATTGTGTTTGATCAAAAATAAATATTTCGGAAAAAAATATTGCTACAACTGATAAATATATTGACACCAAATTTTACATATTTGCAAAAACACTTTTTGACCAAACGGCACCTCATATGGAATGGAGGGTAAATACTAACATAGCTGCATAAAAACGAGTAGTATGTAGGCGTAACATTATTAGCGGTAGCGTACCGAAGAGCCATGCAGTCCTTGTATCTGTCGCGTTCAAATTGCTTTAGCCAAGTTATTATTAATGATAGATCTATACATAATCAGAATGAAATGTTGCTGGGAAAATTGCGCAGTTTTGAGTGTAAAAATAATTTCAGTTGGATGAATGATAAGTGACTTTTAGCGAGTTGAAAATTTAACATTTTATTGAAAATTTAATCTCAGCACAAAATAATGCTAATTTTCAGAAAATTCTTCTTTTAATTGAAAATTTTTGATAACTCATTCCAAAGTACGTGAATAGGCATTTTGAACAGTGAAAGAATTTTCCGATTATCTCTATTATACTAGGAGTTATAGCTCCTTCATTTTGATTTTTGGAATATTCCAAATTTTCGGTTTTCTCCTATAACTTTTGTCACGACCAAGCTGGCGTGTCGTAGATTTCCATTCCATGTGTGGAAAGATATAAGAAATCGACCTGAACAGGTCCCGTTTTGATATACCGAAAAAATTGGTCATTGAAAGATAATCCATCGCTCCCACCGGACTATATATATCGACTAGAATGTGGTGAATGCCCCGCCATATATACAGGCATTGTTTAAATAGAACATAGTTAGTCAATGCCTGTGGAAAAGGTATTGGACACAAACGCGAGTGTCATCTAGCGTGATTAGTTACAAACATGAATATTTGACGTCATTTTAATGCAGGTTTCTTCAAAAAACCCTGATTTTAATGCTTTTCCATTGTTTTAATCAAGTTACGACATGACTTGGAGGCCAGATCACTGAAGTTACGACATGACTTGGATGCGAGCTCACTATCGCCATCTACATGTCGCATCCATTTTGATCCAATTATAATCCCATAAGGTTGACTAACTATCTTCTATATAAACAATGATACAGGTCAAACTGGTAGAAATTTTGATATAAGGTACCATGAACATGTCATTTCGGATAAAAAAAATCATTATTGTATCATCTTCAAAAATCGAAACATAAAATAGATAAAGATAATTTAAAAATCCTCCACACATGCGAAATATCCTCATTCTATTATCTTCAATTAACAACTCGATTTAAACTATAGTCCTCTCCTGAACCTATAACCCAATTCCCAAAATCTGCATTTATCAAATTATTTGTTATGTTCATTTATCATTGGTATTGATTCTGAGAATCGATATATTGCTACTAATTAAGGTATATCCTAGGTATAGACAATATAGGTATAAATACTCAGATTTGGATTTAATCTATCTGACCATTTGAAAATGGTGTAATGACCGAAATTAGCCAACAAATATAAAATTATCGTGGAAAATAGACAAAAAGTGTTTTATTGTGTATCCTCAGTGAATATGAATTTCCACAAAATAAACAACTAATAATTACTCTACGATATAAATTCTACTTAAATAAAAGGGAACGTCTTCAACAGCTACAAAACCGAGGATGAGAATTATGTTACATCGCTCGCGTCTAACATCCTTAAAGGAACTACTCACGACATAGAACGGGTTACCACTTGAATGTGTCTTTACCTACCACCCTAATATTTATCTTTAATACAAACATGGTATATTACCGGGCTACCTCCATCATAGTATGCTTACCATGAACACAATGCAAGAGCTAGAAATGACTTTCACGTATTGCCTGTTAACACAAACTAGGCAAAAAATGCAGTATTTAACTTACCCATAAGAAGTCAGTAATTAACTGAAAATCTCTGATCAGAAAGCAGAGCTGTTACTTTGACATTGACCCAATATAAAATCATTTGATATTGCAGTTAGGTACTGCAGAAGATGTTTCTAATTTTTCTATTTTGCCATAGTTAGAAAGCATCCAAAAGAATATAAGAGTTATCCAAATAAGAGTTCCACAAGGAACAGATCTTGGGCCAGCGGTAAAACTTCTATGAGTGCTTCATGCTCTTTATTATTTAATTTAAAAAATACTTAATTTGAAAATGTTAACTCATACCCTATAATTTCTGAGAAAAGAAACAACTGCCGAGTTCTTGTTGGTAAATGAAAGGAATCGAATGTAAAATGTGGTGTGTCCTACTGAAATGAATCGGTATATTTGAAGAGTTCATTTTCTTCAGTGTTTATTGAAATGGAATATTAATATTTCTGAATCAGTCCAGATCCATTTGAATTGTTAATTTCTTATTCAAAATGTGTAAAATTATTTTGAATATGTAACTACTATCAAATCTTTCTTTGTACTGCAACAATCTGTGAGAACAGACCACTACCTAATTTAGTGTTTATTGAAATCCGATGCCTTCACATCCCAGAATAAACGACCATTAGTCAAGATACTTCAGAAACTATGAATTTAACGACATTCTCTAATGCAACTGAATCATTTTGAATCATCCGATTTCTGCTAAATCTTATACTTCTCAATTTTCCCGTCATCAGAGTGTCTTTGCAAAGCACTGAAAAGTGAATAGTTTCATACAATATTGAAGTTCTCATTATTTACTACCAACTACCGTTCATTTAATCACTTTCAAAATTAGAAATATTAACGGATAATATTATAATATTGCTCAGTTAGTTTCCACCATAAAATTCATTGTTAATCCCCAAACTATACCTACAAACTTACTTTGGGCTACCCGCATGCAGACCTAATTTTTCCAAAAAGTTATCTGTTACATGTGGAAAGGCATCTTGGAATGGTAAATCAAGAGACAGGTATGGCAACTAAAAATAAAAAGCATGCAAAATAACGGGAAAAAATGTCTTTTCGCTCATTAGAAAAAAAATTCAAATTTTCGGAGGACACTTATCAAATAGCGATAACAAACAAATGATCCTTGCCTTAAGGCTGATTTATACGTGTCCAGTAGATGGGCCAGTCGCACGGCCACACCATTTCATTCACACGAGTCAGGTATGTGTCTAACAAAAGATTAATTCTGGACAAATCCCGCTGGTAGAAATGAAATTTGTAAACATAATGTCTGCGCTTTTACTAGAGGGTAGCCTAGCCTACAGAGGTCGCGCCAGTGACTGGTGCGACCTGCTCAGATGTATCCGCAATGCTAGGTACAGAGGAAAAATTGACATGCTCGCTATTCGATCCAGCGCTGACCTGGCACGGAAAAGTGATTATACGTGACCACTACGCTGTCGGGCCAGTGCGACTGGCACCAGCTACTGAATACGTATAAATCAGCCTTTATGGTTTCATTATTAAGATCTCGAAGTTATACTGTCAAAATTTGAATTTTTTGGAAAAAAATTAGAGAATATTCGATTTCGAATTTTGTTCTCCTGGATGAATATACGAAGGATATCATTTTGATTAAAAGTTTAATTTTGTGGAGGAAATTCGTTTCCTGGTATGTTTATTTGAGATTTCCACATTCCAGTCTGAAAATGAAAAAAAGTAAAATTAAGGATATCTATACAGGTGTAGAATAAATTTACATACATTAGTTACATTTTTTCATTTTCAACTGTGGAAAAGCCCAAAAAAGCATAATTCGAACATAAAAAGCACAATGACAACATACAAAACAATCCACATCAACAAACTTCAGATAATAGCAAGAACTCAAACAGATTCAGAACCAACCTATAAAATAAAGATGAATGTACTAAGGACTGAAAATCATTTGAACACCAGTATATTTCGATTACAAAAGTCCCTTTTTAGGCGAGTTGATTTATCATCAGAATGAGCCACTTGTGCTCTAAAGGTCCGGGTGCTTCGAGTTGGAATATTGTTAAGGCCAATATAAATAGTAAAACACCAAGAGTATGTGTAATCCAAAGACTATAGCCGAGCTACAGCGAAAAAACATCTAATTTTTTTCATTTACTAGAAAACTTTTATTATATACAATAAAGAGCGACGATTTATTAGGTGATCGATTCATCAAAAATGTGGCATTTGAGTAGGTAGTCGCCAAATTTACATACGTCTGATTGTGAGCAAAGGACTGTTGTACAAGTTTTCAGCAATCATAGAATGCAGAGTGTACGTCTGCGAAACTTCATAACGCATAATCTACGAAGTCCTATGAGACTGTACTGTAGTAGCCTTCCGACTTATAGTAGGCACAACTTTGGCTATTTTCAACATAATCCATAACCAAGCGGCTCTTGAGTGCCAACTGCTACTTTCTTGTATGACTATCCAAAAAGATATCGCGCTTTATGTTCCAACTTCTTGATATTGCTCTTTTTTTCAAAATGCCGTTGATCTTCAACAGTCCATAAATAGGATTCTCCGTGGACAGCTATCAGAGTGGTGGCCTGGAAGGGCTTCTGTACTGACACTCCCAAAAACCCGAATGCACTTGCGTTAAGTACCACTATCATTAGGTTATAGAGTGAGGGTGGGAATATAAGAGGTGGGTCAGTGCTTGAATTTATTATCTCCAGTAACCTGCAAATACCGAATAGGGGTAATGAGCACACCTTTGTTTCCCCCAGGTAGATCGGCAGATTTAAAAGACGAACCCTCAAACTCGGACCACCGAGATTGGCAACACCAGTGAACCGCCCAAAATGTATCGCGACCCGAGGAAAACCAACTGGCTGAGATATCGGAAGGAGCTTGGGGAAAACCTAAGTATTTCTAGAAATGTCAAACCGAATACACATATCGCTTGATATAGAAGAAGCCTTGAAGAAAATTCAAGAGGCCATAGTGACATCGTATCAGAACAATTATCTCCTAAAAAACAGACACACGAAAGGAAAGGTGAGCTTGTGAAAAACTCCGGAAAACACAACTATTTAAAGGAGCAAAAAACACGGGTGAGTGAGTGGAATATTCCAAAACACTGCTAGAATAAAACAAAACAATCAGAGGGGAGCAAAGGAAGCATGGAGGAAGTTCGATGAGAATATAGAACCAACCTCAGACCATTTGCGACTTTACATACGTCTGATAGTGGGTAAACTGTAAAGGACTGTTGTACCAGTTTTCTGCAATCATATAATTAAGAGTGAACTTCATATCGCATGACCTAACATTCCGATTAGTAATAGGCACAACTTTGACTATTTTCGACATAATCCAATACCAAACGGCCCTTGAGTGACAACTTCTACTTTTTTGAATGGATATCCAGGAAGATATCGCGCTTTATTGTTCCAACTTCTTGAAAATGCCATAGGACCAGTTAGTATATTATCATTGCTCCATCTCTTCAATAGTCGGATTCTCTGTGGACAACTCTCAGAGTGATGGTGATGGCTTCCTGGACTGACACTACCGAATCACCCGATTTCATTTGCGTAAGTAACACCAACGTATCATTATAATATATACGGGTGGGCAAAGTTTCCACTACTATTTCCTCCTCGTACGGTGTTGCTATGAACCGGCAAACGCCACATCTATTCGAATAGTTTGCCATCATTAATCATGTGGTAGAAATATTTTCCTGTTTTTTTTCGCTCGCTTCAGACTCTGAAATGGTCGTTTTAAATGATAAACTTATTGAACAAGAGTTATAGAGCATGAGTTCTGTGTCCTATTTTAACACATTCGTATCCGGCAACGCGCGTCGCGCGTTGAAGCAAATTTTACTGTGTGCCTGTGACGCGCCTGGCGCGTTCCCGACTTCATTATTTATATTTGCCAAATCCGATGCTACCTTATAACGTATAGTAATGAAAATGTACTGGCACATATAATGAAGTGTAATTCGTTTCCAAGAACACTTGGTTTACGAATGGACGTTATTTTTGTTGACTAAAATAAATTTTACCTTGTGCCAGTAACGCGTCTGGCAAGGTCTCCCTCTCATTTATTTATTTGTGTCATAATCAAAGCTATCATTCAATGCTGAGAATATTGGAAATATATTGGTAAATAAACTGCAATTCATTTGTAGCAACAAAAGGGGTTCATATGTAGGTGTTAATTTGGTTGAGGTTGTAAGGCAAATGTTGCATATCACTTGCATTGCATAGAACTTGCTTACATAACGTGAAGAAAATCTTCATACAATTATAATATTTGCATGGAAAACTGCACAAAAAACGCATATTTCAATGAATATGTCATTCAAGAAAGTTGTATGGAAGCACCTTAACTATTTTCAACTAACTTATATATTGTATTGCAAAATGTATTGTTGAAAAAAATTTGTTATTTAAACTTGTGTGAGATAGGGAAGACGCAGCCCTTACCTTTTAACGACGACCATGCGGGGATTTGAACCCTTCGCTCCAGCTCCAAAGGCGAACGCTCTACCAGCACGGCCCATATAGCGACCAATAAATGACTGTTGCTGCGATAAAACAATGAATCATTTCACTGTCAGATTTATAATTCTTCAGTAAAAAAAAATTGCTCTACTTGAATTTGTTTTAATAGTACAATACAAAATGAAACAGTGTACCTTCAACTTCAAAAAAAGGAAAGCATCATTGTGAACTTGCAAGGTACAGAACTGAGTTGATAGCAGTATTAGAAGGATCTGATGATGATGAAATGGATAACATGAATCTTTCTGACGGAAGAAAAAGAGTGATGATAGTGATCATAATCCTCAAGGTGAAGATTTATCGCAAATCCGGCAGTTCCTCGAAGAATATGGTCAGCATAAAAATAAAAATGATGAAAGATCTCACGCAGATGCCTTTACTTGGTCTTCACAGGTACTTCAAACTAATAGGATACCATTTACAGGTTAACCTGGTTTCAAGATAAATCCAATTGGAAATATAGTCCTGTAGATAACCTCAACCTGGTGGCTGATGAAGAATTTCATGAACTATTTATTTCAAACATCAATAAATGTTCTGTGGAAATACTTTTACTAGGGGAATCAGTAACAAACAGGATTGTGCTTCTTGTGAAGATTTGACGGCAGACGAATTTTGAACTCCTCTTTATGGGAATAATAATGTTATCTCGCATAAACGACTATTGTAAAACCAATTCGTTAGTTAATCTGCAAGTTTTTGATAATTCTATAAGTCGCAACAGATTCATTTTCATTTAACGTTTTTGTGTGAATACAGAGGATGCTCAGAATATGCTGTTTAAAATTCAGTATCCTTTATTATCCAAAAAGGGAAGTAAGTCATCCTTGACGAATCTATAGTTTTGTAGCAAAGAAGGTTTCAATTTAGACGATGAACAAAATGTAAATGACTCAAGTTTGGTTTGACAATTTATATTTTAACATCGGAGGTGGTGTTCGTGATGGTAGAACGTTCGCATCTCAACCAGCACGGTCGCTGGCATCACATGTTAGAAGGTAAGGGCCTCGACTTCTCAAGCTCGCACATGTTTCTCGAAGAATGTGCTGAAGACGAACTGAATAAAAAAAAAATGCTCAGTAAATAGATCAGTGACCAGAAGGCCACCAGGGCTAAAATAAGATATGTATATGAATCACGATTAAATATCAACGCGCTAAGTGCGGTGACGGCATATGGAACAAAATTTCAAATCGTGTGCCAGCACCGCGCCAGACGCGTTCAATTTTTATTTTCAATTTAGATAAATTTTTTCTTTATAATCTACCTATATAGACTCAATCTAATATAGATCAATCAAATAAGTCAGAATATTTTGCAAAGATCTAACCGGCATCTAGGTATTACGTGGAAATTTTACCGGAGACGAATGTGTTAAATTTGGTTCTGTTTTAACGTCTTGAATATAAAAAATGAAAACTGTCATTGTATGGAAATTTCACCAGATTGCTCCTTCCTTAATAGTAGTAATCCAAGAGTACTGAATTCAATTAGTACCAGTAGTGGTAATTCACTTGATTCTGCCCAAAAAAAAGCGAAAAGTGCTGAACGTTGTGCAGATATAGACGATTAGACAAGCTCTCTTGTGCTACAGGTTGGTGAGTTCAGTTTCCAGATGTTCGTTGGTGCTATGGACCTTACCCTTTCCAAGAGAGTCTTCATGATGTCGGCAAAAAAGACACCGAGAAGACTACCGTGGAAAAGACATATATATATATATATATATATATATATATATATATATATATATATATATATATATATATATATATATATATATATATATAGCAACAAACGATTAAGCAAAATGACTCGTTTTCCTTTAGGGCATTTCGATGGACCATTATTTGGCCCCAATTGAACCCAATCTGTAACGATTACCGCTTTTGAGATCACCATAAAGAAATAATGGGTAAAACTTCCGTTACATTGAGCATCTGAATTTGAAAATTTTTTCTGGAACTTACGTATTTTGACCTCCTGAACAAAAAATCCAAAATTTTTGGCGGTCTCAAGTAATTTCGGAGATACGAGCCTTTTTTTGAATGATAACTGGCATTTTCCAGCACACGTTTCTTCCTTGAAACACACACTCAAATTTTCACCAGCTCAATGTACACACCCTAATTCGCCAGTTTTACACTTGTTTTTCAATGAAAACAGTTTTTTATCAAGAAATTCTAGCTTCTTTTACCAACAACAAAATCAACAAATTCATGCTGTTTTGTTTAGTGAATATCTGTCATGTCAGATGTCAGGTTCATATTCACGAGTATTCAGTATGCAGGAATTTTAGGGAATCTGACAACGTCGCATTGTACTCTTATAAAGTTATTAAGACTCATTGTTGTTGTTGATTCAATAAAAGACATTGATACTGGCTACTTTGTTATGAAAGAAGCCATTTCGTTGTGAGATAACTGGATTGGAAAAAATCTTGATATTAATATTTTGAATGCACAAAAGATATTTCTAAATAGACAGAGCATGTTTCTCGAAGAATGTGCTGAAGACGAACTGAATAAAAAAAAAATGCTCAGTAAATAGATCAGTGACCAGAAGGCCACCAGGGCTAAAATAAGATATGTATATGAATCACGATTAAATATCAACGCGCTAAGTGCGGTGACGGCATATGGAACAAAATTTCAAATCGTGTGCCAGCACCGCGCCAGACGCGTTCAATTTTTATTTTCAATTTAGATAAATTTTTTCTTTATAATCTACCTATATAGACTCAATCTAATATAGATCAATCAAATAAGTCAGAATATTTTGCAAAGATCTAACCGGCATCTAGGTATTACGTGGAAATTTTACCGGAGACGAATGTGTTAAATTTGGTTCTGTTTTAACGTCTTGAATATAAAAAATGAAAACTGTCATTGTATGGAAATTTCACCAGATTGCTCCTTCCTTAATAGTAGTAATCCAAGAGTACTGAATTCAATTAGTACCAGTAGTGGTAATTCACTTGATTCTGCCCAAAAAAAAGCGAAAAGTGCTGAACGTTGTGCAGATATAGACGATTAGACAAGCTCTCTTGTGCTACAGGTTGGTGAGTTCAGTTTCCAGATGTTCGTTGGTGCTATGGACCTTACCCTTTCCAAGAGAGTCTTCATGATGTCGGCAAAAAAGACACCGAGAAGACTACCGTGGAAAAGACATATATATATATATATATATATATATATATATATATATATATATATATATATATATATATATATATATATATATATATAGCAACAAACGATTAAGCAAAATGACTCGTTTTCCTTTAGGGCATTTCGATGGACCATTATTTGGCCCCAATTGAACCCAATCTGTAACGATTACCGCTTTTGAGATCACCATAAAGAAATAATGGGTAAAACTTCCGTTACATTGAGCATCTGAATTTGAAAATTTTTTCTGGAACTTACGTATTTTGACCTCCTGAACAAAAAATCCAAAATTTTTGGCGGTCTCAAGTAATTTCGGAGATACGAGCCTTTTTTTGAATGATAACTGGCATTTTCCAGCACACGTTTCTTCCTTGAAACACACACTCAAATTTTCACCAGCTCAATGTACACACCCTAATTCGCCAGTTTTACACTTGTTTTTCAATGAAAACAGTTTTTTATCAAGAAATTCTAGCTTCTTTTACCAACAACAAAATCAACAAATTCATGCTGTTTTGTTTAGTGAATATCTGTCATGTCAGATGTCAGGTTCATATTCACGAGTATTCAGTATGCAGGAATTTTAGGGAATCTGACAACGTCGCATTGTACTCTTATAAAGTTATTAAGACTCATTGTTGTTGTTGATTCAATAAAAGACATTGATACTGGCTACTTTGTTATGAAAGAAGCCATTTCGTTGTGAGATAACTGGATTGGAAAAAATCTTGATATTAATATTTTGAATGCACAAAAGATATTTCTAAATAGACAGAGCATGTAGGATGCATTTTTTTCGAACAAATAATTACTTAAATAAACGTATTGGATCACAAACATTAATTTTTGGTATGTGTGCAAACAGATAGAAAAGACGCAACCTAACCGTATTGTAGGTATTGTCGTTTGCATAAAATCGGTTCTGTCGGGTTGAGTTATAATCATTAAAGTAGGTTATTTTATGTGAAAAGTTCTCCTTATTTTTTTGTGTGCATGTGTATTCATATTATGTTTGCGCACGTTTCCGTGATCTGCCTCGTCCTTTAAATTTTGCTAGTCACTTAGAAACATTATAAGTAAGTACCATTGTTTCAAATGTGCAGTTAAAGTGTTGTTGGGAAAATGTAGTGGTTATATCAACTCATTTTTCATACTCATTCAATAAAATATTCCATGTGATACGTGAATTGAATATTTCTGGAATCACATTGGTAATGTCGCAAAATTAGCTTCGCCCTTCCGGCAGTTCCATTTTTACCAACCTGACATCTCACATGACAGATATTCACTAAACAAAACAGCATGAATTTGTTGATTTTGTTGTTGGTAAAAGAAGCTAGAATTTGTTGATAAAAACTGTATTCAATGAAAAAAAAACAAAAAATGTAAAACTAGTGAATTAGGGTGTGTATATTGTGCTGGTGAAAATAAGGAGGCATTTGAGTGTTTTTAAAAGAAGAAACGTGTGCTAGAAAATGCCAGTTATCATTAAAAAAAGGCCCGTATCTCCGAAATTACTTGAGAATGCCAAAAATTTCATTTGGATTTTTTGTTCAGGAAGTCAAAAAACGTGTCCCAAAAATTTTTTTTTTTAAATTCAGATGCTCAATGTAACAGAAGTTTTACCAAATAATGTTTAGCAGGTTTCTACTGTAACATTGAACTCTAAAAATTGAAATCTACTTACACGGGAATTCGAACACATTTCCGGAACATTATCAGTAATTTCGGAAATAGCTTCACTGTGAATATGGCACCCTTCTCTCGCGGTTTCTTTATCAGCCTCTTGGTTATGCGGTTCAAACGGAGGCACGTCAATTTCCAAGGACGGAGAATCAGGACTCGCCGGCCTGGTTAAAACTAGTCTGGAAGGCCTCAGGGTAAATTTTTTAACAGTCTTGGAATCACTTCTGGAAAAGTTTGAACGAAAGTTAATTAATCGTCTGGCTATTGAAATGGATCACTTACGAATTTACTTGCTGGGTATTGAGCGTTTGAGAATCAGGATCGTCCATGGAAATTGGGGTCTTTGCGGACTATATTTGACATGAAACCATTGACAAAATCAGAAAAAAAATAAATAAATTTTTACTGTGAACATTGAACTAACATGCTGCTAATGTGACAACAAAATGACTGACATTTTGACGTGATTAATATCAAGATATTATACATGGTGGTACGGACTTCACTCACCAGCATTTCCAACAACGAAACTGTGACTTTTATATTATCATTAAGTACTAGAATGCCCTCTTCGACATCTAGTGTATGGCACGTTTTCATGGGGGGCAGTTTCCTGTAGTTGGGGTCATTTCCAAAAACATTCTCCCATTTTTCAGAAAGTCGAGAAAAGGCGCTGGAACAGAAAACGAAAGATTTTTATCAAAAAAAAAAAAACAATTATTTGTCGCTTGGAGAAAAAATATGAATAATTTTAAATACGGCTAACTATGGAATAAGGGTTTTAAGAAAAAATATTGATAGTATATGGACCGGTTGCACAAAGAAACATTAGATTAACTATACTCTATTCCAAATAAGAATACGGTGCTGGAAGCTCGGGCTTTACGCTAATTGGTTGAAATCCAAGCCAGTATCACATAGAGCAAGCAATACCATATAAGCTGCTGTCCGAAAGTATAGTAACTTTTGAAAATTTGGCGCTTTCCTTGGCCGCAAGAAAAATATAGCTGTGTGAGTTTTCCTCACTGTATTCTTATTTGGAATGGAGTATAACGTCACATCAAATTTGATGTTACAGTCTCATTTACTAATGACGGGGAAGATACGGCAACGGTATTTTTCTTTCATGTCTTATTTATGATAATTTGCCATAATTTGCATATTTATAGGTTAGATTTAATAATGTTTTCATTTGAAAGCTGTGTCATTTGTATTGTTTTATTCGATTATATTATTCGTCTGAGATGAATAATAGTAAGACATGGAGAATTCTAGTTCTAAGAATGAAAAAAGGAAGCCAATTGAACAGAAGTAAAACCATAATCCAATATAGCAGTAGAAAAATAAGTAAGTAAAGTTTTCAGTAAAATTATTTCGATGTATAAGTATGGGAATATATCCTTCTTTTTACTTTCTCTACAGATACGAAAACATTATGGAATGCAAAAGATCGAAAAGCATATTCATCAAGAAGATAAGAGAAATATCGAGAAGAATACAAAGAGCATAATAGTTTCTCAAAAGTACCACGAGAGTGGAAGCAATTGCTATTGTTGGTTGATCGTGCCTACAGCCTCTGCAGCACCTACTGAGAGCCTGACCAATGAATTAAATAACATCAAGAAAGATCTACGACAGAATCGGTACTCGGGAAAACAAATAGGAACAGTCCTTGCCCGCAGAACAGGAGACACCGAAAAAACAGATGAACCAACATAGCCTACTTGTGCCTTTCTTATTTGAGATGTTTATCGGATAAAATAAGGCGAATTGGATCGAGGTACAACATCCGAACATGCTTCAGGAGGTAACACCATCCGTGGCCAACTCACAAAAAACGAGACCATCTAACGTGAATAGTGACTCCAAAAACTGCATTTACCGTGTTCCTTGTGAATGTGGAATCACTTATGTTGGAGAAACTAAGAGACCACTAAATGTCCGAATAGGTGAACACAAGAAAAGTACCCTGCGCCGAGAAACATAGAAGTCGGGAATAGCAGATCATGTCTGGACAAATCAACACAATTGCAAGTGGTCTGAAGCCGAAGTTATCCATAAGAAAGAGCATTGGTATAAGAGAACATTCAAAGAGAAGGCATGCATTCTGAATAATAACGTATTTAGTCAACCCTAGCTTAGACATTCGGAATGTGTGAAAACCCCTGATCAGTCGACTAGATCATTTGAAAATCCAATAAAGTCCTGTATCAAGGGCAGTTTATCAAGTGAACCAATTAATATTGGTATACCTGAAATGTCCGAAATAGATGGAACATTGTTAACACCTAATTTATCCTATCCATCAAGATTAATGATCTGACAGGCCCACGTCAGAGAATAATTATCTCATGGCGGGTAAATTATTCGCATACTAATGTCACAGATTGCAATATAAGAAGGATCCTTGCTATCTTGTCGAACTCACACACTTGATAACGGCAGTAGATGTTAGCTGCCGAAACATATGCAGAGAATTAATCTTCTTTGTTTTTTAGACAATGGAAGTCCATAAAAATTTAACTGAAACCCATAAGTGTTTGATATTATAGTAGTGTCCTCAAACTAAATGTAAGTAAGTCAGACCTAATGTAAGATGGCGGATTCAGCAGAAGCTGATCAATTAGTGCTCGAATTAAATAAATTGAAAAAAGACATATTAATTGACATAATCGTGAAAAATAGAATACCAAATAGTGTATCTAGTGAATTAATAATCAGTTTTGTGAATAAACTGCGCCAAAATGCGAATAATGATAAGTGTTTTCGTGACACCCAGGAAACCCTAACCTCAAAGAATCAACATGAATTGGAAGATCTCAGAGTTCGCCATGAGTCTTTAATTGGCGATATGAATGTTATTAGAAAACTCTCGTATCACTTAGAAAAGAGAGTCCAGGAACAAGAAGAACTTATCTTTTTGTTGAAACAAATCAACAATAAATCTTTCCATACTCCTACTGAGGAACAGTCAGCGCCATCTTACGAGGAGGTGCCAATCAACAAACTTTCTAGAAACCATACGGTGCCGTCGTCTGAAGAAATCTCTAATAATGCGAATAAACCACAGCGAAATCTTTATTCTGCTATAGCAAAAAACAATAACAAGACTCGATGCGACCCAGTTGCTGTTAGTCAGACGAACAGCAAAAACTTGGACACTCACAAAAAACAGTCTAACTGGAATCCTACAAAAAACACCAACAGATACAAACCCATCATTGGAATGAATGACAATCTAAAAAACCATACAAATGAAAAAAAAGGGTATTTGCATGCGTTCAGATTTAAGAATGAAATGACCAGCGGTGAATTGCTCTCAATTCTCAAAAAAACCGCACCTCAAATACAATTCGACTGCGAAGAATGGCACCGTGGCGACTATTCGGTGTCTTTCAAACTATCGTTTCCTATAAGTTATGTAAAAGATGTCTATGACCCCAACATTTGGCCGATGGGAGCCGCAGTAAAACGGTTCAAGTTTCCTCGCAAACAAAATTTTCATGTGGAAGGACAAGCGGAAGTGGAGAATCAGATGAAGCAGGCGGATCTCTAAATCTAAACCTCCTTCACCTGAACATCCAATGCCTCGCAAATAAATTGGACTTATTTGAGCTGTTCCTACGGAACTTTAATATTTATTTTTTAGCTTTGACAGAACACTGGTTAAGTGAAGAGAGACTGAAATTATTAAATTTGGCAGGTTATAAGTGCATTTCCTATTTTTGTAGAACTTACACTGGTAGAAGTGAAAGTGTTACTTATGGTGGATCAGTTCTATTTGCAAAATGTGAAATAACTGATAAATGTTCCGAAGTCAAGCATATTCGTAATATGTCGGCAGCAAATTGCATTGAAGCTGCAGCCATTGCATATGACAAAAATGTTTGTATAATAGTGGTATATCGACCTCCTTCCGGAGATTACTATGAGTTCTTCGAAAATCTCGAAAGGATTTTAGAGTAAGTTCTCCTTTACTCTTATATGTGGAGACTTGAATATTGATAAGTTATCAAATAATCTACTATCCAAAAAACTGCAAGATCTATTTGATTCATTCCAGGTCGTTTCCCTAGTTGATCAACCCACAAGGGTAATGACGAATGCAAATGGTGTCACGAGCTCATCAGCCAGTGACTATGTTGCGACTAATTTTAGTAACTACCATTTCAAAATAATTGATGCCCCAATTTCAGATCATAACGCACAAATGATAGAATGGACTCATAAATCATCTACGGACATAAGTTATAAACCGCAACTCGAAGCAATATATTATAGAAGTGTGAATAACAATTCAATTAGGGAATTCAAAGAACTTTTCTTAAAAAACCAACCAAACAGTACTGATGATGTCAGTAATAAAAACATTGACATGGTCTTTGAATCATTCTATGAAACTTTTTTATGGTGTTTTGAAGTAACACATCCCAAGAAACATAAATCACACAAGCAACAAAAGCAGAACTTTCAGGTCCCTCTTCCTCTTGAATTAATTCAAGAATCCACTCACTTGCAGGAGCTTAATCGCCTAAGGAAAATTTCTAGCAATCAAAATATGAACATCACATATAGAGAAAGGAAAAAACAGCTCTCAAAAAATATCGAACAACAAAAAAAAAATTTCTACAGTAATTTGATCAATGAGGCAGAAAACAAAAATAAAAAAATTTGGGAATTGGTAAACATGAAACTAAATAAAGAAAAATACTCAAAGTCTAAAATTACCCTAAAATTAAATGACATTACTGTAAGTGACAACGTTTCCATTGCAAATCAATTTGGTAATTTTTTTGCAACATCTGTTGTGAAATTGGTCGAGGCCATCAGCCCCTCTGCCGTAGGTGAAGGGTGTACTACAAGTCTCTGCAAACAGAAATCAACTGAACTACATCTGATAGATATTGTGAAGAGAACCTAACTTTAAAGAAAAAATCTAAAAGTGAAAATTTGCAGTTTCATTCAGATAGTTGATTATTTCTCAAATCTCCAGTTTCAAATCTATAAATAAGATTAAGGGAGAATGTTATTCAGAAGTGTCACTCACAGAAAATCACTCATTTCATTGATGCGTGAATTGCACCTCTTTCGCTAGGCCTCCAATACATTTTGTTCGACGAAAATGTATTTCACTCTTCTAAGATCATCAATATACAAGTTCATTATAAACGTCAACATGGATTTTCAAGTATCGGCTACATCGAATTCAAAACAGTATTTTTTTATTATTTAGAACTTATTTTTATCACCAGATGGATAAATTCACAATACGCTAGTTAGGTAATGACAAAATAAAGTAATTTTTCATTCCATTATATTCCAAATTTTAATTTTCAGACTGTGGAACGTCACAATTGCAAATCACATGTCAAAAAATATTTTAATTTTTATAGTGGGAATTGAAAAACGAAAGGTTTAAAACGTTGGACATCTACAATGTTACCTGCTTTATGGTTTATGTCGTAATTTTTTATTTTATTCCTTTGAGTCTACTTTCAAACAGACCAATGAAGATATTTTTGAAATGATATACTACGATTCCGTACGAATCCTAAAAAAATCCTCACCTTGACAATTCATCGCTGCATTTGCGAACAACGTCCTCCAACCCAAAAATCCTCTCTGACACACCCTCCCCCTCAGTCTTCGACTTGCTAACTCGTTCTCTAGCCGCCTCCAACTCGGCATCCAGAGATTCCAGAACCATACGCGAATGTTTGATTCTCTCCTCTGTGTCCATCAGCTCCTTCTCTTTGTGATCGTCAGTCGTGGACAACTTCTCGCGGAATGTTTTGTACTCTAACAATAGACTAGCGTAGGCGTTTTCTTTCTCGGTCAGTTCCAAGAAAACTTTGGATTGCTGATCCTCCGTACTTTGCTGGAATGCTTTGTATTCGGTAAGGAGATCGGCGTGGGAATTTTTCCTTTCGGAGAGCTCCAGCAAAAGTTTGGACTGCTGATTTTCCATTTTTTGCCGGAATGTTTTGTACTCTGACAGAATTTCGGCGTAGGCACTTTTTCTGTCCACTAGTTCCTGCAGAATTTTTGATTGCTGATCCTTGGCATTCTGCTGGAATGTTTTATACTCAGTTAGGACATTGGCGTGGGCACTTTTACTCTCGGCTAGCTCCAGGGAAACTTTAGATTGTTGAACATCCAATTCTTGCAATTTCCTGTTCAAGTTATCGATAATTTTCTTATTGTTCTCGTCAGCCTTCAAGTGTGTGTGCAGTTGAGATTCCTTTTCGCCCAGCTCCAGGCTCAACTTTCTGTTATTTTCTTCAAACTGAGACAGCTTGAAGGAGATTTCTTCCATTTTCTCATTCGAACTATCAGAAATCTGCTTGTAGTATTCCTCCTGAGCTTTCAAGTTGCTTGCTAATTCGTCTATGACATTCTGTAGCTTCTGTTTCTCTAGTGTAACGACATTATTCGCCTTGCTATATTCTTCTTTGAGCTTAATTTCCTCGTTTTCCTTGCTGTTCAAGAGCTTTTTCAAATCGTCGCATCTCGACTTCTCGCTTGTTAATTTTCCTTCCAAACACTCCACTTTATCCTTCAACCGATCGATGGTAATCTTCTGTTTTTCGAAAGTCCTATTTTTCGGTTCCTGAGACAACTTTCCCAAACTGAAAGACAAGGAGCTGCAGTCGGAGGAAGAATCTCCATCTTGGGACTTCCTCGTCTTCCCCCTCTCGCATTCCAACTCTGATCTGAGTAGTTCGTTCTGGTTCTCAAGCTCGCTTATCTTGGTTTCTAAATTTTGCAGCATCGTTTGGAAGGCTTGTATTTTTTTGAACAGTTCTTCCGATACTCCGTCTTCTTTTAGCTGCTTCTTCCTCTCGTTTTCTAATTCTATTCTGAGTTGCTCGTTGACGTTCCGGAGGTCTTTGGTTTTGGTCTCGTAGCCCTTCAACAAATTCTCGTAGTCCGATAGTTTCTGGTTGATCTTCTCTTTGTCTTGTTTTTGAACGTGTTTTATGCAGTCGACTTCGTTTTTCAGAGAGGTAACTTTTTCCAGAAGCTGGGAGAGTTCCTGCTTTTGACTCGATATCTGACTGAGTAAATCGCCATTTCTAGCAATCTCGCCTTTGTATTTAGACATTATATCACTTAATTCTTTATTCAGATCTTTCTTCACACTCTCGCTCTCTTCTAGTTGATTTTCGAGATTCTGGGTTTCTTGTTTCAGATCGTGGATGTCATTTTCCAGTTTCTTACGATCGCGCCACATCTTATTTTTGATCACTTCGTTACTTTTGAGTACATCTTTCATTTGCGACACTTCTTTAATTTTACTGCTTAGCTCAGTTTGCAATTTTTCAATATTGGTTTCGAACGAGGAGTTCATCTCTTGCAGCTCGGCTACAACGGTTTTCTTCGTGTCAATTCGAGCCTGGGTTTGGTTGGCGGTTTCTTCTCTGTTTTCGTTGAGCACATTTTTCTCGGTTTCTGTCGATTCGATTTGTCTCAGAGATTTTTCCAATTCTTGATTCGAGTTTGTCAGCTTACGGATTATATTTTTGTACTCTTCATTCATCTGTCGGAGCTCTAACAGCTCCTTGTTTCTTTCGTTCAGGTCCGTTTGTAGGGTTTTATATGCACATTCGAAGTTGAACTTGTTTTTAAGTTTGGAGAGTTCTTCCTTCTGCGAAGTATGCGCCGATTCAAGTGTTTCATATTTGTTGATCGCCTCATTTAATTCTTTTTCTAACTCGGAAATCGATTTGTTTTTGTCGCTTTGGTCTATATTATTTACATTCGAATTATCTAGCCTTGCCTTCAATTTGCTAATTTCTGCTTCCAGTTTCTTCCTGATTATTTTTGATTCTTTAAGGGCCTCTTCAACGTTACGTTTTTCAAACACAATATGACTAAATTTCACTTGCAGCTCTGTTGTTTTATCGATGGATATTTGTAAGTCGGTCTGTAACCTGTCGTTTTCTTCTTTCAGTTTCACTGTTTCATTTTGAAGTTTAGAGTAGTCCATTTCGTCGTAATCAAGGTGACTGGTTCCATTTTTCAAATTTTTATCAAGCTGATAATCAACCTGAAAGGATAATAAACAAACGATTTAGGAGAAACTTTGGGACAAGTTCAAGAATCACGGATCAGTCGTATTTTTCAGCTTTCAACAAATCATGACAATTTTCAAACATCTGATGATGAATTTGAGGGAGTTATTTTAGGCAATTTGAAATTATAAAAAATGATACTATATCTATGTTAATGCGATTCTTAAATCGTGAGCGCTACTGCGCAAGTTACGACATTGGCAAAATATTAACTCAAAAAGCATCCTGCAGGCACCTTTGACATATTTTAGTTTTTATTTCAGCATTTATGGAACACAGAAATAAAAATCTCACACTATTTCGGCGGTTTAGAAGTATGGCCTGAGTGTATCGAATTTGGTTTATTATTATATGCAAAAAATATACTTTAGGCACTCTTGACATTATAATTTGAAATTGAAAAAATGTGCCAAACCCAGACGAGTTAGATGGTTTTAAATCAAGATTGAAAAAATAAGTGCTACAAAGCAAATGCTGCAAATCATACGAGTGGAAAATGAGCATTCCGTGCTAAAATTGAGTGATGTTTCTTATCTATTTTTTATATTTTGACGTAGCTTTTTATGTAATTGTACTTTACGTCTTATTTTCATGTTAGCTTTGTCAACAAAATTTGCATTGTATGACAATAAAGCATGCTGACATGTATGCAATCCTTCGCCATGACAATTTCATAATGTGTAAAGTATAACAAATAAAATAAAACAAATTTCAAATAGTCTTGGAATTTTTGTTTTTGGATTCTATGAATGCTAAAATAAAAAATTTAAATAATTCCAAGGTGCATGAACGATATTTTAATAATAAAAAATTTCAATAGGTAGCAAAAAAGACGAATGAACAATGGGGTATACTTTCAACCTTTGTAACGCTTGCTTGATTCTAATATCATTAATTTCAAGAATATTAACTAACTGAGTAAATAATAATAGACTACAAGCCCATATAACGATTTTGGGGGGTCATTTTATACAGCATGAAACATATTCAGAACGATGCTGCTATATGAAAAAATAACTTCAGGCACTATGCCGTCAATTCTTGGCGGGACAAATGACTGTAATATTAATAATAGTAATTTTTCATCGGAAGATGAGCTCTTCCGACAAAATATTCTTGTACGGCATTCCTCACGTTGGTGGATTATGAAATAATAATCTCCTAGAACCTACTGCCGTACAAAAATAATGGAACCGAAAGCCAGAAAAATTTTTCAATTTCCGAAAAATAGAAAAAAAATTCCTGGATTTTGGTTTCATTATTTTTGTACGGCAGTCGGTTCTATGAGATTATTCTTTCATAATCCACCAACGTGAGGAATGCCCTACAAGAATATTTTGTCGGTAGAGCACATCTTCAGGTGAAAAATTACTATTATTATTATTACAGCCATTTGTCCCACCAAGAATTGACGGCATAGTGCCTAAAGTTATTTTTTCATATAGCAGCATCGTTCTGAATATGTTTCATGCTGTATAAAATGACCCTCCAAAATCGTTATATGGGCTTGTAGTCTATTAACGTTATTGGTAGTAGATAAAATATTGTACTATATTCGTATCGTAAATTCATATTACGATAATCGATGGGATATCAAATACCTTATCTCGTATCGTAATACGAGTCTTTAAGTATTTACGTTACTTCTATCGTAAATTTCAATTTTAATAAAGTTCATCAAACTAGTTTCATTTTTTTTTCTTTTTTTGGTTAAAAAAAAAAACATTCTCCGTAAATTATTACTTTAAGCATAACTGCAGACGTGACATATAATGGGGATACAACAAATCGATTAGTTTGACAATTGTTATTTGAAGAACTAAGGGTCAACTGAAAATTATTTTTATTGTTTAAATATTTGAAGTTGTAAGATAGCGAGGTATTATTATATGTTTTACATCATTCGAATCATAATTAAACTGTGTATTATAATTTGTAAATCCAATATGGAGCTCAATAGACAAAATATAGTTGATGATGGTGGTCTAAAGACGAAACTTCGGATGGTAAATCTAAAAATACCGTTGTAAAACGGGAAAAATGGCATTATGAATGCATAGTTAATTTCGATATAAATCATCAAACATTGTCCGTAAAATATTTTAATTGTTTTTCTCTAGAAATACCCCAAATATTCTGAGCGGCATATTACTAGCCCCGTGAAAGAGCAATTTTGCCCCAAAACAATCATCTTCGTATCTCCTATAGATTTCGAAATCCCAATGGTGCACTATAATTGAATACGTATTGTGTGAACACGACTTGAGAAAACCTGTAATATAATAATAATAGGTGTTAAATGGTACACCAGAAAGCTAGACAAAAAGAATTTGTGGGACATGTTATCGTTATGAAAAACATACGTAAATGAATACAAATATTATACTTACACACTTTTAATTAATTTAATGACAGGTGTGATAGCTTATCTCAATTGGTCTTGAGATGAGGGTAAAAAAAATAGAATTTAATTGTCCGTTTGAATCCTTTCGACGCCCTAAAAGCTAAGACCTAATATAATTTTTAATTTTCAAACGTTTCCATGAGAAACATTGTCTGAATTTGATAAAAAGACAGAACGGACTAGTTGGAATTTGATGATAGTTGTGAAACAAGAACCGCATTACATATCTTGGATAAATTGAAGCGTACAAGCTTTTTTATAAAAGAGATGAGTTTCACAGTTGGAGGTGTTGATTCTAGAACTTCAGGGGGTCTATTCTCGAAACTGGGAAACATCGTTCTCCTGAAACTCATCAAAGCGTATTCTCGAACATTCACTTCGCTTGAAAACTGAGGAACGTGATTCTCCTGCTATTTTGTGGGAGATCGCTTGATTCTCCTGAGAATGACTAAATGACGTTTAATTTTTAATAATAATTATTTGATTCAATTTACAAAATAGGTTATTTTGTAACTCTTCTTCCTTCAACCACTGAAAATTTAAGGCTTTTACCAAAAATCGTCTGGCAACGTTGTGTCAACGGTTCTCTCGAGAGACTGTGATCACTTGCGTTCGAGGATACCGATTTCTAGCGCGAGAACATTGCAAGCGATGTGAACAGTCACATCCAGTGATGAGAGCGTTCCGTTCTCCTGAACTCGAGAATTTGGGTCCAGATGTTGTGATGCTGCAGCCAGGTTTCCCTGCAGCTTTGAAAGCAAATGAGTCACCGTGTCCTAATAAGCGCCGAGTGTTCTTTTTGTATTTTATTTTCAGTTACGTTTTGAAATAAACGTTTCGTTTAAAAACGCAAAAAAACAAACAAAAAATCAGAATGTTTATCATCATATTTCGTCATATTTAATAATTCGACAAACGGGCGATTTTTTGTTGTTGAATTCAAAGACACCGTAGTCAATTTCCGTTAATATTTAAGAAAGCTAGATGGACAGATAGCATCCAAATAAACGTATGAAAGTATTTGATTTATTCTAAATTTTACAATCCTTAACTAATTTAGAATCTGAAAATATATTAATATTTACTATTTTAAATCAAATAACATATCCACCAATCAGTACCTCAAATTTAGTCAACTATTTTCTACCTAGCTAACTAATTAGAGTATTGATTTTCTTTAAATCACGTCGTATTTTTTTTTCGAATTGCATAAATATAAAAATTATTATATTTATTATTCTAACTTAAGTTGCCTACCTAAAAGTTCTTTATTTATAATTATTTCTTTTTAGCTTTTAATAAAGCTATTCATCAGTACTTACCATAAATTTAGTCATTTATTTTTACCTGGCTAATGAAATTATATTTCTTTCAATATCAGTGTTGCATTAAAATTTTTTCAAAAATACACCAAAATAAAAAATAATATATTCATACTTACTATTTTAAATGAAATTACCTACCAATGAGACTTTCAGTTATAATTACTTCTTGTTTGTTTTTAATATAGCAATTCATCAGTTTATCTACCATAAATATAGTCATTTGCTTTTGACTTGGCTAATGAAATGATATCGATTTCTTTCGAAATCAGTTTCAAAAAATTACATGAAACTAAACATTACTCTATTGATGTTTAATATTGTAACTTAAATTAACTACCAATAATCAATGGTTTAGTATCACAAATATTGTAATGTATATTTTATATAGCAAATTAATTTGTATTGAATTAAAGAAAGAACTCATTGTATTAAATATTTTTGAAACATTAGATAAAATGATAGGTTTCTGTCGCAAAAATTCTTGAAAATAAAGTTGACCTAGGTATTAGCTTTAGGAGTGTCGAAAGAAAAAATCCTGGTGCGCATTATTAACACAAAAATAGGTCTACCTACGGTAAGAGTCGCAATAAGCTGCATCTAAAAAAATAAAACTGCTAGTGGAGTTTCCATACTTTTTCAATGCAGGTTCCAGGTAAGATCCAGGACAACTCCAAATACTTGACCTCCCCCGATATCGTTGGTTCTTGAGAAGTGAGTATGAGAGAATCTGTATTTATTCTCCTCGTGAATACTAATATGGTACTTTTCAGGATTTCAAGGGTAGACTTCCCTTACTTACAACAATTTGTTGATTCAACTGTTAAATCCCCCTCTTCTGGCGATTCCATCATAGTAGATTTGACAAGAACCCCTCTTCTGAACATTTTCTCAACACTGACGTGGAGACCACTCTGCTTTCAAGCAATAAGTAGCATTGATTACGCCAAAGTTGCCTTGAATGTTGAGTCAAGGGATACATTTACACTTCAGCTTTTTATCCAACTTACTATTAGCCAGGACTCGATGGACATCGAAAAATGGAACTTTATAGTTTGCTTCATATTCATGATGTAAAATGAATTTTCGAAAGTTTTAGTTTCTGCAGCAAATTTGTGAATTTGTATGCAGCAGTACAAAACCTAATAATTTGCAACAAGTGTATCATGTATGACACTAAGGTAAACACGATTAAATTTCCACAGATTTATTATCTACGCGACATGTTTCGATACACATTATCTTTCTCAAGCGATTGTAATACATTGAATGTATTACATTCGCTGTGGAATCTGTGGAAATTTAATCGTGTTTACCTTAGTGTCATATACTATGAATTTCCATCAAGTAACGGCCACGTCAATCCAAGTGTATCATGTGCTCGATGAAAGGTATTACTTCTTTCACTTGTTGCATACTGCCGTATTATTTGCTCTGATTCTTAGTGTAATATGGATCTGGTGATTCAAGGTCGGGGCGTGGCGCAGTGGTTAGAGCGTCCGACTCTGGGCCGAAAGGTTCGGAGTTCGAGCCCCAGATGCGGCTGGGATTGTTTAAACCAATGAAACGCTCACCTATAGCTTAATATTTTACTATAACTGGATGACTACTCGAAATGTACAGGATAATCAAATCACGTATTACATGTAAGAAACTGGAGCTTCTTGTAATCACTTTCATGAATCATGCTTCTGAATTGGTTTAATAAATTAGTAGAATGATTTGAATAACGCAATGCACAAGACAAAAAAGTAACTATCACACCATGCTCATAACGATATATCTAGTTTAGTTTGAAAACATTCCTCATAGACAAAGAGCCAGCAAAGCATTTCGAGTTATCGTTTCAAAAGTCGTGAAAATGTGGGATATGAATCTTGCATTCCCGATGAAAAGTAATAACCGAATTTGGAATATACTGCTTCAAAATTACGAATAATCGATTCAGTTTACTTCAAGTAAAAGTCATGAAATTTTATAAGGCTACTTTCGATAGTACTGTTCATTCATAAAAATGATTACAGCATATTTTCCTCTCCCGTAAATGTTAGAATACTGTAAAATTTATTTAAAAAAGGGTCTATTTCTGTTCTGGCAGAAGTCTTGAAATTTCAACAAAGTATATAAACATTAGATATCCATTACCTACTTGATTAGACGTAATGAAATATAAAGGATATCATACTAATCTTAAATTCATTTCCAGCATTGTCTTTGAAATCATGATGCAAGCATAACAAAAATGGCGTATGATTCACGTCTATAATTGTCTTTAAAGCACTTACAACGTTGAGGACACTCCGCTTCGCGTCGTGCCCGTAAGCTCGTTGCGCTTGCTTCAAAGGCTCACTTATACACTTGCATCATAACAACTTCTTCATCAACTTGTTCATCATCTTGATTGCCGCCACCCACATTAGTTATTTGATTATTTGAATCATCGATTAAATAGATTTCAGATATGAACATGTCATCATCTATGAAGATGATTCATTCAATATACAGCCAGTCAGCCTGCTGCAAAAAGGATGAATAATTTTATAACGTATACCCTTTAGGGATTTGGTAGTTATAAATATAATGATCAATGAACCAGTAAAATTAACGCTAACCCGTAGAACATAATAATAATGATAATAATACTTTATTATATGTCGGGGCGTGGCGCAGTGGTTAGAGCGTCCGACTCTGGGCCGAAAGGTTCGGAGTTCGAGCCCCAGATGCGGCTGGGATTGTTTAATTTAATTTGACCGATTGAATTATTCAAATCTGGCGGCTGAACTTGGGGTGAGTCCTGCTCCTAAGGTGGCGCATGGAGTCAGTAACAAGGCCTATCCAGAACACGTGGCTAATGACCAGAGCAGTCGATGCCAAAACACCAAAGAAAAGAAAAAAATAATATTTTATTTTCTCAATAAATGCATAAACACGTATAGATTGAACAATGCCCTATTTCTCAGCACATTTGAGAGCATATGGTGACTCTTCGGATCCACGCGACACGTATGCCGATCGGTTTCCGTCTAATTTTTATTCGATGAAATATCGTTTGGTATGCTTGGCATACGCTAAACTATCATTAAAATGTGTAAGTTCTTTATGCAATCAACAATAATCAACTAGTTTCTGACAAATTCTATACATGTTTATGCATGTATTTAAGTAGAAAAAAAAACTATTATTATAATTCTTTGATCATTATATTTATAACTACCAAAACCCTAAAGGGCATACGTTATATAATCATTACACATTTTGGCAGCGGGCTGACGGACTAGTATTTCAATATAATTCATGATAAGAAACATTGACCGTCAACACTGTGTTGTATGTGATTCACCGCGTATGATGGTGAAAAGGGCTGGACAAGGGTTGTCAAAGAAGACATATATTATTTAAGTTACGTATTGTCAGTATACGAATAAATTTCCAAATAAACCTTTTTAAAAAGAAACATCCTGACAAATACTGAGAATTACCATCTCTGAAGATATTTCCTACAATTCAGAAGTGGTCCCGATTGATTGGAAAAGTTTTTTTTTATCGAGAGTCTGTTCGGTGGATTTCCGATTTGGTTTGGCTATTCTTCTGGTTCCTGGAGTTGCTTATTAGCAAAATGGCAGAAGGAGGTAGTCCTAGTAGCTCGGTAGGAGGTTCAGCGTCACAGGAAACTGTATGAAATACAAAGTTTCGTTCTTCAAGTATATTGAAGCATGCACACAGCTTGACAATTTCACTTAAATAATGTATGTATTCTTTGAAAACCCTTGTCCAGCCCTTTTCACCATCATACGGGGTAAATCACATACAACAACTGTCATCATCATCCGCAACTATTTCGATGTTGTCGTTGGCGATTGCGTCACATACTGTGGGTCCACAAAAATTCCGATAAAAAATTACACTAATTGACCGACTGCAGCTAACAGCAAAGTCAGAGCTGGATTGACAAACTTTTCGACATTTCGACTTCCCAATATACGTATTATATTATTATTATATCTCTCTAACCCACACGCCGATATATAACTGTCTCACTCGCACTAACATGGAAATATTTTTCGCTCTGTTAGTGGAGGAATTTTGTTCTGGCTTCTTAATTTTCTGTCCTACATAATAATTTAATTTCACCACGATCTTTCAATTTAACGTATTTACTTGTTCGATTAAATTTCGATAATTTATATTGGTTTAATGTCAAAGTGACCATTCTACTTTAATGCAAAGTAACACTTCTGATTTTTGATTGGTAAGAACGGTCATTTACCGATCAGAAGGCAGTGAGTAATGACTTTAACAATAAAGCAGAATTGTCACTTCAACTTTGGCATTGAGTCAGTATATACAGGGCAATTCAAATTCGACCCCCACCATTGGGATCTCCTAAACTACAGGAGATCCGTCGAAGCTTAAATTGGGGCAAAGTTGCGTATTCTGGTGCTTAACAAAATACTGTTTTGAAACTTGGAAAATTCCGAGTATTTCCGGAAATATCGGAAAAAAACTGAAAATCGGAATTTTCGTATTTATTTTTTTCTATCGTTATTTGACAACATAGCTCAAAACCAAAAGTACATTTTCATTGATACTTTTTTTCAGCTACACGTTTTCATGTTCAGATTTACTATCCGACGTTTCGTCTTCTGGCATTCATCATCAACTTTTTTTCTGTTATGGGCGCCATATTGTTTTTTATACAGAAAAATAGTGATTCTCATTCTGATTTCATTGATGTATAATTTGTTATGATTTGCACTTCTGAAACCACAGATATTTAAAAAAACAACTTCATTTGAGATAGTCCATGACTCCATCGAAAAATTTTGTTTAATAAACACTAGTTGTCAGAACTCATTAAACATCATACGTTTGCACAAATACTTCAGTCGAAATGTCCTCATTCTTAAATGAAGAAAAACGAGATATGTTGAAACTTTATTATAAATTTGATAGGAATAGTACGAAAACAACACAAATTTATTTTGAATTATATCCGGAAAGAACATTATTCGGAATTTTGGACAAACACTTGGCTGAGTACGGTGCGTTTCAAAAACCAAGAATGAAATACGGAAGCAGAATGGAACAAAATATTAGACGTAACTTATTAGCCGGGGTTAAATATTTGTTCATTCCAAATTCGAAGAAGTATAATTATTTTTGGTACTTTTTTATATAAATGCATCCTTCCAAATCAACACATCAAGTCTCGGCAGAAATGGATGTGCCACATACGAGCGTTTGGAAGGAATAAAAAAAAAAAGTGGTTTGAAATGTTATAAGATATATATTTCACAAAAATTACATCCAGGTGATCCTGAGAGGAGGATGGAATTTTGTAGCTGGCTATCGAATAGGGTAGACCCTCAGATCAATAAGTAAACATAGATTGGCCCGATGCTACGTAAACATCATATCCACTGAACCGAAGATAATTCTTTCGGAAACTGTTTTGTTTCGGGTTTTTGACATTCGAACCAAAACACGACACCTCTAGCACAGTGCCGTGCTTTTTTAAGAGGGTCAAAATTACTTATGCAAATGCAGTACATACCTGTGAGCTGCAACAAGTTATGTCACGGTTTTGTCTTAAAATTCCTAGGGTCAATAAAAAGCCGGGGGTTGACAGCAAATAACTATTTATCAAAATTTGGGGATTCAAGATAGCGGATTAGTTTTGTGATTTATGATGATATTCTTTCCTTAGTTGGATTCTAGGAGTTTTCAGCTATAAAAAATAAAGCATTATTTATGGTCCAAAGTAATTAATTCGAGAGATTTAACAAGTTCCTTGACTATATCTCAAGTTTTGTGTCTGGGGGTTTATGTTTTGTAGATCAAGTTTCAACGAATCAATACGAATATTTGAATAAGTATGGACCAGTTGCATAAAGCCTTCTGTTAACGTAGGTAACATAACTGGTGAGCTTAGACATGCGTTGCCATAGTAATCATCAAATAAAATATTTATTTGTCTGTTACCTTCTTTATGCAACTGGCCTTATGAGTTAAGAAATCTTCTCCAACATCTATAAATAAATTGTTCATTCTGTTGAGTATTATCCTTCCCAAATTTTGGACCAGTTCATTCATATGACAAGTACCTGTCAGAAAACAACTACTCTCCTGGCTAAGACCATGACGGGGATTGAATTAAATCTAACAGATACTTGTGCAACGTTCCTCAAAGCATCAGAGAACGCAAGTACCAGTGTTTTGTGTTGATGAAGTGTGGTTAAAATTTTCCTGTGTGTTTTCGTGGTTTTTGTCCTGTTTAAACAACTTAAAGTTACATTTGGAATATTTTTCAAAATAGTGCAGTGGTTTAGTGAGACACAATGTCGAAATACTGCTTTGTTTTCAAAACAAATTATAGTAAACAAACATTCCACAGGCGAGGTTCCAGTGGCGTCAAATGCACGATACAAATCATGCAATCAAATGTATTCGTCAAATATTATATTGGAGGACAAAGAAACTCATTCAAAATTACAGATAAGAAAAGCCTATGGCAAAATGGTGAATGCCTCAATGTTTGTTATGAATATCAGTAAGCAGGGGGAAAAAACATTGAAGCTTACGACAGGAAAATTGAATTGATTTTCCAATAATATTGATATTGTTAAAATTCTAACAGTGGGGACAATTAATGATATACCAAAGGACTTGCTTAAAAGTTTTGGAAATCATTTCTTTGAAGAAGAGCCTTTATCAAACCATAGTTATGCCTTGGTAAAGGCAATACTTCAAATTTTTTTCAAAATCCGAATATACCATGAATTGTCAATAAGCGGAACTGACAAAGTAGAAAGGGTAATGTCTCTTTTGACAAAGACAGTTTTATGTAAAAATCAATAAATACCAAGTGTTGAAATCCTCAGGTACTGAGCTTTCTTGAGAATCATTCTTTCACATACACTTTGACACTAACAATAATTAATGAACTAAGAAATATTGTATTCTCTCTTGACATAGCAATTTTTACATTAATAAAACTTAATACGAAATTTGGAATGAATAGTACGTTTCATAAAGGCTTAGACGATTTCAATAAACTACCACAATTTGGAAAAAATTCTAACTCAGTAAACTTGTGTCATCATTAAGGAAAAATAGTGACAGCTCATTGAGATATTTAGTATTTCTTTTGTTTTTTTTGCTGATTTTGGAATGTGATCTGATCTAATGTCTGGTGATATGAATGTATATTTTGTTTTGTAATGTTTTCTCAAATAGTCGTTTTATTTACATAGCTTAATAATGTTGTACTTTATTTATATATTTGTAATGTTGTATATTAGGCTTAAAATTAAATAAATAATTGTAATATTCGCCAATGTGCCAATAACGTGTGGTATAAGCATAAATTCAATTTTCCTTTTATAAGCCTCAATGTTTTTCCCCCTGCTCACAGATATTTATAACAAACATTGAGGAATTCACCACTTTGCCATAGGCTTTTCGTATCTGTAATTTTGAATGAGTACTCCAATATTATATTTGACGAATACGTTTGATTGCATGATTTGCACCGTGCATTCGACGCCACTGGAACCTCACCTGTGGAATGTTTGTTTACTATCATTTGTTTTGCAAACAAAGCAGTATTTCGACATTGTGACTCATTAAACCACTGCACTATTTTGAAAAATATTCCAAATGTAAATTTAAGTTGTTTAAGCAGGACAAAAATCACGAAAACACACAGGAAAATTTCTAACATCACTTCATCAACACAAAACGACAAGGTACAATGGCCGGTGTTACAAGCGGTGTTGCCAAGAGTAAAATAATTCTAGTAACCGCTCGAAGTGCCTAAAATTTGATCAGTTCAAAACGACATATATCTTCCTTTTTGGTAATTTTTTCACACCTTTCTGGACATAAACATATCTCTAGAATTTTTAGAATAATACATCTGAATATAAAATATGATTGATTATGCATTTATTGGTAGGTTCCTACCAAAATCATATTTTTTTACCAATTTGACAACAGGGCGTCAATGTTTGAAAACATTAGGGTTGAGAGGTGTACGTAAATAAACAAAGTTGTCTTCGGTTCAGTGAATATGATGTTTACGAAGCATCGGGCCGATCTATGTTTACTTATTGATCTGAGGGTAGACCCTACAAACTTCTTGAAAAACATTATTTGGACCGACGAAAGTACTTTTTCAACTGTGGTGTTTTTAATAGAAATAATGAGCACATTTGGAGTGAAAATAATCCACGACACTTCAGAGAAGTCAGACCACAAGTTCGGTTTCGTTTGAATGTGTGGGCTGGAATTTATGACGACCGAATACTTGGACCTCATTTCTTCTCTAATACTTTGAACGGGGAAACCTATCTTCGGTTCTTAAGAAAGGAATTCGAAGAATATATGGATACGTTTCCCCTTGTTAATTATAACAGCTGCTGGTTTCAGCATGACGGGGCTCCTCCACACAATAAAAGAGTAGTTTGCAAATATTTACACCAAAGATTTCCTAATAGGTGGTTAGGAAATTCTGGACCAGTGATGTGGCCGGCAAGGTCACCAGACCTTACAGTTTTGGATACTTTCTTGTGGGGCACTTTAAAGGACAGAATCTATGGAGAGCAAGAATATGACACAGTAGATGAACTTAGAGACAATATCATCACGCAATTCAGGTCTATCAGAAGAAGGGATATTGTTAGGGCTGTTCTTAATTTGAGATGACGAACTCGGTTATGTATTCAAGAGGAAGGCCATCATTTCGAACACTTGTTGTAATACTTTTTGTGCATTTTTTACAAGCTCATGATTTCATTCTAGTTTTTTGAAACGCACGGTACTCAGCCCAAAATTCCGAATAATGTTCTATCCGGCTGTTGTCTTTCCGGATATAATTCAAAATAAATTTGTGTTGTTTTCGTACTATTCCTATCAAATTTATAATAAAGTTTCAACATATCTCGTTTCTCTTCATTTGGGAATGAGGACATTTCGACTGAAGTATTTGTGCAAACTTATGATGTTTAATGAGTTCTGACAACTAGTGTTTATTAAACAAAATTTTTCGATGGAGTCATGGACCATCTCAGATGAAGTTGTTTTTTTAAATATCTGTGGTTTCAGAAGTGCAAATCATAATAAATTATACATCGATGAAATCAGAATGAGAATCACTATTTTTCTGTATAAAAAACAATATGGCGCCCATAACAGAAAAAAAAGTTGATGATAGCAAATCTGATCATTAACACGTGTAGCTGAAAATGTACTTTTGGTTTTGAGCTATGTTGTCAAATAACGATAGAAAAAAATAAAAACGAAAATTCCGATTTTCAGTTTTTTCCCGATATTTCCGGAAATACTAGGAATTTTCCAAGTTTCAAAACACTATTTTGTTAAGCACCAGAATACGCAACTTTGCCCCAATTTAAGCTTCGACGTATCTCCTGTAGTTTAGGAGATCCCAATGGTGGGGGTCGAATTTGAATTGTATATAAAAAGTAATAACCATCACAAGCGGTAAGAACTACCGGTCTCAGGCAAGATTGGTGGCCTCGGCCAACAAAATATTGCCTTCGACCAGTAAACAACCCTTACTGCAGTAAACAACCATTACTGCTTTTGATGCTTCAATAACCATATTGTGTTGAAATTTCAAGACCTGATGAGACTGAAAGTAACCTCGAGACAAGACTTGATTTAAATAGATTGAACCTAATTTTTTACCCTCTTTTCAATTTTGAGGTCACATACCGCGGCTGCAGGAGACTGACCAGACTGACTGAATTGACTTTTACCTGTTGAACAGTAGGTCGGTATAATGAATTTCCACAAATTCTGAAATTGCAACTGCGTTGCTAGCCGTTCTTGTGATACAAATTTTTGTAAATTCAATTTAACCACAAGAACACCAAAAAACTTTATTGAATTATGTCAATACTGAGTAGTAAGTTGAAGTCCGTGTCTCGCGTTCAAACACTTTAATTGAACAGCTAAATAATGAGTAATGAATGAAGGAATCATCAAATGTTTGAGATGAAAATAAGGACTCAATTTTCAAGAGATAGACGAGATGTTGAACTAAGGACAGTATTTCTTCATATTGTGAATACTTTGTTTACTTTTAATGATCAGAAAAGATTTGACGTGTGTCGTGAAACATGCCTAAAGTTAAGAATACGTCACTGACTATTATTACCGCCTCATAGTATAAGCAAGGTTTTCTCATATCTATTACGTAAGATTCCAAGTATATTTATTATCGAAATACATTCTGATAACGAACGAATTGATAATCTAAATTGTCTAAAGAAATTCAAGAAAATTCAGAAAAGGTTTAAAATTTCAGTAAACTGCCAATATTATCTGTAATATGATAGTTTTTTAACAGAATTTGTCGTTAGGTGACATATTAGTAGAAATTGGCTAATTTAATAGAGTATTCAACAATCAATGTTTCCTTCTAACTAATCAATTTGTTGTAAGCCAAGAGATACCTCTTCAAATGATATTATACTGGACATAAAAACTCCCCAAAAGACTATTTTGTGTTGACCTCATTCACAATAAAAAACATGCTGGAACAAATCATGAATATTTGTCCAATCAAATTCAAACATGCCTAAATCACGATTACCTGATTAGCAATATGAAAATTCAAATTATTGGATGCTGAATCACAGTACCTGTTGCATCTTAGTTGATGTCTCATGGCAATACTAGCACACATTTGAAAACATTATTTTTTTACTTTATTTCTCCCATTTTAATAACAATGATAAGTATATAGGGCAAAAATAGTTTTGACTCATATCTAATGTAAATTGTTGTCCAGCAGCTGCCGCCGCTCGGCATACCTGAGGGTTTTCAACCCTGTCGGCAATTAAGGAATCTGTATTATGGACAATATTGTCGGTAATGAAGATTACTTACTTGCTAGCGGCGGCTAGTGCACAAAAATGTCCCAAATGGACAATGGCGTTTTACCCTGATAACTTTTACTTATGGGATGAGGGAGAATACTTGTTGCCCTATCTACTACAATACTTTGTGTTGATTACTGAACGAAAACAACACTGGAACTGAAAACTGTAAATGAATGTGAGTGAAGTATCTACTGAATTAATTTAAATTAGCAATTATTTAAGTTGATGATTAAGAGTTTTTTTTTTAAATGTTGTTGAGGAGTATGAAATTCAGAATAACCATGGAACTAGTACTGTAGACTCGACGAGTTACTATTAATAACGAAAAAAAAAAACTTGCACTAATCTTATAGGAAACAGCATATGGGTCAAACAGACTACGTTTCTGTTATTTTGTAGATTTTTACCAATTTGAAAAAAATAATCATGAGGAAAGAATATACATACGCTTATCTTGTGTAGGATGCCTCGAAATTATTAACTGAATATGTAAAAATAGAGAAGGTATTAAAATGAGATTATTTAATATACAGGGTGTTTCATAATAAATGCGCAGGACTTTAGGATGTGATAGCCCGTCCAAAAATATGAAAAAAGTTTCTATTAACTTATCCTCTAAAATGCACCATTTTCGAGATACAGGGTGTTGAAATTAAAAAAAAAAATAATCGTTTTTTGCGAATATCTCTGGAACCGTTCATCGCACAGAAAACAGATTTCGTAGGCATTTTCTACTCATAATAAGCTATGTTTTGTGCGGATTTTTTATTTTTTTAAATTCATAATTGGTGAAATTTTGTAGTGGGTGTTTTTTTCTCCAACTTCTACGCCACTGGAAAAAGTATGATTTTGAGCCACCTACTTGAACCGCCAATGTTTTCTACACAAAAAAGGTACTCTTGGTCATAAGCTCTAAAGTTGACCGTTTTCAAGAAAAATCAACTTTCATGTTGAAAAACATGGTAAATTTTTTTAAATAATTTTTTTCCTAATTATACAAAATTTATTTAAACGTTAAAACAAGTAACAAAACCAAACGTTGACTTCTTAATTGCAAAAAAAAACAATAACAATCATACTCAGTTGAATTGTTGGAAATGTCCGCCGTTAGCTTCAATGTACGCAGCAATTTTTCGAGGAAAAAACATTATTTAAACAACATGAAAGTTGATTTTTCTTGAAAACGGTCAACTTAAGAGCTTATGACCAAGAATACCTTTTTTGTGCAGAAAACATTGGCGGTTCATACAGGAGGCTCAAAACTGTACTATTTCCAGTGGCGTAGAAGTTGGAGAAAAAAACACCCACTACCCCTTCAAAATCTTCACCAATTATGAATTTAAAAAAATAAAAAATCCACACAAAACATAGCTTATTATGAGTAGAAAATGCCTACGAAATCTATTTTCTGTGCGATAAACGGTTCCAGAGATATTCGCAAAAAACGATAATTTTTTTAAAATTTTAACACCCTGTATCTCGAAAATGGTGCATTTTAGAGGGTAAGTTAATAGAAACTTTTTTCATATTTTTGTATCACATCCTGCGCATTTATTATGAAACACCCTGTATATGCTTCTTCAGAGGCTTATTCTTGGTGTTATATGGATCACGAAAAGAATATTTGTATTCAACCGCGGCGAGCACATACACTGCATTTATTACGTTAACAAAAAAAATTGCATGTTTACAAAAACAGTTTCACTATGTTTCATAAGATTAGAGCAGGTTGTTTTTCTCAAATTCCATACTGACCATGTGCGAAATTAGCAGTTCATTTTCGTAGCCAATCGATCAAACAATAAATGGCTTCTATGACATGGAGAACAAATTGGTATTCATATTTTTTTCAAAACAACCGGTATTTATTTGCTTAAAAATTTCGCAACTCTCAAGCATTCATCAGTTCATACATGGACTCAATAGTTATTTGAACTATAAGAATCCAATCACTGGAAAAAAATCGATTGTCATAAAAAGGGAAATAATGGCAAAGTGATATATTTTTTTACAAATCTCCCAGGATTTCAAAGAAAACCACTCAATATCAGAGCTTGTGGGAGCAAGGGTGATCCGGAACACACAGTTTCTGAACCACTTTAGCTCCGTGACACCGACGTCACAATTTAATTGAGTTTATTCCAGTAGCTATCGGTAATCAGTTTTCTGTCGTTGGGTTAATACATGTTGTTTGTCAGTGTTCGATATAAGATGTTTAAAAACCCTGGTGTACCAATTGACCAGATTTTTTTTGAAGACAAAACAAATGAAATAGTGGTGCATGTGAATCGGTTCCAGAGATGGCGTCTTCATTTTAGTCAATGACAAGTAACAAAGGTGACTTTTAATGTATCTGAATTTGAAGGCTCGCATATGAAATGTATTACTAGTTACAGTTACTAGTTGTAGCAAAACTTTAAGAGGTTTAGTTTATCGAAAATGAATCGTATCGATAGCTAGTCGAATAAACTCCATTGAGATCTGAAAAAAAAAGGGTGGCTGCTCACGAATGACTGCCAATATCACACTGGTCTGTCGATAAGCTTTGTTAATACGATCCGCAAGAACAAACACGCGCACTCACCTGAAACAGTTCGGCTTGCAGAGACGTGTGAGGACCATTCCTGAAATCCGGCAGCTGAGACTCGAAGAAAAACTCCTCTTCGTAGCTCTGATCTTGAACAACATTAGACCGTTCAGCACAGTAAATGTTCGGCAATGACAAATTGAGATTATTCAAAGAAAACGATTTCTTCGCGCCGAAAAAACCCGGAGATCTGTCTATCTCTCGGGGTATCGGCGAACTACACTTCAGTACTTTTCGCAGTAGCCTTTCTTTAGTAAAGACGAGAGGATAGATAGGACTACCTAAATTAGGGGTGACGGGGGACAGTACTTTTTTCAAGAAATTGGGACTGTTGTACGAAAAGAGTAGTTGAGATTCGTTAAAGGGGGGCGAGTAAATTGGGACGGTACCTCTGTTGGACAAACTGCTGATTTCTTCTAGACAGTTTTTGTATTGGGAGGAGGAGGAGGAGTAGCGCCTAGAGGACAGAACTTTTTCCAGACCTTGTTTTTTGTAATCCAGAAGCTGAAAAGAAGCGATAAACTGGCAATGATCAATCTGAATTTTGATGTCATGCTAAGATTTTTAACTCAGGGGTCATCGTCAATTAAATAACGCTTTTTTAAATGGATTTTCTAAAGGCTTTAGCCGGATAACATGGTGAAAATTTAATATTAGGTTACTTTAACCTTTAGATGTTTGCATTTTGTCATGTTGCTATGACAAAAACTAAATTTTTTCGGAAATCACCCTTCCCATAAGCACATGTAAGATTAATAATATGGAAATCTCTCTGGCTTCAAAGCTATCATTCTTATTCAGGATTTAGGCTCAAGTTATTCCCCAAATACGTTAATTGATAATAATAACATACATTTATTGACAAAAAATAATATCTAGATACATTTAGGGAAGAAAATGTAAACCTGTAAATACGATACAAGATTGGTATAGAACATTCTTACCCTTGCACCTCGCTAAGAACAAAAAAAAATAACAATGGCAATAAAAAAGAAAAAACAAGAAACATGATAAATACTTGGAAGTATTAATAGAAGTGAACAAACACCACAGATTTACAATCGAAAATTATTCGTTTGATTTAATACTGAACACTTTCGTATTTTTTTGTGATAACAGGTTTGGTTTGAAACAATTTTTGAAACACGCAACTGATTTTGATTGCTGGAAGGATGGAAGGTCATTACATAACTTAGTAAGTTTATAGGTTTTTATTGCTCGGTGAAGTTTCTTTTGTTTACGTGATATACGAAGATCGTTTCATTAGCTTTGACGTGGAGAGACTTTACACCAATGTCCCCATAGAAGAATCCCTTAACATCACAAGAGGAAACTGGAAGAAGACGTCCAGCTTCATGAAAGGACTGACCTCCCCGTACAAGCGATATTGGAACTACTGCAGTGCTGCCTACACAACTCATACTTTCAAGAAAAGAGCCGTTTCTTCTCCCAAGTTGATGGACTGCCGATGGGATCTTCTCTCTCTCCAGTAATCGCCAACATATACATGGAGTGGTTCGAGGAATTGGCTATCAGAGAGGCAAAATACAAACCAAAACTATGGCTAAGATACGTAGACGACACCTTTATCATTTTGAACCATGGAGATGAACACCTTGGGGAATTCTTCGCCAGAATGAATAACATGAGGGATTCAATCAAATTCACAATGGAAAAGGAAACTAATAGTACCCTATCGTTTCTCGATGTAAAAGCTGAAAGAACAGACACTGGAATCCTCACTTCTGTTTACAGAAAGAAGACACACACAGGACAGTACCTCAACTACGACTCTAATCACCCAAACTCCACAAAGAGGGGAATCGTAAGAACGTTGGTGGAGAGAGCAATGTCTATTTGCAACAACCAGGAGTCATTGGAGGCGGAAATTAACCACATCAAAAAGGACCTACGCCGAAACGGATACTCCGAGAAACTCATAGGAGAAGTTCGGAAACAACTCGAAAAGACCAAGACAACCGAAGAAATACCACAAAATCCCGTTCTCATTCTTCCCTATATCAGGGGTATCTCCGAGAAGATCAGAAGGATCGGAAATAAATACAACATCAAGAGTTGCTTCCAATCCGGCAGTACCTTACGAAGCTTCCTCACCAAGACGAAACCAGAGAACACAACAGAATCCAGCAAAAACTGTATTTACAAAGTCCCATGTGAATGTGGAGATTCCTATATCGGAGAGACCAAGAGCCCATTATCAGTAAGAATAGCCGAACACAAAAAGTGGACTCAACGAGGGGAAACATCAAAATCGGGAATTGCTGACCACGCCTGGACAAAACACCACCGAATTCTTTGGGACGAAGTTAGTGTTCTTCATAGAGATGAACATTGGTTCAAACGGAAATTTATGGAAACCACCTATATAGAAGCCAATAGTGCCTTCAGTCAACCAAGAAATTAAAAACGTATGGAAACCGCTCATGGACGGTTTTGGAGGGAGAAAAAGCGCGAAACCACGCGCGCCACGAGACCGCGCGTAATTACACTTTAATTATAGACCTATAAAAGGTCGCGTAGCATCTGATTTTGTCCTTATTCACCTGAAGACGATTGCGGATTCAAGCAATTGAAACGTTGTGAAAAATTTGAAAGAGATAGAAAACTTTCAACCATTAGGATGATGGACGTCCGAAATATAAGTAATCATGATATATGTCAGTTCTATACCTACAAATATGAGGGCGTAGGAGTGAACTATTTTTATGGAATAATACCGCCAAATGAAGTGAAGCTTCTCAGACATTTTTAACCATTTTTCCTTTCCGAGAGTATGTGAAATGGAACCCATCTTACTAATGCCAAATGAAAACTCTCAAACATGAGTTTTGGAACTTCTGGATACTGGATAAAAATGATTTATCTTATTCTGCACATATGATAAATTAATGAAAACATTTTCCTAACTCAGCTCATCAAGTCCACAGTTGTCAGCACTAACAAGAAAAATATGGACTCGGTAGAATGTTGATGAACATCCTCTTGTCAAAAGAAGTCTAAGAAGGAGGTATGTTAATGTAGCACCTAACAAAAACCTCAGAGGTCTCCAGTTGCCTTTTTCAAATGTAATGTAGGACTGTGGGTCAATTTTCTTGGTCCAATCCATAATAAATGATTTTATTCATTGTCAATTTGTTGTTTTGTGATTTATAAATGGACCACATATATTCGACTATTTTGTAGTTATTAGAAGTATCTGTGAACACTGACTTTTTCAAAAACTATGAAAGAAAATTATATAATTTTGAGATATGTTCTTTATTGAACCCCCAGTGATAAACTAATAGGAATGATTTATAGGCATTTGAGAAATTGGATCTATAAAGGGTTAATTAGCTCTGTTTTTTTACGATAGCTAAACACTCCAGCAGAAGGAAATACTCCAATAGTCCACAGAAAAATGGAATATCAATTTTTTTTAACTTTTGCAAAATCTGGAACCAATTCTGTGTATTTATTTAGAGTATAATAACAAAAATAAAATAATTATAGAAGCACACTTTTTGCGTAATCATGCGGTTTTCTGCACTTTTGAAGTCCACACCTAGATATGTTCTGATTTATTTTTGGCAGAATTTGGGATAATACTTCTTCTGTCAGGTTCTGAAGGTTCCACGAATTTTGGGCACCGAAATATCCAACCAAAAATTCGTTAAAGAAAATTATGCTAAATTTATAACTAAACAATTTTCAACAAATTTACTAATATATGAGCACTATAAGAGAAATCTTTTTGAAATTGAGACTTGACATAATTTTCGGTGATGACTAAGTCCCCTCTGCAGTATCAGTATGACAAAAATTTTCATCAACTTATCCAGCTAGAACCTTTTATCATGTAACAAATATTAGCACGACTTCATGATCAAATTTATTTCAACCAAAATCACATATCCATGCACAATTAAAAACATAACATACCTCATTTTCGTTTGTAAGTTGGTCGACTTGATTCTTTTTTTCCGATAATTTCAATTTAAATTCTTCGTTCAGTTTTGTCAAACTTATAATCTCGTGGTCTTTTATATCCAGTTCTGTTTTCATATCGAACAGTTCTTTTTTCCAGTCTTGCTCTCTTCTTACTAAATATTCCAATTTCTCTTCTAACTCTAGATTCTGAATGAAAAAGAATGAAGAAGTCCTTAATACAAATACATAGTTTTATTTATTTATAATATAACCATATAATTATTTGGAAAATTCACTTGTAGGGAATCCACAAAAAATTATACTTTTTTACACGGGGTGGTTCCTTATAGAGCGCAGAAATCTAGATTCTGAGGTTTCTGAGTGATCTACGTTGAACCATAAATTTTTTTCCCAACACTTACATAAAAAATGTGTCATTTTTGATGACTTTTAAATGACAAAAGTAGGCTATTTTTGAGGTGAGCGCATGAAAATAAAATCTGCAGAAAACTACAAACGTTGTTTAAATACAGGTAATAATACAGATCATTAATATTTCAATAGATTTTTATTCTGTATGTTAATTCCAAACGATTATTTTGGTAATACTAAATCAAATGACTTTTTTTGTATAACATTAATGTAGTAATTTGTTCTCGACTTCGACATTCTTACATTCCTTGATATAACTAATGAAAATGCCATTTCCAAGCCAAAACAATAAAATTTGAACGTTTTGTTTCAAAATGTTAATAATGAAGGTAATTTTCATTTTTCTAGTTGAAAACCAAAGTAATGGTAAATATCATATATACAACTGGAATATAAAGCATATTTTTTGCACTTGCGAGGTTTCATAACTCGCCTACGCTTGTTATGAAAACTTCTCGCGCGTGCAGAAGAGTCACTTTATATTATGGTTGAATAAAAACCAATATTCCGAAGTTTGTCGATCTCATAATGATAAAACAGTTGAGTGAAATGTTTTATTTGTGGAGATACGGCAGTGAATGAAAAACACATGCCATTTTCGAAAAAATGAAAAATTCACATAAACTCTTCTTCAACATGTGGCAGCATGTAGTTTTTTTATTTAAAAAGATAAAAATTTGAAATTCACAGCAGGTATGTAATCAATGACAGCGCTTTTTTCGAAACTGACGACAATTTTTTTCAAGTACCTGTTTTACCGGAAGTAACACCAACCTAATTTTTTCAAATGTCACCCAGTATACTTCTCAAGCCTGTATTATATGCCTCAAGATTCTCTAATCAACCATGTATCACTAATTGGTATTTTTTTCTCAATTGACTGTTCAATTGCATTTTATCGAAAAACTCCAAGAAGACTGTGATTAGAATTTGATGACAGAGTGATGCTTGGTAGGCTTTGAATCTCCGAATGTTATTATAATAATAATTAGCGCAGTGGTTAAGCGCCTGCCTGGTGACCGAGAGGTCTCAGGTTTTGTTCCTAGCCATTGCGGGCTATTTTCATTTTCAGATTTGAAAGTCTGAACAATTGAGACTCGTGTCGGCTGGGAATAATCCTCCACGATTTACTGTTGCGCTAATAATTAACAGTGCAGCACCTAAGGTGGCGTATGGAGTTAGTAACAAGGCCTACCCAAGCTAATGACCATAGCAGTCGATGCCACAACACCAAAGAAAAAAAAAAGATTTATTTCTCTTGTTTGAATGCATAAAGTAGAAATGATTTCTATAAATAATTGCTATGAAATGTATCACAAAAAAATACGAATGAACATGAATAAATATATGACATTTCTTTTATTCAAAGAAAAATATTCTAAAATAACTCACGATAATGGTTCGTATGCATAAACCTTGAGCAGATGCTTTTAGTTGGATTTCCTGAAACAGGCGTATTCATTTTGTTGAGTTATGAGGGAGACAGACCTATAGTATAAGCATTTCCTACCTTCAATGAATACTACCCATTGAGAATACTTCACTCCCTTTGTTCAAAGTGCCGCTTATCGTTTTCCTGACACAACCTGACTTTATGAACCTATGCTCTGAGTACATTTAGTAGCAGTTCTTCGGTACTGTCATTGATGGCAGGTCCCACCCTCATTTCCAAGTCTCCGCGGTTGTGTAATGGAGTTCTGTATACATTCTGTTCGAGGTGACCCCATACGAAGAAATCCAATAACGTTATATCTGGAGAACTCGGTGGCCATCTAACGGGTCCATTGGTTCCTAGCCAGTGTTCTCCAAATATATCTTTTGAATAATGCACTCCAATGTTATTGTTGTGTGCAGGTGCTAGAATACAATAAGCCTAACATTCAGTGGTAATTCCCATAATTCCAAATATCTTTTACCAGTTAATGGGCCTTCAAAAATTATTGGTCCGATTATTCTTATTCGGATCATTCCTAACCATCCATTGAATCCAAATCGTTCTTGAAAGCAGCCTTTCCTCATAATCTTCGAATTTTCCTGTTACGATTTTCTTGATTCAGTGATGAAAACAGTTATCCATTCTATACTTTTGCAAAAACCAATCACCGTAAACCATCCTTCTGTCATAATCGCCTTCGTACAAATGCTGGTGAATTCGGTACTTGCAAGATTTGAATTGGTGTATTTATAAAACTTTTCTAGCATTCTCTCGTTTTACGCCGATTTCGTCAATTTGTTTTACTGTTATCATCGGATCTGCCCCTAATATGGCCAAAACGATTACCCCCGTTTTCTTGCGGCAATGACTTGCGCATTGTTTTGATTTTCCGGTTCTCTTCTGAACTACTCTTCTACGCCGACGAAATAAGTATTAGGTGGATGGCTTCTTTCCGGAAATCTTTCGATATACAATTTATTGTTCAGCATGTCTACAATTTTTCCTTCACCCTCCGAATATCAACAACATATCGACCTTTTCGATCCTTGAATACGTTTTCAAGATGCAACTTTAAATCGTCACAAAAACGATTGAAAAAAGTCAATATAATCAAACTAATATTAAGTGTAAAACACAGAACATTTTGTGTAGACCACCTACTAGGCAAAAACAAAATACCTAGAAAAATAGACTTGGCTACATAGAAAATGTTCAGGCAAATAAGAAAGGCTACAGAAATATATAGGGTGTAACTGGAATGAAAGAAGTAAGGTTACTTCATGTCAAACAGGTGGTTGAAGAAAATTGTCATTAGGTTCGAAAAAGCGCTATTATTATTTACGTACCTGTTGTAAATTTCAAATCTCTTCCAATATCAATCAATCAATCATTTATTTGACAACATTATATAAAAAGATTACTTTGGTAGCAGGTCATGCAATCTCTAATAGTACAAACAGAAAAAAAAAACATTTGAGGTAAAAAGTACGATTTCACAAGTAATAAAAAAATTAAGTGATTAGAGCGACCGACTCTGAGTCGAAAGGTCCGGAGTTCGAGCCCCAGTGGCGGCTGGGATTTTTTAATTTAATTTGACCGATTAAATTATTAAAATCTCGTGGCTCGACTGAGGTGAGTCCTGCACGATTCACTGTTGCGTTCCAATTAACAGTGATGCTCCTAAGGTGGCGTATGGAGTCAGTAACAAGGCCTACCCAGAACATGTAGCGGTCAATGACCATAGCAGTCGATGCCAAAACACCAAGGAAAAAAATATAAAAAAAAACAGTATATTATCATAGCACAGCACTCCTGGATTAAGTTAATGGGCGTTTCCATATACTCGCTGACTGAATAAAAACAATTGACTAGTAAGAAATCTTTCATTTTATATCTGAAAAATATTTAAGCTCAGTGTTTTCATAGATTGGGGTAGATTGTTGTATACAACAGTATAGGCTGCTACATTTCTCCTGAGTCACCCGGTATTGCTGGGGTTCTGACTTTTCCCAAGGCCAGGTTCTACGGAGATCATACCATTCAAACCCGTACAGTATTATTTTCTAGGGAGTAAGTACTGTGTTTACTAAAGCTGGTTGAAGTCCTCCCCTCGAATTAGTTTATGTGGAACGTGCCCACAAAGACTTTGACTATTGTTTAAATAGAAGTAAGATAGTTAGTCAATGCCTGTGGAATCGGCATTGGACCCAAACGCGAGTGTCATCTAGCGTCATTAGTTACAAACATGAATATTTTACGTCATTTTAATGCAAAGTTCTTCAAGGAACCCTTATTTTAATGCTGTACCATTGTTTCAATAAAGTTACATGACTTGGAGGACAGATCACTGTCGCCACCTGTATATCGCCTCCATTTGAATCCAATATTTATCACATAAGGTTGGCTAACTATCTTACTTCAATTTAAACAATGCTTTTACTTATATTAAAATTATTAATTATTTCAATTATTACCCAAGTTTATGCGTGCCCTGCGTAAAGAAAAAAAATTGCCAAACCTAAACGACGTCAATGTACTCGACGCGTCTCGCCACCAAAGCTAGCAATATCAGGTGAATCCCACGTTCTGCATTATAACATTCGAAAACACGTTGAACTAACCTCCTTTTCAAGCTTCTGGATATAGTTGTTCAAATGAATGTTGTCTTTCTCGTATTGACTCAGTTTTTTGTTTAATTCCTCTATTCGCCTCTTTCCGAATCGTATTTCTTCTTTGAGGTCATCTACACAATTTTTACTTTTTTGCAGATGATCGTTGACGTGCTGTTCACTGAAAAAAATACTAAAATCGTAATCAACGAAATAACTATCGTAAGTCTGTAGGTGGGATATCCTCGTTGATAACATATCAATATTCAACGGAAAGGAAATGAAGCCTCGGGCGCTGTAAGATTGTTTTTCTATGGCTATAACACCTTTCCTAACTGCTTTATGGTAATGAAAAAAAATGTCAACAAAGCTACCCAAATCTAAGATAAAGAAAATACTGCATGCACATTTTATAACTTTAAATAAAAAATAAGTATAGTTACACTAACACAAGATTAGACAGCTTTATGAAGTGTATATTGAAAAACTAAAAAAGTATATTTGAGCATCAACAATGTAACTATCCCTTTAGGAATTGTTAATATAAGTTGTGAAATTGTCAATGAGAAATTGCATTGTTATAGACTCCCCAAAGGAAGAGTTTTTGTTATTTTTCTGATGGGAAGAAGAAGATGGTTGAAGAGTTAGCTTCCTTTATAAAATATGGAGGATTTGATTTGAGAAGTTGAGGGAACAGGAAAACTAATGTTATATATGAGTCGGGTTTCATAGTTCGATTGATGAGGCACAATATTCTCCTTGTAGTTCTTATGAATTAAACAAACTGATTTTTTTTTTAAAAATTGTTAAAATTGTTATTTCCGTCAACCGATTGCACCCCTACGCGCAACCCTCAGAAGTCTTCGAGAGACTTTTGTGAGCTAGGGAAGTCGCAGCTCTTACCTTTTAACGTGTGATGCCATTCACGAGACGGGTGAATCGAACCCACGACCCCACGCAAGCGAGGCGAACGCACTACCAGCCGACCACCACTGATTTAAAGATGAAGATGCAGGCTAGGGGTAATATTTGTTGTGAAAAACAAGAGGTCTGAAGGAATCACTTATTTTTGCTCGACATATACAGGGTGTATAAGTGCGACAAACTTCAGAGGGCGATTCTGTATGAAAAAATAATGACATTTTGCTTTATAACTTTTGTCCGCTAATGCTTCGTTTTCCGAAATATGGGGTGTAAAAGTTTTACTTATAAACTGACTATTTATTTATTGCTCTGAAACCGGTCGAGATATGCAAATGAAATTTGGTCGGTTTTAAGAGGTAGTTATTGCCCATTTTCTGACATGCAATTAGGAATTTTATGTTCATCATTGGCGCGCATGCGGGTAATGATCTCAATTTTTTTAAAGAAAAAATGGTACGCCACTGAGATATTTCAAATTAACAATCATTTTTGGATTCTTCGTTCAGTTTGTGACAAAAACTCTCTCCTGCCTTTTTTTTTGTGTGGGGCGCCGTTTTTTATGCGAGAAAATGAAATATCTTGACGCGTATTTTTCATTTCTTCAACACATTATCTAGTAGCGACGCTAGTAGGCTATAGGCTACTGTCAACATTCTAACATACGAATATTTCAACGAAATGTCAAATTAGCGTTTCATCATTTTTAAGCTTTCAGTTTGGTATAAAATTAATATTAATAAGTAATTAAATTTTCCTTTATCGGAAAGAATGGAAAATTATACAAATGCGGAATTGTCAGAAAAGCATTTTGTCTATGGTCAAAGTAATGGAAATGGTCGGCAAGCTCGACGATTGTATGCTGAGCTGATCCAGGACGTAGGGTACCCCATCTCACAATATTTGCAACGTTAGCGCGAAAATGGTACATTTAAGAATCAAACGGCTGACTGTGGGCGCCCTCGAAAAGTACGAACTGTGCAACTAGAACAAGCAGTTCTCGAGTTAATTGCGGAGTCACCTGAAACAAGTACTCGAAAAACTGCCAACATATTGAATGTGAGCAACTACACTGTATTTAAAATTCTTAAAAAACAGCAATTGTATTCGTTCCATATTCAACGTGTGCAAGCTCTACTACCTAGAGACTTTCTTCTGGGCTGAAGAAAATCCACATAGAATCTTTGAAGCTCATTTTCAGCATCAGATTTCAGTTAATGTATGGCTTGGTGTAATTGATGATCATTTAGTCGGTCCATATTTCCCCCCACAACGACTAACAGGCGACTCTTACCTTCATTTCCTACAGGAAGAGTTACCTGTTCTTCTTGAAGGAATCCCACTACAGCTAAGACAACACTCATGGTTCATGCATCATGCACCAGCCCATTTTAGCATTAATGTACGTAATCACTTAGATACAGTATCTCCAAATCGTTGGATAGGTAGGATCGCCGGATTTAAATCCTCTAGATTTTGGTATTTGGGGTTTTCTAAAGTAGTTAGTTTATACCACTCCCATCGAAAATGTTGAAGACCTGAGGAATCGAATTATGTCTGTGAGATAATAAGAAATACACCAGTAATATTTGTGCGAATACGACAATCAATGAGACGAAGACTTGAATCTTGTATCACGTCTGAGGGAAGTCATTTTAAACATTTGTTGTGGCTTTGCGCTTATTTATTTATGTTATTGTTCTGTTATTGTTCTGGTTTAATGTTATTGTATTAGATAGTTCTTGATGAAATATTAAAGAAATGAAAAATACGCATTAAGATGTTTTATTTTTTTGCTCACGGCTCACGGCGCCCCACACAAAAAAAGGCAAGAGAGATTTTTTATCACAAATTGAACGAAGAATCCAAAAATGATTGTTAGTTTGGAATATTTCAATGGCGTACCATTTTTTCCTTAAAACAATTGAGATAGATCATTAATCGTATGCGCGCCAATGATGAACATAAATTTTTTAATTGTATGTCAGAAAATGCGCAATAACTACCTCTTAAAACCCACCAAATTTAATATGCATATCTCTACCGGTTTCAGAGCAATTAATAAATAGTCAGTTTTTAAGAAAAACTTTAACACTCCGTATCTCGAAATGCGGACAAAAACTATGTAACAAACTGTCATATTTTTTCATGCAGAATCACCTCCTGAAGTTCGTCGCACTTATTCACTAACACCCTGTATATCTGAGAGCCCTTTTTTGGAGCATAAAAACTGAATTTATTGAAGTTCGCGAACTTGCACCCCAGAAACATATTCGATAGCGCAAGTGAAACTCACAAACCGCAAAGTATGCATTTCATGCTCATAGGGAGTCAATATTGGAGGATATTCTATGACATACCAGTCTGAGGATAATTTCCTGCATAATTTGTTGATGTGGTCTTCAAATCTCAATTTATTATCAATATGTAGCCCTAGAAATTTGATCTCAGCTTTGGGCTCGATAATATGTTCATTGAACGAGACATAATCTATAATACATTTGAATGTTAAAATGTTCGTTTTAGAAACATTGAATGTTAATATGTTTGCGCTGCACCGCTGTTTTGCATTTTCAAGATCATTTTTATATTATTTGTAACGTAACCGTGCTGTTATTGTGAAGGGACGTATCATCTGCGAAGATGATAAATTTAACATTTATGGGTAAACCAGCTAAATCGTGTATATATAGTAAAACCAGAAGAGGACCAAGAACAGACCCCTGTGGTACCCCGTATTTTACTTCCTGTTCCGCAGATGTTACTGCATTGAATGTCACCATTTGCACACGACTTAATGAATAAAATTTGAACCATAGTAGAATGTTTCCTCTAAAACCATAAATTTTAAGCTTTAGCAGCAATATGGTGTGATTGATGCAGTCGAATGCTTTAGTGACGTCGCTTTCTTCAATCTGTTTGCCATTGATTTGAAACCTCCATATTATGAATAACGATTTTTTTTCGTAATAAATTATGCCATACTATTTTGCCGGTGTGTATTTTAGGAAGGCGTCACCTGAACAAACAATTTAGCTAATGTTTCTATTATCGACAAATGATCCGAACTCGTGAACAATGTTGTAAAAACATCGAAATAGACATCCTTCAGTGTAGAGAATCGCCAGCAGAATAATAATATCATAATTATTATAATACCAATCGAGTTTGATAATTCGTTTGTCATAGCATTTCTGAGTAAACTTAATCAGCTCTTTGAAGGTGTGAATGTTAATGTAATTCCACGGTTCAAAATTGAAACGGATAAAAAGGAGAAATTTCCGCATGAGGAGTAATATTTGAGAGATAAGAAGTTGTTATTTGACTGAAATACATGGTGGGCATTTCTACTCTCAAGTCTAGCTATTTCGATCTTTTTCATAGCCATATATATCGTCTTATTCTGTGGGTTAGTTCCTGTCGTGCAAGCAAAATATTCATTCTCCTGAAAAAAGTTGTGAGGGAGATGTCAGGTGCCAGCTTCAGGGACCACTGTCGTCTCCTTTTCATTAAACTTCAAATCATGCCACTTCCAAATTGTACATATATTTTTCATATGATAATTGAAATTCATAATTACATGACTTGCTACAAACTTATATGGAAAACCCAGTAATTTCTATACATGTACCTAAGTTTGTTTGTTTTCTACATGTTATTTTTATACATTCTGTTGAACTGACTTTCTATCATTCATATTCTGTATGTGTATGGCAATGCTATGAAAACCGTCTTGCAAGATGACTAAAAAAACAACTTTCTTTCAAGTATTTTTCATGTACGCACTCGCCTCCGATTTTCAAAAGAGTAATAAATTTACTAGAAGTCCCCGTCCTGGCTTTATTACGAATTTAGTTAGTTTTCCAGCAACAAAAGTAACTTTCCAATGTAAAACTACTAACTCGTTACCACAAGCAGGTTTGACACGATCTGAATCGATAGTTGAACAATGAAGGGAATAAAAATAGATTTTTGCCGCTAGCCTGGTAAACATCTATTTTTATTTTACCACCCAAAATATATCTAAAAGAAACCCACTCGAATGAACCCTTCAGTCTAGACCAAAGGTTATTTTCTATGAAGAGATTTAAAGTATAAAGTTACATTTACTTTATTTATTGATCCCAAGAAACATTTCCGTTTATAGAGGAATTACATTTTTTACATACATTGAATAACGGCAATACATATGAAAATATAAATTAATGTAGAAATCAAACAATTAATAGAAAATAGAGTGATAAGAATGATCTGTGTAACTAAGTCATATTGAAGCAAAAAGAAACAAAAGCAACAGTGAAAGGTGAAACATTTTTATATTATAGAAATTGAATTCACCTGTTAAGTATACATTTTTAATCAAGTTCATTTTTGAATTTATGATAACCAAGATAATTAATAAAATTACTGACCATGAAACATTATGTATTCAACATCATGAGTATAATATTATCCAGGATTACTGATAAATTTACTACCACAATTCAAGTCTAAAATTTATTGAAAAAGAATGTCTTTCCAAATTGTATGTCAATTGTAAAAGGAATCCTTCATAGTGAATATCCTCAGCAAACCAGAAACGTCATAAAATCAATGAATGGTTTCTAATTCTGAAGCTGATTGGTTGTCATATCCTCAAAAAAGAAATAATGTTGTTGAGGTAATTCGTAATCTTAAACAATCTTATTTTGAAAATAACATTTATAATGTTGAAAATAACTCGCAATTATTATGGAGAACATTAAAGTCTTTAATAAACATGAATGGTTTCTAATTCTGAATTGTTGGTTGTCATATCCTCAAAAAAGAAATAATGTTGTTGAGGTAATTCGCAATCTTAAAGAATCTTATTCTGAAAATGAAATTTATAATATTAAAAATTACTCACAATTATTATTATGGAGAACATTAAAATCTTTATTAAACATAAAAGTAAAAAATATTTTCAAAAATAATGTTGAGATTTAGCAAATATAGAAAATGAATTCAATGACTATTAACTTAACGAATGATGCATTTGCTATAAGCGAGGTTTTGTATTTTGAAAATCGAGTGATAAACCCAAATAATCGGCTTGATAATTTCAAAAGAAAAGACGAAAGAAATTTTAAAATTATAAAATCTCATATAATACCCACCATTCTTAATTTGTTTTGTCGTAATACTAGGTGAAATTAATTAACTATTTATTATTTATTAATGGACAAACAATATTTGTTATCCGTTGAGGTATCAGAGGACAGGTACAAAAATTGCTTCCTAATTAATTAGGTGTTATGAAATATCAAATAATGACATCGTAATTGTGACTCGGTATAACTTTTGCTTGAAGAAGAAGAAGAAGAAGAAGAAGAAGAAGAAGAAGAAGAAGAAGAAGAAGAAGAAGAAAAAATCGACTGCTTCTGCTATAAGCGAACTAACTTCATTTATATATGACTCTTTGAATAGCAAGTTACCTCCATTAGCTATATTTTTTGATCTAAGTAGGGCAGTTGACACAATTGACCAAATGCTACTTATTGAAAAACTAAATCGAATAGGTATTAGAGGTATTCCCAACAAGTGGATAGGATCGTATTTGAGTGATAGGAAACAAGTAGTTGTTGTCAGGCAGCTTAAATCTGAAGAATCCGCTGTAAGTGTCGGAGTACCACAGAGATCAATACTGGGTCCTTTGTTATTCATACTATTTGTGAATGATATAAAAGAAGTCTGTGAAACCCCTGATTTGACAGTGGCATATGCGGATGATACTAATTTTGGCATAAATGGAAAGACCATAAACTCAGAATTAAGAGCTAATATAAGTATCAAGAATTCCAGTAATACTGTGTGAACAATGGGCTATTGGTTAATATTGATAAAACTGTATTTATATCTTTCTTAACAAAAAATGCATCTCAAAATGAAAACATGATGTTAAGGATGAATGATCAGCCAATACAGGAGGTAAACTCAATAACATTTTTAGGAATTACTATTGACAATAAAATGACTTGGGAACAACATACTGACAATGTAGTGGCAAAATTGAGCTCAGTGTGCTTTCTTATCAGGCAGCTAAAAAATACTGTATCAATGACCGTCTTGAAAATGGCTTACTATGGTTTAGTGCAATCCGTACTGTCATATGGCCTTATATTCTGGGGTATATCAGCCCATTTTAACAAAGCATTTATTATACAGAAAAAGATTATAAGATGTGTGAAGGGGGTACACCCCCGGAAGTCCTGCAAACCAATATTTATCGAACTGCAAATTATGATTTTACCATCACTTTATAAATATCTTTTAATTTTGAATATGATACATAATTGCAGTGACTTTCAAAGAAATAGTGATCTGCATAATCATGATACACGAAACTGCAATCAATTCCATCAGTCCTACTCCAGACTCGCAGTCAGTCAAGCCTCTCATACATATCAACAAATTAAATTTCATAACAAATTCATCAGTCTTTTTGGCAATATTGAAAATGTAAACAAAGCAAAGGTTACTTTATTCGACTATCTAATGAGTATGGCATTCTATACTACAAATGAATATTTAGAAGCATGATCTTTAGATGTCTTTAAATATATATATACAGGGTGGCCCAGCGAAAACGAAACAAGGCCAATATTTCATATTTATCGTTCGCAGAAAAAAAACGCTCGGACCCGTCGATTTTTATTGCGAGGGGGACATCTTCCTATCATAACCTCAACTGTCATACCTCTCCCCCCACCCCTTGGGCACTATCACCCAAACAATTTGAATAGGGAAGTAGTAAGTGTGACACATCATTGAAAAGATATTTTCATAAGGAATTCAGCCATGTCAATTTTTGCCACCTAACTTTTTATTTTGGCGCCCTCTTGCGGGAAAAATAACTGTACCGTATTCCAAATTATAATACTGCATTTGCAATCTATTTTGACATAAATTCGGTGACAGTGCATTATGGAATTTTTCTAAGAGAAAAAACAAAATAGGGGATCCAAAATGGCGGACATGATTTGCAATAATTATGGTCCGATTCAATTCAAAATTGATATGTGGTGGTTTTCAAGGTCGGAAATTATGATTTGTTCGTCAATGCAAAAAAACAAGATGGTGGCTCCAAGATGGCGGACGAAATTTGTAATTCTGGTCCGATTTGAATCAAAATTAGTATGTGAAGATTTTCAGGGATTTTCAGGAGCAGTAAAATTCTGATTCTGTTACGCACAGAATAACCTACATCACACATCTAAATAAAATATTATTTCCTAATTTGTATAAATTCTTTTTTTCACCAATTCAATTAATTCACTGTAGTCATACTGGAAACTTGTAAAACCTTCATATGCCAATTTTGAATCGAATCGAACCACAATTACCAATTTCGTTCGCCATATTGGTTTTTTGCATTGACAAAAATATCATAATTTTTCACCCTGAAAATCCCCACATATCAATTTTGATTCGAATCGGACCAGAATAACAAATTATGTTCGCCATCTTGGAGCCACCATCTTGTTTTTTTGCATTGACGAACAAATCATAAATTTCAGATCTTGGAAACCACCACATATCAATATTGAATCGAATCGGACCTAAATTGCAAATCATGTCCGCCATTTTGGAGCCGCCATTTTGTTTTTTCTCTGAGAAAAATTCCATAATGCACTGTCACCGAATTCATGTCAAAATAGCTTGCAAATGCAGTAGAGGTATGACAGTTGAGGTTATGATAGGAAGATGTCCCCCTCGCAATAAAAATCGACGGGTCCGAGCGTTTTTTTTCTGCGAACGATAAATATGAAATATCGGCCTTGTTTCGTTTTCGCTGGGCCACCCTGTATGTATTTTAACTGTATTTTGATAATTTTAGCTTTAGTGTTTTTATTAGTGATTCACTAGTCCAATGAACTTTTGTATGATTTGTGAATTGTTATATTTATTATCTGTACATAGTATCCAGTGATGAATAAAGTATTTGTATTGTATAGGCAAAACATAGGTCGCGGTTTTTAAACCAAAATTTTGTGAAAATCAACAGCAACAAGTTATTATAAACGTTAAGCAGAGTTCTTTAACCTATTCATTTCATCGCTATTACAATTCACGTTTTCTCTTTCGAACGGGCTATTTGCCTATCTCTTAGTGCGTTACATACCCAGCTTTAATGTCAACAATGTCTCATTCATGATTATCAGCAAAGAAGACATACCGCATAGTTGTCACGGTTCGCGAAAACCTGTCGACACCATTCAAGGACTCTAACAACATTACTCATATACATGATGACCATATAGGTCTCCATTATCCATTACATACATCCTTTGTGGTGAACATTAAGTTTTATAGTAGCCATTTCTTGAAAGAAAAACGCAAGAATTATAACAAGTGAAAGTATCTATCACAGCAAACATTATATTCAATTTCTTTCAACTACTCAGGTTCAAGGTGTTGAATTGAATTTATTTAGTTCAGAAACATTTACAATATTATGAAACACTTCAAAGTAAAATAGGACAATAGTCAAATTAAAATAGAACAATTGTCAAACTTATAAGACTGTATAAAAATACATAAATAAACATAAAAATTTAAAATATCATGTACATGAGTTTATCTAGTTATTTTTAAGATGTATTTGGTTGGTTTGGTTGAAATATTCATAAAATGAGAAATATAGATTGGTAATGATTTGTAACATTCAATAGCTCTGTATGCATGTCTACTTAATCTAGTGTGTTACATTAGCATAGATTTATTTCTTGTGTCGTGTCTGTGAAGATCGGATTGTGCTAGATAGTTGCTCATGTTTTTTCAAATATAGGTCTATAGCTGACTTGCCAAAGTATTTTTATACTACGTACGGCAGATTTTTGAATGACTGAAAATTTTTGTAGGTAACAGTTTGATCCATTTCCCAATATTAGGGATCCATTATGTTGACACGATACCGGCGATTTTTGGATATAATCTTTATGAAAGCCCATACATTTTTCCGAATGCAGAATTTACCTCATTTGATTAATCCCTTTCCTATATGAAGGAGAGCAAAACGAAAAAAAGACGACCCAAGATTGAAGTACCTACCATTATTTATGAATATACATAAAACTGTCATTCGAAGACTTATGACCGTGAAAGACTCGGTCAAATATGAAAGCACAGCCAGTTATTACAAAAAAATTGTCCATTGAATATTTTAATTTGTTTCTAGTACTCACTATGCAAATATACACAGTTATCGTGGAAGTCATTTCATGATCTGGTATCATAGGAATGTATGTATAAATTTTAAAGTTTTACCCAAAAAATAGGTGCTGACTAAACTTCTCTTTTTTAAATTAATTATGGTGGTATCCATTCTTGACCTTGGCATCTCCGACAACTGAGTCCTATTACTAGAACTACTGGACCACAAAACAATCACAAGTATTACAAAAGTAATTTTATAGGAAGTCAACTAATCACTTATCTGAATAAATGGAACCTTTGGTGATAATACAATTTAATAATATAAAACTAAACAATCACCAAAACGTCCATTTTGCCTACAAAGATAGGATTTTCAAGAGAATTGGGCTCCATAGAAAGCTCACAGTTCCTTGGCCCACTTACAGTCCATAGGAAGATCACAAGTTTCTATTAGAAAGCTTCTAGTTACTTGCAAAGCATGTAGTTTCTAAGAAAGCTTTCAGCACCTTAGCCGTTTTAGTGCTTCTGATGATGCCAACTTCGCTCAGGAAATTCGGGAAGAACGAACTTGTGAATTGCTTGTAGCTCAGAAAGCTTACAATTCCTTAGACCGCTTACAGTTCCATAGAAAGCTTACAGCTCTTTACTAGAAAGCTTATAGATCGGCAGGAAGCTTAAAGATACTCAGAAAGCTTACAGTCTTGCAGTAGTAGTAATGGGAAGTACTAATCAATTATATGAATATTTTGATGGACAAAACTAACCATACACCAAAATTAGCATTGAGCTCCGTAGAAAGCCCACGGTTCCCTAGAACGCTTATAGCTCCTTAGAGAGCCTACAGTTCCTTGGACCGCTTACGATTCTATAGAAAGCTTACAACTCTTTATTAGAATTATTACAGTTCATTGGAAAGCTTACAGTCGCTTAGAAAGCTTCCAATTCCTTAGAAAACTTACAGCACCTTAGACATTTCAGTACTTTCTTAGGAAGATTGTAGTTTTTAAGAAACCTTATAGCCGTATGCATAGTCAATCGCCAGCGACTCGCTAGAGTTTCGCCGTTCGCTACACAAGGATTATAATGCAGAGACGAGCTCCAAAAAGTGACAACTACGCGATAAGTAACATTTTGGCGAAACGCTGGCGATGTACCACTTTTTTGGAGCTCGACTGTGCATTATAGTTCTTGTGTAGTTAGCGGCGAAACTCTGGCGAGTCGCTGGAATTGACTATGCATACGGCTGTTACAGTTTCTTAGAAAGCTTACATTTCCTTAAACCGCTACAGTTTCATGAAAAGCATTCTACAATTTATTAAAAAGTTTATAGTTCTTGTACAAACTACACAGAAAACGATTCGTTTTTCATAAACTTCATTTAAATATCACATGTTTCGCATTTAAATATCACATGTTTCGCATTTAAATAAAGTTTGTAAACATTGAATCGTTTTCTGAGTAGTTTTGTACAATTGCTATGCATCTTCATCAAGTAGGTCGAGTCAATCAGAAAGCTTACAGTTCTTTTGAAAGCTTACAGTTCAGAAAGCTTAGTTCTTTAAAATTTTCAAGTTCCTTACAAAGCTTACAGTTTCTTAGCTAAACTTCAGTTCCTAAGAAAGCGTACAGTTCCTTAGAAAGATTACAGTTCCTTTGATAGCTTGCAGCACCTTACGACATTTTAGTGCTTTGTTGATGGAACGCACGTCGCACGTCCAGTAAAATTGTTTTGGTAGTATTCTATTTTGGAAATCAAATAATGTTCCATCTCTAATAAATGAGAAATTGTTACTAACCTCGATAACCTCGTTCGACATCTCTCCAAATCTGATTGAAGTTGATCATTCTGTTCCTCAGTCAGAGTAAGTTGTATTTTTACCATATCCATTTCACCGGTAACCTTATTCAATTGATGCTCCAACCTTTTGATTTGCTCTTCCAGCATCATGGTTTTTTCAGCCCCAACTGTTGAAAAGAACGAAGATAAGCTGATGAGAATAAATGATGAGTTGAGCTGACTGACCTGTACTATTATCTTTGGTATCAACACTAGCAGATATATTATAAAATGACTCGTTTGATAAGTTTAGAAGGCCTTCACACCTGAGAAGTTTCTGTCCGAAGCTTGCTCTGGGGGTGGACTGCGTATAGGGTAAGCATTTATCATCTATTACATCTAATTGACTGAAATATTATATATTTAATTATATACTCAATAAAAAACAATAGTAAACTGACGTACCTAGGTGTACGAAGGAAATCTTCATCGTCCTCATTGGAACCTGTGATTTTTTGTGCCCATTCGTTCATTACTTCGTAAAATTTCTCACTAGTAATAGACACATCTTCGTTTTTTGGGTCTAATGAAGATTTCAGACTTTCTAATGCTGAACTGAAAAGAAATTAGGCTCTATGTTGGGCAGTGTCGCTTGCAATAGATAACTAGTGGAGGTACTTTAAACACTCCGAATGTCATAGCGGTCATTATTTTCATTATTTTGACTCCTGCTGAAGATATTTTATAGTTATTGTAATAAAAATAGTTTTAACTGGTTTCACTTATTTATTTGAAACATGTAAAAATACAACTCTAATTCGTTTACACCCAATTCATTAATATATATCACTACTGCTAAGCCAACTCTGTAGTTATGTCTATTTGCAACTAACTGCGGCGGTACTTGAACTGCCATTTTTGGGCGTGGGACCTCCTTTTATATCCACAGCCTCCTACACTTGGACGACAAGAGTTCAAGAAGCGGCGAAAGGTGTCGTCGAACACTTCGGAATGTTCATGCGATGAATACCAGTCGAGTCTTGAATAATTTTCGAATCATCCAGACACATTCCCGGGCGATGATGAGTCATACGTGTTTACAAGTTGTTTTCAACAGCGGTCAGATCAGGCTTCGAAGCAATCGTTACATTATTTAAGCATCAAAAGCAGTAAGGGTTGTTTTCTGGTCGAAGGCAAAATTTTGGTGGCCGAGGACACCAAAGCAAAAAATAAAAAAATGCACGTTAAATTAAATAACATTAAAAGGGGGGCGTACACGTATAACAGATAACCTGTACAACCCAAAACGTCGTCGTGGACTGTCACCAAAGTTGCGAAACTCGTGGAAAGGTCCGTATGAAATCATGAAAAGAATAAACGAGCCTGTCTATAAAATCCATAAGCCACTCCGGAGGAAACCAAGGGTAATTCCTTTCAATAGGTTGGCTACTTACGTTGGAAATCACGACCAAGTTCGCAACCTCAGACCACCGAAAAATTTCATGTCCTTCTATTCAAACGGACAGAAGGTGCAACAAGGAGTAATTTGAGAAGAGCCACGGGACCTTTTCAAGGTGCCGGATGGTTTCCCACTACCTCACTGAGTGGCGGTGAATCTGCGAATGTCCAGTGGCATCTGTGTTGTGTTTTCCAAAAAATTTGGTCGACTCCAGGAACTACGGTTGCAGAACCCATAAGTTGAAGGAGTGCTACAGTTGAAGAAGGGCCGGAGGAACATCTACTACCTGGTTACAAAGAAGCATTCCCGAGATAAACCGTCCTATGAAAATGTCTGGAAGAGTCTCGCCAAACTAAGAGATACCTACGATGGTGGACCTGGCAATCCCAAAATTGTCTTGTGGTATTGATGGGCTGGATTGGAGAGTTGTAAGAAAAACTTAAATTTTACTCTATTTTTTTGACTAGTCCATAAGTATGCGCTTGTCTTTGGACTCTTTGGTATAGATCAAATACACATGTATATTTCTGTGATGAATAAATTGATCTGATTTGATATTGGAGACGACATTCAGATCCAGCGCCTACAAGATTTTGGTGTGCTTTAACCTCTTCCACGACCGAAGATGAAGACTGTGGAGTGTGATTTACATAGAAATTCACGGTGCAGATATGCGGAGTCATGCACGAAATGTCTTTAAGAAGGGGGCAATGTAACGAACTGATGCCGGACATGTCGCCATATTTGCTTAGTACACCTTACCGGCATTCACCGATAAACAACGATGACGTTGGAATGCCAGAACAGCCCAGAGCCACCTAGTCGAACAGCAAGAGACCAACCTAGAAGTTCCAGAACGCGAGAGGATTTAGAAGAGAAATCTGTACGCATATAAATAGCGCCGCAACTGAAGAGGGAAGTTGGAAATACAGAAATGAAGATAGTCCGATTTGAAGTAAAATAGTGCGATATAGACTATGATATATGGTGATATGAATTAGAAGTTACATTTTATGTGGAAAAATTTTTGTTAACAAAATTTTACTATAGCCACGGCAGTTCTATATCTTAGATGATATGTTTTGCAGATCAAATACAAGAAAACTGAAATCGATTCTAGAGGAGGATTCCAATATTAATCGATAGTCGTTGCCGACCGATATCTCATGCGATAACAAAACGATTTAGGAGAATTTCTGGAATATCATGTGAAAAACAGATATTTATTTGAAGTAACTTTACGTAATCTGGAATAATTGCTTTGCAGAAATATATTTCAGAGCGAAATTCTTTCATCATTAGTCAAAATCATAACTGGAAATGAATGAAACACCAATTAATTTTCATCAAATTTTATGATGGCTTTCACCTTTTTGAGTTTTTGAATAATGTTTCAATGGGGATTTTCAGTATCTTGAAACATGCAGTTCTTTTCACATGACGTTAAAGGCCAAGCTGTAGATAAAAATAAGAGACTATTTTCACACAAAATAAAAGACGCTAACAGTCTATACCTTTTTTTACAAGATAGTTCTTAAATGAAAACCACGGTTATTGCCCTAGCAAAATCGCTTTGTGGAATTTTTTTAAACATATAATAGTGAATAAATTACAACTCTTTTGTTTTTTTGCGAATACTTATCTCAAAAAGTATCGATTGACCGTAAAACGATTCCTTGAATAGTCAAAAAAGTTGTAATTTTTTTCACATTTGCTTGTTTGAAAAAATCCACAAAGCGATTTGTTGGGGAAAAAAGTGGGGTTTTAATTAACAAACTATCTTATAAAAATTAGTATAGGCCATTTGCGTCTTTTATTTTGTGGGAAAAAAAACCTGTATTGCTTGGTCTATTATGGAGGGCAGTTTATAAAATAGTTATAACCATTTGTTCATCCTAAATTTTTAAAAACTGATTCATTATTCATTATATTTCATTATATTGAAAACGTGATTTACATGTGTATAAATTCAAACGCTCCTCTGCTGTGACGTCAGTGTCTTCTTGTAATATTATTGAATCTTAGCAAAAAACCCAAAAGTGGGACATTCTTTGTCCTTCCCTCCTCCGGATCACCACCTACAAGCCAGGATTTTTAGTATGTTCACTGCCTGAGCACCTTGAACAAGTTTCTGAAGGAATCGCTTAGGTCCTTGCTCAAACACTCTACACCTCCTTTATTTATTTATAATACTATTACAGTATTGACCACAATTCAATACAGGATTAAACAATTATAATAAAAAAATCTATCTAAATTTGGCTTTGGTTTGAACCGGTGTGAAGTTGGCAGTTAATTTGCAGCAGTAACTTTCGATCCAGCAGTAAAACCACCAGTGGCGTCGGTAAAAATATAATTTTCACCAGTTCGGAAAAAAAATTAATAAATGTGAACAAACTAATTCAAAATAAGGTTTCACGAAATGAACATCCCATATGTATTTGATCCACTTTCAAAGGGGGTGGGGGGTTGAAATCAACACTTCAAAAGAGTTAAAATGGGAAAATGCCTGCCAACTTGTAATTCACAGGACATGTTTAAATACATGTAATGAACGTCTCGTATCAATTTCATCCACTTGCAGAGCAGAGGGGATGGAGGGTTGAAATCAACCCTCAGAGAGAATTAAAATGGACAAACGCCTTCAGAAAAAACTTGCCAACTTCAAATTCACAGGACACGTTTGTTTACAAGGAATTAACGTTCCGTATCAATTGGGAATGTAGGGTTGACTCAACCTTCCAAAAGAATTGAATGGAAAAATACCTTAAGAAAAAACCTGCCAACTTGTGATTCACAGAATACGTTTGTATTCAAGAAATAAACGTTCCGTATCAATTTTTTAAAGCATTTTTTCCCATTTTAATTCTTTTGGAGGGTTGATCTCAACCCTTCATCCACTTTGCAAGTGGATGAAATTGATACAGGACATTCTTTTCTTGTATATAACCGTGTCCTGGTGTAAATTTCAAGTTGTAAGGTTTTTTGCGAAGGCCTTTGTTCAATTTCATTTCTTTCGGAGGGTTGATTTTACCCCTTTATCCTCTTTGCAAGTGGATGAAATTGATACGGGACGTTCATTTCTTGTTAAATAACGTATCCTGTGAATTGAACGATGACAGGTTTTTTGAGAGGCATTTGTCAATTTCAATTCTTTTGGAGGGATGATTTCAACCCTTTATCGTTCATTCCATGTGGACGAATGTGTTCTGTGAATTTCAAGTTGACAGGCTTTTTCTGAAGACATTTGTCTATTTTAATTTATTGGAGGGTTGATTTCAACCCTTCATCCCATATGCAAGTGGATGAAATTTATACGGGATGTTCATTTCATGTAGACGAACGTGTCCTGTGAATTTCAAGTTGGCAGGTTTTTTCTGAAAGCCTTTTTTTCATTTCATTTCTTTCGGAGAGTTGATTTGACCTCTTCCTGTGCAAGTGGATAAAATGAATCCATGTTTATAAACGTGTCAGGTGAATTTCAAGCCGGCAGGTTTTTTCTGTAGAAATTAATTTATCGGAGGGTTGATTTCAACCCTTCATCCCCTATGCAAGTGGTTGAAATTTATACGGGACGTTCATTCCATGTATATAAATGTGTCATGTGAATTTCAAGCCGGCAGGTTTGTTCTGAAGACATTCGTCTATTTTAATTTATCGAAGGGTTGATTTCAACCCTTCATCCCCTATGCAAGTGGTTGAAATTTATACGGGACGTTCATTCTATGTAGAGGAACGTGTCCTGTGAATTTCAAGTTGGCAGGTTTTCTCTGAAGACATTTGTCTATTTTGATTTATTGGAGGGTTGATTTCCACCCTTCATCCCATATGGAAGTGGATGAAATCGATACGGGGCGTTCATTCGATGTATACAAACGTGTCCTGTGAATTTCAAGTTGGCAGGTTTTTTCTGAAGGCATTTGTTCCATTTAATTTCTTTCGGAGGGTTGATTTTACCTCTTCATCCCCTTTGCAAGTGAATGAAATCAACCCAGAGCGTTCATTTCATGTACATAAACGTGTCCTGTGAATTTCAAGTTGGCAGGTTTTTCTGAAGACATTCGTCTATTTTAATTCATTGGATGGTTGATTTCAACCCTTCATCTCCTATGAAAGTGGATGAAATTGATATGGGACGTACATTTTGTGAGAAATTGATACGGGACGTGCATTTTGTGAGAACTTATTCTGAATGAGTGTTTACACAGTAATTCAATTTTTATCCGAACTAGTGAAATTATTTTGACCTACGCCACTGGTGGTTTTACTGCTGTATCGGAAGTTACTGCTGAAAATTAACTGCCAACTTCACACCGCTTTGGTTTGAATGCGTCCATTTTATACATATTGAGGATGTATTTTCAAAAAATAATCAATCTGCACCAGTTGCTGGTCGATGACTTTTCACAAACTAAAAACTAACTACATTATTAAAACATTATGAGTAAAATACATATAGCACAGGAAATACGAGAATTATCATCAAATAATGTGAATAATTAATACAAACAAAAAAATTATGCCATAAAGCTCTTGCACTTGCCCTGATAAACAGTGTCAACAAAGAGTTGGTGCCATCTTCTTGGGAAAAACATCAAACAATTTGAATCCGTTGAAGATAAGTGAAATGTTTAACCAGTTTCCTCATCTTTTACATAACACTAGGTGATGACCTTTGTATAATTATACATTTGTTTAATTCAGACTGTGTTTATCAAAATCAAAGAATGTGTATTCATTACATCACAGTATGGGAAAATAAAGGAATCCAACTATTAAATGATTATTTTTCAAACTGAATGTCAAGTGAAAAAGACTAAAGCTATTCAACTACCAGAATTCCTATTTTAGAATGGTTCTAAAATGATCCTTGTTATTACTGAAGGATATTTGAGAGATGCAATTAAGTTGAAGTAATCAAAGGGTCGTTTTTCAAAAAAGATTTCGGCTATTTCATTTGAAAAAGGGGCAATAATGTTCATGCCCACTCTAACTTTTCTTCCCGAAGTAATCAATAAAAATATACAAGAAACTAATGAGTGGAAAGAAAAAAAACGTCCAATGTTGATAACTGATGATTTTATAAAATTATGACAAGTATGAATTGAAAAGACATTGGATTATTAAAATTGAAGGTAGAATAGAATAAATTTTGCAATGCTTTTGTTTGAATACTTCTGAATAGTGACAGGAAAGGCATGATGTCAATTTCATCATCCTTCCCGGATTATGTATATTTAATCTAAGCTTCAGTTTCATCATCATTATATTAATTGCTTTTCTTAACACATTCATAAGTTGTCACTTATACTATTCTGATCATTTACATTCAGAATTATGAACACTTTCAGATTCACCGATTTTGAAACACTCAAAAGTTTTTCAGTTTTCAATTAATAAAATATCAAAATTAAAGCGAAATGAAAGCCCCCTATGGATGGCTGACTTACAACCGTTGAATTTGTTTTGCCAACACTAAAAATACTCCTATGTTCTAAGATTCTTTTTTTGAAGCTTCTACCTGTCAGACCAATAAACAACATAGGAAAGAACCTCATGGAATTCTTCCATACTTCAAATTTATCTAATCTTGGCAATTTGACATTATATTAATCTCTATGATTGGCCATCATTGAAATTATACTAAAAATTAAGCTGTCCACTTACAAGAACCACTTGTACTAGAATGATTGAGATAAACTGAACAAGTATTTGACCAATAATTCAATGTCTGTCACGTATTAGCCAGGAAAGTAACTGTTATCTGACAAACATTTGATGGAGTTGAAAGTATTCTTAAACGTCTTGGCAGTAAGTACTAAATATTAGTACTGATTTGGGAAGTTTCATATGATATTGTGAAGAACACAATAAATAATTATCATTTACTAGGGTTTTTATGTGTTATATATAATATTCTATTTTTTGATTTTGTATTCTGAACTGGAGGATGCTTCTTAATTTGCCTTTTCAAATATTTGCACAAAAAGAATATGATCCAAGAAATAAAACAAACCAAAATGTTATGTACATAACTGTATCAATATAAACAGTTTTTCAATGAGGTGCTGTGTATTTTGATTCAAGGTTATCCATGGATATTTCTACAATAAGGGACTTGGTGAGTTAGACATTATCAAGCCTTTATTAGAATAAAAAGTCTAATCAAAATGAAACTAATATTGTGTGAAACAAATATAACAATGTCCAATTTTGAACCGAGTTATTGAATATTATCTGACATTTTGGTCATTATTGATTAAGAGTATTTTCAAACATTTTTCATTTTAATGTCATTAAAATTTCACAACAGCTCATTTTAACTATCATCAACATATAAGAGAACTGAGAACCTGTTTCCAAATCTTTCAGGCTCCAGAAAATTAAAATGAGGCATTTTCAGCCAAAGAATGGAGTTTTGTATAACTCAGCAAGTTTCTGCTGTACACAAAAACACAGTACATACTGAAAACTCTGAAATGTCCAATGCTTTGTTTTGCAGTGGCAAAAAAGATTAAATGCTATACTTGAAAGGCAACCGATTCATTCTTGCATGCTATAAATGTACTGTGTGAATTTTTCATTCGTTGCTTGAAATTCAGGCCCTAGCAAGTGCCTACAGTTTTGTCCTTCTAATCAAAGAATTCTGACATGTGGACATAGCCTATTAATCAGTGTTGAAGTTTAAAAGGGTACTTACAGATCTTCCAGCATGTATGGCATTATGAACTCAATCAACTTGGAAGTTGGAACCAAGTTTGTATTTTGGATGTCACAAGAGGAATAAATATTTTTCATCACAAGTTCCATTGTTGAATCTGAAATCAGAACATAGTTGTTCAGCTCTGGTACAGATGACGTTCGTTTACAGTATTTCATTCATAACAAAGTTGCAGTAATGAATGGAATCATGAAATTCCTGGTGAGAGTTTACTGACAGGCTACATGAATGAAAGTAGAAGTGTAGAAACTTGAAAACTGCTGAGATACTCACCTTTGTCACTAATCGCTAAGGCCATTTTCTTTGTTTCTCAAAGTCCGTAGTACGTAGTGGAATATTATAACAAAAAAATCCTAAAGAACTACCCAAACAAAAAAGTAACCTCACTTTCACACGAAAAAAAAACTAAAAGTAAACGATAACAGTATTACAATATTAAGTCTCTAGTTGCCTTTGCAGTATTCGAAGTTGAATTTGCATTCAATGTTAATATCATACAGTATATTCGTACAACCGTTGACTTAAATACAACATTCCACACCATTTTTTTTCACACCCAAACAAGTTTGAAATTTTACCAACATTGGCACGCATGCGTCCGGTTGGGAGGTTATGTTATGACATCTAAACTACTCGCGGCATCTCGTGAGGAATTTCTCAATAGCACGACTTCGAGATGGCTGCAACGATAATTTTCTTTTCGATACTATTTAATTTCTAGGTTCTTTCTCTTTGAACAATGAAAACAACGATATAGGCATTATTGATCCTTTTTCACCAAACAAGTAAATGATAAATAATGGAATGAATGGGTAATCCATGACTGAAATGAAAAAGAAATCTGCATTTCAGTTTGAACTCGGCTTCCCGATATAGTTTGTACTCTCGCACCTAGAGGGCCAAATAGTAATAATAGTCTTTATTTTCGTGTTTATTTCATAAGAAAACAGAACACTGAAAACGAAAATCCTGTAAAGTAATGAAATGTTCGAACATCTTCAGAACCAATTCAGAACTAAGGGAAAAGGAGTAGGAATTAGTATTATTTTTTAATATTTGAATGAAGTACCTATATTTCAGATAACGTAAAGACTTGAAAGCTTTGCTGTTAACTGAAAGAACGAGTGCCATGTAAAACATGTTTCACGGGGAAACAGGCTGATGATAAAGGGATAGGAAGACTCAACTCGTCGGGTCATTCTTGACGAAACAGATAAGGGTGGAGCAAGGTAGATCTATAAATTCAACTAAAATAAGAATTGAGAAAGATTAACACCATATCAGGGATTTATTTACTTTCAGTCAATTAAATTCAGAGGTAGCAACTAAGAATAAGTTGGCCATTTTTTCAACTAAGAATAATTAGGTATAATTGAGCACATTAATTATAACACATTTAATTTTTTAAGTAGGTTCTGTTGTGTGTCTTTTGATCAGTTTTGAAACTGGCTGCAAAATTACATATTTTATTGCCTCATGAATTTTATGAATACGAAAATGATGGTACCTAATTCAAATATCCTACAGGCCGCATAATCACTTTAGCAGAAATGGGGAAAATATATCAAAGCAATGCAAACTTTCACAAAAGTTGTCTTTTAAATTTTAATGCTCATTGAAACAATAAAGATTTGTGCCCTCATTCAAGATCGGCAACATTTAAAAAATGTGGATTATACACAATTCTCTGGTTATTTTGTAGAGAAAAAATGCATAACAGTCGCAACATTACGAAAACAAAGAAAATATCATCCGTTATATCGTTTGCCAATTTTGCGACCATTTTTACGTTTGGCATTAGAGTAAATGAATTATTTATTCATACTTTCGTTGATAACTCGGCCAAAAAAATCTGAAATAGTGGCAAACGCGAAGAAACGTTTCTCTATGTCATAAATCGAAAACTGCAGTTGGGTTCAATCTTGAGCTTCCAAATTTTGCATGGGCCAGAAAACCTAATTTCCAAGGAATGACTTTTCACCCCTTCCCACCTCTTTGAATTTCCTCTATTTTCTCAATTTTTTCCAGGTAATCATTTTCCTTTCTCATCGATATATTAGTGTTTACAATTTAATAAACTTACCTCAAGTAGTAGTTATTGATAACATTCTTCTTCTTCGCTCAAATCCATTATTTGAGCCGGCCGGCGGGTTGAAATATATTCCTTTTATCATTATTAATTACTAGTTGAGGTAAGTTTATTGAAGTTTATACACTGAATTATCGATGAGAATATTTTTCAAACGAAACAGCCCAGTCAACACAGAATGGTCTCAGAAAAGGTAGTGGAATTCACGTTCATGTTTCAGATCACACACCAGTGAATCGCAAAGTGACTTCCATTATTATCGCATAAACGTCTATTTGGTGCCTCTCTCTTTGGTCATGTCGAGACATCAAAATGTAATGCAAAATGTTACTCGAAATTAGCCCAATGAGACATTCCATTTATACTTCGGAATCTAATGCACATTGAGAACCTTTCGATGTAACAATGTGAAATTGAATGGACTGGTTCTCATTTAAAAATGCGCTTCACTTTCTGATTCACCTGTATGTCAAAAATAAAACAAAGCTCACCATGTTTCAACATAATTAGGAATTATACCACAATATTATTATTCTTACTAATGAATTACTATTCATGGATTGGAATGCTAGAAAACAAATGCGTGAGTTCCCACTAAACAAAGTAACATTCCTTCAATATTTCAGTAACCTTTCATGGTAATGTGTAATGTTACATCAGAGTTTTCTGCTACCTTACTGCAAAGGTTCAGCAACTACTGAAACGGACGTTCAGCAATATTACAAATGGTATATGCCATAATCAATTATTCCAGCTAGGTTACTGCAACATTGCATATAATGTACAGGAAAATTGCAAATGTGATATTAAAAATGACGTCTTATGACAATGTTGCAGCAACTACTGAAATGGATTGATGGATGTAATATTTCATAATTAGTAATTGCAGCAAGGTTACCGCAACAACATAGAATATAAATTAGCAGAAAATAACATATTCAATATTGTTATATAGCAGCAACTTACCACCAATCTTGTCTATTCCTTTCCATAACATAACAGTAAGATTTCATAAATTACTTTTCAGTAGGTGTTAGAAGTTATTATGATAATCAAAGTGCGCATAGAATCATTGACAATAATCATCATCATAGACGCACAAAACATATTGATGTGCGATATCACTATGTACGCGATTTAGTTAGAAATAAAGTTATTGATATTAAATATAGGGAAACTAATGATATGGTGGCAGATGTTTTAACTAAAACACTATCTTGTGAGAAACATCAGCGTTATAGGAATATGATGAAAATTGAATCTTTCAATAACATTTTTCAGATATTCGATTAAGGGGAAGCGTTAGAAGTTATTATTTGATACTCTCATATCTATTTTATTGTTACCCTGTATTAGTTAGTAATAGTTGAAGTTTTGATAGATGTCAATATAATTGTAATCTGTTACATTTTTGGTAATACATTCCCAATTAAACCTGGAGTTGTTTGTACCTTCCTGCTTATAATATTAACAGTAGGTTTGTTCGCTACTGAAAGATTTTTTGATTTTCACTCCTTGCCACTAATATTGATAGAAAGTGAATGCAATCTTCATGGGAGACAGATCAGTTTTGATATCTTGGACAATATCATTCAGTATAGATGTGTCCTCTATGGAAATCAGATTAATCATTTTCTAGTTTTTAGAAACAAGCAGTGAAAACCCAAAAAATCTTCTGAAATGATACCTATCAGATATAGATTCAGTATTTTCATTCGAAACAATGAATAATTGTTTTTTATATGCCCATTTGAATCTTGGAGGTCAAAAAGACAAAAAATTGATAATGAAATCTTTAATTACTCGTACAATATCACAAAAAAAAACAAATAAGTACTCATACTTAGTAAAATTTCAAAATTAAAAAAAAATCAATTTGGCCTGAAACAAAATAATTATTGGATTAAATGTGCAGCTTAATTATCGACAACTTGATCTACTACCTAACCCTACAAGAAAAGTGTTTTTGCGAATCCAAGCCATCACATTTATTTCAAATGCATCATCTTTGATGCATGGAAATGAACTTCTCACTGCATCTGAAACCAAAATATTATAAATAAATATAATTAGTCAACTCAATAATTACGGTCTTATTTTAATAAAGAATGTACAATTGAACTTGTCCTTGATTATGACACTATTGTGCTTACATATTTGCTTTATATTCAAATTGAATTTACTCAAGTTTTAAAATTTGTATAGATTTCAATTCTTTGATTCTGAAATTGTCTTTTTTGCTGGTCCAATTGCAAAACATGGCACAATGATTTGTTAAAAAACGTTCAAGACAACTTCCAACACAAGACTTTTCATTCAATCCACCAATATATTAGTGCAACTAAAATCGAAATTTAAAAGTATTCCACACATCATTTAGAAATGTAAAAGTCCCTTTCAAATTGACACTACTACCAGATTTATTCGCAATATAAGGAGAAAAAAACATTTTCCTACTAAACACAGAATGAGCATACCAGACCATCCTAACCTAAAATAATAAAATGATGTATCGCCTTACCTTACATGAAGATGCCTTAAATTTATTAGCATTATCCATTGTGCTGCTCCAACACTCATTGAACTCTAGCTTATTCAAAAAACAAAATTGCAGAAGAATATGTACTTCACTTAGGTACCTAGGTTAAAAACGAATGAAAGTATACAAAACAAAACCAACGCTAAGGCACCACAGCACGACACACAACAACAATAAAATTTATTACAACAGCAAAATGGCGCGAGGCGCGTGCTTGTCTGGGATCTGGGTGTCGGCCCGTTAGGTGGCATCTCATCAAGACCGGGAAATTCAAAATTGGTTGGTTTCCTGATAGATGAAATATTATTTCAAGTTTCTTTATACTTACCATTTAAAATTGTCCTAGCGTATCATTTTGTATATTTCTGCGATGATGCAATCGAAAACTGAAAATGTATTGTGTTTTCTAAGTACTGTCAATATTGTTTGTAGTTAGCTCATGTAAGGTTGTAAATATTATGGAATTTCAAACTCAGTGCAACATTGCGATTCGAATTTGTTAGATAGTTCCAAATGTAACTTGCACTCACATTGTCCGTAGATAGTTTCTGTATTGTTTCATTTACAATTAACTTTCATGGATCATGTAACATTGCACTTGAAACTCAATCAATAGCTTCCTTTATAACTTCCAAACAACTTGTCTGTAGTTTCTTCTGTTATGTTAAAAACTTAATATAGCATTGAGCCTTATGCAATATTATATTATCATTTTACGATGGCAAGCCATACACAATATTGTGGCAATATTCTGTAACATTACATGTTTAGGGGGTTGATTCCATAGTATATACTTTGTAACGAAATTTAAACATTTGGTTACTTTTTATTTTGTTTATTTCATGTTGGTATCACATGTTATTGAGATGTTCCAATTTATTCAATTGTTCAGTTGTTGGTAACACTGAACATAGACAGAGTGAGAGGGAGATCGACTTCCTTCTTTGAAAGGACTTCTTCCTTCTTCGGCCCTTTCTGAATTGAGCACTCGAAGAGTCGGTTGCTTTATGAATTTCCCTTCGGGAAATATACATTTTCCACAACGAGGAGATGAATGGTAGTATATATGTTTGCATTATGAACATAATCAATTTCTGATCGATTCACCTATCGAATCGATACACATATCGGCATTCTTTTGGCATATTTTTCTAAACTTACAAAATGTATTTTTGATCTTCATATTCTTCACGAAAACAAGATGGCCTCATGTGCGTCACTAATAATTATCTGTACCCATAAATTTTGAAAATAAATATAATCTCCATAATTTAATCTTATTTGAATAACATTTCGTACCCTCTTTCGACGAGTCGGTCCTGAAATGTCATAGATGAATTGTTTCTAACCTCTGAAATTGATGACTCACATGTATATGTCAATAATTTCTGTAAATTCTATCTTTCGAACGTTAAAATATGAATCAAACATGTTTCTGTTCGTGCTAAATGGTTTTCAGTTATACCAAGTGCCTTCACAAGTTTTTCTGAGTGTCAGAAAATATCAATCTGCTTAGAAGGCAAGCCTAGGTGCTAGCAGCAAACTAGAAGCTAAAGGTACTCCTCCTGAACTTGGATAGTGATCTGCAGGAAAGACTGGTCTTGTAGCAAGGGGGACAGGATTCATGGGTGAGTTCAAAGCTTTAAATTTATCTCTTTATTATATCTGTTGGAGCTGAACTCGCTCATGATTCTTTGAACTCTTGGTTCGATCTCTTCCACATCACTGCCCATGTTTGGATGGAAGGGCCTGGCCAATAGCCAAAAGAAACCCTATATGTTTTGAAACCTCTCTCTATGACAACCTTTCACTTCCAGTCGTTGTGACACAAATCAAGTCGTCTGCTTGCTTTGCGACACCTTATAAAGTCAAGAACTATCTCGATACTCTCTCTCTCTCTATCTTTACCGTTGTATCTATTTTTTATGAGAGAGATCAATATTTTCTCATGATTTTTCTTACATGTCAGTTCTCCTGAACACTTGTAAATTGTTATTAAATTTTAAAGAAAATTGTAGAAAGCAATATTTTCATGAAATTTATTTTTCTTGTGCTCGTTTGAGACTGGACTCTTCCCTACCACTGCTTGAGAAGATTCTAAATTTAAGCTTCATCACAAATTTACATTCTTTACCTCAGTTGCATCTTAGAAACATTGTTTAAATCAGCAAACCTCCATATTCCTTTCCTAATACTAATGTCTAAATTGTAAATTTAAATTCTTCATCTAAATTGTATCCTTGAAACATTTAACTAGTAAAATTTTATATCATATCTTTAAGAAAATCTGAGACTAGTCTTATCCTCGATTTCGCCCATATCACGAGTCATGTGACTCAAATCTGTCACAAGATACTGGTTTGTTTACTTTTTCACAGCGTATATCTCAGCGTCCATGTATCTGAGTCACAGGAAAGAACCCAGACCGACTACATATCCTATCCAGCTAGTAGAGTAGCCATTGTCTTGAGACACCCCTAAAGGCACCTACGTTCACCGTCGAAGTAGCGCTCTGGAGTAAGTCTTTCCACTCATCGCAACGACTGATACATAAAATGTAAACGAACCACCTAATCTTTTGTAAGCGAATTGACTCCAATAAAACTAGCTTGTACTTTACATTTCCAAAATTGTACGTTATGTACGCAAACATGTTTCATGTGTAATAAAAAAAAATGTAACTTTGTGAATATAGTGTTTTCTGAAATTCTGGCTTTTTACTGTTGAGAAGCACAAAGATTATCTTTTGACAAATCCGTGTTTTTGGTATTTTCATTTAATAAAAAAAGAACCTGGTGCCCATGCTTACCTAGTATCTTTTATCTTTGTCTCCATAAATATTTGTCAAAGGATCTATCTTTAATACTGCAGATAACGATACCCACGACCTTCCGTACCAATCTGAGCAGCTCACAGGCATTGCTGTATTAAATGAGCAAGTAAATAAAAATAAAGTTCTTATCTTTAGTTACACAAATTGGCGCCCAACGTGGGGTTCACAAAATTTGTTTTGGTGCATCCAATGGCCAAGGCCACTTCAAAGGCAAAAGTTCATAGAAAACCATGTTTTCCTTATATTTGGCATTCCACAGATCTTTGCCTGCGACAACGGTCCACAATTCATTAGCAGAGAATTTAAAAATCTTATGAAGGAATATTCAGTCCAAAAGATCAGGTAGAATGCAAGATATCATGCCCAAATAAATCATACTGAGCGAGTTAACAAAACGATCACAACTGCTATCCGATGTTATGTTCATGAGAATCACAAGACCTGGGATCAGTCTATTTTTAAGGTGGCACAGGCTATTCGTCTTGCAAGACATGATGTTACGACTTACTCTCCCGCTTTTCTAGTTTTTGCTGGGAACATTCCTGTATCAGGAGAGTTCTATGGAAAAATTGCAGAGAATGCAAACAATATTGTGTCCATTAGTGACAAAATCCATAGCATTCAGGATTCCCAAACCTTGCCTCCATTGTACGAAGATGTCAGAAAGAAGCTTTACAAGGCTTATGTTCAAAATGCTAAGAGGTATAATATGAGGAAACGTCCTCTGAAGTTTCACGTTGGTTACTATGTTTGGAAAAAGAACTATGTTCTTTCCAAGGCTTCCGATAACTTTTCAGCCAAACTAAAGCTCTAGTAGAAGTATCCTACCCAACCAGTAGGGGGAAATTTGGACAATTTTCGGGTGGAGAGGCTGTTTTTATTCTGTACTGCAACAGATCCGTATTCCAACAGATCCCTCTACTGGAGGTTTGTCTAGATTTCTCCCTATGACAGTAACCATCTGCTGTTTGTTTATTGTAGCAAGTTTTCACTATGCTACTCATGATACTACCATATTCTTTGGCACACTACTGAATCCCCCTGTATGAATTGAACTTTGTAAGTCATTGTTGTAATTAGAATTTTTCTTGATATATTCATGAAAATGCTTGGAAGACAAAGTCAATTCGAATCTTGTATGTATTGCCTTAATTGATCATTGCACAGAGAAAACTCGGCCAAGTAAATTGTTTACTTGAAAAAATTTAGTACCCATAAATTTTCACCTACGGTAGGAATATGAGATACTCATAATAAGCGAAACAATGTTTCTGAATGTGTGTTCCTACCGTAACTCATCAGAATACTTAGCGAATCGAAATATTTTCCATGTTCGATATCTATAGGTGCACACTAAACTAATTGTAGGTATAATGAAACCTACCACTACTAAATCGTTTGTCTGAAAAAACTTCACTTGGTCTAAGCCATCTCAATAATAACGTCAATCGATCAAGTCGATTGAGTTAGTGATCAATTCACTTATGCTTAGTTAACTTTTTCGGTTCGGGCACTTTCGGATGTTTCCGCAAAATTATTCTGTTGCGAAAACGGCCTCACAAGCCACGGCGTCATTTCGTCATTTCGTCATTTCATCCACATGTAGCGTCATGTCATGAGTGTGATATTGTTGCTGGCATCATATTTATGTATGTTTGTAGTAATGAAATCCTCGTAAGTGTATTATTTATGAATGGTTTTCCTGTGAGTATAGCCTATGTGGTACTTTTCAAATATTTCTAGTGTTATAAGGATGAAAATTTTAAGTATGACAAATTATACTTTCAACTGTTCAGAATCATGCAATAATCTAAAATGTCGAGGACTATTGTAAAAGAAAAGAGAAAATCATACTTGATAATAACAGTCATTCGATTATTTCATATTTTGAAATGATATAAAGTATATTTTTCTATGAAGCAATTTTCATCCACTTACAGTACATATTCATGAAACTGACTATGAAGGCTACTTAGAAAAAACGATTCAATTAAGTAAGTAAATAATACACCAATGATAAGAGAACTGCTTATTTACTGGGTATTGAAAATAATACCAAAGATAGGTCAAAAAGAAAGTAGAGGCTGAAAAATTATAGATTGAGTTCACTTGGGGTTACTGATCAGCGTACTAATAATAATGCACCTATATTCTACCCATAAGTGAACAATTCATTTGGCATTAATAAAGTAGACAATAAAGGGTATTAATCTGAAATATATCAAAATAGGTTAGTAGTGGTAAGTGTTCATGTCCAGAAACACAATTTTTTCTGTGGTAATTAACTTGTGTAAACATTTTTATTTTTCACCTTGATTCACCAATGAAAAAATTGTCAAACTATGTCTGAATCATGAAAAAAAACAATATACAGAAATGTAGAAAAATCTGTTATTCAACTGCAATCCTCTGGACAGCATTTTCTTCGCGGAGAAATCAGTACCCATCCTGAAAATGCCAAATTCTGTAAATCACTGAATTTACCTTTCTAAGTTTCTACTCACCGTTCCGGTCCTTGAAGAGATACACTTCTTGGTAGAAATAATAATTGGGCAATGTTAATAAACACATTTTTGATTCAACTATTGAAATAAAAAGAAGCAAACAGAACAATACACAATATCAGAAGTACCTATAGAATATTTAAAGAATGGCGTCAACCAAATACAAATTCTACTTGACTCTCAACCCGACAAACACCTCTGGCCATTTTGTGCCATGATGGTGATGTCACGATCAATTTTGTTACCAACCTAATTCCTTCTATACCGACAAAACCGCAATGAAACCAAAATTCATGTTAATGTGCTTTGCAATTTTCTTCACATTTTATGCCTCAAAGCGACACTAATGAGAAGAGAATTGTAAACAATTCATAACATCTGGCATCACTAAGTGGTGTAACAGTGATGTCTAAATGCAACTCATTCTGTTACCATAATAATCAAGATTAAAGATAATGTTGAAAAATTTATGGAAATTGAATTAATACTTGAAAAGTATAATGGGATACCCCCTACCATCGGCACATCATTCCTGATGAGAGGGAACACCACCACTATCTGCGCTCCGGGGCGACTTAACAAATAAAAAAGAAAAATGGGGTGCATTTGCTATTTCAACTGCAGGGAAAAACCCGGAAAAATCCTACAGTACCACCATATGGTTCTTGGTGAACGAGGGAATGGAACAATACAACAATTAAACATAATACATGCTCATTCATCAAGGACCTATTGCTTGGTGTATTGAGACAATGACTGTGATTAGGACTATGATAATGACAATGATGCATAAATTGTCCTTTTGTCAGATATTTGCCTAATATTTTCCACTAAATGGAAATGTTTGGAGAGACGGGTACTTCGACATTGTAAAATTTAATTTATGTCACCACCACTAATATGTGGCCTGGGACTTGAAAGATATAGTCCAAGGCTTGGCGATACGTCTGGCCCACATAACATTGATAGGTTGCAAGCCCAACGGACTGGTGGACGGACAGTTTCAACGGTTTAATTTTTTGCCTTCTAATATGTATCGTTTTTTGAGTAAGAAAAAATATCACTCAATTGATACTCGCCGGCAAGATTTTTCGACCTTTGTTCGAATTCTAGTAGTAGCAGCTAGTAGTGATACATATATGTGGACAAGTGAATTGAGTTTCTTAAAATTAAGCGAGTTTGTGAGCGAAGTGTCACCGACGATATTTAGAATATTTTTTTTCAGTGTGTCAAGTCAGCGGGTTTGTTTAGAATAGTAAACAAATGAAACGCAAAATGATGCATGTACATATACATTTTTCAGTTACAAGTATATAGGAAAAGTCAAAATTGTGCTGTGAAAGTTACTGAGGTTTTCGGAAAGCTTGACCCGCAAATCTAGCACTGGTGCAGAGTTCTTCTTCAATTCTCAATATCTGATTGTATTTGGCCAACCGCTCAGATCTACAGGGTGCTCCAGTCTTGATTTGTCCTGTAGAGAGTCCTACTACGAGATCTGCGATGAACGTGTCTTCTGTTTCTCCAGATCTGTGAGATACCATGGTACCCCAACCGTTGGACTTTGCCAGAAGATGAGCTTTTATTGATTCGGTAACAGAACCTGAATAAAGGGAGAATTACATTAAATTTAGGTCATTTTGGACTGAATGGAGATGATTGATTTTGAAGTGGAAATGATTCAATCATAGCAAGTCACAGTTTCATAGAACAGTCAAAAGAGTAATTGATGTAGCATCATAATATCATGCTTCTTGTTAAATTTCTTAAATGAATAGTTTTCAATCATTAATAGTGTTAATTAGACAGATCAACAGAAAATAATAGAAATACTATTTTCGTCATCTTTGAACCAATTGGCAACATTATATTTTTTATCATTTTCTTTATTTGGATTTTTTTTTTAGATAAATTAAGGAAATAATTCAGAGAAAAATATACACATTTTGGTCGTACGGTTTGAAATATGTACCAATTACGGAAGATGGAATGGTGTACTAGTCTATCATGTGGAAATTTTAGACCAATCCGAGCTGATTTTAAAAAACTGTTAATTTGTGAATTACCCTGTGTATTTTGCAGATACATAATTAAAAGGAACTGTCGTGAATTCTCGTTTCATTTAATTAATTTTACTTTAAAAGTAATCCTCTTTTATGTTCATTACAGAAAAATCGTTAAACGATAATTTGAAAGATCCGATCAAATTCAATAATGAATACGTAAATAACTGTTCGATACTGAAATTCTCAGAACTCTTTATAAATGAAAATTTATCTTGGGAAAGACATAAGAGAACTTAAGGAGGCAGAAAAGGACGATCTCGCTAGAGATCCCAGACACGAGAGAGTGGGAAGGGAAAAAAGGGTGATCTTTCCCCCAGAAAGCATGGTAGACGAGTCCAAACTGGAGGAAGGACAAGCCGAAGCAGAAGTTTGTTTTGGAAAACGGAGAGAAAAGAGCCTATGGCTAGGTTCTCTGAAAACAGTATTCCAAGCAGAGGTATATGCCATCCTGGAGACAACCAGAATGGAAGTGTATAAAAATAACCAGATAGTGCGTTATCTCATAAAAATTGCACACGGTTATTTTCTTATTTTGTAAATGAGCCCTCCTCCTTCGGACTCCGGCTCTTTCGCCAAGATATGAGAATAATCTAGTGCAATTTTAAGATAACACGCTTTATTGCAAAATTATCGCTAATTTTTATGCACTCGTGCAATTATAACCGAAAATATATCTCACCAATCTGATTGACTTTCAGAAGCAAACAGTTGCAGGCTTTTTTGTCGATGGCCGTTTGTATTCTCCGAGGATTTGTGACTGTCAAGTCATCTCCCACAACTTGAATGGTCTCTTTTTCGGTCATGGTAGACCACGGTTCCCAGTCGTCTTGGTCGAAAGGATCTTCGATGGAAGTAACCGGGAAATTCTTAATGAAGTCCTTGTACATTTGGTAGAGTTTGTCAGATTTGATCCAGTTTTTCTTATCAGATTTCGGATTCTTGAAATTCAAATCATAAAGCCCTGAAAAAATGTGTTCATCGTAATCTTGATTGATTTTTAATTATCGCCCATAAAATTATTGCTGGGTTGATATTTATTTCTTCAATGTTGTTTTTTTTATTGGTGCCCCATTTTTCCTATTTCAAGCACGCCCCAGCGTGTTTAAATCGAACTTTCAAAACGCGCGTTTTTTGAAGTTGCCATGGCAACATCAACAACTCCAGAAACGTGAAGTATAAATGACAATTTATTGATCTGACAGGAGGACCTTGTAACGTCAAATAAAATATTACTAACGAATGCAAGACAGCGCAACTCGTTCATTTATATCTGGTTACCTTGTCATATTTTTTTTATACGCATCATTAGATTTTTGCGAGTATAGATGATTTCAAAGTGCACAAATAAAAAAAAATGCGTAAAGTATTCGTGGATAACTGGTCTTTCAAACACTTGCTCTATGCAAAAATCGCGAGTGTTTAAATGACCTTTTTATCCACTTGTACTTCAATGTACTATTTCAACGCTGTACGAATATACAATTTTCGTTTCTTGAATTATTTGATTTAAGTGGAGCACTTGTATCTGGATGTTTTTGAATGTTTTGAAGGTAAAAAAGGATTTAAAAACAAAAAATCAGTTGGTTTTGATGAAATTACTATTTCCCTTCTGAAGAATGTGGCAGATTTGATTGCAATTTGCTGTATATAACCCCCCGAATCGGAGGTTGTCACAGCTCGATTTAAAGAATCTGTTTAATACAGCGCAAAAACTACTTCTGGTCGGAGACCTGAATGCGAAGAGGCCTGAGTGGAACTGTCCCACTTTCCCCAATGCCAATGAGACAGTGCTCTTTGAGTATTCGCTGGACAGTGATGTGGTAGTGTTGTACTCAGACGAGCCAACACACTATCCCTGGAATGGATACACTCCCTCCACAATCGACTTGGTGGTTAGCAAAAATGTTGGAGATCTGGGAGAACTCAAAGTTATACACGAACTAACCTCGGATCACGACTCGGTCATGTTTAGGCTAAAGGACAGGGGAAGAGCCAGAACGGCAAAGTTTCTGTTCGATTACAGAAACACTGACTGGGCCGAGTTCCGAAGGCGCTTGAATAGACTGACGAAGATAAAAAGTCAACTTAGTCGTGAAGACATTGAGATCGAAACCCAGACTCTAATATCATACATTCAGGCTGCAAGAGATGCAACCACCAAGAAGATTGAGGTAAGGGAGGACCGGAACAGCCTACCACCTCTGATTGAGGGGATGATCGAACAGAAGAGTGCCACCCGTAAAAGGTGGCAAATAACGGGGAACCCGGTCCATAGGGAGAATGTGCTCCTTATGGGTAGGGAAAACACCGAACTGGTCGGAAAGCACTTTAATAAGGTGTGGCAGGATAAACTGGAAAAACTGGACGTACGGAATCACTCTCTGTGGCGCTTGGCGAAGCGTTAGGGAAGCGCTTTGTACCCGTGCCAGTAGTGGAGATGGGTAACGTACAGTTTGGCAAACATAGCTGAGATTATGAAATTTCCACTTCTTGCGCGAACAATCACTGGAATATCACTGGGTAGTCCGTCGTACGACTAATGCGCATCATGGGCGTGAATATTCTCACAATTGCAGCTATGTTTGCCAAGCTGTACGTGTAGTGACGAAACCCCAGAAGGCAAAACTGTTTGGGGAATATTTCAGCAGTGTGCACCGGAAGGTGCCGGACGTCAGCGAGGAGCAGGTGGAGTACTCAACACGTTTAGAACGCCTACGAGAGACACTTACTCTTCTGTTGGGCTCCAATCTGTTTGCCAAATTAATGGCAAGCAGTGAGGAGCTGATGGAGGTCGTGAAACGAATGTCAACATGAAAGGCGCCGGGGCAGGACGGAATTGATGCAATTCTGCTCAAAAACCTCCCGCGTAAGTCTCTGGTCCAGTTGTTACATATAATCAACGCCATCCTGGAGTGGCAGTGTTATCCATATTATCTAAAGCGAGTTGTGATGATACCAATATTGGCACCCGGCAAGGATAAGCATCAGCTTACGAGCTACCGACCGATCTCGCTGCTTAGTGGCTCAAAAGGCTGCTGAATCTTGAGGAGAGGCTGAAACTCACCCCGGACATGCATTTCGGATTCCGCAGAGTTCATAGCACAACCTCACAGGTAGTCCGGATTGTTCACGGGGTGAAGGAGGCCTTCAACCATGATCTCAACACAGTCATGACTCTATTGGATATGGAAAAGGCCTTCGATACCGTATGGATCGAAGGTCTAGTCAACAAGATGCTACAGGCAGGCATGCCTTTGAACTCAGTGAGATTGATCGACTCGTATCTCACGGGTCGATCTTTTGCGGTAAGGGTAAACCGCAATCTCTTTGAGGGATACCCAGTCGAAGCAGGTGTTCCGCAGGGCTCGAGCATCTATAAACCCACGATTTTCCAGGATCCGAGAGAGTGAATGCGGCGATATATGCGGATGACACCGCACTATACGCACATTCATTCTCCAGCGTGGTCGCTGCACAAAAGATCCAAATTCATTTGGATTGGGACATCAAGACCAACGTTGGGAAAACCGAGGTCGTCAACTTCACGAAGTGGCGATGCTTTTCGAAGCTCCCTCCTCGTGGGATAGGGGTCCGGGACACCTACGTTAGAGAATCGAGATCGACAAAATACCTGGAAGTACAATTGGACAAGGGTATGACATTCGGAGAATGCATAACTCTCGCTATTCAGAGGGCAGGAGCTGCCGTCGGGCGTACCTACCCTCTGATCGCCAGAAATTCTAAACTCAGCATACATAAGAAGTTGCTGATATACAAGCAAATTATCAGACCCGCAATGTTATACGCTTGTCCAGTGTTCTGCAGCCGGAAACCCTCGCCCCTCGTGATACTGGACAGGATGCAGAACAAAGAACTCCGTATAGTCACAAACAGTGACAGATACACTCGCCTGGTTACCCTCCAGGAGATGAGCGGCGTCGACTCTGTTCCGACAACTTCTATGAATATTTATTGCTTAAAGTCCCTTGACGAGCAATCTCACTCGCATCAGGGAGTACTACAACGCCCCTTATCTATCTACCAAGCTCTGCACATTTTCCAGGACCCCGTTTTTTTGCAGAGAGCTTTTTCCGGGATGCTCTACCCACTAACCTCTGCAACGATTAAGGCCATCCAATATCTGTATAAAACACACATACAAGTCACGCATGAGCACTGCAGGTGGCGTGAATTCTGCCCATTACCCACCCACCCCTTGAGTATTCACGGACCTGCCCACTAAGATCGTGGGGGGTCGTATCAAGGGTCCCCCGCAGGGGGGGGGGGCAGAATTCGACTTGGCGTTGGAACCGAGTGGCAACAGTCACCACCCGGTATACAACTGGCTCTCCTCATTCCGTCCCCTTCCCCAGAAGGAGAAAGAATGATACAATGTGCTTAGTTGAGGATTGGAAATGTTATACTAGTTAAAACAATACAAATCTTTGAATCTTGAATCTTGATTGCAATTCCTTTGGCACAAATTACAAATCTTCGTTTTGAAACCCATAAAACCCAGATTCAAAAAAAAAGAAAAAAAGTTGAATTCAAAATTTATAGATCCATATCTCTGCTTCATAATTTAGGCAAAATTTCAGAAATACTAATTTATAATAGACTGATGCACTTAGAAAAAAATAAAGTCATAACTGAATGCCAAAACGGAATCAGAAAAGGAAGAACAAGAGCTCTGGCAATTTATAAAGCTTTGGTACCAATTCTTGTCGTGCAAAATGATTTCAAATGTACATTTGCAGTGTGCTTAGACCTATCGAAAGATTTTGATTGGATGGAATCATAGAAATTATAATAGAAATTATAATTGTATTTATTTCTATGGATGGAATACGAAATATTACCGCTTATATAGACGTCTTGAATCTTATCTACTCAACAGACAACAATTTGTGGTAGGAAATATATTGAGACATGAAAACCTCTTTTCATGAAAAAAACATTATCTTAAAGGTTATCTCTTTGTACATATATGAGCCGATGAATTTTGTTTCAAATAATGAATACTTGTTCAGTGATAGGAAAGGATCTCATAAGCACACTACAAGTCAAAAAATGCGGTTCAAGAAATGACAAAGTTGAATAAGTATGCGTATTCAAAAAAATGTGCAGTACAGTTTGGGAAAAATATGGAAAATGCTGCCAAATGATATTAGATTGATGGAAAATATTGTAGATAGTTGAAAAGAAACTCAAAACTTTCTTGAGTAACACTGCATTTTACAATATTCAAGAATATTTTCAACATGATAATCAGTATTGATATTTTAATATATGAGTGTACAATTTTAATGTGTTCATTTTACATATACAATATACATACATATATTTTCCAAATACAATTTTATTTAGACGTATTTAGATAATTTGTACGTGCAGGTATCTGGATTATTTGTAAAAGTGTTTGTGTTTGTATGCGAAAGTATATATACAGGGTGTTTCTTAAGTACGTGTAGAAAATTTAGGAGTGTGTTGCTAACATCAACATAAGTAGGAAAGTTCCTATAAACATATGTCCGCAAGTTATTCGTTTCTGAGATACAGAGTGTCAAAGTTGAATTCTTATTTTCATTTTTGTGAACAATTTCAAAATAATTTTGATATTTGGGTAATGTTTGGTATCTGGGAATATTCGTTAATTACTTTGTGTAAAAAATATATTCTTGGTAGAGGTCACTGCGAGCAACTGTTTTCGAATGACAAGATTTTTAAATTTAAAATAAATTCAATTAGAAATTAGTTTTTTCACAATTAACATAAAATTTGATTTTATCATTGAAAAATCAACCCAGATACCAAACTTTACTCGAATATCACAAATATTTTGGAATTTATTCACAAAAAAACAAATATAAGAATTAAACTTCGACACTCTGTATCTTAGTAACGAATAACTTGCGGACATGTGTTTATGGGAACTTTTTTTCTTATTTCGACGTCAGCAACATGCTCCTAAAGTTTCTACACGTACTTAAGAAACACTCTGTATATTTATCTATGTAAGGGGTTGTTTTCGTGACTGTTCAATAATTTATTTACAAATTAGTGGGAAGCAGTCAAAGGTAGACCAATTAAGAAGATTTCTTCGTTTTTATGTCGAGCTTTAATATGTGTATATACAAATATGTGTTTGTCTTATCGGTTTTATGAACAAAAATATTTATTTATTTTTATTTGACAAGTCTGATTAATGGGGATTGATAACCATCTATCCCGATAAATTTAAGAATGTTAATGTTTTTATTGATGTTTTTCATGTCAAGCAGTGTGAAATGACACACCATGTGAAGACTTTCTTAAAGTCATTGTTAATTTATTCAAGATTATCTATTTGACATGATCTACATTTCTATGAGGTATATAATTTAACAGAACAACCACCTTGGAATAATCAAAGGAGGAAAAAAATGGAATCCGTAAACAACGTAAACGGTTATACTATTTGTTGCCGTTAAATGAGGCTATGAATTAAAAATATAGTTATGTCTGAAACAATAGCCTCGTAAACTAGCTTATATAAATTTTGACGAAGTGAAAAACGTTTTTAAAGAAAAGGCACATACCATTCAGAGATGAACAACCATTTTTTGTGGGGCGTCTTGCAGGAAAACAACAACCAGTTCCATATTCTGACTCATCTGAGTATAAATGGCATTTTTTCAAATTTTGAAATGATTATTCTGGAATAACTTTATTTAACTGAAAACAACAACAACAAACAGAACAAAACAAAAACAAATCATATTTGAAATGAAAAAACAAAACTAAAAAATTGATAGAAGAATGAATTGGAACACCAGATCACATACACGGTTATAATCGATTGTCAAAATATTTAAGGATATGCATATGAACATTAATAGTGTTGATTCATTTCCAACTGGGTATATAGACCGAGAGATGAGGGACCAAAACTGCAAGAGTTTTATAAAAGCTGATATTTTGATATTAGGTCATGAATGGGTTGAATATCAAGAGCCTGCCGTCAGTCAGCCAGTTTTTGGGACAACAGGCGTGGGGGTGGTACCAAACTTGTAAAAAAAAACACATATGTAGCAACTGTTTTATAAAATCTGAAAATTTGTCTGTGGATAGCTAGGCAACCAACAAACTGTGTAGACATAGTCAGTCAGCACCATATTGGAACACGACGCGTCAGCGGTCCGGTAAACCCGTCAAAAAAAATGGGTTCGTGAAAGAGTTTTATAAAATCTGAAAATTAGTCTGTGGATAGCAAGACAACTAACAAACTATGTAGACATAGTCAGTCAGCACCATATTGGAACACGACGCGTCAGCGGTCCGGTAAACCCGTCAAAAAAAATGAGTTCGTGAAAGAGTTTAATAGAATCTGAAAATTAGTCTGTGGATAGCAAGTCAACTAACAAACTGTGTGGACATAGTCGGTCATCAGCACCATATTGGAACACGACGCGTCAGCGGTCCGGTAAACCCGTAAAAAAAAAATGGGTTCGTGAAAGAGTTTTATAAAATATGAAAATTATTCTGTGGATAGCAAGACAACTAACAAACGTAGTGGACATAGTCAGTCATCAGAATATTCGGGCACTTCGCGTCAGCTGCCGCTAAACCCGTCAAAAAAATTTGGTTCGTGAAAGACTGTTCATAATATCAGAAAATTTTCGAGAAACTAGTTCATAGTACCTAAAACAAGACTAACATAGTCAGTCAGAAGTTTCATGGAACAAACGCCGTCAGCAGGCAATGGAAAGGCGCGCCGCGCGCTTAATTCATATAGCGTGTTTTATGGCGCTGACTAAGTTGTTCAATATTACAATCAATGATGAAAAGATATTCAATAAGAAACGATAGGAAAGAGATATTTAATAATGCAACAAGCAATATCTATATTTTGGTCAACATGCAACATTCAAATAAACAATGGGACAAAATGTGGTTGGAGAAATGTTTTATATAACAATTAGTTCATTCAAAGAAATAGTACTACAGGTTAATTCAATGCAAAGAAATGTTCCGTCAACAATATCGTTGATTTTGTTGAATGAAACAACCTTTATATGATAACGTTAGAAAATAATTCCAGGAATTGACAATTGGAAAACAAAGAAAAAGTGGTTTATTTACTTTTAATTTTGTTGAGCAACAAGATGGTAGTAATTACGAACTATTGTGTCTTCATGTAATCAAATACATTTGTTACGTTTCTGAAAAATGCTTCCTTACATAAAGAACTAATATTACTGTTCGAAATATCTATATAAATAGTATAGTAGCTATATACGCCTAAACATTATTTTTAGCTACTTGAAATAAATGCTAAACTAGATGACGCAATTTCATGTTAGTATGCTCTTTTTGGTTAATTTAAACTATTATGTTCTTTGAGTGTTTATGGGATTGGAAATATGAAAAACAAACGTCTCAATTTGAATGTCGTATATACCTCTTTCAAAAAATTAAGGTTATTTCAAAATTATTTTTAAATCAATACTTTAAATATAAAAATAAATGTTCTAATCAGAATCGCTGCTATAATAGGCTTTATCAGACTCTTCTTCGGTGTCGGTCACCTCCGACTCAGCATCTGTAAATTAGTAAACGTATATTAAGTACGTTTGACTAGTTTGTTCATGAAAAAAATGGCTGACAAATAATATGCTTGCACTCATTTATTACAGACCGTCAGATAAGGACAGATTCTGCTGACTCATTAGAGATATATTGCAATAACGACAGGCAGTATTTAAGGCAACTTTATTTTGATAGTGACTGCCGCTATTCTGCCAGTTTATATGTGGCGTTCATTATTCATAACCTAAATTAAATCTTAAAAACTTCGATTTTTCTTTCTACATAATTCATTTCAGTATCAGATAAAATTATTCTTATGATAGATAGGGGTTGAAACATCGACTCCTGCTAAACATATTATATATTTATCAATCATGAGTCATGTCAAATAAAGGAACAGAAAAGAACATAAAGGAACTTCAATCCTCGCCTTTATACGTCCTCTAATAAAGGAATATTTTAGTAACGTTGTTCTTTTTCCATATTCTCACGAGTACATGTCAAAATAACGGCGCCTTTCTATTACCTGCTGACGGCGTTTGTCCATGTCTTATTTTAGGTAATATGAACTACTTACACAAAAATTTTCATATTTTATAAAACTCTTTTACAAACCCATTTTTTTTTGACGGGTTAACCGGACCGCTGACGCATCGTGTTCCAATATTGTGCTGACTGACTATGTCTACACAGTTTCTTAGTAATGTTGCTTATCCACAAACTAATTTTCAGTATTTATAAAACTCTTTCACGAACCCATTTATTTTGACGGGTTTAACGAACCGCTGACGCGAAGTGTCCGAATATTCTGATGACTGACTATGTCCACACAGTTTGTTAGTTGTCTTGCTATCCACAGACTAATTTTCAGATTTTATAACACTCTTTCACGAACCCATTTTTTTTGACGTGTTTGCCGGACCGCTGACGCGTAGTGTTCCAATATTGTGCTGACTGACTATGTCCACACAGTTTGTTGGTTGCCTAGCTATCCACAGACAAATTTTCAGATTTTATAAAACAGTTGCGACATACGTGTTTTTTTTACAAGTTTGGAACCACCCCCACGCCAGTTGTCCCAAAAACTGGCTGACTGACGGCAGGCTATTGATATTCAACCTATTCATGACCCAATATCAAAATATCAGCTTTTATAAAACTCTTGCAGTTTTGGTCCCTCAGCTCTTAGACTAATACTTTTTCACTGGAATTTTGAATTTTAACATGTTTTTCGACTTCTTGATATCATATCTACCAGAATCAACATGAAACAAATTATTCAGTATGATAATATATATATATTATATATATATATATATATATATATATGTTCGGAAAGGTTTCCGCGGTCAGAAATATGTACATTACTAAGTTCATGGGTTGACCAACAAAAGACAAAATTCCCAACGAAGACCATGGTATTTACGAAATTCCCTGTTCTATCTGCCCCCACTCTTATATAGGAGAAACTTCGAAACAGATCCATTTTCGATCCTATCAACACTCCCTTTCAGTTAGAAATCGAGACACCAGCTCCGCATTAGCTCTTCATTTCATCCAAACGGGTCACCCCATAGATTTCGAGAAAACGAAAACCATCGCCCCAGTACGTTCAAGAACTTCTCGTTTTATCAGAGAAGCCATCGAAATCGAAAAACGGCCTGATTGCCTGAACATTAAAGATGATAGCCGTAAATTGAACCCCATTTGGAAGCCCCTTCTTCCAACCGTAATTACCAGGCCACGTGAAACTTATCCGCAATCAATTATTATCCCATTAACTCCAACTACACAGCAGGCACCAGCAGACAAGACAAACGAGAAAACCCGTAAGACCCGCCCACCTCCAGGTAGCCAACCACCTATAAATACTACAGTGCAACCAACATCGGATCGTCTTTTGAGATCAAGGAGTAGGCAGGTTGAGACCTTGATATCTCTCAAGACCACGACTCGAGGAGTAGGCAGATAGAGGCCTCGCAGTCACACTCTTGAAAATGGCTCCAAAGCAGGAGCCGAAACGTCGAGTTATAAACTCTCAACGCGGTTCAACCCATGAACTTAGTAATGTACATATATATATATATATATATATATATATATATATATATATATATATAGGATACAAAGCAGGAAATTTTTTTTTTTTTTTTTGGTTGGTGTTAAAAGAGTACACGTTTTGCTTGCTGCTATACCCAAAAAATTTCCTGCTTTATATATATATATATATATATATATATATATATATTGTACGATGGAAATGTATGGAATAAATTCATTATTTCTGAATATAAACATATTTTGGAAAATTCCTCGAATACGTCGATTTTCTTTTCCGATTAGCCAATTTTTTAATCCATCCCTAAATATATAGGGTTATCCGCAATCGAGTAAAAATTACAGTGATATTTTAAAATGGGACACCTAGTGTATTTTTCCATATTTTTGGTTAGGGGTCTTCATTACAAATCCTGTGACACCAGGTTTGATGGGATTATGTCCAATGGATGCGGAGATATGGGCAAAAAACTTCCTCGTATGTCCAATGAGTATGACTGAGAGACTCCACACGATTCGGAAGGTCAAAAGTCTCTGTCGCACTCATTGAGCATATGGAGAAGTTTTTTGCCCATATCTCCGCAGCCGTTGGACCTAATCCCATCAGACCTGGTATTACTGGATTTGTAATGCCGATCTCTAACCAAATATGGAAAAATACACTGGGTGTCCCATTTAAAAATTTCACTAAACTCATTTTTACTCGAATGCGGATATATATTTTGGGTGCGGTTCAGAAATTCGCCAATCGGAAAAGAAAATCGACGTGTTCGAGGAATTTTCCAAACTATATTTATGTTCAGAAATAATGAATTTATTCCATACATTTGCATCGTATTGTATATATATATATATATATATATATATATATATATATATATATATCTTTATATATATATAAATATATAAATATATTATAATAGAATATCTAATTGATACTAATTTTGACTACTTATCCATTATTTAACTCGAATTGATTTTTAATAAACGTCGACGTAGTTTATTTTTTTATTTATTTTTTTCCTTGGTGTTTCGGCATCGACTGCTATGATCATTAGCCATATGTTCTGGATAGGCCTTGTTACTAACTCCGTACGCCACTGTTAATTTTTAACGCAACAGTTTATCGCGGAAGATTATTTACAGCCGACACGAGCCTCAATAATTCAGACTTTCACATCTGAAGATGAAAAAAGGTCGCACCGTCTGGGAATCGAACCTGCAACCTCTCGGTTACCAGGCGAGCGCTTAACCACTGCGCTAATCCCCGCCCTTTATTTTTTTTATTATTCCTACTTTAACCCCCGAACTGTTTATCTGAAGAATATTTACTACTGTCTCATTACTCAAACCTACAGTATTTGATTTCCATTTGGGGAACTGCTAATACTTCAGTATTGAGACCACTTGAAAAACTCCAAAATAAATTATTAAAATGTATTCATAACCTACCATTTTTAGAACCAACCGCCAACTTGTATAAGCCAAATAGTTTACTGGATTTGAAATCTCTATATAAAGTGAAAATTTGTTCATTCATTCACTTCATTCGAATCAAACAGAAAGTATCTAATTTAAATTTCACGGAAGTAAATAGTATACACCATCATGAAACAAGACGAGCAAACTGCCTAAGCCTGGGAAATTTCAGAACTAACTTTGGAAAAAAATCAATATACCATGATGGTATAGTAATTTACAATTCACTTCCATCTGAAATAAAAAATATAAAAAAGTGGTGATTTTCAAGAGTAAAATCAAAAAATACTTTTTCGGCAACCATCCGGGGAGTGTTCACTTCCCGGATACTTTTTCTTTGAGAAAGAAGTACGTACTTCCCGGACTAGGCCGGGAAGTGCTCGAATTTTAATACAAATATTAATATAAATAAGAATTAGAATGTTTCTGTTGGTACCTATCTTCTGTTCGAATTTCAATATATAATACAAATAAGAACTACTGAAATGTTCGAAATATTCAAATTCGGAATCGTTTCACCCGGTTAACAGATGGGTGAAAGACGACCTCTCTTCGTCTCTTAGACTAAATGCGTCTCATTGATTTGTTATTCTACATGATTGCCGAAAAAATAGTGTACGCAACACGTACGAAAACAGTTTTTTTGGACTCGTAGACTTCCAGGACTCGCTAACGCTCGTCCTAGAATTTGGTCTACTCGTCCAAAAAATAGTATATTGTGTATCTAGTAGTAAAAGCAATACATTAGCCGAGGCCAACAAGCATTGAAGTCTGGGAATGTGCTTTTACTACGAGGTACACATACTATTTTTTCTGAAATCGCAATCAGCATTATCATAAATTGAGGATTCGAAATTACGTGCTTTCCTGAAACGTCAAAGTGACAACTATAAACCAAAGACCGATTTTGACGGCCTAGGCCGGCAAAGTACTTTCCCGTATCGTTTTCGGTACGGGAAAGTATTAAACGGTCCGGGAAAGTTCGTTGCTTAGCAACGGACTGAAATACTGTATAAGCGTATTTTGAGGCCTGCAGTTGTTCCGAGAAAGTGGGCATTCTTGAACGATTTCAGAAAAACAGTATTTTCCGGACTTGTTACGTAAATTACTATTGTTTCTTGAATCTTAATTGGGTTCACTGATCCTCATAATAAAAGAATTTCATTATATCAATTTCAACATCACCTTTTTTTTATTCATTAATGTCTCTCAACTCACAATCTGGATAAAAATCTAAAGGTTAGGTAGCATTAATTATATTTTTATCTGCTATGAATTATACTTGTATTAATTTTATGTATTACTGTCAAATAAGTTTGGATATTTATTTTGTAATTAATTTTTAATATCCCTATTATAAACAAAATTGTTTCTTGGGATAACAATGAAGTACTACTATACTATATATAGTGAGTACCCCTTAGGCGTAGGTTAAACTCGGTTTTACCCGATTACTTTCTCTCTACCTACCTCCTCATCTGGGAGATGCACTCACTGACTCTAGTGTCTCAAGGGATGAAGTTCGACTGTTAACTACTAGATCCCTTAAATAGAACCCAATAAGGCTACTGTCACCACTCCTGTTGTTAGGGGTAAGGTGTTAAAAATTTGCCAACAACAAAACCCTCTTCGAGGCTTTACTCCCCTCATAGATACAGCTGGTCCAAAAGGATGTTAGATTCGTGCTACTCTTGCGAAGGATTAGTCTTAAAGTAATACTGATACAACTAATGATATTTGGTGTTAGTGGAATGCCAAATCAAACACAGACGTTGGATGAATAATAATTGAATACAAGAAATAAAATTTGGAATAAAAGTAACGAAAACCTCCTACGAAGAGTTTATAAAGACACATTAGGCCGTATTTATTAAAAAAAAAAGGATTTGCTTTTACTTGCAAATATCGAAGCATTTACTTCATATTATATTCATAAAAAAGAAGGAAAAGATTTGGTGTGGGAATGAAAAGTATTGATCTTTTTCCTTTTTTGGTATTCAAAAACAGTAGCATTTACTTCAAAACAGAAGGATTTGCTTTATAAAATATGCATCTAGTCCAGAGATGCTTCTGCAATGACTTCAGTCGTTGAAATGCACTTGTAAGTAGGGCGAAAGTGTTTAGTGGTTGGAGTGCATGCGTAAATTTAATTTATTGCATTCAAATTTCCCATGGCAGATGTGGTGCACGTACGCGCACGAAAAATGTACAAAAAAAGACGTACTGCACGTGAGTGCGACTTCCGAACTCTCGTTCGGTTTGAAGAAACTGAAGAAAAACGTGCAGTGGTTAGCCGACTACTTCATTAACGACACTCTGGAAACCAGGGGAGGTGCGCTTTCGTCAGTACAAAAAGTAAAAGTGTTTTAATGGTATATGGCAGATCGGGGCTTCCAGAGCGGTATCGGTGAGGAACTGGGATGTACACAGCCTACAGTCTCCAAAATTGTCGGTACAGTTCTCACTCTCACTGAGAATTGGGGGTTAGTTGTAAAAATCAAGACGACTCAGTAAAAGTTCTGGAACGGGGGTAGGGGAAGCTAAATATAAGCGTGTTCCGTTTCATGCATTCATCGCATCACTGTTGCAGACATAATCAAGCGTTCCGTTTCTACTACCATTGACGTTGGTGGGTTGAATCAGAACGATTTGTGCTTGCGTGGTGCATGCCGTTTCCCGCAGATGTTGACATTTATCACTTTATCAGTTAACCAAATTCTTATGTAACAAAAACAAATCTAGTAAATAAATTAATATGGGTATAGAACGAAAGTGTTAATGGCAAGAGTAGAAATAAGCGAGCTTTGTGAAAATGAGAGTAGCTCAGATTCTGATACAAGTGATAGTTATGAGGATAATATCGTCTGTCCCACGCCAAAACCGCGAATATGCTAATTCCAGGGTTCTTACTTCAATATGTAAAATACTAATTTTCTACCAAAATTTTCAATGCCAAACTTACGAAAGTGCTATCAGTTGTCTACTGTGAACGAGAGTGAATTCGCGAATGTGAAAACTTACCTAGGTTTTCAAAGCAAGAAGCACGAATATTATTAAAAGTCTTCTCATTCGAAATGACAAATTGCACATTCGTGGTTTTGGTATGAGACCGACGATATGATGTTGAATGAATTGACGATTTTTGCTTCCAATGTACGGTAAGTCAGGTAAATGTGATAATGCACGATACCTGACACTTCATCAAATATAAATTTAAGGTGCATTTAGTCAACATCATTTTAAAATTGTGCTTAAATATATGTTAAAAACGAAAGTTGAATCTGTTAAATCAAATGGCACCATTTATACAACAATATTAAGTTTATGCTAAAAACATGTCACTTTGAAAATCCCAATTTTATAAGAATCTTACTTTTACGACGAAAATATTATCCTTAATTCACGTGAACCTAAAGTTTCATGTCATAAAATGTACCTATCATTCTTAAATGTATGCCTAAATGTAAAACTCGTGTAATATCAGGTCTCATTCAAAATTATTTTCACGGTTATGTTTATGTCCGTGCTTGTGCTAAAGTTACGTTTATGTTGACTAAATGCACCTTTAAACTTTTAATTCTATGTCTGACGTTTCTGTTTGAACGTGAAACCACAGACAAAAAACTATTTGTTTTGACTTTTGAGTTTGACAGATCTAACTTGGATCGCATTCATCGCTGCTAGACGAACGGGCAGTAGTTCATGCACTTTCGATGTCTCAAGGCCAAAGAGGGGAATATAAAAGTGGGCGTGTCAATGCGCTCCCAATGTAGGAAACGGAACGGTCATATGCGCATTATGTCCTCAATGCATGAAACGGAACACGCTTTATATGTTGTGAGGGTTGGACATCGACTGTTTCAGATGTCTGGTTGAAACATGCATCCTACCGGAAACAGCTTGATACACGAGTGTAGAAAATGAAAAATAAAAAACTTTGTAATCAATAATTTCTCGACAAATCCTCTGAATTAACGAGAAGAACGCTAAATACTGTTTTAGTTGTTTTTAATTTTTTTGCACCACCAAAAAAATTATGTTTTTCATGGCCAAAACAATATTTTTTATGAAATTTGGTGAAAACGTTACTTCTTTTGTTTTAAAAATGCTGTAATTTTTTCAAAGCAAAATATTTATGTTTCAGTTGTATGAGAATTGAAATGACAAATAAGTTGGTTAACGAAGTTTTCAATTTGCAACTTTTTCAAAGCTTACTTTCTGTGTTGAAAACTCATCTCTAAAATGGTATGAAAAATTTTCGGGAATCGTTTCACCCTTTCGGCAATGAACTTGCTTTCAGATTGCTTGTCACCGGTGTCTTGTGACTCTAATTGGTCGTCTGCAAGTTTCTCTTCAATTGATGTTTTATTCTAAACACAAATATCCGTCATAGCCTCGATCAAATATAAAATTCTTTTCCTCTTTGTGCCGAGGATTTGCTTGCAAAGAAAAGGAAAAGATCATGAATACGAAGTCAAGCAAACCCTTTTCCTTCCACCTTTTCTTCCTTTTACTTCTACCTTTACTTTCGAAGGAAATACTTCATTTTTATAAATACGGCCTTATATCTGGGTGGATAACAAAAAATTGGAAATAATAAAAGCAATCAATCTATCAATAATTTGAAAATTGTTACAAAAAATAAACAGTTCCTCTACTAGTTCCCAAGGGGAACTTAAGTTATTTAGCTAAAGATAATCTTTGCTTTCAGGGTGTCTCCTTATGAACCCATGAACTTCTTCAGGTTCTTTCCTGAAACTTATGAGCTTATTGGAGTCAACTTCTAGGAGATACCAGCTTGGTGCTTTGTTCTGGGAGTATTTTAACATAATGAAATAGGAAATTTAAAATGACTTATGGTATGTCAGAGTTTATCTATGAGTAAGTTACAACAATCCAAATATTTCTTACTCTCTCAAAGAGGGTTGATTCCAACAGTTAATCCTTATTTTATATCGTCTAGGAATTACTCTGTATTAAAATTTTCACATCAGTCACCAATTCTAGTGAAATTGAAACACTATCACTGAATTTTGATTTCGATTCTAAATATAAAAGAATAAAAATTGAGTTACTCTTCAGTCTCCGTCAAGAAATCCCTACCAGAAAAAATGATTTTTTGTTTTTTTTTTCTGGTCAGATCTCGGACCTCCGTTCTAAAAAAATAGCCACGAAGCAACAGCCGTTCTCACAGAACTGCTGACCATCCAAACGTGCTCTCGGACATTTTTTAAATTTTTTTATTTAGTCTTCACATACTAATTATTGAGTAATGTACTTAAATTTGGATTTGATGGATTTGTTACAATTCAACATTTTGTATCATACATTGAGTGACAAATCATGAATTTGAGGGATACATCGTATGCCAGAAAGGACACATACACCTCCGTTAAAACATTATATCAGAAATTAATAGCAATGATTTTTTGGTGACCAAAGTATTGAAACCTACCGCCTTTATAAAACTCGGAAGCCGCCACATCCATTCCAATTTCAATTCTACCAGTATAGCCTGCCTTGGCGATGGCGTCTTTGATGAGATTCAGAGCGTCCTTATTATTCTGTATATTGGGGGCGAAGCCACCCTCATCCCCGACAGCTGTGGCATCCAAGCCAAATTTGTCCTTGATTACTTTTTTCAGGTGTTGGTAGGTTTCACTGCCCATTCTCATCGCTTCCTTGAAGGAATTGGCTCCGGTGGGAAGAATCATGAACTCCTGAAATTGAATTAGATATTCAATGAGAGTCGATCTCCACCAGAAACACTTTTTTATTAGACCTATCCGAAAACATGATATAACGTTTCACGGTTGTTGTCAACTATGACCCAAAAAAAATTTGTGCAACCCTTAAAAGATACAATACATACATATGTATCCATAAATATCATACATTGCATTGTATTTTTTTCAAGTCATTATTTCTATAAAAAAATATGGGAACCAAAAAGTTAACAAATACAACAGGAATTCTGAATGATATGATATGAATAAGGGTTGTTTATTTCACCCCCTTATAAAATACTGGTAAGATTTGAAAGAAATCCCATATATTCATACATTTACGAATATGGGTATGTTGTCTTCAAAATTAGAAATTTCTGCATTAACTCGGTTTGGACGAATAAAATAAGTTTTACTTCAGTTCTTTCAGAGATGGTTGATTGGTCTCGAGGGGTTGGTTTCAATTTTTTTTTCGAAGAGCAGGTCCCTCCTGATTCAGAACGCTGAATCTACTCCCGAATTTGTTCCTTGTATGGAGGGTGTTATTTCGAAAGCCATAACCACTAGAGAAAAACTTTGGGGAACAAACTTCTTCAGTTACTGAAGTTGCCCATTTTGAAAATATTTTCAACGTTGATGGGTATTTAATAAAAGCGGGACGACTCTGAGACGAGTTTTTTTGAGGAACAGATCCTGTATTTGTTTATTCGAAATTTATTCCGACAAGTTTTACCTTCACATTGCTGTGAAAGGATCAAAATCGGTTGCGGCGTTGCCAAGTTATTATTGATGAACCTATTTTTACCATTATTGAAGAGTAATGTCGATTTGGGCATGGTTTATTAATAATTTATTCAAATTTTGATAATATTTTCGTCATACAATAGTTAGTAGTACAGTTTCACGAACACGAATCCAGTGTTTTCGCGACATCTTCCTATACTGGGTGGTCAAATTTGCATTTCGAATATTGCAAAATTCAGACAACATTCATTAGAATTTTTCAAATGGAACATCCTGTATTTTTTGTCAGAAATTTATTTCGACATCTTCCGCTTTTTCAAACTCTCTCAAAAAGCATGAATTTCATCCACACCATCTTCAACTCCATCAAGAGGTGATTTTGGAAGACGAGTTACATTTTGTTAATGGACACGAAACAAAATAAGAGAAAACCCTTAATTTTTCTGAAATGTGCTGTTCAGTGATGAATCATCATTTCGGAGAAATGATTTTGTTGATAGTCATATTATGCTACTGTAAACCCGCATGCACTTCTAGTTTCTAACTTCCACCATAAGTGGTCGCTTAATGTTTTGGAAGGTATGTTCCATGATTCAGGGAGAGATTTTCACGATTTCTACAAGGTCATCTGCCCAACTTTCTTCAGCATATTCCACTGGTGATCTAACAAGACATGTATTTTCAATTCGATGGTGCACCTGAGTGTTGTATTTGAAATTAGTAATTTTCTTGTGTCCTCGGAAGGAACTTACCTCTGATCCTCCCTGTAGCCTGAAACTGAGATCCGGTTTATCGGCAGAATACTTAATGGTATCATGCAGCTATGAGCGAAATTGCAATATTTTGTAAATTTACATTGTGAAAAAATCGTAATTTTTCAATACTCAGGTTTGGCACAAACATTTTTTGATAATGCCAGATAGATATGAAGTATGTCAGACTTACATTCATATTAGTAGCAAGATGATATTATATTCTCCGTTGTTGTTTGGATACGTGGTTTGGCACAAACATATTTGTCCCCAAACGGGTTTCCGCAGGGTAGTTTCGGTCCGATGAGAGTTGATACGGCCCCCGCTTTTGCTAGGGCATCTGCCCTATCATTCTCCTAGATACCCCTGTGACCTGTGACAAGTTTCACCTTGTTCTGTGCTCCTAGGTCGCTGAGGTTTTTGTGAGTCTCCCAAACTAGTTTGGAAGGGAACCTGCATAATTGCAGGACCTTCATTACCACTTGCACGTGAACGGAAATAGCCATTACCTTGGCTTGGAATATCGAGGCTTGAGTGCCAAGGCTTGGACTAATGTCTTGCCATTGTATTTTCCAGCCCCTATTCCATTACTTGTCTTAGAGCCATCCGTGTACAAGATTTGCCCTCTTGACAGCATTGGTATTGTCTTTGGATGTGACTTCACCATCTTGTATGATGGTGGTGTAGGTTCCATCAAAGTAGTAGGTTGGAGTCATTTTGTTCAACGGCATCTCAGATGTGTCGATATTAATGACCTCCATTATGTTGGAGTGGTCTAGATCATTACCCCCCCATTGGCCCACTCACTTCAGTCAGGAGGCTTCTATTTTCGCCTCCTCTGCAATATGCAAATGCAGCGAGAGGAAGTTCAGAATCTTCTCCAGGCTATTAATAATAATACTTTTATTGCGTACAATCAACTAGGGACACAGCAAACGTCAGAATTACAGTACAATAGAAGAGTTACATTTTAAAACTACATTAAAAGAAAAATATTGACAGGATACATACATTCACAGCTGTAAGATATACACGTAATGAAGTTGAATATAATAAAATAAGATAAAAATAAAATGTTAAAAGCAATGTTTTAATGCCACCAACAGTTGAAGCAATAGTAGCATTTTTGTTTCAGATATTCAATAACGGAGATTCTAAATTTCTTTGTATCTCTGATGCTTTTCAATTCTTGGGGTAGGGAGTTATATGCTTTGATTGCCTGGTAGTATGGGCCTTTCTCATAGTAAGTAGATTTGTGGTTTGGTATCGTCAATTCATTGCAATATCTAGTCCTCACATTCATGTTCACAGAATATTGATCACTGTTCCTTGGAAACAAGTGAGAATATTTGTTCACAAAGCACACAAGACCCAGGAAGTACAATGAAGGCACAGTCATAATGTCAGTTCAGTGAAATATGGTTTACAAGAGGTGTTTCGATCCAGTTTTAATATACATCTAATAATTTTTTTCTGGGTTATGAATATTTTCTGTGCTATTGTTGATGAGCCCCAGAACATTATACCATATGATATGATTGATTGCAAGTGAGGAATGTGATATATTCTCAAGCTATTGGTTGATACTTGAACCCTCAGGTAGCGAATTACTCCACAGATTGAGTTCAGTCTGCTATTTAATGAGTTTATATGAGTTTCCCAGCTGAGTGTTGCATCCAGCGTTACGCCTAGTAATTTGAAGTTATCTGATATTGGGATTGATTTATTTTGTAGTTTAACGTATAGAGATTCTTCATAGCAATTTGTCTTGTTGAAGATAATAAGACCTGTTTTAGTTGCATTCAGTTTAAGATCATTATTTTTACACCATGTATTCATTTTATCAGAGACAGTGGAAGATTTAGTTGAGAGTTCGGTTATACTGTTGCCCGTGACAATAACAGAAGTATCGTCAGCAAACTGGTATACGCTACCGGGACATAGAGTCTTCGGTAGATCATTCACATAAATCAGAAAGAGAATTGGTCCGAGTATTGACCCCTGTGGCACGCCTTGTTCGATGGTAGCTTTATTTGAGTAATATAGTTGTTGATCTTTTGCAACACATACTGCCTATGTGCGGTTCGTTAAATGAGAATGGATAAGTTGTTGACTTACGCCCCTAAATCCCTAGCATTCAAGCTTGTACAACAGCTTTGCATGGTTTACCATGTCAAAGGCTTTTGATAGATCAAAATATAATCCTGATGGGCTATTATTTTTTTCAACATTCTCAGTGATATATTTGACTGTGACTGTGTGAAGTGAAATTGGTCTGTAGTTATTTACGTTATTTCTATTGCCTTTTTTGTGAATCGGTACAACTTTGCTACTTTTAAGTCATCTGGAAATATGCTAGATGATAGGCTTTCATTTATCATGTTTGCTAAAGGGTCACAGATGTAATTGGAAATTATTTTTAATATCGCAGGTGGAATGCCATCTACACCAGATGAATATTTTGGTTGTATCTCATTCAGAATATTAAGTATCTCTGTTCGATCAACTGGTCTTAGAAAAATAGTGGTGTTATTGTGGGCAACCTTAATGTCTTCAGAGTTGTGAGTGATGTTTGGGTGGCTGAAAATTTTGCAAAAGTATTCAGCTACTTTTCCTTGGTTACCGATTGATTTTTTATGCTCATCTGTAAGGACTATGGCTTTATCTTTCTCTTTGTTTTTAGATTGGTTGAATATACTCCATACTGTTTTTGACTTATTATGTGATGAAGAAATTTTACTGTCATTTAGTGATTTTTTGTATTCTGATAGATACTTCCTATATGCCTTCCGTTCTTGTTTATATTTAATGAGTATATTTTCACATTTCGTTTCTTTATATAGCATATGTAGATCATTGATATACCGTGAATGATTTTTTTTATGTCAGTTGTTATCTAATCAGATTCACTATTTTTGAATTTAAATGTTTTTTCTGGAAAAGCAGCGTCAAAGTGATAGTAGATGTGCTGGCAACATAGATCCAGTGACCCCGAGCATGGCCAGTCTTTCTAAACCTTCCCCTAGTTGTCACTTGTTCAACCTTAGGCCACCACAGCAGGGCTCCATACGTTACATAGAGCCTCACTATCGCTGTGTATACCCAAAGGGATTGTTTGGGCCGAGTCCCCAATCAGTGATGTCCTTGCCCTTTTTAGCACTTTTCCATATGTTAATTCCAGGTGAGCTTCGAGTCTAGGTTTAACAACAGATATTTTGTCTCTACTGACATCTGTAGGCTGTCACCAAATATTTAAAGAGCTCTGTTGGTCTCTAGGTTCCTCTTCCTGGTGAAAGAGACAATCGTGTTTTTTTTATGGTTGACCTTGAGGTTCTTCCTCATACACCACGTATGCGCGTCTGTGACGGCTGATTGCATCAGATCCCTACAGACCACCATATACTTCTCAGTAACTATTATGACGATATCGCCTGCATAGCCCTGGGCATGTATTCCTTTCCGGTTCAGGTCTGCAAGGCGGTTATCTACCACGAGGTTCCACAAAAGTGGGATAGTACTCCCCCCTGAGGGCATCCTCTAGTGGCCTTTACCTCCATTGTATCCCCGAATAGGTTGGCCTGTATTACCTGGACATAACATAACTGGCTGATCATCATAGTCTTGCCAGAATTCTTCTAATTTTTACCAATATAGATGCATTGCATATTAAGAGGATATTAGGAACAATAACATTTTATGACGAAAAAATGAACACGAAGTCCAATATATTTTTTTGAGAGTGACAAGTGACGTAATCAAAATAGTTCTTAGAGCCTATACACTATACCTGCATCGCCAACTTATTTCCAGCGTGCGATCCTCCATTGATAACATTAAAAGCAGGTACTGGCAGAATTATATCCTTGTTCCCAGCCAAGTCCGCGATATGCCTATACAGCGGAAGGCCCCTTTTAGCGGCCCCGGCTTTGCAGACGGCCAGCGACACTCCTAAGATGGCGTTGGCGCCGAGCCTGCTCTTGTTTTCCGTGCCGTCCAGTTTCAACATGAACTCGTCGATTTTTTCTTGTTCGGTGACGTCGAAATCTTGTTGCAGCAGCTCCGGAGCGATGATTTTGTTTACGTTGTCGATGGCTTTGAAGACGCCTTTGCCATGGTACTCGGTTGGTACTTCGTCGCGGAGTTCTAACGCTTCGTGGATCCCTGAGATGAAAACAGAATCACATATTATTATAAGGGTATATTTTAAATGAGCATCAAAATAATTATTGTGCCTCAACATTACTTACCAAGTTTTATGCAATGTCGGGGGAAATACCACGAGTGCTTACAATACTATCGATAGTAATTCTGTCAGAAATCAACGAGATCAAATTGTCCTTTAGGACGAGTGTTCTTACCTCAAGGCAATTTGATAGAGTTTAAGATTTCTGACAGAATTATCGATATTATTGCAAGCACGAGTAGTAAGTATTTAATTAGATAATTTTACGAACCAACAAAGTAAAAATAGTTCCAATGTCGTGAATTCTTCAATAGTTATAGATAATGCCAGATAGACATGAAGTCTGTCAGACTTACATTCATATTAGTAGCAAGATGATATTATATTCTCCGTTGTTGTTTTGATACGTGGTTGCCATGACAAAGTGGTACTACCGTCTAGAAAGGAAGGAACTGCGTATCATCGAGGCATACGTCCCTTATTGGTCCTAATATTGCAGGAAAGGAGGGTTTCATACGACAAGTGAAATTATCTTCAAAATAATATTTGCCCACCAAAAGTAAGAAATGAGCACCAAAAAATCTCAACCAGAAATAGTTGTACTTTATTATTATCCCTGGGAACAATTTTGTTTATAATAGGGATATAAACAATTAATTACAAAATAATTATCCAAACTTATTTGACAGTAATACATAAAATTAATGCAAGGAAAATTCAACAAATAAAAATAATGCTACCTAACCTTTGATTTTTTATCCAGAATAGTTAGATTCAATGAAGGATTGAGGGCTAAGAGTCATTAGTCAATGAAAAAAGGAAATGTTGAAATTAATATAATGAAATTCTATGATTACGAGGATCAATTGAGATTCAACAAAAAAAACATTTTTTGAATTACTCTTGAAAATCGTCCCTTTCTTTTATATTTTTTATTTCAGTTGGAAGTGAATTGTAAATTACTATACCATCATGGTATATTGATTCTGTTCGAAAGTTAGTTCTGAAATTTCCCAGGCTTAGATAGTTTTCTCGTCTTGTTTTATGATCGTGTATGAATTTAAATTGGAAACATATTATGTTTAATTCGAATGAAATTAATGAATAAACAAATTTTCACTCAATATAATGTTTCAAATCCAGTGAACTCTGGCTTATACAAGTTGGCGGTTAGTTCTAAAATTGGTAAGTTATACATTTTAATGATATATTTTGAAGTTTTTCAAGAGGTGTCAAGACTGAAGTATTAGCAGTTCTCCAAATGGAAATCAAATACTGTAGGTTTGAGTAAATAAGACAGTAGTAAATATTCTTCAGGAATTTGAACTGAACGAATTTCCTAATTTTGAACAGAACACCAATGATTGGATTGATTTTCTTCCTCAATTTTTCAGTTTGTGTATTCCATATCAGTTTTTCGTTTATACAAAGACCTAGGAATTTAGTAACTTTTGTATATTTAATAGATTCAGTTTCAAATGATAGTGGATCAATGGCAATGTTGATGTTTTTTTTCTAAATATACATAAATTCAATGTGAGTTTCATAACTCGCAACCAAATTAAAATCTCACTCATCATATTTTCACGAATCTCGTTGAGATCGTTTGCAAAATATATTAACGTGGTGTCATCCAAAATTAGTTTAATTTTTCATTTCAGTTCTAAATTTGTGATAGAGTTGATATAAATCAAAAATAAATCAGGTCCCGAAATCGATCCTTGTGGTACTTGACTTCCATTAGTGAACTGCTAATACCATCAACCAATACATGTTACTTTCTATTCTTGCGGTAATTTTGAAGCCATTCATGAATGTTTTCTTTAATTCCAATGGAGTATGATTCTGCCAATGAAATTTTCTGATTGTTGTCAGTTTTAATCTCAATATCTGAAACAACATCCAAGGCTGCTGTCTCTGTGTCTCTTGACCTGCGAAAACTGTATTGACTCTGAAGGGGCATTTAATCAACATTATTTTAAAATTGTGCCTGAATAAATGTTAAAACCGAAAGTTGCATCTGTTATATCAAATGATGCCATTTATACAACAATGTTGAGTTTAAGCTTTGATGTTACCGTTATGTTCATGATAATGCTTGTGCTAAAGTTGACTAAATCCACCCTGACTCAGTAAACTATTTTCGCAAGAAAAATAAAAAGCCTGACATTCATTATTTTTTTCTAACATTTTGGAAAACACTGGTCTAACTGAAATAGGGCTGTAATTATCAATGTCATATTTTTTACCACTTCTGAATATTGGTGAAACTATAGCATTCTTCAATTTTTCTGGGACAGCCAGTTTCAATGACTTCGATATTGATAGTAAAATGGGAGAGAGTTCATTCTTAACAATCTTCACAATTCGAGCACTAATTTCACGATTGATTTGTTATCAATTTCCTCCAAGTTTAGTTACAGTATATTTCAAGGAATCGTTCACCTGTACTAGCTCCTGAAGGTACCGCTGCCCGGAAAAGCCCTAGATCTGTTATTAGGTCTACTTCAACTGTGGGGTTTCCTCTAGAATCGAAGATGTTCCGTGCGAAAATACTTTTCATACATCGATTGGCTTTTTTGGCTGGCTTATTGCAGGTCATTTTTATCGAACGATGATGGTGAGGATTCGGTAGTTGTCACTGTCAGAAATTTTGATTTGATTTGACTTTTCGGTTTTGTCACGATCCGAAACAGTGAGTTTTGAATCGTGATGTGGGCATACTCGTGAAGTCTATTCAGTAAAAATTCATACAGGGTTGTGCGTCAACTCAAATTAATCAGCAGTTCACTATAGTATATTATTATGATACAAGTGAGCTTTTAAGCACGCACAACGAGTTTTCACGTTGCAAATGCCTTAAACGCACTTGTATATGTGTATCATGTGCTATTTTCTATCATGACTGCATAATGACTTAAAAAAAATTATAATGTTTTACTTCTCATGGAAACACCCTCGTATCTTCCGTAATTTTTCACATAAAATTTCCAGGATCGATAGATACACTAGAAATTAACTGATTCGATGTGTTATAATAATAATAATAATAAATTGTTTATTGTTTGCTAGTAAAAAATAATTACAGATCTGTGTAACTTAACCTAAGGAAAAAACAGCAAAACAAAAGGTGAAGTGTTAGGTCAGTTGACCAATTCTTCCACACTCTCCTAAAAAAAAAGAGTAATAATGAATCATTCCTTAAATCGAATCAGCTCTAATAATGCAAGTACAAATAACCCACGCAAATATTCAATACTTATAATTATAATCCCTGTAAGCAATATTAACCCTGCGTTACATACGTGGATAATTGTTGCATCAGTACATACGTGGGATGTGACAAACCCCATTTCCTGAAAAATCGCATTTTTTTATCTTATTCTTTTTCTGATATTACGTTGTTCCATAGTATCAGGGGATCATTTCGGAACAATAAAAACACGCAAGAAATAATCAAATAGGCTTTATTTCAAGAAATCTGATATAAACTGAAAAAGGCTAGTTTTTCATGTACCAAAAAACACACCGCGAAAAAAAAAATCATGTGAGATAAATGAACATCTCACCCCGGAATGAACATTCGGAAACTAAAATTTGATTATGATGAAATACAAAGAAAATAATTGCAGATTGAAAAACAGGAAGGAAAAAAATTAATCGCTGTCTGAGCCATGCAGTTTTGGCAAGTAATCACACACCAGAGCACTTAAGTTCCCTATAACTTCACTCAGTGTCTACAAGATACTGCGGAAATGCCTGAATTCGATGGTGCAGACATATTTTGGAAGCTATTAGGAGGGGCGTACGCATAAGTTTACGTTTGGCATATTTTCAAAGCGATATTCGGCGGCTGGGGTCCATCACACCCCACGTATGTAACGCAGGGTTAAAAAATAAATTTTATTGAAGTATAGAGGCATTTCGTTCACAAGTCAGTATTATTGGTGTGTCAGCAAATATTAATTTTGTTTTTTTTTAAATGAATTCAAATATAATGAAAACTTGGGAATATCCATTAGAGAAGCATTTATGGTAATCTGATAAGAGAAGGAGGACTTGTAAAGGACCCCGCAAAATCCTTATGGAAAATGGCTCTTGGCTAAATTCGCTGAAACTTTGCAGAAAGATAGTTTTCGGTATGCTGATCAAAAGTCTCAATGGGCACAACCCTCCATTTTCAACCCCAGACTCCCTATAGCCTCCAGAGCCCCCAAAGCCCCCAATGTACACTTTCAGGTGTGTTTATGCATAAGTTTCAATTGATCTATAAAGCGTTTCTTTTCACTGCCCACCCCTTTCTCCAACCGAATCCTATATTCTACCCTCACCATACCTCACCCCCACCCCTGCACCCTTACTCAACCCTTCATTAACGCCCCATTACTAACTTTCAAGGTTAAAGATTTTTTAATTGTTTCATTTCAATCTTCTGAAGCTCACATTACAGTACAGTAGTTGTCAATAAAAGCATATATTATTGATGGTGCATCAATGATGGGTGGGGTGCAGGGGTGAGGGAGGGGTGTGGTGAGGGTAGAATGTAGGATTCGGTTGGAGAAAGGGGTGGGAAGTGAAAAGAAACGCTTTGAAGATGAATTGAAACTTATGCATTAACACACCGGAAAGTGTACATTGGGGTTGAAATGGAGGCTTGTGCCCATTGGGCCTTTTGATCAGCACACCGAATACTATCTTTCTGCAAAGTTTCAGCGAATTTAGCCGAGAGCCATTTTCCATAAGGATTTTGCGGGGTCCTTTCCTTATTATGCCTTGGAATATCAATAAGTTGCTTTTTCCGCAAATTGAGATTATGAACTTCTGTCTTGTACGTGACCCTCCTGCACAGATATCCAGGTGTTTTATTATCAAGAATTTTATAAAAGAAGCAGCGTGAATGAAGTAAACGACGATTAGACATACTCAACCACCCCATTTCTTTAAGCTTATGTGAGATCCTATCTCTTCTTTTAAGTCCGTAAATCAAAAGTAGGCATGAATTTTGAATTTTTTGATACGAAAGTCATCAGACTTCCGAAGAAAAGGACCATAAACCACGTCACAATGGTTGAAATGTGAAAGAAGCTTCGAGTCGCACAACATTTTTTTTGTTTTCAAGTTTATTTCCTTTCGATAAGGATAATAATTTCAGACCTGCGTGTGCCGTTTTCAGTTTTGAAGTGATGTTTATCAAATCGTAATTTTGAGTCCAGATGCAAACCAAGATTCTTTACATTATTACTGAAATTAATAACATCATCATTGATACAGATTCGTAATCTATTCGTAGCCTCCATTTTCTGTATTTCATTTCCGAACAAAATGGCACACGACTTCGTAGAATCAATTTTTAAAAGATGTTTTTGCGACAATGTTACTAGCCGCGATAGATCTGCATTAATTAAATCATTAGCTTCTTCAGTTTCATTCAGATTGAAAAAAAAATACTCCTGTGTGTCATCGGCATATAGATGATAATTGCAATGGGAATAATGATGATGAAAGTTTGAAGTATACAATGTATACAGAAGCGGACCAAGAATGCTACCTTGTGGTACACCTCGTTGTATAGTTAGACAATCTGAAAGTTCATTATCAATTTTCACTTCTTGCTGTCGATTTGTTAAGTACGATTTAAAGAGTTCCACTGATGACCTGCTGAATCCAAGGTAGTGTAGGATTGATAATAGTAACTCATGATTAATCGTGTCAAAGGCATAGAATAGTCTATCATAACAAGAACACATACAGGGTGGCCCATCGAAAACGTACCTCGCATTACAGGCTGGGAAAGAACTTTTCGATAAAATCAAACAGGTCAAGTTTGTTTGTCAGGGGGGCATATTTTGACGTAACAAGCATACTAAAACCTTCAAACCCCAACATTTTTTTCAAATGGGAAGGGGGGTCAAGCGATACCTCTTTAGAAGGGGCTTGTCATTCCCTACACAGTGCTGCTTACATTTTCAAAATCGATCCACTCTTTCAGAAAATATGGAGCGTTGAAACTCCAACGATAATGTGTGACGACAAATGCAAAAATTGATTCAATTGTACTTCAAAACTCATTTATTAGTCAAGTAACTGTTCGAATTGCTGTCTGTCAACCTGCATACAGTGGTATAAGTTATTTTCAAACCGTTGTCGTACATTCTGCACAGGGATTCTCTTCGATTCGACACGTATCGATTAGCTGTCACCTTTCGACAGTCTTCTCGACATAGAGAAAGGAGTGATTATCATCACATGTCGTAAAACTAGTCGAGAGGTAACGTATGTCTCAGCAAACGCCGTCATCTTAATTTGAATAATGAAACATTTTGTTGTTTATGTGTTGGTTTTAGTTGTCTCCTGGAAATTATTACCAAAAATATAAAATTTATATTGAAAATATTGCCAATCGTTAACAAAATTTGGCACGAAAATGTACTATCTGGAAGACGTCGACGACGAATTTGAAGAGAGTTCAGTGTCGTTGAAATTCCAGAAGCCCGTTTTTAGAAATTGTTTGAATAAACAAATATTTGTTTGCAATTCTTGCAATCTTTGGACACCGCAAACAAAAAATATTGGTAGCTTTGCGCTTTTATGCGACTGGTTTGGTTTAGTGAAGATATTAACCTGAAAGCAAGCCCTACGAGAGTTAATAGGAAGAGCTATTAATATTAACAACTAATAATGTTAAAATACTTGACTTCGAAGATCAAAATGTGGTGCTCTCCCACCAAAGGTCAGAATATGGGCATATTCTACCTTCTTTTTTTGTTCCAAATGTGCAATAGCATTACTGACACTATTATTCCGTTTGGATCAAAAAACTTTTAATTTTTGAAAACAAGATACCAAAAGCAAATACCAAAGTGATGAACGTTAACCTTGCATTTCTTTTATTACCGTGACTTAACATTAACAATATACATTGTTTAAATCTTTGTCAATAAGAATTTTTTATCATGTACAATAAAGTATATTTTAAAATGAATCAAATAAAAACTGCATTTTCATTCTGATTATGTTTTAGCAATAGTTCTTATATGACTTCGAATAAATAGTGAAACTAGGACTTTCTTAGGAACATTACTAAGAAGTAAATTCTTACCAAAGTGAACAGATGCTTGTTAAAATAAACAATTCACACCGCTTCAATCAAGTTATTTTATAAGTCTTCTGTACGGACTTTGAAAGACTAGATGACAATCTTTTAACCCATGAACTCTTAAATTCATATAAGTATCTGACAAAGTCTCTTTAATTTTGAAAATATATTCGAATAATACCAAACTAAAACTTCTGAGAAACAGCTTTTCTTGTCCGTTACATCATTGTTGCATTTAATTTATTACTAGCTCTTGTTACATTTCTCTATATTTGCCATTCCCATTTGCGGAACACGAGCGACCTGTGGCAGTGTGGCAAAATCTCGATGATTGTCCATATATTCAATTGGCATAGTATATATCATTCTCCTTTTGGTCAAAATGACGATATTTTTGAAAATCAAAAACTTTCCATCACCTCATAACCCCACAAATTGACTTCTCGACACCTCTTTAGATGTCGAATAAAAATGACATTTGTAGTCGATACTCACTTCTCGATATGGAACATGAGAATCGCAAATTTTGTTTATTCGACACGACAGCTGTCGAGTCGAGAGATAAGAATCCCGCTGCTGGAGCATTTTGGGAGTCACTTCGCGACATACGTTAATGATTCTTCGTCGCAACTGTTCTAATGTGTCTGGTGGTATTTTGTAAACAAGGCTTTTGATGTGTCCCCACAAAAAAAAAATGTAAAGGACTTAAGTCGGGTGACCGAGGTGGCCATTCTATTGGGCTCCGTCGTCCTATCCATCGTCCTGGAAATGTGTCATGTAACTAATTGCGCACATTTTGGGAATAATGAGGAGGAGCTCCGTCTTGTTGGAAAACCAGTTCCTGTTCATGGTATGCGGGATCGTTCTCAATGATATTTGTTAGAGCTGGGTCGATGGCATTTTGTAGTAAATCCAAGTACTTATCGCCTGTTAAATTTCAAGGAAGGAAAAAAGGTCCTACAATGGAATTTCCAAAAATACCAGCCCACACATTTAACTTCTGGGGGTGTTGCGTGTGTGTCTCGTGGAAAATCCTTGGATTGGTGTTAGCCCAGTACCGGAAATTGTGGCGATTCACTAAACCATGGAGGAAGAAGGAACACTCGTCCGAAAAACACACATTGAATAGAAAATTACCATTGTGTAACGCTCGCTCACTCATAATTTCGCAAAATTGCAAGCGACGATCAAAGTCGTCTTCATTCAGTTCGTGCCCTAAGCGAATTTTGTAAGAATGGAATTTGTATTTTTTCAATACCCGTTGGACACTGGTACGAGACACACCCGTCGCAATGGCCAATTGTCTTGTACTTAGCGTTCTATCAACTGCAACTTGCCCCAATACTGCTATCTCCGTAGGTTCATTTGGTACTGGATTTTCAAGCTCTCTCTTTTTGTTATGAACTGAACCTGTTTCGCGAAATTTTTTCACCAAGTCGCGAACAATTTTTCCAGAGGCATGTTTGTCAGGATGCCGTTGGTTAAACAACTCCGCGACCCGATTTCCACATTCATCGTTTTCGAAAAAAGCTCAATGATTTCCACTCTGTCTGCCATTGAATACACCATAATAATAAATGTTAAAGTCAACAATTCGTAAACACTTCAACCACGACATGTATCTAGCAACTACTTGACCTAATTCAAATGTGAAGAAATGAATCCCATTCATTTTTCACTCTCTAAAATGAGACTAAAAAAATCTGTGCATCGGCAAAAACAGCGAATCGTCAAAAACAGCGAATTCATTTGAAGGAACTTATTGCAATAAAGTACAATTGAACCGATATTTGTATTTTTCGTCCCACATGATGATTGGAGTTTCAACGCTCCATATTTCCTGAAAGAGTAGATCGATTTGAAAAATCTAAGCAGCACTGTATAGGGCACGACAAGCCCCTTCTACAGAGGTATCGCTTGACCCTCCTTCCCGTTTGAAAAAATTTTTGGGGTGTCACCCCTACTTAGGGGGTTGAAGGTTTTACTATGCTTGTTACGTCAACATGTGTCCCCCTGACAAACAAACTTGACCTGTTTTCGGATTTTATCGAAAAGTTCTTTCCCAGCCTGTAATGCCTTGCGGTACGTTTTCGATGGGCCACCCTGTATTTTGTTGTTGTCTAGCGACTTAACAGTAACAGTAACAGCACTCAAGGCCGACGAGCAACTGTATCCACTCCTAAAACCAGACTGATGTTCAGGAAGGAGTTTTCTATTTGCCACATACGTACGGATCTGTTTTTCTAAAATTTTTTCTAACACTTTGGATAGAGTCGGAAGAATGCTGATACTTCTTAACTGGCTGAAATCAGTTGCATTGGAAACTTTGGGTAGTGCTAATACAAATGCTCTTTTCCAGGCGGTAGGAACATAACTTTCGTTTATACAGGCATTGAAAATATCAGTCAAAAAAGGTACAATAAATGAACAACACAGAATAATGATTTGACTGTTAATATTGTCATAACCAAAGGCTTTTGTTTTGATGTTTCTGATAATTTGCAATACTTCATCTTCAGTTGTATGTATGAAGAAAAATTGTTCCGTTTCATTCACCTCCCTATTGTTATAATAATTTAATAGTTCATTATCAGGCTTACGATTATCTCCAAGTTCATTAATTAAAAAATTGTTATATTCTTCTTATGTTTACGTGTTATATTAAATTTTTTCATTTCTTTCCATTTTTCTTTTAGGGTACAGTTAGTGAGTTTGAAATTTAAATATGCCTTTTTCTCTCTTTTAATCGCCGATGATGTAAAATTTCCCAATTCTTTATAATATTTCCAGTGGTGCTGCAGTTTGGATTTTTTATATCTGTCTGTCAATCTTTGCAACAATTTCATATTATCTGTCATCCACGGCTGGTTTCTTTTTTTTATAAGAGTTGAAAATTAGCGTTTTTGTGGGAACATGACGATTTACTACACTGCACGCCAGCAGGGGGACAAAATTGGCCTTCGAATTCATGTTCAGGATTCCCGAATTACTAATAATACACCTTCTCCTGAAAAAAATTCAGTCCTGAAAGACTTACATTTGTTTCACTTCTCACGGAAACGCCCCCGTATCTTCCGTAATTTCCTACCTAGATAGAACCATGAAATTTTCAGGATCGATAGATACACTAGAATTGAACTCACTGCACAAAAGGAGACATCCTACGTGATATAAACTGCACACCAGCATCGATGGAAAAATTGGTGGATCCATCGCTGCTGGCTTGCAGTATTTATCACGTAGGTTGACCCATTTTGTGCAGTAGGTTTATTTCTGGTGTACCTATCGATCCTACGAATTTCATTGTTCTACGTCGAAAATTACGGAAGATACGGGGGCGTTTCCATGAGAATTGAAACCCAGGTTTTCGTAGAAAACTCCTCAAATGAAGAGCTTGTGAGAGCAAGGGAGAACCAGTTTGAATAAAAGTAGAATCCGAACCACTTCGTTACATGCGTCCGGGGATCGAACCCGGACCGCCTGAGTGGAAGGCAAATGCTTCAACACCAAGACCACTCGCTGGTCTGAATCAGGAATAATTTATCAAAACAGCGAGAATACAGATTCAGGAAGATTAAAAAAAATTTAAGGAAGATTTTGAAAATTTTTTAGAAAAAGCATCACCGGCTTTGCAGATGACACAGCCATCTGCTATAGTGCTGAAAGCTGGAAGGACTTAAAATCTAAATCAGAACACGATTTTTCTAATATTAAAAAATATCTAGATAGAAAGCTTTTAACAGTGAATTTTGAGAAAACAAATTATGTACTCAAGAGCTGTAGTTCATTTGATACTTCTCCCTTCGACAATCTTGAAATCAAGGTTGGCGCAGACTCCATATACATTTTACCAAAGAAAAAAATCAAATATTTGGGAGTCATATTTGAACCTCATATGAAATGGAACCTTCACATAACCTATATGACAAAACAAATTGAGAAGTATTTTATTTAAATTTAGAAAATTGAAAAACATATTACCCCTAGTGTACCTGAGGACCGTATATTTCTCTTTAGTTGAAAGTCATCTCAGATATGCGATCGTTGTCTGGGGTGCAAGTTTGAAATCGCACCTTCACTCTTTAGAAGTCACACAAAGGAGATATTAAAGATAATATATACCAAGTAGTCAAGGTACCCATCAGATGATCTTTATAAAGAATCACGAATACTTGACTTGAGACAACTATACTTTCTCTGCTCCAGCAATAAATATCATATAATAAAAAATCACAACTTCCACGTCACGATTATGCTACTCGTCGGAAACATCATTACGTTACAGCGTTGATGTTGAAAACGGTTTCACAAAGATCATACACCTTTTTCGCACCAAAACTATACTATATCATACCAGAAAATATAAAAAATATTAAAAATGTAAAATTATTCAAGAAAAAATTGAAAGAATTCATTCTTTGCAATCCAAGAGGCATGATCTCGAACTATTTGGAAAATTAGACGTTTTTAATTGACACCCCTTTTTTTGTTTATACACATATGATAATTGTATTCAAATTAATATACCATTAGCTATTCTTACCCACTGTATTTTACCCCTTTTATATTTCAGTCACAATTTGTATTGCAAATCTATGTATATAAACCTTCTTGTATTTAATTCATATATATATATATATATATATATATATATATATATATATATATATATATATATATATATACCTACTGTATTTTAACTAATTGATATCTTAGCCAGAAATTTTATTTTATTGTATTCATATCTCATTTTATTTTTGTATTTATTTTATATTACTTTTATCTATACTCATTGTTTTTTACCGATTTCGTATTTTAGCTATACAACATTCTATTTATATTTATCCTAATCACTTACACCCACTGCATTACATTGATTTTAAACGTAACAAGTGCAATAGCACTTTTCGTTCACCTACTTTATTCTTATTACATTTTTCTTAATTGTTAGGTTTCATGTTTTTTATGAATAAAGTTATTATTATTATTATTATTATCACGAGATGTTCCTCCACACTAACACCTCGGAGATAACCTGAAGATCATTTCCTCTGAAATGAATCACTATATCCCATCCTTTCATGAATTTTTATCTTCCTATATAATTCTTTTATACTATCTATCTTTTGCTGATTCAATCAATTTGCGATATCGATTAAAATATTCATGGTAAAACTCACTATTAGTAAACTTTCTGATATGATGCAAAGAATGTATTTTCTCTACGACTATTGTATTCTACGTTCATTACATATTGATTTTTAATTGAAGAATAAAGATGATTCCAAGACACCGTGGATCCTAACTGAGAGGTTTAACAAACAAATTTCTCAAGAAGGTTTTGCTTGATTGAACTTTTGTCACAGCCTGGCATCCGCGAATGTCAGATTGACTATTTTCTTAATTTTAACTTTGATCTGTGTGACAAGTACCTAATATAAAAATGAATAGAGCGGATTTATCAATGAAGCTCCTGATGAAATCTATCTTGCAATAAAGGTATGTCAAAGAATTTTTACTTGAACGTTCCACACTCTCTCAGTTCTTGGTCAGAGTTTCTCTAGTAGGTATTTCATTCGCAAATTTCCGAGTGCCTGTTATAGCTCAGTTGGTAGAAGCGTGTACATGAAGTAAATGTATAACGAAGGTGTTATATAGGCGTGAGTTCGAATCCCACTCTTGGACGTTTTTTTAAAAATTATTTTCAATTAAGGTATTCTTTCATTCATGATTGAACACCGATTATTCATGTATAATTGTTATTATCAAATAAATCTGAAATCCAAAATGAATGAATCAATAAAGTATCTATTATTTTCATAAATAATATTTAGATTTCATTGAAACTCTGACTATAATATGGTCGTAGAGAAAGTATAGTCTTCTACTCGCGTATAATAGCTATTATTTTCTCGAGAATAATAGCTATCATTATACGCTCGTTGAAGAATATACCTACTATTTTTGAGTGAATCTTTGATCCTTGAATAACCCATTGCTTTATTTCTTTAATTTGAATCCTCTGTATTGGAAAAGCTCAATTAAACTCATCACGTAGACTTTGTAAAAAATTAAGAATGTATTTTTGAACGAGATGACGAGTTTTCAATTTGGTTGTGCGAGTAAAAAAACTTGTCATAATTCGACTTAGCATACATTCGACCATAACGATACTTCTTCTTCACCTCACTTGAACACATGGTTATTGTACTCCTTATAGCTTCGTGGTCCGACAGTCTCAACGAAATGACTGAACAAGATATACCGGGTGGCTACGGAATTATTGCCTAAGGAATATCTCAGTTATTGTATGAAGTAGGTTTGTGAAATTTGGAGCGTCGATATAATGACATAAGAGCTAGAATTTGAGCATATTGACATGTCGAAGTTAACTTCCGGTCGGACCGGAAGTAACATCAACTTTCTTATTTTAAATGGAAACCCTATTTTTTTTCTTTTCGCTTTATTCAGCATTCAATTCCATTTCTAATGACATATCACAAGTTGATATCTAACCAGAAACTAGATCAGAAAAAAATTATTATTGAAATTCACCGAGTAGGCCGTGGAAGCAAAATGAAAGCCAAAAATTGAAAAGTTGGCTATGGAAACCATACGTCACTTGATAACAGTTGCTACTACTGTGATATTTTATTTTCATTCGTCGGCGTTATAAAAAGCCGCCAAAAAACATATTGGAAAAATTGGGAAAAAAACAATACTCTGTAAGTCCATAACTTAAATAGGAACATAAAACTTTTTCTGGCCTGTACTATTCAGCATAACCATTCCTTTCTAATGATATAATAGAAAATAATTTTTTGAACTGAGATACCGAAAAATCCAATTATTATTCTTCAAATGACAAAACAGATTATCGCCATACGCAAAAATAAAATTAAAAATAATGTGGAATGATAAATTATATCCTGTAGGTTCTAGGTTAAATAAGAACATAAATGTACTTGGTCTGTGCCATCGTCCATAGATATTCTAATATCTACCTATGGACGATGTTATTCAGAATAATCATTCCATTGCAATAATCATTCGAACCAAAATATTAACAAGTAGGCTGATTAAGATGTATTTTGGAATGAAACAAAAAAGAAATGAGAGCTGTCACGAACGCTGCTATCCATATTATTTTGACGTTCGAAGAAGTGTTTTTGATTCTGCCATTTCAAAAGGGTTTGGAAATCGAAATCAGTTAGTGGAATATTCAAAAAATGCCCCGTTATTCACGAACCGAACAAATTGACATGCTTCTCATTTATGGTGCATGTTTAAAACATTCTTATGCCGCTGAACGATTGTATTTAGAGCGATATCCAGGGAGGCAGCAACCGTCAAGAAGGTGTTTCCAGTGGCTTGAAGAAAAATTAAGAACTGAGCCTGATGTTCACGAAGACCAAGGAAACTGAAATTAATGTATTAGCTTTAGTACAATATGATAGCACAATTTCCTCAAGGCAGATTGGCGCCGAATTAGCTATAAGTAAGGACTCTGCTAGGAAAATTTTGAAAAAACATCGATTGAAATCCTTCAAGTATCAGTTGCATCAACATTTGTATGAAAATGACGGTGAAAGGCGCCTGGAATATTGTAATTGGTTTCTTCGACAGAATGCTGAGAATCACCTATTTAACTATTATATCTTGTTTACGGACGAGTCAAGATTTACCAACAATGGATTATTTAACAGGAATAATACAAGGTAGGTACTGTACTTTATTTGGATTATTGTCGATAGTCGAAGTGTAAAGTGCTAAAAGTGTGAACGGTCTTTTGTTCCAGGTACTGGGCGATAGCAAACGAGCACCGGTTTCGACAAGGCGGATTCCAGGAGAGATTTGGTGTGAATGTTTGGGCAGGAATAGTTGGAACTCATATTGTTGGCCCCATTCTTTTTCAAGGCCAACTAACCGGAGAGAGATACTTTAATTTTTTAACGAATGAAATTTCGGAATTCATTAACAACCTACCAGCGGAAATAACTGAGAGAATGTACTTCCAGCAAGATGGTGCCCCTCCGCATAATTCAAGAATAGCGAGAAATTTTCTTCAAAATCGCTTTCAAGAGAGACTTATAACAACACATGGTCCAGTCAGGTGGCCACCAAGATCACCTGATCTTACTCCGTGCGACTTTTTTCTATGGAGGCATCTTAAAAATAGGGTATATTCCACACAGCCTACAATTCTACATGAGCTAGAAGTAAAAATTCGTAGAGCTTTCCAAGATATCACGCCCCAAATGTTGAGAAACGTTTTACAATGCATTTCGAACATTTGTTTTGAATTTAGTTTATCTTTAATCCTATCAATTTGAATTTTTTTTTTCGATAAATCTGTTTTTACGTTATTTGAAGAATAATAATTGGATTTTTTGGTATTTCATTTCAAAAAATTACTTTCTATTATATCATTAGAAAGGAATGGTTATGCTGAATAGTACAGGCAAGAAAAAGTTGTATGTTCCTATTTAAGTTATGGACCTACAGAGTATTGTTTTTTTCCAATTTTTCCAATATTTTTTTTGGCGGCTGTTTATAACGCCGACGAATGAAAATAAAATATCACAGTAGTAGCAACTGTTATCAAGTGACGTATGGTTTCCATAGCCAACTTTTCAATTTTTGGCTTTCATTTTGCTTCCACGGCCTACTCGGTGAATTTCAATAATAATTTTTTTCTGATCTAGTTTCTGGTTAGATACCAACTTGTGATATGTCATTAGAAAGGGAATTGAATGCTGAATAAAGCGAAAAGAAAAAAAAAATAGGGTTTCCATTTAAAATAAGAAAGTTGATGTTACTTCCGGTCAGACCGGAAGTTAACTTCGACATGTCAATATGCTCAAATTCTAACTCTTATGTCATTATATCGACGCTCCAAATTTCACAAACCTACTTCATACAATAACTGAGATATTCCGTAGGCAATACTTCCGTAGCCACCCGGTATATTCCGGATCTGAATTACTACATATACAGAGTTAGTCAAATGTATGGACCACCCATTTTTCTCTATTAATATGAGAGTTATCGAGAAAAAGTGAGGATAAAAGTTGAGGGTATTTCACTCTTCACCTTTCTATGAATTCAAATATTTTTTAGATGTGCCATTGGTGGAGGAGTGACGTCATCGGCAGTTTTTTAAATAATTAAGTAATTCACTGACCTATTGCTTAATTTGTTAAAAAAATGTCTTAATCATGGAATGTAGCCATGTAGATATTTTGAGCGATACGGCAATTTGATTCAGACAGTGGCGTACGAAAGTTTTTATAAAAACCTATTTTGTATGTGCTACATTGCCAGTAGTTTCATTAAAAAATTCCACTTACGATGCTTACAATTCACATTCGCCTCATAAAATGAGTAACGGTTATAGGATATTTTCTAAATTTATCTCAATGGTTCAGCTATTCGAAACATTGTATATTTTATCTAAGATCACGAGTTCAAATTAAAAAAAATAGTTTTCATGACTAATGAATACGTAAATGAAATAGCCGCTCTACATATTATGTCGTCTTTCTTTTCATTAAAAAAATAGTAATATTTTGAAATATTTAAACAAATAACTATTTCTGCTTTTTTCTCTCACCTTTAGGAAAAATTCAGGATTAGGGCACTTTAATTATTCTGGTACAAAATTTTCTATCGACATTTTCCTATAAAAAAATAACTAGAAATGTTCTTCGAAAAATAAGGTTCTGAGAAACTTATACAAACGTACGCACACAAATTAGGCAATAAGTAGTGGACACAAAAATACAAAACACACTGTACCTATCGAGAGAATAAGAATAATATTGGTACCTACTCCTAAAATGAAAAAACAAGCTACCTAGCGATACCAAACATTACATTTAAAAAAATGTCGATGACGTAACTTCTTCACCAATGGCACATCTAAAAAATATTTGAATTCATGAAAAGGTGCAGAGTGAAATACTTTTATTCGAACTTTTTTTTCGATAACCCTCATGTTAACTGAGAAAAATTGGCGGGTCCATACATTTGAGTATCTCTGTATAATCATGGTAGAACATAAAATTTAACTTATACGGGTATTCGATTCAATGTGTATTTTTAAAATGAAAGAAATGGGGAGATTTGTAAGAAATTGACAATTATAAAATTATCATCTTCAAAATTTATGCTGAAGTCACCAGTTAGGATGACTGATGAATCAACTGGTAATCCTGATAGCAGTAACCATGAATCGAACTTATAATACAATATTTAGAGACCACTGTATATCCTGGAATGTATAATGTTTCATCATTTTGAAACCAATGTTTTGTTAATTGAGTAAACTGATATCGATGTGATTATTTCATCTAATTGTTTTGCATTTTACTTTGTTACATGCTGGTCAAACCACTTCCGTCTCATTTTCTACCAAAATCAAACTAAAAGACTACCTATTAAAATTTTATTTAAAAAACACTCAATACTCTACATCATAAATACTTATAATCTAAATAAATACAAAACAGTCTTAACTCTACCCTACAGAGCCAATTTTTCAGTCTCCCTATTTCGTCCCTTTTTCTCTCCCCAGTCATCCCGTCTCACCCACAGGAAACCTTTTTGCTGGAAATAGTCTTCTATTTCGCTCAAACTTCGCGACTTCGTTTCAGGCAACGTTAAAAACAAAAACAAACTGGCCACGAGCGACGTCATCCCGAAAATCCAGAAAACCCCCGAAATCCCCACCGCGTTCTTCACGAAAGGAAAAACCTTCGCCACCGCGAACAGCATGAAGTTGAACAGCATGAACGTGATTCCGCCTGCGAGGCCTCTGACTTTGGCGGGAAACAGCTCTCCGAGAAGAACCCCCGGCAACGTCATGAAACCCAAAGTGTTAGCGGCCACGTAGATTAGTACGAAGAGGGCGGGGATATAGTCGAGCCCCTGGCAGTTTTGGTGCAGGAAAGTGCCGAGGAAAAGCGCAGATACCGCAGTCCCTAGACCGGAAGTCATCGCGAGAAACCTTCTCCCTACAAGGGCCAACATGAGACTCGCCATTACTGAGAAAATGAAACGCACGCAAGCGGTTAGTACGGCCGCTAGGAAGTTGTCCATACTAGCACCACCCTGTACGTGATTCAGGATGTCTACGGCGTAGAAGACTATGAGGTATGTCCCAGATAAGATTTGCATCACGTTGAAGAGGTTGATGATGATGAGGGGCTTCAGGACTTCTGGTTGGAAGAGAGTTGCGAATGTCGTTTTCTTGTGGTTTTGGCATTCTGATTCCAAACGCTCGATGAGGTGCTCGGTTTCTTCTTTGGCCTGGAATGAGAAAAATAATATTAGGTTTCATAAGGATCAATAACGAATTGGAAATAAAACAAAACCAATTCATATGCCACTAAATAAAACCACAAGGAAAACCTGGAATATAGCGAAAGAGGTCATCACCTACAGGAAGATAGATTGGGCTATGGCAACCTTTAGTCCATTCAGATCAGCAGGGCCAGACGAAATCCAATCTGTTTTACTACAGTGAGGAGCATACCTTCTGATTCCGTACCTAGTCAGGCTGTTCATGGCAAGCATGGCTTACAGATACATACCTAACACCCGGCGAAGGTCCAAAGTGACCTTCATACCGACTCCGGGATAATCCTTCTAACCCTCCTAGGCGAAGACAATCAGGCCAATCTGCCTCTTATCGAGCCTGCTCAAAACGATGGAGAAACCAGTTGATAGGAATATCCGAGAGTATCCAATTTTCTCTCTCGAATAGAGAGATTGCACTCACAGCTTTTCTTGACGTAGGAGGAACGTTTGAAAACATTTCATCACATGCGTCTGTTAGATCAGCCCTCAGGGAAATGAACGTTGCTTCAGCACTGAACCCTGAACCAGTGGATATCGGCCATGCTTGGCTGCTGGGTAATACAGGTCAACCTATTCGGGGATACAATGGAGGTGAAAGCTATGAGAGGATACCCTCAGGAGGGAGTACTATTGTGGAATCTCATGGAAGATACCCTCTTTTCAGACCTAAAAATTACGGTCCTGTCGTTAGTTCTTTTGTAAATTATTTTGATTTCTTCAAAACCTATTCAACTATTGGCATACTTCAGACTTCACCCAATAATTTCGATAAGAAGATACCCCAATACAACGAACATTCGTATTTTTCCTTCTTGGGCATTTTTGTATTACAGAAATCCTTGTTTCAAGGCTGATTTCTTCTGAATCAATTATCATACTGAATATTTCTATAATTCTCAATCCTGGAAGTAACGGAAATATTAGTTTTTGGTCAAAATACGACTATTGTGTGATATGGTACAATTAAATAGCATCTCACTTCATTTACCATTTTTAAACAAGTAGGCTTTGCTTGGTTTCTATGGCAGGACAAATAAATGAGTTGTTGATACGTGTTAAGAACTGTCAGTCGTTTATACACTCAGTCATATCAAAGATGTATTCAAATGACGAAAGGACTGATATGCTATTTGCTTATGCAAAATCAAATAGAAATCCTCATTTGGCAAAAAATATGTATGGTGAGCTATACTCAAATCGACGTATTCCAAACATTCAAATGTTTAGACGATTAGAAAGAAATTTGAGAGACTGTGGTGCATTTGATAGAAATAAAACTAGAAAATGTGTTGTTACTGGAAGTATGCGGAACCAAATAAATGTTTTAGGTAAGCAAATATTACTTCATAAAGATTAACAAAGTGACGAAAATATTTTTTTTCAATTTCTAATCAAGATTGTTCTTTACGAGAAATTGCCCACGAACTAGGGATTTCTGTAAAATCTACCAGAAATATTTTGAAAAAGAACAAATACAAATGCTACAGGATACGCAAAGTTCATCACCTCAATGAAAGGGATTACGGATAGAGAGTACGATTTGCGATGTGGTTGAGACGTAGAAATAGGGAAGTTGGAAATATTTGTAATAAAATAATATGGACGGACGAATCAAAATTCACCAACAATGGTTGGTTTAACAGAAACATCCATTATAGGTGGAATAATACAAATGAACATTTATATAGAGAAATCAATTTTCCAGGAAAGGTTCGGAATAAATGTTTGGTTGGGAATTTTGGGAACAAACATACTAGGTCCTTTCTTTTACGACGAGCATTTGAATGGTGGAATGTATTTACATTTTTTATCCAATAAGTTTGATGGCTACTTAGATGAATTGCCACTGAACATCCGCCGTGAAATACAATATTTTCAACAAGACGGTGCCCCTCCCCATAATGCAGCAATAGTAAGGGAACATTTAGATGCAATATTCCCAAGAAAATGGATTGGAAACAATGGACCAATTTCCTGGCCAGCTCGATCCCCAGACCTGACTCCTTTAGATTTTTTTGTCTGGGGATACATAAAGGATAAAGTTTTTTCGACAACTAGTACAGATATCGACCATCTCAAACAAAAAATAAGAGATGCATGTAATAGCATTACACCCATCATGCCAGAAAATTGCCACAGAAATTGTATGGACAGACAACTTATGTGCATTCAACAAAGAGGTCGGCAATTCGAGCATTTAATGTAGGTTATCATGAAGAATTCAATATGAAATAAATTGTTTTCTGTTTGTTTGATTTCTTCTTCTCTTAAGTAAGTTTATTTCCGAGGTGAATTGCTATCGTTCGTCTTTGAAACTACAGATATCTTTTATTATAGTGTAAACATAATTTTAATAGATACATTTATTCAAAGCGTCACTGATAATTTTTATATCGGAGAGTTAGGTTTTGTGGAATCCATAAACGACCTAACAACAGGACCGTAATTAAAAATTGTTGTCACTGATGATGTTAGTTATTTTAAATGAAACGTTATAAAAATATCAAGTGTGATGAACCACTGAATTGTGATTTTATCGCTTTATCAATATTTGTACTAAAACAGACAGGTCCGTATTTGAAAAGAAATGTTGATGGTGGCCGTGTTGACACGAAACGTTTAATCAAAGATTCATTGTTACATTTTTATAGTACATTTAGAATACATTAAAACTTTCCTTATACATTTTTTTATATTTTCAGAAATAACAGTTCTATTCGTAAAAAACAAATAACAGCATTTTTGGTTTTCCCTGTATAACTCGGGAAGGGCGAGACTCCCTGTAAATTTTCTTCGACCATTGTACTGTTCTCCACAATAGTTACCTTTTCTCCCATTCAATCGTTTTCGTATCTGTTACGGTTTAGAATATAGCAATGTTACCACATGATAAAAGAAACTGCCTGTATATAAGAAATAATGTTGGTCCCAGAATGGACACCTGAGGAACTCCCATATTTACTAATTTCAAATCAGAAGTAAAACCATTACATTTTACTTGCTGATACCTATCTCCTAAGTAGGAGCCAAACCATTGAAGAGCAATTCCCCTAACACCGTATCTCTGCAATTTTTGGAGAAGAATTTCATGATCTACCCAGTCAAATGCTTTGGAGAAGTCAATGAATAACCCTAGTGCCATTTTTTTCGTATCCAAAGCTCTAGTTACCTCATCAATAAATTCACACAGCGCTGTATCAGTACTCTTGTTTTTTAAAAACCATGTTGACAATTTGAGAGTCTAGCATTATCTGTCAGGAATTTCAGAACCTTCTTACTCATTATAGCCTCAAATACCTTACTGAAACTTGAGCACAACGTTATAGCTCTATAGTTTGCAAGTTGTTCAGAGTCGCCTTTTTTGTATAATGGTATAACATTGGATATTTTAAGTTGTGATGGAAAAATTCCTTGAGAAATCGATAAATTTATCAGATGAGTAAGTGGTTCACTAATTACATCGCATATTTTTTCAGTTTTGGATAGTGCTATTAATGTAGTCATAATCTACTTTTTTTGTATTGCCATTTCTTAAGGTAGTCTGACCAGATGTGAAAAATTTGTTAAATTCATTTGCACAGTTTTCGATTCCTATGTTCTTTCCATTCATGGGTAATTCAATATTATGATTTGATTTATTTTTTCTACCTGTTGTTGCATTTACTATATCCCAGATTGTTTTGCTTTTATTTTGTGATTGAGATTTTTTTTTTTATCAAAATATTTTTTTTTTATTTTCAGATAGTTTGTTTTGATATCTTTGATTCACTTCCTTGAATGCATGTCGGTACTCCGAATATTGCCTGCTTAGATCACCATAAAGAGAAACTTCCTCTTTCAATTTTATGAGTTCAGGTGTAATGTTACAGTGATTATTTCTCACTTTAGTTATGTACTTTCTCCAAGGGAAATAATTTTCATAGTGAAAATGTACTGTGTGCATGAAAATGTCAAAGGCCTTTTCACAATTATCCTCAATTAATACATCTGACCAATCCTCTCGTGACAAGTGAAAGTAAAATGTGTCAATATTATTATCAGTAATAGCTCTCCTGGTAGTAACTGGGCTTTCTGATTCATAGGGAGAACCTTAGGGTCAACCCTCAAAAAACCATGATTGTCCCTTACAACAAGAAGAGAAACCTAGAAACCAACAGAGCTCTTCGAATCTTTGATGAAAGCCTACAGATGCTAGGAGAGACAAAATACCTGGGGTTAAACCTAGACTCGAATCTCCCCCTGGAACCAACATCTGGAAAAAGTGCTAATAAGGGCAAGGATTTATTGATTAATGATGGCAAAACTTGGGGCCTCGGAGCCAAACAATCCCTTTGGCTCTAAACAGCGATAGTGAGGCCATCGATAACGTATGGAGACCCGTTTTTAGTGGTGGCCATAGGTTGAAGAAGTGACAACCAGAGGAAGGCTGGCTAGTTAACAATGACTGGCCATGCTGGCGATCACTGATGCTGAGTCCAGCACATCTACGATGAGCCTGAAAATTTCACGGGACTTTTTCCGATTTTTTTTTTACGTTTAGACTTCTTTCGTTTCACTGAAGGCCTTTGACTGTATCGCTTTCATAATCTGTCGAAATATACCTCTATATGCCCTAATCAGATGAGTAGATTCTATAAACGATTGAAAACTGTTAACCTTTTTTCCGGACGATTTTCAGAAAAAAGAAAGAGAGTAGAGGGCTGTCGGAAAACGGATTTAATGGAATAAGAAGAATAAGAAGAATTCTCTACAAAAAAGGATTGGCTAAGCTAGGTTAGGTTTTTTCCAAAAAATAAGAGTTTTTGGACGGCCTTTGAGTTTTTGAAACTGTGACACGATTTAGGGTTGTTTTTGTTTGTTTAACACCACAATTGTAAAGTGCAAATCTTAAGATTGAATTTGCATACTTTATTTTCCATGCAGGATGTGTATAACTGATCATTTCCATTATGTACTGAAGAAAATGGCAGGTTTACGAGAGAGATGAAAAATGATGGAGGAATAAACCTCAAAAGCGCAGGAGTGGGGAAAAACATTTTAGGTAGTCAGATACCAACATGTTATATATGCAAGAGGGGACAGAAGCCTTCAGGGACGAAATGCACTTTTAGTTTATATTCTATGATAATTTTCAGCAAAGTTATAACAAATTTAATGTTCGGCTCCGCCGGAACTTGCAGCGGCCGGCGGGTAAACGAGCCGTTCAATTTTTTTTCTTCAAATAAATTTTTTTTGGTTTCCACCACCGTATTTTTGGTAAGCAATCATTTTTCCTGTTTGTCATGGTTTCACTAGCATGCCAAATTTGGTGCTGCTACAACCGATCCTCGCCTCAAAACATAATTAGAGTGGATTATAAAAGAACTCACCTTAGTCTTGCTTCCACCTCTTAGCCAAGTGAACGCTTTTTTAGCTTCTTCTATTTGCCCGTGCCTGATGAGCCATACTGGACTTTCGGGCAGAAAGAAGAACACTATACATGCTGTTATGGGTAGTATCGTGCTCAGACCTAGGGAAAAGAATGATATAGTGTTGGGCGTTCCTACGAAGCTATAGCTGGGCCACGTTTTCTTTCATTTTTGCAAATTTTGGATAAGTATTTTCAAATCAGCTGATTATGAACAAATATCGAAATTCTGCCATACTGAGTTAGAATTGTGACTCAGCCTAACTGATTACGAGATGTTGAGGGTGGCGATTCATAACTAATCGGAAATACCGAAAATGGAAAACAAAATGAATTGTGGCCCTTCCACTGTTTGTATTATTTGGGTTAAGTTCTTATGACTATGTCATCAAGTTTATAATCAACACGCTAATATCTCTAGGGCTTTCGGAAAGTCTTTTCATTCAGCTGTTTATGAATAGACATAAATTATGAATCGAAAGATCTGTCAAAAATTTGCATTGAATGAGTTTGCATCTTCACAAACTGTTCTGGCAGTCAAACTATTACTGTTCTGGATGGTTTCTGGTTTGGTAGACATCTCAAACGTTTCGACTGCAGTTGCACCACTCATCTTCAGTAGCATGGACGAAGTACTCTTCGTGACATATCAACTGAAACTGAACCTCTTGTTTACTGAAGATGACTGCAGTTGCAGTCAAAATGTTTGGAGGTTTCTACCAAAGAAGACCACGGCAAAACTCGGAAACCAATCAAAACACTCACGCCATTCGTGAAAGCCTATACATTTCTATGTCAGAATAGGTACTTACTGTTTTGAACATAACGTTACGTTAACTACAGCAACGGAAAGAAAATCGTTCCTTCCTGACTTTACATTTATCGACAGATTTGTTGAAATCTATAAGTCTATTTGTCAGGAAAGTTATAGTGTGAAGCTAGGTTTCATTATTTCAAACTTCAAGGTAATCAAACAAAATATATGCGAATGGGTGATATTAGTAGCGATGACTATGAATATGTAGATAATTCGAGAACTTAGTTCAAACATGCAGTCCACTGAAATAATAAATCAACATTTGCCGAAAAAATTAAATTGAAATTACTAATATCATAATATGATACTATTTTCAATCGTTGATGATGGAAAAACAGCTATATAGTCCTCGATACAAACCAATACACCCTGACCAGAAAGTTACAGACAGTTATGAATACCACCGTCATCGTTGGTGATTCGTAGAAAGCAGTCAATGTCAATGACTCAGGATCTGGACATTTCAAAGCATTCTGGACGCTATGGGAGTTCTGGATGATTCGAAGAAAGAATACAAGGAATACGATCCAAGCAGACGGACAAGTTGAAGGTTGAGTTGAGTTGGAAATTTTACAAAACTAACATCCGTTTCACATGTGACTGACCGTCAGTCCGTATCGTCCGGACTGACAATACGAATGGTTACCGGTCAGGATCCTGACTGTACGCAGTTCATGTGAAAAGGACCATAACGAACTGACCGTCCGGACGTTATGGTGCAAGTGAAATGGCTGTATAGAAGGAGAAAGGCGCCAAGAGAAACAAGATAATGAAGAACGAAGAGAAAAGGATAGAATCGCCAGTGAGAGAAAAGTAAAAGTGATAAGAAATATGAGACTGGATCCTGGAATCCATTTGAGAAGAATAGTACTGGCTGCAGCGAAAAGGACAATATATATGAAGAGGAAAATAATGAGATAAAGAGCGGTTACGGTATCGAAGGAGAACAAAAAGGCAAGAGACAATCAAGAAGAACAGGACCGGTTGCAGGACGTCATAGCAAGAATTGAAAATCATAGGGCCGGCTTCTGGAAATTTCTGAAGATGAGATAGTTAAAAGATGCAAAAAATCCAACAAGAGCTGGTCCTAAAGAGAAGTCCGGTATCATAGTTTCGTGAAAGAACAGGCGGAAATCAATAGATATCCGGGAAATAGTTTCAAAGAATTCCGAAGTATCTTGGAAAGTGAAAATCCGAAGCCAGAAATCGAGATTGATAGAGCGAAGTCGATTAAATCAAGAATAACGGTCTATCTTGACTGAATGTGGATTTCCCGGTTTATGTCATATATGTCCCCATCAATGTACATCCTTTCATTTCCAAGCTACTGGGACATCAAACGGTTGGACTGTTGAAGAGGGGGTGTAACCTTGACGATTGATGAGCTTCGGGGACTAGATTGGAACTCTATAAATCGTCCCTCTGGGAACAGGAACACTGGAGCCCTATTAGGGTGAACTGGTAGCTTAAAGAATGAGCAGTGTTACAAAATACTTTTTGCCAATGCTGACAATTAAAGCTTTATGCAAAACCGTTGCGAGGTTGCAATGCAATTCCTGGAAAAGAGTCAATGTAAACAAAACAGCGCCATGCTGGATTCCTGCGATTACGTCACCGTCAAAGCATTCGAAGTCTTTTTTGAACCTGTTACAATTTCTAAGTTTTTGCTGTTGCATAGGCAACTTCCACCACCACACGAACGAGGTATGTTGTGAACACAATTCTCTAACCATTCATTAGTGTATTTTGAGTTGGTATGTGTGAGTATTGTTTTCAATGTATTGCTTGTTTTATATGTTGTTCTATGGCCAATTTGTTTCATGTTTTCAGACAATCCAGCGACACTCAATTAGGTATATATTGTTTGTAAGATATCCAAAAACATTCTCTCATCTGATGACGATCCTATAATGGAATGGAATTTCAATAAGATGATCAAATCGAGGACATAGTTGGATAAAACTGCATTAATTTTTTTTATGAAAAACTTTATTCACAAACAAATAACAATGATGATTGACTGATACCGAACGCCCTATGTATTAAGATATCAACTGTTACCCTAAGGAAATTCTTGGCAGATTTCATTTGATATTGTCCAAGAAAAATCTTGTTATCTCCAAATATAATACAAATTTCGTTTTCAACGAGTTTGGATAAAGGAGACAAAAGTAGTTTCCGAATTGTCAACACTTCTTGAAAAAAAGAGGATATATAGTAATTTTGAATACGATTCTTCAGATAGGAAAAGTCGAAAGTTGCTGATGAAATCAAATAAATTCTTCAAGAGGATGTCTTCTAAACATACCTGGGAAAATTTATTTATTTGCCAAAACCCAAAACCCGACTTTTCTCCTCAAAATCAAAATTCCAATAAATATTCCATTGTATTGTGAATTCCTTGTATCCAAGTTTGATAATGTTTTTCTTCAAGATTATAATCACAATTTTAATAACTATTTTTTTCATCTGATTTTTAACCAATCATTATCTTCAACTCAAGGTAAGCTACTCTGCATAATTTCGGTATAATACCTATACAATATATCCACTAATCAAAATTTTTAGTGAGTAACCAATTTCATATCACTACATATAAACAAAACGTGTCGTCAAATTTTGACGTTTATCAGTTAATATTCGAAAATGAGTCGATTTAGAGATTTATGTACTAGAATAAATAAAAAAAACATAGTAATAAAAAAAAATGTAAATGTTTGAAAAAAGAATTAAATTGTATTTTCAGTGACTACCATGCTATCTGAAATTTTTAATCGGGTAATCTAATGACTTTAATTTCAACAAGCAGTATCGGTGATATCATCCAAAACGGTTTTAGAGCCATGTTTGTACGTCGGAAGTTATGATTGTCTGCATTCGATTATTTATTATATTATCGTTTCCTAATTTCTTGTTCTTTTTCCAAAATGGATTGAGCTTTTTGTTCATTATATTTTCATTTCTCTATTGGCACAGTTTTTTTCAGATTTCTTGACATAAGTTTAGGCTGGAGAATGAATATGAGATAATAAAGGTATTGTTGAAAATTGTAATAATAACAGAGACTTCTTGCTTTTTATATTCGTGTACAAAAATTTCAAACGTGTTTCTTCAACCAATGACAGCAGTGGACACTGTGATTAATTGACCAATATTAAATTTGCATTTGGACCAATCTGCAGCTCATCATGGAATGAATATCACTTACGGCATATCTAATCAAAGTGGCAGTATTTCCAAAGGACACTGTATGTCATAATGGAAACATCATTAACTGAAATAAAGTCTCGACTTTCATTTAGATTTTCATTTTGAATCCATTCTATATGTTTTATGTTCGGTATCCAAACTTGAGCAAGGTTTCCTTATTTTTTGTTTTGATTTTTTGAACAAACAATGGTTTATTGAATCTACTTCATAACTGCAAGGCGAAGGAGAAGCCCTCTATTTGATAATTTGTGTACATAATACCTGCAACATATCTCCATGGTAGAAGCGAACCCAGTGCGTAAACCAAGAGGATCCCAAACGAATAACTTGCCAGGGGAACACTGGAAAACATCCCTCGGAGGTGGGGTTCTGTAGTTTCCCCTATTAATACCTGCAATAAAGTACAATGAGAAATTACCCAACATTCACGCCCTTCAGGACAATAAGAAGTACTTTGAACTTAAGACATTGCTGATGTTTCGACTTTTATTTGACGCATTCTTCAGGGCTAGCAATACATAAAATGTTTACTAATGGGATCTGAACTTTTTTTATAAAAACAGAAAAATAATACAAATAGCTAGAATACAACAGCCATCCATAAAACAAATTTTTATGAAAAGTGATGATAAAATAAGTAGGTATACAAAATAGTTATTTAGACATGATTTATTAGAAGAATAAGGTCTATAGTTGTGTAGATATATCAGTGCGGCTTTTTCAGCCCTCCTCCCTGTTAACTTTTGAACGGTTCACATACAAAAGTGGAAACTCGTTTTGAATGGTGTCACCGATACTAATTTTTGAAATGAAATACATTGTGATTGACTGATAGGGGGGCAGGAGGCACATCAATTTAAACATTTCGAATGGCATGGAGGGTCAAGTGACACATTGTTGAAAAGAGACATTACGTAACAACAGATATTTAAAAAAGGTGATATGGTTGAAAAGAGAATTGAATTTCCTTTTCTACGATATGAAATTTGATCCCCCGTGCCATTTGACATTTTTGAATTGATGTGCCCCTCACCCTCATTATCGGGGAACCACAATGTCTTACATTTCAAAGAGTATTATCGGTAATAAAATTCAAAATCGTTTTCTTTCCATGTTTGTACGTGAAACCATTGAAAAGTTAACAGGGGGGAAGTAAAAAAAGCCGCACTCTATAGTATTTCATCAATTTTAACTTTCAATGTTCATGAATTCATTTATATTATTGCTATTTGTAATATTTTTCTCTATTTATGAAAGAAGTTTGTATCAGAAGGGTGAACGTTTTATGTACTTTCAGCCCTGAAGAAGATGTTAAACAAAGTTTCGATAATTTCTTACTACTCTAATCTCGATATTGAGATATAGTTGTTGAGAAATGTAGGGATATATCATAAGAAGTGAAGTGAATCAAGCAGTGGTTGCCATGCGATTTCTGTCAAGTTATAACTTGGTAAGTAGTATTCCTACAAACTACCAAACATTTTTGAAGAAATTTACGTTATTTCGATGCTTCAAAACCGCAATCATACAAAAAAGTGGTGGTTTCTATAATAAAATTTTGGGAAAATTACATTTTCAGCACGCTTGGATTTCTGTTTTATTTTTATGATATGTAAAGCACAGACCGTACGTGACCTGGAATACTGTTCTCATATATGAAGTGCTGCTTCTAATTATAATATTTTTTCTGCGATGGAAAAAACGTTTGGCATTTTATCTCTGTTGACAGGTAACAAAATATCACTTTTTATAAAATAACTTTTTTCCCCGGGACAAAAGTGAATTTTTCCTTTCCTTTCCTTTACACCAAAAGAACAGTTATTAGATGTGAATTTTTTTCCCTAGGAAAAAAGTAAGTACTTTTTCCCAACCATAGATATTTAAGTTTAGAATATTTTATCACACAAACGTTAAATTTCCTTTATTTCAAAAGTACAATTATTGAATGTGCATTGCATGAATGAAATGTTCCTTGAACTATTCGGGACAACAGTCGAATTTTCTTGTGTCGAAATTATATTTTTTTCTGCCATGGATAGAACTGCTGTTGATATTTCATCTCTTCTACATGTTATAAACACTTTATTAGAGCTATTTTTGTCCTGTTTGCTACCGATTCATCAACATACCCTTCAGCGACCGTTGATGACTTACAACCGCCATGTTTTTTTAGTGTCATCAAGTATCCCCTAGATTCAACTAAAAGTGTAGCAGACGATCTTCGAAATGTATATGAGTTAGCATTTTCAATTTGAAGAAAATTAGCTACTGTTTCAGGTACTTTATAGAACTGATTTTTACCCACAACCTGATTACATAAACATTATACATTTTTCTTTGCGATATGCATAAAACTGGCGTCGATCCTGTGCTCCTGCTGGACGAAGGGCTATGTACATTCGGTAAAATTTAAATATTCTTCAGTAACTACAAATCTCCTGTTTACACCATTCTTTGTTTGCTAAGTTTCACAATTAATAACGTTCCCGAATCTTCAATATCATCTAATGTTACCTGGCTGATTTCACAAATTCGACACACTTCTGCAAACCCGAATACAACAGTGTACTAGTAAATATCGCAGCTTCTTGGGCATGTAACATTTTCCATTTTGTTTCAGAAATGTAATTAGTTTGAATTTTTTTGAAATATCTTCATTATTATTGGATTGTAACATACTTTTAATCATTGACTAATTCGACCACACTGATGATGGCTTTTTTGTTGTACCAGTTCCAAAGAATAAGCCAATTACACAGTATCCGAGACAGTACTGCATGTCTTTTTCATATTCCATTCAATAAATCTTGAACATGCGGTTTCGTAAATTTACCGCGATTTAGATGGCAGGAATTTTTTTGACGCTACTTTCGCTGCTTCTACTAACTCCGGTGGAGGAAAATTTGGAAGACAGTTTTCAACTTTATATTATTCAAAACAACCACTCAGTTCACAATTTTTAAGCTGGATTTATAGATTGTGTCGGAGCCGCTTCCACTACCGTAGCCGTTGCCGTAGCCTCTGGAAAAATTGTGACCCATTTATAGTTTTATTTTGTGTTCATTGAGCGCCAACTGTGTTCCTTCATGAAAATATTTTTATAAATCTTGAGCTTCAGATTATATAGACGTGGACATTTTTCTAGTATATTTAGGAATACACCTACATCAACATCTATATTTTTCTCATAATCTAACATTTCTGAATAAAATTAATTGTTGCTTCCAAACTATATTAACTAATACATAACCTAACTTATGTGACCTTTCGTTCATTTTTGACAAGAAAATTTTGAGATTCATACTTTTCCGCTGCCACTGCCGTCCAAGATAAAAGTTGGTTAACTACCGGTGGCAGTGACAACAGCAACTGCAACGGCACCGGATCTATAAACGTATACATGAGCAACGGCACATTTATCTTCATACAGCAACGTCAACTGCAACGACTGCGGCTGCGACTCAATCTATGAATCCTGCTTAAATCAAATCACAGAATTAGATTGACACATATTTGATTACTTTAAAGGTTTCCTCAGCAACGCAGGTCTAATTGTCGCTGTTCATACTCCATCCAGTCAAATCATGCCCCTCATAAAGTTCCTTAGAAATATCGAGAACTCATTACTCGAAAAAACATACTGTATCATCCCTCTCGATTGCCGATCATTCCAAACATCCCTCCAGTGACATACTGACAACGTAGTTCAAGTTTTGCAATTATTTTCTCTGAACAATACATGATATCCCTTGAGGTGAAAACCACAAGATGAAAAAAGGTTTATTGCCTTTCTCAGTGACTAAATTTGAAACTGATATTGTGAAATCCAAGTTTCACCAAAGGACCAATACAAAATCCAATGAGGAAAAGGAAACACATCCATTCTACAATGGGAATAAAGTAAAACTCCCTAGGTGATACCCAATTCATTCCATGAAATTGAATTTACACTATATCAGTTTCGTTTCACGGTTTCAAGCGAGTTTCGTCTCGTTGAGATTTAATTAAAATGAGTGAAAAATCGTGGAGAAACTCGATATTCGAAAGGCCAGGAAAGGTTTGTGAAAGATTGATGATTGACTTTATCGTTTTTGTTATTTCAAATTTTAAGCGATAGAGACTCTCATGGAATTGAGTTGTAGAAAAGAGTGAAAAATGAACGGGAAATAACAACAGCCCGGAATTACCATATTGAAGGTTGAAAGAGAATGAGATAAAACGAGTTTAGGATGGGAAATCATTAACATCCATCTTTGAAGTCCCCACTGAATCAACAAAGTATTGGAGCTGAAATTGATTTCTTTGAATATTAATGATTATGTGATAACTCAAACAGTCTTACTTTGATGTCGATTGTTTGTATCTGAAATCCTATATTTTTGGAACATTCAAGTGAAGCCAACTCAAATAATAGGAACTGACTCCATGTCTTCTCGCAGTTGTAAGAAAATGTAATTTTGAAATTTATTTTAAATAGTGCTTGAAAGGTACAGCCATTGAATCTACATCCGGAAGCCCTTAAATTCAGCATTCAGTTCAGAATACTAAGAAGGGTCCAAAACCTTCACATGTGTTAGCCATGAATTTCGCTCCTATATAGACTTGAGAGTTATACGAGGGGAGTTTAATAATTCGAACAAAGTATTTTGTATCCAATAATCAGTTTCATTATGAATTCAACATCATATTTCCGTTAAGAGAATTTATTCAAACCATAACTGAGTGTTACAGAAAGATCCATGACATAGAATAAGTAGAAATAAGATTAATTGTTTTATACAGTGTGTCTCACTTCTCATGGAAACACCCCCGTATCTTCCGTAACAATAGAGGTAAAATGATGAAACTCTCAGGACTGATAGAAATGCTCAGAATGCACCTACCACCTGAATGGGGTTGGCCTAAGTGATATACACTGCCCGCCACTCACGATGGAACAACCAATTTTTACGGTAAAACATACTAGGGGGCAGAATAGGCTCAAAATTTCTACAGATTCGTGATCAGGACCACCAACTTACTACAGAGACATGTTTTCCCTGGAAAAATGTCAGTCCTGAAAAATCCGAATTTGTCTCACTTCTCATGGAAACACACCCGTATCTTCCGTAAATTTTAACGTAGAACCATGAAATTTCCAGGATCGATAGATACACTGGAAATGAATGGTCAATGTACGTAATATACACTGCACGCCAGCAGCGAAAGAACCAACCATTCGATGCTGGCGTGCAGTGCACATCATATAGGATGACCCGTTTTGTGCAGTGAGTTCATTTCTAGTGTATCTATCGATGCTGCAAATTTCAGGGTTCTACGTATAAAATTACGGAAAATACGGGGGTGTTTCCATGAGAAGTGAGACAAATTCGGATTTTTCAAGACTGAAATTTTTTCAGAGAAAAAGTGTATCTATAGTAAGTTGGTGGCCCTGATCACAAATCTGAAGAAATTTTTAGCCTATTCTGCCCCCTAGTATGTTTTGCCGTAAAAATGTGTTGTTCCATCGCGATTGGCCAACGTAGGCCAACCCCATTCGGGTGGTAGGTGCATTTTGAGCATATCCATCAGTCCTGAGAGTTTCATCATTCAACCTCAATTATTACGGAAGATACGGGGGGGTTTCCATGAGAAGTGAGACACACTGTATATAAAGAGTTTTTTTCCCTAATGCGAAGAATATCCAATATGTGTTTTTTTTCGTGACGTTGGAATATCTGAGCTATACTATATTTGATGCATAAGCAGAATGTAGAAGAAAGAGAAGAGAGAATAAATTCATTATTTAAATTTAGAACAACCCTTATATTTAATGCCAGGCCTGACTAGAAAATGGGACTACGAGAGTCAGGCTATTTGGAGGCCAGAGATTTTATGCGCCTAAACGGCAGTCTTGTCTTAGATTTTGGGAGAGTTAGATGTTTGCTAATAATGTTACCTCTCTGGTCAATGATCTGTTTCGAATAATCCGTTTAATAATTTAGTAAAAATAATACGTTTTTGAATAGTTTGATAACGTAATATCTTGAAATTTCAATCAATTCACCGATTCCAATTGGGTTTGGTTTAATAACTTATAAATTGAAAACTTCTCAGTTATTCCAGCGTTCCAATTTTTTTCGGCATAGAAAATGATTTGAGCCGATTTCTTTGGTTTATTAAGTTAAATTTTATGTTCCAGTTGGGCCTTCGGCCTAGATATTAGAGCGAAAATATTGGAAAAACGCTCGATCTCCACAGCTTTTGTTGAAAACGAACCTATTCCTGCATGATGGAGATTATAAATCAATAGCACTCTTAGTAACTGTGGTGGTGCTGAGGTTAGCGTAACTGCATAGTAAACTGAAGGCCATGGGTTCGATCTCTACATGCGGTATTATTTTTTGTTAGAGATGTAAATTATTGGATATTTAGATAGCTATAAATTTGTGATTACTATTGACTGTTATTTTTCTTATAAGTAATATTCTGTGCCTATACAGGGTGTCCGGTAAACCTTGTACAATATTGAAACTGGTAGACCAGGTCATGACTGTTCAGAATATCGGAATTTCACCTCAGTAAAAATATCACCGTTTTCGAGATAATGGGCATTTTAAGAATTTCTGGAAAATCGCTACCTAACCTTGGATTTTTGAGTGCCATGTATACAAATTGGGATGAATCCAAATATCTTTGCTGCTGAAGATTACTGATGAGTGATGCTTCTAGTCATACAGAACAGTTTTTCAGAAAGTGAAAACATTTTTCAAAAAATGAAGGTAAAATGACAGATTTGAGTTTCATCAATTTTTTAAAAAAAATTTTGACATTATTATCTGAAAGAAACAACCAATTGGAAGTGGACATTAATTTCAAAAGAATGCTTATTTTGTCCAGACTCTACCATGGTATAAAACAAACTATAATTACTTTTGAAAGAAGTGGTTTTCATTGAATTAGGCGTGGTTTTAATCTAGGCTTCTATCAACTTTTATTCAAGAAAAAAAAGAAAACTACCCAATACCAAAACTACGCCACAATCACACTCGACGCGCGTTCCGCCAACAAAGTTAGCATCTTCAGGATCTAAAAGTAAGCTTTTAAGATTTTAAGATTGTGACCTAGTTTTGATGTTTGGGTATTTTATTTTTTTCTTCAATTGTATTTACACCAAAGGTTCTAAAATATTCATTTATTTGATCAACTTTTATACTTACGTCCAAAAATTATTTTATTTAGATTTTATCAAGATAAAATGTGGAAATTATTATTAATAATAAAGAATAGACTGCTTGGTGGCATTAAATAGTATGTCAATAAAATTAACTTTTCATGTAATTAGGCCTAATAAAATGATCGAAATAAAAGGTCGATTATTCGACATGGCACCGATTAATACGAATTCTTGTGATAAATGTCGCAATTGTCCAACTTCCAGATTTCAACGAAGTTTCAGAGACCGACAGATATGCAGGGTTTAACCAAATGAGTGCAAACTTTTTTAAGAGATGAATCGTTGTCGAAAATTAAAAACTTTTGTTTGAACAACTTCTGACCTCTATCGTAGTTTTTTAAAATTATTCCGCTTCTTTCATTTAGTGGTATTTATTTCTTTGTCATGCCGTACATTCGTTATACTCCCCGAGAATATTCGTATATGCACAACATTTATGGTGAATGTGGAGGTAGTGCTACTGCTGCAGCAGCGCTTTATGCAGAACTATATCCGATTGCACAATGCCGCTCATAAAATCGCTGATTTGGGGGCTATAACCTATAACGCATTCTAAAAGGTTCTTCTTGAAAATATGTCGTCTTTGCGTACGAGTGGATGGAAAATAATATTTTTGTAATATTATTCAGTGCGATGTTGAATAATCGTTATTGTGGTTTATGGTGTATGTTAATAAAAAAAAACGTTGAATTAGTATTTACTTCATTACATCTCATTGGATGCTTCTAAGCAGTTGATTCGTTATTACTCATAATTATTTAATCATTTCATCTTGATATGATAAAAATAAACACATATTTCAAAATGTTGATGAATTCTCGTCCTGTGGAGATCACCTCAAATAATGGGAGGCACAGATTTTTTTCTTCTTCTTCGTCCTCATGGCAAAATGGAGATAACTTTGGAACCTTCATATACAGTGTCCGCCAAAAAGTATGTAACATAGAGCATTGGAAAATAATTTTTTGATGACGTATGTCTGACAACCTGAAAATAAATTTTCATGGATTTTATGTAATCGCTGATATAGAGGCAAATTTGAAAAAATTCACCTTGAAGTGACAAAGTGAAGTAAGAGGGCACAATAATGAAAAAAATCAATTGAAAAATTTGCGATTCAAGTGAAATTTTGAGAAAAATGAAAGTTTTTTTTTTCGAGTAATTTCCGATCTCTTTACTAATATCCATTTTCTTATACAGGGTGTTTCTTGAGTACGTGTAGAAAATTTAGGAGCTTGTTGCTGACATTAAAATAAGAAGAAAAGTTCTTATAAATATATGTCCGCAAGTTATTCGTTTCTGAGATACATAGTGTCAAAGCTGAATTCATGTTTTTATTTTTTGTGAATAATTTCAAAATAATTTTGATAATTGGGTAAAGTTTGGTATATGGAAATATTTATTATTCTGTTTGTGTAAATAATATATTCCTGGTAGAGGTCACTGCGAGCAACTGTTTTCGAGTTATTGAGATTTGAACTAATCGATGCAAGTGATTTTGAATGACAAGATTTTTAAATTTACAATTTACAATTAACAATAAATTTGATTTTTTCATTGAAAAATCATCTCAGATACCAAACTTTACTCGAATATCACAAATATTTTGGAATTTATTCACTAAAAACAAATATAAGAATTTAACTTTGACACTCTGTATCTTAGAAACGAATAACTTACGGACATATATTTATGGGACCTTTTTTTCTTATTTCGACTTTTGCAACATGCTCCTAAAGTTTCTACACGTACTTAAGAAACACGCTGTATACATTGACTGTAGTGAAACATAAGTATTTCGATGATAATGTCAAAACTTTCTCATTTTCAGCGCACCAGATGGTACTAAATTGAAAAAATCGCTTTTTGCCAGGATTCTCACTAATACATTAATTTGTATTCAACAGTTATATCAAAAGCTTCTGACACTATTAGTCACGAAATTTTATTTGCTATTTTGGAATATATTGGTCTCTCAAATGCTGCAATCCAATTTTTCAAATGTTACCTGGGTGATAGAGTACAAAGAATTAAAATAGGAAATGAAATATCGGACCCCTTAGGAATATTTTGCGGCGTTCCACAATGCTCCATTTTGGAACCTCTGCTATTCATTCTATATACTTCTGATTTCCAACGTGCTATAAACCATTCGACAATGAATCTCTATGCTGACGATACGCAACACCATCTGTCCTTCTACCCCATGAATATAAATAACGCTGTGGAGGCATTTAATGATGATGTAGCAGCGTTGATTACCATCTCTACACGACATTCACTCAACATTAATGCTATTAAAACATCGGTATTGGTCTTTGGTAATCAAAATATAGTTAGCGATCTAGACTCTACCCTTAAAATTAACATTGATGGAGATTTCATTGTTCCAGTTGAACAGGCGAAAAATCTTGGTGTGATACTAGATACACATTTAAAATTCAAACGCCATATCAACAAATGTATTAGTATTGCCTACATGAGTCTGAAAATGATATATGCAAACAGATACTGCTTCAACAAAAAGGTGAAAACTATTTTATGCGAATCGCTCGTTTCATCGAAATTTAATTTTGGAAGTGCAATATTCAGTCCGTCTATATGGACCCAGAAGAAAAGCAAAGTTGTTCAAAATAATTGTCTCCGCTTGAGACATGGTATAAGACGTGGTCATCGTATATCTCACAAGCTGAAAGAGACTAATTATTGGCTCAATATGTCGAAACGCATGAGACTACATAAAATAATTATGGAAAAGTCCCCTCAATACCTCTTTAACAAAATAAGATATCGAACTGACATACACAATATTAATGTCAGGTTCAAAGGTAAACTTACGCTGCCTGCTCATCGAACAGATCTATTTGAGAGGTCATTTTCATATCAAATCAGCAAGGTGAGCAACTCTGAGGAGCTCAAGTCTATGTCTCTCAATCAGTTCAAAAAGGCTTTCAAAAAATACCTAAGCGACGTACAAGATTGAAAAAGTATTAACGAAAGAACTGTTTTATAGTTGTCGTTATGATAATGTGTACTGTTTATGCTTTGTATGTTCAATAACTTTAAGAATTCTATTTTTCAAATTGTTTTTCATTTTTTTTTGTTTTGTAATCATTATATTAACTTATGTACTTTTTCGAGCTTAATATGAAAAACAGATGCTGTGTCGTGAGGCACAACCAGCTGATCTTCGGCTTTTTCCCAATGTTATTGTTCATTGTCATTTACTTTTTATTGGGAAATGAAGACCTATTATTATTATATTGAAATTACACTACTATTTATAATGATTTGGCAGAATGAAACATAGTAGTTTCCAGGTTATGGTCGATAATAATCATATATGAGGAGGAGAGCGTTTGGCTTCGCACATACATTTGAACACTTATACGAAGAGACTTCAACAAGCATACACATAACCTTTAATTTAACGTTTTTGTACAAGCCACAAATATCTAGTGCCCTGTATTAGAAATAAGGAATTTCCTATAGGTAGCTTTGGACATATGTCGCCGTGGCAACCAAAAACATGTGTTAGTAAGCAAGAAGTAAAACTTCAAGTCAAATTCGAATCCATTCAGATTCATTTTCAAAATAGAGAAAAGTACTGCTTGGCAAATCTAGCTATGAATGTTGAGAAACGTACGAGATGTGCGAATTTAGACTGAGAAAGTATTCGGACGATAAAGAGGGTAGTACATTCAGTGATAAAACTTCACAGTGCACTTCGCGATGCAACAGAGCTAGATTTGTCAAGCTGTACATAATTGCATCAAATTATAATTCCCAACAGCACTAATTTCAAGTATCTATGTGCTGAGTGAAATGCTCACACACCGTTATCATCATGGCTAAAACATTAAATAATTTTGGAATTGTGAAGAGATCAGATTTCACCAAAAAATTGCCATTTTCAATTTTCCCAAATTTTTGATTGAAATTAGATATGTTTATGAGTATCAAATTCGAAGCTGTTTTTTCTGATGACTTTTTCATATCGTGCCATCTTACTCTACTTTTTGGGAGTTTATAGTAATTTTTTTCAATTTTCTGCGGTACCAGTAATCATATGAGATGAACAAACGATTTTTTTCCAGTGCTCTAATGATAAATGTTTTTCCTGTATGACACTGTATATGTAATAATATCGATAATAATAATAATAATAATAATAATAATAATAATAATAATAATAATAATAATAATAATAATAATAATAATAATAATAATAATAATAATAATAATAATAATAATAATAATAATAATAATAATAATAATAATAATAATAATAATAATAATAATAATAATAATAATAATAATAATAATAATAATAATAATAATAATAATAATAAATGAGTTTATTGCAATAGATAGATAAGTACATGGTGATTATATACATATATAAAAATAATTGGATTATGTACTAATGAATATGTATGTATTTATGCTACTATATAATATGTATATAAATACATGAACACGACTATCATTGCAAAAGGCAGAGTTCGCACTTCTACAACTGTGAAGTCAAGAAGCGGCGCTCTTACACTCAACCTATATGTTCAACTGCAAGTTAGGAAATACATTGAAAACTGTTCACAATTTTAACAATCTTTAACATAAAACATTTGGCAACTCTGTTAAAGTTTTCTGCTATTTTGATCATAAACTAAATGCGCTTTTTATTATTATCATTATTATAATTATGACCTATTACAATAAAAAAGGAATATTCTCATCTACCCGATAATTCCAGTGTGGTTCCACCGAATCGAACTCAATGTGCCAAAATATCCTTACCGCAGTATCAAGACACATTAATTACAAGTGGAATAGTCAGTTGTGTTGTTTGTTCTGGAGAACATTGTTTGTCTAAGTGGGCGATTTCGGGGTAAACACGTAATTGTAGCCGTAGGTCGCTAGTTGGAGTAAGAAAGCCACAAATGCTGAACGCAGTTAGTTTGGTGCAGTAATCTGATTGACTTTATCCTGTTCTTCCACAAACCATTTAATTTACTATGTACACAGTAAACTGAATTAGCAGAGGAATTTGACGTTGAAAGAGGTCAAAAATTGTAGGTTCACCAAAGACTGATTGCCTTTTCAGTCGATCATCGAATGTTATAGAAGGAGAACAAAATTAATATTACTAAGAATTAAATGAACACTTGTTTAAAATATCCACAAACAAATTACTACACGTAATTTGTGACGCGTTTCGCTATTGCTATAGCTTTCCCCAACAAACAACGGTATTCAGTAAATGTATAATCGTATTTATAGTACTTTAAAATTGGTATGATTGATGATGAAAAACAGGTAGTTTCCTTAATATAGGAAATTCATTCAGGGTAATATCACAAAGATGTACTTAATCATTGGAGAGATTAAGGAGAGGTGAAAGATTAAAATCTACCTGGTCATGGAGTAAATTATTGGATTTTTTTTGTTGATCTCCAGTGCTTCAAAGAAATTGTTTTAAGCCTTTTCTTTCTCAATGCAAAATTCAATGATACTTACAACATTATATAGATATAGAAACAGCAACCTGAATCAGCACAATATAGGTAACTATTGATAATAGCCAAATTGACTTTGTCAACGAGTTTAAGTATCTAGGAATCATGTATCATTTGGAGCTCATTTTGATTATATGTGTAAAAAATAGCAAAAAAACGATTCTTTTTTTCAAGAATCACAACGTTTGTCAACTCATTCAAGATTAACAGTAAACTATAATACAGCCAAACTTCGACTATTTTGCCTGTATATTGTATTTAATTGATGCAAATAAAGTATAAATAGAGGGTAATATAATGTTCATGTGTATGTTGGTGGAAGTATTCTAGATATATGTATGTATGTACCATTAATTATTTCTTTATTGATTCTTATAACTTTGAATGGTATTACCGATACTACTTTTTGAGAGAAGAAACATTGCAAGTACTTGGCAGCAACTTGAAAATGTCGAAAGGCAAAGAGATCGCAATTGTGAAAATATGTATTGACGAAAATTAACAAAATTCATATGATTAAAAAGATAATTGAATTTTCTTTTCAACGATGCTCTATTTGAATTTTTGACTTGATGTGCTCCCCTGCGCCACCTATCAGGCAATCGCAATGTCTTTTATTGCAAGAAAATGGTTTTTGTTCGATGTATTCCAGACAAACCGTTCAAAAGTTACCAGGGGGGACTAAAAAAAGCTGCACTGTATATTGTTATTGTTGTTATTGTAATTTCCGTCAACCGATTGCACCCCTACGCGCAACCCTCGCAAGTCTTCGCGAGACTTGTGTGAGTTAGGGAAGACGCAGCCCTTACCTTTTAACGTGTGATGCCATGCACGAGACCGGTGAATTGGTGGATCGAACCCACGACCCCACGCTTGCGAGGCGAACGCTTTACCAGCCGACCACCACGGCCCATTATTGAGTTATATTGTGTTATATTGAGTTATTTGAGAATTTTTTTATTAAATTTTTAATGTTGAACTTCTTCAATGTATTTATGTTAGGATGTATACTATGAATAAAGATTTCATTCTTTTATTTTATATTTCTGCAGACCTGTAACTCTATGCTAAGGTACTTACTTGACCGGCGGCAGCGGACAGTCCTGCTGAAAATCCTGCTACAAGCCTCCCAAGAAGCAGAACTGCGTGGTTCGGAGCGAACGCTATGAGAATCCAGCCAAGAATCAAGGGTAATGAGGATATCTGAAGTGCAAGTTTTCTACCACATCGTTCCATCAGCACACCACTGAGGAGGGAGCCTAGAGGGGTAGCAGCGGAATGGATGCTTGCTGAAAAATTAATAAAAAAGAGATTAATTGGGATATTTAGTGTTGCATGTCGCGAAAAGCATTTTGAAATTTCACGATAATAATGGTTTATAAACTCAGGAAAACTTGGATAAAATATGGCGTTAATTAGCAGTGGTAACAAAAATACAACCAGTACATGACGAAATATAAAAAAATAAAACTATTAGAAAGAAAAAAAGAACACAACAAATAACAAAATCTTTGCTGAGAGAACCTTCGCTGAACTGTGCTGTCCCAAAGTTATACCAATCCTTGCAATAGAGACAGCCCTGAAGTAGCTGGTGATTACAGATCTGACTGCAAAAATGCACTGACTGCATTCTAGAAGTAATTTAAATGAATACAAGAAGAGTGCATTCAACTCGTTGATTAGATAATCTAAACTAAAAAACCTTGCTGATAAGGTTAATTAACACGATGAAGACTGGATGGCAATCCAAATTTAAACAAAGAAAGAAAGATGTATCGTACGCTGGCAAAATACAAAGATATGCCAACAAACGGACAGCAACGGACTATCAAAAATACACAAACTCATCCCTTGTGAGTTGCCTCCTTAAGATTTGGAGACCAATATCTAAAAATGGAAATAATTTTATAAAAATCACTTCTCACTTCTTAGAAAAAAAGGAATGAATTCAAATTCAAGATAGAAATATTCTGGTGAGTTTGAATGTTAAAAGTTTGTTCTGAAACGTACCAACCGAAAAAACTGAATACAATCATAGGACTACTAAAATTCTTTAGTGAAAAAGCAATTTCAATTAAATACATTTATTGTTTTCGCAAAACACAGTTTTCTAAACAAAAAATTCGTTAAGCAGAAATTTGACAAAGAAACTCTAAACATAAACCTTAACTATAAAGCCTGAACCCAAGTATAAACTTACCAAATAGTGGTTGCATACAAATAAACATGTCAGCAAAAATGTACCATGATGTGTTAGAATGGAAAGAGACGTGGGAGTAAAAAAACAGAAAAAGAAGTTCAAGAAATTATACAGGTTATTCATTTTTAATGAAGGATCTGACTTTCACAATATCGTGTATTACATATATATGATGAAATTGATTTGGCGTTGGCCGGAGTAATATTATCAGATTGTCCAAACGTTTTCCAAACAAGGAGTATTAGGAGTTCGCATTGATGTATAGATTTGATGATTACCAATTTCAAGTTCGTGGTGATTACATACTGAACAAATTTCCCTAGGGTTTAGGTAGATTGAGCATCTGTAGCTGAATTTTATCACGAAATCATTAGATTATCTGAGTTGCGCGATAGTCTAGTGACTCGGATTGAGTGACTCGGATTGACATTTTTCTCTTTCAGTTTGTTCTATACCTAGAGAGGAGCATCGACTTTTTCTGGAGGAGATAACTATGATGATATCAGCGTGAAGAAGGAAATTCTGGACTGTCTTCACATTAGAGCCCAAATAGTTTGCTATTTCCACTCAATCACTAGTCCCACCAATATGACCAAAGATAAACGCTACATCTCCATACCTGAACACAACCTCTTTGAACTTGGATGGAACGCTACAGAAACCAATGTTGTTGATATTTCAAACATTCTGGGTGATACTTTTCGAAACGTCTCTAGTGACAGAAATTGCAAACCGGAATTCATTGAACACTAAGCCGTCACAGAAGAACCCATCAAAATTTCAGACTGTAACAATCCTCACAACCCCAGTCTTGACCCCATTCACCAATTGGGAAAACAAGATTAACCCACCTGTTACAACAAAGTGACCCAGAGAAAATGTTCAGAATCGAAATTTTTTTCTAAATAGGACAAACATGTATAAAATATAGGATGTATCGCTAATATATTCCAACACGCTAATAACCGTCGTGGTTGACGCGAGAAATTGAATTAAAAAACAAATTGCAATTCAAACCAGGATCTGAAAGAAGAATTTAATCTGATAAAGTCTGTAGAAAATGCCATAGATGAAATTAAAAATGGTAATACACCAAATACATCAGGGCCGTAGAGAGCAAGCATTGGACCTGGGGCGGAGTATGCAGCTGAGCCCCTTCCTCCTTTTCTTCTCTACTTATACCATCAGTCTCCAGGCCTCCTGTCTTCTTGGGCCCCAGGACATTTGTCCCCCGCCCCCCATCTCTCCGGCCCTGCAAAATATTCAACAAAAGTCCTCCATCCATATACACATCCAATTGATCCAATTGACCAATTGATAAAGCGGATTGGCCGTTGGTATGACGTAAGAACAACATTTAAAATGATCAACATATTGGGATACATACCTACACATACGGAACGGTAAAACACCAATGATTGTTCAAAAAATTACCTTGTCGTGTTGTGGTGGAAGTTACATAGGTGAAACTTCGAGACTATTGATTTTGCGCAAGTAAGAACATAAAAATTATATTAGAGATCGAAAACCTACTGAACATATTATCACATCTAATGGCAATCATTTAATGGAATAGAACAATAGAAACATTTTAATAAAAGATCAAATCAGGAAAGAAGGAAGTTGAAAGAAACTGCCTGTATTCTTTCATCGAAGGACAATAGAAATAGACCGCACCTGGTAGGTACCATCTTCTTAGGGTAATGGTAATGGGTGGGGGACGCAAGCCTCAGCGACTAGGCCCCAGTGGGCCCTTTTCTCAATCCCCGGCATCTTCACTCATTTCATGTCGGATACCTGCTCGAACCTCTTCGACCTTCTTATGAAAGTCGAAATGTCCTTCCATTGCAATGAGTGCAATTCTTCCTCCTCAATAGTGGCAGCTCCGAAGACGTTTTGTCTGACCCTGCCATAAATACCACATTCGCACAGGAAGTGGAAGGAGTTCTCCTCCTCCCCACATTCCGTGCATAGTGGGTCTGCCTCAATTCTGATGAGAGCCAGGTGCCTCCTGAGGCCGCAGTGACCGGTTAGAACTCCCACCAACAGTCGGAGTTCTTTGCGGCTTAGCTTCAGTATCTTGGCCGTCCTTGCCATGTCGGGATATCATCTGCTTTGACTGCCTGCATCCGTCTATCCTTCTCCACTCTTTTCCTAATGTATCAACGGCCCACTGATTCAGTGCCGTTGTTACTTGTCTCCTTGTTATGCCAAGTGCGGGTTCGGGCCCGTAGTAGTCTGGCTCCTTGCTTGGCTAGCTGGTCCGCCTGATCGTTGCCTTCAATCCCTGCATGGCCCGGGACCCACATCAGCGTTATTTCCTTTTCAGTCGCAAGACTCTCCAGGGCATCTCTGCACTCCTGAACTAGTACTGATCTGGTTCTGGTTCCATTCAGGGCTCTGATGGCGGCCTGACTGTCCGAGCAGACGTATACATGTCTCTCTGGGCCGGACCTCACCTCTTCCATTCTTGTTGCCTTCAGGAAAACTGTTGTCAGAGAACCTAACGCATAGGCTCTTTTCTCTCCGTTTTCCAAGTAAACTCCTGCTCCGGCTTGTCCCTCCTCCAGTTTGGACCCGTCTGTAAAACAGACCAAGCTTTCTGGGGGAAATATCATCCTTTCCTCTTCCCACGTTCTCCTGTCTGGGATCTCTAGCGAGATCGTCCTTTTCCACATAATTTTATCCTCTGCCTGTGTCACTTTGATAGCGGTTAGTGGGATTTCTTTCTCCGCTACCACAGCGATTTCGGTATACCCTGTGTACCCCTCTCCTCGCCAGCTCCAAGAGTCACGCATTCTCAGATAGGACGCCATCGCTTCCTTTTTTATACAAGTTGGAAGCGACGGCAGACCCAGTAGGGCGTCTAGGGCTGCTGGAGGAGTCGTCCTCATCGCGCCGGTTATTCCCCTACAAGCTAGTCTTTGAATTTTTCCCAGCTTGTTGGTTGTGGTTATCTGGTCCACTCTTGGCCACCAGATTACCGCCGTGTAGATCCAGTGAAGGATGTGAGTTTTGAGTTGATCTTCTTAGGGAAGGGGCAGATATCGTCTACGAAAAGTATTTCCCTAATATGATATTGGATCAATAGCAATTAAATAGTCAACACGTGCACTGACACGATTTTCAACAATTCGTTTTTCGATAAAGTACTGAATTTGGAAAATCCCTTCTTATCTCATTATCAAAGGAAAACATGAGTCTTCCTAGAACACGAAAAGTATGGCCATGTGAATAACAATTATTTCAACTGATTTTTCAAGAACGACACATTATTCATATCAAAGAAGTAGGTAAATAATTCTGGAACATGCAAATAAGTTTCACTTTTTCCGAGAAGATATTAATATGAATAACAAATATGCAAACTGGACAAGGTGATTATTTTAATTTAATTTTTGTTTATGTATAAATATTACAAGATCAACTAGACAGAGGCCTTGACCTCCAACAAATAAATATTTATGTAATATTAGGAATAAATAGATGCAGGAAATAGAAATATCCTCATAACATGTTTTGCATACTTACTGGCTGCATGTGATTTAGAAACCCGAATGGGCACTTTTTCTGTAGAGTTTTCCAAAGAAAGTACATGAATTGACGAAGAACTCTTTATTCGTTTGAACGCTCTTAATAATCTGCCAGTCAGAAAACTCTTTCAGCTTAAACTTCTTTATTTTATTATAAGAAAACAAACAAGTTACAATTTCCCAAAGAAAGAAAACCAAGTAGATTTTAAGAAATACCAACTCGCTTGAGAAATGAATGAATGAATGTCTTTTGAAGGAACAAAAAGCAAAAAGACAACAGGAAGAGCTTTTCCAACAATTCAAAATGCATAGAAAACAAGATCTAGACGAACAAGAAGACAATAGGAAACAAGAACAAGATGAAGATGAAAGAAAACAAGAACAAAAGAACAGGATGAACAAGAATTCAAGAGGAAACAAGAACCAATCGAACTTTTCCAACAATTACAACAATATTGTGAACTTTCACAACGGATCTGTCAAAGCTGACAGTACTTCCAGAATAAAATGACAGAAATGGTACAGGCAGTTGTAAGAGAGGTCTATGAGGTCAGAGGCGAAGTTGAAGGAGTCGGAGGAGTAGTCTAGGGAGTCAAGAGTCAATAGAAGGTCCAAGACGTTGAAAATGAACTGTTTAAGATAAATGAATAGGTGGTACGAGAGGTTTACAAGAAATTCAACGGAGAAGCGAAGAAGTGAACAAGATCAAGGAGGGGCTGTAGCGGATTGTTACGTTTTGACAGTGTAAAGAAAATAGTCTCAACGGTTCGATACTAATTTATTTTCACACATAAAAAATATCTACTAATTCATATCATTTTTTTTCACGATTTATATCGTACTGTTTTGCTTCAAATTAGACTGTTTATGTTGGACTGTGAGTGTATCTCTCCTCTCTCATCGCGGCTGTCTATTTATATCCAAGTAGGTTACTTTTCTCGATTATTTGGGTTCCTGTAGAAACTAAGAGAGGTGCTCATACTATTATTTACTTGTAAGAACTTCCAACATGATGTATAACACATCACCAGTAACAGGAAAGCATATAATAACACATGTTACAAAATAGGATTACAGTTACAAGTGAGTACTTAGAACTGAATATAAGGAAAAGAAGAGAGAGCAGAGGCGATTCTATAGTGATTGATTCAATGAGTTGAGTCAAAATCAAGTCAAAACTCTTATAGCAGATTTTCTAACATCATACAGAGAGGAACAGATTATATCTATGTGTTGAAAAATATTATTATAATTTTTCTGACATTGGAATGATGAGTAGAAACATTGAAAAGATAACATAGATAAGAATCTCCAATGGATATTGGACATTTAATAAATAATCAACTATCAATGTCCAGCGTGGCTTTAGCCGGGGAAGTAGTTGTTTTCTGTTAGATATTACAAAAAAGTTACTTCAATTTTATCGTAGGTTTTTTCCATTTCCAGAAGTTCAATTTTTAATTGAGAATGTTTCTCTTTACAAATTGAAAAGAGTGTTTTTACACATTTCCTTACACTAAAACCTAATTTTATAAGAAGATAATCACAGCTTATAATACTATTGGCAAGCTTGGAGAGAAAAATTATAAAGGAAACATCGCTCCTGGCGATTAATTTTAGTGGTGCAGACAAAAGTCATAAGATCAGAAATTTAACTGCCTATCGAAACGATATTTGAAATAGTTAAAAAATTAAATTTGTATTCTTTCAATTCGATTGATGTACTTCTGGTACAACGGATTCCATAATATACAGTGATATTCTACGTATCTCTTCACAAGTGAGTTATATAAAATTATCAGTGTCCTAGCTTCTTTGAAATATTTGGAAACTATCAGAAGGAATCACAAATTTCTATTCGCTCTATAGTTTCGATATGCAAATCAAATTTCAAATGAGAGTTAATAATTACCTCTAGATCTCTTACATGTTGATCATCCTCTAACTGATTATGATCAATACTTTAATTCAATTTTTGTTTTCAAGCGACAAAATGAGATGTGTTGACATTTTTAATATTTAGGAATAGATGATATTTTTTACAAAAATCAGAAAATCTATCAATATCAGATTGCAACTCGATACAGTCGGCGAAAGATGAGATTTTGTGAATTTTCTAAATTTTGTTTTTACGAAACTCCCAGGTTTTCGGAAAAATCTCTCATGAGCATAGCTTGTGCGAGCAAGGAAGATCCGGGACCTACAGTTCAAATAAAAGTAGAATCCAAACCACTTCAGCTTAGTGACACGCGACCAGGGATCGAACCCGGACCGCCTGGGTGGAAGCCAAACGCTCTAACACCACGACCACTTCGCTGATTGTCGCTGATTGGTTTATAAAATTTCATGTCGTCTGCGTAGAGAGCAAAATTTGAGTAAAGAAAACGCCTACCAATTTCACTGATAAAAATTGAGAATTACAGGGGTCCCAGTCGGCTTAGTCGACTCTCCGCTTCTTCCGCGTAACCTTGGGAGTAGAATCCCTGATCATTTGAAGATTGCAGCAGTTCATCTACTACCATGTACCGCAGTAGGGGGCGTAGTATCCCCTCTGAGGGGATCCCCTGAATTAACACGGGTTGGAATAGATATAAACACATATTTTGTATAAAAGTACAGTTAAACTTGGAAGTTACATGAATACTTAGCAGGATCATTTTATACGTTTAATTAAACTACCATGTTGTTGGTACATCTTGTGTATCAAAGAATATATTTTTCCGTTTTATTATGTCTCATCATGCTTTCATCTCATTATCATAAAATGGCGATTTGAAAGCAGCTATGTTTTAACCGGGATGCTTTTACGATGGAATAAAGTTGTCGTCGTTTCAAATTAGTTTTTCTTGAAAGAGTGGCCTTTTACTAGTTTTTAGTAATTTCAACCGAAATTGAACGAAAAGTACGAGTATAGTGGAAAGCTTTCTTTTCGGTAGCTGGTTTTGATTAACTACCATAAAATACGGAGATTTTATTCACTTGTCATATGAGGAGGATGTAACTTATTGGATTTCTGACTTCATTAAATATTTTCTGTGAGATTACCTTAGTCTGAATGCATAACTAACACTAAGTTATAGTCATTATTAGCAGTCACCATGTCGTGAGTACCTCAGGGGTCACATTCGGGTCCCTTTCCATAATTATTGATAATTCGACTTGTTTTAAGTTCCTCGCAAACCAAGATCAGTTTTTTCATATGATGAAATCTTCCTCTAAGAATTTCTAGACATACCATAGAATATTTGAGATTGAAGACGGGAAAAAAGACCAAGTGATAACCAGGTCCGCAAATCAATATATGCGCCTGCTCAGACCTTGAATTTGTTTATTCAAGTTCAGAATGTTTCAATAGAATTGCTCTCATTTTCTAAATGAGAATCCTGAACAAAATTTGTAGAGATGTCGAAATGTCGGAGGGTACCGACATCGATAAAAAATCGTGTAATGTGGATGAGTTCTTATACCTAAACTTTCTTATGAATCCTAACCAGAAAAGTGAGTACCTTAGAGGTCACTTTTGTCTCCCTTTTCATAATTATTGATATTTGAACTGTTTCAAGATCCCCGAAATTCAAGATCATTTTCTTCCAAGGATTTCTATACCTAACCTAAAAAAAAATTAAGATTGATAACGGGAGAAAGAACGAATGAGGTCCGCAAAACAATACATACGCCTTGAAATTGTTTATTCAATTTCAGAACGTTTCAATAGTAATCGTCTTATTGACTTTGAGGATCCTGAACAAAATTTGTGGAGGTGTCACGATATCGATGGTACTGGTAACAACAAAGACAAAAAATTGTGTAATGTGTCAAAGTTCTTATACTTTTTTGTGAATTCTTACCAGAAAAGCTATAACACTATCATTGATATTGATATTTTCTCGAATTCTTTTACTACTTTTGTGAATGAGCTCTTCTTGTTTTTCGAATATCAGTCTTATTGCTGGTAGAATCAAATCGACATTGTCGAAGTACCCTTCTCTCCAAATATTTTCACCAAATTGAAAATATGAGGCAAACATCTGATAGAAATCAACTACTTCCCTAGCTGGTACCACGATGGATAATGAACTACATCTGACAGATATTTTTGAAAAGGTTTCTCCAAGATTTCTTATTGTAATTATTGAACAGTAGATCATCCTTCATTTGGTTGCAGACAGAATTTTATGATGATACATAATAATGAGATCGAATCAAGTCTGTATAATACAATTTTTATGTCATTCCGTAATTTTCCTAAAATTCATGTAAAAACATAAAGTAATCAAGACATTATCAAAATGAATAGTAATGATGAAAATTTGACAGCACCTCATATTACATTGTAGTTGGTAATTTCAGCTTTTAAGTAGAGCGGATATTGAGTGAGAGTGTAAATGCAGGCTTGTATGCAGGAGTATGGTGGTTCAAATCCAAATTACGTTTTTAAAGATTATCGGTAACTCTTCGATTTTAATTTTCCAATATTTGTATTTTCAATGACGACATGAAAGTTTATAACAGAAACTGTTATGAAAAAAAAAAATTTCGGATGATATGATTGAAATGGTCGTAGAAAATCGATGGTGTACAATGAGCATGAAATGACCCTATTCCTTCGATTTGGTAGTACGAGCATAGCACGTATGTCATTTCAGGATCATTGTAAAATATATTTTCTACGACTGTCAGTAAATATGTGAACTATTTAGTGTCTATTTAAACTGTCACTTTCATTGCCTAGGCAATTAATTGTACAGCCTAGACAGTAATAGTGCTACTGAAAGTTTCGAATCAGTGTTTGTCTAAGGAACTTATACAGAAACGATATTTTTATTTAATTGATTCAGCTAACTTTCTGTGATGATTGAGAATAACTATAAAACCGGTACATACGTGAGTTTCCTCATTCGCATTAGAAAGTTTTTCTTGTAGAAAACTTTGCCAATTACCAAATAGATGTAATTCAACGGTCGTAGGGGCAGACGTTGTTTTCTGTTGGAGACCTGCTGATGAAAATACCTATTACATATAGGCTTATGCGGGTGATTTTTTGTTTTTGTACCATTTATTAAAAAAAAATTGACTGTTTTAAAGATAAATAAGAAGAATCTTATGAATCTAGAAAAAATCATTTTTTTTAAAGATTGAAACAATATTCTATTCGAACCAATTGAAAGTTAAAAAAACAAACAAGATTTTATAGTATGAAGATACCAACGTCAACTTAATGATTTTTTTAAACCAGATTAGCTGAACACCTTTTAATTAAACTACGAATCACAGTTGACTTTTTTTTAAATAAATTTGAATATGTGGGGTTTTGTCAACTTTGACGTCTTTTCGTTACAACTCAGATGATACTTCTATGTTAAGTTGCCATGGAAACTCCGACAACTATCTAAATAACCTACTTTTCGTATACAATACTATGAAACAATAAGGTCATATTAGTGTGGTTGGAAAAAATAGCTATTTATGGTACAAGTTCTTAAAGTAGGACTTTTTCGTATGGGCGCGAGTTCAACAAACACGCGATTAGAAAAAAGCCCTTTACGAAAGTGTTCCATACAAAGTTTTTTCTTCTACAGTTATTATATTGCCAAATTGTAGCAATAATATCATTAATTTGAATGTTTAATGAAATGAATTGTCGTCGTATTATCAAATAAAGACTACCGAGTTATATTTGACGCATAATACTGTATTTTTCAAAAATGCATAAATGTATGAACAGTGTGTAAAAAATTACTTTACCTTTAGTTGATGATTTTACGCACAGGTGATTTTTTTACGCACTTGTGCGAAACAGTATTACTTTACGCACTGTCAGCAGTGCGTAAAAGCTCTGTTTACGCACTGTCATAGCAAATATCAATTATTCATTATAAGTTACTGATTTTCCGTAAAGCAGTTCTTGTAGAATTTTTTCCATGAATCTAATAGACATAATTCAACAGCCGTAGGGGATAGTACTTGTTTTATGTTGGAAATGAAAAAAAGCTATTGTATATACAGGGTGTCCGGTAAACCATGGATCATACTTTAGCTGGTGATTAACAAGTTCATAACCTATCAGAAAATCACAACTTGACCTCAGTAAAAACCTCACGGTTTTCGAGATATTGGAACTTTTATAAACAAAAAATTATTCCTATCTCAGATCATTCTTTTATGTTATGTATTTTAGATAAATATTACTGAATAGTAGTTGTAACTATCGCAGAAGTCTACAAGAAAAAAAAATTATCTTCCGATTTGGATCTCTCAAGATTTCTATTATGAAACTTTAAACTCTTTTTGTGACAAATTATTCTCCAACGAAAACCTGAACATTGGCCTTGAAAACTTGCTCGTTTTGTTCATAGTCCAAAAATGTATAGAAGTTGCCATGATTCTTTTTTGAAAAATAGATATTGCTAATTGAGTACGAAAGTGGGTTTTTTGCGAGGGATCACAAGGATTGCAGTTTCGTTCAAAATGGGTTTAAATTCTATTTTATCGAAGTGTGAGCTACAATTATTTTATCACAGCGACTGATGAGCTGATAAATCTTACACAGGTACTTGGACTGATATAACAGTTAAATGAACTTTAATAAAAAATTATATGAGAATAGGTTGATTCTTATGAAAACAACACAACAATGTACACCTCAATATTCCTCTTGTACATGATTAAGAGACTACAACAAATGTTTGAATTGTTTTCCTTCTGTTCTGATACAAGCGCGACATCTCCTTAAAAACGACCTTTTCAACAAACGGAGAGCTCTTGGGATATTGTTGATTTCTTCGGCTGCATGTCGTATTTGGTTCCGTAGTTCCCCTTCGCTAGTGATTGGGTTGTGGTAAACCTTTTCCTTCAAACATCCCCAATAAAAAAATCTAACGGGTTCAAGTCCGGTGAACGTGGCGGCCATAGTATTGGCCCAAGTCGCCCAATCCATCTCTGAGCATATGTCCTATCTAAATATTCTCTTACTTGTCTGCCGTAGTTAGCAGGACACCCATCATGTTGAAATCACATGGTCTGTCTGTCTGCCAGCGGCACATCTTCCATTAGATGGGTTAATTGGATTTGCAAAAATTCCAAATAATTTTCGGAGTTCAATGTCTGCGGAAACTCGAACGGACCAATCACGTGGCCATTCAGTATGCCGGTCCAAAGATATATTTTAAATTGATGTTGGTACCTGTCTGGTCTCATTATACGAGGATTTTCAAAGTGCCAACTGTGGAGGTTGTGGATATTGAAAACACCCCGACGGTGGCATGATGATTCATCTGTCCATAATATTTCTCGGTGTTTTCTCAACATACGGCGACAAAAAGTTATTCGTTTTGGGTAATCTGTTGGCAACAAAGATTGAACACGCTGTACGTGGAAGGGGTGCAGTTGATGTCTTTTCAAGATATCATGAACGGTTGATTTTTTATGCCAGTTCTTCTCTCGATACTACGAACGCTAGTGGACGGATCATTCTCAATTTCTTCAAGGACCTCATCTTCAAGGTCATCACGACGTGGTCTGCCTGATCCACCTTGAGCACCAGGAATCTTGCCCTCCGTATAAGAGTTATATACGCTTATGAACACACGATAATCAGGATGTATATTCCTATTGGGATACCTTTTACGGTATAATGCAGCAGCTCTCCTTGCGTTGCATCTACATTCACCATAAATAAAATGCATTTCGGCATACTCACGTGGACTGTACGGCATTTTGATACTGTTGCAAATAGATTTTGCCAAGTTATCAAATCCTATCCACAAAGCACACTAACAGTCTAAAGAGAAAACAATACACGATAACGTTCAATAAGGAATTATGTGGTAAATACTGCAACTCACGAAAACACGGTGTACTCTCTGACGACCTGTCATTCAACTGACAGATCAGCCTAGATAAAAGAGCAACGAATTGCAAACCCATTTTGAACGAAGCTTCAATCCTTGTGATCCACCGTAAAATACCCCCTTTCGTACTCTATTAGCAATATCTTTTTTTCAAAAAAGAATCATGGCAACTTCTATACATTTTTGGACTATGGACAAAACGAGCAAGTTTTCAAGGCCAATGTTCAGGTTTTCGTTGGAGAATAATTTGTCACAAAAAGAGTTCAAAGTTTTATAATAAAAATCTTGAGGGATCCAAATCGGAGAATAATTTTTTTTTGTAGACCGTAATTACTGCTATAGAAAGTCTGCCTTCTGCGATAGTTAAAACTACTATTCAGTAATATTTATCGAAAATAAGAATTAACATGAAACTCTCCTTATTTGCTTGGAACATAAAAGAATGATCTGAGATAGGAATATTTTTTTTTTATAAAAGTTCCAATATCTCGAAAACCGTGAGGTTTTTACTGAGGTCAAGTTGTGATTTTCTGATAGGTTATGAACTTGTCAATCACCAGCTGAAGTATGATCCATGGTTTACCGGACACCCTGTATTTATGCGGTTGACTCGATTTATAAATATATTCTTCTATATTACTTAATGATCTTCAGTCAAGTAGTAACGTCCATTCCCCTTGAATTACTAGTAATGAAAGGTCATTTCTAAGGACTGCAGTTTGTTTTTGTGTCTGTTAAAAAAGACTGGAAACTCTCTTGTATTTATTTAGAAAGTTTACCGTTGAAATCCGTTTTCCGTTTTCACTTACAAAGGAGATGATCGAATTACACATCAGGAATTCAATAAACGAAGTTCAGGAAGTGACCTCTGAACTTTTACGATTTCCTTTCAGGTCCTCTCCAATTGTCGATTCAACAGCGCTTTCAGCAAAATGTAAAGTGTCCGAAGTTAAATGAAATTAGTTGGCTAGTATTCTGATTTCAAATCAATGGAGATCGTGACGCTCTATCACAGTTTGAGGTTTCGATTGAAATTTTACTGGAACAGAATAGAAGTGGACTCACCAGAGTTGGGTTCAGAGGTAGGCCTTGAAGAGCATTTTAAGTCTTCAAGTTCTCCAAGAAAATGATCAATTCTGATATAGAACATTTGGTCGATAAAAAATTCTCCTTCACATCGTTTTTAGTCCTGTGGGACTACTTAGTTTTATTATACTGGGTGACTAAACGAAAACTGTCCACTTGGTCCGAATTAGGTAATTCCGTGCTCGTTCTTCCAAATTATAAATCTAGATTAAAACCTGTTTGTTTTCGTGGTAATCTGAAGGTTTGCAAGAAAATTTCAAATTAATAAATATAATGGAATCCAGTCCCACAATGTCTCAAGAATTAAAAAAATATTTTAGCAAAATCTGTTTGAACTATCTCGGAAATGTTTTGAATGTGAATTTTAAGAGGTAGATATAATAGGTATAAAATAAAACATGACATGCATGCAGCACAAAATAAATATAGAACACTGGCGTAAACAGTATATTCTATTATTTTTTTAAATGTATTGGACCAGAATTACTTTCATGGGATACTTGTTTTTCTTATTACACGTTTCATACTAATTTGACTTGTATGATATAAGTAGGTATGTAATGAAATCGTTGAATAAAATTTTCACTTGCAGACGTCCGAATGATTTGATATTTGATAGGTGTTCAGTAGCAGGTGGGTACTCCATTACGTATAAATGTTTTTAAAGAAAAAACAAAAAAGCGAGATTTGTGATTTGGTTTCTGATTCGATACAAAATGGGTATATGCAAGTCGTAGATTATGAATCTTTCGGAAAAATTAATAATTTCAAAATGGCGGACGAGATTTGTGATTATGGTCCGATTAGAATAAAAATTTGTCTGTGGGTTTTTCTGGCTCGGAGATTATGAATCTTTTGTCAAAATTGATGAATTCAAGATGGTGCTTTCAAGATGGCGGACGAGTTTTGTGATTATGTCCGATTCGATTCAAAATTGGTATTTGGGTTAAGAGATCCTGATCATTCGTGAATTTAAATTGACGGAAAAGTTTCGTAATTTCTGGGAGGGTTCTGAGATTATAACCTATGTAGTGGTTTTTGGGTACGTAGATAATGATTTTTATATCAATATTCAGAAATTCAAGATGGCAGACAAGTTTTGTGATTTATGGTCGAATTCTATATAAGAATGGTATTTTGGGGTTGGTTGGAGATAATGGATTTTAGTTATTGAAAATAGTGACCAATAAGATCTGATCGCAATTTTCTTGAAAACTATTTTCTCGATTTGAATGAAATTTTTTGCAGGAAAGATCCATAGTTTAGGTGCATATGTCTCATTTCATATAAAGGATGAAACAATAATATTAGACTCTATCACCCGTGAAACATTCAATTCAACCGATGTGAATTAAACAATGTTTCAGTTAGATGTTTTATTCTAATATAATATAATGATATACCTGAAAATTGAAAACAAATTTGCTATTTCTTTCTTTTTTTACATTTCTCTGTACCTTCAACAACATTAGAAGCATATATCTCTAATTCTCATTCCTCTTGGAAGATATTATTGATTCTCAGACACAAACGTCTCTGTGTATTCCTTTTACATTGAAATCATTTCTCGTATATAAAACTAAATCGCAATATTTTTTTCTGGTTATATTGAGTTGTCCTTGAATTTGATAAGAATAATTGGGATTCTTCTTCAATCATTTATGAAAATAAAAAATACTGAGTGAATAGATTCGATTGATTGCGATTCTCGATATAAATGCCGCCAAAGAAACAAACAAATCCGTAACAATCACCTGGTATTAAGTCAATGTTTCGTTTGTTTACCTTGCCGCGCTGCTCCATTGGAACATTCAAGAAAAGTCCGCTGTAGCTTTTCAACTTCAAAGGAACATCAAAAACGCTGCGCCGCCCAAATTATCCGTTGTATTGGAAACCAATGTAGAACGGAGTTGCCGATATGGGAGTCACAAGAACAAGTTATTCAGTAATATGCGTAAAAATATGCCACCGAAATTTTCGCTAAATAGCCCTGACGAAGTGGAGAGTGTATAAATATACATAGAAAAATGTTTTTAAGACAAGAATTTATTCAAATGCACAGAAAACGAATATTTTCTTTAGATCATTCGTAAAATATTTCATATTGAATCATTTAGTTTTGAAAAACTCATATCCTTTTCCAAAAACTCCTAGATACAAATCTTGAATAGACTCTGACCTTAAATCTCGGGGCCGCCATCTTGAATTTTTTGATTTTGACAAAATAAGTAAAAATCACCGATCCAAAGAACCCGTACATTCTAATTTTGAATGGAATCTGACAATAATTATTTGTCCACCGTTTTGAAGCTGTCATTTCGAATTATCAAACATTAACAACAAAATCATAATCTCTGACCACAAAAATCCCTATACCTATACCAACTCAGAATAGAATCAGACCAAGAATAAAAAATTTTGTCCGCTATTTTGGAGCCGCGACGTTGAAATATCAAAAAAATTATGACATCCCAAACACAAAAGCTTCTAAATACCAATTTTGGATGGAATCATATCAGAAATAACGCAACTCATCCAACATTCTGGAGCTGCCTTTTGGTTTTTCCTAGTATTAAAATGTTATGGAGTATTGTCTCCCAAGTTATGACCACATGTTGTTGAAAAAAGCTATTGATTGTAAAAGTTATAATATTCCATAGTTTGGATCGACCCGAATGAGTTTTATTTTTTCCCATTCCCGATCCGACCTTGTGCCAGATGGCATACTGGCTATATGATACTCTCTCTGTTCCTCACCAGTCGTATGGGAGGAGCAACCTGAGGGGCGTGTCATTTAAAAGAAATTCAGTTCCATTTCTGAATCCAGATTGTAATTAATGATTAGTTTTCACTGATCGACGGCTGAACCAAACCTTCATTAGTTGACTTTGATAAAGCTGGATATTCCTCATTTCAAATGGAATAAAGCAAGGAAACCCATCGCAAAAAAAATACATTTTTGCAAAATTATTCACAAAAAGAAGGAAACATCTAGGAGAAAAATGAGAAAGTCGTTTAACTAAGTGAATGATAGACTTCGATACCGAAATGAAACAACACCAAAATATTCGTTCGTTTTGATGGTGGAACTGAACGATAATTCCCAAAAATAGGGAAAATATCTTTTTCATTCTCTTAAAACTCGAAGAAATTTTTTTTCTTCAATTTTATCTTTATACAATCGTACTACCCTTCACCACTCAGAAAAAAAATCGTTTTTGACTTCCCTTGTTTGACAATTATATTACGTATTAAAATCAGTTTAGCAGTCCACGAACTCTACAGTAGGTAGATGACGAGAGAGATGGAGTACAAACTCAATTGAAATTTTCCAAGATTATACCAAAACCTACAGTTACAAATGCAAATCAAGCTATTCATTTAAAACCAATAAACATTATATTTGACATTTAAAGTGACACTTTACAAAACTGAGGTGAATATCATATAGTCCAACTTTCCATCGGCAGTTAGGAAATGTTTCACTTTTCTTAACTGGTTAGAAAAAGTGCATTACATCATCAATAAGCAGAACAATCAATAATCAAAAATAAACAACAGGAATCAATGACGACACAGAAATTCTTGCAGCCTCTTCAATGTTGCTTTGGTATATCTGAACCAGAATGAGATATTTTCTATAGAAAGTAAATCTACAAATTCAGTCCATATTACTTTGTTGTCCATTTTTATTACCGTTTCTGACACATACAGTGATTTCCAAAAAGTATGCACCATATGGGGAAAAAATCTGTAAGAGTATTGGAAAAATATTTATGGGGAAAAGGTTATAGGACATTAACCTGAAAATCGCTTTTGATACATGCTTTTGACATGTGACTACTAGTATGGCGGCTAATTGAAAAAAATACTATAAAGAGGCCAAAAATGGGGTAAGCTGGCAAGATATCGAAAAAAGTTATTTGAAAAAGTTGCTTGAAATTTAATTTTATATCGAAATTGAGAGTTTCAAGCAATAAATCGAAAAAAAATGTAATAGCTTTTTTTTTAATATTTCCCGATCTCTTCACAGTAATCAAAGTTTTTCTTTCTGAACAACTTGACTTTAGCAAAAAACTTCTCCATATACCCAATGAGTGCAACAGAAACTTTTGACCTTCCGAATCATGTGGAGTCTCAGTCATATACCTTGGACATACTAGGAAGTTTTTTGATTTGCGTGAAGTTACCCACACATTCCCATCCACACTTTATGACGTGTGGACTGTCGAATATGAACTTACTATATGAAATAAGTCGAACAGTGTTGCCAGATTTACAAAAAATTACCTTGCAGGGCCAGAAAAATAAAATAAAATTTGGCACATTGATAGTTTGAAAAATGACGGCTTGCTGTATTCTCCGTATGATCTTCATACAGAGTGATCACATATTGTTGGTTCACAAACCGTACGAGGCGAGAAAAATATTTTTTCTCAAAAGCAACGGCGAGTGCCTCGATGAAAATATTATATTTGTGTTTCTTGTACGTTCTACATTCAGGGTAAGCACAAACTGTTGGTTGATAAACCGTACGAAGCGTGAAAAATAATTTTTCTCGAAAACGACGGCGAGTGCCTCGATGAAAATATTATATTCGTGTTCCTTGTACGTTCTACATACAGAGTGAGCACAAACTGTTGGTTGACAAACCGTTCGAGGCGAGAAAAATAATTTTTCTCGAAAACGACGGCGAGTGCCTCGATGAAAATATTAAATTCGTGTTCCTTGTACGTTCTACGTACAGGGTGAGCACAAACTGTTGGTTGACAAATCGTACGAGGCGAGAAAAATAATTTTTCTCGAAAACGAAGGCGAGTGCCTCGATGAAAATATTATATTCGTGTTCCTTGTACGTTCTACATACAGGGTGAGCACAAACTGTTGGTTGACAAACCGTACGAGGCGAGAAAAATTATTTTTCTCAAAAACGACGGCAAGTGCCTCGATAAAAATATTATTTTCGTGTTCCTTGTACGTTATAAATACAGGGTAAGCACAAACTGTTGGTTGACAAACCGTACGAGGCGAGAAAAATTATTTTTCTCAAAAACGACGGCAAGTGCCTCGATAAAAATATTATTTTCGTGTTCCTTGTACGTTATAAATACAGGGTAAGCACAAACTGTTGGTTGATAAACCGTACGAAGCGTGAAAAATAATTTTTCTCGAAAACGACGGCGAGTGCCTCGATGAAAATATTATATTCGTGTTCCTTGTACGTTCTACATACAGGGTGAGCACAAACTGTTGGTTGACAAACCGTACGAGGCGAGAAAAATTATTTTTCTCAAAAACGACGGCAAGTGCCTCGATAAAAATATTATATTCGTTTTCCTTGTACGTTCTACATACAGGGTAAGCACAAACTGTTGGTTGATAAACCGTACGAAGCGTGAAAAATAATTTTTCTCGAAAACGACGGCGAGTGCCTCGATGAAAATATTATATTCGTGTTCCTTGTACGTTCTACATACAGGGTGAGCACAAACTGTTGGTTGATAAACCGTACGAAGCGTGAAAAATAATTTTTCTCGAAAACGACGGCGAGTGCCTCGATGAAAATATTATATTCGTGTTCCTTGTACGTTCTACATACAGGGTGAGCACAAACTGTTGGTTGACAAACCGTACGAGGCGAGAAAAATTATTTTTCTCAAAAACGACGGCAAGTGCCTCGATAAAAATATTATATTCGTTTTCCTTGTACGTTCTACATACAGGGTAAGCACAAACTGTTGGTTGATAAACCGTACGAAGCGTGAAAAATAATTTTTCTCGAAAACGACGGCGAGTGCCTCGATGAAAATATTATATTCGTGTTCCTTGTACGTTCTACATACAGGGTGAGCACAAACTGTTGGTTGACAAACCGTACGAGGCGAGAAAAATTATTTTTCTCAAAAACGACGGCAAGTGCCTCGATAAAAATATTATATTCGTTTTCCTTGTACGTTCTACATACAGGGTAAGCACAAACTGTTGGTTGATAAACCGTACGAAGCGTGAAAAATAATTTTTCTCGAAAACGACGGCGAGTGCCTCGATGAAAATATTATATTCGTGTTCCTTGTACGTTCTACATACAGAGTGAGCACAAACTGTTGGTTGACAAACCGTTCGAGGCGAGAAAAATAATTTTTCTCGAAAACGACGGCGAGTGCCTCGATGAAAATATAATATTCGTGTTCCTTGTACGTTCTACATACAGAGTGAGCACAAACTGTTGGTTGACAAACCGTTCGAGGCGAGAAAAATAATTTTTCTCGAAAACGACGGCGAGTGCCTCGATGAAAATATTATATTCGTGTTCCTTGTACGTTCTACATACAGGGTGAGCACAAACTGTTGGTTGACAAACCGTACGGGGCGTGAAAAATAATTTTTCCCGAAAACGACGGCGAGTGCCTCGATGAAAATATTATATTCGTGTTCCTTGTACGTTCTACATACAGGGTAAGCATAATCTGTTGGTTGATAAACCGTACGAGGCGAGAAAAATAAATTTTTACGCCTCCTACGGTTTGTCAACCAACAGTTTGTGCTTACCCTGTATGTAGAACGTACAAGGAACACGAAAATACTATTTTAATCGGGGCACTCGCCGTCGTTTTCGAGAAAAATTATTTTTCTCGCCTTGTACGGTTTGTTATAAAAAAAATTAAAAAAAAATTGTTATAAAATTGTTATTTCCGTCAACCGATTGCACCCCTTCGCGCAACCCTCGGAAGTCTTCGAGAAACTTGTGTGAGCTAGGGAAGACGCAGCCCTTACCTTTTAACGTGTGATGCCATGCACGAGACCGATGACCATGCGAGGCCTTGAACCCTCGACCCTTCGCTCCAAAGGTGAACGCTCTACCACCACGGCCACCACGGAACAGTTTGAGCTTACCCTATATGTAGAACGTACAAGGAACAAGAATATAATATTTTCATCGAGACACTCGCCGTCGTTTTTGAGAAAAAATATTTTTCTCGCCTCGTTCGGTTTGTCAACCAACATGTGATCACTCTGTATGAAGATCATACGGAGAATACAGCAAGCCGTAATTTTTCAAAACTATCAATGTTCCAAATTGTATTTTATTTTTCTGGCCCTGCACGGTACTTTTTTGTGAATCTGGCAACACTGTCCGACTTATTTCATATAGTTCATATTCGACAGTCCACACGTCATAAAGTGTGGATGGGAATGTGTGGGTAACTTCACGCAAATAGTTTTTTGCCCATATCTCCACAGCCGTTTGACATAATCCCATTAAATCTAGTGTCACTGGATGTGTAATAACGACCCCTAACCAAATAAGGAAAAATACACCGGGTGTCCCATTTGAAAATATCATTGAAGTCATTTTTACTCGAATGCGTATAACCCTATATATTTAGGGTGGTGTTCAAAAATTGGACAATCCGAAAAGAAAATCGACGTGTTCGAGGAATTTTCCAAAATATGTTTATACTCAGAAATTATGAATTTATTCCATAAATTTGCATCGTGCTGTATATATTCCGTTCACTGTGAAAACTATTGGATGTTCATTTACGGAAACTGAATCTGTTTATTGATGAAATCTCTACTATTTTCTCCTATTCACAATATACTGACTTATCCACTCACGCAAAGAACTCGACGATTGAAAACACGATTCAGCAAGAAAGAGTGTCAATATTAGATTTGGCAAATTTCACGAGAAGCAGAGTCCCAATTTAATATACTCGACGATTCCAGACCCTGAGATGTGACAAAAATATGTGTTTACAATCATATCGAAACCGCAATTCATTGTTAGGGCCCTGAGCGTAGGGTGAAAAATGGATGGAACGAATGTACTCGAGATGAAGTTTTATTCAGTTGGACCAGAAAAGCTGTTTTACCAAATACATTTTATAAACTATTCTGGGGTGCAATTACGAGCACTCGATCCATCGTGAGTTTGACATATAATGTCAGATTTGTGCAATTATGAAAACCGATACAATTCAAAATATATTGCAACCTGAGTCGATATGAATGGTCTATATGGCAGATATAATTCCATTCTATCTCTATTCAGAGAAATTTCATAATTTCAATTTCGTTTCGAATCGAGAACATTCATCGTTCTAGCGTACGGATCGTGACAGCTGAAGTATTGAGTGTTCATAATGCCACCTCTGATTTACAGGAAAAGAAAGATATAGTTCAGAAAATCAAAAGTGGAGAGAAAAAGAAAATAAAAATAAATTTTTGTCTGATTGTTTGAAGACTATCAAACGACAGGAATAATTTTGACAGGATCAGTATCTGAGATGTGTGAATTCATAGCATATACAGTGAGCACGTAAAGGTTGGAACAAATTCGTTAAACGCTTGATATGGCCATTAGGGAAAATAAGCTCAGACACGTCGATTTTATATGTCGGTAGCGCATTTTTTGGCCTACTTATATTTTTGATGACGTCATCCCTGTTCAAGTTATGACGTCATCATAATTTTTTTCAAATGGCAATACCCTATTTTGATAATACCTTCAAGAAGAACGCATTTTTCTGTGTATGGATGTCATATTTTTTCTTATGTTACATAACCGCATGTTTGAGAAATAAAAGATATTTCATTATTCATAATAATGTAATATTGGGTCTGTTAACATGAACTTTTGACTTGAGGTACTCCCACAAAAAAAATTAGTGGGGTTGGATCAGGAGATCTAGCTGGACACTCTAAAAATCCTCGTCTGCGATCGAATCATCTTCATTGAGTTCATGAATTACTTTCACTTCATATGGGTGCCACTTATTCTTTTTTAGTCATTTTAAAACAGACGTTTGACATACTGATAGATCGAATGCAACTAGACAATGACTGTAGGTAAATATGTTTCTAAAATTCGGCTGAACAATAATAGTTAGCTATCAAATAATTGTGGTATAAATCGACACCATGCGAAAAGCGAAAAATGACGCGAAGATATTTAAATGATTTGAGGTTACGCAAGCTGAGGTTTGTGACTTATTTAACTATAAATATCCCGATAGACCTATTACACGTTCGACAGCGAGCAAAGTCGAAGCAAAATTTAGAAATTTTTGACAATGTAGGTGATAATTATACGAAAGGTCGTCCAGGCGTTACGGAAGATCAACAATTGGATGTGTTATTATCATTTCAAGAAAATACTCATATGAATCATGAACTTAATGAAGATGATTTCGATCGTAGTCGATGATTTTTAGAATGGCCAGCTAGATCTCATGATCTAACCCCACTAGATTATTTTTGTGGGGATCCCTTAAGTCAAAAGTTTACGTTAACAGACCTAATATTACATTACTATGAATAATGAAATATCTTTTATTTCTCGAACATACGGTTATGTAACATAAGAAAAAATATGACATCCATACACAGAAAAATACGTTCTATTTGAAAGTATTATCAAAATAGGGTAATGCCATTTAAAGAAATATATAATGACGTCATAACTCGAACAGTGATTTCGTCATCAAAAATATGATTAGATCAAAAAATGCGCAACTGAAAAATAAAATCGACGTTTCTGAGCTTATTTTTCCTAATGGCCATATCAAGCGTTTAACGAATTTTTACCAATCTTTACGTGCTCACTGTATACTCCTCAATTTTTGAGTGACATAATGTATGTGATTATTTCATTCACACATGGCAGCAACAATAAAATTTCATGATTGAAGTCACATGATGTTTGATATCAGCGGCTATTTATGTAAACAAGCGGCTATTCAGTAGTAATACCACAAGTGATTGAATTTTCGCGATAAGTCTGTCGATTCATTTCTGAACGAATTCAGTTGAGTTCAGAAATAAAAGACAGACTTATGAGATAAATTCAATCACAAGTGAAATTTTATTGGACTATTTTACGAAGCATTGAAAGAATTATTATAAACATGAACAATCAATTCATCATAACCATAATCAATCAACTATAATCACAAAAGATGTAATATAACTATCAATAATTTATTATATACTTACGATGCGACTCATTTTGACGTTTTCGCCTACAATTTTGATCTGTCAAAATGTCAAACTTTGCTTTGTCATCTATGGTTACATCGTTGAAAACACCAACGCTGACAGACCAATCAGAATTGAGAGACAGCTGGTGTTTTCGCGATAATACAAGTTGTCTTTGATTTGTGATTGGTGAGATTACGTGAATATCTTGAGAAGAGCGGAATGGTCAGGTGAATACGGCTATTCATGTAAACAAAGAAATATTAGTTGCTCTCTTTTGTCTTTATAAGTGTCAAAGTCTGACATAACTCAGTCACTCAAAATTGAAATGACTCGTTTTGAGTTATCTTCTACTACAGAATGGTTGTTGGAAACGGGTTAAATTAACTGTTGAAACGTATATGAACGATTATATGGATGATTTTATACTGTTCATGAATAGTAATTTACGTAACAAGTCCGGAAAATACTGTTTTTTTTGGACGAGTAGACTAAATTCTTGAACGAGCGTTAGCGAGTCCTGGAAGTCAACGAGTCCAAAAAAACTGTTTTCGGACGTGTTGCGTACACTATTTTTTCGGCAGTCATGTAGAATAACAAATCAATGAGACGCATTTAGTCTAAGAGACGAAGAGAGGTCGACTTTCACCCATCTGTTAACCGGATGAAAGGATTCCAAATTTGAATATTTCGAACATTTCAGTTCTTATTTGTATTAAATATTGAAATTCGAACAGAAGATAAGTACCAACAGAAACATTCTAATTCTTATTTATATTAATATTTTTATTAAAATTCGAGCACTTCCCGGCCTAGTCCGGGAAGTACGTACTTCCCGGACTAGGCCGGGAAGTGCTACTTTCCCAAAGAAAAAGTGTCCGGAAAGTGAACACTTCCCGGATGGTTGCCGAAAAATAATCTTCCTGAATATCACACGACCGTGACAAATAGCGACTACTATTTTCTTCAGTTCATCTCGAGTAACTTATATTTTGTGACAATAGCATTTTGGGGAGTTTGGTGCGGTTATCGATTTCAGAATGTTCTAATTTTACAGAAGCGTGGTCTACGATATTTATGCAAAGCAAAGTATCGGGATACATGTCGACCTCTGTTTTTAAAACACAAAATATTAACAGTTGTTGCAATTTTCATACTTGAAACTGTGTGTTTGATATGGAAGCATAAAACAAAATTTACTATTGGTAGCTCTTCTTATCATATTACAAGACAAAATAATGAATTGAAATAGCCAATCCATAAAAGTACTCTGATCAAGAATTCAATAATTTATAATGGATGTAAGATGTTTAATTACCTTCCATCAAACATTAAAAGTATCAAATCACTTTTTCGGTTTTTAGACCGTCAGATTTAGTTGCCCCATTTTCCCATACAAGCCTCGGATACGGTTTACGAGTGGCTCATTGGGGGAACATATGGAAAATTCGATTTTCCAAAACAGAAATGAAAGGAGTATGTTGCTCATGTTTTCACGCGAGCCGAGTTCACCTTGGCTTCGGAATATCAAAGGCTTGAGTGTTGCAGGTGGCTAAAGGGTTGAAATGAGGGCGTAATCTTGTAAGGAAAAATCGAAATTATAACAGATTTTCCCACACAAGCGCATCGAAACTATGAAAACCTACATCGTCACTAGACTGAAAAACATAATGACTTGAGTGGCGCGAATGGATAAGTAGATTTTGTCGTCGGAAAATTTAATGGAAATTCTTTTTGATTTTTCCATTATCTGACGGTCTATTAGAAATGACGTAAAGTGTTTGTTGTCTGAAAGAGTATATTATAGTTTGCAAGAGTTCTATAATGATGCGTTCTGAAACGCATAATTCAAGCATGAATCGAACATAGTTGAATTCAAATATCTTCTATTGTTTCCATCTGAACACTTTTCGGTTTATTTTTTTTCTATGATTTCATGTACATTCTCGTCATTGATGGACTGGAACGTTTTCACCAAGTGTTGCGGATGGATTGGCAGAAGATGGCACAAATGAAGGATCATTGATGTGATTATGAGCGTTAATGTTCTATTTTTATTCTAACTTAGTTACATGCGCTCGTTCTCGCCTCAGTTACTCCTCGGGTGGTACTGTAGGTTTTTCCGGGTTTTTACTGCACTTGGAATAGAAAATGCGCCACCTTTTTTTGTTAAGTCTCCCCAGGAGCGCGCGACAGAAGAATAAAAAGTGAGTGGAAAAGCAGTAAGAGACGCGAGAGTGAGACGCCAGAGCTGCTGCCGGTTTCTCACGCATTAGACCGAGAGTGGGGACGGACCAACCGTGGACGGCAGACGTACGTGATGCTAGGTGCGCGCTCCTGATTGATCACTTTCATTAATTAATAATTAATTATCTATGCGTCTGATTGAAAAATGGCTTAGGACTTTTCGTCTCATGATATTTTTCTCTATCGATCTCTACAATGGGGTGCGCGACTTCTGGGACACCCAATATAATACTTGAAAGCTTTGTCGATAAGTTGTAAAACTTCTGACATTAAAGTATATTTTGAATTTGACTTTGACCATATGAACATTAATGTTCATATGGTCTCATCAATTGTCATAATACAAGGTACTCTTGATAGAATTATGAAGAAAATAATAATCGGCTATTTGTCATGGTCTTGGGATATTACCTACGAATACTTTAGGTGGATACCAAGATACTCAACATACTGAACAGAAGAAAAATCGGTAGTTTTGTCATTTAGTTTTAATGATATGGAGGAGAAGTTTGGTGAGTACTTATAATGATATGTGAAAGGCACAAAGTGAGTTTTGTTATTCAATTTCAATTTATTTCTAAGAATTTCTAAAAATAATGAGTAAGTTAATGATTAACTTACTTTTCAGGGGCCATACCGATGCTGTCGAAAGGGAAAATCTGGTACACGGATGGCTCAAAAACTAGCAGAGGAGCTGGGGCAGGAATATACGGGAAGTGACCGAGGCCTCGGTACTCAAGCTTCTATATTCCAAGCCGAGGTATCGCCAATCTCCGTCTGGACGAGAGAGATTCTGAGGAGAGGTCCTAAAAACCAACCCATAGCGATTCTCTTCGACAGTCAGGCGGCGATTGAAGCCCTCCGTTCATGAAGGTTCAATTCCAATCTGGTTTGGGCGGCACACCAAAACCTTACAGAACAGGTTAAAACTTGTTTGGGTACCAGGTCATACAGGCATCCAGGAAAATGAGAACGCAGATGCCCTAGCTAGAGCGGGGGCAGCAACAACTCTCATTGGACCAGAACCAGCCTGCGGAATCCCGTTTGGGTATATTAAGCAGGACACAAAGAAATGGGTTAAAAACCATCATCAATCTCTCTGGGAGAGAGCCTCAGGCAATACTCATGGAAAAATGATGATGATGGCGCCAACCGACCGGCTATCAAGACACCTTCTTGAACTAAGCCGAGACTCTCTCAGGAAGGTGGTAGGACTGATGACAGGCCACTGCCACCTGAGAAAACACCTGCAACTGTTGGGGATACATCAAGAGTCCACACAATGCAGATTTAGTTAGTGATGAGGAGGACTAAAGAGACTCCCACATAATGTTTGATTGCGATGCTTGCATGAGGATGGATATCTTCGGACACTGCGGTGCCCGCAGGAAAACCTTGTGAGGAATTTCCAGGAGTTCCGGAATACTCACGAGATAGACCTGATAGCGAGGTGCAGAAAGGTTCTATACAGAACTACCTGCATTTCAGCCACTGGCTAGCCCCGCCATCTGATAATAATAAAAAAAATACTTTTCAAAAGTCTTTCACTTGCTTCTTTCTTTGCATTTAATTTAACGCCATTGATACTTCACTGAAACTGAGTCGTGTAACGTGATCTATGAAAAAGTGTACCTACCATGACATTATCAGTCTTTAATCCCATGTAATATACCTCGCACGATTTGATTTCTACATCCGTCAACATGCAGCAACATGCAGCAAGTTCAGATGTTAGAATAGAATAGAATAGAGTGGTAAAATCAAGAGTTACAAATATGTTGAATAGTAATGAACAAGAGTGGTATCCTCGAGGTACACCTAAAGTAATGTTGATGTAATCAGGTTTTTAGGTGGCAATACAAACAAACTGGCGTCGTTTATCAATATGACATACTGTTGAACTCTTGAAACAAATAAAAATGCGTTAAAACTCCAATTTGCTTTGTAGGTCACTGAAAACCAGAAAGAGTCACAGCTCAAATTGCCATCGAAACCAAACAGGAAAAAGTTGACAAATATTTATGGGTATTTTATTGATGCGAATTCTAATGCGATGTGCTGCGATCTTGACCTATTTCAACCATGTCCGAATCTTGAATCTGTCATGTGAACGACCTTTAAATTGAAACAAATTGAGCAAGACTTTAACATTGGCCGTGTGCGGAGGATTTATTCACCGGTTATACTTCAACGGTTACTGACATGGGAAATGGGAAGGTTAAAGTAGCATATTAATTAAAAAAAAACTCGGATGATTCATTGGTTTATTGCAGAGTGTGAAAGTTTCTTGAGGACCGAATAATCGATAAAATTTAAATACGTTCAACCATCATTTCCACACATACAGTTATCGAGAATATTGTGACAAATATGGCCATAAAGGCGTTACTGAAAGCCATAGAGGACATCACTCCATCTTTTCCATGTGCGATTTATCCTAGGTGTTCGACTGTGTCTCTCGAGCGGGATCAGGAAAATACCACTCAATTTAGTTGCATCATATTTAACAAACGGGCAACAAACAACTTGCTAAAATAAATTCCACTTCATCCGTCTTCAGAATCATTACACAAGAATTACCTCAGGGTTTAGACTTTGGGCCCGTACTCATTCAGAATAATGATATTTGTCAGCTCACGTCACTAGATACTGCTTCTTTAACTTTCGCAGACAGTACTATGCGTGGATCACGAGATACTCCTGCGGAAACTATATCGTTATGGATGTAAAGGAATGACACTGCAATGGTTCAAATCATACCTCATAGGCCGCAGTCAAACTGTCAAAATGAGCGAACACTCGAAGCAGGTCGAGATCAACTCTGGTGTGCCTCAAGGATCTGTTTTAGGTCCTATACTTTTCTTGATATATGTCAATGATCTCACAAATATCGACTTGACTGGTAAATTCACACTTTTTGCAGATGATAAAACAATTTTGTGGAATAGTAAAACAGTAGAAGATCTCGAAGACAGAATATTTAACGATGTGAAAACGATAAAGTTATGGTGTGACTCAAATCTTCTTCCATTTAATATCAAGAAAACAAATATAGTAACTTTCAAATGCTCACTTGATAATCTTTCTTTGGACAACGGAGTCATTGTAAACCCAGAGTGTACCAAATTTTTGGGACTATTCATAGACAAAAAATTAAAGTCTGATGAACATGTAGAGCATCTCAAGATTAAAGATACGGGTGCTATGCAGTGAGGGTAATTTCTAAAGAGCTGGGATCTCGGACTGCTAAAACAGCATATTACGCCTTAATTGAGTCCCATTTGAGGTACGGTATACCATTCTGGGGAGTGTGTAGCTTGAATCTGTTAGATTCTGTTCCGATACTTCAAAAAAGAGCAATACGATATATTTATAATGCTAAACCTCGTGACTCGTGTAGGCCATTGTTCGAAGAGAACAAAATTTTGACAGTCATATCTCTGTTCATTTTAGAGACCGTATGTTTGGTGAGGAAACACTTTTCCAAATTTCACTATGCTCAATCCACTTATGCCACAGGCCACAGTACTAATAGTTTGAAACTACCTATTCCCAGCACAACTCTTGTAAGGGATTCCTTGTACTATAATGGTGTAAAAATGTATAACCACCTACCTACCTATATTAGGGGTACACAAATAAATATGAAAATATTCAGGAAAACTATCAAAGACCTATTGAACACCAGGCCATAGTTTATTGAACATTTTATCTTTGTTAGTTTTAGTTTTAAATTTTAGTTCAAGGTTTTAATTTGTCTCTATCATTGTATCTTTCTAGTTTATCATGCTTTGTCGACAAGAAGGAATTTTTCATGACAATGAAGTATATTTATTATTATTATTATTATTATTATTACTTTCGTTTAGCTAACATCAGTTATGGGAAAACTGTTGCCATGGTAACCGTACTATGATAACGAAAATACAGTAACCTGATTTCTATGGTACGGCAATGCGTAGTTGACAAGTTGTCTGCTTCAGTACAGCTGAGATCAGTTATGGTAAAATGGTTGCCATGATAACCGTTGCTAGGGTGGAGAGTAAACAGAGGAATATCTTCCAAACTGATTTCCAGCTATCTCAGTGCGAGAAAACAATCAAAACAATCCACCATTATTGATAAAATAATAAGTGAAAGTAAAAAACACTGTGGAGTCCCGCAAGAAACAGTCCTTGGGCCACTATTATATAGGTATGAACTTAAATGAACTATTCTCAATGAAGGAGGTACCTTAAGGAGAAGGTGTATGCTGCAGGAGCATTTCAAAATATCAATGGATTAGAAAATGTTATTAGGCACTGTTGTGCCAGTATACAGAAATACTTTTTAGAAAATGTCAATAAAGAATTTAGCACACGAGCAAAAAATGTTTGGCGATGGAAGGAAGACATGTGGAAATTTGAGGATTTAGTTACCCAGGTTTCTGAACTTTTTGTAATTTGGATTTTATTTGTGTTTGATAGATAAGTAAATTAGGACTTCCGTTTTTAAGTTTATATTACTTAATTATTTAGCATTCATTAATTTAGTCAATTATTCCTTGTTATTGAATCATATTGATAGTTATTATGGACATACATCCAGAGTGAAATATCAAATTTGTACCAAAAAACTAGTAAAAATTCAAACCATGCTCAACAAACATCGATATACTAGTTCGAATAATAAATTGGGCTAAATTTCACATTGAAATATCGTTTTAGTTATATGAGCGCCTAAGGTGTATATGAGATAAAATCATACAAAAATGGATTTTTTTGTTTTGACGCGTAGGTGGATGTGATTTCAAATTTTAATATTGTTTTCACAAATTAAACAACTTTCATAATTAATTTTTTTCTTTGTGAAGTCAAAAATGAAGGTATTTTACTCTTGAACAAAATTTCTATTTTTTGTTCGCTCCTGTACACCGTTCGGAAATTTGGAACTTCAACGAATCAAATCCAAGTTTACTGCAATACACCAATTTTAAAAATTTCAAATGGCATGAGGGGTCATGTGACACATCATTGAAAAGAGAATTCAGTTATTTCTTTAGCTGTACGATTTTCGCATTTTTTTACCATATTCACTCGAAGTAAGTAGCTCCATTAAATAGGAATTTCCTAATATCCAAAATATTAAAATTAATGAACGTCTTATTTCATGTATATTGAAATTTAAATAAAAATGGCATAACACCGATGGATAGATTCTATATTTGTTACATCATACCACATTCAAAATACAACACCTATACAGGGTGGGCTAACGATTGCAGATCGGAGGATAGCTCCTAAACCACTGTAGATAAAAAATATCTTCACGTGGAGATCAAATGGCACATAAATGGCTATTTCTATAAAATATGCTGAAGTATACAGAGGGTTCCGTGAGCAGATGACAAAACAATAATTTTTCTTAAATGACCTACCCTGTATTATTTTTTCATTTTTGGATAGTGCGAATAACAAGCTATACAACAGTTTTTGATTTTTTTCAATTGTATGCGAGGTTGCCGAGTTATTGCATTTCCAATAAAATTTTCTGAACGATCATTGTGGAGGGTTAAATTCCATAAAAACTCAGCACTAAGAGAAGTCGCAAAGAAAGTATTGCAGCTCCCAGTACAGGAATGAAGATATCCACTGAATCATTGAAAATTGTTTAGAAATATACAGGGCGCTCGTTAGACGACTGCCTGAATTACAGATTTCAAACGACGAAAACTTTTTTTTTCAAATGGAACTTCCTGTATATTTCGATGTTTTTTGAAAGTTCATTCTTTCATCTTTCCATCGATATAAGATTTTCTATTGTGAAGTTCATTAGCTTCCGAGTTATTGGGAAAATATGGCATTTTCTCAGTATTTCTCGATTTTAAACCAAATTCCTTTCTGGAAAAATGAAGTGTCTCCTTGGGCTCTCTGATAAAAAATTTTGGATCTTTGTGGATTTTATGTCAATTATTTATTTTCATTGTTTCTTTTCATAACAATATATATTATAAATGGTAGTGGCCCCAGCACACTGCCTTGAGGTACACCAATGTTATTTTGAGTTTCATTTGATGTATACTCTCAAACTTTCGTTATTTGACTCCTGTTTTGCCATGAAGTTGCAAAATAGCACGGTCTATTTCTCCCGTTTTACTACCAAATTCCCCTTTTTGACCACTTTCAGCAATTTTTTTTTCAATATTTTTCGTCGTGCCCGTGGACATCAGGACATCAAAAAGTTTATCATACCAAAAAATCGGCGGAATTCACCGAAAGCCATTTCTCATAGGGTTTATGCGTGGTCCTTTAAACGGTTTGATGTGGAATGATGGGATAAAAAATATTTTGAATGGAATTACCGATACTACTTTTTGAGAACATTATTTCGACAAAATAACGGTCTTCGCTATTGGAGTTTATCATTAATCTTTCATCTTGAATACTAATACAACCCTTCTTTACCCCCGGTACGACTCAAAACTCTACTCGAGCGGAAACTATTGTGAAATTCAATCATAACACGATAAACCAATAATTCCTGCGATAAATCAATCATCCGATATTGATATGGTAAAAAGCGATCTATCCACTAAACTCACCGATCCAGGATCCTATTTCGTCGTCTATTTGCATGGAACCATTAATAAATTTCAGCTGTGGCAGCAGAATAGCGGAGTATCCGACTGGCATGCCGCAGCTGGCTGAACTCAGCATGACTGCACTTGTCACGAAACTCTGTAAAGGAGGAAAATGTGAGGATTTAATGCCTTCGGGTTACGACGCCTACTACTAGGCTGATTTTCGATGTTCGGGTGATTTATGACTGTCGATTTGGGTGGAATTTATCGGATGAGACAATATCAATTGATTTCGAAAAAAGAATTCGTTCCTTTTTAATGTTTTTTTTTGTGTTTTACGTTCAAAACTCGTTCTCCAGCTTCGCTTACTCTGAAACTTTAGAACGAGGGTTGATGGATTCATGACGTTCGAGATATCAGATAGCAAAACGATAGGTCTTTAGTAACTAGGTAGGGTAAATTTCCCTTTTATAGGTGTTGGTTATCTCGGTATATTTTGAAGGATCTATTTTCGAACACTCACGATTAGTACACCTCAAAAAATTACCTGAAATATTCTTTTTCATTATACCTATCTGAAAACACTATATTTACATGCTTATTTAGCATACTGAAAAAGGGTTTCTTCCGTGCGCTGGTGTCATTATAACTGCCTAACAGTTCTCTAGAAATCGCAAATTATTTGAACATTTCCTTACCAACAGGGTAAATAACATTTGTTTTGTGGCAATTTCTGGATATTTTTGTACCATAAATATTTCAATAAAACGTGCTTTTGTTCCTTCCTCATTAAAAATATTGTCCATATTGTCCATATTGTAATAATTTGTCATGCAAAATTACACGGCAAATACTGTATTTGAACATCGTAATTATTCGCTACATGATTTGTAAGAGCTATCTTTCCAACTTCTGTAGTGACATATTCGATTCTTGAAACATTTACATTGTGGAAAATCTTACATATTGTGTAATCACGTGAAATGCAAAGGAATGGTCAAGAATACTTGTCTTGCGCTGCGTGGTGTGCATCCTCTAAACAATCCTAATAGTGGATTTATAAACTCAACTTAACTATGAAATAAATAAACAACTAAGAATTAAGAAAGATGAATACAAGGAAACACCATGGAGTATTTATAAAGTTTCATCTGTCAATTAAATTAAGAATTAGTAACTTCAGAAGGTGGCCATATCTTCCATCTTTTCCACTAATTACAATTAAGCATGCGCACACAATATTTAAGTTATTTCAAGTTAGATTATGTATGTTGTGTGCCTTGTGCCTGGCTGCACAATTGAGGCGGATTTATGCACACCGCTTTTTCTTTTATTTGTATCTTCATTTTCATTAAGCCCTTTCACTAAGATGTTGAAACTATGTATTTTCATGGAACCATTTATGCATCCAAATCAACTTTTCTCTTTATTTGTCTATTATTTAAGACATAACCAACTTTTATCTCGTAAGGTGAAAGAAAATACAAATATATTTCATTTGTTCAAAACTCTTTGTGATAAAGACTTTTCTTCTTGGACACAATGAAATTATCTATGTTTCTTTCCATCTATCTAGAATTTCAGTTATTTTGGGAAGAACTGATGTGTATTGTGAATTTTTCAAAATAAAAATGTATTTTTCTAAGTGAAAATATTGTTTTGCACATTTTGTTTATCTTCAAACTTATTCTGTTTTCTACTACAATTGTTTTGTTTGATAAATACTTTCTTCTGAAAACCCATTGTCTCATTTGAATTTACATCTCAAGATAATTTTACATTTTATCAATGTAGTTTTCACTTGTCGAAAGTGTTAAACTGAAGGGTACTTTCACATCTTGATATTACAATGTGTGATTACATGAGGATAATACCATATGAATAGTTGAATATACACTGTAATATTCCTAACTATCCATTGTGGATCATGGAAAGCCACATGAAGAATACGGAATAGTTAATAATATTCTAAGGAAAATAATCCCATTTGTTATGGAAATGTCTACAATAATCAACAGAAAAAATACATCATCATTTCTGGAATATTACGTCTTTGAATACCTTTATTTGCCCAATTTTACATAGTGGATAATGCTATATTTCAGTACCGATAGAGTGACAAAATTATGATTTTTAGGAGCGTAGATCTTACTGAAAAATCACTCATCACATTTATTTTCACAAGGAAAACTAGGTCGGTTTCGAATACGAAAGCAAAAGTCGAAAATGGGTGAATTAATTAAATGTACGAAACAAGAAAATTTTGGGAAATTTTTTGAGGTATACGAAATGTGAGTGTACGAAACAAGATCAGGCCATTTCCAAATGACCTCAAATGATAACTTGCAAAGAACTGGTTTAAGTTCGAGGACACATTTCTTTAAAAAATGGACGAATTTTCATCGTATCCAAATTTCCACAGAGAAAGGACCTAAACTGTCCAAAGTCATTCTTAAAACAAGATCCCTGAAGTCGAATGTTATCTAATATAACTAACGAAAATATGTATTTTATGCAGAATTATTTGCAAATTCTGAACTTGGGAACCACTTTGTTACTAACTGGAAAAACTACACCAAAAACGATTCGATCGTCACAAACTTTATTTAATTACATGTTTCGCTGACAGTAGCTTCTTCAAGTGAATATATGAGCAAAATAATCATTTATGTACCCCTTCGTAATCATTAATAAGAACTACCTTTTCCAGGTAAGTACTAATCAAAATTACAAAAAGTATAACCACTACCATATTATCTACATTAATGACATTTCTTCAAAGATTAAGATACTAATAATCTCTACTCCTATGAGAATAAATTCAACAAAGGTGAGTTATTCGAATCAAGTTGGTCGTTAAGCAGTATGTTTGAATTTTTTCTACTCCCATGTCTGTAAACGTCAAAAATCGCACTGTCAACATTCCCTGTAAATGACATATAACAATAACATGCACGTAATGAGATCTCATAACATACACGTGCCTTTTGAGAAGAAAACTTAAACTTCTTGGTTTAATTAAATTACAATCAAATTTTTATTTACGTAAGATTTTATTTGGTCTATTTACACAAATTTAGTCAATTAAAAAACATAAAAATTTTTAGCATCAGCGAGATATATTTAGGATTGAAAGAGTGATGCCCCTAAATGTAGACAGCACGTTATGCAATTTCTTTTAAAATAGTACACGTTTTCTTAAGTAGCATGCTATGAAAATAAATGTCATGTCATTTATATTGTCAAAATATAATTGTATCCGAACATTTTCTCAACTTTATCTACGAATATGTCTGATAGTATTGAAAGTGATGAAATTATGAGCACTCCACCGAAGATTTTAAAAAAAGCTCAAGCTGCCACACATAATTTTAATCCCGTTTTTGTTGTTTATCCGATGCAGGTCAAAATTCTGTAATTTTGATTTTTTGTTTTTGTGATAGGAAAAACATTGCGTATAGTTCTCGAGAATAGTTATTCAGAAAGTAGTTTATTAATGGAAAATATATTATATTTTTCTATAGCAAAGCAAGTCATCCCGCGTTCAGATAACCAAAGTGACCTTTTTAAAATATTGCCAAATGACTGAAAAAAATCACTTATGAACCGATTCAGAAAGATAATGTTCTGTTTATATGTATTTATAGCATCATTTCTTAAATGAATAATTTTTTTTCAATTTTTACTTCTCAATTTCATCATGTTTGTCTGCTTAGCGTAATTTGTTTTGTATTTTGTTTCAGGTTGAAGTTAGCTTTAGGATGCTACTTTGACTTTTCCTATTAATACTTGTAGAATTACTGTCTCCTATCGAGGAAATAAACGTATTGTGATTTATTGGATGGTATACTCACTTGAGCTAATATTCTTCGCGTGTTCTCTTTTTTCTTTTGTTTCTCGTCATGCTGATCTAGAATCTTGTACTGCCCCTCATTATCGGTTGTTTTTAGTAGTTCATTGTCATCTTCCGAGCTGAAAAAAAAACTGGTTACGTATATTATCGAAATAGATCGGTGTTAGAACGTCGGCGTCATAACTGGCTGATTCGAGAGCCGACTCTTAAGCTGGATTTATAAACTTGCCGTTCGCCGTTGGTGTTGGCGTTCGCGCTGGCATTCCCAATTTAAAGTACAAAACCCGTAAGGCCTGTTATATCTACCGTCGGCGTTGCCGTTCGCCGTTGGGCTGACGTTCGAGTTAAATGAATTTTATTTAAGTCGGACGCCAGCGCGAACGCCAACGGCGAACGGCAAGTTTATAAATCCAGCTTTAATGCTGAAACGGTGGTGGGAAATCGAGTCTCGTGGCCAAGAGAAATGTAGAATATTCTCTTGAAAGTAAACCGACAACAGCCAAACATTCAAGGTGATGATAAAATAGGTAACCATTAGAGAAACTCAAGACATAGTTGAGCCTCGGATCATTGATTTCAACATTCCAATTTCATCCAAGATGACGTCAGGGATCAGTATTAGTAACTGTTCCAACTGTGTTATACACATAAAAGGTAAATGAGATGTTGAGTAACTGTGAGTTGATCTTGAATTAACGTGATCTGTAGATTTTGTATAATTAAAATAGCTGATTACTTTGATTAATTAATTTTTTCCGTTCTATTAATAAAATAAAAAAATTGCACTCAGTTCAAAAGCAGAATACTTTCGACATTTAGAAGCCATTAGAAATTGTACATTCTTCTGGTTGGAACACCTAGATAATAACACTTATTTACTATTTGAATATTTTATTTCTTACATATTTGAGTTGAACTATACTCCAAAATGGTCGAACTCTCAAACCTTCCTAGAGCCAGAGGATTATCAAACTTGGACTTCTCAGAAGAAGATGATAGCGGTAAATGCAGAGAGAATAGCCTCGGCACCGACTAACAGGCCTGAGATTTATTACTGCCAAATCATTCGGCCGTGATAAGTTGAAAAAATACTTGCTTTAGAATAGAATAGAAATTTATTTATACTGAGCAACAAACAGAATGATTTCCAGTTACATGATACACAGTTGTTAAGAGTTTTTTAATACATAAAATTCATTGGTACATTTAAAAAATACAATTATAAACTTAAAGATACAATAAAAATACAAAATACAATACTACAGGATAAGATAATATAGTTAAGAATACCATAAATCAGTTAAGAACAATAAAATTGAATATATGAGAAGATTCAGGTACATTTGAGCATTCGAAGCAGTTGTCCTTCAGTAATATTAAATATATCCAGAACACAGTCTTTCACCATTTTGTCTCAAGACATTGTTGAAGAGGAGACAAACTGTTCGAGACACGAAATAGATTGTCTCTTCTTCTATAAGTCTTATTTCAGGTACGATAAAACAAATGGTTTGGAGAATTTCAGGTTCATTCAATGTTCTATGAACGTTAAAAACGAAAATTACTTCTGAGGACTCACGTCGATCTTTCAATGGTTGGACATTAAATTCTGATAGAGGGCTAGAGTAAGATATAAATAAGGGCCAGACCTTGTGTTTCCTGAAGGAAAGAGTTCTTAGTAATTGTTTTTGGATTTTTTCTATCAGATCGGAATATAAAAAAGTCTTTGGATTCCATATTCTAGTTTAAATCGAACAGTGGAATTGAAAAGTATTGAAAAAGTATCGTGACTGAATTCACGAGATCTCAAAACAAAGCTCAATTTCCTAGAACATTCAGACACTAAGTATTCAATATGCCTAGAGAAATTGAACACACCAGAGAAAAAGATACCAAGACATTTCATCTCATCGATTCTCCGCAGACTGGTGCCATTAATTTAAAAGTCATCGACAGTGGGTTACCTCTTTCATGTGAAACTCATTATTTTGCATTTAGCTTCATTGAGAGATAAGTCAGATACTGAAAAGTAATTCGAAAGATTATCGAGGTCATCTTGAAGCTTAACAGAGTCTTTCTCGCTTTTGATTATTCTGAATAGCTTGAGATCATCGGCATTCAGGAGAAATAGAGGATTCCCAATATACTGGGAGACATCATTAACAAATAACACGAAGAGGAGAGGCCCCAAAATCGATCCTTGAGGAACGCCTGAGGTAGCGGTGAATTCGAAAGAAGATTCATTGTTGAACCGTACAAATTGTATTCTGATTGACAGATAGCGGAGCAATAAATCAAGAGTGTTGTTTGTGAAACCGAATGCTTTTATGACTAGTGGTACCCAGTGTTTGTCGAATAGGTACTATATGGTTATTAGAGTATTTAAAGAAGGATGCATACACAAGAGATATCAATTACAGTTTCTCTAACATGAAGGGAACTTTTATCAAAACAGTTGCCGAAATGATCAAGGAACTGTGGTCAGATGATGCGTGGAAAGAGTGGAAATGTCAAATACCAAGATTTGCACCACGTTTTATCAATTATGACCAGCATGATGCCCAGGAGTTTTTTTTTGATACCTGCTGGAGGTACTACATGAAGACTTGAAATAGAGTTACGGCTAAGCCCAAACTCATTGGGACCGAGTTTCTTGAGAACTTAAGCAACGGTGAAAAGGTCAGAGAGTCATGGTCGAGAAACTTGAGATTGGACAACTCCAAGATAGTAAAAAACTTTGTTTGTAGAAAACGATTTCACAAAGAACAGGCCAACTTAGACTCTCAGAAAGATCAGATTCATTCACTAAGAAAGAAACTTCGAAAGATGATGAGAAACCGACATGTTCGAAGTGCAAAGAAAGAAGGAAATGCACAAAGTCTCTTTCGGTTCATAAATTCCTCAAAATTTTAGTAATCCATATGAAAATGTATTCGCAAGCAGAGGGATTTAGAAGTAAATTGATATCAACAATTGATTTTCGTCTAGAAGGATTAGATACGAGCAACTACTCTTCGGAAAATGTAACCTCTTTTTTACGTTACATGTTTTGATGAAATATTTACATTGTAATCTGTTCATTCCTAATACATTATTAAGTGTGACACCTTTCCAAAAATCGAATGTAGACAGTTTCTAAATTCAAAATATGGTTGCTAGGCAACACATTACGGTATCTGCTACTGCAATGTTCCAATTATCGGCTGTAACTGAGTATATGGTAATTAGATTTACTGGACAGGATAAAATAATAGTTATTTAAGTAACAAGGAATGTAAAGACGTGTTAACATTCGAGGTGAGCGAGTACGAGCCGAGGCAAAGCCGAGGCTTGTCGCTTGCCGAGGATGATAACAGTCGATACATTTCGTGTTACTTATTACGTTTTTCCCGCTGCTTGTTGACATTTCTCAAAATTTGCCTGAATGGAAGTTTGTTTTCTTACCCTTCCTTCATGATTATTCGTTCGCTATTTCATTCTAAGTTGCTTGTGCGTGTAACTAAGTTACCGAATAAGCAGACAACAATAATATTCAAAAGGTCTCATAACCTAAAAATTGATATGAATGAAGCTGAAGGTATTACTTGTCAAAGGCAAAGTCATTATTACCCTAGGCATGTAAATGACACTATTTACATTCCGTTGTCAAGATGAATTAGTAAACGAATGATATAGGCCATTTACCTGTTTTGTTGCTAAGCATGTATGGACTATTTACAGTGTCGGCAGCGGGAAAAAAACATTTTTTCACACTTGTAAACGAAACACAGTTAACTTTGTTTTCCTGTCCACTAGTGCGTTCGTCATTCAATATCCTTGGGACACGAATCCATTATCTAGGCATTAATTTTTTTCTAAAAGTCGGAGCTCACTTTACATCCCATCTATCAACAGAAAAGTTATGTCTCTAATGTAGTATACCTAATGTCTTTTGAAAACTTGAGAAGTTTCCAGACGTTTGAAGGCTCGGAGGAAAGTTCGTAAATACCAACTTTTAATTCCCGTCTGCGTTATTTGAAGAGTGTAAAGTTACATTCAGGGTATAAAGGGATTTTACCGGATGTGGGAAGTTCATTTTAGTGGTTTGGAAACACTAATAGGTTTTTACTAGAATTGAAATTTGACGACCCTTTTCATCCTTCGCATTGAATATGGGTATCAAAATACATATTTGAGACACAAAAGAGGACAACTTGCGGTGATATTTGAGATCTTGAGGAGCTCAATAATAAATAATAATTTGTCTGGAGAAGAATAGTTCGCTATAAAGGTCATCCAGAACAAATATCAAAAATGGGTTAATGTTATGCAAGATTTAGATTTTTTATCTCAGTGTATTGTGTTACAAAATGATCATTTTTTAAAAAAATTTCGAGGAATGAAAAACGAAGATTTGCGAAAAAAGAGAAGATATATTTGAGGCTGTTTACAATCTGGATATAGAGAAAGAAAAATATTTTATTGTCAAAGAAAAAAATGTTCTTTTCGACAAAAGTTTGACAAAGTTGAGAGTTACATATTGTCACAACTTAATGTTGTTTTATACAGTGACATTCAAAAAGTACGCAACAAATGGAAAAAATCTTTATTTGTGATTGTTCAAAAAAAATTTAAAAAATGTTCATCAATCTACTTTGCATTACAATTTGGTATGGGTTTTTTCAATGAATAAGTCTTAGAGTTATTTTTCCATGTGAACAACGAAGCAAAAATAAAGCTTGTTCTAATTGTTGGTGACAATTATTAGACGTACAGGGAAGCAGCAATGATACTCAACGAACGTCATCCCAACGAACATGTTAACTACTCCACTGTGGGCAGGATTTTGGAAAAATCAAGCAAAAGTACAGACAGTGTAGAAAATTAGTTCAAAAAACCTCACAACACTTGGATAAATGACGAGCGTCAACTGCAGGTAATGCAAACTTTTTTCGGGAATCCAAGAACTTCTCTTCGAGTAGTCGACCAACAGATCATGATATCTCCATCATCGGCCAGAAAAATTCTGATGACAAATAAGTTTCGTCTTTCAAACCTAAAGTCATTCATAAGCTGGAAGAGCGAGATTATGATGATCGGCTGTATTTTAGATTTAGGGTGCAATGACGAACAGAAGAAGATAGATCATTCATCCAGTATGTACTTTTCACTGACGAAAGTACATTCACACACCAAATGGAATTGTTAGCTCTCAGAATTGCTGGTGGTGGGTGGACGAGAATATTCATTTTGCCACGTGCCCAATACTCATTCAAAACTAATGTCTGGTGTGATATATTCAACAACCAAATCATCGGTCCAGTATTTTCGAGAGAATACCTAAATTCTGAGAGGTCAGTAAACCTGCGCAGACGAATATATCTGATTTTCTAGATTATCTGTTTCTTCATAGATGCATCGGACGATATTTAATAAATGTATGGCCTGCTAGTTCTCTTGATCTGAACCCATGCGATTTCTTTCAATGGGGATATTCACAATCTGAGGTTTGAAAACACGAACCTTTCAAAGATCAAAAACACCTTGAAATTTCGGTAAGAGAATGTGATGCCCAAGTTATGTTGGGAAATTTTTCAAGGGAAATTAATGGACGAGCGATCCTGTGCATTGAAAGGAACAGAAAACATATTGAAATTTGATTTTGTTTGTTTTAAAAATTCTTTGTTTGATTTATATTTAGATTTCATATCATGTGTTGTTTAGATGAATTATTAAAAATATTCATATAAATGTTCCTCTTTTGAGATTTTGCAACATGCGTTTTTCAACATAAAACATTTGATTTTACTGTTTTTTAAATAGAGACATTTGTTTTCTGGAAGATAACAAAAAAAATTTGCCAAAATACTGAAAAACAAAGAGGTGGAAAAAGACAATATTCCACATTTGCTTTAAACTGTACTAGAAATATAATAATACTGTTAGGTTGGTTAGGTTTGAACGTCAGGCCATCCACTGCGGACAATGACCTATTGTGGCTCACCCTATGGTTATATTTCTCCCAGTATATTCAATCTCTTGACGAAATTGAGTAATGCATTGAGAGAACAATTTACCAGGTTTTCTGGTCATACTGGTCGTATCGCTTAATATTAAGAATCTGGTTCTGGCCGCTGCAGGGCATGTACACAGAATGTGTTTAGATGTTTCAGCATCCTCTATGCATAGCCGGCACTCTGCATCTTGTGCAAGTCCGGTTTTATGCAGGTGATGTTTGAGTTTGCAGTAGCCAGTAAGCAAACCTACTATAACTCTGACATTCGCTCTACTGAGTTCTAGCAGTTTGTCAGAGTCCTGTTTTTTCCTTGTACAAGCAATACATGCTTTGGAATGGGCTAGGCCCGGTAGACTACGCCAGTACAGTTACCCGAACTTTATTAGTCCTTCACACATCGTGTATATTGTTTTGTTACTGCAAACCTGATTTTTTTCTAGCAAATAGCAAAAATCGACTGCAGTCATTCTATAAAAGTAAGTTCCTGATTCCTGATTTTCCCGCTCTAAATCTTGTGATAAAGTTTTCATAATTTTGTGATTTTCTCTTCTGTTAATCCATGAATGACTTCACCACGTAGTAATAATAACAAGAAGCAGCTTTCCTTCTGGCCTTTTTTGTCACTGTCTCTGCTCAAAAACATTCCACAATTTGCAATCAAAACTCACAATGATATTAAAGATAATTAAATGATCACGTTCCGATTCTATTATTTATCGATCTATTTTCTACTCGAAATATTTCAATTCACTCACAGAAACTTTGTTTCATGAAAGAAAAGTTTCATCGTTCAATATTCTGTTTCAAAGAGAAAGGTTACATTCGCTGGAATCACTGTTGGGATGAAGATCACATGAGTTATCATGAATTATCTTGAAATTTCTGCCTCCTCGTGGATAGAGCCACCTTAAGGCAAACACCATCTCTAAATCTGAATCAAGAATAGAGTTCGTAATCAAAACATAGCATGTGGGCTTTGTTGGTGAAGGAGTTCACTTGTGTTTCTGTTATGAACAAAAATCAAGGTTTTTCTCCATTATGTGATGGTGGACTTCATAAATTTTAATATCGCCAGCTTGTTAAGAAATTCATTGCTTACCTTCGGGAAGGTTTCAGAAGAACTTCTCCTATACGTCACCAACGTCTTCTGCTGAATTCTTATGAATATGTCGATGGTGTCTTCTGACCGATACATCCCAGGTGGTTTCACGGGGAAAATTGTATCATCAAATCAGACGAATGTGCTGGCGACTCAAGGTATCCTCAATGTATTATGAGCCGTGGTGGTCGAAATGGTATAGAGTGTACCCCTCTCAAGCTTAGGGTAGTGGGTCCAATTTCCAGCGTGGTCATTGGTCTCACGCATGTCATCATACGTTGAAAGGTAAGGACTACGTTTCTCCTATCTCGCACAAGTCTCTTGAGGACTTCTGAGGGTTGCGCGTAGTGTTGCAGCCAGTTGAAGGATATAACTTTTTTTTTGTTCGTTCAGCCCATCTGCCAGCATACACAATGCTCAGAGCCTACTCCAGCATATGATTTTCAGCTGTTTGGTGAAATTTATGGAATTTAATGAATTCATTAGGTATTTTTCTGGAAAGATTTGAACGGAAATACGTCCCTACTTATTTTGCTATACATTGTTTAATATGACTTCAATGTGTCACATTCATTGCAACTGGCTGATCATGTCTGGAGTGAAAATTTAACTCCAGAACTGTAGAAAATGTCATTGATTTAGGTTTTATCGTTCAGTAGATGGCAGTATATCTGTTGTAGTACCCCAGTAATTAATAATGATAACCCTCCACTACTGGCACAGGTTATGGCTATGGGTACACTCTTCGAGTATTCGTGAAGGAGTTCTATTATTATCATTTTTGATGTTATTTATGAACTATTTCACATGGGGTACCGCATGGATCCTTTCTTGGTCCTATGTTTCCTACTCCGACGTCACGAAATCAATAAACACGTTTACTATGCAGATATTATTTTAATCACCGTGGGCTGATTCTTTGAATATAATATAATAATATAATAACCTCAAATTGAACAATAATAAAACGAAAAAAAACTGGTTTTCACTAATGGAATTGCGGGCAGTGAAAAGAGTGTCAAGCTTAGTTATCGATGGTAGGTTATCATGGTCATCCCACTTATGTCATAAATGATCCTGTTCAATATTTCTGCTGCGCAACATGAAAAATCAACTCTGTGACAGTATTGTATGGTCGTGTTATTTCTCTTTCTTCCACACGTGCCAAAATTACGGCATACTTCAAAGTGTAGAAAAGGGCGATAAGAATTATTGCTGGTGCTGGTTACAAATCTTCAAAAATCTCTCTATTATACCTGTTCCTTCCTTATTGATTTATAATACTTTTCTAGAGATTCACAGAAAGAAAAGTATTTTTTGTGCAAACTCTGATTTTGACGATTATCAAACTCGTGGAGCGAACGACTTAAGGCCTTCCCGATATAGGCTCAACATATCTCAGATGCATTCACTAAATGCAGGTCCTCCCTCAAGAATTCAAGATGCTCAATAACAATTATTGTTTCAAATCAAACCTAAAACGACAGATACTGTTCCACTGTTTTTACTCTATCGAGGATTATATTAGATCGCGCCCCCATTTCTCAATAATGTGTCTTGACTCTAATTCAACAATGTATGTTCTTGTATCGATCGTGAAAATTTTGTATGTCTGATGTTCGTGATATATTAGTTGTATATTTTAATGAATTTTTACTAATACTTTGTTCCTGATTGACTTGCCAAGAATATAATTGTAAGTTGGTCAAATTAATTAATCCTATTCTGTTGATTTTTTTGAAAATATGAACAAGATGTTCTTAAAATCAGATATGGAGTCATCTGAGACTAAAAGACAAACTTAAGTTGCTATTTTCCATCGTTCAGGATAACCTGTCTTTCGAGTTATATAGCATCTTTTCACAATATCTATCAGATGCAGTTCAATGTCCAGCATGGCTTCAGCCAGGGAAGTAGTTGCTTTCTAATATGTATATATAACAAAAACGTAAATTGATTTTTATCATCGGTTTTTTCCATTTCCAGAGGAGTCATGTTTGGTTCAATTTTCAATTGAGAATGTTTCCCTTTTTCAAATTCTATTTTATTCTGTACAGGTTAGAATCATTTCACCTGGTGAAGTATTATGTATTGGGTATCAAACGGTGGTTTAAACTACTAATCCATAAAAAAATGGCAAGAGATAACTCCAAGTTTTCATTACTTGTGCAAGAGTCAATCTTACATATAAATTGTGATTTTTTCCCATTTGGCATGTATTGTTTAAACTATTTGATCCTGAATTGACTTGTAAATTAGAATCTCCATTATTTTCGTAATTATTGATAGGCACTAAGACACTTTCAACTATCATTTTTGAAAGTCAACAACTTAAAATCAATTGGTCAATACGTCAATGGCATTATTAAAATATTCATAGAATATTCCTGAGATTATTTCAGAACAGTTTGAATAAATCCATTTTCCATTTTTTTGTGGTTACTTATATTTAATAGGCATACATATTTCGTTCATAAAAAAACCAATGTTATCAATTATTTCAACTTTCAATAAATTAAAATTCATTGAATTCCCGTCAATTTTCAATTGGAATTTCAAAACTGTTTTTGATATTTCTTAAGTTTCAAGATAATGACTTCCGCCAAAAGAATGGACAATAACAAAACCATAAAAAATGATAACTATTGAATTGATATTCCTTTTATTAACTTCCCGGTGCATTCCAAACTATTAATACAAATCAACTCACCCTCGGTCATTCTTGTCCGTACACATTTTAAGAACTTTCATCAACAGATTACACTGATATCACCTCCAGAGAATTAAACCAGATTAAATGACATTGTCTGAAACTTTTATAATGTTTTGTTGTATTTACAGCGGGTAACATTCAAATCTCTCCCCACGCTGCGATTTTCAACTGTCTTAGATTCAGACAGGACCGGAGTGGGGAACGATCCTTCACTAAGTATATATAACGATGCCATGTAGTGTGTATATGCGAGAATTCAAAACTACCTGACTAATGGATGTCTTTTCAAGGAAATATTGTCTCATAATTTCACCTCGAACGCATTTTCTTTCATATTTCATCGAAAAAAAAAAAACGTTGGACGAAATGCTATTTCCTCCTCTGAGCCTAGATCTTTATATGGAGAGTTCGTATATGTAGTAATTGAAAAAAGACACATCATGTCTGAACTCATTATCAGAAGAATACTCGAGAAGAACTAGATGCTTCAGATGAACAAAACTGATGGAACTATACAACCAGTAAATTTAATATTTCAAAGGAATTCTACACATTTACGTGGGACAGCAATGTCTAGTGGGCCCGAATACCACTAAAACAGAAGTAACAGTACTGATTTGAAGTTTATTTTTGCTGTAGACTAGTTGTGGGAATCCCCAAACATCACCATGATCTCAAATTGGACGTTTTTTAATTAGCTCAGTGGTTTTCACGCAGAAACGTATACAGAAATATGGAAAATACCTACTATTCTTGACATTGTTTGATATTTATGGTTAAGTTCATTATGTATAACGAATCGACAATAATTATATAAAAAAAACATTACTGGCTGTAGAATTGAACCACTTTCATTTAATTTGCGATATCCATTTCAATATCGTAGCGAAGTGGTCGTGGTGTTAGGGCGTTTAGCTTCCACCCAGACGGACCGGGTTTGAAGCCCGGTCGCGTGTCATTGAGCTGAAGTGGTTCGGATTCCACTTTTATTTAAACTGTAGGTCCCGGATCTTCCTTGCTCGGACAAGCTCTGCTTTTGAGGGGTTTTCTCCGAAAACCTGAGAGTTTCGTAAAAACAAATTTTACAAAAAATACTGGAGAAGCCAACATTCTCACTGGTGTTGAATAGAAATTGTTCTCAGTTGGAGTCGACACTTTTATGTCAAGAATATATCAAATAAACCTACTTACCTTCGGACCTAATGCCTTACTCACTTGTTATTTTATCATATCAATTTCATTATAGTTGGTAAAGGACTTTCGTGCTGCAAGCATCTTCACCGTGACTTTTTCTAATCTGTTTTGTAGGCTTTCGAAATTGTTTTGATTCATTTATCTATTCCTGACTTCGTTACAAGACTTCATAGGATAGTTTTGAAATCCTCCATGTATAGCATGCAGCTCTTAGTTATTTTTCTAACAGGTCAGAAACTTTTAGTGACAGAGTATAGTGTACTATTGTTTCCTCTTGTTTTTAGAGAACCTGCACAGCAGTTCTTCTGCAGATCAATTGTACTCATATGTTAAATTAAGCCTACAGTGCCCTAGAAGAAGTCCAATTCTACTTGAACTAATTTTCTGACTTA